>CM060943.1:491400274-492717774 GCA_030765085.1 Allium cepa
TATAATAACCTGTCATTACAAATGCTGATAATTTAAAACAACTAAGCAATGCAGCGGATAATCAAGAAAATACGGATGTACGAAAATGAAGATCTCCAGCTCTCCTGCTAAAGTTCCAAAAGTATCAAATCTAAACCTGTAAATATACTCGGTCTGACCCGAGCATTGAAAGGGAAGAATGCCCGGATCAGTCTGGTAAACAAGCTGTTTGCGCCAAAAATGGTCACAAACCCCAAGTATCGTGAAAGCACCAAACAATGAATACAAATCAGCAATATTCAAGCACAAGTCTCATATCTAAGCAAGCAACAAACAACAATCCAGAAATAACAATCAGAAACGAAAGTTTTATAGTGGTTCGGCTATCTCCTGCCTATATCCACTTCAAAGTTTTATTTTTATTGATGTTCTTTGTTGATTACAAATGATTGCAATAGTTACAATGATTGAATTTCGACTATAACAGCAAGGAAAGAAGTAGAATCGAATCCGGCAGAGTCTGGACGTTGAATAGCCCAAAAGATCCCTTTTCTATAGGCTTCAAGGGGCTATTTATAGGCGTAGGAGGCTGATAACGCGCTCAAACTTCGGAAGACTTCTTCTGGCACGTGAGTGGGACCACGCGACCGACCCCACCAAGTTTCGAATCGATCTGTGATCGATACGAATCAATTTCGTATCCATCAAAAAATGATCCAATCGATCTGAAACTTGGCAGGATTATTCTTTAACATGTATGCAAGCTGCTGTGAAAATTTCATTGCATTTGGATCAATGGTTTAGGAGATATGATCGATGCGAATTCAAATTGCTCGATGGCTGTTTGGTTCGAATCCATTGATTCGAACCGATCACTTCGACTCGATGGCAACACACGTGAGCAAGTTGACGTGGAGCGCCCTCTTCATGTCGATCCGCTTTTCACTCCGGTTTGATCGAGTCAGTTCGAGTATTTCGCTGCGTTTGCATCCATAACTCACACGCCATCTCTGGCCTGTTTGACTCGGTGGATATGAACAAGAAATTATTCATGGATTCGAACAAGGACTCTTGATGGATACGAAGTGGTCAGCGCCTGATGGATGCAAAGTCATCTGATGGATTCAAGACAGATGGATATGAAGGACTTGCATCCCTGACCGATACGAAGATGATGGATTCGAATGGAAGCTCATCCATGGATACAGACCGTGTCTAGCTGGATGGATACGAAACAGGATATAGCCGATCGATACGAAGCGTATGCCCTGTTGATGGATATGAACTTGATCATTGCGAGCGAGGTTCCTCGATGGATTCGAACTCGATCGATGCGAAGTTGATGGATACGAATGGAGACGTGATGATGGATACGGACTCCATCGATACGAAGCTAATGCTGTTTGATGGATACGAAAATATAACCTTTTTCATCAACTTGCATCCATCATATCTTGAGAAAATGAACTCGGATTGACCTGAAATTTGGAACACAGGCTTCCATGGCTTTTCTTGTCATGTCTTATCAATTATAGCCCGATCTGGACTCGGACAAAATTCATCGATATCCATGGTTATCCTGCAATGCATGGTTGATATTCATGACTTGTTATTATCAATTTTTAGTTAATTTTTGGGTATCTCGGCTTTGCCAAAAGGTGGGATAACACTTTGCCCCCCAAAACATGCCTTTTGGTAAAAGGTGTGTTTTGATCAATCTCAAATAGGATGTAGTGAGTTCATGTTTTATTCAAAGCTTATAGCATTTTCAATCAAGTTCATGGCTATTCGAAGCCAAATCGTTATCCATTTCTTCCTGTGGAAGTCAAGGATGAAATTCTATAGTCTCTCCGGACTATCGGTAGTCACTCCGGACCCTTGCTAAGCCCATTCCAGACTTAGCGATTGAATAGAAAGATCCCATTGCACTCCGGCGTTGCTCTCTATCCCTTACACTCCGGCCCCAGCTAGGGCATATAGCGACATCTTGGTTGTTCTAAACCGATCATAGTCTCTCTGGGCTCTTGTTGGATTCCATCCTGTCACTCTCCGGTGAAAGGGAAGCAGCGTTAAGTGAGTCGATCCTGTCGCTCTCCGGCGAAGCAACTCACTTCTTGCACTCCGGTTCAGTGTCTCTGAACATTAAGCGATGCCATGGCCTAAATCATGGGCCGATCACAGCCTCTCCGGGCTCTTATCGAATCCCGATCCAATCACTCTCCGGTGAATGGGAAACGATGTTAAGTGAGTCGATCCTATCGCTCTCCGACGAAGCAACTCAGTTCTTGCACTTCGGATCCCGCCTCTCCTGGTAGGGTCATAAAGCGATTAGTTTCATGTTGGTATTTAATATTCATCCTTTAACTCTCCGGTCAAAGGTTTATTTCAAGAAAATCAAGTTTATTTATTAAATTAGTGTCCTAGATGTTCAATCTCAAACATCAGGAAAAAACTAAACATTGTCTCTCCGGGCAGATCGGTCTATTTCCATCTCAGAGTATGCCTAGGGATCTCTTCGGTTCTCGTACATGAGTGAGTGGAATAGCCATTTTATTTTGAAATCAAATCTAAGGAATCTAATTGACCAAAGTCCAAATCCCGAACTTGGCCCTTGCCATCATAATCAATTAATGACGAGTCGTGATCCCGATCCATGATCAGTTCTGTCAAGGGGAGGCGGCAGTTATTCAGGTCTTACGGCCGCAGTCTGTTCTCTGATATACTATGGCAATCTACCACTCCTGGCATGTTCTTCCACCTCATCTTTTAGGTGATGACATTCATCGGTAGTGTGGCCATCCAGCTCGTGGAATAGGCAATATTTTCCAGTTCTACGCTCCCGCTCTGTGGGATCTCTCCTGGGTGGTTTTCGATAGGGGAGTTGCCCCCGAGTTTCCGTGTAAATTCGTTCCAGGCATGTTGTTAGATCTGTGTATTGTCTGAATCTAGGTTCTTGGAATTTCTTTCGTTTATCAGGACCATCATATCTGTCATCCTGCTTTATCTTTCCTTTGTCCGCTACGGACTGTTCCCTAGCGGTTCCTTCGCCCTGCACAACATTTATTTCTTGCCTTTCGGCTCGTGATTCTTCCAGCCGAATGAATCTTTCAGCTTCATGATAAAATTCTCCAAGATCTTACAGTGGATCCCTTGCCAGAGAGTCTTTGAATTCGGTGCCTTCCCCGACTCCTGCCACCACCGCCATCAAAATCATCGATGGATCCGAGCGATCTATAGAAGCCACCGTTGCATTGAATCGCAGTAAGAAATCTTTTGTGGACTCTCCGGTCCTTTGCTTTATTGAAGCTAGGGTCATCACACTCTTGGGTCGCGTCAAGTGGACCCTAAAATGTCTCATAAAGAAATCTACAAGCTCACCCCATATTCCCATTGATCCAGTCTCCAGCTGTCTAAACTAAAGCGCAGCTAAATCTGACAAGTATAGTGGGAAGCATCGGGCCATCACTTCCTCGGATGCCCCCAGCACTTCCATGTGCTTGATGTATCTGGTAATATGCATGGTTGGGTCTGACTTCCCATCATAAGGATTCAGCATAGGCAGTTTGAACTTTGGAGGGTTCCTTGCATTTATGATATTCGGAGTGAACGGACTCCGACTGACTTCTTCCAATCCTCCACTCGACAATCCTCCTCTCATGATTCGTCGCACTAGACCAATCATTCTTTCATCTCCATCCGAGGGCTGCCCCCTTGTCATGTTTGTATCATGCCCCCCAAGTCTCGAAGGGAACTTTGGTACATACTTTTCATGTGGCTCAGTAACATTAGCATTGACTCCAGCTTGCTGAGCTTTATCTATAGGTCGTCCAGTGTCTGATCCTGAGGGTCTGCCCCCAAGTCCTTGTTGATTGCCTTCAGGTCTTGCATTCTGGTTTTGAACCTGAGCTTCATTGGCTTCCGCAATCCTGACTCCGTGTCCTGCACTCGCAGCCGCTGTAGTTGGCCCAAGGTTCTGTGCATTCGCTGCTCTCATCTGTTCAAGGAAATTCTGCAGCATCTCCTGTTGACTCTTCATCATTCTTTCATGCATTAAATTAGCCATAGCCTCAATCTCATCCCTGGTGATGTAGATCGAAGCTTGTCCTTCTCCAACTCCAGAAGATGCCTTCTGGCTTCCTCCTTGTTGCCTTCTCTCAGCCCTCTGCCTTCTACTGTTTTGTTTAGTCATTTTCTCTAAGTCTGAATTCTTCAACCTTTTGAAATCAGGACTTCAATCCGATGTAACGGGTGCTAGTTCAATTCTCAGTGAAAGCACCAAAGTGTTTGCGCCAAAAATGGTCACAAACCCCAAGTATCGTGGAAGCACCAAACAATGAATACAAATCAGCAATATTCAAGCACAAGTCTCAGATCTAAGCAAGCAACAAACAACAATCCAGAACTAACAATCAGAAATGCAAGATTTATAGTGGTTCGGCTATCTCCGGCCTACGTCCACTTCAAAGTTTTACCTTTTATTGATGTTCTTTGCTGGTTACATATGATTGCAATAGTTACAATGATTGAATTTCGACTATAACAACAATGGAAGAAGTAGAATCGAATCCGGCAGAGTCTGGACGTTGAATAGCCTAAAAGATCCCTTTTCTGTAGGGTTCGGGGGGCTATTTATAGGCGTAGGAGGCTGATATCGCGCTCAAACTTCGGGAGACTTCTTCTGGCACGTGAATGGGCCCACGCGACCGACCCCACCAAGTTTCGACTCGATCTGTGATCGATAAAAATCAATTTCGTATCCATCAAAAAATGATCCAATTGAGCTGGAACTTGGCAGGATTATTCTTTAGCATGTATGTAAGCTGCTGTGAAAATTTCATTGCATTTGGATCAATGGTTTAGGAGATATGATCGATGCGAATTCAAATTGCTCGATGGCTGTTTGGTTTGAATCCATTGACTCGAATCGATCACTTCGACTCGATGGCAACGCGCGTGAGCAAGTTGACGTGGCACGCGCTCTTTGTGTCGATCCGCTTTTCACTCCGGTTTGATCGAGTCACTCCGAGTATTTTGCCGCGTTCGCATCCATAACTCACGCGTCATCTCTGGCCTGTTTGAATCGGTGGATACGAAAAAGAAATTATTCATGGATTCGAACAAGGACTCCTGATGGATACGAAGTGGTCAGCGCCTGATGGATGCGAAGTCATCTGATGGATTCGAGACAGATGGATACGAAGGACTTGCATCCCTGACTGATACGAAGACGATGGATTTGAATGGAAGCTCATCCATGGATACAGACCGTGTCTAGCTGGATGGATACGAAACAGGATATAGCCGATCGATACGAAGCGTATGCCCTGTTGATGGATACGAACTTGATCATTGCGAGTTGAGGTTCCTCGATGGATTCGAACTCGATCGATGCGAAGTTGATGGATACGAATGGAGACGTGATGATGGATACAGACTCCATCGATACGAAGCTAATGCTACTTGATGGATACAAAAATGTAACTTTTTTCATCAACTTGCATCCATCATATCTTGAGAAAATGAACTCGGATAGAGCTGAAATTTGGAACACAGGCTTCCATGGCTTTGCTTGTCACGTCTTATCAATTGTAGCCCGATCCGGACTCGAAAAAAATTCATCGATATTCATGGTTATCCTGCAATGCATGGTTGATATTCATGACTTGTTATTATCAATTTTCAGTTAATTTTTGGGTATCTCAGCTTTGCCAAAAGGTGGGATAACACCAGCATGAGAAACACATTCAACTGAATTTATTAAATTACCAAAACCTTTTCTTTATCAAAACAAAACTATCTCGTAAGACACGCTCACACATAAACACGGACATGATTTTACCTTACGATAACTAAAACTTTTCTTTCATATCAAATCCTCTTATATTATACTAGTGCCTAGTATATACAAATACTATTAATCATAGTCGAAATGGTTACTCATATAGCATTTCGAGGCTATTCATTTAGGCCTTTACAAACAAAATCACAGCTCGTATTGGGTTTTGGATTTCCATACAAATGACCAGGTGAAGGGACTACCTTCCAGCAGTACATCTCTAGAAAATGTACCGAGGACCACAAAGGATCCTCTACCAACACAAGACTGGCCCACCTCTATAACTAGATGGTACCGAATATATCATCCTCCAGTCGTTACCGACCTTTACCGAGGGCCCCCATAGCATAGAAACCACAATAATAAGATACACGACGTCATAGCGTGTAATGATATATCTAGTGGTGGATGATCATATTCTACTTGGGAATGACCCACTTAGCCCTGCTGCATCTAACCCTGTTTTGGTCATTTCCGGTTGATGAGGCTAGAGGTAACGATTACCTTTCACAAAGCACAATCACATCACTTAGAATGCCACACGGCCATTTCCATTGACTACTAATTGCCTTCCACAAAAATACAACCCTTAAGCTCATACGTCTCAAGGTGGGTGTTAAGCTAAGATAAGTTGCCTCCTCCACCACCACTGATGTACGTTTGTAAAAACTAATGTACGTAATCTTCAGAAATGCAATGTCAGGAAAACATACATACAAGTTGTCTAGGAATAGGACAAGCCGAAGGTACTTTCCTACCACATCCTGTCGGGAAATCCCTAAGATTAGTGGCGAATAGTCCTCGCATTGGATATTTCATACTGTAGAGACCACTGCTACTGGATGTATATTAGGATTTTAACCCCAAACGATCAACAAGAAGTCCCCCACTATGAAACTCTGGAATATCAATATCATCATAAAGCAACCTGCACAATCGTCGCATATACGTTGGTCCGAAGTGGTTTTCGGATAAACCGATCCCGGTCTCTTCGCACCACCAATGCAAAAGCGTTTCTCAACCTCACACAGCAACTAAGTATCGTAGACTTATTACGTCTCCAACTTTCAACTTGCTATCCTTCGGGCCAAGAAGGAAGCTCGATAGATTGGAATAATACTCCGCACTATAGAATCAACATCCTCAACACAAACGATAATCAAGCCTACACAGAAGGCTACGTACTAAGTGTATGACTAAATAGTTCCCACATCAAGTCGAGGAACTAAAATTTGACAAAGTTTGATAGTCGGTTATTTAACTATCAAAACAATCAAACAAATATTTAGCACCATGTACAATCACTAGGCCCTTTTAATTAATCTTTTATTAATTAAATCATTTGCCAAATATTCACCTCAAATTATCTTTAAAAAAAATATATCTTCAAAACCATTTAAACTTTCTATATTGGAAAACATTTCCATATACTTATTTAATAATAAGTAATTCACAAATCTATTTATTTTCAACACTTAGAAAATACTACATATACTTAAATCACGACTAAATATATATTTTATTCTTTAAGGAAATCATTCTTTTAAACATCTTTATTTTGGGTCAAAACGAATGTTGCGTAAAACATCATTACGACAACCCAAAATCACTAGTATAAGGATTCGAAAATTAGACAGATTTATGTCCCAAATACTATACAAAAACATTTCATTTTGAAAATCATTTACTATAACAACAGTGTTATAGTCCATCATTTCCTTGTTTCTCGAAAACGTCTATTTCAACAATGAATGTCGAAACCTATGGTTTCGATATTCAACACATTTTAAAACATCTTTAAATCATTTTACTTAATTTTAAAATATCACTTTCCAAAAAATTTCTTTAATATATTATTCACTATCCAAAATTGTGAATATAAATCGTTTACCAAATCCAATACTTCTACACATTTTATTTAAAGGATAATCCACTGTCCAAAATCGTGGATATAATTCCCAACCAAATTTTTAATCATTACAACATTTAATTTAAAGGATAATTCGCTGTCCAAAATCGCGAATATATCTCCTGTAATAAACTTCTATATTTAATTTATCAAATTCAATTGATTTCGGATTTATAAAACAATGCTTATAAATTCACCTTTATATATTATATAAAAACTTCAATTTATACATCTACTTTATTAACCAATTCCATTTATCTCATTTATATGCCAAATCCAATTTATAAGTTAATTCACTTATATCATTTATTTACAAATTCGTTCTTTTATAACTTCACAAATTATATAAATCGTTTTCACTTATAAAATCCATTTATAACTTCATTTTAAAAAATTTAAAAACTCCTTTATACTTCAACTATTCTGATTTATAAAAATTCAATTTTATAAATCTTCTTTATAAACCATTTATATTAGTCAAAAATCTCAATTTAACCATTTCACAAAATCATTAACTCCATATTTCACAAAAATCACATTTCAATTATATTTCCCAAAACATCATAATTTTTATAACATAAAAATTATCACATTTATTTATTCAAAATAAATCAATTCTTAATGATTCAAAAATTCAATAAAACATTTATTTTCAAAATCACTTTTAATCTTCTTTTAAATTCGAAATCTTTACTTTAACATTTTTAAATTATCAAAATAGGCCCAATGCTGTAACAACACAAAATACATCAATCATGGCATCCAAAATATCATATATCATATGATAACAGAATATATATCAATATCTGTAAATAAATCAATATGGGTGAGGAATCCAGTTTGATCCCTCCAACCTGTCATCTGCAACAAATATACATATTAGAATATGTGTACAATGTCCGCTTCAAGGCAGATGCGCGTACAAAGGGTCATCCGCTCATACACGTGAACGTATAGGGTCATCTGCTCCACTAGGCAGGTATATATCCAAATACCAATCAATATCTCATATATCATCCAAAAAATCATCAATCATCATATAATAAATTATTTCTCACTTATATAAAAATATCAGTGAGTCGGAAAGAGTGAGTTTTACTCACATTGCTTGCAGTCGTCGCGTTAGCGATTTATTTCGATTAAAATTAAACAAGCGTTTAATTTTAACCAAAATTTTCACTAGCTTAAATAAATCCCAATCCAGCTCCATAATGTAGTGCTCATCAAAACGAACCCAACCCAATTCATTTCGTGTGAAACGGACCTCGTATCAAAAAGATATGATGTTTTAAAGTTTGTACGATTTTAATATACATTAATATACAATTTTTTTCAAACCCTGCTATCATCTCGACCATTGATTTCACTCCTTCACATCAGGGCCGCCGAAATCATCTTCTCCTCGACCTAGTAGAACAAGCATGCAACAAACCCAAACTAGCCGCCTCCTCTCGCGAATTATCGTGACCACCTCGCCCCGTTTGAAGATGATCGACCAACTCCACGACGAAGAGCATCGTCGACTCCACCGTCAGCCAAGAACCGGTCGCGCTCGGTTATCTATATGCTTCGAAAAACGTGTAAGAGCATGCGACTTCACACGTAAATTGTCGATGATCTATGCCGTTAAAAACGATCACATCCGTATGGATTGGAAGCTCTCATCGTACTCTACAACTTCGTAGTTGAAGATTTTTTCTAATTGTCGATGGGTTGTGAGATATTAGGGGAAGAAGATGGCAATTTGCTGGCCATTGAATATTAAACGGCGGCTAGGGCTTGAATCCCTAGGGTTTGTGAAAAAAGGAAAATTAGGGGCTTTTATAGAAAATTTGACGACACTATTCATCCGAATTTTTTCCGAACTCCAAACGAAGCGTGCCGTCTGGCGTTTATAATGTTTTACCCCTATTTCGAACACAATGGAATTATATCAGGAGCCAATTTGATCATATTTGGAAGATAGGTTTTCGAATCGACAAATTTAAATTTTAAATTCACTTAAACCGATTTCTACGCGTTTTAGCTTGCCCCGGACAAACCGTAAATCCGATTGACACGAAATTTGAAATCTTACAATAATTTAACATTACAGATCCAATGAAACTGGTTTCGTCCAAATCCGAAACTATTTCATAAATGGCTATTTTTACTCGTCCATTAAATATTAAAATATTCAATTTCTAGAATTTAACTTTTAATTAGATTTTAAAAGTTCTCTAACATCATACTACTTCGAATAAGATTTAATTCAAATCATTTTTCATTCACATTAAATCCAATTTCCAATTTTTCTGCAATTTCCAATATTAAATTAACAATTTAATTTTGCAATTAAATCACTATATTCGAATTATTATCTATTCAGCTTATAAACTTAACTTTTAAATATTTAAAATCAATTAAATATACGAATTTCAAATGACCGAAATTCTGGATCGTTACAATGTCGATGTCATAAGAGGCACTGGAAAAAATGTGTTAGAAATTTTATTTCAAAGCCTAGAAGATGCTTCTCGTGGTGTCGTTACCGATGCCCTACAAATGACATTTGTCAATGCCTTGCCGACACGATAATGCCAACTTCATTCCTACGCCATCTCGATTTGTAAAAATTGGATTTTTCGACGCCCATGTTGATGCCTTGCCGACACCTTTGTTGAAACATGTTTGCAACATTTCTACTGCATTTCTCCCCTCAATCATACATTAAAATATATACAATATATAATCATCCATATCATGAATTCATATATCATATATCGCATACCAAAAAATTCATGTGTTAAACCATATTACCCAACATCATAGTATTGTAAATATACTAAACCACACAAATGCAAATGTCAATAATCATACAAATGATCTTACAACCATACAAATACAAATTCATACAAACACAAATGATCTTTTAAGAAAAATGCTAACATTGGCATGAAGAAGAGAGACAACGTTGTCCATCATCATGTCCTTTAGCAATGCAAGACATCTCCTGCATAGGATCGCCATTCAAAATTATATCTCACTTAATCCTTAAGCTCTCATTTCTAAGAAACTCAAACACCCACACTGAATGCATGACATAACAACATGGTAGTATTAAGAGTGAGGGCTTTTGAAGATATATATGGTAATGTTCATATAACTGGTATTGGTGGTTGGAGTAGGATTGGTGGTGGTATTGTTAATACTGGTGGCGACAACCACACCATCATTAAAAGTCAACGACTCCAGTGTTAATAGTATCCCCTTCAGCATTATCCCAACCACCACCAATTATAATAGCACTACTATGCATGCCCAATCATCTCCACTATTAATGCTACCATGTTGCCATGCCGTGGAATCAAGGCGGGTGTTTGAGTTTCTTAGGAATGTTGCCTAGCTTTATGCCAAAGAAACATGCATGGTATTATTGATAGTGCAGGAGACTAAAGATATGCATGGTAGTGCTTTTATAAATGGTGACGGTGGATGGGGCAGTACTAGTAGCAGTATTGCCACCACTGGCGGCGATAACCAAATCACTAACTGTTAACGACTTCAATGTTAACGGTATCCCTCAACACTATCCCAACCACCATCACCTGTTATAACAACACTACTACGCATATCCAATCTTCTTCTCTATTAATACTATCATCCTACCTAACTTCATATCAAACACATATTATTCAACCAAACTACAAAATATTAGAGCAAACAATTAATTAACCAAACAAATAATCAATTCTAGCAAAAAAATTGAAAACTAAGAAGTTGAGAGTGTAATGACTCGCCTTTTCGACCCTTAAATGTCGACAATAATACATCCACAATATTTATGTATCGAACATACAAGTGTCAAAAGATAGATTGCTAGGGTAAAAGGGAAAAGCAAAAAAGAAAAGGATTAAGAAAAAAAGAACAAAATATGTAAATCTCACAATCGAATGATAATATATAATATCCAAAAGAAAGTACGAAGGGCTACTCTAAGATACATAGCATTTTAGTATTACTAACGTAAGTACTATCATTAACTTGGACACTTATAACAGTCTGTCCTCACAAATGCTAATATATACATATAGTAGTGCGGCAGAAATAAAATACCATGGTAGGTGAATGCATCTAGCTTGACTCCTTGAGCTCGAAATCTTGACTTTCGCAAATTGCTTGAAATAACTCTTGAAGATTTAAGGGAAAAATAAAACTATGAGTCAGATATAAGTCTAGTGTGAGAAACTTAAGAAACATGTGCACAAATAACAGCATCTTTTGGGACCAACCGAATAATTGGAATGGCTTTCCGTTCAAAAGAACTAATACCATCTAAAAGTATTATCCATGGTGTAGAATATAAATTAGAAAATAGCTATGCTGCATGCATCTCACATCATACAATATTTGATATACAATCAAAACCGCTAAGGATTGCATTTACATATGGATTTCCATTGGAGGTGGCCCTAGTAAACTGAGATGGGCCTTTTAACAAGGGTTGGAAACTACCTTCCGAAGCTATGTATATCTCTAGATAGAATACACCACAAAGATAAACATAGCCGGTCCATTCCCTAACATATGATACTGAGTATTATTAACTCTCAGTTAATCATCAATTGTAAGCATCTCTAGATATGGATTTGATATACTCTTGGGTTAGCTAAACCCATTGGCTATGTGCTTACTTTGTTTTTTTGTCATTTTTGATGGTGAAATCACATTCAACGTATCAACAAATGAGCTTTATCACTCAAACAGATCTAGAATCTCTCCATGTATTCCAATATCTCAACACACGAGTCATCATCACTCGAACAGCTCATGAATCTCACCATTGATTCCAAAATAAGTCATCTGATGAATGCTAACATTGTCCACTCTCATGGAATCATTCTCAATATAGATAGTACAATACGAGAGCATCATTCAAAATGTTAATGCTAACCTCTCCCTCGTAGTTACCCTCGGGATAAACAATGCACTTCTATAACATTTCACTCCTTAACCGCTTCCAAAATGCAGAACTCATATATCAATTTTGAAGTAGTTTTTGGTATGTAATATCTAAGTATACTTCTCGGACTGTTCAAAACTAAATCAGTGAATTTCCATTTAACTCAATTCTGGTTCTTTTAGAAGTAAGCGAACCATGTATAAGAGTCCTCCCAAGGGATCTCAAATCTACGATCTTCAAGCAAGAGACGTTTTACATCAATGAGTCCTCCCCGAGGGATCTCAAACTGTAACGACCCAATTTTTTGACTTTCGAAAGTCGACATCGATACGTCCACTGTATCCAATGCTGCACAGTCAAATGCCGGAAAACCGAAAGTTAGGGTTTAATAAGAAGAAGATAAAAGAAGAAACAGAATCTCACATTTCGCAGCAGAACAATATATAATAGATAAATGAACAATCTTTAAAACAAAAGAATCATATCTGTTATTACAATACAACTCCAGAGTTTACAATGACACCATTCAACACTAGGCATTTACAACATCTAATCCATATTAAAACTGGACTTACAGCAATCACGATTCTAACGCAGCAGATAATACATAGTATAATAATAGGTCTCGCCATTCACCTTGAAGTCCAGAACTCCACAACATATCTTTTCTGACTTCGCTCCAGAATAACTTCTAACCTGACTCTAGGCTGCCCGTGTGGAAAATTATGGGCACTCAGAGTTTAGAAAGGGAACAATAAACTCCAGGTCAGTCATGGGACTGGTGTGAGATCTTAAAAACAGTTATTTTCACAAAGAAAGGAAAAGAAATCTGCTATGCTTTTTTAGAAAATATAACTACCATACGGCCTCCTGCCACACACACAATGCAAATGCAGAATTGGAGGAGATTTCTCCTTATGATAGTCAAATATGCTTGATACGCATTTTTTTATTATTATTAGTGCATAGTGCAGAAAACCTTTCGAAAGTATAATATTAATCTTAGCCAGCATACAACCATTATTATATGCCCACAATAGCTATCATGTTCAATAGCAGGTTACCACCACATTCCATGGCAGGTTATACAACTAAAACCGTACAGGGCGCGTATTGTTTCTTTGGATTTCCAACAAATGGTCAGGCTAAGGAACTTCCTACTATCACATGGGTACGCCTCTGGAGGGACGTCTTGAGAACTTAACCAGCTCTCTGCCAACACAAGGTCGGGTTACCTCTGTAACTAGGTAACTACTACACGAATATGCCATCCCCCGGTCGTTTGCGACCTTTATCCGAGGATCCTCAACCACAAAGCAACAACCACAAAGTATAATAAATTTTCAGCAACCACATAGGTTAAATATCTGGGATCCATACCATGATACCACCTTTTTCTAGAAGGGAATGACATACCCTAAAGGACATGACCCTCATAACCTTGCCACATTCTTCCTGTTTTGACCATTTCCGAGGTGTGAGGTCCCACGAAGTCTCGTGCACAAAGCTACACTTTTCACAAAGTCATGCTTCGATCAATAAATGATCAACAGCACTTCGTATGCCACATTACCAAATTGGGAATATACCACTAATAACCATCAACTACATAACCTCTGAGCTCGTACGTCTCAGAGAAGGGTGTTAAGCTAAGAGAATAAATTCTCCGCCACCAACAGAAATGTATTTGATAGAAATTAGCTTTATATCTCAAAGTTTAATGTCAGACACACATCCATATAAGTCCGTTCCAGGATCGAACGGAACCGAAAGCACTTCAAAGAAGCCCGTCTAGAATCCCCATCACAAAGGGTAATAGAATCTCTATACCGAAGCAACCGGATGTAGAGACATTCGACAGGTAATCCTTTCGCTTTCAAACATACCCGGTCTTCAACACCGTCTTCAAATGCAATCCCATTTCATCGTATCATTATTCAGAATGGGTTTTATGACACAAAGTCCTCTCCCGGCTAATCCGAATAATGAGCGCTTATTTTTTTAAAATAAGTGTTTCAATCAGATTTCAAACAAATCACAACAAATTTCCACTTTGATCTTTTAAATAAAAGATCAATCACAATCACAAAAGTTCGATGTGGTTTTCGAATATCCATTTGGAATCCAACCCTCGGTCGCATCGAAATTCAAATGCCATTTAAAGGCCAATATTGATAGCCGGTTATTTACTATCAATCAATATTCACAACAATCACTATCAAACAATATTCACGACAATCACCCATATTTAAATAATTTTCCCAAATTATTTATTTTCAAAATATCTTTACAAGATATAATTTTAACACTTCAATCATTTGAAAACAAATTTCAAACCTTTGAAAACAATTTTCAAATCACTTTTCAAACCTTTGAAAACAAATTTCAAGTCATTTTCCTCACGTGGAATAAATTTTCAAATATTCATTTAATTCCACTGAAAATCTGCCGAGTTCAAATATTTTTAAAATACTTATTTTAAATATTAGCTGTGAAAACTTTATACCAATATCTCATATAAAACTTCAAATCCAAACTAATTTTTATGTAAAATTAGTAAATAGGGTATAACTACTTAAATATCCATTTTCTAAATCAAATATCAATTTTAATCTTTAAAATAATCCCTTCTATAATTAATTAAATAAATCTTTACTTTAAAGATTTAAACAATCTTCAAAACTAATTTCTCCAATAATATTATTTCAAATCAATTTCTAGAAATTTTTAATTTATACTTCAAAAGCTACTTTAAAAATATACTCGGCTTTCCAAGGAAGAACTCTCTTTCCATTTCAAGATGGTCTATTTACCAATTAATAAATCTTCTCGATTTATTTTAATTTACATTCCAAATTTGTAAATTTCTTTCCACAATTTTAAAAATAAACCAACATTTTTTTAAAAAACAAAATTCCCTTTCCTTTTATAAAATTCCCATTGTGAATTTAAATTTTCAAATATCCACAGATATATGATTTTCAAATTGTTTTCCAAGTATTCACTTTCAACACCAAATCAATTTCTCTAAATTGATTTCTAATTTTATTTCAAATACCAAATCAAATCCCAAATTGATTTTCCAAACAATTATTTCAAACACCAAATCGTTTTCAGAATTGATTTTCCAAAATTAATTTTTAAATATCAAAACAATTTCAAATCAGTTTCCCAAAGATTTATTTTCAAACGCCGAATCAGATTCCAAATTTGTTTCCAAATTTGTTTTCTTTTAAAATAAATTCCTTTATTTTTTCAAACTATTTAAAATTTGAATTTTAAATAAAATTCTCCAACTTTTACATAACATTATTCGAAATCCATTACTAAAATATTTACCATACTTTGGAATTAATTCAATAAAATTTCAAAATCAACTTTAATACCTTTAAATTCCTTATAAATTTATCCAATTCTCAAAGACAAGTTTTTTACTACAAACTTGCTTAAATTTCACAAATCCAATTTTATTTATTTCTGGTATCCTATGATACCAAAAATATATTCGGCTAAGCTATAGCCATCAATGATTTCAATCACAAACATAATCGTATATAGATAATAAATAGTCAACACACAAAATATGAAACAAATTCAATATTTGAGGAATCCATTTGTATCCCTCTAACCTGTTTCTCTGTATCCACAGATGTTAGCACAACAATTAAATACCAATTCCACTTTAAGGTGGAATATCGCGGTATATGGGATTTATAAAATATCATCAGCTATTATGCGGCACATAGGGTCTCATCCGCTATATAATGTGGGAAATCAATCACTCCAAATACATATATAATACCAATTCCACTTTGAGGTGGAATATCGCGGTATATGGATTTAATATATAATATCATCCGCTATTATGCGACGCATAGGATATAAACTAATATAACTAATAATAAATTAATCATCCAAGCACAAAATCAATCAATTTTAAATTTAACTATTTAAATTAAACTGGAAAATTCGATTGAGTGAGAAGATCTCACTTTTAATTTGCAATGCATTCCAACTCATTTCCATTCCGGCTTGTTTCTTCATTTTAAACCTTATATCAAATAATTAAATAATTTATTAATATCCGAATAAATTGAACAATTTATTTCCTTTAACAAATTTAATTAACCAGTGATTTTTATTTTAAACTATACATTTTATTTTAAATCAATTCCTTATAATGATTTATTTGACAAAAATTTAAAATTAAATTTCCTTTTAAATAAATTATTCAACTAAAAATCTAGTTTAAACAAATTTTTTTTCCTTTTAAAAAATGTTCTTTAGTAACTAGAAATAATTAAATAAATTGATTGAACAAAGTCATCATCTTAAAGTAACTAGCAAATTAAAATATATGTATGTTTACTGTTATACATTAAATTATGTGTGGATATACATATATATCTAACCGTACTAACTATTTTAAAATTTAACAATAGGATTTTAAAGTGTGTATACAATCAATATATATATTTTTTCCTTTTGAAATTACCTAAAATTAGAACTTTATTTATCGATTCAAAATCCAATTTTATTTATATATAACTTTTCAAAATCTTCTGTATGAATTTCTTGTCTTTCTACAATTAAAATGGGCATGCATATACATATATATATATGCACACACATCTACATATATATATATATATATATATTAAATCAGAAATAACAAAAAAATAAATTCGAACCTTACTGCCATACCATTCTCGATCATGACCAGAGCCCCTTCATGGCTGTCGCGACCCAATCCACGCACCCCGAGCGTCACCTCTTCCCTTCACAGGCAACAAAACCCTAGCTTCGATGTTTCGCACGAGAACATTCGCGACTCTCAATCTCGAATACGACCACGCCTTATGATATCCCTCCTCGACTTCGACAAATAGGCAAAGTCACACCTCTTGTTTGCTCGACGTCATGCACCACACAGTCGTGATGAGCCACCAAAAATCGCCGTGCTTGAGAACGGTCCCGCGATAAGGTCGCGATCCCCTTTTGAATTCTTCCTCCCACATGCGCGCGATGTCCAGAAAAAATCGATTGGTTTGATCGATTTCGAACGTAGTCAATCTCTTTTATTTTTTTTACGAGGAAATGAAGGGTTTCAAATTTATCAAGCTTGAGATGATATGCGGCCATTGTTTGATTTCGTGCGGCCATTTTCTTCGTTTATGTTTTCTGAAATAAAAGGTTTTGCCCCTTTCTTCATTTTAATTTTTTTGTTTCCTTCGAAAACAGGGTTGTTGGCTAGTTGTAAAAGGAGAATGGGGGACCAAAGTTGAAACGTGTTTGATTGCTCATTGTTAAAAGGACACGTGCTTGAAGAAACATGTAATTTTTCTTTATGAAACATTATTATATTTAAATTTAAATTTAAATTTAAATTGCTCCGATAAACACAACTCAAAATCTCAACTTCCAATTGAGGCATACCGCCAGGCGTTTATAATGTTATACCCCTATTTCGAATGCAATGGAAAAGGTTTCGGGACCAAATTCGATCGTACAGAGAGGATAGATTTTTAAACTAGTTAAAATATTGAATTTTCGATTTAGATTTCAGCGTGTTTGCTTATCGTACGGCCAAATGATCACTCCAAACACTGCGAAAATTGAAATTCGATAATAATACAATATTACGGATCAAATAGAACTAGTTTTGTCAAATTCCGAGACTGTGCCTCGAAAGGCTATTTTTAAATATCGGTTTAAACGATATAAATTCAAAACTGAACAAATCATTTTCAAATTCAATTCTGAAGCTTCCATTATCTTTAACATTATCAATATAAATTTTCTAAGCCTTTAAATTATTTTTAATCAGCTTAAAATTGAAGATACAAATTTTTACCCAACTTCACATTATTAAATTGAATAATTTAACTACCAAATTCATAGTTATATTCGAAATTCAAGTTAAAATGACTTCCAAATATTTAAAATCAATTAAATATTTAAATTTCAAAGTTTCAAAAAATTCTGGGTCATCACACAAACCATATAAATTTGTGATGCTTTTATTTACCTGTAAAGTAATTTTGGTAAAGTTCAATGGTTGACAAGTCAACTATCTAGTACAAAATGAAAACGATCGCATATGAAAATTAAATCTTGTATACTTATCACCTCTTTCCTTTTAGTTCTAATTATAGGACTAAGTACTCTCTATAAACCAGTAAACATACAAACACGATTAAGTCACACAAGCGACTTCAAATCCCCATTTATCAAATTGTACTTATCTGCCAATACTTGTATATATATTTAAAATACCATTACAAAAGATATATACATGTATTCTACTACTTCACTATTCGTTTCTACTCTTTATTTAAAGTATATTTATATACTTGTCTCAATGGTATAAGAATATTCACAAATCATTAACAAGATTTCCCATTTTGGAATATAATTAAAGGAGTTAAAAACAAATATTGCTCAAACATTGTTACTATAAACCGCTTCTTTTTTTATAAACCAAACCTTTATTTTTTCTGTACTTTATCCAAAACTTTCCATATATATCATTATCTTTAAAATGCTATTCCCATTTTAAAGAAAAAAGTATATTCACAAGTATAGTTAAAAGGTTTAAAACCTAATGTTGCTTAATGTTGTTACAATAAACCCAAAACCTTTTACACTTTACATTATCTTTAAAACATTCTTTATAAAAATCAAAGCATTATTCGAAAGGATAAAGAATAAGTGTTACTTAAACGTTATTACCACAAACCCAAAACAACGTATACTCATCATTATCTTTAAAATATTCAAGTACAAAGTATACCTAAACTTATTAAGCAAGATAATATAATCTTAAATAACTTCTCAAAACCATTTATTATAACTAAATGTCTTGCCCAAACTTCCTTTATCCTTTTATAAAATACTTAACTCACTTTATTAAACTTATATATATAAATACTTTTTAAAATACTTAACTTACTTTACCAAACCTCTATATAAATAGTTCATAAAGTACTTAACTTATTTTATCAAACTTATATATATAAATACTTCTTAAAATACTTAACTTACTGTACCAAACATACATACATACATACATACATACATACATACATACATACATACATACATACATACATACATATAAACTTGTAAAACACTTATAAATATGCTTTAAATATCAAAATAAAATAATATCTAAAAATAACTAATTTAGAAATTGCTAAAAAAACCTTTTAAATGTTACAAAGAAAACCCTTTAATTTAAAAATTCACATATAATTAATAATAATGTATATAAACTAAAACTACTTTTAAAATACTCTTAAACCTATTATAAAACATCACTGAAAAGATCTCATAAAAATATTGAATTTAACCAACATTTTAAAACTCATTTGAATCACTTAAATTAGTAAAAACCACACAACAACACAGTGCAATAAAAAACCGAAAGTGCCGCCGTATGTCTAGAAACCGCCGTTGTTAAATGCTATAACAGAGAACCATTAGAAAAACATGAAACTTTGATCGGTTTTCTCAACTCAAACAAGTATTTTAAACTCTATTTTTTTTATAATAACTACTATACTTAGAGTCCTTAATAACAATGCAAAAAAATTCCTAAGGATGTCTTTCAAACTCATATTAAAAATTCCTAAAAATAAGGCTTTCAAAGTGCTCATATAGCGACCTTTCTCGCTTCTATATTTTGCAACTTTGTACAATGAGTACGTTAATTCTCCAAACCTTTTCCTTGCTTTCACATAAACTACTATAAATGTGAAGCACAACCAAAATATATTCTACCATGATATATTTACATACAATCATTTTAAAGAGGTTAAACACAAGAGATTACGAAGTGCATTTATAACGTCTCTTTCGCTTCGACCAAATCTAACATGTGTACTGTAACAACCCGAGTTTCAGTAGGTCCGGATTTTTCACAAAAATACTAAAACCCAAGCTCATTGAAGCCATCCTAGAGGACCATCACGTCCCGTTGAAGTCTCTACTCCCTTCTAGACCAAAATAACTAAGTTGGACGTGCTCTTTCTATACTAAAAATCTACGATGAACTGCTTCGTTAGGCTCTTTATCTAGATTTTCTTTCAGGCTGCTCCAAACACACCTTACCATTTTATTGGACCCTACATATAAT
Organism: Allium cepa; assembly: GCA_030765085.1. NCBI lineage: Eukaryota > Viridiplantae > Streptophyta > Magnoliopsida > Asparagales > Amaryllidaceae > Allium > Allium cepa. The sequence goes on from CM060943.1 coordinate 491,421,078, forward strand.
CTTTTACTATGTGTTTAGTTTACTTTTCTTATTCTGTTGGCTACTTATTTACCCTAATCAGCATGGCCAGCCCCATCCATGTGTGAGACCATCAGTCCTTGACCTGAAAGGGAATGCTGCCTGTATGGGTCACTTCTATTATTTTGTTTATTAACTTAATCCAAGATCTAAGTTTGATAAAATAAGCCTCTTTTATTTTTTTCTTTTTAATTATAACCATCGAATACAATTATACTTGCAATTGTCACTTCTATATTCTTTTTATTTCTTTAATAACCTACATGTTATAAATGTAATTGCAAGTGTCTCTTTTCCAGTCTGTGTTCTTTTATTATGATACTAAATTCTCTTTAGTTCTCTTATATTATATGACATTCTTAGCTTGGGACTATGCCGAACAGTCACAAATTACTTATCATAATAACTGCTTTACTTTTTATTCTACTATCTGTGCAGTAAATGCAGATCTGGTCACATTTTATGTTTATTTCTAGTCTGATCAAATATTTAACTTGATTATTTTCTCTTCTTTAATTTCTTTAACGCTTCACATTATTCTCTTTTATTCTAGGAAGTAGTTCTATTCTATTTGGTTAGTTACAAAAACTGTACTAAAAATCCATTTCCATATTTTAATACTAAACAATGCTATAAACAATAACTTGTAACTGCAAGATATTTCTTTTATTGTTTCTTTAATTATTGGGTAATGCAAAATACAGCAATGTCTCTATTTTGCACTAATTTCATTTTTCTTGCTTTTATTCTTGCAGTTACGTTTATTATTATTCTTACAATATTAAACTATGGAAATGTATTCTCTTTTCTAAACCAGCCAAGACTAACTTCAAAATGAAGTTATTAGATTTTCCCATTTTTAATTCATTTCTTCCATTTTAACATAATTTACTATAAATTTCTCACTTTTAGGCTTATGCCATTCTCTACAACTTTTAAGCCTAACATTACTTATATTTAATTGAATTCCTTTCTTTTTCAATATAAATAACATTTAAATATAAGTACACTTGTCTTATAAAATTTACGTTTTCAACATAACTGACTAGTAGAACTAATTACTGAAATAAATATTTAACGGGAATTTAACGATATTATATGTCATAAACAAAAAAGAGATATAATTTAAATCCACTAACCTATCATCCTTAGCTTTGCTTCATGGCCTTCTTGGATCCCCTTCTAAAGCATCTAATATTTTTATTAAGAAGATCTTCTCCCCAGAAATATTTTCTATTTGGGGTCCAGCCTCAGGCAATGAACCCAATTGGAAGAAAATCTGATTGTGAGAAAATAACTAGGCCTAGGGTTCTATTTATAATGTAGCTTAGGGATCTCAGGCCATTGGATTTAGCAGATTGAATCTGAAGCCATCGCGTCATAGGATCGTTTGGAGCCATCAGATTTATCAACGTATAGCTCCAATCGAATAAAATCAATCGATGTCGTCACTAAAACAAACTTCAACTCTGCAGAAGTGCGGGTCGACCCTACATCATTATAGGTCGACCTATAGGTCGACTTGGGGAGGATGGGGGTTAAACTATAAGGTCCTTTCTATTTATTTTTTATTTTTCGTTTTTTGATTTCTTGTTTCTCCCGTAACTTCTTCATATTAACTCGGAATTCGACAAGTTATATATGGAAATTGATCAGAAAATCACCACGAACACAATGATACAAGTTTCGAGGCCATATTCTAACAATTCCAAAAATGCTTATTTTCACTGTTTAATAATTATTTAATTATCTAAAAATGCGAGGTGTTACATGTACACAAAGTCTAGGCCAAGACATATGCTTTGGAGGGTAATAGAAGTGAATATATTACATGTAAAATTTGCATTTTCTTTCCAAAACACGGGGGCCAAAGTTATAACTTTTATTAGTTCATATCTTTATTTTATATTCACACACACACACACACACACACACATATATACACAATATATACTTTTCAATAGTGAGTTAACTCAGCAAATCCTTGCTAACATCAACAATAAGCCACTAGAACATAAGAACACTTTCTATCATAAACCAAAAGAAAGCAAACACCACCATTGCCTTCAAATGCCCTCAGCCACCTCCCCTTCACCTTAAGTGCTCACAATCATGATCAGATATAGAGTGTTATGCTTCTTTCCACCAACATTTAAGTTGTTATTCCTTGCTCCTATGTTCCCTTACACCCTTGGACAAAGTGTGGGAGAGTTTGGAGTTCATTTGCTTTGATTTTAGAAAATTAAAGAGGAGAGAAGAGGCATGAAGATGTCATTTTTTGTCCATTACTTAGCAAATGATTTAGTAAGCTTAAGAATATATTTATAGAGTTTAAGAGAGGTTAACATTATCTCCAAAACCCCCTTGGCTGGCCACCCAAATGCACACTCCCTGCATGCTTAACTTTCCACCACACTCCTCTCTTACTTTTGCCCTTAAAGCTTCCTCCACAAAATATCTTCCATGACATCACCCATGACATCACCCCAAGCATTTGGTTATCCATAACCAATAAAATATTTTTTATTGCTAATTAAGGACACATTAGTATAGCAGACATGCCCAAAAAGTTCAAATAGCTTATATAGAGTAAAAAATTGTTTATCGATAAAACGATTCTTAATCACATTATCAATATTTCTTTCAAATATTTATTTTTTGTAAACACATTTGAAAAACAAGTTTAGCATATTGTGTTTCTAATTAAATGGGTTTATCAAGGTTACAAAATCAATTTTAACATATTTAACAAAGATTTAAATATTTGAATAATTTGAATATTTAAATACAAAATGTTCAAAATTAGGGATCACTATAAAGAGAATAACACAAATTATGCGATCTTTCATTCTAGCAAAATAAAGTTATTTTTTACTTAAGATCTAAATTTATCTACCTTTTATTCAAAAAAAAAATAGCACACATATATTAAAAAACATATAATAAAATTATTTCGTTGCATTATTAGATGCAAATGAGTCATGCATTATACTGATACATGAAATGCTATAATCTATTTAATAAATTGTTGTTGCCCACAAAATGAATAAAAATTATATAAGCCATCATTTCTTTTACAGTTGTTAGTGCAAGATACTAAAAAACTAATTTAATATAAAATTGGTTATCATATCATGTTTTTGATTGTGACTGCTTTCACTAAATTTTTTTTTAAACATACTATTTTTTCATTTCAAAATTATAAATGTCCGACTTCTGTGTGGCATTAACTTAATGTAAGAACAATTTTTGAAGCTCTTTTACCTCTCAATTCCAACAAAAATACATATATCATCATGCATGCATCATAAAGTTTAAAGAAATATGATAAGTAATATAGGTGGTCTTAGCATAAAAAATTGGAAAGTTCACATGGACATTATAAATTTAGTTACTAGACTTCATTTCACTAGATATATACTTCTTTAATTCATATTTTCCAACATTTATATACTATGTTGGCATAATAACGTTAGAAAATCAATATATACTCTTATATATCATTTATCCCATATACACTAACTCTCTCAATCTGATATTAATTATATAACTCTATATGATTGTAAAGGGCACAAAAAAGGACTAATAAAGAATTAGCTAATATTACACCACCCAACCTAAGCCAAAAAGAGGTTTACCTTTATAGGCGGTGAGTGGTAATTTTGAATTGCTCAACATGGTAAGTGTGCAATAACTTCCTTACATTGGTTGTATGGATTTATATTTGTTTTTCTACTTACAAAACGAGTTAAATTTATAAAATATGTTTTAAGTATATGTTCTAATACTAAAACTATTTAAACGCCATTATAGTTTATTTATAAAGTATTAAATTGCAAATTATACTTCATAAATTGTCAATGGCTAATTATAATACTTATACATCATTCATTGTTATTTATTAATTTTGAATTTTGAACTTCTCATTATTAAATATAAATTATGAATGATGAATTATAAAATAAAATTGATTATTATCTATTCAAATCACCAAATATTGAACTTAAATTTTTAGTTGGCTCCATAATTTTCTACCTACATTACTACTGTAGGTCAGGCCCAATTACTCCAACTCACATAACATATAAAATAATCAATAAATAACAACATTAACGTTTTAAAAAATACCATGTGCTTGCAATATAGTTAAGACCGTCTTCTTGTATTGAAATTGATATTTTCAATCTCCAAGATTAGATGGTTCTTCACCGTCTAATACAATGATAGTTTTTCTAATGATGGACGTCGCTCCTTTTTTTGCAAATTCTACCAATGTTTCGATTATATCCACACTATTATTTATGTTTTGCAATAGTATGGATATGATTTAAACATTAACAAAATATGCAACACTTTCCGAAAAAATAGGTAATTGGTAAAGGATGGAGCTTACTTGGCCTAGTGGGAAGAAAGAACAACATGCACACCAACACATTACACCAAAAAAAGAATTTTACAACTCCAATCCACTATGTATATCCAAAAAATTCAAATAAAATAAAGGATGCAGTTATTGTCGCAACAAAATTAGAACTGAACTAATATCTATAATGTTAGCTATATATGAGTCTATGTACCCTTGATAACTGGTCATTAACATACTCTTGGTTTATTTTAGCTTATATACTCTATATTTCAAACATCGATATATTTTTGGTTTTTAGTAACCAAAATATCGTCTATAAAATTTTATAGTTTTAACTATCGGTTATACCTTCCTTAACTTTTTCAATCAATTTAACATACATCAATTGGTAAAATTTCATCATCAACAATTGAAAATCAATCCCTAACACATAGCTTGTGGCTATTATACATTAGTCAAAACACGCCAACATTCATGTCTTCTTCAGTCTAGCTTACTATTATATTAAAAGAAAACCATATTATGCATCCCCGGATATAGTGAAATTCAATTTCTAACACTACACATCTTATCAATCCATCACTAATAGTTTATTGAAATATATTAGTTATCTAACTCAATTATAGGAAAAATTATAGATCTACGGGATTTCATTAATAATAACATATCAATGACAATGAATTATTTGGCAATTTAAAACTAATGCCAATGATATCTCAAATCACATATGAATTATCATAATAATGAAACTATCAACGATCATATACCAATGAATTTAAACCAGCAAATTTATATCATGCAAGAAACTAATCATATCACTGCATTGAATAAAAAATGAAACAAAGCAATAAATCATAACGATGGATGGCAATGTTTGTGGCGATTTGGTGGCTTGGGGAATGCTTGGAAGGTGGTAGCTGAATGACCGATGGTGGCTTAAAGCCTTATAGTTGTAGTGACTTGGAGGACGCACTAGGCTTGGAGGCTTGGAAGGTGGTGGCTTGCGGTGATGAGGTGTTGTGCTTGGTGGTGGTAGCTTGGGGAAGGGTTTGGCTTGCGGCAGTTCGAGGAATGAAGAGACGCTAGGTTTGGAGAAGGAGGAGGCACTGGGCTTGGGGCGAGGAATGTCTTGAGGCAGCGTGGAGGAAAAAGGAGGCGAAATGAAGTAAGGGTATTTCGTTTTCTTTTTAATTCGAAAAGTGTAGTAAGGAGAGAACATCTATTGGGTAAATATGGGTAAGGGTGACGCCATATCGATGCCCCATTGACGCCATTGTATAAGCGCCGTTAGGCATCAGTAAATTTATATAGATAGGCACTTCCCGAGGCTTTACCAACACTCCACCGATGCCATATTTTTCGACATCAGAATAGCATCGTAGGTAGGCACTACCCAAGGCTTTACCGACGCCCCGTTGACGCCTTGTTTTTCAATGTCGGAATGACATCGGTAATACAAGATAGGTTGACAATGCATTTTCTAGTAGCGTTGGATTCTTAGGCGAATCTTATACTCAATCACTATTTAATTTATAGGTATCACAAATGGATGATGACTTATATTTGGTGAATATAATATTACTATCACGAGCTCATAGACTAGGTTGTGAACTTTTCACTTATTTTTCATGTGCATTATGTATTAAAAATAAGTTATGCACAAAAAGTCACCATTTCATAAAATTGAATTCATAAGATAGTTCTTTCAATCCAGGTGACGACGAAAAGAACTAATATTACCTCTTAGCCAAATTTCTTCCAAACTGCAAAATCACGCCTTTCTTAAAACAACCTCTGTACCTTAGTGCATGCAGGTCAAAACTTTTACTTCATGTCTTGAAATCATACGACATTGGATACTTCAAAGATAAAATTAACTCCACATGCTTGTGAAGTCCTATAAACTAAAGTATGGCTAGAGTTCCTTTATGTGTATCGTCGTATTCCAAAGACACTTTACATAGATAAGTATTGCCATCGACTCATGTTCTATCGATCACTGTCTTATACAACCAATCTTCTATTATTCAATCTTTTGGAAACTGTCCACTTAACTATGCTCTCATGCTTCTCATGTCTTACATAAATGTATCCAATCCTTAATGTAAACATACATCATTTAATAATATATGTCTTAAAAATTCAAAATAATAAATTTAAACTTATTTTTCTTCTTCTTAAGTATAATTCATCCCAGATTTTTTCTTATAAGAATACATTTTATCAATTATCTCAAAATATTATTATTTTAGAAAAAAATCAATGGTATACTTCAAAAACCATTTGTTTTCAACATATTGCTTTAAGTATCTCTAACATCATCATTTAATCCAAAAACAACAATTTCATCAAATTTCATTCAGAACAATAATATTATTACTTTACATCAGAACAATAATATTTATTTAAATCATTTTTTCTTCACGGCCATTTCACTATTATCTTGTTCAGCAGCAACAACTTTCCATACTAAATCCCACATTTTTTCACAACAGCTTTATTATTATAATTCAACAACAACAACATTTGGGGTTATGTACCAAAATCTTTTATATTATTATTTATATCAAAAGTAGTAATAATATAACCTAAAATAGCCATGGAAAATATCTCTTTATTATCATTATATTTTTTCCCTTCCAATAGTTTCTTCGTAAAAAAAATTAGAGTACACATCAAAGTAACAACGTGGTTTACATTAAACAAAAAATAAACCTTTTAAATAGTTATGGAAAATTACTTCTTATTAAAAATTTTCAATTTTAAAACACACAACATGGATTTGTTATGTTTCGAAACATTAAACGAACTTCAACTTCTTTTACTATTCCCAAAAACTTAACTACTAATATTTCTTTTTGTTTAAGAAAAACATTTCAATTAATTTAAATACTTTAATTGTAGTAAACATAACTTACACAAACCCAAAGGTGGTTGTACAATCTTAAAAAAAATGCTTAAGTACCTTCATTATGCCTCAACTTTACATTATATTCCATGCGCTAAGGGTACTGCTCTTCTTCTTTTTCATCCCTAGTCCAAAAATGTACTCCAGTGCTACTTGGTATATAAACCCTTCTTTAGCAATTCTCTAAGGAGTAAATTATGACAAGTGTGATGATTTATCTTCCATCCTAAACTATTTAAATCTTAACATTTTTTTATCTTATAGTTATTTACTTTTATAAGGGATAAGCCAATAACAGCTTCTATGAGTCAAAATATATAGGGTATGGCATTATATATATATATATACATGTGTGTGTGTATGTAAGTATGTATGTACATATGTATATGTTTATAGAATAAATAGTGAAAATTAAAAATACGCTCTAATGCGCCCTAATTTAATAGGAATTGCCTTACCTGGCTCTGATACCATATATAACAACTCACCATCTACAATGTCCCAATTCATGCACAAAATAACACGGACATCACAGACCTCATAGAAGGTTGATCGTTTTGAGGTAAAATGTATGAAACATAACATGGAGTTATCTACAATACTCTACACTTTTTGAAACTCATACCGAAAGGAATAAAATATAGTAGTAATCATTAATACTTCCCAAATAAGTAAAACAATATAGTATCATATAACTCGAACTATAACATTTTTCTACTGATAACGGACATGGTATAATGTCTATGAATAAATGAAATGCAATAGTATATAGCTAGTAAATGCATGTCTCCATCGTACTATTACATTCAAGTATCACCAGCCCTCTCTATCGACCTATCAGAGTATAAACAAAGAGAAGAAGATGATAGAGGGAGTCATACATTTGTTTGGTGAGTGAGATGCATCATATAAGTTCATAATACCAATATGCTAGTAAAACTCTACTTATGCTTGAAAACCATACCTTAACCTATGTCAACTGCATCCAACAAGACAGCTAAACACAATATAATGCTATAGTGACATCATATGTGAGGCTCATGATTATCTATCCCAAGTCTAGTCATATGCATACTATATAGCTCAAAATCTCAACTTGTATGTGGAAATAACTATGATTTTGGTAAACTCCTAACTCATCGTCGCCTAAACATATCCATATTATTGAGATCAAAATCCCAACTCATGTGCTACCAACTGCGATAATTTGGAAGTCCCAAATTATCGTTGTCTAATGTATGTACACTACTGCGCTCAAAGTCCCAACTCGTGTACCACAAACCGTGACACTATTGCGATCAAATTCCCAATTCATCATCGTTAGACGTCACTGGCTCCACCGAAGTGCACCTAATGCCTACCATAAACTAAACTATTGAGCCCAAAGTCTCGAATCATGTGGCCCATATGCGACATCGTCGATGCACAGTGGTTAAGAGTGCCTCTATACACTCGATTCTTTACACCCACGAAGAAAGAACTTAGGTTAAGTCAAACTATTCCTTCATGTTTGTCACCTTCGCATCTGTATCCCAGTATTAGAAGCTGCAATGTGCAATTGTTCCATGTGAGGCCATAACAACAACATCACTACTAACGGTCCACGACACTATTGGGATCAAGCCCAAAAGTCGTCATCGCACACCATTTACGAAGCTACTAGATCAAGCTCCAACCCTTCATCGCCAACCACCACTAGTACAACCTAGAACCAATTTCCTCCTATGTGTACCAAAAATGCTTTAGAGGAACCCTCTATAGCGAATATACTAAAATAAGGCATTTAATGAGGTACCTCCAAACACAACAAACAAACATACTCCTTATCTTTCCACAATTCTGATGTCATGAACCGTAAATGAAACGGAGGTCGTATGCGAGAGCTACAAGCATTTAAAGTTTATGGGCATTTTCACAATTTATTAAATAATTTGATTAAATAATGTTACTTTACATTGTTAAACGAGCACCACCAATGGATTCATGTCATCAAGAAATACTTTTTTATATATATAATAATTCAAATTTGGATTAATTAATGTTTTACACTTTGTAATTAGGAAGAGATCAAACTTTATCTATTTACAATAAAAATATCACTTTTTATTATTTAGCCATTAAATACTACATCCTAATCATATGTATATAAAAAATCACTTATTAAATTTGATTTCATTATTTATAATTTGATTTAAGACCATATGAGTGAATTACTATGTCTTATCAACGTATACATAAAAAGGAAGGGTCATACTCATTGAAATTCTCGAATGAAGAAGTACCCAACACTTCCTCCACTGTCCCATGCCTTTTGCGTTTAGAAACCTTGGAGATTCACCAATATTCTTTTATATAATTATAGAACTTATATCCATGGTTATTTCATTGGGTAGATCATCAAAATCTGTTAAGATACGACATTTTAAAGTTTGACGGAGAAGAATGAAAATTGTGTATAAGATTTCATCATTGCTCTTCGTTATCTAGGTCTACTGTGTCTTTGATCTTACAAATTCCATCACTAAAATTATATGAGATCATAATACTCTTCATATCCTTTGATTTACCATCGGTTTCGTCAAAATATGCTTAAAAATGGAAAAGCTATGAATTTTCAAAGTTTGGTGAAGAAAAGGGAGGTGAAATAAGAAATGTAACGGTTAAGACAAATAAGATTTTTATTTTGAATTCGCTTAGGATTTAATGAAAATTAGTAGTAAGATGTTTAGGCTCAAATAGGATTAGAGAATAGGGTTAACATTTCTATATATAGGTTGAAATAATACATATTTAGTCTCAAATCTTGATATTAATATATTACGAAAATACCATTTGGTTTGATTTCTTCTAATTTATAGCTCGTGAGACAAAATTCGGTAGATATATATGTTTTCTTACTATAAATGACATTTATGAAGCAATGAAATAGGTCCTGAGGTCTGATTCAAGCTCCTGTAAAAATTTACTACTTTGCACTTTATATAAACTTATGATTTTAACCATTTAGTTTAGTTATTTAATTTCATAAAATTACGGGATGTTACAGTAATAGACTTGAAGTTAGGTTTTAGAGATGGTAATCTTTTTCATAAATGTTTTAAAAGAGTAATATTAGAATTGAATGTGTTGAACAACATGATATGAAAATTGATATGTTTGGTTTAATTATAAGAATAAATGTGTTAGTTTGGGAATCGGTAAAATGATGAAAGATCGTATATGTTTGTATTTGTCATTATGAGCGAAATATGTAGTTGAAATAGTAAATTGAATTGTTAAACTTGAAGGTTGTAAAATCGATGTGAAGTTGCACTCGTCCAAATGCCGAACAAATTATAACAATAGTGTTAATTTGTGTCGAGTGACTTAGTGAAAATTGCCTCTGTGATTGAGAACTAAAGATCAAAATCGAAAAGAGAAAAGCGAACAAGAAAAAAAGGGAAATTTTCCACTAAGGGAAATTCCCCATCCATCTTCAGACCCGCATATTTTAGGTTTTCAGACATTGGAAATGAAGAGTTGGACGTCTAAAATTTAGGAAATTCACCTCGCATTATTTATGTGTATTTCTTCTATTTTCGGATGTTTTGATTTGGATATCATACATCTAAAATTGGGTTCAAATGTCTAAATTCCTAAGTCAGATTGAATTGCTATAAATTAGGTTGTTTGTTTTGGGTTTTGGGGTCTCAAGTTTCATTTTGGGGACTTGTGTGACGCTTGTATGATCTAGAGTGACTATATACTAGGACGATGAGTTCGAAGATAGCACGCCTTGTCTTGAGAAACGCGATGGTTGATGTTGGACATGGTATAAGTGATGGCAGTGGTTTAACAAGCTATTTGACCCATATGGTGACTTTATAGAATTGTTTGGTGGTTTTTGAGATCTTGCGACTATGTTATTACGATGTACGATTCCATATGATATTGGATATATGGTGTAACTATGCATCACTTAATTATGACTTTGGGATTTAATATTTATTGTCCATTTGTGGTAAGTGGTGTTGTCATGTCGATTGTTTGTTTTTATTCTCAATTGTCGAGATTGCCTCTAACTTGAAATATTGTGTTGATATGAAGGATCATGAGCTATTGGCTATGAATTTTCACGACTATCATGTATTTCTCAAAACTTTATTCCTGATGATGTTTAAAGAGTTGTTACCACAAAAGGTTTGAATGCTAATAACCGAGCTTAGTTTATTCTTAAAAGATATATGCTCAATTATGCTTAACAGAACACATCTACAACAACTAGAGAAAGATATATTAAAAATATTGTGTAAATTAAAGAAAATATGTCCTTTAGGAATTTTCAATTGCATGGAACATCTATATGTACATTTACCAACCAAAATTTACTACAATGACCAGTACAACACGGTTGGATGCATCTATTCGAAAGTTATGTATAATATAAACTATATTCGACTTTTTAAATAATAATCATAATATTATAGATCTATATATTGTAAATCTTCTTATAAGTATCTAGGTTACCTAAAAAAGAAGGTGAAACAAAAAGCACACATTAAAGGTTCTATGTAGCACCCAATTTTTTGGAGGGTCCATAATATGGGAAGTTAAAATCGGTTTTAAAAATAAAGAAGAAATTGAAATGATATTTTTTTAAATCGCAAGAGTTTTCTAACGAATATTTGATTAGTTTAGTGTGAAACACTTTAAAATTAATTGAATGGACCAAGGATAATTTGGGTAATTAAGGTTAGCCTTATTAATGAAGGTCAACGAATAAAGTTTTAAAAAAGGACATGTGTAATGATGGTGCATTTGTAAGACTTGGCAACATGTGATGTTAGCCCAAGCCAAGATTACTAACCCTCTTACCTTAGCCTCATTCTTCGTTCACTCAAAACAAATCCCGAAAGCTGTAGTCAGGGCCGGCCACCATTTTGCTAAGGAGAAAAGGAAAATCAAAATTTAATGGTCAAGTTTTCAACTTTAAGAAATAGGGAAGCTTAAACAAAGTTTCTTAACCAAAGGCGAGTAAAAACATTCATAAAAAACCTAACCCTACCCATTTGGGTTTGGATTTGGTCATGTATGAATGTTTTTGGTGATGTTAAAACATGTTTGAATGATTAAACATTATTTGGTTCTATTTAGAGATTTAAGTAAAGTAAATTATTTTGTATTTTAGGGTAAAACATGTTAAATCATATTTAAATGTCACGATAATTTAATATAATGTTTATGATGATGAAATAAAATGGGTTTTTTGTTTCATAATTTTTCGAGTCAATATGGTTTTTATATGAATTCCCTAAGTTGAGAAAATGTTTTGTTTCCAAAAACTAATTTAAAAATAATTATTCTGATATGAAATTTTGGAATAAGATAAGATATGATAAATTTGGTTTTTGGTGAATTTTTGTGATTTTTCCTATTGATATTTGATTTTGTATGTATTTATTGGCAAGAAAAAAGAGGTAATTAATTAAAGATAATTAATTACAAAATGAATGTCTTTAGTTCATTTATGAAAAGTAAACTGTAAAGAAAAGAATTAGCCAACAAGAATTTGACAAATAGGATTTGGTGTAAAGTAACTACTTAATAAGGCAAAGCATTAGTTTACAACTTAATTACATAAATGACATTTTCAACTCACGAGGACCTATAAAGAACTAACATGTGATCGCTTAGGAAGCCACAAACCTGAGATCACTCATAAGATCCTAACCTATAAAGGTTCCACTAGCTTAACACACAAAAGCATAGTGGAGAACTTAACACATGAAGGCTATTTGAAGTCAACATCCGATGACTATAAATGAATTAACATGCGTTGCTTTAGATGAATTAGCAGGTCATGACTTTAGATGAATTATCATATGATGACTTTAGATTGGATAACATACGATGACAATAAATGAGATAACACGCAATGACTATAGGCAGGATTATGTGCTAGGACTATTGATGAATTATCGTGTTATGGCTATAGGGAAGTTAACCCACGACCGCTAGTTATGGTTCCATATGTGATAGCTCAGGAAGCTATTGGCCGCAATGGCTATGGGATAACCAAATATATGATAACATAACCTAACGTTGAAAGTTGTGGGATAGCTAGCCTACGATGACTAATGATATTTTATCAAAGCATGGGATGTTATATTTCCTAAATAAAAGAAGGTCTACTTTGGTCACTTTGGAAGACAGTTTCGAAGTGTTATTGAACTATTTCCTATGGATGATATTAAGGAAAGATTTTATATGTTAAAGTTGTGTTAACTTATTTTTGAAATGGAAGAAAGCTTATAGAAGCTAGTAAATGATAGGATATCATGTAAATTGAAAGATAAAAATGTTTTATTTAAAGAAGTGTAGGGTACACTAATGAATGAAGGAAAGGGGTTGAAATATAATCATAAAAATATACCAAACAAGAGAGTTATTGGATGGCAATGTGCCTTGACTATTAGTCTAAATCCAATTATAAATGGCAGGGTGTCACGATAGGGTTCAAACCAAAAAGACTAAAAAGATTAAAACTTTAAAGTGAGTTATGGCAGGGTGCCAAACATCAGGATGATTTTATAAATAAAAAGAACTAGCAGATTTCCAAAACATCAGGGTAGTGTTATAACTAAAATAAATTAGTTGATAACGTGAATGACATCGTTTAGAGATGAAGAAAGGCTATTGGCACTTAGTGAGGACACTTTCTAGAATGTATACATGGTGCTTATATTCAACCTCTTAGGAGGGCCAGGGTGGCTCCTATTAGTGGAATGGATGGCCATGTGACATTATTCGAGAAAAGGTGAATAAGTGATAGATAGGCCTAGGGAGGTAATCACTGCATTAATGATAACTTAACAATGAAAACCTAAAATAAGAGATTAAGCGATGTTTGAATAGATGATGATTGTCGTCTGACATCAATCATAACTAGGTGATCAGTATAGGGCATACTTAATTTGAACTGATATATGACATGGTTCTTAACTATTTGATAAGCGTAGGTTACACTTCTTGATTGAATATGCATGTGGTTTCTTTTTATGCGAGGTTGTATACATGTGCGATGTATCTCGATGATGATAAAGTGAGGGGAAACCCATTCTACGTTAGTGTTGTTGTCTCGCTATGGATGGCTAAGGTAAAGATTTTACTCATACTAGGCTTTAACTCTGACCCGAGCTTTTATTATTTCCCTTAAACTCATGGGTACTCATTTGAATAGGTTGAGTTTATAAATTAGCAGGTGTCTATTGGAAGAATGAAAAAAAATATTGAAGATGAAGCATGAGGCTTATCTAGAGAATAAAAATGTTTTATAATTTCCACCGTGCAAAACCAGGAATTATAACTGGTTATGTATTGTGTCGGCATCTTCATATGTCGGACACTATACTACTCTTATTTTCTTTTTGTCTTTACCCCTGAGTAGGAACAAACTTGGTTTAAAATGATGTAATGAAATATGTAATTAAAAATGATGTGATGAAAAAGTTATTTAGCTGCTTTGTTCACTTAAGTTGTGCAAAAGTACTAAACTCACTTTTTCACCAGAAAGTGATTTTATTGATGACTTTAGCATCGACGTCCATTTTCGAGTCTCGAAGTGAGGATGTTATAACGTGTATCAGATCCAAATTAGGTAAACAGTTGGGTAAAATAGTGCTAAGTAGAAATTTACTAGTAGAAAATGAACAACTTGCAGAGGGCATACGTTATGTGTATATAACGTACTTGTATTTTGATGGAGATGATGAACCACTGAGTAGTAACCCCTCTATGATTGATCTCACTCTCTATACTTTTGTTTCCTATGAACCCTTGGTTATGTTGAAAGCAAGGATGGTCTACTTAATAGACATTTGACCATAGGAAGTACAAGAGCGAATGCTAGTAAAAGAGACGATGGTACTAAATTGAATGGTCAATGAGGAAAGGCAAATCCGAATGTTCGTATTAAAGACGTACTCAAGTGCCTACCCTGACTGAAGGAGGAATGGATTTGAATGCTTTATTTCACAGACCTATAATGGAGATGATGAGGCAACTGCTAGCTGGAGTTATTGATCTGAGACAGAAGGTACGAAGAGAAGCATACTTTTCTAAGATGAATAAAGATTTCAAGAGTTGTAAGGAAAGGAGTTCATAGGAAAGGAGTCTGCCTTAGAAGTGTTAAATTGGCTGAAAGTGGGTGAACGTATCTTCAGAGATCTAGGATATAATAATGTTCAGTAGAGGAAGTTGGCTTCTCATTAGCTCTACGAGGATGCATTAGACTGGTGCGTAGCTGTAATTGTTAAGGTCCCAGAGGAGTAGATAACCCAGGAGTAGTTTAAGGATCCATTTGAGGCTCGGATTGGTACTTTGTGTAGGGAGTTCCTTGACTTAAAGCTAGGAGAGATGATTTTAGCAGAGTATATTCGGCGTTTTCATGCTTTATCGAAGTATGGAAGGGAGCACGTCAATAGAAGAATGAGAAATTCATTGAAGGTACGAGGAAGCTGCTGAACTACAAGGTGATGGAATATTTGTTAGCTCCATTCAATATGGTGGTGGAATGGTGAGGATGTATGATCGTTTGTTTCAAGAAGAGAAGAGAAGGCAGGTCAGTTGGCATCTAGATATGTAGGACCATTTCTACAGTTCGAGTGGATCGGTAAACTTGCCTATCTAGTCGAGTTACAAAATAGTTTTGTGGCTGTGTGTTATGTATTTCATATATCATATTTGAGGAAATGTGTGCACGGCCCAAGTTCGGTAGTGGAACCAAGGGCGATAGAGGATTCATCCATAGAGCCAGATTTGATACACGTGAGATGACCGAAAGGAATAATAGGTTATGATATAAAGAAATTAAGGAACAAAGTTATCAAACCTTTTTAAGTCTAATGGAGTGATAATAAGGATGGTTGTACCTTAGAGGTAGAGGATAAGATTAGGAATATCTATCTCGATTTGTTTTAGACATTCATTTATATATCAAGGTGCTTTGTTTGTTTGTTGTACTGACTAGTAGGATACTAGTATATTCAAGTGCTACATGATTGTGTATTAATAGTTGCACTGATACATTTTGTTTTAATGGTTTACATTAGTATGGTACTAATGTAATCTTTTGTACTTATGAGTACTTATATGATGTATTTACGCTTTTAGGGTGTTAGTCTAAATTTTATTTTTCTTACTGAAATTTCGAGGATAAGACTTTTGTAAGGAGGGGAGACTGTGGCACCCCATATTTTGGAGGGTTCATAATATGGAAAATTAACCAATTTTAATAATAAAGACTAAATTAAAATGATATTTTAATTGCAAGAATTTCCTAAGAAAGATTTGATTCATTAAGTGCGGAATACTTTAAAATTAATGGAATGAACCAAGGAAAATTTGGGCACTTGAGGTTGGCCTTGCTAATGAATGTAAATGAATTAAGTTTTAAATAAAAAGGATTGGTATTAGGGAGGTGCATTAGTAATACTAGGCAACATAGGATGTTAGCCTAAGCCAAAATACTAATCTACTTACTTTCGCCTCATTCTTTCATTTTCATTCACTTAAAACAAATCCCTAAAGATCTAGTGAAGGACGACAACCGTTTTGCTAAGGAGAAGAGGAAATCAAATTTTAAAGATCGAATTTTCAACTTTAAGTAACAAGGAAGATTAAATAAGGTTTTCTTAATCCAAGGTGGGAAAAAACTTTCCCTTAAACCTATCTCTATCCATTTGGGTTCGGATTTGATTGTGTATGAATGTTTTTAGAGATGTTGAACATGTTTGAATGATTAAACATTATTTCATTATGTTTAGAAATTTAAATGAAGTAAATTTGTTCTTGTTTTAGGATAAAACATGATTAAATCGTATTTAAATATCACGAAAATTTAATATGATGTTTATGATGATGAAATAAAAATGGGGTTTTAGTTTCATAATTTTTGGAACCAATTTGGATATTATATGAATTTTCTTATTTGAGAAAAGAGTTAATGTTAAGAAGTTAACTATTAAATATAATAAAAATTAATTATTTTGACTTAATGTTTTGGAAAAAGATAAAATATGATAAATTTGATTTTTAGTGAATTTTTTGGATTTTCCCCATTAATTTTCGATTTTATATGAGTTAATTGGCTAAGAAAAAAGAGCAATTAATTAGTCAAATGAAGTATTTATTTCATTTCTCAAAAGTAAACTATAAAAAAGAATAATCCAATATGTATGCAATATTAAATGGGATATGGTGTATAGTAACCACTTAAAAAGGCAAAGCATTAGTTTACAACTTAATTAGGTAAATGCCATTTTTAACTCATGATAACCTATAAAGAACTACATGCGATGGCTTGGGAAGCCACCGACTTGTGATAGCTCATAAGAGCTTAACCCATGAAGCCTCCACTAGCTCAACACACAAAAGCTAGGTAGAGAACTTAACATACGATGGCTATTTGAAGCCAACACACAATGACTATAGATGAATTAGCATGCAATGGCTACAGATGAATTACCGCGCGATGGCTTCGGATGGGATAACACATAATGACAATGGATGAAATAACATGCAATAACTATGAATGAGATAACATGCGATGACTACAGGCAGGACAATACTTGTGGGCTATAGATGAGTTATCGCGCGATGGTTATATGGAAGTTAACCTACGACCGCGATTGAGGTTCCATACTTGATAGCTTGGGATGCTATTGACCATGATGGCTATGGGATACCCAAATATAGATAACATAACCTAACGTTGAAAGCTATGGGATAGCTAATTTGTGATGACTAATGAATATTCACGAAAGCATGGGATGCTATATTTTTGAAGTAAAATAAAGTCTACTTAGGCCATTTTGGAAGAGAGTTTCCAAGTGTTATCGAACCACTTTATAGTGATGGAATAAAGGATGGATTTTATAAGTTAAAATCGTGTTAACTTATTTTTGAAATGGAAGAAAACTTAAATAAGCTAATAATGATAGGGTATCGTTTAAATCGAAAGTTTAAATTGTTTTATCTAAAGAATGTATAGGGTATATAAAAAAAGGTTGAACCATGATCGTAAAAGTATACCAACACATGGAGTTATCGGATAGCAGGGTGTCTTAACTATTATTCTAAAGTCCAATGGCATTTGGTAGGGTGCCATGATATAATTCAATCCTAAAAGACTAAAAGAATTAAAAACTCTAAAGTGAGTTACGACATGGTGTTATGGCAGGGTGCCAAACATCGAGGTAGCATTGTAAATAGGAAAAAATTGGTAGGGTGCCAAAACATCAGGGCGGAGTTATAACTAAAATAAATAAATCAGCAACATGAACGATAGTGATTCAAAGACTAAAAGGGGCTATTGATGCTTAGCAAGGACATTTACTAGAATGTATTCAGAATGCTTACATTTAACCTCTCAAAAGAGTCGTGGTAGTTCCCATTGGTGGAATGAGTGGCTATTTCATCAGGTGACATTGTTCGAGAAAAGTTGAATTAGTGATAGATAGGCCTAAGGAGGTAATCACCAAATAAGTTAATGATAACTTAACAACGAAAGCCTAAACAAGAGATTATGTCATGTTTAAACTGATTACGATAGTCGTATGACATGGTTCATAACTGGGTGATAAATTAGGGTATAGTTAATTTGAATTGACATATGACATGGTTCATGACTGGATGATAAGTGTAGGGTACACTTCTTGATTGAGTGAGGGGAAACCCATTCCGCGTTAACCACATGTTCTCGCTATGGATGACTAAGGTAAAGATTTTACTCATACTAGGATTATGTCTGACCTATATTTTTATTATTTTCCATAAACTCACAGATACTCATTCGAGTAGGCTGAGTTTATGGATTAGATATGTATCTATTGGAAGAACGGATAGAGATTTCAAAGACGAAGCAAGAGGCTTATTTAAAGAATAAAATTGTTTTATAATTTCCACTATATAAAACCAAGAATTATAACTGATTATGTATTGTGTTGACATCTTTATATGTCAAACAGAATATTACTCTTATTTTCCATTTGTATTTACCCTTGAGTGGGAACGAGTTGGGCTAAAAATGATGTAATGAATTATGCAATTCATATTGTTGTAATGAAAAAGTTATTTAGGTGCTCTATTTACATTCATTGTGAAAAATAATAGTGAACCCACTATCACTGGAAAATAATTTTAATGATAACCGCAGTATCATTGGCGTCTATTTTCAAGTCTCAAAGCAGGCTATGTTACATTCTATTTGTCAAGCATACACTGTAGAAGAAGCATCCAATTTTTTAGTTATTATTTCAAAGACCACATTAAGATAAATTTTAAAAGTGGTCGTAATGATGATGAGATGGTTGATTCACCCGAGATTTCTCTATCTACTCATAAACAGGGATGTCCATCTAGTAAATGGAAGAATGGAGGTATTAAATTTGTAACGATCTACCTTTCTTACACCTAAAGACGGCACTTAATACATACTTGGTATTCGTGTGCCGATCGTTTAAATATCCCAAAGACATGTCATCAGGGGTGAAAGAAAGAAAAGAAAGAAAAAAATCTCACAATATGTGACGAGTAATATAATATGAACAACTCTTTACAAAAAGAAATCATCTTTATTATACACATCATTAGAGTACATTAAACTAACATCAAGCTGGATAGTTATAACAGCACGTCCTTTCAATTGCTAATTTATATATAAAAAAAACAAAGCAAATGAAAACAGTGGAAGAATATAAGGTACGTGGATACGTCTTGGAGAATCAAGCTCGTCACCTGAAAGCTCCAAAGGATCCAACTAAACCTGGAAAATATGCTCGAGCTGACCCGAGCATTATAAGAAAAATAACTCCCGGATCAATCTGGTAAAACCAGCGTGAGAAGCTCAAATCACAAGGAATTAATTTATTATTACCTGTAAAATCTTTTAAAATCAAAGGTACCTCGTAAGACTACGCCACACATAAACACGGACAGGTTTTTACCTTATGATAACCAAAACATTTTTATAGAAAATCCAGTGGTATTGTGATAATGTCTAGAACAAAAATACCTATCAATCATGGCCGAAGTTGTTACATTATCAAATTCCAGCATAATAGGTATACAATCAAGTACGAAGGCACTTATTGGAGAATGGATTCAAACTATGATAGGGTAAGGGTCTGCCCACTGAATCTGTACACCTCTGGAAAAAAATTTTGGGAGGCTACAACACGTTGCACCTCTACTTCTCAGGACCGGCCCTACCCCTTACTGGATAGCGCCAAATATGATCACCCCTTGGCTGTGATCAAACAACCATAATGGATGCCAAAGCATAGATAGAGATATCAACACTAGATCTTGGGATGACCACACCTTAATGGGAGCGACCCACATAGCCCTACGTCATGTACCCGCTTTAGTCATTTTTTCAGTTGATGAGGCTTGAAGATACGATTACCTTTTTATATAGAAACCATCTTGGAATGCTAACACTGCCCTCAAGGAAGCAATGCAGTGCCAACATTCATCCATACAAGTTCGTTCTAGGTCTAAACGAAACCGAAGGCACTACCTCTACTACATCCATTTTGGAATCACTCTCAGGATTAGTAGCAAGTAGCCATTGCACTTCAAAAGCTCCATCTTCAATCATATCATGATGTCTTCATTTCAAAATGCTTAAGTTGGATCGAAGTGGTTTTCGGATAATTTAAACTTATCTGATCCCATTCTCTTCGAAAAAACATTCGATAGTTCCGGTATATTCAACCTCGATTCTTTTGGAAATGATCGGACAAAACATAGGAGTAGGGATCACCCCCTAACCGTTTAAGTGGACATATCTCCCTATCATTTATCATAGGAGAACAAAACGAGATTTATACACACAGTACAACATCATAGAAAATGACTATGCCATATAACTCACGTTTTTCTCCTAGATATTTTCGGAGTTATATTTTGGTCCATATTTGATAGTCGGTTACTTAACTATCAAATAAACAATCATTCAACATTGATTTGGTTCTATATGGGATCCACTAAGTCTTTATTAATTAATCTTTCATTAATTAAAAACAGTTTATAAATCTTGATTAAAGGATCTTTTTAAAACACTATTCCCAAAAACCTTTACATTCCTTTATCCTTGGAAAACCTTTTTTCTTATCTTAAAAATATAAATATTTACCAAAAATGTAACAACCCTGAATTTTGAACAATTTAAATTGAAAATATTTAATTAATTTTAAATATTTGAATGATGGTTTGACTTAAATTTCAAATTATCAGAATGAATTTGGCGATTAAATTTTAGAATTTAATCTATTGAAAGTTGAATAAAAATTTGAATTTGACTTTGGAGTTTGAAATTGAATATTAAATTTGTATTTAAAATTCGAACTAATGACTAAGAAAAATAATTTGGATTTAAGAATTATTATTTATGTAAATTAATAAATTGATGGTTAGTTTTAATAACATTTTTCTTTAACTTAAATAAAATGGAATAAATTTTATCAATACAAAATACAAGTATAAAATCTAATTGTAAAACATGTTAATATAAATTGATGTTTGATAGTTGAACTTCAAAACGTTTATATATCTATGAAGCTTACTAAAGAAAATATCTACAAAAAAAATAAAAATAAAAATAAATAATAATAATAATAATAATAATATGATATTCTTTTCACCAGCACCCTAAAATCACGCCGTCACATACTCCTAAAACTACGCCTAAAATCACGAAGAAAATCGTGTAAGGCATGTCTCGTTCTATTTTAAGTACCCCGATACCCCTTCCTTCATCACTTCAAAATCAAAACGAAAAAAAATAATGGCGGCTTCGTTCTTCGATCCAAATTAGGGCTCGTGAAAATCAAAGGCACCGACCTTGATGATTTTTGGTTGCTTGCTCCATCGATCATTCGCGGCTCCTCCTACTTGCGATGCGTTAAAAAAGGTGAGTGATTTAATTTTCACTCACATCTAGTTCAAAGTTTTCGTGATTTTGAAAGTGTGATTTCGTGCTTTCCCTTGGCTTTGAATTGAAGTTAAACTTTGGTCACTTTGATTTTTGTGGAAGTATTTTGGCTTCGGCCTCCTTTTGATTTGCGAGTTCAATTTGGGTTTTAGTGAGGGTTGCCACTGCTATATCCCTTGCCGTACTTTTGTGTTCGAGTCTTTGATTTGAAGTGAGAATCGATTTGGGAATTTTTTTTTATGCTGTCTTGCTTGTGCTTGAATCTGTGAATTTTACCGATGGCGTTACTTGAAATTTCTAGGATTGTAAAACCTAAGTTCTCGTTCGACTCTTTGCTATTTAGGTTCTTTGTGAATAAAATCCTATGCGTGTTATCAACGCTTGGTTTTCAGAAATTCATTTAAGATTTTGCGTATAATTTCTTTTTGTACAAATGTACATCTACTTCAATCCCTGGTTTTATCGATTTCGTGTATTTTGATGAATTTCTGGACGTTGATGATTTATTGACTTTAAGTGCATTGAGCATTGTGTAGTCCTCATTGCAACCTGTGTTTACATAATTAATATACAGATTGTGATATCCCGGAATTTTGACCCGATTATTACCATATGTTTTTAATCAAATTTAAATAAAAATAAGATTAGGAAGTGTTTCTAACAACAACTTTTATAATAAGCTTATAAATATTTGAATATAAACATAAGTACAGACATAAGAAAACCATAATACATAAACATAAGGGTAAAACTTTGATTTGAACATAAATAGAAATGTTAACTATGTAAATACAAACATATGAATAAGACAAAACATCTTAGCACACCAAAATCTACAAATATCTTTATAAAATCCATGAGTCAGCAAACATTAGTTATGTGTTAACATAAATGTAAAAATAAGCATTAATTAGCACTACACTTGTCATTTTAGGATTCATAACAATCATTTCAGCCGAAATACTCATATCACCTTAGATTTTCTTTAGTAAATAAAGCAAAATATTATTATATCTAGGGAAGGCTTATCTGAGAAGCTAATATCCTATAAAAAGCTATAAATACCACATCATTCTATCTGTTCTTATCCTTTAGTTCATTTGTAACATCAAAAGTAAAATCTGATAAAGCAAAAGAAATATAAATAACATCATATTTTCAAGCTTAATCAAAATTCAGGAAACTAGAAAAGTTTACAGAAATTCAAGCTGCAGGTTTCTTCATCAAACAACCATCCTCGGTTCAACTACAAACTTGAGTGAGTAAACCAAACTTTTTGAAATTTAATTTGAATAATTTACTTGTGAATTGAATTACTTTGTGATATAACAATGTTCTGTTCTGATTGTAAGCTTTGGATATTTATGTTTCAACAATAGCATGAATACTGTAAGTTGAATTTATACAGTATAAAGTATAATCATAGTAAAAAATTCAAGTAACTTAAATTGAAAGTTGGAGTTTATATATTAATTGAACATATAGTAATATGATTTTTAAGATAAGAATCAAAATTTTTAGCTAATTATTTACAGAGCAGTTCATTATTGAACTATAAGTACTGTTTCATGAATATCAAGTGATTCAATTAATGATCGATGATGAAAATTCGTACGAAGCTTGTGTATAGAGTATAGATTACTAGAAAAATGCTAAAAAAATTTATAAATGCAAGATTGTTGAGAATTGAAGGAAAGTAGGGTTTAAGGGCCGGTGATTTGTTCTCTGGTCATACATAGATTGTGTCACCGTTGCTTAGCCGAGTGTCTTGAGGCTTTGGAGGAAGCTAGGAGGTGGTGTCGGCAAGCTATGGCCGAATTTGAAACGTCTCTGGTGGTCGTGATCGCAAGCGCGAGGCGATTTTCTGAATTGGGTTTGTGGTAAAGTTCGACTTTGCAGTCGAAATTTGGATTCGTGATTTTGGAGCTGATCAGGGTTTGGATTTCAGGTGAGGGAGTGGTTTGTGACTTGTTGGCGATGACGCGTGGTGGTGGCGCGGTGGTGGACCGCCGTGCACGTGCACGGCGGCGGAGATGATCGTGTTTGGATTGACTCGAGGAAAACCCGAGTTTGTTTGTTCGTGGCTTCGAGTCGTTTCTGAGTCGTGCTTTGAACGCGCGCGTGTGAGTTTATTTGTTTCAGCAGTTTAAAACTTAAGCTTTTATAAAAAAATAAAAAAAATAGAAACTGGAGAGAACAGGGGAGAAGGAAAGGGAAAGTAGGAGTTTGACGCGAGAGGTGAATGGATGGACTCGAGTACTACTCGAGTTGAGTATGGTGTATGCTTCGGTTTTCAATGCCTGGAATTTTTTTAAGCTTGTTAACTTTAACTTAAGTTTAAGTTTTATAAGCTAGTATTAATCAGGTTATTAATGTTTACAAGCAGAATAAGCCAAGAAGAACCTTAAAGATTTATGGAAAACAAGAACGAGTTATTATTTAACATCAAAGTTAATTATGTATGTAATACATTTTATAATTGCTATTTAATAAATAGTCAAAGTATAATCAAAATTTGTAATTAAAGATTTTAATAATCTTGTTTGTAATTAAGAATTTAATTCATCATTGATAGTTCATAAATTAACAAATCATAGAAAACAGATTAAATAATTAATTAATGATTAAACAATTAAGTTGATTGATAATTAATGATTAATTAAATAAATAACAATAATTAATTGTGTAATTGAGTTTTATAAATCAACAATTAAGGTATTGATTAGTAACTAAGAATTAATTCATTAATTAAGTGGATAATTAATAAGTAATTAATAAATTGAAATAAGTTAATTAATCATAATTGATTAAGCAAGAATAAAATATAACTTACTCTTGAATATGCAATTAAGTTTAAAAACAAATCAAACATGTTGATATGAATTAATGACTCTATTTGATTGCCACTGATGTTTATTTATTTCTGTGATGTTCTGGATATTCTAGATATGTCTGTGATGATTGTGTAGGATTTATCTGTATTAAATTGCTATATGTTATCTGATGTTATTTATCTGTATTTAATTGCTATATGAAATCAATTGTTAAATTTAAACTGTTAAGTTAATTAGACAACTTGGACTTTAAAATGGCCTTTGGATTTCGATGAGACCGGGATCGGATATCAATTGATATTCCGAAAACCACATCGATCCAAATTAAACGTTAGGTCGTGTAATCTCAAGTGAAGATCGAGATGGTGTTTTCAGAATGCAAGGGTTATCGTCGTTAACTCTGAGGGTGATTCCAAAATGAGTGTAACGAGATAATGCCTTCGGTTTCGTTCGAACCCGGAACGAACTTGTATGGATTGAATGCTTTCAGCACATCATCAGGCGGACGATGAGCATTCTAAGTGATATGTTCTATAAAGGTAAACGCAGCCTCAAGCCTCATCAACCGAGAATGGCTAAAACAGGGGATGTGCAGCAAGGTTAGGTGGGTCATGCCCAAGCAGGCGAGGTATACCCCTGTCTAGATGTCCCTTTTATTCGGCTGTGTGGGCGGTTGGTCTGCAGCCAACTGCGGGGTTATCTTGTTCGTGACTGTTCAGTAAGGAACGGTTCCGGCCTTGTGTTGCAGGGGAGTTAGGGTGGCTCCTCGGTACTGTGATCTAGACCACGTACTGTGACGGGCGGTACCCCAGTAGCCCTGCCATTGTATGGGATCCAATTTCCAATAAGCGCCGTACGTTTTGATTGTGCCCAACTATGTTGAAATGTGAGATGTAAGCATTTTAGCTATTTCTGTATTTTACTTGAAAACCCTAGACACTATTATAATATCACTGGATTTCCTATAAAAGGTTTTGGTTAGCGTAAGGTAAAAACTTACCCGTATTTATGTGTGGGAAGTCTTACGTGATACCTTTATTTTAAATGTTTTCAAAGTTAAACAACTTTAACCCGTTTACTCATACCAGACCCATGTCTGACCTGGAGTTTGTATTTTGTTTTTCATAAACTCTCAGGTACCCAAATTTTTACGGGTAGCCAAGGGATTCAGGTTAGCTTTGACGAATTCTGGAGGAGTTGGAGCAGGAGACCAGACGTATGTAGCTATCTATATAGTTCCGCTGTGTTAGTTAGTTCATGATATTTGAGATGTATGTCCTGACTGATATGTATATGATAGTCATGTTGTATGAAATTGTATAACTCTGATGTATATAACTATGTAATAGTTATGCTGATATATTATATTTTATTCCATTCCGATGTGAGATTCTGATGTTGTTATTCTTTCGTTCTTTTCTTTTCTATTTCTACCCCTTTCTTTCTTATTGATGACACGTCTTCTTGGGAGTAGGAAGCCGGGTCGTCACACAGATACACTTGATCATTTGTAGCTGAAGTTTGCATTAACTCATGTCTTCATTCAAGTTAACTGTGCATTCCAGTAGTCTTCATGTATGCTTGTTCTCATATTCATGTTGCTGGTATCACATTTCATTTGTCTTGGGCATTGTTGCATCCATTCTTCACTTTTGGTAATTGCAGTCTTAAGGTTGTATTTGTATCATGTTGGCAAGCTTGAGTTTATTTTTTGGTCATTTGATCTGTTCATTGGAGTCAGTGTTGCACTGTGACTTACTTTTTGGTCTTCATACATGTGTATGCATTCATTCTTGATTACATTCTTGTTTTGCTTCAACCATAGTCTTGCATTCACTCCAAATTTTTGTTGACACTGGGTTGCTTATTTTTTTCGACCTCTGTTTGATTATAGAAGTGCTGCTATATCTGTTGCTCAAGCTCTTTGCATTTTTTTTGGGTTTCACTGAGCTTTGGCATTTGTTTGTCTGGCATCTGAACTGCTGCCATGTTGCCTTTATATTATTTAAAGTCTAATTTGAAGCAGTCTTCATTTTAAAGTCACTTTTGTTGCATGTTTAGAACTGGACTGACCATGTGTACATTTTTGAAATACTGGCATTCAATTTGACTCCTGCTGCATACATGTTTGAAGCTTGCTGTTTTGACTTGCCTCGAGTTAAACTGCCCTTTTTTATTTTGTTGCTCCTGACCATATCTTGTTACCTCTAAAATCTGGTCTGGTGCACTTTGTTGAACATGGTTTGCCTGACCAAGTCTTGTGCATATTCATTGATCAAGGCTGGCATCTGACATTTCATTGCTTGATCTGTTGCACTGTGGTTTCATGCCTTATGTTTGCATACATCTTACAGTCTGTTTGATCACTGCATAGCTTTTAATTTAAGTTGCATTTCATTTTTTTGCATGTATCAGTTGCTTGGCCCTTGGTTGTTTACCTGTAGTTGCATTCACTTCATGTTTGCATTATTCATTTCTCAGTTGCTTTTGTATTTGACTGTCCGGTTGAGTTCACTTGCATTGCTGAGTTTGTCCTTTGTGTTTGTTGTACATATGAAATTGATTCATATGTATGCTGAACATTGCTTTTCAGTGACATTTACTTGCATACTTGTCGTCATCACTGATGCACTGATTTTTGTTCGGCTGTGTCTTTGATGCTGGCTTGCATTGTTTTGGGTATGACTGCCTTTGTACACTTGTTGTTGAACTGCAAGTTGCCTTCAACTTTGAATACTTGTGGTAGTTGCAGCTTCTTTTGTTGCAATTGTACCCTTGTTATTTTGTATTGCACTGAGTCAATTCTCATGTGCACTGATGCATTTATTTTTGTTGCACTATGATTGATCAGCATGGTTGTGACTTGGTCTTTGATTTCTTTGCATTGCTGTTAGCTCTGGGTTTCCTTAACCACTCTGGTTTGAATACTTTGTTTTGATTTGGCCTGACAGTGACATGTGTAGTTGTAGTGTTTCAGTTCTTAACTTGTGTTGTTTAGTTGAGTTCGGCACTTACGTTGTCGTTGCTCGACTGTTTAGTTCCGTGGCCATTTGCTTGTTTCAACTGCAGATTCTATGTGCAGTTGTTTCTTGCTTTACTTTGATATTTTCAGTTTTCCCCTGTTTGGTATTTGTTTCTATACATTGAGTTGAATCCAGCTAAAATGCTCGGGTTTGACCTTGTGCTCGTTTGTGAACTTCCATTGAGCTTTTGGGTACATCATCACTATAGTGGCAGAGCAGTGCACGCAAGCGTGGACTGCAGCCACACGGCATGTTTTTTTTATTGATATCCTATTTTGTTTTGATTTATGATTTTTTGCATATTCCATATACGGTAGTGGCAAGGCAGTGCACGCAAGCGTGAACTGCTGCCACACAGAATTAACGTTTTAAATGTGGCGAGGCCGTACACGCGTGCGTGTACTGCAGCCAATCGGTTTTTGAAATTTTAAAGTAACTTTTCAATTGTTTGAATTGATTTGGTTATAAATTTGATGATTTTGTTGTTAATTGCCGTTTAGGAAATTATGATGTTTTTTTTTTCTTTTTTTCTAAATTATCTTCATTTATAATTCCTTCATCTATCTTCGTTGATAATTTGAATCTGCTGATTTATTGTCTAACACTGTTAAGTGTCATATTTACCATTATCCGATTTCTTTGTTAAAGGATCGGATAGGTGAATTTATATTTGACTGTCGTCTAATTGTTATTTGATTATTATTGCCTCTATGCACTAATAACTGAGTTTGAATTAGACTGACCCGTGTATTATTTTCTTTTGAATGTAATACTCGGGTCAGACCCAGTATTTTACAGCTTGAAGATTTTCGGACAGCGAAGTTAGAGAGAGAGGGAAAACGCTTCACTTTAGCTTTTCGGGGATTTATTTTTGTACTTAAAGAAATATTCCGCTGTATAAATTTAATTCATTGTATAAACTCTGATATATGTACAAAAATTCATTTATGTAAAATAAAATTATTCTGTGTTTCTGTGGCTGGTTCTGTTTAAACTCTATAAACTGAATAACAATCCGTCATTTTGAACGTTTCAAGTTGGTTTAATTACCGACTAAGGGCGGTCAGAAGGGCGGGTCGTTACAAAAAACGTTTGGAAATTCCCTCTTCTCAATTTCCGTATTACATAGCCAAGAAATTCCCTTTTCAAAACATCACTTACTATAAAACCTATTCACTTTATAAAACGCATTCATTTATCCCTTATAATAATTCTTTTATAAGTTCACTTCATATTTCAAACCTCCTTACAAATCTTCAAACTATATTTAAACTACTTTTTAAAATCTTCCAAAATGATTTATAGAATCTCTTTCTATTTTTAAAACTATTTATAATTTTTTTATAATTTCTTTATAAATTTTCTTTATAAAACATAATTTATAGAATATCATTTGTAAAATAATTAGGATAGCCCTTTTATCTAGAAAAAAACCCTTTTATAAACAAGTTATTATTTATAATCATCTTTAGAAAATAACAATCTAAATTGAAATCATTTATAAACTTTAATCCTTAAATTTGATTAAGAATTTAAGTTAATTCAAAAACGTACTTATAAATTCAAAAAGAGGCTTATCAATCCCAATGGTACTAATTTAAGTTACCATTTTATTTCAATTCACTTAACAAATATTTACATAGGTCAACATGTATGTAAATACAACTCATATCCAAATCAGGGAGTAACATGTCAATATAAGCTAAATAGCATATACATGTCCAAATAACATAATAACAGGATGGTGATTTGTCCTACTAAATTGATGTTCAAATAATTTAATCAATTTATAGCAGAACGGGAATTTATTCTGCGAACATATGTCCAAACAATCAAACAATCTATATTATAACTCATTCACGGTTATATGATTTCTTAATGGTATCGACACTTGAATAACTTCAATTAAAAAACCATCTTTGAAAAAGAAGTTCCTTTAAAAAAAACTGATTCTTGGCAAAACAAAGGACTTAAAACTTTAAAACTCTTTTTAAAATAATTAATTTTAAGTTAAATTCTTATTTAAATCATAATTAATCTTAATTGAATCTTAACATAATTTAATTAAATAATAAAACAATAATTAACTATTGATTAAACCCTAATTAATCCTTTATTAATTATTTAATAATTAATTAAACCTCCATAAATAATAAAATATTACTTATTCTCAATTAATTAATTAAATAATATGTAATTAAAAATTAAATAATAAATTAAACCTTTTATAAATAATTTATTACAAATTAAAACCTTAAATAATTTATAATTAGAAATGATTAAACACTTGAGTAATAATTAGTTAATAATTAACCATATACTTAATTAATATTAAATTAAAAATAAATAATTTACTCAACTCATAATTAATTACAAAATTAATCAACTTAATTAATAATTAATTAAAATAAATCTTAACATTAAAACATAACTAATTAATGCTAATCTTTAATTAATTAAAGTTGATAAACTTTGTTTAATATTAATTAATCATTGAAACTTAATTAATTAAAAATAATCATTAAATTCTTAATTAACTCTTTTAAACATCATTATTAAGTTTGTAAAACATTTATAAAATGCTTTAAGTTTAAAAAACACATTGCTCAAAAATTGAATTTTTAAGCAAAATTGCATCCATAGCGATTATCGCTTTGGATACTGTAATTCAAAACTTGTTACATCTAAAATAAATCCTTAAATACTTACTTTTAACTTTATTATACTTTATGAACTAAGTATAACGTTTTCAAAGAAAAATAAAAAGTTAAGAAAACTATTATAAAGCCTTTTCTTTTAAAACAATGTAAGAAATCAATTTGAAACTCAAAGATCGCTATGTCGAACACAACACATTTCAAGTGCTAACCTTGCTCACTAACTCTTCCATTTACATACTTTACTTACTAACTTTCCATATCACTTCCAATCACCAGACAAATATCACACCTTTATAACCAAAACGTCACTTTAATCATCAATTCAAAGTTCTAATGCTAAACCACATATTAGCACATTAATATACATCCAAACCATACCCTAATCCAAACAACAACATCATCTATATAACCATATAACAACTGTATATATAAAGTTGAATTCTTTCCCAAAAAAGTTAATTAACTCACATGCTTAGATATATGTATAATTAAAATATTATGCATGCCCGAAGTATACCAATCTGTAAACTAATATGTATACTTTCGTATATGACTACTGGAAACACGACTTTTATGAACTGATATGGAGCAAGTTTTGGAAAACACACGTATAAATATAAAATTCACTTTACTACATATTTATATATATATATATATTCCAGGAGATCAATACTACTACCTAAAAATGTAAACCAAATATGTATATTATAATTTAAAGCTCTACCTATATTTAAAGATCAAAATATCAATATTTATATGATAAAACACATCAATACATATATATAAACAAACATGCATATAACTCACGTATAACAGTTTATGTGTTAATACTTGGAATATTTACAACGGTTGTATAAACATATATTAAAGATAAAACTGTGATATATAAAAATATTTAAAATATTAAATAAACTATTCTATATCTATATACTTACAAATTGCAAATGAAAGAGGAGGAAGGCTAGGCGAAAAAGAAAGCACTAGCTTCGAGTTCAAAGGGAAGGGCGAGGTCAGGTTGATGCGACTAGTTGGAAGTAGGGAAGGAGGAAGGTCACGTGCCTGTTGCGTGATCGGCTGAGTTGGTTGCCGAGCTCGGCTAGCTACAAGCGAAGGAGGCTGGAAACAAGCGGGTTAGTGTGTACGACGGTGGGAGAAAGGAGATGCGTCGGTGAGTGGAGGTGGAAGATGGCAGGTTGGAGGAGCATGGTGGAGATGGGTAGCAGGTCGTGTGCTCGGGGGATGGTTGCATGGGTTCAAAATGGAGGCAGCAGGCTAAAAGCAATTGGAAGGAGAAAATAGGAGAGGAGGTGATGATAATTAGAAAGCAAATAAATGTGAAAGCACCTGCTTTGCTGTATTCTTATATTTTTGATCCAAATGGAAATAGACTGGGGAGCATGAAAAGGCACCAGTGAACAGCTATAATTTGAACATATGGGAAAGGCAAAATTCACGGTTAAATTCAGGTACAAAAGTTTAAAGCAATTGATTGTTGCTTGACAGTCACGGTTCAAGCTTGAAACGCAAAAGAAAACAAAAGGTCACGGGTCTGGTACCGATACGGTTACCGATTTCGCAGATTTCGCTATGTAACGGACTTCAAAACACAGAATAGAATATACCACAGAGATCAACACGATAAGATGATCAAAATGGTATACAGATATCAGCGATACGATAATTCTATCAAAAGTCGATATTCGGTACCAGAAATGTTGCAAATTCGCTGAAAAATAAGATAAACGAAGTTAGAGAAGTCCAAATTTGGCGATATGAAATATGACGTCTCACTCAGAAGATGGTTTTCAAATTTTCTATATAAAAATATTCAGGTTTGGAAATTATTTTATTACCATCAATTCTTAACTGATTTGAATTGAAATAAAGTTGGACAATAAAATAAACGTTCATACTATCAGATGAAAATTTACCATATGCCATGTTTTACTAGACGTATTCTAAATATAAATTTTTTATTTCAAAATTTTATTATTTAAAATTTCATAAAGGTTCAGTTAAATATATATTAAAACTAGTAAAACTTACGAGTCGTTACACTCTCCCCCATTCAAAACTTTTCATCCCCAAAAATGAAGAAGGTAGGAGAATAGAAACAGCTAGAGAGAAAATAGATTTGGTGTACAAAATAAAACAACTAATTTTAAACCATATAATTTCAAAATTTAAATTAATTTATATTCAACAATTTGGACTAATCCACTTGATTCCACTTAAGTTAAATTCAGACTATTTCTAAAGTTATATTTATTTATTACCTTAGCATCCAATTTACCCTAAATTAACAATTTCTAAAATCATAAATTTGTATAGTCATTTATTATACTCATATTTCATTTAACAAATTTAATTCTTCTTTATTCCAAATTATTAATATATATATTTAACTTAATATATCCTATCACATATATTAAGTATATTTGCACTTATTATAACTACTCAAATTTATTTAAAATTTCCTTTAACATCATTTCATTTTGTACAATCTTCAGTTACATATTTAACTTCTGAATAATTAAGGTAAGTTATATTGGAATGCAATAGAGTTTTATACAAATAAAACTTTCCTAATTCAATTATTTTAAATATATTCAAAAAATTGGGCTTCATTTATAATTTAAATCATACTTTAACAAAAATTTAAGAATTGAATTTTCGATTAACTTTAAACAATTTTGCGATAAATATATATATGTACAATATATATATCAACTAAAATTTTCAATCATACACTTATATATTTTGAATCAAGTCATACTTAATAAATTCAAATCAATTTAATTTCCAACATAATAGTGTAGCAAGGCTACAGAATGGTCCCTCCACTTCGAAACTCGAAAATGAATGTCGTTGATGCGACCGCCATCACCGAAATTATTTTCCAACGACAAAATTGGAGAGCACTGATTTAAATATTTAGATTCTTTGGAACAATTTCTATTCGAAAATACTTTAAATAATATACATTTTAAAACCTTGAAACCAAAGTTTGGAACCATCGAAAATTAAATTCTTAGTTTCTTGTTTTAAGTTCATTTAAATTTCCAACTTAATTTATAACCATGTTTTATAGTTCGATTATTTATATATGAGACAAAAGCCAATAGTTACAAGCTATATATAAAATCAAATATTATTTCTTAGCAACCAATTCAATTAACTATAAAAATTCATAAAATTCTACTTATATATATAATATAATTATATAAAATTTATTCATTTATCAAATTTGAAAACGATATTGTGTCAGTTTGCTCTGTTCAAGTGTTTTGGAGATTCTATCGATAGCGCTGATCAGACGAATCGATTGAAAACCCAAATCAACATCAATAACTCAAACAACCTAATATATAAAACATTTAAATATTAGTTTTCAAATACACTTCCTTGCTTGAAGATACATGAATATATTTTCAAAGCAAGGATAGGGATTCAAATTTTATGGACTCAAATCAAAGAGAATTGTGTTTTGAAGATAGGTTTGAAACAAAGACAAGATGATTAAATAACAGAATCGGGAGATGGATAAGCTTATATAAAATCGCAGGCAACCTTAACCGGGTCAACCGTAACTTCAAGAATTAGATCGATGCGGAATTCTGAGACAAATCTACATTTGAACTCGAGAGATAGAATTCGCCATAACAAGAGATGTCAGCATCTACACCGAGGATATATAAATCTTCGGTGAATCGATGCTATTGTAAAGGAGTTTCACCGCTTTACAAATCATATCGTAGAGCTATGGGATGCTCCGGAATTCAGAAGAATACGAATAGTGAGGGACAAGAATGAATTTCGTAATTGAGGGAACGTTCCAAAAGTCAAAGAAAATTTAAATCAAAGAGGAAAGAATTCATGCTTTAATGAAAGTGATTCCGTAATTAAATTTACCATACATGCTAAGTTTGCCTAAAGCCAAAGCTCTGATACCACTTGTAACGACCCGATAT
The DNA here is from genome assembly GCA_030765085.1 of Allium cepa. Taxonomy (NCBI): domain Eukaryota; kingdom Viridiplantae; phylum Streptophyta; class Magnoliopsida; order Asparagales; family Amaryllidaceae; genus Allium; species Allium cepa. The sequence goes on from CM060943.1 coordinate 491,455,832, forward strand.
TTCGTGCCATTCGCATCCACACATGTCTGACTTGAATTGCTCAAAATATCAGATTGTTAATTTAAATTTGGCAAAACTCAACATATACAATAAATAAATCAACCATAGAATTACAGACACAGAATATTACAACAGTAAGCAGCGAAATAAATAAGTAACAGAGTTGAATAAAATATAACAGAATATGTACCTCGAATACAAATAGATGACATCTCTGAACAAATCAACTGGATAGCTAAAAGCCGAATAGATAGATGGATCTCCAAGCGAAGCTCCAAGCTCCAAAGGTGAGTCTCAAATGCTGTGACACTCGGTCAGACCCGAGCGTAAAGCAAAACACAAAACACTCGAGTCAGAATTGACATTCTTATATCAATAAATCCAACTCAAGTGAAATATCAACTGAAATACAAGTTACTTAAAGGATGTTTGAGATAACCATCCTCTAAGGATCTGTTAAATTATCTACTATGTAGTAATATATGCTATTATAATAATGCCTAAAGTAAAGTAAGCTTACTTAAAAATAGCATTAAGGGTTTACATTTTCCACCTTAACACATATATAGTGCCAATAGTCTATACAGTACCATCACACCTCCAGATCGGGGGGCTACCATAAATACTCTATAGGTACGACACATATCAAAACTCGTACAAGGCACGCTAGGTAGGTGACACGCCACAACTAGGCAATGCCAGGGTAGATATACCAATTGCACTTCCGGACCGGTGATAACGCGTAGCAGCTAATGTGAGAAAATGCGGAATACGGATCTTAAGGCTAGGATTAACACTAGAGGGGGGTGAATAGTGTTTCAAGAAATTACTAAATCTTTTTGAGTTTTTGTTAACTTGAACACAAACGTATGCAATATTAAGACACAGATATGATCATAGAATCAAACACAGATGTAGAAATAAAGTAAAAGCGGTAAAGAAAAGAACACATTGAATTTTATACTGATTCGAAGTTACCCTACATCTAGTCCCGCACATAAGTACAGATTTCCTTTCAAAAGAAATTGTACAAGCACACCCTCGATTTCAAGGCTACGAGGTACACCCTGCAGATTCACAATCCTCTGGGTAGAGATACTTGATTTCACGGGCAACAAGTTCACCCAATTGATTTCCTAGGCTATAATCACACCTTTTCTAACTTGATTGATTTCCAAGGCTACAATCACACCTTTTCTCGCTTGATTGATTTTCAAGGCTACAATCACACCTTTTCTGCTAAATTGATTATAAAGAAGTCTATAACTCTGAATAGCACTGAGATCTTGTTGAGATAGTGATAGAGAATCAAACTAGAAATGATCTAGTTAGATTCAATGTTGATTTCGGCAGAGTAATGGTAAGAATATGTATAAAGAAATGTGGAAGAAGAAGAGGAGTGAAAACCAGAAAAATATGATTAGAAATTCATTGAAAACAGCCTTTATTTGTAGAAGAACAACAGCCATGTCCATTCATAAAGGGATATGGCGAACAGACACTTCTTTTGAAATTCAAATTATTGAAATCAACTGCCACTATGTCGACATGGGTATCTTGAGTATGTCGACATCCCAAAGGAAATTTTGGTGGTTTGTTTTTCCTCAAAAATAACTTTTATCTTATATTAAAACTTTTTTGAACTTTTATAAATATACTTAAATATAGTTAAAATACATAAATAAATATAGAGAATAATATTTTGGTATATAAAATTTTCTATATTTTTATATTTAAATCTAAGTATAAATATTAAAAGTTAAACATATTATTATTAAAAGATAGTCTAAAACTAAGGATAATTTAATTTTGAAGATAAAGATTATTTTGAGGCTAAAAATATTTAAAACCAGGATAGATGTTTTTGATTCTTTTAAAAGGAAGGTTTTGAAATCATTTTGAAAACAAGATATAATTTTATAAAAACATTTTGAATAAAAGTTAGTGGATACAAGACAATGCTCGACTAGATTTTTCGTAGGTTCCATCCTACTTAGGGTTCCATCCCTTTAATAGGCTCGAAGTGGATTCCATTCCACGAGTAAATTGGATTTTAAGATGTCAGTGCTTTTCTAGGAGTTTTAACAAAAATTCCTAATTAAATTACTTATTCTTGAAACCTCGAACTCTTGATAATCTTGATATTCTTGATGTTCTTGATACTCATGAGTCTTCAATTTTGATATCTTGAATCTTTATACTGTACAGTTTTCATTCTTGGTACCTGCATGGTTAAATCCTGCATATACATATATTTCTAAACTATAATGTTAGTATTTATATTTTATAATCCTATTCTAAGGTTGTTGTCATCAAAACCATCATCTCAAGGACTAACAATCTTTCCCTTTTTGATGATGACAACCTTTATTTATAAAATATTACTTCTATCCTAATAACTCCCCCTAAAACTAATAACTCCCCCTTAATCTATGCCTAACTATCCTATTTTATATTTATCCCCTTAATTTATGCCTAACTATCCTATTTTTTATTTCTCCCCCTTTGTCATCAACAAAAACTAACTCCAAACTATATAGTCTCCAAACTATATAACTCCCCTTCATTCTTGGACTAAAGTACCTGCATTAATAAACTATACAATGGAGTATATAATAGATAGATTAAAAGATAATTATAGACATGATAACTAATTAAAGATCATATAAATATCAATGCATATTTATACATGTTTTTCACACCAAATATCAATCCCAATCAAATCAAATCAATCAAAGCAAACAATTCAAACCAAACAAAGCAATCAAATCAAACATTACGAGGAGCTTCCACCCATCCTTCATCTCCAAATATAGGGTCTGCTTTAGTGGCATCCCAATTTTCATTATCACTGATGAGAGAGACTGGAGGATGTGCTTCGTTATCATTCTTGTGTAGGGAGGAAATCATCCATCGTATTGCATCGAAATGCCTTTCTTGCTCCTTGATCATCTGCATTTGACTCAACTCTAAGTGTCGCTGGTTTCGAAGAATGAACGAAAGAATATTCTTGAAAGAATTAAGAGTCTCTTCAAGATTCTCGGGTAAATTATGAATTGGATTGGCCATATTTTAGTTCGTGAGAAGAATAGGAGACAAAGTAGATAAGAAATAATATTAAGTGATGAATTCTGGAAGAAATAGGTATTTATAGGTGTAGAAATTTGTTTGAAATGAATAGATATAAGGTAGTTATTCAAATTTCAAATTCAAAATTAAATGTCATTTCTGACCAGTACATGTCGACATGGTCATGGGTGGATGTCGACACGGTGTAGTGAATTTTGATGGCTTATTTTGATTTTGTGAATAATTTTATGTGTGTGTGTGTATATATATATAATGTACTAACATTTATTCTGGAGATAAGATAAGCTAGATAACAGAAAAGAAATTCAATTTTATTTCATGATAACACTTAAAACAAACTAAACTAATACAACATGACATGAAAAGATAGAATTAGTTAGAGGATGATGAAGATGAAGATAGTACAAGCTTCTTGCTGACTTGGGAAATAAACTTTTTCATCTTGGATGAAATTTTGTCCAACTTCTTACTAACGGATCGTTTAAGAATCCGTTGATTCTCAACAATGGTCTTTTGGTTTTTGAGAAGGGTTTTGTTGGTTGGATTAGGAGGATAATCAATGCTTTCCAAAGATGTTTCACCTTCTTCTTCTTCTTCAATTTCCATTTCATCCCTTCTTCTTCTTCCTCTTCCTCCTCTTCTATCTCCTCATGAGCCAAATGCTCTTCCTTTTCGGCAAGAGTCTCATAAGCTTGAAGAAAAAAATGGAATTTTCATAAAAGAAATATTGGAATGATTGAAAACCTTTCTTGAAACAAATTCTTCTCCTTTGAAATCTACTCCAAAACAGTTAAAAATCCGAGTGAGATAGATTCCATGAGACAAAGTATTCTCACCCATTCAAGATTTTTGGGATGAAGTTCATCCGAAATAACTTGTGCCTAATTAATATAATAATTTCCAAAAATAGAAAAAAGTGCTTTGCAAACTTTGAAGTAGGATTGTTAAAATTCCCTGATCTTGGGGTCAAAGTATGTTGCAAAAGAAGATTAATTATTCTAGTTTTTGGTCGAAAGTTTCGATTTTTGAATTCAAAATCATCATTTCCTTCGAATATGTGATGAAACATCTCACGATCATTTTCATCAATATTAAAACTAGAAAGATCCATTCCCATGCTTTTGCAATTGAGAATGGTACCCAAAAGATCACAATTTAAAATGATTCTAGTGCCTTTGACACTACTCCAAATCTCATCATCATTTTTAATATAAAATCCATGGTTTAAATTTGCATAGAAAATTTTAACAAGATGTGGATAACAAACGAAATCATTTTGAGAAGCATCAATAAAACTAAGAATTTGATTGTTTGTAAAAAGAGAATCAATTTCATAAGAAGAGAAATCTTGAAATATAGAAAACTTTCCGGGATGGACTTTTCCATAGTTAGCATAATCGATGCATGCTTTTATGGCCTCCGGATCATTGAAGAGTTGCTCTTTTATCTTTCTGGAAATTCTCATGGTGAAGGGGTTGCTTGAAGAAGCCATTAGAGTAGAGAGTAGAGAGCTTGAAGTTTTGAAGATAGAGTTTGAATTTGAAAATGAGAGTAAAAAGATGTGATAAAAGATAGTGAATAAATAGATTCTCAAAGGACATGTTCTCTGGTTAAAAGATGCATTTTCAGAGAATTGAATGAAGTGAAAGGGTGGAGGGAAATTCAACCATTTGAATTCAAATTTTGAATTTCAAATTCTGTACCCATGTTGACATCACGGTGGGGACCATGTCGACATGTGTCTTTGAATTTCTATGATTTATTTTTCCTAAGTATTCTAATATATATATATATATATATATATATATTTACTTATTATTTTTAATGTATATATATATGGAATAATTCTGAAATTATAGTATATTCTATAAAATATTATAATACTATTAAAATTAAAAAAATAATAATAAAATAATAGTAAAAAAATAAGAATTTTAAAATTCAAACAACACACCAATTCAAAATCAATAAATCAAGCAATTATGCATCCAAATCTAAGTATGCAATTTCAACCAATTGTATTGTAAATGTGTACTTTTTCTATGTACATTTCTTTGAATTTGTCGGAGTCGTGAACTGCTGTGAAACACATATTTGAATTATCTGTCTTCTGATCATCATCGCTTGAAGACGAGTCTGAGTCATCTAGAGCAGTAGTTGTTTGTACCAAAATTGGGCACAACTCTCTTCGGAAGTTTTTGAAGAGATAACGGTGAAGAATATAAATTTAAAATGAGGATTATCTAACAAAAACTCCAAACAACAGGAAAGTAAATGCACAGACAAGCGATTTAGAGTGGTTCGACGTGTCACCTACGTCCACTATGAAGTATTTGTGTCTTTGTTGATTCTCTTTTCACGATTACAAGTGATTACAGCAAGCAACAGCAAAATACAACTTGGAATTCGAATTCAACAGCAAGAATATGATGCAAGTTTCGATCCGACAGAGTCTGGGCGCTTCAGAATCAAAAGATCCTTCTTTTGTAGGCTCTGGGGCTCTATTTATAGGCGTAGGAGGCTGAGACTTCGCTCAAACTTTGGGAGATTCGCTTTGGCACGTGAGGGGGCCCACACACCAATTCCAAAAAGTTTCGACTCGATCTGTGATCGATTCGAAATCATTTCATATCGATCAAGATCATGTCCGATGGAGCTGAAATTTGGTGTGAACGTTCCTTGGCTCGTATGCAATCTTCTATGAAAAGTTCACAGCATTTGGATCGGTGGATCTTGAGATATGATCGATAGGAGTTGAGGTTTCTCGGATGACTGTTTGGCTCGACTCCATAGCTTCTAATCGATCCCCTCGTATCGATGGTTGCACGTGTTTCTGAGATGATGTGGCGCGCGTATTTCGAACCGATCCACCTTTTGCTCCGAGTTGACCATGTCGCATCCATGATTCTCGCCTCGTTTACATCGATGGCCATTGTGTCAATCTAGTTCCATTTGACTTGATAGACACGAACAAGCCTTTGGATGTGGGTTCGAACAAGAGCCTCTAATGGGTACGAAGTAGTGACAGTTCGATGGATACAAAGCAAGGTCATCCGATGGATACGAAAAGCAGTCACCTGGTGGATTCGAATAGAATCTCAACCATGGGTACGAACTCACGAAGACTGATGGTTATGAACAGGACTCTCCTCGAGGATACAAGTCAGGTAGACACTTGATGGATACGAAGTAGGCTTTTGGCGATCGATACGAAATGTACGCTCTGTTGATGGACTCGTACGAGATTGAGTTCAGCCGAGGCTCCCCGATGGATTCGAATGAGATCGAGTCGAACTTAGGTTCTTTGATGGGATCGAATGACATCGATACGATCCAGGGTTCCTTGATGGATACGAAGATGCTGCCGCTTCGATGGATACGAAGATGATGGATTCGTATCGAAGCTCGGTGATGGATACGAAAATGGGGTTATCACCTTCAATTTGCATCGATCATAACTTGAGCATACGAACCCAGAATGACTTGAAATTTGGAATGCGGGCTTACAAGGCTTCGCTTGTCCTGTCTTGTTAATTATAGCCCGATCCAGACTCGGACAAAATTCATCGATATCCATAGCGAGCCTGTGCATACTGGACATCCAGGACGTTTAATCTTGAGCTTGTAATCAGTTCTTTGATATCTCGGCCTTGCCAAAAGGCGGGATAACATTTGCCTCCCAAAGTACGTCGTGTGGAAACATGACGTGCTTTGAAAAGCTGCAGTCTTCACTCTGAACAGCCATTGCTCTTTTTTCGAAGGTTGTAACCTTGCGTTGCTATAACTGATTGCTGTATGATAGGGCTTAGCTGTTTGTCTCCGTAATCGTTATTAAATGAATATCCAATTCCTGTTAATGCTGAAAATAGGATATTGTTTTAACATATGCACATATGTTAATCTGACTCCCGTTAACGTTGCACGCTCACGAGTCGTTGTCAGTTTTCTTGTATTAAATTTTGTGTCGATCCTCTCCTGAACCAGTGTGAAATTTGAGTTGCAACAACGATAGACAGTTGTATTTTTAGCGTTCCTTCATATCGTCCCTCTCCTGGATCGATATAGGAGTTTGAAAAGTTATTCTCGCATCGATATGTTTGGCAGTAATGGATGTTCATCACTTTTTTCGTATCGATGAACCCTGCTATTTATCATGGATAGGCGATTCACAATTCGTATCGATGCTAATGTATAAGTTATGATGGATACGAAATCGCTCTTCGTATCGACGTGCTGTGGATGGAGTTGCGAACTCGTCGATGCGAACAAAGGCTTCGAGTCGATGAGCTTTATCATCTTCAGCCGTCTTCGCTATGTGCTTCATATCGATGGATTCATTATCCACTTCGAATCGATGGAAATTTTGGTCAGATGGATACGAACAGAGCGTTCGACTCAATTCGTGGGTTGACTGGTTGCGACCAGTCACGGACCGGGAGGCGAATCGAACTGGTTTCTCCCTAAGCTCCATATAAATACCCTGGACTTTAGCCATTTTCACTTTTTACTTTTTTACTGCCGCCTTTAACTTTCACGTCGATCCAGAAACTTGAGAGAGGAGAACTGTGCCGTGCTTTCGACTCGATCAAATTCAACCCTTCAAATCTTTGAATTCCATTTTTAAATTAGGTAATTAATCACAAATCCAAATGACGAAGTTATCTCAGATCCACTCCATCTTCATCAATTGTCCATTCTGGCAATCGGTAAAACTAGATCTGGGTCAAAGCTCGGTCGTAAATGGCCATGGCGATGCTTCTGTAAATTGGAGAAGAAAGAGTGGAAAAAACAAAAAATGGATCGATCTGGGGGCTTGCGTTCGAGTCGATGCAGGCCATAGCACGTTTTCTTTTAGAGCTCGCATCGACTCCAGGGATTTCCTAAGGGAGGTGACGTTGTTCGTACCGATTACAATGATGGTGGATCGTATCGATATGAAATGATAGATGCGAAAATTAAGCAAACGACCGTTTCGAAGTTCTCGGCTTTGGATCGATACGAATCTTACTCTCATGTTCGATACGAAAAGTATCTGCTCGAACCTGATCGATGTGAAGCCAAGATTTTTCTGATCGATACGAACTCGATAATCAAGGATCAATTCGAAGCATGCCCCCCGGGATCGATACGAACTCGTATCCTGATGGATTCGAACAAGCTTGCCCAGATCGATTCGAACTCTTCCTTTGATGGATACGAAACTTTAAACTCTTGATGGCACAATTCCGATGAGCATCATTCTTGCATATCTGGACTTGACAGTTAAACTGCATACTTGACTACCTTTCGAAGCTCGTCGATGGAACCATAATAACTTTAAACCGGATCGATTGCTAATATCTAGATGACTTGGTGATGACGGTCAGTAATGACGGTTATTCCAACTGGAATCCGATTACCTTCGTTGTTTGCCAACTTTTCTCTAACTCTATAAAATTTACCCAAGTAATGCACAACACTGCACAACACACACTTTACACGAGGGGAACACACAGGCTCTTTATCGTCTATTGATGATTTCTCGTGAGTTAGCTAGTTATGGAGACTTCAAGCTCGCAGCCACAAGAAACTCAAAGTTTAATCCCTCCCGGACTTGAAATACCGGACATCGAGGTTGAAGTTATTGATCCAACCCCGGACGAGGCACCCGATGCATCTCTTATCGATAATCCACCGGACTCTGTTCCGTCCAACATTTCGAAAGATATGCTGGGGAGAATATGCCTAAGGCATGGTTTGTCGATGGATGACGTGCTATTGCCAAGACCAAATGATAGACCACACAACCTACCGGAGGGGTATACCGCTTTCAATCGACATGCGTGCGTAGCCAGGACGCTACCCCCGTTCAATCAATACATAAGAGAAGTGTTGTCTTTTCTGGGGATTGCCCCCTCTCAGTTACACCCGAATGGATATGCCTTACTTAATAGCTTGTTCACAGCGTTTGTGGAGTATCTCTATCGACCGTCGCTCCCGATTGAGATCAGATACTTATTCAACTTCAAAAGTCGAACAGATAGTCCATCCTTCACATTCCTGGAGGCAGTAAGAAACTGTCAGGTGGTCATAGGGGCTTGGACTAGACTGAGCTACTTCAAGACGGAGTGGTTCTACGTTCGATGTCCTCCAGGATTTGCCAAGCGATGGCTATTTAGACGTGAGTATCGTCAATCTCTGGTTTAATTGATAAGACGGCCATAAACGAAGTCGAGCTTACATCTCTTTTTTCTTTCTTTACAGCAGTAATTCAGCGACCCGAAGGCGAATATTTCAAGGAGATAGTTCGAGTTCTATAAGAAATCCCAAGTGAAGAGAGGAATATCGATTTGCTCTTGACGGATAGGAATCTTAGGATTCTTGGGTTGATTGAACGTACGCAGAGTATAAGGCTCGATGGGGCATTAAGAACTGTCTCGAGGGAGCGAGTTAAACGAAAAAAGCCTAAAGTTGTTGTAGTCGAAGAGGCCGACTCCGAGAAAACTCACACCGATGAGGAACCATTGGGAAAACCTGCGGATGTAGCCCAGAATATTGAAGAGCGGAGAAAAGGCAAGGCAGCCATTTTTAAGCCATCTAAAAAGGGAAGATGGAAATCTGTGATCACGTCTCGGCCCGCCTATGGAATTAGAATTTCGGAGATGTCTCCCCCAAGAACAGAGAATTTTTATGAAGGGCTCGCCGATCTTCCAATTCCGAATAATGTGTCCCTATAACATGACGCCGGATTGGATGAGCTCCAACAAGCTTTAGTTTTAAGCGAGTCTCTGCCTACTAACGTGGCTGACACATCCAGTTGGTTGAGGGGATGCACATACATGCACACTTCACGGCATTACATAATTTTTTGACCGTAAACTGCCTTTTTCTGAAGATTATTAATTTCGTTTCCACTTTTGCTTTGCAGACACCATGTCCGGTCGAGACTCGATGCTTGGCAGCCTACGCAACAAACGTCGATCTTCAACGTACTATGTATCGCGTAGGAGGGAAGGAGTTCGGGATTATGATCAAGGGCATTCCAGCCAGGAACGGACTGATAGGGATAGGGAATATGTACACCGTTCTCGATCACGCACTCCCCCTCCCAGAGCTCCCGCACCGCCACTGATTCATGTTTCGAGGCCCCCAGAGACTTCACGGCACAAGCAGTCTTCCCACTCTTCACGATCCAACTCTCATCGCCAAACTAAGGTAGTAGACCCTTCAACCGCGACACAAGCCATTGTCGAGCCTACTGGGGAAGGAGCGATAAGGCTCGCTCAACTGAAAAAGGATTTCCCCGACATCTATTTTGATGGGTTTGTCTTCCCCCGGCGTTTAAAAAGGGTACCGGCATCGGTCGAAACCACGGTGCATGATTAAATTGTAGGTATATTTTTCCAGTATCAGGAGTGGTCGAAGACCGCTAAAAAAGCATCGAAAGTGGCCTTTGATCGAGCAGTCAGGATCAAGAAGCTAGAGAAAGAACTCGGTCAAAAGGATCGAATTATTCAAGCGCTCAATAGTGAGGTCGAGTCTTCTCGCAAATCAGAGATCGAGGCCCTTAAAAAAGCCGATGAGGCCCAGGCGACGATGGATAGGATGAAGCGGGAGCACTATGCTACCGTAGAGGATATGAGCCACCGGAACACCATCGTGAGCGCTGAGCGGGATTCATCCCTTAAAGAGCTTAATGAACTTAAATCCAAAATTTTCAAAATCATAAAGGAAAAAGATGTTGCTAACGTTGTCGCACAGGAAGCGTGCGATCAGGCGGTGGTGCTCCGGATGAAAGGAGATGCGGCCATGGTAATGGTCCGCGAGGTGGAGGCCGAAGTTGATGAGAAGGTTCGGCTGGCAGAGACAGGCTTGAGGCGGACATAGAGGAGCTTCTCATCGCATACAACGCCAACGTGCTAAGACACAGGAACTTGTCATGGTTCGACGATTACTCCACACATCTATACAACGCCTGGAATTTGCTGGTCGAAGAAGAGAAGGCAGTGCTATCGGGTGGTGCCCTTGACGAGTTTGAGCTGGAGAACCGCATATTAAGCGAAGATGAAAAGAAAGTTCTCCATGATTCTATGATCTCTCATGCAAGAGAGAGACTAGGCACCCAGCACTTAGAAACTGGGGAAGGTTCTGGAATCGAGCACTCTGCCACAAGTTCTGAGATTATAACTTCATCTTGATCTAAGCCCACTCCATGACCGAGCCCCAGCCTGTCCCGGCCTATGATCCTGAACAGCCACGCCTATCTCCTATAAGGGAGCATTCATCCGAAGCTGTTCAGCCAACTGCAAGCCGAACTGAGGAAGGTCCTCTGGATAAATTCCATGTGTATTTGAAATGAAGGACTTGCTTTTGAAGTGTGTTCTAACAACTTCTATCCTTCCTTGTCCAGTGATCGAAGTTACATCGACAGCGCCTCCTGCAATCTAAGAATCACATCAAGTGCAGGAGGCCATCATTACTGAGGCGATCACCACAACTGCGGTCGCCCCAATTGAGGTGATACAGGAGGACTCAATTTCCCTTGATGAGCAGATGATGAATGAGCTCTTGGGTCGTCCTTAGTGGATTTCCACCGGCCTCTTGTGCTTTGACACAGACCACCGCTACCCGCAGTGAAGCCCGTGCTACTCATGAAGCAGAGATATTGGCCAAAATTAACGCTGAGATGGATCCAGTTGCTCGCGGCGGTGATTCTGAGGGTGGAGTGACGACACCGGGTCCGACTCCACTTGGGACGATATCACCCGGGGGGACACTTGTTGATACTAGAGTGTCTACCCTGCCCCCGGTTGCAGATCCAGTTCCTTCGTCTCCTCTAGAGGAGAGCATTCCCGTAGACTCAAGTTCGGAGGAAGAGATTGATATCATGCCTTCGTACGGAGATTCCCCGCCTGAAGGGGAAAGTTCAAAACGAAAGATGGCTTGCGGTGTCGGTGGATCCTCACTGAAGAAAAGGCCGAGGAAGAAGAAGGAATAGATAGATTCCTCAAGCACACTTTTGGGATAGATAGGAGTTTACTTTTGCTTTAGTAGGTCGTGTATAGACGCGGATTTGGCCCCCGCTAGAAGGCATTTTTTGGGAGAACTTGTACATAAATTCTCGTTTCCAGTTAGTTGAAATAAAACTTTATTATCTTTGCTTTAACTGTTTTTCCTGTCTTTTATGCTTAAGTGTTGTGATGTTCGAATCATAACTTGGCATGCTTGCGGAGTATCGGTTCTGGAGCCGAATCTGTTTCATACACTGGTCTTAAAATCATGGATGCAAGCCGCAACACGAGATTAAAAAGGATATTCGATGCTGTATCATTTCAGTCAATGTTTCACCCTTAAGCACTACCCTCAGTCTGGGGATCTAGTTGTATGATTGGCTAACGACCGCAATTCTATCTCTGCCTTCCAAGCTTGACATCGTCAAATCGATGTTGAAGCAATTGAAGGGTGAGCGGTTTTAGTTGTGCGCGTTCACTGATAATAATCGCATCCACACTCCGAGGATCAGTATTTATATTTCGGTGGTCAATCGCACCTATCACAAATCTTGAGCAAATGTCCGCACTCTGAGGACTTGGGATAATCTATGATCGACAACCTAGTTCGCACTCTGGGAATTTGAGAGTTATCGATGCTTGTAATAGAGTTCGCACTCCAGGAACCTTGACTTAGTATTTGCACTCTAATTCACACTCTGGGAATTTGGAGTCAACATGTATATTTCGGTTCGAACTCTGGGAACCTGGAATTGATGTTTATACTCCAGTTCATGCTCTGGGAATTTTGAGTTAGTATTTATATTTCGGTTCGCACTACAGGAACCTGGAATTGATGTTTATACTCCAATTCACGCTCTGGGAATTCAGAGTTAGCGGACATATGGTCAGTCATATCTGTTTAGGATTTTTAGAAATTCGTTCACACTCTGGGAACGACGGATTTATCGGGATCGTGGATGGTCGGATCACATCCACCCCGAGTTAACAAGTGAGGTCGTTAGATGGACGGGTCCATCCTCCTCAAACTTGGTTAGGGTATGGCCGAAGTCGTTAGGCGGACGAGTCCACCCTCTTTGGAATCCACATTTATACGTTTACACTCCAACTCGCACTCTAGGAGTTTGGAGTTAGTGTTTATACTCTAGTTCGCACTCCGGGAACCTAGAGTTAATGTTTATACTCCAATTCGCACTCTGGGAATTTGGAGTTAGTGTTTGTACTCCGGTTCGCACTCTGGGAACCTATAGTTGATGTTTATACTCCAATTCGCACTCTGGGAATTTGGAGTTAGTGTTTATACTTCGGTTCGCACTGTGGGAACCTAGAGTTAATGTTTATATTCCAATTCGCACTCTGGGAATTTGGAGTTGGCGTTTATACTCCGGTTCGCACTCTGGGAACCTAGAGTTGATGTTTATACTCTAATTCGCACTCTGCGAATGTGGAGTTAGTTATAAGACTGTCGTGTGTCAGTCCAGTTCAGCCTTTAATGTGACGGCTTGCCCCCGAGCTGAGGTTTCACTTAGTGAGTGGCCGGTCGTATTACAGTCACTCGCTATTTGAATAAATTCCATCGTACGATAGAACTTAGCTCTTCGTGCATCGTGATTGTTGAATGTCACATTCGGTGAATCACTGCTCTAACTTGAAGAGATGGTAATTTATTGCTGGAACGGAAAAACATGGCAAAGTCAGTGCCTTATTACAAATTCAAACTTCAAAATGCAAAGACAAATTGCAAAGTATTCATAGACTAAATAAGCCTGTCATGTGTAACAGTGACGAAGCTCCTCGTCGTTCCAGGCTCTTGACAAAGTGGGTCCGCCACTGACGGCGTTTATCACTAATCTCCCGCTGGGACGGGTAGAGTCCTCATGTCTCGGCCAGTCGGGTTCATTATTTTGATTTGATAGGCCCACTCCCCCAGGCTATGGCTCCCGCACAAACTGTTCCAGCTTCCTTTCTCTAATCAATTTTTCCATGAGATCTTGCAAATGACGACATTCATTCGTATTGTGCCCGTAGCTTTCATAAAACCTACAAAATTTTCCCATCTGGATTTTCCTTTCTGACGATGGTTTTGGTGCAGGTTTTATGTATTGAATTGTATTACAGGTTTGTAAATACAAGTTCTCCAGTGATGTATTCAAAGGAGTGTAGTTGTTAAACATAGGATACTTGAGCTGTGGGCCAAGATTTTGATCCCACTTTCTATTTTGATTCACGTTCTCCCTCCGCCGAGTTTTCTTATTTTGAGCATTCAACTAAACTTTTCCAGAACTCTCAACGGACTGTTTGACCGCAACATTACTTTGGATCCCTTCCGCACTTGGTCCTGCATCATCTTGCTTCCTAAACTGTTTTGCGTCTTCCCTTCTCAGGAATTGAGCCACCTTAGCATAGAAACGGTCCAATGATGCATGTGGTTTTCCAGCCAACTAGTTGCCAAACTCAGAATCAGGGTCGTTCCCGTAGTCAATGCCATAAGAATGGAGTTATCGTTCAGATTGCTGATTTCTGCACACACAGCATGGAATCTCTCTAAGTAGAGTCTAAGCTTCTCTCCCAGAGCTTGGGTGACACTAGATAGAGTGTTGACATCTTTTGGCCTTGCGACGTGCATGTGGAATTGCTCAACAAATTTAATGGCTAATTGGTCGAAGGAGGAAATGGATCGAGGTGGCAGTCGAGTGAATCACATGGTAGCGATGCCCCCCAAGGAAATGGGAAAACTACGACACTTCACTGCATCATCAGCTCTAGCAGCGCTCATTGACCATTCATATTTTATAATATGTTGGTTGGGGTGGGAGTTTCCCTCGTACATGGGTAGAGTTGGCATCCGGAATCGCCAAGGGGGTTCAGCAGTAAGTATATCGTCTGCAAAAGGAGTGTGACTTCGGGAGATTCCCCAGTCGTCATTCGTGGGACCCTTGGGTTGAGCCAAAATGTGGTTGGGTCCCACATTATGAGGTTGGACCAGATGCTGTCGACGGTCCACATCTCGCCTTCTTGGCTCATAGTCTTCCGGGACGTATGGTTCGGGAGTACGTCCATGAGGACGACGGTCCAAGTTCGACTGATTTTGGGCATCGATCCCTGGTTCACCCGCGACGGTCGTGGCGCGGTAGTCTCTGGTGTAGTGAGGAACGGTACCCCCTCGGGAGGAGGGCCCGTTTGGAAACTGGCTGATGGACCAACTCTCAGCTTTCCATTGGTCATTGCCGGTTGATATCCAGCAGTTTGTATGTGACTCCCATCTAGCCTGGGTCGCGGAGATCGATGATGATAATCAGAAGAGGAAGAATTTTCGCTGGAGGAGCGAGAAGCATGATCTCTCCTGGAGCTCCTCCGCTTCCGGCGATTCAGCTGGTTGGTCAGCTCGGCATTGGCACGTAGCTTTTCTGTTAGTTGTTGCCGACTTTGGGTCAGCTCTTGAAGCAGCAGCTGAAACTCTTGTCGAGTAACCGGACCCGATGGTTCCGAGTGCCCGGTAGCGTCTTGGTTAGAGGGAGGTAGTGGCGCGGGATTATGTCTATCCTGATCTTCTTGATTGACAGCGTTGGAGGTGGTCCTTGTGCTAACCATCTTGGGGTTGAACTCCTTTCTTAGACTTTATGCAAATCTGAATAGAAGGGAAGGAATTTGAATTAGTGATCTGGATCTCTCTCTTAGATTTATGCAATCCAGTATCGACGACAGATCCAACGAGCAGGAGAAAATCTGCGTTTTCTCAGTGAAAGCACCAAAGTGTCTGTACCAAAATTGGGCACAACACTCTTCAGAAGTTTTTGAAGAGATAACAGTGAAAAATATAAATTTAAAATGAGGATTATCTAACAAAAACTCCAAACAACAGGAAAGTTAATGCACAGACAAGCGATTTAGAGTGGTTCGGCGTGTGTGGTGAAGATGCATGATCTCCCACTTCACAACGAAGCATACATTTGGATGCCCATAGGCCCCTTCGAAATTAGTGAAGATGGCGCAGACAAGCGATTTAGCAGTAAATGCATGTTTTCGTTTCTTTACGGAATCACTGCTTATAGGAGGATTTTGCCTATCTGGATACAGACAGTCTCTTTTGATATGGCCTGATTCGTCACAGTTGAAACATTTGATATTATTTGGCACTACATTCTGATTTCCAGAGTTCTTATAGTTGTTTCTCTTGAGATTGTTCATCTTTTTGAATACCAAGAATTTTCGTAAATTCTTGGTCCTAAAGGCTCTTCATCATTATCGCTATTTGAGTCTGATCCATCGGTCAATGCATTGAATGCCATTGATTTCTTTTCAGATGCATTGCTTTCTCTTCTTCCAATCATTTGGACTTCAAACGACACTAGATTTCCAATTAATTCTTCTATCTTTAAGGTACTGATGTCATTTGCCTCTTCGATCGCAAGTGTCTTTTGATCCCATTTTGGAGTAAGAGAATTTAAGATTTTTTTGACTTGATCTTCTTTCGAAAATTCCTTTCCCAAGGATATTAGAGAGTGCGCAATATCCTGAAATCTACTATACATATCTGAAATAGACTCATTAGAATTCATTTTAAATAATTGAAACTGTTTGTGAGCATGGAAATTTTGGTCTGTTTAACTTTGCTTGTTCCTTCGTGAGTAACTTGCAAAGTTTTCCAGATTTCATATGCAGACTTACAAACTGACACTCTATTAAATTCATGCCTATCAAGTGAACATAACAGAATATTCGTTGCTTTAAAATTATTTTATGCAACAGTCTTTTGCTTAGCGGTCCACTGTGCAAAATCAGTTGTGAGTTCAGAATATTCAGTCTGTGTGATATTCCAAGTGTCTAATTCTACAGATTGTAAATATATTTTCATCCTACATGCCCAATATGCATAATTACTGCCATTAAAAAGTGGTGGTCTACAAATGAACTTGTGATAGGGATGATAGAATTAATGTTGGTTGTGTTACCAGTACCAGTGTTGGTAGCCATTTTGAAATTTTTTCAAAATTCATATTATGAAATCTTTGAAAAACTTGCTCTGATACCAAATGTAAGAAAATGCGGAATACGAATCTTAAGGCTAGGCTTAACAATAGAGGGGGAGGGGGTGAATGGTGTTTAAAGAAATTACTAAATCTTTTTGAGTTTTTGTTAATTTGAACACAAATGTATGCAATATTTAGACACACATATGATCACAGAATCAAACACATATGCAGAAATAAAGTAAAAGCAGTAAAGGAAAGAACACACCGGATTTTATACTGGTTCAGAGTTACCCTACATCCAGTCCCGCACACAAGTACGGATTTCCTTTCAAAAGCAATTGTACAATTGCACCCTCGATTTCAAGGCTACGAGGTACACCCTTCAGATTCACAATCCTCTGGGTAGAGATGCTTGATTTCATGGGCAACAAGTTCACCCAATTGATTTCCTAGGCTATAATCACACCTTTTCTAACTTGATTGATTTCCAAGGCCATAATCACACCTTTTCTCGCTTGATTGATTTACAAGGCTACAATCACACCTTTTCTCGCTAAATTGGTTACAATGAAGTCTATAACTCTGAATAGCACTAAGACCTTGTTGAGATAGTGATAGAGAATCAAACTAGAAATGATCTAGTTAGATTCAATGTTGATTTTGGCAGAGTAATGGTAAGAATATGTATAAAGAAATGTGAAAGAAGAAGAGGAGTGAAAACCAGAAAAATATGATTAGAAATTACTTGAAAACAACCCATATTTATAGAAGAACAACAACCATGTCATTCGTGAAGGGATATGACGAATAGACACTTCTTTTGAAATTCAAATTTTTGAAATCAACTGCCACTATGTCGACATGGGTATCTTGAGTATGTCGACATCCCAAAGGAAATTTTGATGGTTTGTTTTTCCTTGAAAATAACCTTTATCTTATATTAAAACTATTTTAAACTTTTGTAAATATACTTAAATATAGTTAAAATACATAAATAAATATAGAGAATAATATTTTGGTATATAAAATTTTACTATAATTTTATATTTAAATCTAAGTATAAATATTAAAAGTTAAATATATTATTATTAAAAGATAGTTTAAAACTAAGGATAATTTGATTTTAAAGATAAAGATTATTTTGAGGCTAAAAATATTTAAAACTAGGATAAATGTTTTTGATTCTTTTAAAAGGAAGGTTTTGAAATCATTTTGAAAATAAGATATAATTTTATAAAAACATTTTGAATAAAAGTTAGTGGATAAAAAACAATGCTCCACTAGATTTTTCAAAGGTTCCATCCTACTTAGGGTTCCATCCCTTTAACAGGCTCGAAGAGGATTCCATTCCACGAATAAATTGGATTTTAAGATGCCAGTGCTTTTCTAGGAGTTTTAACAAAATTCCTAATTAAATTACTTATTCTTGAAATCTTGAACTCTTGATAATATTGATATTCTTGATATTCTTGATACTCATGAGTCTTCAATCTTGATATCTTGAATGTTTATACTGTACAGTCTTCATTCTTGGTGCTTGCATGGTTAAATCCTACATATACATATATTTCTAAACTATAATGTTAGTATTCATATTTTATAACCCTATTCTAAGGTTGTTGTCATCGAAACCATCATCTCAAGGACTAACAGCCACTACCGCCCACCTCGAGCCACGCTCCCAAAAATCAAAGGTGCACCCATTCAATCATAAACTCACGGGAGTCGGGTTTATGTATATACCTCAATAGAACGTCGCCACCATCTTACTTCATTATGGAATCTCCACCGCGTACACGGTTTTTAAAGTGGTTTTCGAAGCTGACAGAGAGTATGACAACTTCTGATCCTGGTCTCTTTAACAAACAAACGTTATTATAACATTGCGGTCATTTCAAAATAGTTTATACTTCAAAACCGAAATATCCTTGCCATTTCAAAACCATATAAATACGACATTCTTTTCCATTTCAAAACGAAATACGATATCATTCTCATTTCAAATACATCCTTTTCCAAAATCATAGCATTTTTTCAAAGTTATAACACTTTTGAAACTAAACACTAAAAATTAAGACACTTTCGAAAAATAATACTTGAAATCAAAATACTTCCCACTTAACTGATTTAAATATTAAAATAGTATATATAATAAAATTGTTTTCCTCAAATTTCACAAATTAATTCCAAATCAACTCGAATTCCAAAATTCAAATTTAATCAGATCTCAAATTATTATTCCAATTTAGCTTCTAAATAAACCATTCAAAATTATATCGATTTCAAATACAGATTGAACCACAAATAAACTATTTCAAAATATATATTTCAAAGCTTTAAATATTCTATAATTTCAAAACTAAATGTGATATATATATATATATATATATATATATTAATTCAATTTACTACCATTTACTTTTGAAATATTTACTTAATAAATTCAATATCATTTAAATAAAACTCAAACTTGAAAAATTTATTAATCACTTTAAACCAACATCAAGTTATAAAATCATATCCTTTAAAATCTCAAACTCAATAAGTCCCAAATCGATTTCATTAAATATAATTCTTAATTTAATACAATTTCAAATCAATTTCAAATCCGTCTTCTCAACCTTAATTTATTAAAATCATCATAAACTCTATATTAAAATATAATTTAAATAAATACTTAACCATGTTATATTTTAATAAAATCAACTTTATTATTAAACTTATTTTATATTGAACAAATTTATACAAAGCTTAAATTTAGAATTTAACAATATAAAAAAATATTTATATAATATCAAAAATCAATATTTATTAAACCATATATTTCTTTCCAAAATCATAGAAAACCTTTTTCAAAATATTTATATATAGACCAACGGTGTCTGTATATAATTTTCTATCCTATGGTCAAGTGATACAGATATTTATCATTTCAATCTGTAATTTAAATATATATAGGTATATATTATTTCAACCCGCAATCTCAAATTCAATTCAAATGAAAATCGCTTGGGTTTATCATTTCAACCCATAACGATTTTCTCCTTTTCTAAAGTCTGTTTGGGTATATATCATTTCAACCCATAGAGAATTCTATACTAGCAGGGAGCTTGTAGAGTGATAACAGATATGATAATAATATAACAGGCATATATCATCAATATAAATAACAGATAATGGTGTCAGATGTCACAGGTGAACAGATACAGATAATAGCATATATATAGCAATGTAAATAACTAATAGCAGCATATTTCAATTGCCGTTTCAATTAAAATCAAATTTAATAAATATAAGAACATTAATCGTGAGTGATTGCTCACCTTTCGAGGCTAGAGAGGATAGACAAATAAATGAGCTACGAATTCCAAGAACGAAATTCCAAATCAAAGCAAGATTGGCATGAATTGACGACAAAGCTGATAGATAAGAATCGATGAGAACATGATAATCAGTTTTGATAGAGACAGAAATATATGCATTATTATTATTGTTGTTGTTATTATTATTTAAAAAAAAATCAATATTAAATTTAAAACACTTATTTAAAAATCTTTGTATATTCTCTCTCAAACAATACTTATATAAACGGGTAGGTATATAGACTAGTGTATAAATTATGCACACCTTATATTAAAATGGCTTTATATAAAGGAATAACATCCAAATATCCATACACTGATATATCTAAAATACGATACGTAAACTTATACAATAGAACACATCCATATAAACCACTATACATATTCATACACGTATACCCAAAATCCTATAATACCTTTATAAACTTATGTAGTATACTAACGAATCTTATAATACCATTGTATACAGACAATAGGAAATGAACTAACAAGTAAACTTATAGCATAGTATATATATAAAAGCCAGTAAAACAGTATATATTATTATACCCATTAAAAATATGTAAACCAGACACATATACCATTCCAAGATTTCAAACATATACCACAGCTTTTATAGACTTATATACCCATACATAGCTTACTTTATATTTATAACTTACGGTATAACAACATATACATTTAATACGTAAAATATACAACAGCCATAAATATATGAAACTGCTTTATATACAAGTACATAGCAACAAAAACTTTAAAATATATTATACAATACTTTTTTTTCAAAATAAAATGAAATAAAACCTATGTACATATATAGAAAACAAAAAAAATCAAAATAACCATTTACATATCATTATTATTAACACATATTAAAATTTTAAATAAACTCCTATGTTATACTTTAAACCAACTCAACATATACTTAAAAATTAATATAAAATCTATACATCATAACAACTTTATATACTTATGTATATATACAGTTTAAGCTCCATCGTTAATAACCATATCTCAACTTCCAAAATTCCATATATGACACTACGGGTGGAAATAAATGTGTACATATGCTACATTTTTTTTTTCAACAGACCAATATAACTCACATGCTTAGATATATGTATAATTAAAATATTATGCATGCCCGAAGTATACCAATCTGTAAACTAATATGTGTACTTTTGTATATGACTACAGTGAAACACGACTTCTATGAACTGACATGGAGCAAGTTTTGGAAAACACACGTATAAATATAAAATTTACTTTACTACACACACACACAACACACACACACACACACACACACACACATATATATATATATACACACACACACACACACACACTCCAGGCGATCAATACTACTACCCAAAAGTGTAAACCAAATATGTATATTATAATTTAAACCTTTGTCTACATTTAAAGATCAAAATATCAATATGTATATGATAAAACACATCAATACATATATATAAACCAATACGCATATAATTCATGCATAATAGTTTATGTGTTAATACTTGGAATATTTACAATGGTTGTATAAACATATATTACAGATAAAAACATGATATATAAAAATATTTAAAATATTAAATAAACTATTCTATATCTATATACTTACAAATTACAAACGAAAGAGGAGGAAGGCTAGGCGAAAAAGAAAGCACTGACTTCGAGTTCAAAGGGAAGGGTGAGGTCGGGTTGATGCGACTAGTTGGAAGTAGGAAAGGAGGAAGGTCGCGTGTCTGTTGCGTGATCGGCTGAGTTGGTTGCCGAGCTCGGCTACCTACAAGCGGAGGAGGTTGGAAATAGGCGGGTTGGTGTGTACGAAGGTGGGAGAAAGGATATGCGTCAGCGAGTGGAGGTGGAAGATGGCGGGTTGGAGGAGCTTGGTGGAGATGGGTGGCAGGTAGTGTGCTCGGGTGGTGGTTGCGTGGGTTCAAAATGGAGGCAGCAGGTTAAAAGCAATTGGAAGGAGAAAATAGGAGAGGAGGTGACGAAAATTAGAAAGCAAATAAATGTGCAGGCACCTGCTTTGATGTATTCTTATATTTTTGAACCGATTGGAAATAGACTGGGGAGCGTGAAAAGGCACCCGTGAACAGCTATAATTTGAACAGATGGGAAAAGAAAAGGTCACGGGTCAATTCAGGTACAAAATTTTAAAGAAATTGGTTGTTGCTTGACAGTCACGGTTCAAGTTTGAAGTGCAAAAGAAAACAAAAGGTCATGGGTCCGATACCGATGTGGTTATTGGTTTTGCGGATTCCACTGTGAACCGAACTTCAAAACACAAAATAGAATATACCGCGGAGATCGGCACGATGAAACGATCAAAACAGTATACATAAATCAGTGACGCGATCATTCTATCAAAAGTCGATAATCGGTACAAGAAATGCTGCAAATTCGCCGAAAAATAAGATAAACGAAGCTAGAGAAGTCCAAATTTGGCGAAACGAAATATGATATCTCACTCAGAAGATGATTTTCAAATTTTCTATATAAAAATAATCAGGTTTGAAAATTATTTTATTACCATCAATTCTTAACTGATTGAATTGAAATAAAGTTGCATAATAACATAAACTTTCGTACTATCAGATGAAAATTTACCATTTTCTATGTTTTGCTAGACGTATTCCAAATATTAAATTTTTATTTCAAAATTTTATTGTTTAAAGTTTCACAAAAATTCAGTTAAATATATATTAAAACTACTAAAATTTACGGGTCGTTACAATATCAATAACTCATTTTAGAGAAATAATACAAATCTTCAAAGCGAATTTAAAAAACAGAATTTATTAAAATAAATATTGAATATTTGTTAAATCTACTTACCTAAGTATTTCAATACTAACTAGCTTAAATATTACATTGTTAATAAAATTTTCCTTTTAAAAAAAAACCAAAATTTAACTTCTAAAAATAGAAATAAAATATTTTAAAATCTCAATAACCAATTCAATTAATGAATTCCTCTAGATTCAAACCCATCGATTTCCTTTCGATTCTCCTAACCATTTCCACTTTCCAAACATAGTATTTGCTATTTTTCTTATTCATGTTTCCACACTCTAATATAAACTCGCCTTATGAATTTATATTTCCAAATTATCACCTGATATCGTTTTTCTTTATTATAAACATCACTTAGAAATTTATAACTCCTCTTGGTTTAACTTGCTTATGAAAACAATCTTGCTTATAAAAGTTCATTTTATAAATCCATTTCTTATAAATTTCATTTATCCTGCCAATATGATTTTTAATATCGATTCAACTCCTTTTTATATTTTTCGAATATCATTAAAAAATCCTTTACATAGATTTTTTTTAAAATTTTAAAACAATTTACATATTTGTTAAGTTCAACTAATATCAAAATTTATTGTTTATCCAATCAATTTCTTTTTAAATAATCCCATTTTTGATAAAATTATTTGTATATTTAAAATCTCCTGTTAATTTCTTAAAAATTAAAAAATAATATTTATGGTACTAAAAAATACCAAATTTATGGCATGTGCTACTATAACATCTAATAATTTAAATCATACAACAACCCAACAGATTATTCAATCACATCATATATTTTTATATATGAAAACAATAAATCTATTTGAGGAATCCAGTTGGATCTCCAACCTGTTTTTTTACATCCATAGATGTTAGCCAACAATAAAAATACCAATCCTACTTCGAGGCGAGATATCGTGGTATATAGGGTCATCCGCTATTATACGGGGCACATAGGGTCTCATCCACTCCAACTAGCGAGAAAATATCAGCCTACTAATATATACG
Organism: Allium cepa; assembly: GCA_030765085.1. NCBI lineage: Eukaryota > Viridiplantae > Streptophyta > Magnoliopsida > Asparagales > Amaryllidaceae > Allium > Allium cepa. Next base: position 491,480,063 of record CM060943.1, read on the forward strand.
AATATATATATATATATATACATATATATATATATATATAATATCACTTAACAGATAATATTCATTAAATTCAACCAAGCATCCATAACAAATTTTAACTATTTAAAATTTAAATCTAACAGTCCAAATGAGTGAGAATTTTCTCACATTGATTTTTATTTTGCCGAACATCCGGATTTTAAAATTTCTAAAATCTATGCTAACTTCGAAAAATCCCAGATTGACCTCGTACGAATGAGATATACATTTTATAAGCATTTTAAATTAATAATATAATTATTTGGATTTATTAAAACCATTAACAATTAATTACCCTCATATTACAGCTGTCCCATTGACTTCGGCTGCCCTTTCTCTGCAACGACCCACCTCCTTGGCGTCGACCACCCTCCTCTACTCTGCCCTGGAAACGCCACCTTGTCCCAGGCCCTTTCCCCACGTGTACGACCCCGGCCATTAGAAACGAATGCAACCTCTAACCTAACGCCTCCAAACCCATGCGCCAATGGACTTAATCATGAACGCGACCATGTAATCGCGAACTGCTGCTAGAACGTGATTTCGATCACCCAAACCCTAGGCTCTACCAAACGCCTCAACTTTGTGTCGCAGCCACCATCACCTCAATCCCTTCTCCTTACTCGACATCGCATATCCCTTCAACCCTACAACTGTTGCGACCATCATACACGAACCATCTTTCCCCCAAAATCTCACCATCGAAAGCGATCGCATCACCCTCCAGAACTCACGTGAGAAACCCTCATTTGAGCACCCTAGTTTCCCTACGTAACGTCGCCTTCAATCATGCATGCTCGAGAACAAACTTGCCATCGCTCCATCATGCATCGTCTTCTTGTGTGGGCTCTGCCTTTATCGTGGTTCGATTGGGTGTTCCCTTTTTTGTGAATAGAACTGATTTTGTTTTTTTTTAATTGAAGAGGAGGAAATTAAGTACACGTGATTTCATCTGAAGGAAGGGGATTCGTGAGTTTAAGTATAAGGAGAAGCGACTTCGCGAGTTCTTCTCTCTTTTTTTTGAACAAGATAAAGTGATTTTCGTTTTCTCATGATTGACTGATTTGAAGAATGAAGAGAAAGGATGTATGTTTTAAAAGGAAAAGAGGCGGCTAAGATTTTGACTTTGATTTGATTTATAAATATTAATATTAAAAAAAAAAAATCTCATTTTGGGTAAATAAAAATTTATAATCCCTATCGAGGCATATCGCTAGGATTTCATAATGTTATACCCCTATTATGAATGCAATGTAAAAAAATCTGAGTCCTAATTCGATCGTATGGAGAAGACAGCTTTTTGGACCCAATTATTGTATTGAATTTTCAATATTAGATTCAACTCGTTTATATCCCGCACGACCAAACGGTAAATCCAAACGCTACAAAATTTGGAATCCAATAATAATACATTACTATGGATCCAATGTAACTAGTTTCGTCGAATTCTAAGACTGTGCCTCGAATCGCTATTTTAACGCGTCGATTAAATCGAAAAAATTCAAAATTTTATGAAATCACTTGAAATTTCAGTTTTAAAAACTTTCTAACTCAATTATAAATTCTAAATCCTATATTGAAAACTATCTAAATATTTTAAATTAAACATCGAAAAATTCAAGTCGTTACATTCCTTCCCCCTTAAAAGAATTTCGTCCTCGAAATGTCTAAGGTAGGAAAATGCTCCAAACCCATTAACTTAACAAAATCCACTTAGTTTATCTACATATTTCACTTTTCTGATCTTTTAGTTTCAACCAAAACAATTAGTTTCAATTCTAATTCAAAAACCTTATATTTCAATTACAATTCGAAATCAAATTGTCGTTAACAAAATTTTCCATAAATTTTCAAAAAATTTCTTACACCCTAAATTTCCAAAAAAAAATGGCAGTCTCCTTTATACGGAGAGCCTTTTGAAATATGACAAGAGAGATAAAATATATACATGGACCAACGTGATTGGAAAATACAATATATATCAACATTTATATTTTTGTGATATTTAATCTTAAAACATGCCTTATTTTAGCATTTTTAGCGAGCAGCTTATTTCATTTGCAATTAGTAACCCATATCTAGCCCAATAGCCTACGGATACCTGTACTTACTCAATTTAAACATGTAAGTCCCAAAATATGAAATCCACTAACATTTCATTCATTAACTGGTTAAACACACAAATTCATAAATCACATGCCAAACATAAATTTGTAAGCAATTATAGGATTTCGATACTAATTTAATTACTTTCAATCGATCCCTATATACCAGTTCATTATCTCCGAATGATTCACAACCAAATTATTTGCATTCAATTCATATTTATACCAAACAAACTCATGTCCATAGTTTAAAAATCAATTTACTCACTACATACTAAATTTACAGAAGTTTATATACTTTCATTTACATCAAACGATAATTTTTTTCTATGCAAATTCGACGACATTTATTTAATAGAACAATCATTTAAGATTATAGCTATTTTAAATTGATTACAAATCAATTTATACTCAATCTCATTCTATTTCAAATTGATTTTAAATCAATTATTTACATTCAATTCACATCCACATTCATTATATTCAAATCCATTTTATTATGCCCTGAATCATTCCATGCTAATTTATTTACGAACCATTTCATAAATTTATTTAAGCCAAGCTTCCATCCAAAATTATTAACTTAAGTTAATTCATTTATTTTAAGTCATTTCAACCATACAACTTAAGTTCATTGCAGTCCAACTCCACTTCAAATTTTTAAATCCATACTTAAATTCATTCTGGAATTTATTTAAATAATATCCAAGGCCATATTCAATTTTTTTTACTTACATTGAATTTATTTATAACCTAAACCATCACCATTTCAATCTCTATTTTTTCGGCCACATTCCAAATATATTTAAATCGCTTACATTTTGTCGAATTTTATTTATAACTCAAGTCCCACATTCAATTTTAATTTTAACTCATGATCTAATTTACTTTACCAAGTTAAGCTCCATTCCCATATTCACTTAACTAATTTTTTAGATAATCAGTTCACTTCCATTTTATAACTCGATATCTGATTTTTATCTCAAAAATCACTCCTTTTAAGTTACTTGAGTTCAAATTCTATTAAAATTTTATCCATTACTAAAAGAAACAAGTTTGACAACAAGAGTAATTTATTAATTCTGTAATTACTTTTCTCTGCTCGAATTTTTTTTCATAGTGCCTACTTTGAGCAGCTGTAACTTCCAATTCTGGCAACGAAATGTTGTCGGATTTTCTCCTGATTGTAGTTTATATGTTGTTCTAGCTTGTTCTGCTCTCTAATTTACTTGATTTTAATGACGATTTTTGTGCTATTTTGAGAGTCATGATGTCTATCAATAGACCAGCCAAATTTTAGAGATTTTGGAGTTCAAATTTTGAATTATTCTGAATTTAATTTGAATTGAATTCGAATATAGGTTTGAGTTTTTTCTTGGATTTTTATTCGTTTTCGAGCACGGATTTCTCCAAACCTTTTTGAAATGATTTTTAAAAAGAAATGGGCGTTTCAAATAATTATTATATAGTATTTTTAAAAGTATTTTCAAATATAGAATCTATTTAATTTCTATATTTATATATACATGTTTGATGATGTATTATGGTGTATATGGAATGCTTAAACCATTTGGAAATAGTTTTAAAATGAGTTAGGGTGAAGGCATAACTAAGCAGGTATAGTAATTTCAAATATGAAACCTACGTATTCTCTATAGTAAGGGAAAATTTCAAATATGGGTTTCAAAATTGATTGCGAAAAATGGTTTTAAAAGCTTATTTTTCAAAGCAAATTATTTTATATATAAATTACATATGTTTGCACCATTCAAGCAAATGAGAAGGAGCATTAAACGGTTTGGTAAAACACGTGGTATGGAACACTTGCATTTATCTTATCGGTTAATTCTGGACTTGTCCTTTTAATCCTTTTGACATTCGGGTCAAGTTTACTGATGAGATGAGGTAAAAAGTTTACTGCTTTGAGTGTGAAATTTATTAGCGGTTAGTAAACCGTTTAGTGCGAATGTGTGGTATCGGGCATCACAGCTTCTCACATACTCATCTTCCTTTTTATCTTGATAAATCTGTTAGCCACCTATAGTTTTGTATTAAGTATTTATTGGATATATCGATCCACTTGAGTTAGAATAAAATTTAGGGCGATTGTCGACGTATTCAATAGATATTTAAGACAAGGCTACAGGTGGTCGCTTCTAACCATCTCTATTCTCCGCATTAGCAGACAGTATTACCCAGTAATACTCTTTGCTAATGTAGGTCTTGAGGTGGGGCGACACATCTTTTTTAAAGGTTATTTATTTAAATAAAAAGGTGAAATTTGAAATTCAAATTTTTATTGCATTTGAATTGAGTTTTCATTGAATTGGAATTGAATTTGAGTTATCGGTTTTGAGTGTTTTCAACATTTTCCTTCGATTTCGAGCACGGATTTCTCAAAGCAATTTTGAAATAATTTTTAAAATAAACTGGCATTTAAAATAACTATTATATAATATTTTCAAAGTATTTTCAGATGTAAAATCTATTTATTCTCTATAATAAGGTAATTTTCAAATATGGCTTTCAAAATTGATTTTGAAAAAAGGTTTTAAAAGCTTGTTGTCTCAACTAAGTTATTTTATATATATAATACACGTTTTTGCACTGTTCGAGCAAATGAAAAGGATAATTAAATGGTTTGGTAAAATACGTGGTATGTGACACGTGCGTTTATCTTATCGATTAATTCCAAACTTGTCCATTTGATCGTTTTGACCTTCGGGTCGAGTTTACTAAAGAGACGACGTAAACTTTTAACTGCTTTGAGTGTGGGCCCATAACCCACAGAGAAGATATAAAACAACATATAAGATAACAAAAATAAGGATTTGATTTTTATTAACATAGTGAATATATAATAAAATACAATTAGAATTAATAAATTGTTTTTTATTTTGAATCACAAAAAATTTATTAAAACACATATTTTTTAATCATAAAATTTTAATTTTAAATACCTTTTACTCAAAATCATTATCTAATGGAATTTTTTTTAAACGGTTAAAAATATGGCTTCTTACACTTAATAAGTCTATACACAAGTGCATCGTAGAAGCACTTAAAGCCTTACCTATATTAGTATGGAAAAGCTGTTTCCAAAGAATGTAAGGCCTTCTAAGTAGACTCATGAAAAATCAGGGTTGGAGAACATGCCCTTTAATATGTGGAGCTTATAGAACACGGTAACCTATGAAAATCAATATGTGTAATTCTTCCGATCATATCACTAAGGGTACTTGGTTCAACACCCATTTACCATAGAACCTCGATACGGCTTTGAATAGTTTACACTAAGTGAAGAGTTCAAACCCAAAAGGTACTCATTACCTAAGTATTGGTTTTCACTATAATGCCATTTTTGTCCTTGAACTACGTCGACTTGATCCCATTTGGGTACGTAGGCAATCACTCAAGTGATGCAGTCATTCCAAATGTTTTAAGGTTTGAAAATAGGGGAGAATATTGTATATTTTCAAATTGGAGGTACTACCAACAGGTAGTACTATTGAACGGGCAATGAACGGTGGCCACGAACAGCAATGTCCGTTCGAAGAGGTGTAACTCTTCCTGATGGATATTGCTCTTCGTTTGGTACCTTTTCTAACAGTTTTTTGAAGATAAGCAACTCCTCTGCATTTTAAAAACATAAGATTTTCTAAGTAAATCATTCCCTTCTTTCTCCACACTTGGAAACTATAAGAAACATTTGTACTATGTTCTTGGCTTGATCAAAGTAGCACAAAACTTTGAATCAACTAATGTCATTAGAAGGCTTTTTTTAAGTCCTGACGGGAATAGTTCGATGTTTTTTATTACTCGATAGGGATGAACTATTTTATGAAAGAATCTATAGTAGATCCTGACAACGGTATACATGTTATATTCCAATAGAACATGGTCAAAAATTTTCTTTTTACATTACGATTTCACAAGCAAACCCATAAGCTTATATCTTGAATAAAACTAAGATTATTTTAAATGAAACTATTGACTGCTGATTTGCAAATTTTTCCAAAACTAATCAATGTGTTTTCACAAGAATATGATTTTAATCATAGTTCATAGAAGAAAACTAGCCCTTCTTAATGGCTTTACGTTTTAAAATAAGCCAACTATATAGTAACAACAACATCATTTGGAACTTAAGTGTAACGACCCGTATTTTACGTGTCGATAAATCGTAAAATTATTGTCTTTAGGTCGTTTGCATTGTTTGAGTCAACCAGAGCTCACCTTGTCCAGGAGCTTAAGTCGTGTGGAAGTTAGCTCGTGTGAGCGACTTAGTGGAATGGAGCGACTTAAGTTATTGACCGACCTATAGGAATGAGCCATCCAGAGTTAGCTCATGTGTAAGTTAGGTCGGTGGAACGACTTAAGGATAGTAGGCGACTTAAGGAAAGTGAACGAGTTAGAGGTTCACGGCTTAAGGATTGGACCGACCTATAGAGTGACCGACTTAAGGCAGTAGCGGGTTTGTGGCTAGCGGCTTAGGGATAGGTCGGATGAAGCGAATTTAGCGACCTAGTGGTTAGTGCCGGGTTATAGTTAGGTCGTAAGACGACCTAAGGTTGCAAGCGACTTAGGCTTAGGTCGTAAGTCGTTGGGTCGTATGCGACCTATGGTGGTTTGCCTTGTGTGGTTAGGTCGGCATCTCAGTTAGGTCGTAAGCCGTGGGGAGGCTTAGGTCGTAAGACTTTCTGTGTTTAGTTAAGTCGCGTGAAGGCTGAGTCGTAAGTCATTAAGTCGCTAAGCCGCATAAGGTGTTGGGTCGTTAGGTCGGCCGCGTTTGTTAAGTCGCTTGGTTGCACTGTGATATTTATTAGGTCGGCAGTGCTTTAGGTCGTAGGTCGGCAATGTTATAGGTCATGAGCGACCTAATATCGAGTAAGCGACTTAAGGAGGCCTGAGTGTTAGGACGTAATTCGTTAGGTTGGCGACGACTTATGGGGGCAGACGACTCATGGATCTGCCTATAAATAGAAGGGTTTGGCTCGCTTTTTTGGCACAGGATTTTGAAGCAACGAAGTGCTGCCATTTTGAGAACTCGACTACAACACTTCTTCACTTCTTTTCTCCACTCTAATCTAGTGATTCCCTTCATCCTAATTGAAGATCAAATCGAAGATTCAAGAGCTAAAGTTGAAGATCTTCATCCAACGAAGAGAGATTTCATCGTTTGAAGCGGAATCTTGTCGGATCAAGCTAGATCCTTTGTTGTCCAGATCTGAAGTTAGTTGCTTTTGTGGTGTTTAGGTGATTCGGTGAGTGGTAATTATCTCTCACACGGACCCAAAGGAGTATATTGGATCGGTGGCTTGTTTGCGTGTTAAAGATAGTAATTTCATGCATTTTCCTTAAGTCTGCATGTAGATCTATCATTAATAAAGTTTTGATATCCATTTTATTATATGTTAACCTATGCTAGTTCATTCAACAAGATATTACTTAGAATTCATGTTTGTTAGATTTGGACTCTTTATTTACTAAATTGCCATTATTGTTATAACTGTTTATTTAGATCTTGTTTGAATGATTGATTACTTGGATTAATGATTGACTTGATTGATTGTTAGAAGCTAGTTGATTGATGACTTGATTTGGACAAGTTGGTCGAAGATGATTCAAAAGCTAAGTGGAAAGGCTCTTGAATAAGGAAAGCTGCCCGTGGCATATGAAGCGGATGATAAAGCTCACATGGATAGATTTGATCATGATGTTGAGATGGGACTTTTGATGCGATGAAGCAAAGTATGATATGAGGAAGCCTTGGTTTAATCCAGATGGGATCTTCCCAAGCATGTTGATAACTCGGTGATATGGTTCGAGTTTGTGGATAATGGTGGGCTCAAGAAGTAGCTTGGGCAAGTTTGAGAATAGTCGTCGAGGAGGATGGCTAGAGGGCTTGGATTTCATCGTTATTGAAGGTTCTAGCAAACTCAAAGCAAGAGTACATGAGGTGCCCAAACGACTACAGGTAGGTGGTCGGGACACCCAAAAGACTACAGGTAGGTGGTCGAGTACTCTGGTCAGATTCGATAGTCCTAGGCACGGGTCACGATGACGTGCGGAGTTATGTCTAGAACCAGGGTTACCATTAGCCCTTGACGGACGGATGAAAGAATGGGCCGGTCATTCAATTAACGGTGAAATCGAGGCAATGATAACAGTGATAGCCGGAGTCATGAATGTTTGGATGTTTTGGTTGTATCGTCATTTGGGCCAAGAGCGATGTTTTCGGGGTATTTATCTGATCTTGGTTTAGGCCTTGGGGGTTTGTACTTGGAAAACATCGACCTCGACCCGAGTGAAAACTGCTTTAATTGTCTGCTTTGCTATGCTTGTTTCTGCTTAGTGTGTATGGGGGCTATCACTGAAGAAAGAGGTGGAGTGGGGTGGTTGGATTCCTATTCCTTTTTACCCTTTATGCTCTTTTGGTATGTTTGATAGTTGATTTACTGCTCACTAGGACTTTTGTCTGACTCAAGGTTTTATGTTTAACTCTTATTACCTTGGGCTGTTCATCCGCGTTGTGATGGGCAGACTAGGTAACAGGTGACAGGTGCTGTTCTCAGTAACCAACGCTGTTGATGACGAAGACGAGCTGGAGGCTTTTGCATATTGTTCTCTTACTATATTTACTGGATGTTCCGCTGTTTGTTTGATACTCTGAGTGTTATGTAGTGAGGCTTGATGTATTTACTATTCAAATGTTTGTAATAAACTACTATGAGTTTATATGATAAGATTCTGTTCAATGAGCTTCACTATGTATACTTTTCTATTGTATTTTATCCCTACGTTGTGTGTAATACGATAGACCTTTGTGTTAACCCTACCTTGATGATCGTCCATGGCGGCCTGGCACACTTTTCAGCGCACTATTTCCTTGTTTAAGTGCAGGAGTCTTGGGCGGTCGTCACATTTGGTATCAGAGCTTTGGTTAATCGATTTTAGCCAACGCTCGCTGACGTAACTACGTACGAGAGACGTAATTGTAATTTTGATGGTTGATTACTATATATAATATAGTAGCTTAGAAGGATTTGAACTTCTTATGTAGTTTTTTCTCAGGATATATTAATCATTTCTTTTAGATATTAGGAATGAGTCGAAGAAGGAGACCAGCTGCTAGGGAAGGCCGTGCTGTTGAGGGGGCTGCTGATTATGCTTCTATGTTCGAGGCTATGATGGCTTCGATCATGAGAAGGATGCCAGCTCCGGGGCCATCAGTAGATGTTGGAGTTCAGGTTCAAGCTCCAAGACCAGTGGATTTTGCTAAGTTGTGTAAGGACTATACTGCTCTTGGAGGAAAGATTTTCTTGGGGACAGAATCAACCATTGTAGTTCAGAGGTGGATTGATGCTTGTAGAAGGATCTTTGGTGATTTGGGAATTGAGGATGCAACTAAGAGGAAGCTTGCATCAAGACAGCTTCAAGGAAGAGATTCTGATTGGTGGAACTCTATCACCATTGATACTCCAGAGGAAGAAATTACTTAGGAGCAATTTCAAGTTAGATTTGAAGCTAAGTTCATTTCTACAGCTCAGAAATCTGTTCTGTTTAAGAGGTTTGTGGAGCTCAAGCAAAGTGGAAGACCGGTTCTTGAGTATGTTTCTGAGTTTGAAGCTTTGTCCAAGTATGCTCGGTCATATATTGAATCTCCCTATCAGAAGAATGAGAAGTTTGTGACAGGCTTGGACACTTATCTGGGAAGGCAGTTAGTGGATCATTTGGGTAACCCATTTGAGAAGCTTGTGGAGAAAGCTCTCAGGCATGAGAATCTGTTTCTTAAGGAAGGATCTGTTGTTGCTGTAACCAAGGAAGGGTCTAGACCACAGCAGGGTGGAAACAAGAAAAGGAAGCAACAGCAACAGAAGGGTAAGGATGGCCACAAGAAGCTGAAGGGTGAAGTGACCTGCTACAACTGTCAGCAGAAGGGCCATCTCTCCAGAGATTGCAAGAATTCTAAGGTCCCAGGGAAGTGCTACAACTGTGATAAGCCGGGGAATATCAAGAAGAATTGTCCAGAACCGCGAAAGGACAAGCAGATTGTGCAAGCTTATGCTTTGGGGGCTGTGCCATCGTCTTCGAAAGCTCCTTCTATGGAAGAGAAAGGAAAGAGTGTAGTGGTTCAAGGTACTCTTTCTATATGTGGTGTTCCAGTTAGAGTGTTGTTTGATACTGGGGTGTCGCATTCGTTTGTTTGTAATGACCTTGTAGGCCGGTTGGGTTTGGAACCGGATATTGTTGATAGACCATTGGTTGTGACTAATCCAGTTGGGGGTTCATCTTGTTTGTATATGATATGCCGTGGTCTGGTTGTGTCGAGTCATGATTGCTCTTTTGTTTGTGATTGTTTTGTTCTGAACTTTGCGGGGTTCGGAATTATTTTGGGTATGGACTGGCTTAGGAAGTATGCGGCAAAGGTTGATTGTAAGAGGCTGGAGGTGACAGTCGGGAATGTGGAGGGGCGAAAGGTTATGATACGATGTAAGCATGAGGAAGGCGTCTTCATGAGCTTCATGTATTCGTTGGTTGTTCCACGGGATGGACTTTCATCGGTGCCGATTGTGAATGAATTTGAGGATGTCTTTGACGAGGTCAAAGGGTTACCGCCGCATAGAGAGATCGAGTTTCGTATCGATCTAGTTGAAGGAGCCAGACCTGTTGTGATGCCTCTTATGCGGATGGCGCCTAGGGAACAGCAAGAGTTGAAGGTGCAAGTTGATGACCTTTTACGGAAAGGATTCATTCGGCGTAGTGTGTCCGAATGGGGTGCACCAGTTGTGTTTGCAACCAAAGCGGATGGATCGTTGAGGTTGTGTGTGGATTATCGTGAGCTGAATAAAGTGACTAAGAAGAACAAGTATCCATTGCCGAGAATAGATGACTTGTTTGATCAGCTTCATGAAGCTAAGGTGTTTTCTCAGATGGATTTGGCAACGGGATTTCACCAATTGAGAGTGGCAAAGGATAGTGTGCCGAAGACTGCTTTCAGGACACCGTCCGGTTTCTTTGAGCTGGTAATGCCATTTGGATTGACCAATGCACCAGCATATTTTGTGGATCTTATGAATAGAGTGTTCAGGGATCAATTGAACAAGTTCGTACTTGTGTTCGTGGATGATATTCTGGTTCATTCCAGAACTGAGGAAGAGCACAAGACGCACTTGCGTATTGTTTTGGAAATCTTGCGGAAACATCAGCTGAAGGCTAAGTTTTCAAAGTGTCACTTCTGGAAGAGTGAAGTGAGGTTCTTAGGCCATGTTATCTCTGGAAATGGAATAGCGGTTGATCCCACCAAGGTGGCAGCGATCCAGGATTGGGTTAGACCTAAGAATGCATCTGATGTAAGAAGTTTTCTTGGATTAGCAGGATACTATCGTCGGTTTATCAGAGACTTTTCCAAGATAGCTACACCATTAACAGGATTGACGAAAAATAACCAAGTGTTCAGATGGGATGCTAAGTGTGAGCAAGCTTTTGGAACCCTGAAGGAGCGATTGACAAGCGCTCCTGTTTTGGCTATTCCAAGTGGGAATGAGGAGATGGTGGTTTACACCGATGCATGTGGTACTGGACTTGGAGCAGTGCTAATGCAAAAGGATAAAGTTGTTGCATATGCAAGTCGACAACTGAAGTCGCATGAAAGGAATTATCCGACTCATGATTTGGAGTTAGCGGCGATTGTATTTGCTTTGAAGATGTGGAGACATTACCTATTGGGAGTTCGATTTGAGTTGTTTACAGATCATAAGTCGTTGAAGTATCTCTTCTCCCAAAAATATTTGAATCTTCGGCAGCAACGATGGCTAGAGTTTTTAGCATCGTATGATTTTGGTATAGCCTATACTCCAGGGAAAGGTAATGCAGTGGCGGATGCGTTAAGTCGAAGACATGCAGGATTGGGAGCCATGTTTTCAGAATGGAAGAGTCTCGAGTATTTAGCTGGATTTGACTTCAGGCCCAGATGTGAATTGGAACCTGAGATATTGGCAAACTTATCGATAAGACCTACTATAGTGGAAAGAATTGGCGAGAGCCAAAAGCGAGACGATAAGCTTGTTAAGATTATCTGTGATCTGGAATCTGGATTGGACCCATAGAGGAATATAGAATTCGAGGTCGATCGAGAGGGTTGGCTTCGGAAGCAGGGACGATTAATAGTCCCTGATATAGATGGATTGAGAGATGAAGTTCTTAAGGAAAGTCATCACTCGAAGTTGACAATTCATCCAGGTGGAAATAAGATGTATCGGGATATGAAGAGAACCTATTACTGGGAAGGTATGAAGAAGGATGTTGGAAATTTTATTTCCAAGTGCATGAACTGCCAGTTGGTAAAAGCCGAGCAAAAGAAGCCAAGTGGATTGCTTCAGCCGTTAGAAGTTCCTACATGGAAGTGGGAGCAAATATCGATGGATTTTATCGATGGACTACCTAGAACCAAAGCAGGAAATGAAGGGATTTGGGTAATCGTAGATCGTTTGACTAAGAGTACAAGATTCATTCCTGTTCGATCAACTAGGACTACATCGAAATTGGCTGAGTTGTATGTTAAGTGGATAGTTCAATTCCATGGTATTCCAAAGAGTATAGTGAGCGATCGAGACCCATTGTTCACTAGTAGATTTTGGAAGAGTTTCCAGGAAGTTTTGGGAACCGAGTTATGTTTGAGTACAGCTTATCACCCACAAACAGATGGTCAGACCGAGAGAGTCAACAGAGTTTTGGAAGATCTCCTGAGGGCATGTGTTTTGGATTTCGGAGGATCATGGGAAGACCATCTTCATTTGGTGGAATTCGCGTATAATAACAGTTACCAGTCAAGTATTGGTATGGCACCGTATGAAGCACTGTATGGAAGACCGTGTAACTCTCCGACATGTTGGTTGGAAACTGGAGAAAAGTTGATACTTAGGCCGGAAATGACTCGACAGACTTCTGATTGCATAAGGATCATTCGGCGACGAATGAAGGCAGCCCAAGACCGTCAGAAAAGTTATGCCGATAAGCGTCGTAAGGATTTGGAATTCGACGTAGGCGATATGGTTTTCGTGAAGATTTCTCCACTGAAGAATGTCATTCGATTCGGGAAGAAAGGAAAGTTGACTTCGAGGTTTGTTGGACCATTCCCGATCATCGAGCGAATTGGAAAGCTCGCCTATAAATTGGAGTTACCAGAAAAGATGTCGGGTGTGCATAATGTTTTTCATGTATCATATCTACGGAGGTATGTGCACGACCCAAGTACAATGGTTTCTGCTGATAGCTGTGAGGATTTGGATGTTGATCCAGTTGTTACGAGACCTTGTAAGCCGCTTCGTGTTGTTGAAACCGACATGAAACAGCTTAGGAGGAAGACGATTACGTTGCTCAAGGTACAATGGAGTGACGATGTTAACGACTGTACATGGGAGGAGGAAGAGAGGATGAAGGCAGCTCATCCTGAACTCTTCGAGGTATGGCCCTAAGGTGTCGTGACATCTCATGAATTGTAACTTGTTCTAGTCTTAGAATTCTGCATGCTAGGCTAGTAATTGGATGCATGGTTTGTTGATTGCTATGGATGGTAGGCATGCAGAATAGTCTTTGATTGTTCTTGTTTGTTTGGAATTTCGGGGGTGAAATTCCTAAGGGGGAGAGGATGTAACAACCCATATTTTACGTGTCGATAAATCGTAAAATTATTGTCTTTAGGTCGTTTGCATTGTTTGAGTCAACCAGAGCTCACCTTGTCCAGGAGCTTAAGTCGTGTGGAAGTTAGCTCGTGTGAGCGACTTAGTGGAATGGAGCGACTTAAGTTATTGACCGACCTATAGGAATAAGCCATCCAGAGTTAGCTCGTGTGTAAGTTAGGTCGGTGGAACGACTTAAGGATAGTAGGCGACTTAAGGAAAGTGAACGAGTTAGAGGTTCACGGCTTAAGGATTGGACCGACCTATAGAGTGACCGACTTAAGGCAGTAGCGGGTTTGTGGCTAGCGGCTTAGGGATAGGTCGGTTGAAGCGAATTTAGCGACCTAGTGGTTAGTGCCGGGTTATAGTTAGGTCGTAAGACGACCTAAGGTTGCAAGCGACTTAGGGTTAGGTCGTAAGTCGTTGGGTCGTATGCGACCTATGGTGGTTTGCCTTGTGTGGTTAGGTCGGCATCTCAGTTAGGTCGTAAGCCGTGGGGAGGCTTAGGTCGTAAGACTTTCTGTGTTTAGTTAAGTCGCATGAAGGCTGAGTCATAAGTCATTAAGTCGCTAAGCCGCATAAGGTGTTGGGTCGTTAGGTCGGCCGCGTTTGTTAAGTCGCTTGGTTGCACTGTGATATTTATTAGGTCGGCAGTGCTTTAGGTCGTAGGTCGGCAATGTTATAGGTCGTGAGCGACCTAATATCGAGTAAGCGACTTAAGGAGGCCTGAGTGTTAGGACGTAAGTCGTTAGGTCGGCGACGACTTATGGGGGCAGACGACTCATGGATCTGCCTATAAATAGAAGGGTTTGGCTCACTTTTTTGGCACAGGATTTTGAAGCAACGAAGTGCTGCCATTTTGAGAACTCGACTACAACACTTCTTCACTTCTTTTCTCCACTCTAATCTAGTGATTCCCTTCATCCTAATTGAAGATCAAATCGAAGATTCAAGAGCTAAAGTTGAAGATCTTCATCCAACGAAGAGAGATTTCATCGTTTGAAGCGGAATCTTGTCGGATCAAGCTAGATCCTTTGCTGTCCAGATCTGAAGTTAGTTGCTTTTGTGGTGTTTAGGTGATTCGGTGAGTGGTATTTATCTCTCACACGGACCCAAAGGAGTATATTGGATCGGTGGCTTGTTTGCGTGTTAAAGATAGTAATTTCATGCATTTTCCTTAAGTCTGCATGTAGATCTATCGTTAATAAAGTTTTGATATCCATTTTATTATATGTTAACCTATGCTAGTTCATTCAACAAGATATTACTTAGAATTCATGTTTGTTAGATTTGGACTCTTTATTTACTAAATTGCCATTATTGTTATAACTGTTTATTTAGATCTTGTTTGAATGATTGATTACTTGGATTAATGATTGACTTGATTGATTGTTAGAAGTTAGTTGATTTATGACTTGATTTGGACAAGTTGGTCGAAGATGATTCAAAAGCTAAGTGGAAAGGCTCTTGAATAAGGAAAGCTGCCCGTGGCATATGAAGCGGATGATAAAGTTCACATGGATAGATTTGATCATGATGTTGAGATGGGACTTTGCCATGATGCGATGAAGCAAAGTATGATATGAGAAAGCCTTGGTTTAATCCAGATGGGATCATCCCAAGCATGTTGATAACTCGGTGATATGGTTCGAGTTTGTGGATAATGGTGGGCTCAAGAAGTAGCTTGGGAAAGTTTGAGAATAGTCGTTGAGGAAGATGACTAGAGGGCTTGGATTTCATCGTTATTGAAGGTTCTAGCAAACTCAAAGCAAGAGTACATGGGGCGCCCAAACGACTACAGGTAGGTGGTCGGGACACCCAAAAGACTACAGGTAGGTGGTCGAGTACTCTGGGCAGATTCGATAGTCCTAGGCACGGGTCACGATGACGTGCGGAGTTATGTCTAGAACCAGGGTTACCATTAGCCCTTGACGGACGGATTAAAGAATGAGCCGGTCATTCAATTAACGGTGAAATCGAGGCAATGATAACAGTGATAGCCGGAGTCATGAATGTTTGGATGTTTTGGTTGTATCATCATTTGGGCCAAGAGCGATGTTTTCGGGGTATTTATCTGATCTTGGTTTAGGCCTTGGGGGTTTGTACTTGGAAAACATCGACCTCGACCCGAGTGATAATTGCTTTAATTGTCTGCTTTGCTATGCTTGTTTCTGCTTAGTGTGTCTGGGGGCTATCACTGAAGAAAGAGGTGGAGTGGGGTGGTTGGATTCCTATTCCTTTTTACCCTTTATGCTCTTTTGGTATGTTTGATAGTTGATTTACTGCTCACTAGGACTTTTGTTTGACTCAAGGTTTTATGTTTAACTCTTATTACCTTGGGCTATTCATCCGCATTGTGATGGGCAGACTAGGTAACAGGTGACAGGTGCTGTTCTCAGTAACCAACGCTGTTGATGACGAAGACGAGCTGGAGGCTTTTGCATATTGTTCTCTTACTATATGTACTGGATGTTCCGTTGTTTGTTTGATACTCCGAGTGTTATGTAGTGAGGCTTGATGTATTGACTATTCAAATGTTTGTAATAAACTACTATGAGTTTATATGATAAGATTCTGTTCAATGAGCTTCACTATGTATACTTTTCTATTGTATTTTATCCCTGCGCTGTGAGTAATACGATAGACCTTTGTGTTTACCCTACCTTGATGATCGTCCATGGCGGCCTGGCACACTTTTCAGCGCACTATTTCCTTGTTTAAGTGCAGGAGTCTTGGGCGGTCGTCACATTAAGACAAATCATATTAACATACATTGAATAAAAGTTCAAGCAAGAGTTGCCAAACATATTATTTTGCTAGTTCCTTGTCTAATCAATCACACTTATATTTACTACAAGTCTACTGCAATATATAGTTCGCCACAGTTCAATCGACAAATTTATAGCTTTCGATATTTAACTTTAATATATAAAAAAGGGATGCTACAATAAACATGCCCTTAGTAAAGTGAAAACACTATACATAAAATCTCCAGATAATTAATTGGAGAGCTCTAACTGAATCTTATGGCAACTCATGAATTCTAAATAGGTATAATAGAAGCAGACTTTTCGCTAACAATTAGAATACTGGTATCTTCAAATTTTGTTACACGAACAGTAGGAATATTAGTTTCTTCAAATTTTGTTACACTAACTTCCGCTCCTGAAGATGAATTGAATCATGTATTCAAAGGATTTTTATTATTTTCAATTATATATTATATTTGAGTGATTATTTTTGGATTAGGTTATTATCAAGGATCAAAGATTTGGAACGTAGATCAAGAAACATAAGCGGTCTATTTTACAGATAGAAGCATGCACTTTCAATGAAGGTAGATTATATGTTCATGTGCTTTTTATAATAACTTGATTTAACATTAAACATAATATTGTATCTTCATTTTTCTTAGAGAGATTATAAAAGTAATCATAACATGATATAGAAGTGGAAGAGTGACACAATATGATCCAAGAGACAAAGATGATCAAGTATTACTAACCTACCCTTCTTTTCCAAATGGGGTCATGTTAAGCTCAGATCGCAGTTTTATTATATTTGCAACAACACCAACTTGAAGGATTTTAAAATATCAGCTTCTACCAAATAATATGGATTATGAAGTATAACCACCCGCCCTTTATAATACCTTGAATCAACGTTAAATGACACTGACTTCGAATACCACAAAAGACAGCTTGTCCGGGTAAAACCAAATCACCAAGCTAAGACGCAATGAATGAATCTCACTACAAAATGATAACATATAATATACTGAATATGCATGAACATAACATGATAAATAGTATATAAGAAAATGTACTAATAGAAGCAGCTGATAAATAAATAATAATATCAAAAGTCAAAATACAATATCTCGTACAACAAGTCCCGTATATAAATAGGATATCTGTCATGTCCTAACACAATATCAAGTATATATCCAAAATATCAACTTCACCTCCAAAGTGCTCTAACTGTTCCCAAAGCATATCTCCAAAAGCACCGGGCATTCAAACCACTCAATCGAGTATTCGAGAGTTTTCATGACACAAAAAACAAAGACAAAAACGCAAGTCGGATATAAAGCCTGGTATGAAGGAAACTATATCAAAATACAGTATATCAAAACCACATACAAATAACCAGGAAACTACTGAAGTATAGCCAGTCTTCTCCACAAACGTGGCTCGGGGATCATCTGGACTACTTATAAACAAGTAAACTAAACCTAACTCAAAGGTAGAGAATCATATCATAACATTCCATTCTCCTATCTTTAGTGAGTCGAAGCAACTAATATAGTGTGATTGATATGTAATAATATACCATGATAAAGGTAACCTAATATACAAATGCATGGGTAATACAGATATCACAATAATTCTAATAACCAACTAATATGCTACACACCAAAATAGTAAATGACAAATAGAGAATAAATTGATAACCATCATTGCTGATGAGTGAAGTTTGCCATGGACGCCAATCACTTAAGTGATCCCTATCGAAGCATTTGAAATGCTAAACAAATACAGCAATATGAAAATGCAACTAACATAGCATCACTGTTCACCAAATTAAAATACGAATATCTATGATTGATACATGTCTCAAATTTTCATCAGCTATCCAAGAGACCTATCGAGAGCCACAACTAACTTGTGGACTCCCCATAAACAAACACCTTAAAAGAAATTGGCTTGTAGGTCCTATCACAACACCCAATCATATTACGGAACAGTACATGACCTACTCTAGATTAGCATTCCAGTCTCTCTCCGCCCTACTCTGGGACCACATCTATAGGTCATGCACCTCAACAGTTCAATGGATTCTCTCACTAGCATCACTTCCTTTCGGTTGTCCATACCGACATATTTGAGCTGTATGTAAAAGCTATACCCTGCATACATCATTCTTACATAGATGCACAATACAAAAATATTATCGTCCTCTCGTGTGGATTGGTTCTTGAAATGCCTTACACTACCCGGTTGCCACAAGGCATGCATGCCAAACCAATATTTATAAACTGCCTAAACCGTGCATATATAATTATATATATAAATATAGGTACACGTATATGTATATGTATCACTTGAACCACATATTTATATATCTGCATAACATATTTCGTCCATTATTCGGTAGCCTCAAGGCGGGCATACTGAATTATACATACGCTTAAATTGCATATCGATAAATCATGTCAAATTATCATTAACTACTAAAAGGACATATCAAGAGCCACAACTTTATTGTGTGGACTCCCATGAAAACCAACACATCAAAAAGAAATTGACCGGTAGGTTGTCGCAACACCTAAGAGTACTATAGAACAGTATATGACCTATTCTAGATTGGCATCCCTATCTCTCTTCACCCCTGCTCTAGGACCACGTCAGTAGGTCATGCACCTCAATGGTATAATGGATTCCGTGCGCCAATTGGTAACCCCAAGTCGGACATACCGAAGCTATATATAAATACTTTAAACCGCATACGTGTGTGTTTGTTCTATGAATCTCCCAGTAGCCCCAAATCGAAAATACCAGAATTATATTTACACATATAGGCATATATAAATCACATAAATGGTATACAGATAAATATACTTACATTCCTATATATATATATATATATAACCAGTCCAATTATATGGAACTAATAAACACATATTGTACACATTTATACACACAAAGGCAATACACAACCGAAGTAACAATTCTATCACCTCAATGTCAATAACAATTCACATATACAATCATATAAGCAATTCAATATAAATGCATCTTGCTTAAGTAAAAAATCCAACAATCATACCTTCTTCACATTATTTTATAAAAGTCCCAAACTTACTTTGTAAAATAACACTCTTACTTAATTATAGCTTAATATCACTTAATTCTTCTATTAAAATTAAGATTAATTATCTATTAATAAGGTCTCAAAATATTATATAGCTCATGTGTATGTATAATATATAATACATATGTATGTATGTACGTACGTATGCATGCAAGTATGCAAGTACACACATATATCACAAACTATATCATAGGGTTTAAAGTTAATAAATCATTTTATAACTTTAACCAAACCCTATTAAATAATACAATGCTTCTTTTATAATTTCTAACTTTTCAAATAACCTTTGTAAAAATTCTCTTGTTAGTTAATTATTGAATTATACCTAATAAACAAATATCAATTATTCCATTTTCATTTTATTTTATTCCATGGTTGCTATAAATGGATATATGCGCATTTGCATTTTATTTTATTCAATGGTTGCTATAAATGGTTGCTATATCATAGGGTTTAAAGTTAATGGATGTGTGCGCATTTGCATTTTATTTTATTCCTTGGTTGCTATAAATGGATGATTATCATGTGATTGTTGCATTTGGATGATGATTGTTGCACGCATATAGAACTATCAGTTATCATTAGGGAATTTTTGCATCCATTTGGATACATGGCATGGAAACGATTGCATAAAAGGAGGTCAACTGAATCAGTAGACCACCTAATCTTTTACATTAGTTAGGGACAGTGACACTACACTAATTGCATAAGTATCATAAATCGCGTTAGAAAAGCTTAAGGACAATGGATGTAATGGGTGATGGTTGCATAGTTGGATGTAGAAGTTGAATGAAAACTTTTTATTTCATTCTTTTATCCTTAGAGATTTCGAAACGAAATCCCTTAAGGAGGGGAGAATGTAACAACCCAAAATTTAAGGAGGAATCAATAAATAATTATAAGTGAAAAGAAATAGTGTTTATAATTAGAATTTGTTTGAAATTAGTATTGAATTAATTGGCAGTGGATTTATTGAAATGTTCAATTAGAAAGGGAAAAAGAAATTAAATTGTAATGATTGAGTTTAATATAATAACTTGCATTTCTGTCAAAATGGAATGGACATTTTAAATAAAAATAAATGCTTGTTTTGAGATAAATAAAATAAAATTCTCATTTTTGAATATATGTATGATTTTATAAACAAGGAGTTTATTTTGTTACAAAAGAGGAAAAAAAGGTATAACAGTGTATTTAAAAAGAAGGCATCCACTTTTATAAATTTAGACAACGATGTTCAAATGAGATGGGTTATTGTAAATGAGAGAAAATGTAACCATATATTTATAAAAAGAAGGCATTTAATAAAATAAAAGTTATATTTTGAAAAGAAAAGGCAAGAGTGTATTATGGAAGGATCACATTTCTTACAGAAAATATAAGGCATGTTATTTTTTTGTTAGTAAAGAATAAGGGTCGGTTCGCTTTTTAAACATAAAAACATTAATACCAATCTATTGATGTAATTGATTGCTCAATTTAAGGTAAAAAATTAGGTTATTAATTAATACAAAACATATATACATGTTTATGGACATATGTTATTTATCTAATTATAACAGATGTGAATATGGAAAAAATGCAGACATAAAAATTCACATGTTATTTAATGAGTTCAAATTTGAATATATAGAATATTGACATAGAAATTCACATGTATTCATTAATTAATTCAAACGTGAATATGTACAATACTGACATAAGACTTTCCAGTTATTTATTAATTTATTTTAGACATAAACAAGGAGAAATATTGACATGTTAATTTACTTATTTCAAATGTAAACGTGAAAAGATATTGATATGTTGTTTATTTATTTATTTCAGACGTAAACATGTAAATTAAACGGGATGTTGAAAACTGGAATGAAACATGCGAATAAAGAGACGCATGGAAATTTAATATGAAATAAAATGTCACAAATTATAAATTAATTGAAGGGAAGAAAATGTTATTTATAGTTTGTATATTATTTTGGTGTGGTTAATTAAATTAAAAATAAGATAAGGCGTTAACAAGGCACATTGTAAGATTTGACACAACAATCAGTCGGCAGAAGTTTCTAGAGGTTCTAATCTACGGTTGAAAGCACGCCTAAAAACACTATAAATAGGACCTAAACTAACCTATATTTTCTCTAAAATCAAAACCTAGCCTCCATTTCCCTCTCTCAAATATTTACCTACATTCTTCTTTTATAAAATAAAATTATATTATATACATTCAAATAAAAGATGGAGATTCTACAAATTAGAGGAGATTTCTAGAGAATTTTGGTTGTTGTAAAAAAAAGGATTCTAGCTTTTATCGCAGGTGAGTGATTGTAATTATTTAGATTTTTAAGTAATTTAAAATAATAGGTTTCCAATAGTTGTAGTTTTACTATGATTTTTGGAATAACCTTTTTCGTAGTTTATTTACAATTTTTAAAATTATTTTCAACCTATTCTTTTAGCTATTCTTTTCGGTTGATTGTAGTCTATTTCTGTAAATTATAGATTTTCCATTTAATTACAGTTTATTTACAGTATTTTAATTATTTATTATTATTCATATCTAAAACAATTTCTTTAACATATTATTCACTATTCAAAAACGTGAATAAACTTCGTTAACAATTTCATCCTTTTATTCATTTTAATTCAAAGGATTATTCACTATTCAAAAACGTGAATATAACTCCATTAATAGGTTTCAACAAATTTTCTTATCAAAATAAGTCATCTGCGAATTTATAAAACAACGTTATAAATTCCATTTCTATTTATTTATAAAAACTCCCTTTATAAATCTCCTTTATTAACCTATTCCAGTTTATAGCTAAATTATAAACTAAACGTTCATATTATAAGTTAAATACTTATAAATTATTTGTTTACAAAAATCGTTCCTTTGAACTTCATAATTATAAATCTTATAACCTATAAGATTCAATTATTCACCCAAATCTATTCCTCAATTAACTTCACCTATTTATAAATCTTACTATTTATAAATTTTATTTATAACTTCACAGTTTATAATTCTATAAATTTCATTCATTTATGAAATTCATTTTCACTTCATTCAAACACTTATAAAAACTCGTTTTATAATGTCTATATTTCAATTTATAAATATCCATTTATAAATCACTTAATATAAATCAATTTATATTATTCTTTTAAAACATCTTTAATCTCCTTTATAATTTCACCATTCTCTTGATTTATAAAATAATTAAATTTTATAAATCCTATATTTAAACTTTTCACAATAAATTCAAAAATCCCAGTTTAAACTATTTTATACATCATTAACCCGTATTTTCAAAAATCAATCTTTTAACTATATTTCACAAAAACCATAATTTTATAACTTTAAAAATTATAGCGTTTAATTATTTAAAATGGGTCAATTCCAAAAATATTTTATCTTTTCAAAAATCACTTTAAAAAACCCTTTTAAAATCCCAAAATTTGGGTCCAATGATGCTACACACCAAATAGTCAATCACGACTACACGATCCATCATATATCGATATGATAATCCATCAAATATCAAAATATCTGAAATCAAATAAAAACTGTTGAGGAATCCAGTTGGATCCCTCCAACCTGTTTTCCTGCATCCAAAAACATTAGCACAATACCAATTTCGCTCCAGTACGAAATTATCGCGGTACATGTTCTTATTAAATATTATCCGCTTAATAACGGCGTAATAGGGTCTCATCCGCTAAACAAAAAAATGCGGGGAATCAACAACTCTAATATATACATATGCCAATATATATATATTGCTATTATATATAATACCAATTTCACTGTTTATGAAATATTCGCGGTATATGTTTTTAATAAATAACATCCGCTTACTAACGGCGTATAATGTCTATTTTAACAATCAATAGATATCAATTATCATTCAAACATGCATTCAAATATTTTAAATCTAACTATTTAAAATAAAATCGAAACTGATTCGATTGAGTGAGAAGTTCTCACCTTGATTTTAATTTCGATTTCAGCTTTTATTTCGAATAAAATTAAACGCGCGTTTAATTTTACCCGAAATTCTCACTAACTCCAAAGGACTCCAAACCAACTCCATCGCGTAGTGCTCGTCCATACGATTCCAACGCGACTGGTTTCGCGCGTTTTCGACCTCGTATGAAAAAGATATTGATTGTTGAAGTTACACGAATTAATTTATAACAAATTTACTAACTTAAATAAACTAATTTATAACTAAACTTAATCAAGGCCGTTAGATTAGCTTCCCTTGCATCATCACCGTAGGACGCAACCCCCCCCCTTCTTCCTTCGTTCGGCTACAGGCTAACATTCACGTATCAAAAACCATAAAGCAAAAAATTAGGTTTTAAATTTACATCGCCTTCGCTCGATTACAACATGATCAGGATACATCAATGGAAGCGCCTCACCACAAGCTACACACGGCCTCAATAGGGTGGAGCTCGGCCTCATCATGTGCACGCGATTCTAGGCCGAACGGCCAAGCTTCCAGCTCGAGTTCTGGTCACCACGTCACTCCATTTTTGATCATAACCGTTGAGATTATAGATCTCAACATGCTCTTCGATTTTGCTTCAGGAAGTTTAGCCTAATTGTCGACGGATTTGGAGATTTTTGGGGATGAAGATGGGAGCATTTCTGGCCGTTCATAGATGTGGGTGGCGGCTACTGAATTTAGGGTTAGGGTTTTTTTATTTATTTATCTTCTTGAGTTATGGGGGTATTTATAAGGAACCGACGAAACACTATTCATCCGGAAATTCCGAACTCCGATTTACGCGCCGTAACCAGCGTTTCTAGGGTTTACCCCGCGTTCCGGACACAATGGAACAGGTTTCGGAAGCTAATTCGGAAGTATGTGCGAGTTATGGCAACAAACGCTCAATTTAAATTAAACCGATTTAAATCGATTTCTAGGCGTTTTAATTCGTACCGGACAAACGGTAAATCCAATTGACTTGAAATTTGAAACCTTACAATAATATCACATTACGGATCCGATGAAACTAGTTTCGTCGAAATCCAAGACTTTTTGAAAAAAGGCTATTTTGACTCGCCAAATTTAAATTAAAAATAATTCGATGCGTTTCGAGCTGCCACGATCAAACGATAGCTCCGATTGATACGAAAATTGAAATCCGGTAATAACTAACTATTACGGATCCAATGGAACTGGTTTCGTTCAATTCTGAGACTGTTCAAAAATTGACTATTTTACAGTCGATTATTAAATATTAAAATATTCAATTTTCACAAATTAACTTTTAATTCGATTTTAAAAGTTCTAAAATATCGTTCTAACTCCAATATGATAAAATAAAATTTTACAAATCATTTTCAATCATATTTAACTCAATTTTCAATTATTTCCATAATTTAACATATTAAATTATCGATTTAAATTATTCAATTAAATCCAATAATTCAAATAAAAATTTATTCGACTTATAAATTCACTTATTAATATTTAAAATTAATTAAATATTCATATTTTAATTATCAAAAATTCTGGGTCGTTACAATCTTTCCCCCTTAAAAGAATTTCGTCCTCGAAATTATTAGTAAGAAAAGTTACAGAATTTATTAATTTTCCCAAAATTCATAATTAAACTTCTTACAAATCTTTACTAAGTTTTCAAATCATACTTAGTTATCTTTTCAAAAACAATTACTATTGTTTAACTTTCAATTCCAAATCAAAGTTAAAGTTTTCAAAATTTTCCAATTTTCTCAAAATTTTCTAACGCCTTAAATTTTCGGAAAAATTCGCCATAGTCTCCTTTGCGCGGCTCGATCCGAAAAAAAAATGACAGTATATATATCACAAATATACATCTCATCAAGTAATGAGGCATCCCGCAGGGGAAAAAGTATAAAAGTGCGATATTTAATCCGAGATATGTACCTTATATTTTATTAGCGAGCATATACGGCTAATATAGCGCAAAAGCGAGCTCCAAATGCGAAGCAAACGCGATCCGCACCTACTAAACACTCAACAAACAACATGAGAATCATGCATATATGATAGTAATATCAATATACAACATATAGCAACATATCAACTATATATGTCACATAGCAAATGCAACTAAACATCAAATGCAATATATATTCAACCATCAACCAATTATCATCCAACTAACATTCATAACCAATAATATTCATTTATATACAATGAAATAGGTTTTCAATTTAAATCACATTTGATTCCTTAACATTGGATGTTATCAACATTCATTCTTATTCAATTTTAATTAGTTTGCATTCACTAATTAAATCCAATTCACGTTCAATTCTATTCAAATTTATTTACTTTCAATTTGAATTCAATTTCATAGCTTTCAATTTCATTAATACTTAATGAATTATATACAATCAGTCAACATTCATATTACAACCAATGTATATATAATTACAACCAAATTCCTTTGCTTATCAATTGGTTTAATTTAATTGATTTTCATTCAATTATTCAACTTCTAATAACATTAGATTTTAATGAATTAACACTTATATTCATTTTTTCATATCAATTTAATTTACATTCAATTGATTAATATTCAATCCATTCATTCAATTCAATTACAAAAGTTGAATTTCATTTATATAACTCAAGTTCATATTCATTTAATCCACTTGATTATTTACTTCGATACCGAAATCAATTCCATTCAACAACACTTAAGTTATATTCCATTTTATAAACATCACCTTTTATTTACAATTCACATTCATAAATATATTCATATAGTTTCACTTCTTATATATATAAGTTTATTTCACAATTGTAATCACTTTAATTATAATTCCATTCTTATAATTATTTTTACTTATACAATTATTCTTCAATTTAGATTATTCAAATATCTAAACAATCAACTTATATACACTTTGATAATTCTGAAAAATTATTTCTTTATATATATAAAATATAATCAAGGTAAAATTATTTCATTTACTCAATTTAAAACAATACTGTGTCGAATTGTTCTGTACAAGTGTTTAGAGATCCCTATCAACAACGTTAATTACTCGTATTAACCAGAATCTATATACCACTCAACAAACCAATCATCACAATATAAAACGATTTCATATTCACTAACAAATACGCTCTCATATCTATTATTACACTCAAATTCATTCTAGAGCACTACTGACTCTATCTCTAATGAGCAATACCCAACAGAACCATGGTTGTCGCTTAACCATATGCTCTGATACCAAATGTAACGTTTACGGATTTTCGTTGCCGAAAAACCGAATAGTTATGGGTTTTTAAAAAGAATTTAAAAAAAGAAAAGAGAAGAAGAGAGAAGGTAGAAAATGGAGAGAGAGAAAAGAAAATAGAAAAGAGAACAGAAAATTTAGAAGAGAGAGAGGAAAGATAATAGAAAACTTTTAAAATAGAAGAAAAAGAGAATAGAACGGAAAAGAAAAACAGAAGAAAATAGGACGGAATAGAAAACAACAGAACAACAGAATCTCACAATTCGCAGCGGAACAACATATAATAATAAATGAATAATCTTTAAAACAAAGAACTATATCAGTTATTACATTTCATTACATTTCATTACATCATATCATCAGAGTGTACAACAACAAACAACAATGCAGCGGAAAAAGAAATACTACATAGTAATACGCCATGCCATCCATCTTGCCTCCAGCAACTCCAGAATATCCAGAATATCCTGATAAACCTTAACTCTTAACTGCCCGTGTGGAAATTGGTGGGCACCCAGAGTTTATGAAGGAAAACAATAAACTCCGAGTCAGTCATGTGACTGGTGTGAGAACTCAAAACAGTTTATTTACTTTAAAATCAAAATAGAAGAATATTTTAAATTCAATTCGCAATGCTTTTAAAAATGAGACTACCATAAGGCCTCCCGCACACACACACAATGCAAACGCAGAATCGGAGGAGATTTCTCCTTATGATAGTCAAAGATGCTTGATACGCATTTAAAATAACATTTGATATTATTATTAGTGCATAGTGTAGAGGAAAATCATTTCGAAAATAAAGATATAAATCTTAGCCAGCATAGACATTCCGCACTTATGCCTACTATAGCTACTATGTTCAATAGCAGGTTACCGCCACATTCCATAGCAGGTTATACAACTAAAACCGTACAAGTTTCGTATTGTTTCTTTGGATTTCCAACAAATGGTCAGGCCAAGGAACTTCCCATTGCCACATGGAAACGCCTCTGGCTGGACGTCCCCGAGAACTTAACCAGCTCTCTGCCAACACAAGGCCGGGTTACCTTTATCACTAGGTAACTACTACACGAATATGGCATCCCCCGGTCCCATTGGACCTTTTAACCGAGCGCTCGTCACCAACAACACCACACAGTAATAAAATATAGTGTTTCAACATGAGTAAGTATCTGGGCTCCATACCATGATACCACCCTTTCCAGAAGGAAATGCACATACCCTAAAGGGAGCTACCCCTCATAACCTTGCCGCATCTTTCCTGTTTTGACCATTCCGGGATGTGAGGCTCGACGAATTCACGTCCACAAAAACATACTTTATACAAAAGCAATGCTTTGGGTCAACAAATGATCAACACAATGATCACAAGGATAGACGATCAAACAAACGATCCTATCACAAATAATCAACACAATGATCATTTACAGCAACACTCAGCATGCACATTACCAAATTGGGAATATATCGCTGATAACTTCAACTATATAACCTCTGAGCTCATACGTCTCAGAGAAGGATGTTAAGCTAAAAGAATAAATTCTCCGCCGCCAACAGAAATATATTTGAAAGAAATCGGCTTTATATCTCAACTTGTAATGTCAGGCATACAATCCATACAAGTCTGTTCCGGGCTCGAACAAAACCGAAGGCACTTCTTACGAAGCCCTTGCAATCCGGGTATTCACAATCCCGATCGAATTTCCCATCACTTAAGGAATCTCTATACCAGGAGCTACCCAGTGCAGAGACAATTGATAGGTCATCCTATCGCTTTCACAAATACTCGGTCTTCAACACCGATCTTCAAATGCAATTCACAACGACGTATCACATATTCGGAATGGGTTATACGACCCCATGGTCCTTTCCCGGTTAACCCGAATAGTGAGCGCTTATTCAAAAATAAGTGTGGCATTCACATTCAAACAAATCATATCAAATACCCATTCAAAGGGAAATATTGATAGTCGGTTATTGAACTATCAATGGATATGCACACATCACCAGTTTCCAAATAATTTTTCAAATTATTTATTTTCCAAAATATCTTTACAAGATATATTATTTCATACTTCAAAAATAAATCAATATTTATTCTTAAACAAATTCCACTTTCACATATAAATTCCATAATGAATTTATATTCCAAAATATTCATGCATATGATTTCAATTATTCATTTCAATTTATCTTCAAAAAGATAAATTCTAAATATTCACTTTATATTGGAAAACATTTCCATACTTATTTATTTATAAGTAATTTTCAATCCATTTATTTTCAACACTTGGAAAATATTCAATATACTTAATCGAATTAAGTATATATTTCATTCTATTAAGGAAATCATTCACTTAAACATATTTATTTGGGTCAAAACGAATGTTGCGTAAAACATCGTTACGACAACCCAAAATCACTAGTATAGGGATTCGAAATTAAATAGATATATAAATCCCAATACTATACAAATATTTCCTTTCGGAAGTCATTTACTATAACAACAGTGTTATAGTCCATCATTTCCTTCTATTTCTCGAAACATCTATTTCAACAATAAATGTTGAAATCTATGGTTTCGAATCTCAATACATTTAAAACATCGTTAGATCGTTTTAATTCTATTTAAAACATCATATCTAAAATAATTTCTTTAACATATTATTCACTATTCAAAAACGTGAATAAACTTCGTTAACAATTTCATCCTTTTATTCATTTTAATTCAAAGGATTATTCACTATTCAAAAACGTGAATATAACTCCATTAATAGGTTTCAACAAATTTTCTTATCAAAATAAGTCATCTGCGAATTTATAAAACAACGTTATAAATTCCATTTCTATTTATTTATAAAAACTCCCTTTATAAATCTCCTTTATTAACCTATTCCAATTTATAGCTAAATTAAAAACTAAACGTTCATATTATAAGTTAAATACTTATAAATTATTTGTTTACAAAAATCGTTCCTTTGAACTTCATAATTATAAATCTTATAACCTATAAGATTCAATTATTCACCCAAATCTATTCCTCAATTAACTTCACCTATTTATAAATCTTACTATTTATAAATTTTATTTATAACTTCACAGTTTATAATTCTATAAATTTCATTCATTTATGAAATTCATTTTCACTTCATTCAAACACTTATAAAAACTCGTTTTATAATGTCTATATTTCAATTTATAAATATCCAATTATAAATCACTTAATATAAATCAATTTATATTATTCTTTTAAAACATCTTTAATCTCCTTTATAATTTCACCATTCTCTTGATTTATAAAATAATTAAATTTTATAAATCCTATATTTAAACTTTTCACAATAAATTCAAAAATCCCAGTTTAAACTATTTTATACATCATTAACCCGTATTTTCAAAAATCAATCTTTTAACTATATTTCACAAAAACCATAATTTTATAACTTTAAAAATTATAGCGTTTAATTATTTAAAATGGGTCAATTCCAAAAATATTTTATCTTTTCAAAAATCACTTTAAAAAACCCTTTTAAAATCCCAAAATTTGGGTCCAATGACGCTACACACCAAATAGTCAATCACGACTACACGATCCATCATATATCGATATGATAATCCATCAAATATCAAAATATCTGAAATCAAATAAAAACTGTTGAGGAATCCAGTTGGATCCTTCCAACCTGTTTTCCTGCATCCAAAAACATTAGCACAATACCAATTTCGCTCCAGTATGAAATTATCGCGGTACATGTTCTTATTAAATATTATCCGCTTAATAACGGCGTAATAGGGTCTCATCCGCTAAACAAAAAAATGCGGGGAATCAACAACTCCAATATATACATATGCCAATATATATATATATATTGCTATTATATATAATACCAATTTCACTGTTTATGAAATATTCGCGGTATATGTTTTTAATAAATAACATCCACTTACTAACGGCGTATAATGTCTATTTTAACAATCAATAGATATCAATTATCATTCAAACATGCATTCAAATATTTTAAATCTAACTATTTAAAATAAAATCGAAACTGATTCGATTGAGTGAGAAGTTCTCACCTTGATTTTAATTTCGATTTCAGCTTTTATTTCGAATAAAATTAAACGCGCGTTTAATTTTACCCGAAATTCTCAATAACTCCAAAGGACTCCAAACCAACTCCATCGCGTAGTGCTCGTCCATACGATTCCAACGCGACTGGTTTCGCGCGTTTTCGACCTCGTATGAAAAAGATATTGATTGTTGAAGTTACACGAATTAATTTATAACAAATTTACTAACTTAAATAAACTAATTTATAACTAAACTTAATCAAGGCCGTTAGATTAGCTTCCCTTGCATCATCACCGTAGGACGCAACCCCCCCCCCCCCCCCTTCTTCCTTCGTTCGGCTACAGGCTAACATTCACGTATCAAAACCCATAAAGCAAAAAATTAGGTTTTAAATTTACATCGCCTTCGCTCGATTACAACATGATCAGGATACATCAATGGGAGCGCCTCACCACAAGCTACACACGGCCTCAATAGGGTGGAGCTCGGCCTCATCATGTGCACGCGATTCTAGGCCGAACGACCAAGCTTCCAGCTCGAGTTCTGGTCACCACGTCACTCCATTTTTGATCATAACCGTTGAGATTATAGATCTCAACATGCTCTTCGATTTTGCTTCAGGAAGTTTAGCCTAATTGTCGACGGATTTGGAGATTTTTGGGAAAGAAGATGGGAGCATTTCTGGCCGTTCATAGATGTGGGTGGCGGCCACTGAATTTAGGGTTAGGGTTTTTTTTTTTATTTATCTTCTTGAGTTATGGGGGTATTTATAAGGAACCGACGAAACACTATTCATCCGGAAATTCCAAACTCCGATTTACGCGCCGTAACCAGTGTTTCTAGGGTTTACCCCACGTTTCGGACACAATGGAACAGGTTTCGGAAGCTAATTCGGAAGTATGTGCGAGTTATGGCAACAAACGCTCAATTTAAATTAAACCGATTTAAATCGATTTCTAGGCGTTTTAATTCGTACTGGACGAACGGTAAATCCAATTGACTTGAAATTTGAAACCTTACAATAATATCACATTACGGATCCGATGAAACTGGTTTCGTCGAAATCCGAGACTTTTTGAAAAATGGCTATTTTGACTCGCCAAATTTAAATTAAAAATAATTCGATGCGTTTCGAGCTGCCACGATCAAACGATAATTCCGATTGACACGAAAATTGAAATCCGGTAATAACTAACTATTACGGATCCAATGGAACTGGTTTCGTTCAATTCTGAGACTGTTCAAAAATTGACTATTTTACAGTCGATTATTAAATATTAAAATATTCAATTTTCACAAATTAACTTTTAATTCGATTTTAAAAGTTCTAAAATATCGTTCTAACTCCAATATGATAAAATAAAATTTTACAAATCATTTTCAATCATATTTAACTCAATTTTCAATTATTTCCATAATTTAACATATTAAATTATCGATTTAAATTATTCAATTAAATCCAATAATTCAAATAAAAATTTATTCGACTTATAAATTCACTTATTAATATTTAAAATTAATTAAATATTCATATTTTAATTATCAAAAATTATGGGTCGTTACATTTATCCTAATCAAAGCAGCTATCAAAGACAAGTGCAAAGATTAAAGTTAATCAATTATGTTAATTTAATTAATTCATATGTATTTCGAGCTTATTCCTTCTCTCTATTTCCTTTCTTTCCTTTCATATACTAGAACTGTTGTAAAGTCTATTACTTTTACTTTGCTACTATCATTCACCATAATTTTAGTCTGACCCGCTCCTCCATTTTCCCCTTTTCCCCCCGTAGGCTAGCAAGAGAAAGGACGATAGATTGCAGTCACTTGGAGACTTCTTTGGCAGAGATTTCTTATGTATTTCTCTTCTTTATTTTCAGTTATTAGCTTATTCCATTTTCTGGCACTTTGTGAGGGATGGTTTGTACACTAATGTTTATGAGACTGATGTTTTGATTTCATGAGAAATATATTGGTATTTTGAGAATATGATGTATTTGGTTGTATAATTCTATACTATGAAGTTTGACTTTTAGAAAATCATTATTTTAATTGTTTCCGCTGTTTTTATCTATTTTGTCTTGTGAATCATTGTCTCTGCTAGTTTTAGTTATACCTACAATGCACCATATCTTTTAGTGTGTCCTTTTGGATATAATAAGAGGTGTGGGGTGTTACATTTAATGATTATTATAAGTATTTAAGTAATAGTTTAAAAATGATAATAATTCATTTATAATAGTAATGAAGTGATAATAAATCAAATGTGATTGTTTTATAAATTTAAAAACAAGATTTGAAATTATAAGGAAAATCGATATATGTTTATCGATATAATAATATTTTTTGTAAACAATCGTTTAATATTGATTTATATAATTTTATAACTCATATAAGATCATTTTAATTCATGAATAATAATAATAAAATAGTTTTCAAATATTTTTACAAATATACATACGTTAATTAATAAATGAAAATACGACCAAAGATCGGAATCCGAATTCGTAATGGCTTGACGTATATAAGTTATACGACGTTGTTTAAATGACTTGCATACCTTTCATGACACGAACATACACACATTAACATATATACACACGCATAAGAGAAGAGTAATAAAGATTCTTACCATTTTACACATTTATTTGCTAATGGTAAAAGAATACATCTAAAGTAATAATTACATTAAAAAGCAAATATCAAATCAACCTTACACCACATCACCTCGCCACCACCTACCATCATCACCACCAGCACATGGTTAGGAGGAGTGGGAAATGCATCCTAGGGGCGTTGGAGGTAATGGAAATGGTAGTTTGGTAATTTCATGTTTAGATATTTTAATTCAAAAAATTTCCATAAATACCCCACCTCGTTTCATAAATTCCTTACAACATTTCTTCATTTTCTTCCTCATTTCTAAGCTATTTCCATGGCTTCACCACTTAATAAGATAATGAAGAAAATATTTGTGGAAATAAATCAAATTTATATAATATATATATATATATATTTATATATATATATATATGTATATATATATATAGAGTATTATATACTCCTCCAAACACTTCAAAATCACTTCTTTGCTCCATCCAAACTCATGGTCACCATCATCCACCACCTTGTCCATAAGTAACCAAAACCTCCCTGCTTGGGGTTAAGCACTAGACCTTCTAAAAACCAAGGTCGAGCCATTTCAAAGCTTCAGGGATCGAGTTTGTAGAGTTTTAGTTCAAGTTAGCGAAGCTATAGCGGAATCTAGTCGATATCCATTGAAGGTGAGAACTACTAAATTAAATCTTTATAAATAGTTATAAATGTTTAACATGACTACTGAAATGCTTAAGATGTTTGGTTGGATGAAATACAGTAATTAGTGGATATTTGGAAAGTAATTAGTAACAAAAAGTTAGATATGTTATATAAAAAGTTAGAAACTCCATTTATATTATGTATACATACTTTGGATGTTATGGTTGTTTATTATGGTTACTTACCATGCTTGGATGCTTTGAAAATATTGTTATTTGGACATATAAACAAGTCACGTTAATTATACATCAGTATTACAAGAGGAAATCACTTTTCGAATCAAATGATAAAAGTAGTATGGAATCATTAAAACTCTTTGAAATGGTTTTAAAACGATTTAAATATATTTTATAAACACTACAAATAAATTTGGTGAAGTTTTAACAAGAAATGAAAAATGAGTCAAAATTAGGCGCGTCGCGTAACTGTAGTTCATGATTTTGCACCGTAAAAGTTAAATGGATAGATAAAGTGGAATATAGCTCGGAGTTCCTTGTAATAAAAAAATTTCGAGCTATTATATCCAAAATCACCTATTAAACAACTAATTTAATACCGTATGAGATTTCAAACCTAGTTAATCCATTTTTTAATTATATAATTGGATTTGAAACATAAGTTTATATTTAGGTCTTAACATATAATTAGTAAACTAAAATTAAATTTCGAAACATGAACTGAATTAGTTGGAAATAAATCACCCAATTTAAATTTGTTTCAACATATGTTTACAACTTCAAAATACGAAGAATACTTGATTAATTTGTGTGTGTGTGTGTATATGTATCTATATACAGACAAAAATTTATAATCCATTCTATTAAAATTGTAACCATTACTAAAAGAAACAAGTTTGAAAACAAGAGTAATTTATTAAAATAAAGAAGATATAAAACAACATATAAGATAACAAAAATGAGGATTTGATTTTTATGAACATGGTGAATATATAGTAAAATACAATTAGAACTTAATTTTTTTCCTTTTTATTTTGAATCAAAATAAACTTATTAAAACACATTTTTTAATCATAAAATTTTAATTTTGAATACCTTTTTATTAAAAAATCATTATCTAATTCAACTTTTTAATGGTTAAAATTACAGCTCGTTACACTTAATAAGTCTATATACAAGTGTAACATAGAAGCACTTAAAGACTTCCTATATGAGTGTGGAACATGGTGTTTCCTAAGAATGTAAGACCGCTTTCTAAGCAGACTCATGAAAAATCAGGGTTGGAGCACCTGTCCATTAATATGCGGAGCTTATAGAGCACAATAACCTATGAAAATTAGTATGTATAATTCTTCCGGTCATATCACCATGGGTACTTGGTTTAACACCCATTTACCATTGAATCTCGATACGGCTTTGAATAGACTACACTAAGTGAAGAGTTCAAACCCCAAAGGTACACATTACCTAGGTATTGGTTTTCACGACAACGCCATTTTTTTGTCCTTGAACTACGTTGGCTTGATTCCATTTGCGTACATAGGCAATAAATCAAGTGATGCAGTCATTCGTTTGGTACCTTTTCTATCCGTTCGAAGAGGCCCAACTCTTCCTGATGGATATTGTTCTTCGTTTGGTACCTTTTCTAACAGTTTTTTGAAGAGAAGCAACTCACTTCACATCCCCCATCGTCTATATATGCAATGTTAGTCTTTGCATTTTAGAATCATCAGATTTTGTGATTAAATCATTCTCTTCTTTCTCCACTCTTGGCAATTATCAAAAACAGTTCTACTATGTTCTTGGCTTGATCAAAGTAGTACAAAACTTTGAATCAACTAACGTCCCTAGAAGTCTTTGTTAATCCTGACGGGAATAGTTCGATGGTCTTTTTGTACTCGATAGGGCTGAACTATTTTATGAAAGAATCTACAGTAGATCCTGACAATGGTTTCCATACTATATTCCAATAGAACATGGTTAGAAATTTGCTGTTTACATCAGGATTTCACTAGCAACTCCATAAGCTTATATCTTGAATAAAACTAAGATCATTTTAAATGCAACTATTGATTGCGGAATTGCAAATTTTTAACAAAACTAATCAATGTGTTTTCAAGAGAATATGACTATTTTAATCGTAATTCATAGAAGAGAACTTGCCCTTCTTAATGGCTTTATGCTTTAAAATAAGCCAGCTGTGTAGTAAAAACAAAACAACAACATCATTTGGAACTTAAAGCACAAACTATATTAACGTACACTGAATAAAAGTTCAAGCAAGAGTTGCCAAATATATTATTCTGCTAGTCTCTCATGTAATCAATCACAAATGTATTTACAACAAGTCTACTGCAATATATAGTTTGCCACAGTTTAATCGACACATTTATAGCTCTTCAGTATTTAACTTTAATATATAAAACAAGGGCTGCTACCAATAAACAAGCCCTAAGTAAAGTGAAAACACTGTACATAAAATCTCCAGATTATTAATTTGAGAGCTCTAACTGAATCTTATGGCAACTCATGAATTCTGAACAGGTATTATAGCAGCAGACTTTTTGCTAATAAACAGAATACAGGTATCTTCAGATTTTTTTTACACTAACTTCCGCTCCTGAAGATGAATTGAATCTTGTATTCAAAGGATTTTTTATTTTTTTCAATTCTATATTATATTTGAGTGATTCTTGTTAGATTAGGGTTTTATCAGGGATCAATGATTTGGAACATAGATCTAGAAACATGAGCAGTCTATTTTATAGATAGCAGCATGCAATTTCAAAGAAGGTAAATTATATGTTCATGTTCTTTTTCTACTAACTTGGTTTAACATTAAACATAATATTGTACCTTCAT
Source organism: Allium cepa (assembly GCA_030765085.1). Lineage (NCBI taxonomy): Eukaryota > Viridiplantae > Streptophyta > Magnoliopsida > Asparagales > Amaryllidaceae > Allium > Allium cepa. The sequence continues at coordinate 491,517,205 of CM060943.1, forward strand.
TTTTCTTAGAGAGTTTATGAAAGCAATTATAACATGAGATAGAAGTGGAAGAGTGACATAATATGATCTAAGGGACAAAGATGCTCAAGTATTACTAACCCACCCGTCTTTTCCAAATGGGGTCATGTTAAGCTCAGATCGTAGTTTTATTATATTTGCAGAAACACCAACTTGAAGGAATTTAAAATATTGGCTTTTACCAAATAATATGGATTATGAAGTATAACCACCCGCCCATTATAATACCCTGAATCAACGTCGAATGACATTGACTTCGAACCACAAAAGATAGCTTGTCCAAGTAAAACCAAAAAACCAAAACATCAAACTAAGCGCAACAATCGAATCTGACAATGGAATGATAATATGTAATATATTGAATATACATGAACATAACATGATAAATAGTATATAAGAGAATGTATTGATAAAAGTAACTAATAAATAAACAACAATATATAAAGTCAAAATACAATATCTCACCCAACAAGTGTCGTATACAAATAGCATATCTATCATGTGCTAACACAGTATCAAGTATATATCAAAAATATCAACTTCACCTCCAAAGTGCTCCAACTGTCCCTGAAGCATATCCCCAAAAGCACAAGGCATCCAGGCGTCCAAACTACTTAATCGATTATTTAGGAGTTTTCGTGACACAAAAAGACAAAGACAAAAACGCGAGTCAGATAAAAAGCCTAGTATGAAGGAAACTATTTCAAAATACAGTATATCAAAACCACATACAAATAAATAGAAAACTGCTGAAGTATAGCTAGTCCTCTCCAGAAACATGCTTAAGGATAATCCGAACTGCGTAAAAACAAGTAAAGTAAACCTAACTCAAATATAGAGAATCATATCATAACATTCTCTTCTCCAATCATCAGTGAGTCGATGCAACTAATATAATGTGACTGATACGTAATAATAATTATAATATACCATGATAAAGGTAACTAATATACAAATGCATGGGTAATATAGATATCACAATAATACTAATAATCAACTAACATGCTACACACCAGAATAGTAAATAATAAATAGAGAATAAATCGTTACCCATCATCACTGATGGGTGGATTTTGCTATGGACACCAATCGATTCAGTGATCCCCATCGAACATTTTAAATGCTAAAAAACTATAGCGATATGACAATGCTACTAACATAGCATTACTGTTCACCAAACCGAAATACGAATATCTATAATTGATACCCGCCTCAAAATTTCATCAACTACTAAGAGACCTATCAAGATCCATAACCAACTTGTGGACTCTCCTGAAATAGACACCATAAAAGAAATTGGCTTGTAGGTCCTATCGCAACACCCAATCATATTATGGAATAGTATATGACCTACTCCAGGACCACATCTGCAGGTTGTGCGTCACAATGGTTCAATGGATTCCCTAACTAGCGTCATTTCCTTTCGATTGTCCATACCGACATACCAGATCTGTATGTAAACGCTACACCTTGCATACACCATTCCTACATGGGTGCACAATACGCCCTCTCGTGTGGATCGGTTCTTGAAGTGCCTTACACTACCTGGTTGCCACAAGGCAGGCATGCCAAACCAATATTTATGAATTGCCTAAACTTGCATCTATAATTATATGTATGTATGTATGTATGTATGTATGTATCACTTGAACTACATATTTATATATCCGTGTAACATATTTCGTCCGCCATTCGTTAACCTCAAGGAGGGCATACTTAATTATACATACGCTTAAATTGCAAATCGATAAATCGCGTCAAATTATCATTAACTACTAAAAAGACTTATCGAGAGCCATAACTTTATTGTATGCACTCCCATGAAAACCAAAACATCAAAAAGAAGTTGGCCGGTAGGTTATGTCACAACATCTTAACGTATTATAGAATAGTATATGATCTATTCTAGATTGGAATCCATATCTCTCTCCGCCCCTACTCTAGGACCACGTCTGTAGGTCATACACCTCGATGGTACAACGATTCTGTGCAGCACTTGGTAACCCTAAGTCGGACATACCGAAAAATATATAAACACATTAAACCGCACACGCGCGCACACACACACGTGTGCGTATTCTATGAATCTCCGAGTAGCCCCAAGTCAGACATACGAGAACTATATTTATACGTATAGGCATAAATAAATCACGTAAACAGTATACAGGTAAATTTACGTATATTCCTATATATAACTAGTTCAATTATATGGAACTAATAAACACATACTGTACACATTTACACACACAAAGGCAATACACAACCAAAGTCACAAATCTATCATCTCAATATACATAACAATTCACATATACAATCATATAAGAAATTCAACATAAATGCATCTTATTTAAGTAAACAATCCAACAATTATATCTTCTTCACATTATTTTATTAAAGTCCCAAACTTATTTGTAAAATAACTCTCTTACTTATCAATCTTATAATAAATTAATATCACTTAATTCTTCTATTAAAATTAAGATTAGCTATTAATAAGGTCTCAAAATATTATATAGCTCACGTATATGTAATATATATATATATATATATATATATATATATATATGCATGTATGTATGTATTTATGCATGCGTGCATGTATGTAAGTACACACAGATATCACAAATAATATCATAGGGTTTAAAGTTAATAAATCAATTTATAACCTTAACCAAACCCTATTAAATAATACAATACTTCTTTTATAATTTCTAACTTTTCAAATAACCTTTGTAATAATTCTCTAGTTAGTTAATTATTGAATTATCCCATAATAAACAAATATCAAGAGCAGATAAACTAGAAAGCCATTTTTAATATAAGTTTAACATGTATAAACAATTATTTTAGCCTTATCACTTATTTTTAAGGTCATACTTTTAAATTCTGATTAGTAATAAAATATATAACAATATTTCTACCACTGATATAACAAAAAAATTGAGTTTGATTAACTTATAATTAATTTATAAACTAATATCAATTTCATTTAACGCTATTTACTACGAATAAAACACAATATTTATATATATGGGATCTTAATCAATTATCTTGAATATCTATGTTAGAATATATAACAAATTTGGAATGATCCGCATATTCATCACTTTAACAAATTATGATTATTTTTGAAATATTCAAATATAAGGATTTATAACCCTATAATAATGTTTTGAACCATGAATAAAAATGGTAAACCTGTTAAAAATATATTAATAAAGATTTAATTGATTTATGACAATATTAGTGATTCTAGTATATATATGATAACTAATTAATTATATTAAATTAAGAGTTAATGATTTAATGATTATTGTAAATATTCAAATAATAGTTTTAAAATGATAATAATTCATTTATAATAGTAATGAAGTGATAATAAATCAAATTTGTATAGTTTTATAAATTTATAAATAAGATTTGAAATTATAAGGAAAATCGATATTTGTTTATCGATATAATAACACTTTTTTTAAACAATCGTTTGATATTGATTAATATGATTTTATAACTCATATAAGAACATTCTAATTCATGAATAACAACAAAAACGTAATTTTCAAAAAAAATTACAAATAGACATACGTTAATTAAAAAATAAAAATACGACCGAAGATCAGAATCTGAATTCATAATGGTTTGACGTATATAAGTTATGCAACATTGTTCAAATGACTTGCGTACTTTTCATGACATGAACATACACACATTAACACACACACATATATATATACACACAATAAGAGAAGAGGAAAAAGATTCTTACCATTTCACACATTTATTTGCTAATGGTAAAAGAATAAAACATCTAAAGTAATAATTACTTTAAAAAGCAAACATCAAATCAACCTTACACCATAGCACACTATCACCACCCACCATAATCACCACCCGCACAAGGTTAGGAGGAGGGGGAAGTGCATCCTAGGGGAGTTGGAGGTGATGGCAAGGGTAGTTTGGTAATTTCATGTTTAGATATTTTAATTTCAAAATTCTCCTATAAATACCCCACCTCATTTCACAAATTTCTTACAACTTTTCTTCATTATCTTCCTCATTTCTAAGCTATTTCCATAGCTTCTCCACTTAACAAAATATTAAAGAAAATATTAGTGGAAATAAATCAAATTTATATAATATATATATAGTGGCATGTACTCCTCAAAACACTTCAAAATCTCTCCTTTTCACCATCAAAACCCACGGTCACCATCATCCACCACCTTGGCCGTGAGCAACCGCTGCCTCCATGCTTGGGGTTATGCACTAGGCTTTCAAGGACCAAGGTCGAGCCATTTCAAAGCATCAAGGATCGAGTTCATAGAGTTTTAGTTCAAGTTAGCAAAGCTATAGCGAAATCTAATCAGTACGATGTCCAATGAAGATGAGAACTCCTAAATTAAATCTTTATAAATAGTTATAAATGTTTAACATGACTACTGAAATGCTTAATATGTTTGGTTGGATGAATTACAGTAATTAGTGGATATTTGAAAAGTAATTAATAACAAAAGGTTAGATATGTTATATAAAAAGTTAGAAAATCCATTTTTGTTATATATACATATTATGGATGTTATGGTTGTTTATTATGGTTATTTATTGGACGCTGTGAAAATATTGTTGTTTGGACATAAACAGGTCACGTTAAATATACGTCGATGTTACACGAGGAAAACACTTTCCGAATCAAATTATAAAAGTAGTATAAAATAATTAAACTGTTTGAAATGGTTGATATAAATATGTTTTATAAATACTAAAAATAAATTTGGTGAAGTTTGAATAAGAAATGAAAAACGAATCAAAACTAGGCGCGTCGCGTAACGGTAGTTCGCGATTTCACACCGAAAAAGTTAAATGAATGTGTAAAGTGGAATATAGTTCGGAATTCTTTGTAACAAATTGTTATCCCGCTTTTTGGCAAAGCCGTGATACCAAAAGATCGATCAAAAACAAAGGACAGTTCGTCTCAGAGATTGGTCATTCTTCACTTCACAATGGATATTGCTGAAGTTTGTCCGAATCCAATTTGAGCTGCAATTGATAGGACATGACAAGAAAGATCATAGAAGTCGGCATCTCAAATTTCAAGTCAATCCAAGTTCATACGCTCAAGTGATGAACGATTCAATTTGAAGAGAAAAGCACTGGTTTCGTATCCATCACTTTCGTATCGACCAGGCTCCAATGACTTCGTATCCATCGAAGTGCCGCCCCTCGTATCGATCAACTTCGAAACCATCAAAGTATCTCGGTTCGTATCGATCAGTTCGAATCCAAAGAAGAACCCCGGTTCGACTCGGTCCCATTCGAATCCATCGGTAGATCACCTACTTCGAGTCGGTCGACTCCCATGAGTTCGTGTCGATCAGGTGCGGCCGTGTTCGAATCCATCAGGTCAAAGCACTTCGTATCCATCAAGTTACCCTGATTCGTATCCACCAACAGTACAGTTCGTATCCATGAATACGACACCATTCGAACCCATCGAGTCAACTAGCCATGGTGGCGTGTCATTCATCGATGAGAACGTAACGAGATGTATGGAGTCGAAGCGGTCAACTCGGAGCAAAATCCGGATCGAGGCGAAGTGTGCGCTCCACGTCAACATGAAGGCGCGTGCCACCATCGGTTCGAAGCGATCAATTCGAATGAATCGATTCGAACCAAATAGCCACACGAGGAACCCCATTTCGTATCGACCATATCTCTCAATCTACTGATCCAAATGCCATGAAATTTTCATAGAAGCTTGCATACATGTTGAAGAATGTCCACACCAAATTTCACCTCGATTGGATGATTTTCTGACCGATTCGAATGGATTTCGAATCGATCCCAAAGTGGGCCCAAATTTCCTGAGGCAGGGCATGTAGGCCCCCTCACGTGCCAGAAGTGGTTTACCAGATTTTCAGCGAAGTATCAGCCTCCTACGCCTATAAATAGAGCCCTTGGTCATTCAGAAAGGAGACAGAAGAATTTTGAGAGAAAAAGAATGCCCGGACGCTGCCAGAATCACTCCATATAATCATCACTGCTGTTGATTTCGAATTTTGACTTACTATCTGCTGTACTTCGCTATAAGAAACTTGTAATCTTCAAGCATCGAGCAATAAAGTACAAAACTTCACAGTGGACGTAGGCAACACGCCGAACCACTATAAATCGCTTGTCTACGCATTTATTTTTCTGTTGATTGGAGTTTTTGTTAGATAATACTCGTTTTGAATTTACATTCTTCATTATTATCTCTTCAACGAATCCCGAAGAGTGTTGTGGCCAATTTTGGTGCAAACACTTTGGTGCTTCCACTGAGAACCCAGATTTTCTTCTGCTCTTTGGATCTATCATCGATACCGGATTGAATAAATCTAAGAGAGAGATCCAGATCACTAAATCCAAGTTCCTTCCCTTCTATTCAGATTTGCATAAAGTCTAGAAAAGGAATTCAACTTTCAAGATGGTTAGCACAAGAACCACCTCAAACGCTATCAATCAAGATGAACAGGATAGACAAAATGCTACGCCACTACCTCCATCTAATCAAGATGCTACTGGACATTCGGAACCATCAGGTCCGGTTACCCGACAAGAGCTCTAGTTGCTACTCCAAGAACTGACCCAGAGTCGGCAACAACTAGCAGAACAGCTACGCGCTAACGGCGAGCTAATCAACAAGCTGGATCGCCAGAAGCGAAAGAGATCCGAGAGAGACCGTGCTTCTCGCTCCTCCAGCGAAAGTTCTTCATCTTGATTATCATAATCAATCTCCACGACACCGGCTAGATGGGAGTCACATGCCAGCCGCTGGAGATCAACCGACACTGACCGTTGGACAAATGAGAGTTGGTCCATCAGCTAGTTTCCAAACCAGACCCTCCTCCCAAGGAGGTTCCGTCCCTCACCACAACGCAGAATACCGCACCACTAACGTCGTGGCTGAACCAGGGGTCGATGCCCAAGATCAGTCGAACCTGGACCATCATCATAGTGGACGTACTCCTGAACCATACGTCCCGGAAGACTATGAGCCAAGAAGACAAGACTTGGACCGTCGACCACATCCGGTCTAACCCCAAAGTATGGAACGTAATCATACTCCGGCGCAAGCCACACAAAACGCGCAAATGTCGGATCTTTCAGTTATGATACGCCAGATGATCCGTGAGAGCCAGGGATTCACAAATGATGATTGGGGGCTTTCCCGAGGTCAGACTCCTTTTACGGACGATATTATTACTGCTAAACCCCCACGGCGATTCAAGATGCTAACTCTACCCATGTACGAGGAAAACTCCGACCCCAACCATCATATTCTGAAATATGAATGGTCAATGACCGCTGTCAGAGCTGATGATGTAGTGAAGTGTCGTAGTTTCCCCATATCCTTGGAAGGGATCGCTACCATGTGGTTCACTCGACTGCCACCTCGATCCATCTCTTCATTCGACCAGTTGGCCACAAAATTTGTTGAACAATTCCGCATGCATGTCGCAAGATCAAAAGATGTCAACACTTTATCTAGCGTCACTCAAGCTCCTGGAGAGACGCTCAAACACTACTTAGAGAGATTTCATACTGCATGTACGGAGATTAGCAATCCGAATGATAACTCCATCCTTATGGCGTTGACTAAGGGGATCGACCCCGATTTTGAGTTTGGCAACTGGTTAGCTGGAAAACCACCTGCATCATTGGACCGTTTCCGCGCCAAGGCGGCTCAATTCCTGAGAAGGGAAGACGCGAAACAGCTTAGGAAGCAAAACGATGCGGGACCAAATACTGAAAGAATCCAAAGCAATGTCGCAATCAAACATCCGGTGAGAGTTTCGGAAAGTTCAGTTGAACGTTAAAAACAAACAAGCTCGGCGAAGAGAGAGCGTAAATCAAACTAGAAAACGAGATCAAAATCGTGGCCCGCAGCGCAAGAATCCTATGTTTGACAGTTACACTCCTTTGAATACATCACTGGAGGACTTGTACTTACAAACCTATAATACAATTCAGTACCAAAAACCCGCATCAAAACCGTCATCAGAGAGGCAAATCCAGACGGGAAAATTTTGCAGGTTCCATGAAAGCTACGGACATAATACGAACGAGTGTCGTCACTTATAAGATCTCGTTGAAAAACTGATCAGAGAAAGGAAGCTGGAACAGTTTGTGCGGACACCACAGACTAGAGAAGCGGGCCCATCAAATCAAAACAATGACCCCGATCGACCTAGACAGGAGGACTCCACCTGTCCCCGTGGAAGATTGGTGATAAACGTCATCAGTGGCGGACCAACTTTCTCAGAAGCCTGGAACGACGAAGATCTTTGTCACTGTCATACATGACAGGCTCTATTCAATCTATGAATACTTTGCAATTTCCTTTACATTCTGAAATTTGAACTTGTAATAAGGCACTGACTTTGCCATATTTTCTTATTTCAGCAATAAATTACTATCTCTTCAAGCTAGAGCTGTGATTCACCGAATGCAACATTCAACAATTACAACACACGAAGAGCTAAGTTCCATCGAACAATGGAATTTATTCAAATAGCGAGTGACTGTGATACGACCGGCCACTCACTAAGTGAAACCTCAGCTCGGGGGCGAGCCATCACATCAAAGGCTGAACTGGACCGACACACGACAGTCCTACAACTAACTCCAATTTCCTAGAGTGCAAATTGGAGTATAAACATCAAATAACTCGTTCCCAGAGCGTGAACGGACTCCAAATTCCCAGAGTGCGAATTGGAGTATAAACATCACATAAATCGTTCCCAGAGCGCGAACAGACTCCAAATTCCCATAGTGCGAATTGGAGTATAAACATCAAATAACTCGTTCCCGAAGTGCGAACGGACTCCAAATTCCCAAAGTGCGAATTGGAGTATAAACATCACATAAATCGTTCCCAGAGCGCGAATGGACTCCAAATTCCCAGAGTGCGAATTGGAGTATAAACATCACATAAATCGTTCCCAGAGCGCGAACGGACTCCAAATTCCCAGAGTGTAAATCGGAGTATAAACATCACATCAATCGTTCCCAGAGCGCGAACGGACTCCAAATTCCCAGAGTGCGAATCGGAGTATAAACATCACATAAATCGTTCCTAGAGCGTGAACAGACTCCAAATTCCCAGAGTGCGAATTGGAGTATAAACATCAAATAACTCGTTCCCAGAGCGCGAACAGACTCTGGATTCCCAGGGTGTGAATTGGAGTATAAACATAAATTACAGGTTCCCGGAGCGCGAACCGAAGCATCCATGCTGACTCCAAGTTCCCAGAGCGTGAATCGGAGTATAAAATTACAGGTTCCTGGAGTGCGAACCCAAACATACATGCTATCTCCAAGTTCCCAGAGTGTGAATTGGAGCACAAATACCAAGTCAAATTCCCGGAGTGCGAACCGAAATATCAATACTAACTCCAAGTTCCCAAAGCGTGAAGTGGAGTATAAACATCAGTTCCAAGTTCCCGGAGCGCGAACAGTGTTACAAATATCGATAACTCTCAAATTCCCAGAGTGCGAACCAGATTATCAATCTCAAATTATCCTAATTCCCCAGAATGTGGACATGTGCTTAAGATTTGCAATAAGTGCGATCAACCACCAGAATACAAATGCTGTTCCCCGAAACTGGGGGGCAATAAAGCTAACTGTTAATCAATAACCAAAGCGATACAATGTCCGAAGTTCAACTTATTCATCAATCGCAACATATGACCAAGATTTTCAGACTTGACAAATAAAACGAACTCTATTTGACGGTAAAAACACCACAAGTACACCGGATTGAAAGCCAAACACTTCAAATACTCAAGCACAAAAGAGATGAGAATTAAAGCAAATAAATTGAATTTTATTTCAACTAACTGTATGTGAAGATTCATGTACAAGTTCTTTCAAAAAATTCCTACTAGCAGGGGACCAAGCCTGCATCTATACATAGCCTATGAAAGAAAAATTAAAATGACTTCCTAGCTGCCAAAAATGCACTAGAGAGAATCATCTACTTCTTCTTCTTCGGTTTCCTCTTCAGCGCAGGACCACTGGAACCGCTAGCAATCTTCTGCTTCAACCCCTTACCCTTTGGCGGATCTTCCTCTAACGAAGGCATGTTATCAATATACTCCTTCGAACTTGGACTTAAAGGAATATTCTCTTCTCGAGGAGTCGGGTCTACTACCGGGGGAGGAGCGGACGCGCTGGTTCCGTCTAGCGTGTCCCCAGAAGATGTCATCACAAGAGGAGTGGGATCAACCGCCGTCGTAACACACTCAGAATTACCGCCGTAAGCTGCCGCTTCCATCTCTCCTTCGATTTGAGCAAGTATCTCAGTCTCACGAGCAGCATGAGACTCACGATAGGTAGTGGTGGACTGTGACGATGCAATAGAAGCAGGTAGGAACGTGCCGAGAATAAATGACATGTCAACAATGGGGTCACTGTGCTGGCTCAAGAGTTCATTCATTATTTATTCATTGAAAGTAATTGAACCCCCTTGTGTCACCTCAGTCGGCACGGCTGTCGTCATGGCGATCGCTTCAGTAATAATGGCCTCCTGTTCTTGATGTGGCTCTTGGACTACAGGAGGCGCTGTCGATGTTACTTTACTCACTGGACAAGAAAGAAAAGAAGTTGTCAGAACACGCTTCAATACAAGTACTTCAGTTCAAACACATAGTAGATTTGTGCAGAGTACCTTCCTCAACTTGACTTGTAGCTGACTGAACAGCTTCAGAAGAATTCTCCCTTATGGGAGATAAGTGAGGCTGCTCAAGGTCATAGCCTGGGACCAGTTGCGGCTCGGTCGCTGGCGTCGGGTCCAATCCAGATGAAGTGATCACTCTGAACTTGTAGATGGATGCGCAACACCAGATCCCTCACCAACTTCCAAGTGTTGGGTGCCCAGTCTCTCTTTAGCGTGAGAGATCATGAAATCGTGGAGAACCTTCTTCTCTTCATCAGTCAGTATACGGTTCTCCAACTCGAATTCATCAAAAACTTCGCCTTGCTTTGATGCTTTCTCTTCTTCAACTAATAAATTCCAGGCGTTGAACAAATGCGTCAGATAATCATCAAGCCATGTCAAATTTCTGTGCCTCAACACATTAGCATTATAAATGATGAGAAGTTCTTCTATCTCTGTCTCCAGCTTAGTCTCTGCTTGACGAACTTTCTCATCGACTTTGGCTTCTGTCTCGCGGACCTTCTCCAAAGCCGCATCTCTCTCTTTCCGAAATTCCACCGCCTTGTCACGCGCTTCCTGTGCGGAAACGTTAGCGGTGTCTCTCTCCTTCATAATCTCTGCAACTTTGGCCTTGAGCTCGTTTAGCTCTTTCAAGGCCGCATCCCGCTCGGCAGTCACGATGGTATTTCGGTGGCCCATGTCCTCCACCGTAGCGTAATGTTCACGCTTCATCCTATCCATCGCTGCCTGAGCTTCATCCGCTCTTCTGAGAGCTTCAATCTCCGACTTTCGAGAAGACTCGGCCTCACTGCCGAACGCTTGAATGATGCGGTCCTTTTGACCAAGTTCTTTTTCCAACTTCTCGATCATAGCCGCTCGATCAAAGGCCACCTTTGACGTTTTCTTAGCTTTTTTTGACCATTCTTGATACTGAAAGAATACGTCTGAGAGATAATCGTGCATCATAGGAGTAACTGTCGACGGTATCCTCATTAGATGCGGGGGAAAAACAAACCCATCGAAGCAAATTTCAGGAAATTCCTTCCTCAGTTGAGCAAGCCTAACCGCTCCTTCCCCCGAAGGCTCCGTCAATGTATGCTCTATTGATGGGGAGGCCGCGATTTTCGTTCTGTGGTGAGTATCAGACCTCGGTGGTTGGGAAGACGGCTTGGCCCGTGAAGTTTCTGGAGGCCTCGAGACATGAACTGAAGGCGGTGCGTGAGCTCTAGGAGGTGGCGTGCGAGATCGAGACCGCCGCCTATAATCTTTTTCTCTGTCAGAGCGCTCATGACTCGAGTGCCCATAGTCTTAATCTCTGTCTCCTTCCCTCCTATACGCTTCATAATATGAAGAAGACTGGCGTTTCTTACGGAGACTGCCAAGCATCGAACGTCTACCAGACATAGCACCTGCGTAGCAAAAACATAGAGCAAAATTAATAATCTCTCACAGTGAACGTATTACATGTAGAAATCGTGTAGTGCCGTGAAGTGTGAATGTGGGTGCAACCCCCCGACCAACCAGATGTGTCAACCGCACTAGTAGGCAGAGACTCGCTCAAAACTAAGGCTTCAGAAAATTCTTCCAACCTGGCATCGTGCTGCAAGGACATGTCATCCGGAATTGGAATATCAGCATGCCCTTCATAAAGATTCCCCGTTCTCGGTGGAGACATCTCTGAAATTCTAACTCCGGGAGCGGATCGAGCCGTAACAACTGATTTCCATCTTCTCTTTTTAGATGACTCAACAACGGCTGCCTTGCCTTTTCCTTGTTCTTGGGTATCTTGGGCCACATCCGTGGATTCGCCCAATGGCTCATCATCAGTATGAGTTCTCTCCGAGTCAGCCTCCTCAATCACGATAACTTTAGGCTTTCTCCGTTTGACACGTTCTTTCGAGGCATTCCTTAAGACACCATCGAGCATTATGCTTTGTCTTGTTTCAATCAGTTCGAGAATCCTAAGAATCCCTATCTTTCAATAGCAGCTCGATATTCCACTCTTCACTCGGGATTTTCCTGAAATACCCGAACTATCCCTTTGAAACATTCACCTTCAGGTCGCTGAATTGCGGCTGAAAAAGAAAATAGATGTGAGTTTGACTTCAAATACATCAGTTCTATCAACTACCCGGAAAGATAGCAATACTTACGTCTAAATAGCCATCGTCGAGCGAACCCTGGGGGGCATCTGACATAAAACCATTCTGTTCTGAAGTAGCTCAGTCTAGTCCAAGTCCCCGTAATCACTTGGCAATTTCTTACCGCCTCCAAGAATGTGAAAGATGGACTATCGGCCCGACTCTTGAAGTTAAACAAGTATCTGATCTCGATCGAAAGTGGCGGTCGATGGAGATGTTCCATAAACGCAATGAACAAGCTATTGAGCGACGCGTATCCGTTCGGGTGTAGTTGAGAGGGGGCGATCCTCAAAAACGACAATACTTCTCTTATATACTAGTTAAACGGAGGGAGTGTCCCAGCTGCGTACGCGTGGCGATTGAATGTGGTATATCCCTCCAATGGATTGTGCGGTCTATCATTTGGCCCCAGCAGTAGCACGTCATCCGTTGACAAACCATGCCTTAAGCATATTCTTCCTAGCATGTCTTTCGAAATATTGGACGGAACAGAATCTGATGGGTTATTAATGAAGGATGTGTCAGGTAACTCGTCCGGAGCTGGACCGATAACTTCAATCTCAATCTCTGGTACTTCGAGCACGGGAGGGACTGAACCCTGAGTTTCTTGCGGCTGTGAACTTAAAGTTTCCATAACTAGCTAACTCACGAGAAATCATCATTAGATGCTAAAAATCCCGTGCATTCCCCGGTGTAAAGTGCATGTGTCGTGCAGTGCAGTGCATTACTTGAACAAATTCTATGGAATAAATTGTAATGTATGAACGACAAAACTCAGAAAATCAAACCGAAAATAACCATCATCGCTGACCGTCACAACCGTGCCATCCACTTGCAAACGATCGACCAAGTTGAAGTTCGTTACATTTTTGTTAAATTACAGTTCCATCCGCGAGCTTCGAAGGGTAGTCCAATATGCAGTTCTACGGTCAACTTCAATCATGCAAAGCAGAAGCTCGTCGGAGTGAAGTATTTTTATGTGAAAAAAATTCTCTTAGTTCATTCAGTTTCAACTTGGAATCGGTCGCTGCAGTTCAAATTCGTATCGAATCGAATAAATATCATCATCCATGTTCGAATCGATGCGTTTCGTATCGACCATTTTCGAATCCATACGCTTCGTATCGATCGGGTTCGACTCGATACGATTCGTATTGATCCGTTCAAAATGTTGAGTTTCGTATCGATCCAGTTCGAAACGATGAGTTTCGCATCGATCCAAGAACACAGGCTTCGCATCGATCGCCGCTCTCACGTTCGTATCGATACGAAATCGCATGCTTTCCTTCGATTCGAAAGCTTCACAACTCTTCCTTCTCCAAAACAGACCTCGACTCCATGGCCGTCCCCAAATTTGCTATCACTAACTCAGGCCTTGTATTCATCAATACCGATCATAACAGCAAGAGGGATGGATTGAAACTTCGAGTTTCATCGTTCTAAACACGATACTGCCCATTTAATTACCTGATTTTAATGTTTAACTTTGAAGGATTAAAGAATTGGATCGATTCAAAGACGTGACAAACTGCTCTCGGAAGCTTCGAGTCGATCTAAGGACACAGAGACTACAAGGTAACAGTAAAAGTAAAAAAGGTGAAAATGGCTAAGTCCACGTTATTTATATTGAGCCATAGGAGAACCGGGTCGATTCGTCTCCCGGTCCATGTGACTAGTCACCACCGGTCACCCCCAACGTTCGAGTCGAACGATAGTTTCGAATCCATCACCAAAAACTTCTATCGATTCGAAATAAATGGCAGATCCATCGATACGAAGCAAGCGGCAGGGACAGCCAAAGATTGTAAATTCTATCGGTTCAAAGCCCACCTTCACATCAACAAACTCACAACTCCATCCATAACCTGCCGATACGTACAGAAATTTCGTATCCATCATTCTCATCGATACGAACAACAATTTCGTATCCATCCTTTCTCATCAGTACAGATGGACGTTTCATACTCATCCAAGCTCATCGATACGAACCGTCATTTCGTATCCATCATTTCGACTCGCATCAATGTGAAAAACTACTTTTTAACCTTTTACATCGATTCAGGAGAGGATCGATACAAGAGGATAGTCAAAAAACAACCATCAAGCGTCGTTTCAACTCAAATTTCCAAATCGGTTCAGGAGAGAATCGATACAAAATTCAACAACAGACAAAACTGACAACGACTCGTGGATGCACGACGTTAACAAGGGTCAAACTAACATATGTGCATATATGTCGGACTAACATTCGATTTTAAACACTTACAGGGATCGAATACTCATCTTGTTACGAATACAACAACCAACAGCTAAGCACCATTCTACAGCAATCAATCATATCAAAGCAAGGTTACAACCTTCGACAAAAGAGCAATGATTATTCAGAGAGAAATCGTAGCTTTTCAAAGCACGTCATGTTTCCACAAGACGTACTTTGGGGGGCAAATGTTATCCCGCTTTTTGGCAAAGCCGTGATACCAAAAGATCGATCGAAAACAAAGGACGGTTCGTCTCAGAGATTGGTCATTCTTCACTTCACAATCATCCAAGTCCAGTTTGAGCTGCAATTGACAGGACATGACAAGAAAGATCCTAGAAGTCAGCATCTCAAATTTCAAATCAATCCGAGTTCATACGCTCAAGTTATGATCGATTCAATTTGAAGGGAAAAGCACTGGTTTCGTATCCATCACTTTCGTATCGATCAGGCTCCAATGACTTCGTATCCATCGAAGTGCCGCCCCTCGTATCGATCAACTTCGAAACCATCAAAGTATCTCGGTTCGTATCGATTAGTTCGAATCCAAAGAAGAACCCCGGTTCGACTCGGTCCCATTCGAATCCGTCGGTAGATCACCTACTTCGAGTCGGTCGACTCCCATGAGTTCGTATCGATCAGGAGCGACCGTGTTCGAATCCATCGGGTCAAAGCACTTCGTATCCATCAAGTTACCCTGATTCGTATCCACCAACAGTTACAGTTCGTATCCATGAATACGGCACCATTCGAACCCATCGAGTCAACTAGCCATGGTGATGTGTCATTCATCGATGCGAATGCGCCGAGATGTATGGAGTCGAAGCGGTCAACTCGGAGCAAAATCCAGATCGAGGCGAAGTGTACGCTCCACGTCATCACGAAGGCGCGTGCCACCATCGGTTCGAAACGATCAATTCGAATGAATCGATTCGAACCAAACAGCCACACGAGGAACCCCATTTCGTATCGACCATATCTCTCAATCTACTGATCCAAATGCCACGAAATTTTCATAGAAGCTTGCATACATGTTGAAGAATATCCACACCAAATTTCACCTCTATTGGATGATTTTCTGATCGATTCGAATGGAGTTCGAATCGATCCCAAAGTGGGCCCAAATTTCCTGAGGCCGTGCATGTGGGCCCCCTCACGTGCCAGAAGTGGTCTACCGGATTTTCAGCGAAGTATCAGCCTCCTACGCCTATAAATAGAGCCCCTGGTCATTCAGAAAGGAGATGGGAGAATTTTGAGAGAAAAAGAACGCCCGGACGCTGCCAGAATCACTCCATATCATCATCACTGCTGTTGATTTCGAATTTTGACTTACTATCTGATGTACTTCGCTATAAGAAACTTGTAATCTTCAAGCGTCGAGCAATAAAGTACAAAACTTCACGGTGGACGTAGGCAACACGCCGAACCACTATAAATCGCTTGTCTATGCATTTATTTTTCTGTTGATTGGAGTTTTTGTTAGATAATACTCGTTTTGAATTTACATTCTTCATTATTATCTCTTCAACGACTCCCGAAGAGTGTTGTGACCAATTTTGGTGCAAACACTTCCCGAAGAGTGTTGTGACCAATTTTGGTGCAAACACAAATAATTTTCCGAACTATTATATCCACAATTTTCAAACAAGAAAAGGATCGAGATTTCAATAAGTAGATTTTGAAATATAAGTAAAACTAGTTTCTGAAATAATTGTAGTTTTATAGTTCGAAATCCAAATATTTCTTAAAATCTAATATTTTTAAATGTTTTTAAAATATGGAAAAATATTTGTAACCTTTTAAAATGTTTTAAAATAGATTTTTGTTGTACAAATAAATTTCAAATGATAGAAAAGTCGTTTTGGTCAGTATAACTTTAAAAATACTATTCGTAGCACTGTTTGTAGCGGTTATTTATGAAATATAACATTAAACATAACAATTCTTTCCTAAATCTTTTTTAAATATTTTTTAATGAATAATTAAGTGTTTTAAGATGGTTTGAAGATTTAATGATTTATTTAAAAGGATTTAAATAAAAGTATTAAAGAAAAGCTGTTATAAGCAATTATTTTAATCTTGGCTTTAACAAGCCGACGAGTGCACCTGATTTTTTTATTCGTGAGATCTTGTTGAGGTGCTTAAAACAAGAGGATATTTAGGAGCAACCAGTACCCTAGCTAACCTGATCTCATCTGTATGAGGGATTAGATAATGTCGAAATGTCAGAAATGAGTTAAGTATAAAAGATTAAATTTCCCAACTTTAAACAACTTGTGTTGTATTGAGATAATCTTCTTATAATTAGTATTAAATTCTAAGGAGGGAACTCATACTACTCGTATGAATTTAAAAGGTGATTTCATCGTTATTCGATGGATATGCTTGTTGAATACGGAAATTAACATCAAGTATAAGTTGAAAGATATCTATGGATCCGTCTCATTTAAAAATTAACTAATTTTGATTTACCATCTTAGATAACATGGTTTCAACTTATTTAAAAGTTACGTTTTTGGAATTGAGAAATCTTTGTTAAAATTTAAGCAAAATGATTTGGAATTATTCTACGTTTTAAAAAGAGTTTAATTGAACCGAAGAATTTAACAAAGAGAGTTTTAATGAATTCCTTATATACTGAAAAGAAATGGGTTTTCTAAAGATAAATATCTATAGAAGATATTTTGAATAAAAATATAATGAATGGAATATTAATCACTTATTTATAAACCATCTTTTTGTCGATGATTGGTTTGAAGGTACTGGGGTTGGATTTGGGTGATTTCTATCTGGAAACCACTTCGAACCAATTTACGCGTTCAAAAATGAAGATATATGTTAAAGACAAAAAATTTGATCGATAGAGGATCATTATTTCGAAAGGACTGCTTGTTGATAATCTTCGGGTAGCTTGCAAAAATAAATAAATAGCAATAATCCCTTCGTTCTGAAAATCTTCGAAACACAAGGACTATTCGCTACTAATCCAAGGGGCAATTCCCGATAGGATGTGGTAGGAACGTACCTTCGGTTTGTCCTATTCCTGAACAACTTGTATGGACAAATGTCTGATGTTGCATTTCTAGATCATATTGATTGATTTCTATGAATGTATCATCTGTTTGGTGGTAGAGAAGGAAACTTCTCTTAGCTTAACAACCTATCCTAAGATGTATGAGCTCGGAGTTAAACATTTGTAGAAATTAGTTATATGTCTGCGAAATGGCAAAGTGGCATTCAAAGTGGAATATGTTCTATATAAAAGGTAGTCGTTACCTCAAAGTCTCATATCCAGGAATAGTGAAATAGGGGATACTTTAAAGCTAAGTGGCTCGCAACCAATCAGGGTATGAGATCACCTTCTAAATCTCGAATAGGTTTGTAATGGTCGGGTGATGTAATACTCGGTGTTATTCGTGTAATTTTCAGATAGGCTGGTCTTTATTTGCATGAGGACTAACATAGGGGCCTCGGGTGCATTTCTCTAGAAATGCACTGTATTGGAGGTAGTCCCTTACCTTACTATTCAACTGGAAATCCAATCTCTAATAAGTGCCTTCAGTTTTGTTTGTAGAACCTTAAATGTTTAAGTCCAGAATTTAATATGGTAACAATTTCGGCAAAATTCATAAGTTTGCTTGCAAACGTTTTCAAAAGAATGTCATTAAAAATAGTATTACCAAATGTCCATGTAAAAAAATTTGGTTATCATAAGGTATAAACCCGTTCCTAATTTATGTACAACGTGGTCTTATGAGATACCTTTTCTTTTCGAACACTTGTATTTTGAGTTTCTCGCACCAGTCCTATGACTGAACCGAAGTTTATTTACTTTTCCTTAAACGACGGGCGCCCTATTTTACTAGGCAGCCTAATAGTCTGGTTTAGTTAGAAGAAATCTAGAAGAGGTCAGAGCATGGAGTTAGAAGATTCGTCAGTAGACTATTACCTCTTTTCCGCTACACTTGTGTACTATTGTATTCCGCATTTATACGAGCAAAGATTTATTACTGTCCATGTTTAACTCTGACAAATGTATTTTAAATTTCCGCTATAAAGATTTTATATATTGAAATAATATATGTTATTCCACTCGTGTACGTTTATATTTTGTGTTTATTTTTCCTTTTATCCTTAAGGAACTGACTCTCTGGCACTCGAATTTACGGCACGTGAATATTGAGGATGTATTTGTAACATCCCCCTACTTGGAGGTCTAAAACTAATGGCTACGAATGGTGCAGTCTTCCATAGTTATTAATCCTCGACGACCAATTATGGTAATGTTACATTGATACACAGAAACACAAGAATATGAAAAAAATTAAACAGAAATCAAAGTCCATATTCCATTTCAAGATATATCAAATTCAATACAATCCCAGAGCGTAGACCATGTTCAGACAAAATATACTTATTACAAAATACGTCAAGAGTGACATATGAAAATGCCTCTGTAACAACCCGCATATTTTACGATTATATATTTAAATATTTTATTTAAATATAGCATCGTTAGCCGGATTAAAGTCCAAAATACTACTTTTTTCAAACAGTCGAATCAGAACTCGAGACCACTTCCATTGAGTTCAAAATGGTGTTTGCGGCCTTTTTGAGTATAAACATCGATATGTTTGGAGTTGAGTTGAATTTTGCTATTTTTCTATTGGGCTTTGGGTTTGGGATTCAGCCCATTAACCTAACATAATACCCTAACTCCTCAACTTTTTATTCATTCTACTCCTCATTTCTTAACACTCAAGCTAAAGAGAAAAATAGGAGAAGAGAAAAGGAAATAGAAATTCCTAAGCCCTAGGTTCCTAGGAATTTCAAGTTATTGCTCTAAAATCAAAGAGAAACTTAGGTAAGCATCCTCTTCATCTTCTCCATATCAATTCCTGTTCATTTTTCAGGAATTTCTAAACCCTAACTTAGGAAATATTTGCTTATGAGCTTAGATTGGAGCTCCTAGAGTTGAAGTTGAAGAGTGGTTGATCTTTCCTTTGTTTTAGAGCTTCTCATCTGTTGTTTTTGGGTTTAAAGGTGAGTTTTTGAACGCACATCTACGTCTATAACTTCATTGTTGTTAGGTATGAATTCCTAACATCTATTCATGTTCATTTGCTTTTGATTTGAATTGATTTGGTGAAATTTTCAATTTTGGTGTTTTGAAGTCAAAATATTTAAAGATCCTATCTTGGATGTTTGGACATGTTTTTGGTGGTGTATCGAAGAGCCTATAGGACTGGGTTGTCGATTGGCATAAATCCCTAGCATCCATGGCTCGTTCAATCGCATTTCTGTTTGGAAATGTTCTTTTTGAGCTAGGCTCGTTTTTGCCTAGTCGGTAATTTCAGACGTCTTGATGAAAATCCAGACGTCTGGTTTCAAATTCAGGCGTTTGGTTGAAAATCCGAAACGTTTGGAATTGGTCCCTGGAAAAAGAAAAAAGGCAGAGACAAAATCCAAATGTCTGGAATTCCAATCCAAACGTCTGGTTAGTGATTCAGACGTGTGGTTGGTAATTTCAGACGTCTGGAACTGTTAATTTTTCCTGTCTTGGCTGTTTTTAAGTGAATTTCCAATTTCAATCGATTTTTGTTGATTCGGTTAGTTTTTATCATTTATTATCAACTTTGATGACTTCTTTTCTGGAATTTTGGGAATACCATTTGAAGGATTTGATATCATTTTTATGCATTTAATTCACATTATCGTATGTGAATTTTTGGTGATTGATTGTTTTTACAATCATTTCTATGATTTGTTACTTTTAAATCCAAAGGTTTCTATACTAGTAGTAAATATCAAAACTCTTTCATCAAAACGATTTCAACATTTACTTTCAATATAAAGCTCGCTTTTAAAACTGTTTTCCAGTCTAATAGTGTATACAAACCTTTACCTCATTCGTTTGAGAAATCTAATTAAACGACTTAGTAAAACAAGTGGTATGAAACGCTTGCATTTACTTCGTCGGTCAATTCTTTGACTTGTTCGATTGAAATCTTGTGACAATTTTCCAATGGAAATCTACAATATGTTCATACATATTTAAGTTAAGCCAGCAGTTATGGGACATGAAGCTAAACTCATTTATTTACTAGCTTAGTGTAAATTACACTTCTTTTTGATCAATGATGATCATTTTTGTGTTTTGAGTGGAAATCTACAATTTGTTCGTAAATATTTAAGTTAAGCCAATGGTTATGGGACATGAAGCTAAACTCATTTATTTACTAGCTTAGTGTAATTTACACTTCTTTTTTTATCAAAGATGATGATTTTTGTGTTTTGAGTGGAAATCTACAATTTGTTCGTAAATATTTAAGTTAAGCCAGTGGTTATGGGACATGAAGCTAAACTAATTTATTTACTAGCTTAGTGTAATTCACACTTCTTATTGATTAATGATGATCATTTTGTGGTTTAGACTAGCGATGTGCGATGTCTTTTTGTCCATATGGGGGACTATACCCCCATCTTATGGAGCTTCGACTCGTTTGGAGGAGCTTCGGCTCATAGTCCGCAATGGGGGACTATACCCTATTTGGAGGAGCTTCGGCTCGTTTGTAGGTGCTTCGTCTCGTTTAGAGGGGCTTCGGCTCATTTGGAGAAGCTTCGGCTCATAGTCCGCAATGGGGGACTATACCCTGTTTGGAGGAGCTTCGGCTCATTTGGAGGAGCTTCGGCTCATAGTCCGCAATGGGGGACTATACCCTGTTTGGAGGAGCTTCGGCTCATAATCCGCAATGGGGGACTATACCCTATTTGGAGGAGCTTTGGCTTATAGTCCGCAATGGGGGACTATACCCTGTTTGGAGGAGCTTCGTCTCATAGTCCACAATGGGGGACTATGCCTTGTTTGGAGGAGATCTGGCTTAATTTATGGGATAGTGAACCATTTGTGAGACATGTGTTGGTGAGTTTTCATGCTCCCGTTTTTGATAGGTCTCCTTTTGTGATTTCTGGATTTCTAATTGATGATTTCTAGATTTTGTGTTTCACCAATTTTTATGATTTCCATTGATCAATTTTATCACATTTGTGGTTTGGTGAATAAAATAAAGAATATGACATTCTTTTTGGTGTATGAGATGTATACTTTGCATGGTATGGCATTATTGTTATCATACATTTTTGTCATATCTCTTATCCTATCTCATTTTATATAATATTTATAGCTAGACTGATCCGTTTATTATTATTTTCTTAAATAATATTCGGCTCAGACCGAGGTATTTCAGTGCTTCTGCTTGACTTCTTATCATGGTCCTTCATCTGACTTTTGGCTAACTACATTAGCTTAGTAGTTTTTTTATACATTCGAGATAGAGGCTCCTTGATGTATACATATTCTTTTGTTTAGAACTT
This sequence comes from Allium cepa, assembly GCA_030765085.1. NCBI lineage: Eukaryota > Viridiplantae > Streptophyta > Magnoliopsida > Asparagales > Amaryllidaceae > Allium > Allium cepa. The sequence continues at coordinate 491,539,694 of CM060943.1, forward strand.
GTACCTATTCTTTTGTAATGTAGTGGATCTTGTATGACCACTACTTTGATGTACACTTTCATGTGTCATGTTCATATCTGTTTTTGCCTTTGTGATATGAATATCTGTGACTGATTTGTGTTATGCTTATTTAACATTTGTTTCCGAAGACCTCATAGCCATTGTGTAGTTGCTTTGAGTTTCTACTTGATATGTCGAATTTCCTCTTTAAACGAAATATGTGATCTTCTATATGGCTTATTTCTACTCACACAAAGCAATTATACGGATGGTCGCTCCTCAACAGCCTTATTCTTCATGCCAGTCGACGACATTACTCCATAGTGTCCTTGGCTAGTTTGAGTATAGAGGTGGGGCGTCACAGCTTGGTATCAAAGCCAAACTTTGGAACAATATAGAATATTATGACAGGGATCATTGTCTTAAGTCTCTCTTAGGAATCATGCCTTAGGATTTAGTTCGAGTTTTAGGACCCATTATATCATATTTTCTTTTGTAATGCCTTGTTTTATCAATTAAGTTTGTCTGATATTTATTCTAAGAATAACATATTTCCTCTTCTTTCTTTCTTTCTTTCTTTCTTTAAGAAGAAGAGATGATTAGATCTGGCTGTCTTAGCGCTGGTCAATCCAGTAGTCCTTCTCTGGATGGCGTCTTCATGTCTGCCCAATAACTTTTGAATCTTGTAAAGAATCAAAGGTTTGTCCGTGCTTTGAGTAAGAACCCAAAAAAAGGTTTTACCTCTGAAACTAGAAGTTCCTTTCGATCTGCTTGTAGATATCACTCTTCGACTAGAAGAGGCCGATAAAGGAAGTGACAGTGATGTTGGAGGTTCCAAAAAGAGCCTCAATAACAACAAGAAGAGGCATATTAAGTTAAAAAGCCCTAATCCCAACAAGAAAGGGAATCATGCAACTTTGATAGCAAAGACTCCTACCCCTAGTCGTGGACAATGCTACAATTGTGGTTCAACGGACCACTATGCAAATAGGTGTCGGAAACCCCTTTATTGTCGCTATTGGAAAATTTGAGTCATCATATATCTTCATGTCCCATACTTCAGAGCAAGAAGGAGGGAAAGCTAAATGTTGTGCAAACTCTTAGTGACACTTCTCTTAGTCAAGGTATTTCTCATTGAGTCCTTGATGGCATTAATTTGTTTCATGATTATTCTATTCGAGTTCTTTTTGATATGGGTTCATCTCATTATTTTATATCGAAAGAACTTGTTGATTCTTTTTCTTTAAACATTTTGGGCTTGATGACTACATTGAGAATTGCAAATCCGGTTGGTGGATCCGCAACACTCGGTTTATTTTGTAAAAACATCAAGATTATTTTATGTTATTATGCTTTCCGATCCGATTTGCATGTTATGTGCTACTTAGGTTTCAGAATTGATTTTTGTGAAAGGATTGGCTTAATCATTATGAAGCCATATCCTATGTCCCGCGTGGACTATCCATCTTCGATATTCTCAATCTGTTAAGAAGATTTCTATTTTTCTTAATGATTTCAATTCCAATTTGGTGGCATCATTTTATTCTCTAGACCCACTTGTTGAGGAAGATGTTATTCCCCTCATTTAAGTAGTCCGTGAATTTCCTGGTATCTTTGAGCTTGTCTTAGGATTATCACCTAAGGAATCTTTTGAGAGGTGCTAAGGTATTTTCAGTTCGACTTTGCCACTAGTTTTCATTAGCTATGAGTTGCAGACGATAGCATTCCAATTACCGCATTTCGCACTCGTTATGATTTTTATGAGTGACTCGTGATGTTATTCGAGTTGTCCAGCTTATTTCATCCATCTTATGAATCGAGTATTCTACGAATATTTTGGTGTGACCATCCTTGAATTCATTGATTTTGGATGAAAAAAACAATTTAAAATTTGCAAATTTTTTTAATAAGATATCTATAAGTATAATTGGATTTTGTTCTTAAACTAGCAAAGAACATTCATAAAAATTTTAAGAGACATGTTTATCATATAGAAGATGATTTTGTGTTGTTTTGCCCATTGAGTGCTTTAAGAATTCTGGTCGATGCGCTTTATCAACGTTATCGATAGGAATCTACTAAATGCTATGATGAGACAGTCAAGCACAATAAATTGTAAATTTTTCTAAAAAGAAGATTACATAAAGATAATTTTAACTTTTGAAAGTCTTAGCTTTTCGGGAAAGAGGATCAATTGAAAGAACTCCTTTTCGATACTCTTATTCTTGTGATTCCCAAAGGGAACCAAGAATTTATTGTTTATACTGATGCTAGTCGTGTTGGTTTGGGAGCCGTTCTCTTGCAAAAGGGAATGTTCTATCACTTATGCTTCTAAATAACTAAAGTCTATCGAGACTAGATATGCCACCCACGATCTAGTGCTTATGGACATTATTTTCTCTTTTAGAATTTGGCATTATTATCATTTGGGAGAGAAATTTGTTCTCTACACCAATCATAAATCTTTGAAATATTTATTTTCTCAAAAGGAATTTAATTTGCGTCAACAACATTGGCTCGAGTTCCTTGCATCTTATGATCGTGATATTCTTTATACTCCCGAAAAAGGGAAATCGTGTTGTCGATGCCCTTAGTCGTAAGCAACAAGCGGTTGTTTCTATGACGATGTCCGAATGGAATAATCTTTTTAGTAGGATCATCTAGCGTACCGTTATTGTACTACGTCATTGTTCTAAATTTTTCGAGTTTCGGGTTCCTCGGGCATACCGTTATTGAACTACATCGTTCACCGGCTCGATTTTCTGCTATTTCATTACGTTTTCCACATCTCTCGACTACAGAAATGCCTTAGGAATTTCTATTCTATTCTTGAGCCTGTTGTTATTGAAGAAATTGAAGTTTCACCTAATTTGACTTATGAGCTACATCCTATTCGCATCATCGCTTCGGAGGTTGAGCGCCTTCGAAATAAAGATGTTCCTCTTGTGAAATTTCAATGGTCCTTAAATCCTAAGGGTTTTTCTTTGGAATCCATAGAATTCAACGAGTGAACACATCCGGACTTACTCTCTCACGCTCTTTAAGGTGTACGTCTCGTTTAAATTTTTCTTCTGTGTTGATATGCTTTTATGGTTGTTATCTTTGTTTTCTTCTTAAGGATTGCGAGGACGCAATTTGTTTAAGGAATGGAGTCTGTTACAACCCGCATATTTTACGATTATATTTTTAAATATTTTATTTAAATATAGCATCGTTAGTCGGATTTAAGTCCGAAATGCTATTTTTTGCAAACGGTCGAATTAGAACTCGAGACCACTTCCATTGAGTTCAAAATGGTGTTTACGGCCTTTTTGAGTACAAACATCGATATGTTTGCAGTTGAGTTGAATTTTGCTATTTTTCTACTGGGCTTTGGGTTTAGGTTTCAGCCCAATAACCTAACACAATACCCTAACTCCTCAACTCTTCATTCATTCTACTTATCATTTCCTAACACTCAAGCTAAAGAGAAAAATGGGGAAAGAGAAAAGGAAATAGAATTTCCTAAGCCCTAGTTCTCCTAGGGAATTCAAGTTACTGCTCTAAAATCAAAGAGAAGCTTAGGTAAGCATCCTCTTCATCTTCTCCATCATAATTCCTCTTCAATTTTCAGAAATTTCTAAACCCTAACTTAGGAAATATTTACTTATAAGCTTAGATTGGAGCTCTTAAAGATGAAGTTGAAGAGTGGTTGATCTTTCCTTTGTTTTAGAGCTTCTTATTTGTTGTTTTTGGGTTTAATGGTGAGTTTTTGAACTCACATCTACGTCTATAACTTTCATTATTGTTATGTATGAACTCCTAACATCTATTCATGTTCATTAGCTTTTGATTTGAATTGATGTGGTGAATTTTTCAATTTTGGTATTCTGAAGTCAAAATATTTAAAGATCCTATCTTGGATGTTTGTACATGTTTTTGGTGGTGTATCAAAGAGCCTATAGGACTATGTTGTCAGTTGGCATAAATTCCTAGCATCCATCGCTCGTTCGATCGCATTTTGGTTTGGATTTGTTCCTTTTGAGCTAGGCTGATTTTTGCCTAGCAGGTAATTTCAGACGTGTGGATGAAAATCCAGACATCTTGTTTCAAATTCAGACGCCTGATTGAAAAATCCAGATGTCTGGAATTGGTCCCTGGAAAAAGAAAAAAAGGCAGAAACAAAATCTAGACGTCTGGAAATATAATCCACACATCTAATTAGTGATTCAGATGTCTCGTTGGTAATTTCAGACGTCTTAAACTGTCAATTTTGCCTATTTTGGCTGTTTTTAAGCGAATTTTCAATTTTAATCAATTTTTGTTGATTCGATTAGTAGTTACCATTTATTATCGACTTTGATGACTTCTTCTCTGGATTTTTGGGAATATCCATTTGATGGATTTGATATCGATTTTTATGGATTTAATTCACATTATAATATGTGAACTTTTTATTATTGATTGTTTTTACAATCATTTCTGTGATTTTCCACTTTTAAACACAAAGGTTTTTATACTAGTAGTAAACATCAAAACTCTTTCATCAAAACGATTTCAACATTCACTTTCAATATAAAGCTCGCTTTTAAAACCGTTTTCCAATCTTATAGTATATAAAAACCTTTACCTCATTCGCATGAGAAATCTAATTAAACGATTTAGCAAAACAAGTGGTATGAAAGCTTGCGTTTACTTTGTCGATTAATTCTCGGACTTGTTCGATTGAAATCTTGTGACAATTTTTGAGTGGAAATCTATAATCTATTCGTAAATATTTAAGTTAAGCCAGTGGTTATGGGACTGAATCTAAACTCATTTATTTAGCAGATTAGTGTAAATTACACTTCTTTTTCAACAATGATGATCATTTTTGTGTTTTGACTGGAAATCTACAATTTGTTCGTAAATATTTAAGTTAAGTCAGTGGTTATGGGACATGAAGTTAAACTCATTTATTTACTAGCTTAGTGTAATTTACACTTCATTTTGATCAAAGATGATTATTTTTGTGTTTTGAGTGGAAATCTACAATTTGTTCGTAAATATTTAAGTTAAGCCAGTGGTTATGGAACATGAAGCTAAACTCGTTTATTTACTAGCTTAGTGTAATTCACACTTCTTATTGATCAATGATGATCATTTTATGGTTTAGACTAGCGATATGCGATTCTCTTTGTCCACTTGGGGGACTGTACCCCGATCTTATGGAACTTCAGCTCGTTTGGTGGAGCTTCGGCTCGTTTGGAGGAGCTTAGACTCATTTGGAGGAGCTTCGGCTCATTTGGAGGAGCTTTGGCTCATAGTCTGCAATGGGGGATTTTACCCTGTTTGGAGGAGCTTCGGCTCGCTCGGAGGAGCTTCAGCTCGTTCGGAGGAGCTTCGGCTCATAGTTCGCAAAGGGGGACTATACACTCTCTGGAGGAGCTTCGGCTCGTTTGGAGGTGCTTCGGCTCATAGTCCGCAATGAGGGACTGTACCCTGTTTGGACGAGCTTCGGCGGGGGACTATACCCTATTTGGAGGAGCTTCGGCTCATAGTCCGCAATGTGGGACTATGCCCTGTTTGGAGGAGCTCTGGCTCAATTTATGGGATAGCGACCCATTTGTGATACACGTGTTTGTGAGTTTTCATGCTTTTGTTTTTGATAGGTCTCCCCATTGTGATTTCTGGATTTCTAATTGATGATTTCTAGAATTTGTGTTTCACTAATTTTTGTGATTTCCATTGATCAGTTTTATCAATATTTGCGGTTTGGTGAATTAAATAAAGAATATAACATTTTTTGGTGTATGAGATTCTTGAGATATTGTATGATTTTTGTTTGTTGTTAATTGTATACTCGACACGGTATGGCATAATTTTTATCATACTTTTTTGTCATATCTCTTATCATATCAATTTTACATGATATTTATAGTTAGACTGATCCGTTTATTATTTTTTTCTTAAATAATACTCGGGTCATACCGAGGTATTTCAGGTGCTTCTGCTTGACTTCTTATCATGGTCCTTCATCTTACTTTTGGCTAACTACTTTAGCTTAGTAGTTTTTATTTTTATACATTCGAGATAGAGACTCCTTGATGTATACATATTCTTTTGTTTAGCACTTGTACCTATTCTTTTGTAATGTAGTGGATCTTGTATGACCACTACTTTGATGTACACTTTCATGTGTCATATTCATAACTATTTCCGCCTTTGTGATATGAATATCTGTGACTGATTTATGTTATGCTTATTTTATATTTGTTTTCGAAGACCTCATAGCCAGTGTGTAATAGCTTTGAGTTTGTACTTGATATGTCGGATTTTCTCTTTAAACGAAATATGTTATCTTCTATCTGGCATATCGGTTCTCGCACAAAGCAACAACACGAATGGTCGCTCCTCAACAGCCTTATTCTTCATTCTAGTCGACGCCATTACTCTGTAGTGTCCTTGACTAGTGTGAGTATAGAGGTGGGGCGTCACAACTTGGTATCAAAGCCAAACTTCGGAACAATATAGAACATTATGACAGGGATCATTGTCCTAAGTCTCTCTCAGAAATCGTACCTTAGGATTTAGTTCAAGTCTTAGGGCTCATTCTATCCTATTTTCTTTTGTGATGCCTTATTTTATCAATCAAGTTTGTCTGATATTTATTCTCTCCTCTTCTTTCATTTTTGCTTTAAGAAGAAGAGATGGTAAGATCTGGCGGGCTTAGCGCTGGTCAATCCAGTAGTCATTCTCTAGATAGCGTATTCATGTCTGCCCAACAACTTTTGGATCTTGTAAAGAATCAAAGTTTTATCTGTGCTTTGAGTAAGAACCCCAAAAAGGTTTTACCTCTGAAACTAGAAGTTCCTTTCGATCAGCATGTAGATATCACTCTTCGACTAGAAGAGGCCGATAAATGAAGTGACAGTGATGTTGGAGGTTCCAAAAAGAGCCTCAATAACAACAAGAAGAGGCATATTAAGTTCGAAACCCTAATCCCAACAAGAAAGGGAAGCAGGAAACTTCGGTAGCAAAACGCCTACCCTTAGTCGTGGACAATACTACAATTGTGGTTCAACGGACCACTATGCAAATAGGTGTCCGAAATCCCTTTATTGTTGCTATTGCAAAAGTTTGAGTCATCATATATCTGCGTGTCCCATACTTTAGAGCAAGAAGGAGGGACGGCTAAATGTTGTGCAAATTCCTAGTGAGGCTTCTCTTGGTCAAGGTATTTCTTGTTCAGTCCTTGATGGCATTAATTTGTTTCATGATTATGCTATTTGAGTTCTTTTTGATATGGGTTCATTTCATTATTTTATATCAGAAGAATTTGTTGATTCTTTTTCTTTATACATTTTAGGCTTGATGACTACACTAAGAATTGCGAATCCGGTTGGTGGATCCACAACACTCATTTTACTTTGTAAAAATGTCGAGATTATTTTATGTGATTATGCTTTCCGATCCGATTTACATGTTATGTGCTACTTAGGTTTCAGAATTGATATTTGTAAAAGGATTGGCTTAAACATTATGAAGACATATCCTATGTCCCGAGTGGACTATCCATCTTCGACATTCTCAATCTATTAAGCAGATTTCTATTTTTCTTAATGATTTCGATTCCAATTTGGTGGCATCGTTTTATTCTCTAGACCCACGTGTTGAGGAAGATGTTATTCCCCTCATTCAAGTAGTTCGTGAATTTTCCGGTATCTTTGAGCTTGTCTTAGGATTATCACCTAAGTAATCTTTTAAGAGGTGCTAAGGTCTTTTCAGTTCGACTTTGCCACCAGTTTTCATTAGCTATGAGTTGTAGATATAGTGTTCCACTTACCGCATTCCGCACTCGTTGTGATTTTTATGAGTGACTCGTGATCTTATTCGAGTTGTCCAGCTTATATCATCAATCTTATGAATCGAGTGTTCTGCGAATATTTCGACGAGACCATCCTTATATTCATTAATTTTGGATGAAAACAACAATTTAAAATTTGCAAATATTTTTAATAAGATATCTATAAGTATAATTTGATTTTGTTCTTAAACGAGCAAAGAATATTCGCAAAATTTTTAAGAGACATGTTTATCATATAGAAGATGATTTTGTGTTGTTTTGCCTATTGAGTGCTTTAAGAATTCTGGTCGACGCACTTGATCAACGTTATCGATAGGAATCTCCTAAAGCTATAATGAGATAGTCAGACATAGTAAATTGTATATTTTTCTAAAAAGAAGATTACATACAGATAATTATAATTTTTGAAAGTCTTCGCTTTTCGGGAAAGAGGATAAATTGAAAGAACTCCTTTCCGATACTCTTATTCTTGTGATTTCCAAAGGGAACCAAGACTTTATTGTTTATACCGATGCTAATCGTGTTGGTTTGGGAGCCGTTCTTTTGCAAAAGGGAACGTGTTATCACTTATGCTTCTAAACGATTAAAGCCTATCGAGACTAGGTATGCCACTCATGATCTACTGCTCGTGGTCATTGTTTTCGCTTTTAGAGTTTGGCATCATTATCTTTTGCGAGAGAAATTTGTTCTCTACATCGATCATAAATCTTTGAAATATTTATTTTCTCAAAAGGAACTTAATTTGCGTCAACAACTTTGGCTCGAGTTCCTTGCATCTTATGATCTTGATATTCTTTATACTCTCGAAAAGGGGAATCGTGTTGTCGATGCCCTTAGTCGTAAGCAACAAACGATTGTTTCTATGATGATGTCCGAATGGAATGATGTTTTTAGTAGAATCATCTAGTGTAACATTATTGTACTACGTCGTTGTTTCAAATTATTCGAGTTTCGGGTTCCTCGAGCATACCGTTATTGAACTACGTCATTGCACCGGTTCAATTTTCTGCTATTTCAAGATGTTTTCCACGTCTCTCGACTACGGAAATACCTTAGGGATTTCGATTCTATTCTTCAGCCCGGTGTTATTAAAGAAATTGAAATTTCGCCTAATTTGACTTATGAGCAACATCATATTCGCATCATTGCTTTGGAGGTTGAGCGCCTTCGAAATAAAGATGTTCCTCTTACGAAAGTTCAATGGTCCTCAAATCTTAAGGGTTGTTATTGTGAATCCAGAGAATTCATCGAGCGAACACATTCAGACTTACTCTCTTGTGCTCTTTAAGGTGAACTTCTCGTTTAAATTTTTCTTTTGTGTTGATATGCTTTTATGGTTATTGCTCTTTGTTTTTTTCTTAAGAATTGCGAGGTCGTAATTTCTTTAAGGTGGAGAGTCTGTAACAACCCGCATATTTTACGATTATATATTTAAATATTTTATTTAAATATAGCATCGTTAGTCGGATTAAAGTCCGAAATGCTAATTTTTGCAAACAGTCGAATTAGAACTCGAGACCGCTTCCATTGAGTTCAAAATGGTGTTTGCAGCCTTTTTGAGTATAAACATCGATATGTTTAGAGTCAAGTTGAATTTTGCAATTTTTCTATTGGGCTTTGGGTTTGGGTTTCATCCCAATAACCTAACACAATACCCTAACTCCTTAACTCTTCATTCATTCTACTCCTCATTTCCTAACACTCAAGCTAAAGAGAAAAATGAGGGAAGAGAAAAGGAAATAGAAATTCTAAGCCCTAGTTCTCCTAGGAAATTCAAGTTATTGCTCTAAAATCAAAGAGAAGCTTAGGTAAGCATCCTCTTCATCTTCTCCATCTCAATTCCTCTTTAATTTTCATAAATACCTAAACCTAACTTAGAAAATATTTATTTATGAGCTTAGGTTGGAGCTCCTAGAGTTGAAGTTGAAGGGTGGTTGATCTTTCCTTTGTTTTAGAGCATCTCGTTTGTTGTTTTTGGGTTTAAAGGTGAGTTTTTGAACTCACATCTACGTCTATAACTTTCATTATTGTTAGGAATGAATTCCTAACATCTATTCATGTTTATTTGCTTTTAATTTGAATTGATTTGGTGAATTTTTCAATTTTGGTGTTTTGAAGTCAAAATATTTAAAGATCCTATCTTGGATGTTTGGACATATTTTTGGTGGTGTATCGAAGAGCCTATAGGACTGGGTTGTCAATTGGCATATATCCCTAGCATCCATCGCTCGTTTGATCACATTTCGGTTTGGATTTGTTCTTTTTGAGCTAGGTTGATTTTTGCCTAGCAGGTAATTTCAGACGTCTGGATGAAAATCTAGACGTCTGGTTGAAAAATCCAGACGTTTGGAATTGGTCCCTGAAAAAAGAAAAAAGGCAGAGACAAAGTCCAGACATTTGGAAATCCAATCCACACGTCTGATTAGTGATTCAGATGTCTGGTTGGTAATTTCAGACGTCTGGAGCTGTCGATTTTGCCTATTTTGGCTGTTTTTAAGTGAATTTTCAATTTTAAATGATTTTTGTTGATTCGGTTAGTTGTTATCATTTATTATCGACTTTGATGACTTCTTTTCTGGATTTTTAGGAATATCCATTTGATGGATTTGATATCGATTTTTATGGATTTAATTCACATTATCATACGTGAATTTTTGATGATTGATTGTTTTTACAATCATTTCTGTGATTAGTCACTTTTAAATACAAAGGTTTCTATACTAGTAGTAAATATCAAAACTCTTTCATCAAAATGATTTCAACATTTACTTTTAACATAAAGCTCGCTTTTAAAACAGTTTTCCAATCTAATAGTATATACAAACCTTTACCTCATTCATATGAGAAATCTAATTAAATGACTTAGCAAAACAAGTGGTATGAAAAGCTTGCGTTTACTTTGTCGGTTAATTCTTGGACTTTTTCGATTGATATCTTATAAGAATTTTCGAGTGGAAATCTACATTCCGTTCGTAAATATTTAAGATAAGCCAGTGGTTATGGGACATGAAGCTAAACTCAGTTATTTACTAGCTTAGTGTAAATTACACTTCTTTTTTATCAATGATGATCATTTTTGTGTTTTGAGTGGAAATCTACAATTTGTTCGTAAATATTTAAGTTAAGCCAGTAGTTATGGGACATAAAGCTAAGCTCATTTATTTACTAGCTTCATGTAATTTACACTTCTTTTTTTATCAGAGATGATCATTTTTGTGTTTTGAGTGGAAATCTACAATTTATTCGTAAATATTTAAGTTAAGCCAGTGGTTATGGGACATGAAGCTAAACTCATTTATTTACTAACTTAGTGTAATTCACACTTCTTATTGATCAATGATGATCATTTTGTTGTTTAGACTAGCGATGTGCGATGTCTCTTTGTCCACATGGGAGACTATACCCCGATCTTATGAAGCTTCGGCTCGTTTGGAGGAGCTTTGGCTCGTTTGGAGGAGTTTCGGCTCGTTTGGAGGAGCTTCGGCTCGTAGTCCACAATGGGGGACTATACCCTGTTTGGAGGAGCTTTGGCTCGTTTGGAGGAGCTTCGGCTCGTTTGGAGGAGCTTCGGCTCATAGTCCGAAATAGGAGACTATACCCTGTTTAGAGGAGCTTCGGCTCATTTGGAGGAGCTTCGGCTCATAGTTTGCAATGGGGGACTATACCCTGTTTGGAGGAGCTTCGGCTCATTTGGAGGAGTTTCGGCTCCTAGTCCGCAATGGGGACTAAGCCCTGTTTGGAGGAGGTCCGGCTCAATTCATGGGATAGTAAACCATTTGTGACACACGTGTTGGTGAGTTTTCATGCTCCCGTTTTTGATAGGTCTCCCCTTTGTGCTTTCTGGATTTCTAATTGATGATTTCTAGGACTTCTGTTTCACCAATTTTTGTGATTTCCATTGATTAGTTTTATCAATATTTGTGGTTTGGTGAATAAAATAAAGAATATGACATTCTTTTTGGTGTATGAGAATCTTGAGATATTGTATGATTTTTTTTTTGTTAAATGTATACTTGACACAACATGACATTATTTTTGTCATACATTTTTGTCATATCTCGTATCCTATCTCATTTTATATGATATTTATAGCTAGACAAATCCGTTTATTTTTTTTTCTTAAATAATACTCGGATCAGACCGAGGTATTTCAGGTGCTTCTGTTTGACTTCTTACCATGGTCCTTCGTCTGACTTTTGGCTAACTACTTTAGCTTAGTAGTTTTTGTTTTTATACATTGAAGATAGAGATCCTTAATGTATACATATTCTTTTGTTTAGCACTTGTGCCTATTCTTTTGTGATGTAGTGGATCTTGTATGACTACTACTTTGATGTACACTTTCATGCATCATATTCATATTTGTTTCTGCCTTTGTGATATGAAGATCTGTGACTAATTTGTGTTATGCTTATTTTATATTTATTTACAAAGACCTTACAGCCAATGTGTAGTAGCTTTGAGTTTTTACTTGATATGTCAAATTTCCTCTTTAAACGAAATATGTGATCTTCTATCTGCGATATTGGTACTCGCACAAAGCAATTACACGGATGGTCGCTCCTCAACAGCCTTATTCTTCATGCTAGTCGACGGCATTACTCCATAATGTTCTTAGCTAGTGTGAGTATAGAGGTGGGGCGTCACACCCCCTTGGATGATCAAAGTATATAATAAGGCACTAAAACAAGTTTGCCTTTACAACCAAACACAACGGAAATAAAAGAACTCTAAGTAGCTAGCATGCCTCCTACTCATCACCGAAAGCTTTATTCGTCTAAAAGAATACCTGGAAATCGTAAACCTCAAACTACTCAAAATCAATTGGGTACCCGAGAGTTTAAGCGTGAAACAGAAACTTCGAGTAAGACATAAAGCCTGGTATGAATAATAATCTACCATCTCAAACCATTTAGATATATAGTGAAACATCGCCGCTTAGTGGAATGGGTTTTCCCATCACTAGTATCTTAAAAACCTTTTAAAACCATATATTGTTATCATGCAACCACAATAGCTAAAAATATTCAAAATAATACGATGATATGCAAACAAGTATATTAAATCTGGATTACCCACCCTCATTCTTTCTGACTAACTATCTCAATTTTAGTATCTTGGGTTACTATTAACCAATTAGTTTTCACGGGCTTACTAATAACCTATTAAATGTTTACGGACTGCTTGTTCGATGTCATAGTTTTCATGGGAATATGAAGAACCTATCGGTAACTCCAACATCTTTATTTCTTATCTTAGTTTTCATAGGCTGACTAGGAACCTATTGACTAATTGTCAATATCTTAATCCGGATATAGTTCTCAAAGGCTAACTATAAACCTATTGTCCCACGCCAATATCAGATCATAGTTTTCACGGGCTGACTATGAACCTATTGGCCCATGCCAAAATCTTTTGCTACACATATTTTTCATGGGATTACTGTAAACCTATTGGCCACTGCCAATATCTTTAATTAAGATTTTAACATTTCTTAAGTTATATTCACTACTGGGTCAACCTAGCTGGTTATTCTGCCCCTTCCTAAAGTACCGTTATGGATTAATTACGATGTGAATAAATATATAAAGAAGCAATCATAACAACAAAATAATACCAACACCATGGTTTGAAATCCTTGAGATCATTTTATATAAAACTTGGTTCATCCCTTCAACCTGTTATTCAATGAAAACTTCTTCAAAAACTTCATTTTATTAAAGCTCTTTATTTATGCCATGGTTTTTCCTTTTAAAAATGAGATTGGGTTATTTGTTTTAAAGCATTAAAACATCACTTTCGAAACCATTGGATGAACCCCATCGAAAGCGTAGAAAACTTTTTTAAAAGCTCTAAGCATTTACCTTTCGAAGCTCTATAAATCAATCCTTTTAAAGCCAAATCATATCTTCTGAATGTATCAAAAAATTGCATAATAATTTTTAGAAACATAACTTCGAAACCAATAAAAGTACCCCTTTCGAAAGTATTGGGTTTTACTTTTAAATTATCTTTTGAGTCAAAGTGGTTACATATGAAAGTATCACTTTCGAAAGCACTAATAAATTATTTGGGAAAAATTAGATGGTGTCGAAACCATCTACTCGAAAGCTCAAACCCCTAGGAGTAAGACTTTGATGGATAGCACCGAAATCCCCTTCGACACCATTACCTTCGAAACCCCTGAACCCCTTCGAAAGCATTAGGGAAGTGACTTAGCTTAACTTTTATACAAAGAGAACCCTTCGAAAGCATTGATGACTTCAATACACTTGAAAGGAAAAGGAGAAGCAGCTGGGTTTCGATTAGGTTGGAACCACTACTTTCGAAAGCATTCTTTTATAAATAAAGTAAACCCTTTGAAAGCATGTACCTCTAAAACATAAAATGGCAACCTCCTTTGAAAGCTATTTAGAAAAACCCCTTTCGAAAACATATGCTTCGACAACGTCGAAAGCTTTAAATAAAATGAAGCTGGCACTTTACATTTGAAAACAAAACTAAGGTTTCAACCCCATCGGAAGTATTGCTTTCGACAGCATGACTTCCATCTTTTCTCCAATCCACTACGTACCATCTAAGTGATACCTTGTGTATTGGTTTCAACTAGGTGGGTTTCAACCGGGTTGGTTTCGAATGAGTTGGAGCGGAAGCATTTGAGTCGAAAGGCACTACTATAGGAGGCAGAACCAACTTTTATGAATAAAGGCTGAAATTATACTACTTTTAGTAATTGCCTTATAACTACTTGCCTATTTGTAATCTTTTGATTGGTTGTCTTAAACTTTTCAAATACTTTACAAAATAATTGTTGCGTTTATCATAATTAAATCAAAGGAAAAATCAACATTTAACCCATCCATTAAGAAAAAACAATTTTGCAAATAAGTCCTTATTTTAGAATAATTTATTTTCCATATCAAATCAATTAGGAAAAATCCCCAAAAATCACAAAAATTCACTTTCATCGTGTTATCATAAAACATATTAAAATTTCAGACCCAGTTTCTTCCTGAAATAATCAAAATAAATTTTAAACCTAAATATATCATACTTTCCTTTAGAAATTCAAAATAAATCTTCCATAGCTTGGAAAATTACGAAAATTGAAATCCATCTCTATAATTATGTTTTACCTAACATATATTTTTTCCATGGCATTCTAAAATCAATAATACTCGGTTTTGCCTTAAAACCATACGAATTCATATGTAGATGAATTGGTTTAAATCAAACATATAATAGTTCAAGCATAACATCATAAAAACGAATTTAATCTTAAATCCAAGAACATATGATTATAAAAACAAAATCGAGATGGAATGAATTATTATTCACCTTAGATATGATATGGACTTTGAGATTTATTGTAGAATAAATCCCCTAGCTTTAATTCCTTAGCTTGATTGAATTTCTCCTCTTTTCTCTTTGATAATAGTCGGCTCCTTAGGTTTTATTTGTGTTTTGATTATCATAAAATTAAATGTATGTGATGGGCAATTGAAAGTGTATAGCCATGAGTAATAATAGTGTGGCTATTTACTAATATGCCCATGTTTAATTTAAATGCATAAAAGCCCATTTAAGCCCATTTAATCAATTACATAAGCATGGCCTTCTTATAGTTTTATTTAAATCTCAATCCACTTATCATCATTATTCTATTTAATTTATCTAATTAAATCTCCTAAATAATGTTATCAAAAATTAGGGATGTTACAGGCTCCCTCCTAAAGAATTTTGTCCTGGATATTTAGTAAAGGCTAAATACTGAACATAGTAATCATTGTAACGACTCCTAACAACCATACTAGCCTATATGACTAGCAACTATCTATATAAATCTAATATACATATACCCTTAAAGCGGATCAGGATAAGTATTTTTAATCATGTCTTTTGTATCCCAAGTACAGTCCTTCTAGTTGTCGCTCCACTGAACTTTCACCAACCTGACTGTCTTGTTCCTCAATCTTTTCTCATCTCTCACTACAACCTGAACTGGATGTCCAACAAAAGTCAAATTACGGTCACTATCAAATCTTCCAACCTTGTCGGAGGAATTGTAGTCTCTGGATCATGCACATACTTGCAAAGATGAGACACATGAAATACATTATGGACACCTGTCACACTGCTCGGTAACTCTACTCTGTATGCGAGCTTTCCAATCCTCTCTATAATCTTGAATGGTCCAACATATCTCGAGGCTAACTTCCCCGACTTTCCAAATCGTATCACACCATTCATCAGTGATACTTTAATGAAAACTTTATCTCTAATTGAGAATTCTAGGACTTTATTCCTCTTGTCTGTGTAACTTTTCTATCTAGACCGAGCTTCCTTCATCCCTTCTCGGATCAACTCAATCTTGTCTGACGCCTCTCTAACCAAATCTGGACCTAAGACTAATCTGCCTCCATTCTCCAACCAACATGCTAGTGATTTGCATGGCTTTCCACTCAAAGCTTCAAAAGGTGTCATTCCTATACTAGTCTGGTAGCTGTTATTATAGGAAAACTAAACCAAATATAGGTGGTCTTCCCAAGATCCACCAAAGTCTAATACACAAGCTCTCAATAAATCCTCGAGTACCTTGTTGACCCTCTCTGTCTACCCATCCGTCTAAGGGTGATATGCAGTACTCATATTAAGCTTGGTGCCTAATACTTCCTGTAGACTCTTCAAGAATTCACTAGTGAACAAGGCATCTCTGTCACTGGCTATACTAGTAGGAACTCCATGCAGTCTAACTATATTCTTCATGAACAGCTTAGCTAATACAGGTGTCGTTCTGGAATGAAATTGGCACTCTTGGTCAGACTGTCCACTGTAACCCTTATACTTTCATTTCCTCTATTTGACCTTGGCAACCCATATATAAAATCCATGGATATTGAATCCCATTTGCAAAATGGAATCTATAAAGGTTGAAGCAAACCACTCGGCTTCTGATGTTTAGCTTTCACTCGTTGACAGTTTGCACATTGCCTAGCCCACAAGCCAACATTCCCTTTCACACCTTCCCAATAGAAGCTCCTCTTCATGTCCTGATACATATTGTTTCCTCCAGGATGAATCGTAAACTTGGACCAACGACATTCTCCAAGAACTTCTTTCCTCAAGTCCTCTACATTCGGAACACACAATCGTCCCTTCTTTCTCAACCACCCCCTTTGGTCAAGACTAAATTTCTTTAGATCATTGATCTCTATTCCAACTTCAAGTCTCCTAGTCCTCTCGGCCAATACTGGATTC
This sequence comes from Allium cepa, assembly GCA_030765085.1. Taxonomy (NCBI): domain Eukaryota; kingdom Viridiplantae; phylum Streptophyta; class Magnoliopsida; order Asparagales; family Amaryllidaceae; genus Allium; species Allium cepa. Next base: position 491,556,777 of record CM060943.1, read on the forward strand.
TCTTTCTTCTTAAATCCTTTCAATCAGCACTGGCCGAACTTCTAAATAGGACAACATGGCAATACTCTGACTAAAACTAGCAGTCGATCTTAACTGCACACCACAACTGGCCAAAGCTTCTAAATCCTTTCATTCTACCGGCATAGCTAACACCACATTCTGATGTCTTCTACTAAGAGCATCCGCAACCTTATTGCCTTCCACTAGTATGTACTCTATACCAAAATCATAAGCAGCTAAAAACTCCAACCACCTTGCTGTCTCATATTCAACTCCTTTTGAGAGAATAAATATCGTAAAGACTTATGATCGGTATAAAGTTTAAACCTCGCCCCTAAGAGATAATATCTCTAAATCTTCAATGCAAAGATCATCGCAGCAAACTCCAAATAGTTAGTAGGATATCTCACTTCATGCGATCTAAGCTGTTTGGATGCATAGGCAATAACTTTACCGTTCTACATCAATACGGCTCCGAATCCAGTTCTGCACGCATCAGTTTACACCACCAATTCTCGGTTTCCATCTGGAACTACTAACACTGGTGCATTGGTCAACAAATGCTTTAACTTAAGAAATGCTTCCTCACATTTGTCGAACTAGGCAAACTTCACCTCCTTCTTGGTTAACTTAGTTAGAGGTGTCGCTATTCGTGAGAAATCCTTAATGAATCTCTGGTAATAGCCAGCAAGTCCAAGAAAACTTCTAATCTCAGTCACCGTCTTTGGTCTCTTCCAATTATTCACAGATTCATCTTATCTAGATCAATTGACAATCCCTTCTCCGAAACCACGTGATAAACAAACTTAACCTTTTTTTTTTCCAAAATTGACACTTGGTAAACTTCACCTTCAGCCGATTCTACCTCAATGTCTTAAGTACCACTCTAAGATTATCTTCATGCTCTCTTTCATCTTTAGAGTATACGAAAATATCATCTATAAACACTAGTACAAACCTATCCCAGTACTCTTGGAAACTCGGTTCATCAATTCCACAAAGAAATTAGGTGCATTCGTTAATCCAAATGGCATCACTAACCACTCATGCGAACCATGTCTAGTCTGAAACGTTGTTAAAGGAATACTGTCCTCTTCCACTCTTAACTGATGGAAACTTGTCGATAAATCCAACTGGGAAAATACTTTGGCTCCATTCAACTGGTCGAACAGATCGTCTATTCTTGGCAAAGAATCTATTCTTAATCGTCCTTTCATTCCGCTTACGATAGTCGATTCACATCCTTAACAACCCATCTGCTTTCTTTACGAACACCGCAGCCGCTCTCCAAGACAAACTGCTTGACCTAATAAAATTTCTTCCTTCAAGATCCACTAGCTACACCTTCAATTCCTTCGTCTTATTTGGTGTCATCCTAGTTAGGTGGTATACTCACAAGTTCATCCCCGGGCACAAAATTTATACAAAACTCAACTGCTCGTTTCGGTAGTTTTCCTATGACCGCTCAAAGACATCTGCAAACTCTCTTGCTATTCGAACCCGACTTAACTCATCTTCTATCTCCATATCACTAAGCAAAGTACTAACACTCCGATCATAATTCTCCATTGCAAATATTATTCAGTTGTTACTATCAGGGTGTCTTAGCGATATTTCCCTATTTAGGCGAAATATTCTAGCCTTATACCTACCCAACCAATCCATACCCAAAATGATCCCAAAATCTATTAAATCAATAACATACAAGCTTCATGCAAACTTATAACCTAACAAACCAAGTTCTAATTGGTCACATCTCAACCCTAGAGTTGCATACCCTCCTACTGGATTAGCAACCCTGAAGGAAGTAACAAGGTGGGTGGATTCTAAGTATAATCTATCAACCAAACACTGAGATATAAATGAATGTGATGCATTGGTATCAAAACGTACTCTAACCAGTATATTCTGAATCAAACGTACCTTCCATCACAATTTTCCCTTTATTAGCTGCAGTAGGCCTAGTTGGCACAATAGCAAAAACCTTTCCTTCGTCTACACTGACTAGCTCTGGATACCGATTCTTATAATGTCCAAATTGATCACAGTTGAAGAGCTTTACATTATTTTTATTTGCAGCCTTCCTCCCATTACCTGAACCGCACTCATTCGCATAATGACCCTTCTTGTCACACTTATAGCAAACTAACTCTGCGTTTGCCTTCTTGGTAGTATCTCCCTTCTAGGCTCCCTTCTTCTTAAAGAACTTTCTCTTCTTTCCTTGAGAACCCTGAATTTCCACTGGCTTCTCTCTAGCACAATTAGAAAGCATCTCCACATGGCAAGTGACCATCTCCATAACTTAATTTTACTAGGATTGTGAAGATGTAGCAGGGTCGCCCTGGCAATCTCGAGCCTCAGTGCCTAGATGAACCTCTCATTCCTACCGATGTCAGTGTCTATAGTATTATGTCCATAATGAGACAGCTCCTCAAACTTAGTGACATACTCAACAACATACATCTCTCCCTGCTCAAGATCCATAAACTTCCTCATTAACTTTGACTTAGCAAACTCAGACACAAGCTTCTGCTCAAATCTCCTTCTGAAATCTACCCAAGTCAACTGCTCCTTCGAAACCCTGGCAGCAACACTATTCCACTAATGAAGCGTTTACCCTTGTAACTGCTTAGAGTCCAACCTTCTCTTTTGCCCATCATCTAGACCCAAATTCGCAAATATACGCTCACAATGCAACAACCAATTTTCTACTTCAATAGCATTCTCCGTCCCCATAAATGGCTTCCCACCAAGACTGGTGTAGTCTATACTTAGCTCAGCATAATTATTCCCAACTGGAGTAATAGTATTAGCTCCTTCGGCATTTCCAACAATTCCAGAAACAACTCTTGCATGCATCATATTGACGAAGAACTTATACATCGTCCCTGTATATACTGGTGGATTTCCAGCACCCACATTTGCATCAGAATTTTGGTTATTAGCATTAGCCGATTGGCCCAGGTTTTTCCTGGTAGTGGGTCGAGCATGTCCATTTGTTATGGTGCTTCCTCCACCTTAATGTCCTCTTTAATTTTCTGCTTCCATATCTCCTTTCTCGTAAATGTACAAACGATCCTTAGTGAGATACAGAAGAACGGTCTACGAGAGCGGGAAATACGTACTTATATACATATGACTATATATATCAGTTATAAGTACGTTATTATAGTGTTAACCCAAACCCCGAGCTTATTATTTGAATCATTGGATTATGTTTAGAAAATTCTTTAAGGTTTAAGTTTGTTTCAAAGATTCATAAACCTATGCTTTGATACCAAATTGTAACATCCCCTGCTTGGAGGCCCAAAACTAATGGTTATGGATGCTATAGTCATCCATAGTTATTAATCCTCGACGACAAAATATGGCAATGTTTGATACATTGATACACAGAAACACATGAATATGGAAAAAAAATTAAAACAACAACCAAAGTCCACATTCCACTTCAAGATATTTCAAATTCATTACATAATCCTAGTGCATAGACCACGTTCAGACAAAATATACTTATTACAAAATACGCCAAGAGCGACATATGAAGATGCGTACTTGGATGATAAGAGAATATAATAAGGCACTAAAACAAGTTTTCCTTTACAACCAAACACTAAGGAAATAAAAGAACTCTAAGTAGCCAGTATGCCTCCTGCTCGTCACCGGAAGCTTTATTCATCTAAAAGAACACCTGGAAACCCTAAACCTCAAACTACTCAAAATCAATTGAATACCCGAGAGTTTAAGGAGGAAAAAACTTTGAGTCATACATAAAGCCTGGTATGAATAATAATCTACCATCTCAATCCATTTAGATATCTAGTGAGACCTCACCGCTTAGCGGAACGAGTTTTCCCCTCACTGGTGTCTTAAAAACTTTATAACACCACATACTATGCTCTTGCATCCACAATGGTTAAAACAATTCAAAATAATGTGATGATATGCAAACATATATATTAAATCCGGTTTACCCATCCCCATTCTTTCTGACTATCTGTCTCAATTATATTTTCTTGGGGTACTATTAACCAGTTAGTTTTTTGGGCTTACTAATAACCTATTAAATGTTTATGGACTGCCTGTCTGATTACATAGTTTTCATGGGATTACCAAGAACTATTGGTAACTCCAATATCTTTATTTCTTATCTTAGTTTTCATAGGCTGACTAGGAACCTATTGACTAACCGTTAATATCTTAATCTGGATATAGTTTTCAAAGGCTAATTATAAACCTATTGGTGCCTGCAAATATCAGATCATAGTTTTCATGGGTTGACTATGAACCTATTGGCCTCTGCCAATATCTATTGCTATGCACATTTTTCATGGGCTTACTGTAAACCTATTGGCACCTACCAATATCTTTAATTAAGATTTTAACATTTCTTAAGTTATATTCACTACTGGGTCAACCTAGCTGCTTATTTTACCCCTCCCTAAAGTGTCGTTATGGATTAATTACAATGTGAATAAATATATGAAGAAGCAATCATAACAAAAAAATCATACCAATACGGTGGCTTAAAATCCATGAGATCATTTTATATTTTGTTAATCCCTTCGACCCGTTCTTCAAGGAAAACTTCTTCAAAAACTTCATTTAAAAGCTCTTTATTTATGCCATGGTTTTTCCTTTTAAAAATGAGATTGGGTTATTTTTTTTGAAACATTAAAACATCACTTTCGAAACCATTGGATGAACCTCATCGAAAGCATAGAAAACCCCTTTTAGAAACTCTAAGTATATACCTTTCGAAGCTCTATAAATCAATCCTTTTGAAACCAAATTATACCTTTCGAATGTGTAAAAAAATTGCTTAATAATCTTTAGAAACATAGTTTCGAAACCAATGAAAGTACCCCATTCGAAAGTATGGGGTTTTACTTTTAAAATCACCTTTTGAGTCAAAGTGTTACATATGAAAGTATCTCTTTCGAAACCATTAATAAAATTATTTGGGGAAAATTTGACGGTGTCGAAACCATCTATCCAATGGCTCAAAACCCTGGGAGTAAAACTTTGATGGATAGCACCAAAACCCCCTTCGACACCATTGCCTTCAAAACCTCTGAACTCCTTCAAAAGCATTTAGGAAGTGACTTAGCTTAACTTTTATACAAAGAGAACCTTTTGAAAGGATTGATGACTTCAATACACTTAAAAGGAAAAGGAAAAGCGGTTGGGTTTCAACTGGGTTGGAACCACTACTTTTGAAAGCATTCTTTTATAAATAAAGTAAACCTTCGAAAGCATGTACCTTTAAAACATAAAATGGCAACATCCTTTGAAAGCTATTTAGAAAAACCCCTTCCGAAAACATATGCTTCGACAATTTCGAAAGCTTTAAATAAAACAAAGCTGGCACTTTACATTTGAAAACAAAACTAAGGTTTCAATCCCATCGGAAGTATTGCTTTCGACACCATGGCTTCCGTCTTTTCTCCAATCCACTACGTACCATCTAAGTGATACCTTATGTATTGGTTTCAACCAGGTGGGTTTCGACTGGGTTGGTTTCGATTAAGTTAGAGAGGAAGCATTGGAATCGAAAGGCACTACAATAGGAGGCGGAACCAATTTTTCTGAATAAAGGCTGAAATTATACTACTTTTAGTAATTGCCTTATAACCACTGCCTATTTGTAATCTTTTGATTGGTTGCCTTAAAACTTTTCAAATACTTTACAAAATAACTATCGCATTTATCATAATTAAATGAAAGGAAAAGAATCAACATTTAAGCCCATCCGTTAAGCAAAACCAATATTGCAAATAAGTCCTTATTTTAGAATGTTTTATTTTCCATAGCAAATCAATTAGGAAAAATCCCTAAAAATAAAAAAAATCACTTTCATCATATTATCATCAAATATATTTAAATTTCAGACCCAATTTCTTCCTGAAATAATCGAAATAAATTTTAAACCTAAATATATCTTATTTTCCTTTAGAAATTCATAATAAATCTTCCATAACTTAGAAAATTATGAAAATTGAAATCTATCTCTAAAATCATGTTTTGCCTAATATATATTTTTCCATGGCATTCTAAAATCAATAATAATCGATTTTGCTGTAAAACCGCAGAAATTATATGTAGATGAGTTAGTTTAAATCAAATATAATAGTTCAAGCATATCATCATCAAAAACATCATAAAAACGAATTCAATCTTAAATCCAAGAACATATGATTATAAAAACAAAATCGAGATGGAAAGAATTATTATTCACCTTAGATATGATAAGGGCTTTAAGATTTGTTGTTCACCTTCGAGAATTATTATTCACCTTAATAATCTTTAGAAACATAGCTTCGAAACCAATGAGAATACCCCTTTCGAAAGTATTGGGTTTTACTTTCAAAATCATCTTTTGAGTCAAAGTGGTTACATATGAAAGTTTTTCTTTCGAAACCTCAAAAAAATTATTTGGGGAAAATTTGATGATGTAGAAACCATCTATTGAAAGCTCAAAAACCAAGGAGTAAAACTTTGATGGATAGCATCGAAACCCCCTATCGACACCATTGCCTTCGAAACCCCTGAACACCTTCGAAAACATTTAGGAAGTGACTTAGCTTGAATTTAAACTAAAGAGAACCCTTCGAAAGCATTGATGACTTCAATACACTCGAAAGAAAAAGGAAAAGCGATTGGGCTTCGATTGGGTCAGAACCACCACTTTCGAAAGCATTCTATTATAAATAAAGTAATCCCTTCGAAAGCCTGTACCATTAAAACGATAACGATCCGTATTTTTAACTATTTTAAATTATTAAATTTGATATGATTATTGAACAAAAATGGTTAGAAATAAAATTTTAATGAATTATTAATATAATTTATTAGATATGAACTTGGATAATGTTTTGAATAACAAAATTCAAGAAGTAAGAGATTGTAACTTATATTAGAAAATAAAGTCAATAATATTGAATTGGAAATAATTTCATTAATATTGAATAATTGTAAAATGAAAAGTTGTTTTATTATTTGAATTTGTTTTATAAGTCAAATTTTATAAGTTAAATTTTATAAGTTAAATAACTTATATTTCAATTACAACGTTTTATTGAAAAGACAATGCGGATCGTGCTATATGGAACTATACTATACTAGTATGTAAATAAACTAATATACTATAGCAATATGAATAAGTAAAATAAAACAAGCACACCAGGAATTTTTATACTGGTTCGCACTTCCTATTCTACGTCCAGTCTTAGACTCCTTTTGGAATTTCAACTAACTGTAGCCCTCACTTAACCCGGAGGAATAGGTTTACAACACCTGAGCAACGGAACAGGATTTTGTGCCTCGGTAGCAGAAGAGGGCTTCACTTTGCCTGAGCAGCAGAACAGGTCTTTTACAATAAAGTTTTCTTGACTCTATGTGTTCTTTAATAACACGAATTTGTCAATTATAGTACACCCTTCCTATAATCTTCTCCTTTATGATGTATATATGAATACATGAAGAATAAGGAAGTAATAGAATGAAATTGAATGCACAAGAGTATTAGAATCAAAGAATATGAAAGTAGAGTAAGAATGGATTGAATTAAGTTATGGAAACATGATTCTAACGTGTTTATATAAATTATAAATAGGTGCATATGTTCGTGAAGAGTTATCATGAAGAGATATGGTCATATCTACTGAAATGAAGAACACATCTCTTCACGAATGGAAGTGCCTATTTGGAAAAATAGCCATTATAGATATTCAGACTTCGGAATTGAATAATTCAGACTTTTGAAATTGCATGAGCTCAAACCAGAAAGGAAATAGACTAAAATTAACCATTTTCAAACGTCTGAAATGAGCAAGTCAGACATCTGAATATTGTACTAAACAATATTCATTTTTTTAGATTCAGACGTCTGATTTGGTACATTCAAACGTCTGAATGTAAACTAAAAATGAGAATATGCAAAGATTATTAGTGTATGCTAATGAAATGAAAAAAGTGTCGAAATATATATCATATAGGAGATATTTTAACATGAGTAAACTCTAGACACAGACTCGATACATACTTACATAAGATTTGAAGCTTATTTGAATTCGGTCTTGATTAATTCCTGTAAGAACAAGTTAGTATATAATAATGACTTGTATAGTTGTCATAGTCAAAATATCGTAATTACGAAATATCGTAAATACGAAGTTTCAACATTCTTCCCCTTTTTGACGATGACAACTATATAAGTATATACACAATATGAAAATATATAAATAGGAAATAGAATTATATGTACTCCCCCTTACTATAAGCTTCCCCAGTTGATGGTAGTTTTTAAACACCTTCTCCCCCTTTGACATCGACAAAAAGGAAACATAATATATATGAAATACTCACATATCATATGAATGACAGTGAGCAAGAATAGCATAGATAATGTAGAATAGTTAACATACTACTCTATTCCAAAAGAGACATAGAAGTTTAATTTTACAAACCAACATAGCAAGTATGAGATCACCACATAAATACATAACAAGCAGTTGCTAATGCTTCTGCCCAGAAATGTTTTGAAAGTGTGCTTCCATTTAACAAAGTTCTTGCACATTCCTATAATGATCTATTTTTTCGTTCTACAACTCCATTTTGTTGTGGAGTTCTAGGAAACGAAAAATTATGAAAAATTCCTTTCTTTTACAGAAATGTTCAAAAGCTTCATTTTCGGACTCTCCTCCATGATCACTTCTAATATTCTTTATTTTTAATCCTTTCAAATTTTGGATTCTTTTGACAAAAACTTTAAAATGGTCGAAAGTATCGCTTTTATTTTTCACAAATATGGTCCAAGTATATCTAGAAAAGTCATCTACAATTACAAACACATATCTATTGTGATTTATGGATTATACTTGAGTAGATCCAAATAAATCCATGTGAAGTAATTCAAGTGGTTGTAATGTAGAAATAACTTTCTTAGATTTGAAAGATGATTTAGTTAACTTTCCTAATTGACATGTATCACAAATATGATCAATTTTGAAGTTCATTTTTGGTAATCCTTTGACTAAATCATTTTTAGAAAGTTTGTTTATTGCTTTGAAGTTAATATGACAGAATTTCTTCAGCCATAACCAAGGATCGTTTTCTTTGGCTACTAAGCACATATCAGAATTATGGTTTGATTTTCTTATTCAGAACGTATATGTTTCTATCTCTATTACCTTCAAAGATAAGATTTTTATTGTGATCATAAATGCTACACTTATCCTTAGAAAATGAAATTTTGAATCCTTTGTCACATAATTGACTAATACTTAACAAATTGTGCTTCAAGTTTCTGAAAAGTAAACATTGGAAATGAGAGGTGAATTAGAGATACCGTAATTTCTCACATCACCTTTGTCGATGATATAACCTTTGAAATTGTCTCTAAATGTGACAGAGCCTCCATCTGAATATGTAATTTTGTTAGCATATTTTTGTCTCCTGTTATTTGTTTTGAGCAACCACTGTCGAGAATCCATTTTCCTCTTTTCTCAAGTGGGACCTGCAAAAAATAAAAGAATAACATTGGTACACACTTTTTGATAGGGTCCTAAGAGATAGGTCTTAGAAAACCAAACCCAAGAGGATTCAGTAATCCCTTTGTATAAGTAATTTTGACTCTTATGCACATTTTCCAAAAAGGATTTTATATATTTATTCCTAATCAAATCGTTGTTTGTTTAGGAACCCATATTTTATGTTTTTGAAATTTTGATTCCTTTTTGATTAAACTATGGTAGACTTGGATTTAGAAATATTTCTTCTATTTTGTTTATTTTTGGGTGGAGCTACTGATTACTTAGAATAACCTAGTCCTTTCTTATTTAAAACAGATTTGGAATTCTCAATAATGTTAGATTGGTTCACTCTACCTTTATTGAAGTTAGTCACATTTTTAATAATGCTTTCTAACTTTGTTTTGAGGCTAGTATTGTCTAGTTCAATCATTTTGATCTTGGTTTTTAGCTTAAGATTTTCATAGATAAGAGCATCATTCTTTTCCTTTCGAGTTTCAATTGCTTGACTCAATAAGGTAAGTTGAGAGTTATCATTAGAAAAAGTATCTTGAAGTTTTCCAAGTTCTTCTTCTAATATCTGCTTTTCGTCATTAAGCATATCTCTCTCGAATTATGACTTTCTATGATTTTCTAGAGCCTCCTTATATTTTCTTTTGAGACTTTTTAAAGTATCTAATAATTCAATTCAATCAAGTCATAAAAAGTAAGATCATTTACCGCATTCTCTGTAGCCATGAAACAAACATTTGCTCGTTCATTTTCACGATCAATATTGCTTTTTGAAGAAGAAGAATCTGAGTCATCCCATGTTACTGAAAATGCTTTTATTTTAAACTTGCCCTTTCGGTTCTTATTGTGATATGTTTTTTGTTTTGGACAATCTTTTTGTATGTGCCCCTTATTGTGGTAGTTAAAGCATTCTAGTATTGATGAAGATGGCTTATTTGAATCGTTGTTGAAGTTTCTTTTCCCATTGTTTCGATTTCCTTTTCTGTACTTCAAAATCTTTTTAAAGTTTTTAGCAATGAATGCTAAGTCTTCTTCATCCAAATCGGATACTTCTTTTTTGTATGAAATAACCATAATCTTTTTGTCTTGCGCTTGTACTCTTTTAGCCTGCAAATTCACTTCGTAGGACATTAGGTTTCCTAGTAACTCTTCTGGCTTCATAGTAGAAAGATCATTTGCTTCTTCAATGGCTAAGATCTTTCTTTCCCATTCATCCGTTAAAGAGTTTAGGATTTTTGATACAATATCAAAATCAATAAATTTTTCTCCTAGTCCTAATAGAGAGTGAGAAATATTTGAAATCTAGAGTACATATCATTAATAGACTCATCTTGTTTCATTCTAAAATTTTGAAATCGACTTTTTAACTTAGAAATTTTGCTTTGTTTAACCCTGTTAGTACCTTCCTGTGTAACTTTTAGTGTTCCCCATATTTGATAAGCAGTTGTACACATATTAACTCGATTGTAATCATTCTTGTCTAAGGCACAAAATAACAAATTCATAGCTTTGGCATTTGCAATAGCATCTAATTTTTATGTGTTTGACCATGAAGAGTATTCTGTTGTAGGAATGTTACACCCAGTTTGAGTGATATTCCATGAATCAAAACCATTTTCTTGCATATAAATATGCATTTGAGTTTCCCAATCATTGTAATTCATGACATTGAATAGTGTAGGTCGTGCAGTGGATTGACCTTCTACAAAACTGGTGTTAGTGATAGTGCTAGTGCTGGTGTTGTTTTCCATATTAACAAACTATCAAATAATTTTGTAATGGTTAATAGATGCCTTGCTCTGATACCAAATGAAAAGACAGCGCGGATCGTGCTATATGGAATTATACTATACTGCTACGTAAATAAACTAAGATACTATAGCAATACGAATAAGTAAAATAAAACAAGCACACCAGGAATTTTTATATTGGTTTGAACTTTCCATTCTATGTCCAGTCCTAGACTCCTCCTGGAATTTCAACTAACTATAGCCGTCACTTAACCTGGAGGAACAGGTTTACAACACCTACAATGGAACATGATTTTGCGCCATAGTAGCAGAAGAGGACTTCACTTTGCCTAAGCAGCAGAACAGGTCTTTTACAAATAAAGTTTTCTTGACTCTATGTGTTCTATAATAACATGAATTTGTCAATTATAGTATACCCTTCCTATAATCTTCTCCTTTATGATGTATATATGAAAACGTGAAGAATAAGGAAGTAATAGAATGAATTTGTATGAAATTGAATGCACAAGAGTATTAGAATCAAAGAATATGAGAGTAGAGTAAGAATAGATTGAATTAAGTTATGGAAATATGATTCTAATGTGTATATATAGATTATAAATAGGTGCATATTTTGTGAAGAGTTATCATGAAGAGATATAGTGATATCTATTAAAATGAAGAACGCGTCTCTTCATGAATGGAAGTGCCTATTTGAAAATATAGCCATTATAGATATTCAGACTTTTGAATTGAACAATTTAGACTTCTGAAATTGCATGAGCTCAAACCAGAAATGAAATAGGCTAAAAATAACCGTTTTCAGATGTCTGAAATGGATAAGTCAGACGCCTGAATATTTTACTAAATAATATTCATTTTTCCAGATTCAGATGTCTGATTAGTTTACATTCAGACGTCTGAATGTAAACTAAAAATGAGAATATGCAAAGATTACTAGTGCTAATGAAATGAAAAAAGTTTCGAAATATATATTATATAGGAGAGTTTTAACATGAGTAAACTCTAGACACAGACTCGATACATACTTATATAAGATTTGTAGCTTATTTGAATCTAGTCTTGATTAATTCCTATAAGAACAAGTTAATATATAATAATGACTTTTATGGTTGTCATAGTAAAAATATCGTATTATGTAATATCGTAAATACGAAGTTTCAACATTTATTAGATAGTTAAATTCTTCAAATTAATATTGGAAATTATTTAAATAATTGAATCTTGAATTTAATATGAATGAAAATGATATCAAAAATTTATTTAAATTTTATTTAAATATGAATGAGGAATGTTAACTTTTAAAATTGGATTTAAAAGTGAACAAATTGAATTTAGAAATTTCTTGGTTTAATTAATGTGTAAAAATAGCCTTTCTGGGCACTATCTCGGATTTGGATGAAATCAATTTTGTTGGATCCGCAATAATGAGTTATTATAGGATTTCATGTTTCGTAGTGATCGAACTTATTGTTTGGCCGTGTGAGCTTGAAATGCGTAGAATTTTCTTTTAGAATTTAATTAAAATAAATTAATTTTATAATGCTATCTTCCGAATATGATGGAATTTGCTTCTGAAACTAGCTCCATTGTATCAAGATTGTGGGTATAACATATAAAATGCCAGGCGGAACGCTTTGTTTGGGGTTTAGAAAAATTTGTCACATCAATAGTGTTTTGTAAACTTCTATATAAATCCCTAAATTGCTCAAACCCTAGCTAAGTATTCAGGCCACCTCTTACGTTTAACGACAGAAATTTTCTCGATTTCCTTCCTCCTTCTCTCACAATTTGTTCATTTTTGAAACTTGACTTCAACCTAAGAAATGTAGATCTCATCGAGCTCTTCGATTTGTGCGGTTGGATCAAGGCGGAAGGTTCGTATTCGCCAAGATCTGGCTTTGAAAGTCGTGCGTTTTATAAGTTTTTCTTGGCGATTGTAGCCCTGGAGGGGGCTGCACATCTGGCGAAGATGGAGGAGGCTAAGGCGCGTGCGTAGGTAAGGTTGGATCGATGCCTGGAGGCTTGGGACGGCGGCGCGCGCAACGTGATCGAACGCGAGTTGGGTTTCGGCTGGAAACTTTTGCGTATGTGGGAGATGATCAAGGTTAACGAAAATTATGTTGTTAAGTTGATTATTTTACTAATTATAATTTAATTATCGAATGTTTATAAACTGCATCAGTTTCATGTGAGGTCCGATTCGAGCGAAACAGGTCACGATGCGACCGTATAGACGTCCTCTGCAGCATGGAATTGAAGTGAAATTTATTTGAAGCTGAAATATTTTCAGTTTTAGAAAAAGGTGAGTGTTTAAACACTCATGAAGTACCAACATATTTGTGTGTTAGTTAAATTTAAATCAAGATGTAATTTAATTTTATTGACTGTTGTTTGGTAGTTAAATCGACATTTAAATTAACATATGATTTCAACCAGTAGAAATTTAAATTCATAGTTAAATTTGGAATTTAAATTAATAGTAAAATTCCTGATTGTTGATAATTATTTAACTTTCATGATTTGTTGGCTATTTTGGATGTTGTTTGTGATGGATGCCTATATGTTGATATATTGGATGATTGGTAGTTTATTTATTTATAAATATCCTTATTGTAACCCTATAAGTTATTTGACAGCAACTAAACTGTTATTTGATTATTTTTAATAAATTAAGAAATAGGTTGAAATAATATATACCTATGACATTTATTTTGAATTGAAATGACAGAGATCCATCCATGAAATTAAATTGAAATAACTATTCACTTGGCCATAGAATAGAAAATTATAAAGGGACACTGGGTTGATTAAATTAAATGATTTTAAAATTCTTAGATTTGAATTTATTCAAATGATTTCATTTTATAAAAATAAAATTGAATTGAAATATGGAAATTGAATTAATTTTGAATTAGAGTTTTGAAATGTGAGATCAAAATTTGTTAAAGAAAATTGCTTAAAAAGGAAATTTGAGGTTTTGAAATTATAATTGAAATATGATTTGAATTTCGAAAATTGGTTTGTTTTAAAATATTTGAACCTTAAATTGAATATTGAACTTTAATTTAATTTAAGTGATTTAAATCGATATTCTGAAATTGAACTCTAATCTATATAAATTGGAATGGTTTAAAATTGAGAATTGAATTGAAATCTAAACCATTAAATTGAATAGTTGAATCGAAGTTGAAACTGAAATTGAAATAATTTAAAATTGAAATTGGAATCAAAGTTAATTCGAATTGAAATCGGAATTGAGTCGATTTGAATTGAACTGAGATTGAAAATAACTTGAATTGGAATAGTTGAAATTGAATCAGTTGATTGGAATTTGGACGCGAGTCCAAATTTGTTGAAATGGAAAGAGTCGGTTTGATTTGAAATTATTTTCAAAATAAAATATTTTAATATAAACTATTTAAAATCTATCCATTTAAATATTCAAATTATCTTAATTTTTCAAGCTGTTCTACTATATAAACCATTTCAATGCTAAAACTATTCTATATTAAACTATTTTAAAATTTTAAACTATTTAAAACTATTCAAACTATTTTCTAAAAATTCAAACTTGTTAAGGTTGGAATGTTTTATTTAAATCATGGATTTAAATACGAATTGGGTTAAAATGAACTTATAACCTAAATTGAAATTCGGAATGGAAATTCGAATGAAATGATATTTCTCAAGTGAAATTGATCATATTTATGTTAATATGATATTTTGAAGTGAAAAAGATTTTGAAGCGAGTATGATATTTTGATATCAAGTATAAATTGATTTTGAAATGTAAAAGTACTAATCAGTGTGTAAAACGACGTTTGGTTGTTAAAGAGACCAGGGCCTCTTATTGGCATACTATCTGTTAATATTGGAACCACATTAACAACTGTGTATGCGAAGGAGACTCCGTAAAGAAGTGGTTGGATTTGGCATCGTTTGCTGGATTTCAAGAAAGATAACGATGATGGATAGACACCGGCACTTGTGCCAATCTGAAATGACTAAAACATGATGGCTTGACAGGGTCAATGAAGCTAATTACCTCTAGAGGACATCCGTTCTTTGATTTCTTTTTGAAATTGGTCCATACTATTACTCTTGTTGTTGATTTTGATTGGTGCACCTTGATTTGGTATAACCTCCTTTTCACTCGATATGGGATGGATGGACACGGTGGGCGGTCGTGACTATGATGCGTTTCCACCAGCTTTGTGACCCGAACTAGTAGCATCCTACCTTGGGCCTTGCCTCACATGTCTTGTCATACTTTTATCCCTATACAAGACCGCTATGATTTTGGTTTAGTGTTGTCCCATCACAGCGCATCCCTATCCCCCCACGTGCTACTAGGGCATTATATGCAAACTGTACGACAATGCTTAAAACGCATTAAGTGGGATTAATGTAAAGCCTTAACGCTAAGCAAAATATTTATTTTACCGATTAGACATAACATATATAGCATATTATGCTAAATATAAATATTTTGACGGATTCTTAAGAGATGGAAAACCTCGTAACATCTCTTGAGGTATTGCACGCACATTATAAACTTGATAGGAGATGTGAAACCCCATAAGAATCTCTTACGCTATTACACTCCTTTATATGTGATATTGGTTTGACTCGCATAAGGATATTTTAGTCCTGACTCGAGTATTTTGTCTTCTCATTAAGCTCGAGTCAGTCCTGAGTTTTCAGTGCGTTGAAAATCATTTTCTGGAAGATGATGATGAAGCTTTGGTATATTATATTACTAGTATTATTTCCCCATCATGTAGTTCTGCTGCATTATTCTATTTTTCCGTTATATATAACTCTGATAGATATTGTAAAATTTTAATCAAATGTATAGTATAAAAAGCTTCATGAACTTTTTATTCGATGATTATATTTTGTCATTCCGCTACGAGATTCTGTATTTGTTTTCTTTTTTTCTTATTTTTATTAATTAACCCCATTGTTATCTATGTTTCGGATTGTTTGAGTTGCACATGTGTGGATTATTGTCGATTTAAACCTTTCGAAATGTAGGTCATCACAAAAACATAAAATGGCAACCTCATTTGAAAGCAATTTAGAAAACCCCTTTCAAAACTTCAAATACGTCGAAAGCTTTAACTAAAACAAAGCAAGCACTTAACATTTGAAAGCAAAACTAAGGTTTCGACCCCATTGGAAGTATTGCTTTCGACAACATGGCTTCCGCCTTTTCTCTAATTCACTATGTACAATCCAAGTGATACCTTGTGTATTGGTTTCGACTTGGTGAGTTTTGGCTGGGTTGGTTTCAACTGAGTTGGAGCGGAAGCATTGGAGTCGAAAGACAATACTATAGGAGATGGAACCAACTTTTTTGAATAAAGGATGAAATTATGCTACTTTTAGTAATTGCCTTATAACTACCTGCCTATTTGTAATCCTTTGATTGGTTGCCTTAAAACTTTTCAAATACTTTACAAAATAACTGCCGCATTTATCATAATTAAATCAAAGGAAAAATCAACGTTTAAGCCCTTCCATTAAGCAAAACCAATATTGCTAATAGTCCTTCTTTTAAAATAATTTATTTTCCACAGTAAATCAATTAGGAAAAATCCCCAAAAATCAAAGAAATTCACTTTCACCATGTTATCGAACATATTAAAATTTAACACCCAATTTCTTCTTAAAATAATCGAAATAAATTTTAAACCCGAAAATATCATATTATCCTTTAGAAATTCATAATAAATCTTCCATAGCTTGAAAAATTACGAAAATTAAAAACTATCTCTAAAATCATGTTTTACCTACTATATAATTTTCCCATGGCATTCTAAAATAAATAATAATCGATTTTTCCTTAAAACCGTACAAATTCATATGCTATGAATTGGTTTAATCAAACATATAATAGTTCAAGCATATTATCATCCAAAACACCGTAAAAAAAAATTTAATCTTAAATCTGAGAATATGATTATAAAAAAATAAAGATGGAATGAATTATTATTCACCTTAGATATGATAAGGACTTTGAGATTTGTTTTAGATTAAATCCCCTTGCTTTAATTCCTCGGTTTGATTGAATTTCTCCTCTTTTCTCTTTGATAATGGCCGATACCTTAGGTTTTATTTGCGTTTTAATTTTGAAGAAATAAAATGAACGTGAATGGGCAATTGAAAGGTATAGCCATGAGTAATAATAATGCGACTATTCGTTAATATGCCCATGTTTAATTTAAATATATAAAAGTCAATTTAAGCTCGTTTAATCAATTACTTAAGCACGACCTTCTTATAGTTTTATTTAAATCTCAATCCCTTTATCATTATTATTCTATTTAATTTATCTAATTAAATATTTTGAATAATGTGATAAAAAATTAAGGATGTTATAGTATTAGTGTCGATTTCCAAGGGTCGAAGAAACGGTCATCATAAAATTTCTATCACTAACAAACTAAATATTGGAGTTTAATTAAATTATAGCCATGTTATAAACTAATATCAACTTCATCTAACTCTATTCAATAGGAATATGACACAATAACTATATGTGTGGGATCTTAATCAATTAAACTGATTATCTACTCAAACCAATCCAATCAAAGCGAGATAATTACTTATATATATTATTTTACAAATTCTAGGTAATACTTTTCCATAAATAAAATTTTGGGGATTTATACTGAAATAGAAATTCAGAGTTGTAATTCCACTCACTTAAACTATAATTTCTTAAGCGTTTGAATCCAGTCCAATCTTATACCATGCTGTAGTAATCTTGCTACGAGTGCAATAGCGAAGATCATGTCTTGATTGGACCTCGTTTGCAAGATATACGAATTTTATAAGAATATGGATTATAAACGTTAATCAAAACTTAATCAAACAATTAATTACCAAATGACCCCAAAAATCCCTCTTTCTCAAAATTCCTATGCATACATGCGTACACGAACCCATATCATGTGACCTTCTCTCTTTGATTTTTCCACCTACACACCATCAATCGATGCACTGGCAGTTTCAGTGTGCTCTACTACGCGGGCCCTTCGCGTCGCACACCAACAATTCAAGTTCGGCGTCCATAGCAAAATGCGACCTGACCCATTCTCCTTCAACCACAATATGTTGCGACTTCCAATAAGGCATCGCACTACTCCGATAAGCTTCCATCTATTCATCCTTGCAAGACCCACTATCCATTTTACCTAACTCCTCCCTAAACTACGTTAACCCTTAACTCTAGTCATGACTAAGAAAATGATGGCCACCTCAAACATAATCGCATCCCCATCGCCTACACGGATGCGAAGCACTCCTTTCCACGAGTCCAACAAATCTGATGTCATCATATATCGCTGTTGAAGCTGTAGATTAAATCCAAGGAAGGAGACGGGTTTATTTTTTAAGGAGTAGGAGAAAGAAAAAGAGGGAAAAAATGAAATATTTCCTCTGTATGTGTGTCTGCACACATACACAAGCATGCGCGCACATACAGACTCTCTCTCGCACACACAAACAGATATATATATATATATATATATATGTTTGTTTGTATGTGTGTAATTTCTTAAATAAATCACCACATGTTTTGACCTTGTACGATCATACAGTATATCGGATCACTACGAAACTCGTCAGCGCACATCGCCTTACTTTTTCGGTCCCAAGACATAAATTTCGTTGTCATTTGAGATAGCGTTGTGAGATGATAATTCCATGCATTTCGAGATTGTTTTGGCCATTGGATCGCCCAACTCTAAAAATTCCTCAATCATGCGTCTTATGTTGAAGTCCTTATTCCATAATCATAAACTGTCAATCGAGATCCCACTGCACTCGACTACGCATGTATTTTCAAAATACGTATAACAGTACATAAATGGTAAAAATATCGTGACTTCAAAATTTATACTCATTTTGATTCACAACATCGATTCAGACTCAACGTTAGTGGCCTCGAGTCCTAATTGCCTGTACGCGAAAAGTCAGATCCTTGACCTTTAATTAATCAAAGATTCAATGTTTAAATTAATTATTTAAATATCCAGTCAAAAGAATACAAGTTGTTAAACTAAGTATTAGTTGAGCTTCTTGAACTTCTTGATAATATAAAACCAAGTCTAAGAGGTGGTTTTTGGGTAGCATTACATTCAAGGAGAGGAAGGTTATCAAGAAAGTTTCTAAGTTTTCCTACGTGGCTAAGAGAATTTTTCATCTATTTGCCATTCGATTTACATGGAGTCATCTTATCGACTAAGTGAACTAGAGAAGAAATTTCATTAAGGATTAGCGAGAAAGGAGAATTTTTTTGAAATTTCGGTGGTAATCTGATGAAGTACATTAGTGAATTTGAAGATAGAAATGCCAGTCTTTGGATAGGTTCGGTATCTATGACTGTTGTGGTATTTACATGATTTAACGAGAGTGTTGTGGTTCCTTTGGATAAGTCTTGTTGTTTGATTTTTGTACTTCCTAACACCATGATGTGGTATTAGAAAATGTAAAATTGTGTCTTTAACTCCGTATAGTGATGTGGTGCTAAAGGAATCTAGTGTTGCACATTTGATACCACATCATGGTATTATGAAACAAGAATGTGAGTGCTTTTAATAAAATATACCAATTATACTTTATTAATATTAATCAAAATTTTATATATGCTTTGGTACTGACTTCTTTTGTTTCTAACGCTTGCTTTTGGTGCAGGCTTAGCGTGTTGAGAAGCTTAAAGAAATAAAAAAGAGAACACTTCTGAATTTGTCATCAGAATCAAACACCCGTCCCGAAGAAGCAAGCAAGTGTTCCAATGTTTGCTTTCAAGGAGTGCATTACAAAAGCAAAGACCAAAATGTTTCAAGAGATTATGTTTTCGCCTCTAGATTATGAAAATTCAAGATATCACTTTTATATACTACATTGTTTTCATTTCTACATGTTGGATATTTGTATCGATGATTCGAGAAAGATGAAGGTTATAACTGCGGTACTTACGATTTCAAAGATCTAGTATGTAGATTCTTTTAGACAATAGTTCAACCCAGTAGGTACAAACGGGTTATTGAACTATCGACTTCAGGATTCAATGAAGTCTTGAAACTGTGTAATCAGATTCAAAACTTGTGCGATTTTGATCGACCAAGAACACTGAAATTTGATTTTTGATGATGCAATTTATTAGAGAATAATATGAAGAAGAAGAAAACCGATCTACAACGTTTCTGCGTTTGCAACACCTTTCAGGGATCACAAATTGTAGTGAAAGGCAGTGTTCTGCACCACTTTCTAAGCGTCACAAATCTGGAGGAAGAAGAATGAGATGGAAAGAAAAGAGATTGTTCTTTTGTGATGATTCCCGGGCGTCACTATTTATAGTAGTGAGGAAGTGTCCATTCGTCAGGCGTCGCATCCTTTCCAATAGTCCATAACAGCTATGAATGGTTACGCCTTTTCGCAATGGTTTAAAACTGTTACCAAACGGTGGCGTCCCTTTATTCAAATGACCCATCAAAAATATCCGTTCAAACTCAAATTCTAGCTCCCGCCTGTCAACAAAAATTAATTCGTCATTTTAGACCCGAACTCAAACCCGATCAGGTCGGACGGACGACGGCACGCGCGTGTTGTGGTGATGCATAACTTCTCTCCTAACATCAAAGCAAAGCTTTGGGTGTCCAAAGGGCCCAACCTTCCTTAGAGAAATCCATATATAAATCAATATATTCTCTTAATTTCCTAGATGTGGGACTATTCATTCCCTCTTCTTCCATCTTCTTCTACTTCATCCCTCTTCAAAAACAACCTCAAACCCAAAACTATTTTGAAAATTTCCAATAATTTCCCCTCATTTTCAAAATTTGTAAAATAATTAAAATAGACGGTTGCATCACTAAAGTGACTACCTACATACCCGAGTGGGATCAAGCCAATGTAGTTCCTATACCAAGTTTTGCATCATCGTGGAAAGCAATGCATAAATGATATGTATCTTTTGGATTTGAACCTTCACTAAGTGTAAACCATTCGAAGTTATATCAAGATCTATGGTGAACGTAACTTGAACCAAGTACCCCTAGTTATAGTACCAGAATAGTCACACATACTGATTTCCGTATATAGAGTGTTTTGTATGCTCAACACATTAGACCATGTGCTTAAATCCTGAGTTCATGGGTCTACTTTAGAAACCAGTCTTACTTTCGTAGGAAACGTCTTGATTTCCATACTCATATAGGTAATTCTCTTAAGGTGTCTTTGCAATACACCTTTTTAAGGAAACTAGACTTATTAAGGATATATTATCCATCTTTTGTTTTTATAGAATCCAACACTAAATATTATGGACAACACTAAATATTATGGGATTATTGATTTAGTGTTCCATTATCATTCTCTTAACTTGTTGGTACCCATTGAACTTTGTCTATCCTTTCCAATACATAAGTTGGGTTTCTGTTAAGGATGACTAACCTTCATTCATAGACATTATTCCCATTTCCTTTGATTTTATAGAAACCATTGCCTTTGGAAGACTCGTTGTAAGTGGGTCAGCCAAGTTTTTCTTTGTTTCTATGTAATCAATAGTTATTACTCCACTTTTGAGTAACTGTCTTATCATTTAATGTCTTAGACTCACATGTCTAGACTTCCCATTATATGTCTTACTAGAGACATTGTATATATTAGCCTGATTATCACAGTTAATCAAGACTCTTGGAGATGGCTTCTTCCATAATGGGATTTCTATTAGTAAATTCCTAAGCCATTCCGCTTCCATACAAGCATATACTAATGCAATCAATTCTGACAACATTGTTGAGTCGGATATACATGTTTATTTCTTGAAAACCCAAGACATAGCAGCACCTCCTAATGTAAAGATCCATCCAGTCGTAGACTTGGATTTTGATTCTACATTGTTCCAGGTTGTATCACTATATCCTTCTATTACAGTAGGATATCCTTTATAAGATAAACCATAGGTAACGGTTCCTTTTAAATAAGCTAAAACTTTGGAAATAACTTTCCAATGTTCGAAACCTGGATTACTCGTATATCGACATAACATTCTTATAGCATGTGCTATGTCTGTTCTAGTGCAATGTACAGCATACATAAGACTCCCAATAATACTAGAATACTCAAGTTGAGAAATGGTACGTTCGGTATTCTTTCTTAATTTAATACTACGATCTAAAGGAGTAGGTACTAGTTTATCATTATGATGACCATACATTCGGAGGAACTTCTTAATGTAATGAGATTGAGTTAGCAACAACTCCCCCTCTTTCCTAATAATTTTAATTCCTAAAATTACGTCAACTTCTCCTAGATCATTCATATCAAATTTAGAAGATAGAAACTTCTTAGTTTCATTCACACAGGATATATTGGAACCAAATATTAGCATGTCATCAACTTATAAACATATTATAACATGATCGTTGTTCACTGATTTTCTATAAATACATTTATCAGCATCATTAATAATAAATCCATATGACAATGCTATTTTATCAAACTTCTCATGCCATTGCATGAGAGCTTACTTCAGACCATAAAGAGACTTTACTCATTTGCAAACTTTCTTTTCTTGGCTCGAGGTTTTGAAACCTTCAGGTTGTTCTATATAAATCTCTTCTTCCAAATCTCCATTTAGAAATACAGTCTTTACATCCATTTGACGTATGTCCAATTTATGAATTGATGCAAGTGCTATTAAACAGCGTATAGAAGATATGCGAGCAACTGGAGCATATGTACCAAAATACTCAACTCCATGTCTTTGCTTATATCCCTTAGGAACTAATCTGGCTTTAAACTTATCAATGGATACATTTGTATTTAAATTTTTCTTAAATATCCATTTACATCCTGTAGGTTCAGCACCAGGAGGTAAATCAGTTAAAAACTAAGTTTGGTTTAATAATATGGAATTCATTTCATCATTAATAGCTTCCTTCCAAAATACTGAATCTTTGGAACTCATAGCCTCAGAATAAGTTTTAGGGCCATCATCGACGTTCATGACATATCTAGTCACATTAAAGACTTCGTCCTTACTCCCTTGTATAAGATATATAACGAAGTCAGGACCATAGTCCTTCTCTATTCTTGCTCTTTTACTTCTCCTTTGTTCAGTACTATTATCTGGTACTGATACTTTCTTGCTGTTTTGAGCAGGAGCACAGTCATTGTCATTGATATCATCAATCGTATTAGGTTTTGGACTAAATGATCTCAATCGAATCTCAATAGTTTGATTTTCAAAGAATTCTACATCTACAGATTCTATAACTTCTAAGGTGTCAAGTATTAGGAATTTATAAGTTATACTGTTAAGTGAATATCTTATGAAAACATATTTAAATGCCTTATTTCCTAACTATAGTCGTTTAGGGTCTGGATTTCTAACATATGCTAAAAAACCCCAAACTTTACGTCTTGTAAGATTCGGTTTCTTATTAAACCATAATTCATAAGGAAAAACAATATTCTTTTTAAGTGGTACTTTATTTAAGATATAACATGCAGATAACATAGCATCACCCCATAGGTTATAAGGTAATTTTGAACTTATGAGCATGCCATTAACCATTTCTACTAAAGTTCTATTTTTCCTTTCAGCAACACCATTTTGTTGTGGTGTATATGGTGCAGTGCATTGGTGAACTAAACCATGTTGTTTACAAAATAAGGTGAATTTATTTGAGAAATATTCACCACCTCGATCTGAATGTAATACTTTTATTTTGACTCCTAATTGTGTTTCGACCTCTACTTTGTAAATTCTAAATTAATCAAACGCCTCATCTTTAGTTTTCATTAGATACACATATGCATATCTAGTATAATCATCAATGAATGTTATATAGTGTTGGTTACCACCATAGGTGGTATGATTTTTTAAGTCACCCACATCACTATATACTAAATCAAGCAAGCCAGTTTTCCTTTCTACAGATCTAAAGGATTTTCGGTGCATTTTTTCTTGAACACATATTTCACATTGATCGATAGTATCGAAATCACAATCAGATATTAATCCTAGTTTATGCATATTTTTAAGGGAATTATAATTAACATGTCCTAGTCTACCATGTCATAAGCTAATAGAATCAACAATATAAATAAAAGATTTCTTTATTAGATTCAACTTAAACATTTTAGAATCCATAAAATTGCAAATAAGAAAATTTTTCTTACTTGCCTCGGACATGCGGTATTTGCTTCCTATTGCAACCCAGAGTGCCTTTGCAGTTTCTAAAGTCCTATATGCATTGTAGACAGGAGTATATAACTCATTCAGAATGTGCCCTCTACATAGAAAATCATCCTCTTTGCGCTTTGCACGTTTTACTTTCAATTCGTCGGTATCTATATCAGTTTTCCCTGGTATTTCCTCCAAGTTACCTTCAAGAAGATAGAACAAATTAGACCGTGATCAAAAAAACTTCACTCTTTGGTAGATCCTTGAAGTCAGAAGTACAACAGTTATAATCTTCATCTTTCTCGAATCATCGATACAAATATCCAACAATTTTTAGACAATAGTTCAACCCAATAAGTACAAATGGGTTATTGAACTATCGACTTCAGTATTCAATGAAGCCTTGAAACAGCGTAATCGGACTCAAAACTTGTTCGATTTTGATCCGACCAAGAACACTCAAATTTGATTTCTGATGATACA
Source organism: Allium cepa (assembly GCA_030765085.1). Lineage (NCBI taxonomy): Eukaryota > Viridiplantae > Streptophyta > Magnoliopsida > Asparagales > Amaryllidaceae > Allium > Allium cepa. Next base: position 491,581,760 of record CM060943.1, read on the forward strand.
ATTTTGTAGAGAACAAAATGAAGAAGAAGAAAAACCCGATCTGCAACGTTTCTGCGTTTGCAACACCTTTCAGGCGTCGCAAACTATAGTGAAAGGCAGTGTTCTACAACACTTTCTGAGCGTCGCAGATCTGAATGAAGAAGAATGAGATAGAAATAAAAGAGATTGTTCTTTTGTGATGGTTCTTGGGCGTCACTATTTATAGTAGGGAGTCAAGCGTCGCATCCTTTCTAACAGTCGGTTATGCCTCTTTGCAACGGTTTAAAACCATTACTAACTGTCGCGTCCCTTCATTCAAATGACCCACCCAAAATATCCGTTCAAACTCAAATTCTGGATCCGGCCTGTTAAGAAATATTAATCTGTCATTTTAGACCCAAACTCGGTCGGGTCAGTCGGACGGACGGCGGTGCACGCGTGTGGTGGTGACGCGTAACTTCCCTCCTTACATCAAAGCAAAGCTTTAAGTTCCCAATGGGCCCAACCTTCCTTAGTGAAATCTGTATATAAATCAATATATTCTCCTAATTCTCTAGATGTGGGACTATTCATCCCCTCTTCTTCCTTCTTCTTCCAATTCTTTCCTCTTCAAAAACAAACCTAAACCCAAAACTATTTTGAAAATTTCCAACACTACACACTCACCTCTATGAAAGATTTTTATTTTTATGAATGTGTTGAGGGTCAATTTGCATTAATTTATTAATTTTATAGCTTATGTATTGGCTTATGTATTGATCTTGACAATTTAAAGCTTTGTAAGTGATGCATAAATGTATCGGCTTATGTATTGATCTTGTTGACTGAAAGGTAACTTGAAGGTGAAAATAACTAATAAATGTTATCTACCATATTTTAAAAATGGGAGGGTAAAGGTGTGATATTTAGCTTTGGCATTGTCCCTTTGGATCTTCTTAGAAGACAATGTATCCCTCCAAGTCATGTAAATGATTCTGATATGACATGTTTCTTTTTTCATCTTTCTCTCTTCACGAATTTAAAGGTTGAACAGACTTAAATACAATATGTTTTCAAATCTTCATATTATACAAATTATGACCCTGCCAGTACTCCTACATTTTAATAGCTATATTATCTGCTAGTATAATACTGCCTGCACTAAAATAGCTGTATTATCTGCTAGTATAATATTGCACTCATTTTAAGTTATTCTTCGTAGAATCAAAACGTTAACTAACTTGTGTTAAAATTATGTATATGTCTTGATTTACCTAAAACCATTGTTAAATCTGATTTTATCCGTAGACTAATTATGAACAAAACTTCATCTCTAGAAATATAAAAGTGGCTGTGAAGTTGGAATGGCCCAGATTGTTGGAAGAGATTGGATTTTGAATGCCATCTGATGTCAACACAGAAGTTAATAACAAACTTCAAAATGCACAAGAATTTGTATGTTATCACTTCTGTACAAATTGTTATTTACCTTTTGGTATTTTTTGTTTTACTGAAAATCTTCTTGAAATTCTCAAATTGACACAATTCTGATATACTTGAAATACGTCTATGCATCCTACATATGAATATATGACATGCTAAAATTCTATAATTTTTTTGTTCTATTCCATCGAAATTCATTTTTAATATTACATTGTCGTTGCACCGAAGAAAAGGAAGTAATTCTAAGTCGATCTATGATGTAACAACCCAACTTTTTGACACTCGAATGTCGAATGTCGACGCTAATACATTCATGGTATTCACTTGCTCAACACCAAGTATATATCAGAAAGACATATTGTTAGAGTTAAGTAACGAGGGAAAAATAGAAAATTAACGAAAAACCACAATATCAGAATCTCATAAGCGGAATAATAATGTCCAATATCCAAAAAGACATAATAAAAAATTACTCCAAGATATAGAGTAACTTCAGAGTTACAAAATCTTAGTACAATCATCAGTTTGGACAGTTACAATCGTCTATCTTCACAATGCTGCTAAATACACACTAATAGTGCAATGAATATAAAAATAGATAGAAAGATGGAAGCCTCTTGCTCATCTCCTGAAGCTTCGAAGCATCCATAGTCAAACCTTCTTTGCTCAGCCTACTCTGAAGGGTACCTATGGAATTAAGGGAAAAATAAAACCACGAGCCAAACATGTTTGGTATGATAAATTCAAGAAATATGCGTCCATGTAACAGTAACTTTTGAAACTATTCAAATCATTATAATGGTTTTTCCCTCAAAAAACCAAGTCATTTGATAAATAAATATAGTGATATAATTGATAGTGTCTAGGGTGTAGAATATAAGACAAAAAATAGTTGTGTTGCTTGCATCTCACAATACAACTATATTAAAAGCTGTGCAGTTAAAGTCCAACAAAATCCTCGCTATATCACATAGGGCTCTTATACCACTACACTATTTCATTTTAGCGCTATCAAACAGTTGATCCTCTTTAAGCTTCGCTATTTTTCGCTACATCCACTAAATCAAGGCTTTTTAGCACCCTCTTTAGCAACATTAGTATATAAAGGTTGATTTGACTAGATCACTTTTAAATCAAATCAACTGAGTTATTGTAAATATCCCATTTTAAGGTATAAGTGATCAATACAAGTTACAAAAATATATTACAGTCAAAAAATTTAGTTTACATAAATCATGATATTATTCAGTTTTTTTATATAAGATTAAAAGCTATTTCTTGTTCCTACACAAATGATGTGAGAATGAGAATAAATTAACTTAAAATGTTTGGTTTTATATCTAACGAAACATTTTGCACCTCCGCAATTTCCTGCTGTATCCTGGCTAAACTTTTTGCACACCCATAGCTACAGAACCATTAAGTGCTTTAACTGCACAGATTAGAAGTTATAGAGTTAGGGGCATGCTCGAGAGACAATCATGTAATTTGTTACATATATCAAACTCGTTGACCAATCTTGTTCAAGATAAAGGTATTTCCTTTCTATTATATACTTGATATAATGTGGTTATATTAATTAATCAATTTAACTAAAAGTATATTTAATACAAAATCCATAAATGGTATGTTTTTTGATAGTAATTATAAAGCGTTGTAACCGTGAGTAATTTATCACAATGAAACAAATGTACCATTTTAAATGTTCCCAGTTAAGATGCATCGAGACTGGATATCGATGTATCCGTTGAGATTAAAGTACACAACGCTCTCCAAATGTTAGGCAGTATATTACATACGACTGCTGGGGGTACGAAGGGGTTACGTACTGATAGTTATTGGATAACTATGGAATGACTTACTCGATAGTTTTCTGTTGGTTAATATAACTAAGGTCAAGCAAAGAATAACGATGTGACTAATATACACGGTTCTCTCGACTTGAGAATACTATTAATCTTCAATGTGGAAGCCCTGTTTTAATTATAGTTACATCATGGCACGTCGTCCATCGAACAGCTATAGTTGGGTCGAGTGGAAACATTGGAAGTGAAACACTATTCAAGAGTGGAATCGTCTCCTCAGTTATATGAGGTTAGTATCACGGTCAACTACAGTCAAGTAAAAGTCAAAGTCTCTGGCCAGAGCATTTTGGTTAATAATAATTATTATTATTGAACCGAGGACATTGTGTTTGGACTATAAAGTTGAATGTGGATGATATTGAAATTTTGACCATTACCAAATTTCATAAATCCAAAGTGGTATTGTTTTGACGAAGAGAATTGGCGTAAATAATCATCACTATTATATACCGCTTATAATAAGTAAATTAGATTTTACCGAAAGATGTGTAAGCGATAAATTCGGCCAAAATGTGACACCACCAGCTAAGTGATGTGTGAATGTTAATATTCTAATAGTTTGATATTAATCGCTAACTGAATTTACACCTTCGAGTCGCACAACCGTATTGATAAATTCTTTGAAAAACCACATGATTTAATTATTTATAAAATATGATAAATTGATATTTGAGAAAAATTAATTATTATTTATTTGATGTTTGGAAGTTTTTTGTAACTATTTTAATGTATTTATAAAAGTTATATTTGTGTGCATTGATATACGATGTTGATGTAATTTAAAGGTAATTGCATGAAATGATTTATCGAAATTTTATGTCATTTGATGACAAGATTTGTGGAAATTTTATGTCATATGATGACATACATATAAAGAAAGGATTAGAGAGAGAGAGAGAGAGAGAGAAATCAAGAGAATTAATTAGGGAAGTTTTAATTAAAGAATGGAAAAGGTTTCAATCTTTCAAATAAAACATATTCTCTAATTCATTCTGTACGTAGAATTCATCATTTCTCTCTCTCTCCTAACTTTTCATGGCCAAAACAAAAAAAGGAAAAAGAATTTCCAAAATCTTACAACTCCAAATAAAAAGATCAAATAAAACAAAAAAAAGTGGTTCATCCATCTCTTGCAAGGATAGGAGGTGGATCTTGAAGATCTGAGGAGATGTCATCATTCAAGGTGTGATTTCTATGCAACATCCTAAGGCGATTCAATCAGATCTAGAAGCATTCTTCATTCAAGGTACAAATAAAAGGCAATATCAACAAGGTGTATTTTAAGGATTGAATAGCAAGGTTTGTCATTTTCTATATATAGATAGTGATTTTGCAATGTTTGATGGAGTATTTAATTTGACTTTCATAATTTGTATGATGTCTTACTGTCTTAATTAAAAAATTGTTTATGAAGATTGGATTGTTTGTTGAATGATATGATTGAGTTTTCATTTGATAGATCAAAATTAAATCTGTTTACGTTTTAAAACAATATTTAAGTGTAGATCTATGTTTTTTAAACATTCTATTGAAGTGTAATTCTTCAGATCTGAATGTTTACATGTTTGAATTGTTTAGTTGCTTTTCTTTACTTTGTTAAATTGAAACTACATCAATATGTTTTAAAATACAATGTTTTATTTTAGTTCTATGTTTTAACTTTTAATTTAAATTCCAACTCTTTAAATCTGGAAATTTACAGCTTCATGTTGATTGATTGAATTATATTTAAAATTAAAAATAAAATTTATATAGAATCAACACAATGCTTCAATCGTAGATCAATGTTTTAATATTTCATAACAAAGTGTAATTTTAGTTTTGAATGTTAATATATGTATGTATGTATGTATGTATTACTAGCACTTTTTATTGCATTAGATATTTACATATGAATAAATGGAATTTTAACAATAAATCAAAGTTTTGAAATTGACTGTAATAACAATCTAATTATATTATTAGAAAGCTTTGGTTGAATTCCATGTATACATATTTGGATCTACTTATATGTGTTCATATAAAATTTATTTTTCTTTATATATATTGCCATAGTATGAAATCAATTCACTTTTTAATTAAGACAATAATGTATACATACAATTCATTGTTTACCTTCAATATTTTAATATATTGTATTAATTAAGTTTACTAAAAGGGAAATTGTATCAATCACCCTTGTCATCCCTTATTTATTTCAATCTCAATTCCTATGTAATAAATATTCAAATCGTTCTTGTTTATTATACGTATACATATCAATTACCATTGACTATGCACAATGTATGCACCAAAAATGGTCATAAACACCCAATTGCAAGTGAAAGCACCAATATCCAGTCGCAGATTTCAGATAGAGTATATGTAGTGGAAATAATATGAAGAATAACAAAAACTAAAAAGAAAGTAGTAAAGAAGACAAAATTTATAGTAGTTTGAAAAACTCCAACCTATATCTACTTTAGAAATTTTCTTTTTATTATCAGAGAATTGATTGCAATTACAATATAGAATTTTTAAAACTAAAAATGGTAGATAGCTTATCGAAGAAGAAGATGAAGAAAAGCATAATCAAATCCCTTTCTTGAACCCCTACCTGTTGTATTTATAGGCAAAACTCCAGTTGTTGGGCTTCCTCACTGACATAGGCCCACCAAAAACATAGTCGAGCACATATCCTTCATCATTGACGACCTCAAATTGATAATATCCCGACCCTAAGTTGCCTCGATGACGACCCAAGCAGACTCACAGATGACTCGAAGTAAACCCATACCTGACCCGAAGTAGAAAATAACCGACCCCAGAATCCTATTGCCGATCCCTTGCCAATATGCCGACCCGAATCATTGTCACCATTGACCCAAAGCAGTTTCGACCCCTCTAATATGCTGACCCCTTCTATCTGTATGCTGATCCCTTGACCCGGTGCCGACCCGAAGTCCTTCTACTACCGACCCAAAGTCCAGCCAACGCCGATCCCTGTAACTTTGCCTTTTCCAACCCGAAGTCTCCTCCTTGTCGACCCGAAGCCATCCATTGCCAACCCAAAGTCCATCTCGAAGCCAAACCCAGAGCAAGGCTAATGCTGATCCCAATTTTCATATGCTGACCCCTACCTTTTGCCCACCCGGAGCAATCCATTGACGATCCCTCAAGTGGATGCCGACCCCATGTCTAAGTGACCTTCATCCAAGTGCACCCAAAGTTCACGTAGTGATGACCCGGAGCCAAATGAGTGCCGACCCGAAGTCCTATTTAACGTTGACCTAATCCATTATCCTCAATGCCGACTCCGTACTTCTAGCATGCCGACCCGAAGATCCTTCAATGCCAACACGAAGTTTATGCCGACCCCTCATCTAATTATGTCGATCCCAAGCAATGAATTCTAATCCGAAGCAACCATTCCTCTGACTCGAAGCAAGGTTTCTGAAAACCTGAGGTAAACTTAAAGGTGACTCGAAGCAACTCGTCTTTTCTCAAAATCCATATTCCAAGTATCCTGGTTCGTTCGCTCATCGACCATGATGTATCCTGGCCTCATAATCATGTTTACAATCCATGATTGATTGTCCATTCATACAATCGCATCCAGCCCCTAGTATTCCAATCTCGATAACTGTTTAGTCGATAGGGTTGAATCCACTTGTAAGTTGATTTTCCAAAAAGGCGGGTTAAGACACACTCCCCCATATGTTGCACTTGCATAATATTTAATGTGAATATATTTACAATACCTATCATATTTAGATTAGTCATTAATGTTATTTTATTAATCAATTATTTATTTTAATTAAGAGAAGTAGACAAAAAGTTTCATTCTCTAAATAAATTTATGCCCCCTCATTAATTGAATAAGTTAAGAGAAAGGAAATGAAATGTTTCCTTCTCTGAATATATTTTAAAAGCAAATGTTACACACAAATTTATATATAAGAGTATATTTGATATACTCTAACTTAGATATAGATTAAATTAAAGTGAAACTTTATTTATAAAGTTAAATAAAATATGAATTTTATTTAAAAGAAACTTGGAAAAGTTCCAAATGAATTTAGACTTCGTAGTCCCATTAAAGGTCCAAATTGACTAAATATTTTGAAATTCATACATTTCTTCTACTGCAGGCTAGCCCAGTTCCTTAAATGGTATCGGTGCACAATAGCCTATGAGGTCTAAATTAGACATGTTAGGGCTAACTAATTAAGCTTGCATACCTAGTACGGTGTCTAGAAAGATGATGTCTAGGATTGTAATTGGGTAATCAAGTATCCTATCTTACCTGGTTACCTACCTGGCCTGAAAGGTAAAGTGAGCCCAAAGGTTGATCTTGATAGAAAACACCCACTTTGAATTGGGCCTTGGGCTAATTTTCAAAATAGTTTTGAAAATTAAGACTAGATTTAAAATTTAAAATTTAAATTTAAAATAAAAACATGTTTGTTATAAAAGGTTGTAATGTAACATAAACTTTCAAAATGTTTGAAAAGGTAATGAAAATTTCAAAATGTTCGAAACTATTTTAATATTAATTTCAAAATTTAAAATTTATTAAAAATATTAACATAATAAATTAATTAAATGAGTTAAATACTTAATACTTATATGCATGTATTATATATGTTGATATATGTTATGTTATTTAAAAGTGTTTAAGATAATATATGTATACATGCGTGTATGTTAGATAAATTTTGGAATTGATATTATTTAATTAAAATTGTTTAGTTAAATAAATTAATTAAAGGTTAATTAATTAAATAAAAATAAACATATATAAGATATTTGTGTTTCGATATAAATGTTATAGTAGATATGTCCAATATAAAAGTTGTATTGGAATACAAATATAGAATTAATCAAAGAGCTAATTAATTAAATAAGATTTAATTAACGAAAGATTATACATAAGACTATCATATAAGTAATACAAAATATAAAAGTTATATAACAACAAAACTTATATGACATGAATGTATAAACCAACGGTGGAACATTAAAAAAACCCAAATAGACTAGAGGAATAAGTACATATGTAAATGTACATATACCTTTATTTTGGATGTGTTTGACACTTGAATCACAAAGGGATTTCATAAGAAATACATTTTTCATAAGTCGATATCACTCAATATAATATACTGAAGATTATGAATCTTCAATATAATGTTGTCCTCTACTATATATATATATATATATATATATATATATATATATATATATATATATTAATAAATTACTTGCATACTCCTGAGTTGTTGAGCAAACTCAAGATAGGGATGTTATGTGTAGTATTATTCATATATTGAATAGATGAGGTAAGATAACTATATGTATTTGTTGAGCAAACTCAAGGTACACATCGTAACGAACGCGATTTTTCGTCCACGAAAACCGACATCAATACGTCCACTGTATCAACTGTCGAGCAATCGAAAGCCGAAAAACCGTACCGTTAGGGTTTTAAGAAAAAGAAAAAGATAGAAGAAGATAGAATAGAACAGAAACAACAGAACAATATCAGAATCTCATAATTCGCAGCGGAACAACATATAATAGATAAATGAATAATCTTTTACAAAAGAACTATATCAGTTATTACATTACATCACGTTACATTACATCATCAGAGTGTACAACAATAACAACAACAAACAGCGGAAAAGAAATACTATATACTAGTAATACGCCATGACATCCAGCTTGCCTCCAGCAACTCCTGAATTCCAGAATATCCTGATAAACCTTAACTCTTGACTGCCCGTGTGGAAATTGGTGGGCACCCAGAGTTTAGGAAGGAAAACAATAAACTCCGAGTCAGTCATGTGACTGGAGTGAGAACTAAAACAGTTTATTTATCTTTAAAATCAAAATAGAGGAATATTTTTAAAGTCAATTCGCAATGCTTTTAAAAAATGAGACTACCATAAGGCCTCCCGCACACACACACAATGCAAACGCAGAATCAGAGGAGATTTCTCCTTATGATAGTCAAAGATGCTTGATACGCATTAAAAAGAAACATTTGATATTATTACTAGTGCATAGTGTAGGCAAAATTCATTTCGAAAATAAAGATATAAATCTTAGCCAACATACGACCATTATCGTATGCCTACTATAGCTACCATCTAAACAGTGGTGACCACCATAAGTAAATGGCAGGTTCTACAACTAAAACCGTACAGGGTTTCGTATTGGGAATTGGATTTCCAACAAATGGTCAGGCCAAGGAACTTCCCATTGCCACATGGAAATGCCTCTGGAATGACGTCCCGAGAACCTAACCGGATCTCTGCCAACACAAGGCCGGGTTACCTTTAAACTAGGTAACTACTGACATGAATATGTCATCCCCCGATCGTAACCGATCTATCCGAGGATCCCCGATTTCCAACAACCACAAAATTTGCAGCAACAACATAGGTTAAGTATCTGAGCTCCATACCATGATACCACCTCTATCCAGAAGGAATGACATACACTAAAGGGGCGCTACCCCCTAATAACCTTGCCGCATCCTTCCTGTTTTGACCATTTCCGGGGTGTGAGGTCCGACGAAGTCTCGTCCACAAAGCTACGCTTTATACAAAAGCTGTGCTTTGGGTCAACAAATGATCATAGAAATGATCACCAAGATAAATGATCAAACAAATGATCATATCACAAATGATCAAACAATGATCATTTCACAGCAACACTCAGCATGCCACACTACCAAATTGGGAGTATATCACTAATAACCTTCAACTATATAACCTCTGAGCTCGTATGTCTCAGAGAAGGGTGTTAAGCTAAGAGAATAAATTCTCCGCCACCAACAGAAATATATTTTAAAGAAATCAGCTTTATATCTCAATGTGTAATGTCAGACATACAATCCATACAAGTCTGTTCCGGGATCGAACAGAACCGAAGGCACTTCCAAAGAAGTCCTTGCAATCCGGATATTCACTAATCACGACCGGACTTCCCGTCACTAAGGGTGATAAAACCTCTATATCGAAGATCAGCCGATGTAGAGTAACTCGACGGTAATCATTCCGTTTTCACAAATATCCGGTCTTCAACGCCGGTCATCAAATGCAATTCATAACGACGTATCACATATTCGAAATGGGTTATACGACCCCAAGGTCCTTTCCCGGCTAACCCGAATAGTGAGTGCTTATTCAAAAATAAGTGTGGCATTCAAATTCAAGCAATCACAACAAATACCTATTTAAAGGTAAATATTGATAGTCGGATTATTTAACTATCAATAGGCATGCTCAACATCACCAAATCCAAATAATTTCCCAAATTATTTACTTTCCAAAATATCTTTACTAGATATATAATTTCCCACACGTCAACATTTGAAAACTAATTTTCAAATCACTTTTCACCTTTACCACTTTTTGAAAACAAATTTCAAACATTTTCCTTACGCGAAATACTTTCATTTCAACATGGTTCATTTAAACCAATTAAATAAATCCTTAACGATTTACTTTATATTTACGTTCCAAATCCGTAAATTATTTCCCACACTTCAAAAATAAATCAACATTTATTTTTAAACAAATTCCCCTTTTCATTTATAAATTCCATAGTGAATTTATAATCCCAAAATATCTATGATGTACGATTTTCAATCGATTTTCAATATTCACTTTCAATTTATCTTACAAGGATAAATTCTAAAACGTTCATTTCACATTGAAAAAATATTTCCATACTTATTTAATAATAAGTACATCACAAATCTATTTATTTTCAACATTTGAAAATATTCGATATACTTAAATCAAAATTTAGTATATATTTCATTCCTTAAGGAAATCATTCTCTTAACACATTTATTTGGGTCAAAAACGAATGTTGTGTAAAACATCGTTACGACGACCCAAAATCACTAGTATAGGGATTGAAAGTTTAAATAGATATATAAATCCCAATACTATACAAAACATTTCCTTTCGAAAATCATTTACTATAACAACAGTGTTATAGTCCACCATTTCCTTCTTTCTCGAAAACGTCTATTTCAACAATGAATGTTGAAATCTATGATTTCGATATTTAACACATTTTAAAACGCCTTTAAAATAATCAACTTCTTTTAATAATATCGCTTTCCCAAAACATATCCATTTTACTTAATAATATATTCACTGTCCAAAATTGTGAATATACTTCGTTAACCAATGTCAACATTTCTACATATTTAATTAAAGGATTATCCACTGTCCAAAATCGTGGATATAATTCCTTTCATATATTCCTATATCCCACTTATCAAATTCAATTGATTTCGGATTTATAAACAACGTTTATAAAATCCATTTATATTTTTATAAACTTCTATTTATAAAAATCCTTTTTATATCTCATTTTAAATGCCAAATCCGATTTATAAGTTGATTACTTATAAATCTTATATTTTACAAAATCTATCCATTTTATATCTTCATATTTCATAAATTTATAAATTTCAATTCACTTATGAAATCCATTTTTATTTCACTTTATTCCTTATAGAAACTCGTTTTATAATTCCAGTATTTTTAATTTATAAATATCAACTTTATAAGTCTTTTATATAAATCGTTTATAATAATTCAAAAATTCCAGTTTAAACCATTTTATAAATTAATTTAGTATTTATTTCTAAAATCTTTTTCGGTTATATTTCTCAAAAATCATAACTTTTATAACTTTAAATATTATAATGTTTTAATTATTTAAAATGAATCAATTCAAAATTTAATAAAACATATAATTTCAAAAATCTCTTTAAAATCCTTTTAAAAATCAAAAACGTTATTTTTAAACTTTAAAAATGGATCCAATGATGCAGCAGCACCGAATAGTCAATCACGACATCCAAATATCATATATCGATATGATAATCAACAAATATCAAAATATATGTAAATAAATCAATACAGTTGAGGAATCCAGTTGGATCCCTCCAACCTGTTTCCCTGCATCCACAAACATTAGCACAATACCAATTCCGCTCCAGTACGGAATTATCGCGGTATATGGGATTTATAAAATGTTGTCCGCTTAATAGACGGCGCAATAGGGTCTCATCCGCTATACAATGCGGGAAATGAACAACTGCAATATATACATATGTCACTATATATATATATTGCTATTATATATAATACCAATTTCACATATGGTGAAATATTCGCGGTATATGTTTTTAATAAATAACCTCCGCTTACTAACGGCGCATAATGTCTATTTTAACAATCAATACATAACAATCATCATTCAAACATACATTCAAGAATTTTAAATACAACTATTTAAAATTAAAATCGAAACCGATTCGATTGAGTGAGAAGTTCTCACCTTGGTTTTAATTCCGTTTTAGCGATTTATTTCGAATAAAATTAAACACGCGTTTAATTTTACCCGAAATTCTCACTAACTCCAAACGACTCCAATCCAATTCCATAGCGTAATATTTGTCACTACGATCCCGACGCAAAAAGTTTCGTCCGAAACGGTCCTTGTATGAACAAGATATTGCAATTTTAATATTACACAAATTTATAAATAGTTTTAATATACAAATATATTCTTTTTAAACCTTCAATGCAATCTGGCCGTTCGTTTACTAGATGAGATCGTGGCCGCTCCCAACATCTTTTCCCCACTCGCATATACAGGCATCACGCGACCAAATTTAACCCATAGCCGCCTCCTCTATCTCCATTTCGCACGCAACCTCGAACTCTTCCACCTCGATCAGATGCCGCCACGCCGTAGCCCCACGCGACTCCAACCTCCGCCCTGAATAGCACCGAGCTCGGTCGACCCTAGGTGGAGAAAAACGTGGCCGAACGTGCGTCCGTTGCAGCCAATTTGCCGACGATCTATCGCACAAAATCCAATCACAACCGTTGGATACGAAGGTCTTGTTACGCTCTACGTTATTGTAGTTGGGAGTTTCTTGAAACGATTGACGGATTGAAAGATAATTGAGGAAGAATGTGGGAGTTTTCTGGCCTTCGAAATAGGGGAGGCGGCTAGCCATTAAACCCTAGCTCTATTTTTTTATTTTTTTATTTTGTGATAAAATTTGTCTATTTATAGAAAATATCGAACACTATTCATTCGGCTTTTCCAAACTCCGATTTATGCGCGGTAACCAGCGTTTCTAAGATTTATCCCGCGTTCCGGACGTAATGGAATAGGTTTCGGAAGTTAATTCGATCATCTGTGCGAGATATGGTAATAAACGATCGATTTAAAAATTAAACCGATTAAACGATTTTCTAGGCGTTGTAGCTTGCACCGGACAAACGGTAAATCCAATTGACATGAAATTTGAAACCTTACAATAATATCACATTACGGATCCGATGAAACTAGTTTCGTCGAATTCTGAGACTATTCGAAAATTGACTAATTTCACTAGTCGATTAAATATTAAAATATTCAATTTTCACAAATTAACTTTTAATTCGATTTTAAAAGTTCTATAGCATCTCTATAACTTTAATATGATAAAATAAAATTTTATAAATCATTTTCAATCATATTAAACCCAATTTTCAATTATTTCTGTATTTTCACTATTAAATTATCGATTTAATTATTCAATTAAATCCAATTATTCGAAATAAAATTATTCGACTTAAAATTTTCACTTATTAATATTTAAATTCAATTAAATATTCAAATTTAAATTATCAGAAATTCTGGGTCGTTACATACTTCCCCCCTTAAAAGAATTTCGTCCTCGAAATTACCGAGTAAGAAAAAGTTACAGAATTCGTTAACTTTCCAAAATCCATAGTTAAACTTCTTACAATAACTTACTAAGTTTTCAAATCATACTTAGTTATCTTTCAAAACCAAACTATATCATTTAACTTTCAATTCCAAAATCAAAGTTATAGTTTTCACAAATTTCCCAAATTTTCTCAAATTTTTTCTAACGCCTTAAATTTTCGGAAAAATTCTCCATAGTCTTCTTTGCGCGGCTCGATCCGAAAAAAATGACAGTATATATATCACAAATATACATCTCATCAAGTGATGAGGTATCCCACAGGGAAAAAGTGTAAAAGTACGGTATGTAATCCGAGATATGTACCTTATTTATTTTATTAGCGAGCATATACGGCTAATATAGCGCAAAAGCGAGCTCCAAATGCGAAGCAAGCGCAATCCGCACCTACTAAACACTCAATAAACAACATGAGAACATGCATATCTGCAAATAATCTCAATATACATCATATAGTAACATAACAACTAAAGCAACAAATGCAACCATCAACCAACTCAATATTCATTCATATTCTCATTAATATTCATTGAATTTGGTTTTCAATTTCTTTAGCTTCTAATTTCGCTAATTCAATTTCATTAACACTTAATGAATTTATATATAATCAAGTAATAATCATATAACAACCAATGTATATTCAATACAACCAAATTTATTCACTTTACATTGAATTTGGTTCAACACTTTTAATTCCAATTGGATCATATTAAATTGACTTCCATTCAATTTATTCAACTTCCAATTACATTAGCTTTTAATGAATTTACACTTACATCCATTATTTCATATCCATTATTTATATTTAATTGATTAACATTCAATCCATTTATCAATTAAATTGCTAATTCCTTTAACAATATAAAGTTGAATTTCTTTCATATAACTCAAGTTCAAATTCTTAATGACTTCATTTCATTAATTCACTTATTAATTTACTTTGACACCGAAATTCAACTTCATTCAACATCACTTAAGTTATATTTCATTCCAAACACCTTTTGTTTAATTTAACTTAAGTTTTCACTTATAAATCCAATTCAAATTCCAATCCTATTTAACTTTTTACCAAAACTAAATTTATTAACTCCTATCATAAGTTCAAAACTTATTTCACTTATATTCATCATCTTATAAGTTATACAACTTATATTCAACAATTACTACTTGGATTTTATTGATTTACTTATACTTCCTTTAATTTAACTTCATCCTTTAAGTTAAATTTATTCTATCAAAATTCAAATTGTATAAGTTATCAACTCATTTATCATTCCCAAATTACTATGGAAGCAAATCTATCACATGGAGACTCGAAGATGATACTGATGATGCTGCAGTCATCACCCTTATTATTTCCCAGTAACAATAGTGAAATCAGTGCTAAATATTCTTTCAAAACACTTCTCTGGAATTTTATTTTCAGATTATAAATCACCTTTATAAATCTTTTACTTATATAATTTTACTTCTTATATATACAAGATTATTTCACAATTGTAATCATATTAATTATAGTTCCATACTTATAATTCATTTGCTTATACAATTATTCTTTTACAATAAGTTTTATTTAACTTATTCAATAACCAAACAATCAATTCATATACACTTTAATAATTCTGAAAAATTATTCCTTTATATATAAAATATAATCAAGGTAAAATTATTTCATTTACCCAATTAAAACAATACTGTGTCGAATTGTTCTATTCAAGTGTTTAGAGATCCCTGTCAACAACGTTAATTACTCGTGTTGACCAAAATCCATATACCACTCAACAAACCAATCATCCCAATACAAAACAATTTATATTCACTAACAAATACGCACTCGTATCTATTATTACACTCAAACTCATTCTAGAGTACTGCTGACTCTATCTCTAATGAGTAATACCCAACAGAGCCATGGTTGTCGCTTAACCATAAGCTCTGATACCAAATGTAACGAACGCGATTTTTCGTCCACGAAAACCGACATCAATACGTCCACTGTATCAACTGTCGAGCAATCGAAAGCCGAAAAACCGTACCGTTAGGGTTTTAAGAAAAAGAAAAGGATAGAAGAAGATAGAACAGAACAGAAACAACAGAACAATATCAGAATCTCACAATTCGCAGCGGAACAACATATAATAGATAAATGAATAATCTTTTACAAAAGAACTATATTAGTTATTACATTACATCACATTACATTACATCATCAGAGTGTACAACAACAACAACAAACAGCGGAAAAGAAATACTATATACTAGTAATACGTCATGCCATCCAGCTTGCCTCCAGCAACTCCTGAATTCCAGAATATCCTGATAAACCTTAACTCTTGACTTCCCGTGTGGAAATTGGTGGGCACCCAGAGTTTAGGAAGGAAAACAATAAACTCCGAGTAAGTCATGTGACTGGTGTGAGAACTAAAACAGTTTATTTATCTTTAAAATCAAAATAGAGGAATATTTTTAAAGTCAATTCGCAATGCTTTTAAAAAATGAGACTACCATAAGGCCTCCCGCACACACACACAATGCAAACGCAGAATCGGAGGAGATTTCTCCTTATGATAGTCAAAGATGCTTGATACGCATTAAAAAGAAACATTTGATATTATTACTAGTGCATAGTGTAGGCAAAATTCATTTCGAAAATAAAGATATAAATCTTAGCCAACATACGACCATTATCGTACGCCTACTATAGCTACCATCTAAACAGTGGTGACCGCCATAAGTAAATGGCAGGTTCTACAACTAAAACCGTACAGGGTTTCGTATTGGGAATTGGATTTCCAACAAATGGTCAGGCCAAGAAACTTCCCATTGCCACATGGAAACGCCTCTGGAATGATGTCCCGAGAACCAAACCGGATCTCTGCCAACACAAGGCCGGGTTACCTTTAAACTAGGTAACTACTGACACGAATATGTCATCCCCCGATCGTAACCGATCTATCCGAGGATCCTCGATTTCCAACAACCACAAAATTTGCAACAACAACATAGGTTAAGTATCTGGACTCCATACCATGATACCACCTCTATCCAGAAGGAATGACATACACTAAAGGGGCGCTACCCCCTAATAACCTTGCCGCATCCTTCCTGTTTTGACCATTTTCGGGGTGTGAGGTCCGACGAAGTCTCGTCCAAAAAGCCACGCTTTATACAAAAGCTGTGCTTTGGGTCAACAAATGATCATAGAAATGATCACCAAGATAAATGATCAAACAAATGATCATATCACAAATGATCAAACAATGATCATTTCACAGCAACACTCAGCATGCCACACTACCAAATTGGGAGTATATCACTAATAACCTTCAACTATATAACCTCTGAGCTCGTATGTCTCAGAGAAGGGTGTTAAGCTAAGAGAATAAATTCTCCGCCACCAACAGAAATATATTTTAAAGAAATCAGCTTTATATCTCAATTTGTAATGTCAAACATACAATCCATACAAGTCTGTTCCAGGATCGAACAGAACCGAAGGCACTTTCAAAGAAGTCCTTGCAATCCGGATATTCACTAATCACGACCGGACTTCCCGTCACTAAGGGTGATAAAACCTCTATATCGAAGATCAGCCGATGTAGAGTAACTCGACGGTAATCATTCCGTTTTCACAAATATCCGGTCTTCAACGCCGGTCATCAAATGCAATTCATAACAACGTATCACATATTCGGAATGGGTTATACGACCCCAAGGTCCTTTCCCGGCTAACCCGAATAGTGAGCGCTTATTCAAAAATAAGCGTGGCATTCAAATTCAAGCAATCACAACAAATACCTATTTAAAGGTAAATATTGATAGTCGGATTATTTAACTATCAATAGGCATGCTCAACATCACCAAATCCAAATAATTTCCCAAATTATTTACTTTCCAAAATATCTTTACTAGATATATAATTTCCCACACGTCAACATTTGAAAACTAATTTTCAAATCACTTTTCACCTTTACCACTTTTTGAAAACAAATTTCAAACATTTTCCTTACGCGAAATACTTTCATTTCAACATGGTTCATTTAAACCAATTAAATAAATCCTTAACGATTTACTTTATATTTACGTTCCAAATCCGTAAATTATTTCCCACACTTCAAAAATAAATCAACATTTATTTTTAAACAAATTCCCCTTTTCATTTATAAATTCCATAGTGAATTTATAATCCCAAAATATCTATGATGTACGATTTTCAATCGATTTTCAATATTCACTTTCAATTTATCTTACAAGGATAAATTCTAAAACGTTCATTTCACATTGGAAAAATATTTCCACACTTATTTAATAATAAGTACATCACAAATCTATTTATTTGCAACATTTGAAAATATTCGATATACTTAAATCAAAATTTAGTATATATTTCATTCCTTAAGGAAATCATTCTCTTAACACATTTATTTGGGTCAAAAACGAATGTTGTGTAAAACATCGTTACGACGACCCAAAATCACTAGTATAGGGATTCAAAGTTTAAATAGATATATAAATCCCAATACTATACAAAACATTTCCTTTCGGAAATCATTTACTATAACAACAGTGTTATAGTCCACCATTCCCTTCTTTCTCGAAAACGTCTATTTCAACAATGAATGTTGAAATCTATGATTTCGATATTTAACACATTTTAAAACGCCTTTAAAATAATCAACTTCTTTTAATAATATCGCTTTCCCAAAACATATCCATTTTACTTAATAATATATTCACTGTCCAAAATTGTGAATATACTTCGTTAACCAATGTCAACATTTCTACATATTTAATTAAAGGATTATCCACTGTCCAAAATCGTGGATATAATTCCTTTCATATATTCCTATATCCCACTTATCAAATTCAATTGATTTCGGATTTATAAACAACGTTTATAAACTCCATTTATATTTTTATAAACTTCGATTTATAAAAATCCTTTTTATATCTCATTTTAAATGCCAAATCCGATTTATAAGTTGATTACTTATAAATCTTATATTTTACAAAATCTATCCATTTTATATCTTCATATTTCATAAATTTATAAATTTCAATTCACTTATGAAATCCATTTTTATTTCACTTTATTCCTTGTAGAAACTCGTTTTATAATTCCAGTATTTTTAATTTAAAAATATCAACTTTATAAGTCTTATATACAAATCGTTTATAATAATTCAAAAATTCCAGTTTAAACCATTTTATAAATTAAATTACTATTTATTTCTAAAATCTTTTTCGGTTATATTTCTCAAAAATCATAACTTTTATAACTTTAAATATTATAACGTTTTAATTATTTAAAATGAATCAATTCAAAATTTAATAAAACATATAATTTCAAAAATCTCTTTAAAATCCTTTTAAAAATCAAAAACGTTATTTTTAAACTTTAAAAATGGATCCAATGATGTAGCAGCACCAAATAGTCAATCACGACATCCAAATATCATATATCGATATGATAATCAACAAATATCAAAATATCTGTAAATAAATCAATACAGTTGAGGAAGCCAGTTGGATCCCTCCAACCTGTTTCCCTGCATCCACAAACATTAGCACAATACCAATTCCGCTCCAGTACGGAATTATCGCGGTATATGGGATTTATAAAATATTATCCGCTTAATCGATAGCGCAATAGGGTCTCATCCGCTATACAATGCGGGAAATCAACAACTGCAATATATACATATGCCAATATATATATATTGCTATTATATATAATACCAATTTCACATACGGTGAAATATTCGCGGTATGTGTTTTTAATAAATAACATCCGCTTACTAACGGCGCATAATGTCTATTTTAACAATCAATACATAACAATCATCATTCAAACATACATTCAAGAATTTTAAATACAACTATTTAAAATTAAAATCGAAACCGATTCGATTGAGTGAGAAGTTCTCACCTTGGTTTTAATTCCGTTTTAGCGATTTATTTCGAATAAAATTAAACACGCGTTTAATTTTACCCGAAATTCTCACTAACTCCAAACGACTCCAATCCAATTCCATAGCGTAATATTTGTCACTACGATCCCGACGCAAAAAGTTTCGTCCGAAACGGTCCTTGTATGAACAAGATATTGCAATTTTAATATTACACAAATTTATAAATAGTTTTAATATACAAATATATTCTTTTTAAACCTTCAATGCAATCTGGCCGTTCGTTTACTAGATGAGATCATGGCCGCTCCCAACATCTTCTCCCCACGCGCATATACAGGCATCACGCGACCAAATTTAACCCATAGTCGCCTCCTCTATCTCCATTTCGCACGCAACCTCGAACTCTTCCACCTCGATCAGATGCCGCCACGCCGTAGCCCCACGCGACTCCAACCTCTGCCCTGAATATCACCGAGCTCGGTCAACCCTAGGTGGAGAAAAATGTGGCCGAACGTGCGGCCCTTGCAGCCAATTTGCCGACGATCTATCGCACAAAATCCAATCACAACCGTTGGATACGAAAGTCTCGTTACGCTCTACGTTATTGTAGTTGGGAGTTTCTTGAAATGATTGACGGATTGAAAGATAATTGAGGAAGAATGTGGGAGTTTTCTGGCCTTCGAAATAGGGGAGGCGGCCGGCCATTAAACCCTAGCTCTATTTTTTTTATTTTGTGATAAAATTTGTCTATTTATAGAAAATATCGAACACTATTCATTCGGCTTTTCCAAACTCCGATTTACGCGCGGCGACCAATGTTTCTAGGGTTTATCCCACGTTCCGGACGCAATGGAATAGGTTTCGGAAGCTAATTCGATCATCTGTGCGAGATATGGCAATAAACGATCGATTTAAAATTAAACCGATTAAACGATTTTCTAGGCGTTGTAGCTTGCACCGGACAAATGGTAAATCCAATTGACATGAAATTTGAAATCTTACAATAATATCACATTATGGATCCGATGAATCTGGTTTCGTCGAATTCTGAGACTGTTCGAAAATTGACTAATTTCACTAGTCGATTAAATATTAAAATATTCAATTTTCACAAATTAACTTTTAATTCGATTTTAAAAGTTCTATAACATCTCTATAACTTTAATATGATAAAATAATATTTTACAAATCATTTTCAATCATATTAAACCCAATTTTCAATTATTTCTGTATTTTCACTATTAAATTATCGATTTAATTATTCAATTAAATCCAATTATTCGAAATAAAATTATTCGACTTAAAAATTTCACTTATTAATATTTAAATTCAATTAAATATTCAAATTTAAATTATCAGAAATTCTAGGTCGTTACGCACATACTATATTTAGGTCATCACGATATGGCAGTATTGAGTGAATAATCTCTTTCAATTTGTTGAGTAAAATCAAGGTTGAAATGAGATTAGGACAAGGAAACATGGGTTAGGATTCGGGCTCTAAAAGCAATATAAGACTATGGACGAATATTTGATCCATATACTATCACATATAATTGTTATATGGTGAACAGTCATAGTCCGTAATGTACGATACTTTAATGAATGTAGTTCTTTCGAAATAAGCCAATAAACTGTACTATGTGATTAAATATTCAATTTGATTGATTACATAAAAGATTATATTGTGTTAATGGTGGCAAAAGACCAAAACTAAAATGATCTAAGAACTTGATCGCCAAAATGTTAGTTTAATTAGTTTATGCAAAGAGCAACATATTTGATGTCCTTACATGTTAAAGATAATCAAATGCGTTTTTGTAAAGAGTTCATTATGATAATATAGTAAGAATTTTCTTTTGAATGGTTTGACCATTTAGAAAGGAAAATGAATGAATAAAAGTAAATGTGATTTAAGGTATAGTTTGGATGTAGATAATGAATAGTCATTTCTTCTTCATAAAGAAATTATGGAAACAAGAATTGTAATAATAATAAAGATACTCAAAATTGGAATAAGAAATATGATTTCTATTCCGAAATGTATTTTAATACAGAAAATTGTTTTCTATGAGATTTCTTTTTATGGGTTCAAAACAGTTGATCAAGGAACTCTCCATTATAAACTAGTTATAATATACTAAATGAATAAATCTATATTAAGTGAATGCTGGACCTCCGAATTTAGTACGCTGTTATAGTAATGGTGGAAATAATAGGAGAATGTGATATAGCACTTATTGATCGCATCAAATTACGAAAATAGTTTTCATAAAACGGACCGAACATTATTTATGAAACAATAACTATTTTTCGCTATCGAATAAAAAATAGACATAACTATATTTCAATATGAATATTTGTTATGAAATAAAACTGTGGTATTAGTTTTCATTACAAAAGTGATGCATTGGAAAATACAGAAATATGTAATATTATTTACAGTTATTCTGGAATTATAAATTAAACCATAATTTTGAGAAAAATAATTTTATTATATGATTTTGAATCATATGATACTTGTTAATTATATCTCAATCAATAAAGGGATATAAACTCATTTAGTGGGAAAATCATAAGAGTTGATGAACTCTTCAGATTGATACATATAGATGTATGCAATCGTAATTCTATAAATACCAAAATGGTTCCACGTACTTTGTCATATTCACCAATGAGTCATCATTGACATGGACAAGTGTATTTGATACACATGTAGTATGTCTATAGCAAACTCATTGAATATAAAACAGAAGTAAAAATAATGTGTGACAGAAATGATTCGATTGATCGAATGAGTGAGTATATTGGAAAAGATTCCAAACGTACCTAAAATGAATAAAGATTCAATCTCAAAATAACTCCTTCATGTGATACATAATGATGCGTTGATATGAAGGAATCAAACTTTATTGGAGAACATATGATTAATTATGAGTGAAGTTGACTTAGTTTCTTTCTATAATGTAATGTCCTTTAGAGTACACAAGGTTAATATTATTTCATCTAAATAACAATTTAATTTTTTTTACAAGATAAGGGTTTGTTCGAAACTCTAACATATCCTAGCCAAGGAGTTGGAAGGTTATGCAAGTCGAAAGATTACATGTAATAATTATTTATGAGGAATCTTGTGTGAATCTCCCCAAAAGGATTTTGTAAAGGATTGCCATTGAATGGCATATTTATGTTTTGAACATAATTTTTGTATGCTAAAACCAAATTAGTTTTATAATAAAGAAATTCATAAAGCGTTTATGAATCCCTATTCTATTTACAATAAGAAACAATTGTTGTTTCAAGATATACCAACTTCATTGTAAAGAAATTTTTTGAGGAGTTATTGATAGTTATATGGAATTGGATATGATCTATATATAGAACTGATTATATAAGATGAAATAAAATTAACTAACCTAAATGAACATATAGCATTAGAATGTCTAAAAAGTATTCTCGCACATCGAAGAGAAAATATGAGTTTCTCATTAATGTCGAAAATATATAATCCTTGGTTTTCTAATTAAACCATTAAGAGTGTTGACTCTATATGATATGATGCGCAAATTCAAAATAATTCCAAGTACGCTATCAAAATATAGATTTTGGTGGTCGTAACCGAAGGGATGTGATCCATCGGCTGAGATTGTGCCTTTATGAGAAAGACTAATGCAATTGGAATTAAATGAGCAATGTTGTTAAGAATAATATCGCAATTTTCAATTGTTGAAATTAGCACAATAGATTAGATTTCAAATGCTCAAGTTAATTCGCATTTACTCATAAAATTATCACTTGATAAGACTTAATGATTTGGTACATATGTATTGAAATAGAAAATTCTAAATAATGATTTAGAATAAGTTGTTTACACATATTAACAAAATTATCTCAAAGTCAGTAGGAGCGATATTGAGTTTGTGACTCTTTGGATATGATCTAAGAAATGATACAAAAGTTTCATTTTATAAGCATAAAGATTGAATAATTATTTTGATAGAAATATCAAATAGTTTGATTTTCAATCAAAGTGCAGGGAAAGCATATGTTCATAAGAAAGAACATTAAAAGGTAATTGATATTTCTAAATTATAAATGAACAACGCGTTGTTGATTTTAACGATGTACTTGTGTTAAGATCAGCCTTAGTTGTTTTAATATTCAACATTAGATTAATAAATAATGTCTTTTATAGTAAGTATAAAAGATGTGGGGAATGTCCCAACTGATATGCAACAACACCTTATTAAAATGTTTAATATGGAACATGTAAGATTGATTCATTTGAATTGACAATATGAATTATCATACATGTGATGTTGTCTACGACATCATGATTTGTTTGTGTATTTGATGCATGAAGTAAATATCAAATCCAAATTGATATCACTAAATGGTTGTTTGAACTGTTCACATGTATTTATGAAATACTAAAGAATTATTTATAGAAACAAAAACAATTTATGGAGGAGTGTTCGGACTCAAACTTCATAAGTGATTGTAACATCCCTCTACTTGGAGGCCCAAAACTAACGGCTAAGGATGCTTAAGTCATCCATAGTTATTAATCCTCGTCGACCAAATATGGCGATATTAGGTACACTGATACACGAAAATAAAAGAATATGGAAAAAATAAACGGCAAACAAATTCCACATTCCATTTCCAAACATTCCAAATTGATTACATAATACCAATTCACAGACCACGTTCAAATAACATATAATTATTACAAAATACGCCATGAGCGGCATATGAAGATGCCCCCTTGGTAGATCAGAGTATATAGCTAGGAAAGAAAAAAAATTTCCTTTAAAAATAAAACACACAGCTGAAATAAAAGAACTCTAACAACAATCTTGCCTCCTGCACATCCTCGCAAGCTTTTATTCATCTAAAAGAAAACCTGAAAACCTTAACTCTCAACCTAGTCAAAATCAATTGAGTACCTGAGAGTTTAAAGGGAAAAAAAATTTCGAATTAGACATAAAGCCTGGTATGAATAATAATTGTACCATCTCAAACCATTTGGATATCTAGTGAAACCACACCGCTTAGCGGAACGGGTTTTCCCCTTACTAGTATCCTAAAACATTTATAAAACCAAATATTGCGCTCCTGCATCCACAATGGTTAAAACATAGTATTTCAAAACATTATGATGATATGCAAAACAAAAATATTAATATTGGATTAACCATCCCCATTCATTCTGACTATCTGTCTCAGTTATAGTTTCTAGGGTTACTATTAACCTATTAAATGTTAAGAACCATATGTCCAATTACTTAGGTTTCATAGGATCACTGATAACTTATTGGTAACTCTAATATCTTATTTATTATCCTAGTTTTCATGGGCTAACTAGTAACCTATTGACTGACTATCAATATCTTAATTCGGATATAGTTTTCATAAGCTAACTACAAACCTACTGGCCCCTATCAGTATCGAATCATAGTTTTCATGGGTTGACTATGAATCTATTGGCCCCTGCCAATATCATACAGTTTTCATGGGCTTATTGTTAACCTATTGGTCCTTTCCAATATCTCTAACTTAAAATTTAACATCTGTTAAGTAATATTCACTACTAGATCAACCTAACTGGTTATTCTGCCATTTTTTTTCAAAATACAGTTATAGGTTAATAACACCGTGAATAACATTTCCAAAATCTTTATTTATTCCATGGTTATCACTTTAAATTGAGATAAGGTCTGTGTTTTGAAACCATAAAAACATCTCTTTCGAAACCTCGGGATAGCCTCTTTGAAAGCAAAGAATTCTTTTCAAAACATTGTATACATACATTTCGAAACGGTTAATAAACATTCCCATTCGAACCTATTATACCTTTCGATGGTATCAAAACACCTTTTTAAAACATAGAGCTTCGAAATAAATGAAAGTACCCCTTTCGAAAGTATTAGGATTACTTTTTAAAAACACCATTTGGGTTAAAACGATTATATACGAAAGTATCTCTTTCGAAACTAATCAAAAATTTGTTTGAGGAAAAATTGATGGTGTCGGAATCATCTTAGTCGAATGAAAAACCGATAAAACAAAATCTTTGATGGACAGAGTCGAAACCCCATTTGACTCCCTCACCTTCAAAGCACTCAACCTTTTGAAAGAAATTAGGAAAAAGGCTTAGTTTAAGGTAGAATAAAGACAACCTTTCAAAAGCATTATGGTCAATATAGTCAAAAGATAGAGTAGCAGCTAGGTCTCGACTGGGTCAGAACCTATCCTTTCAAAAGCAATTATTTGAAGGATAAAGGTACTCCTTCGAAAGCAAATACTTTAACACAATGTGACAACCTCCTTCGAAGGCTAATTATAAAACCTTTTTGAAAGCACGCATTTCGAATGAGTTGAAAGATTTAGGCAAAACTAGGCAAGGATTTTAACTTATTAAAACATAGATGGGTTTTAACTCCGTCAGAAGCTACCCTATCGACTGCAATGCTTGCGCCTACCTTCTGATTCATTACATACCATCTAAATGATATCTTATGCATTGGTTTCGACCACATGGATTTCAACTATGTTAGTTTCGACTAGGGTGAGGCGGAATCAAAGAAGTCAGAAGGTGCTTACTAATAAAGGTGGAATACCTTTCTCTAATTTAAAGGCTGAAATATAGCAACTTTAGTATTTTCTTTTTTAACAACTTGATTATTTGTAAAACACTAATTGGCTGCCATAAAAAACTTTTCAAATACTTTACCTTTATAACTTCCATATATATATATATATATATATATATCTGATTAAAACCAATAAAAATGCAACGTTTTTGCCTTTCCATGTGCTAAAACCAATTATTTCAGAAAAGTCCTTTTTTAAAATAATTTATTTTCCCTAGTAAATAAATTAGAAAAAATCCCAAATAATCATAGAAATTCAATTACATCATGTAATCAAACATATTAAAAATTTAGATCCAATTTCTTCCTGAAATTCTTGTAATAAATTTTTAACCCAATTATATTATATTTTTCGTCAAAAATCCATAATAAAATTTCCATAGCTTGGAAAATTTTAAAAATTAAAACCCATCTCCAAAATCATGTTTTACTTAACATGCAAATTTTTGCATGGCAATTTGAAATTATATTCTCGGTTTTATACTAAAACTATACAAATTCATGTGCTTATGAATTAAAACAAATCATCATAACGTAACTCAAACATATCATCATCCAGTTTATCACAATAACGAATTTAAATCATAAATCTGAAACCATATAATCATGAAATAAAAATAAGATGGTATGAGATAATTATTCCCCTTAAACTTGATATGGAATATGATATTTGTTGTTGATTAATCCTTCCTATCTTTTGATCCTTAGCTTTTGATTATAATTCCTCTTCTCCTTTGTTAATGGCCGGTTCTACTAGGGTTCTTGTGTTTATTTTGATTTGAGAAATAAAATAAACATGAATGGACAAAAGGAAAAGTAATGGCCGTGTGTAATTAATTAGCTAATTTAGTAATATGCCCATATGTAGTTTAATTAACGAATAAACCAATTTAAAGCCCATTTATCTAGTTAATAAGCACCGCCATATATATAATTTATTCAAATCTCAATCTCCTTAGCATCATTATTCTATTTAATTTATCTAATTAAATTTCCTGAATAATGTTATCAAAAATTAGGGATGTTACAGTGATATTGAGTATAAGATGTCAATAATAAATTCAAGTTAAGAATCTTTAAGTTAGAAAATTTCAAATGAAAGACCATGGCTGATTCAATGAAAATAGCTAAGTAAATCGCCTAGAATAGCGCCAAAATAAAGACAAAATATAGGTGCATAAATTTATATCTAAGCCGATTTCAAATGTTAAGAATCTCATAACATTGTTATATGATAACAATGTCACGATATAGTTTGTAAAAGAACTTATAGCTCACTGGATGTCGAGAGACATACTTTGAATTATTCCACATGATAAAGCAGTTTATCACCGTCGGAGAGAGTTGATTGGCATAATAGATAATTAAAACATAATAGCATACTCGTTCGCAAATGGACTGACCTAATTGGTTTTGAGAAAAACTATCGGAGAAGTTGGAACATGATTTCATAATTGACCCCAAGTGAAAGTGGGAGATTGATAGAGTTAGGGGAATGCTCTAGGGTCAATTATGTAATTTTTTACATATATCTAACTCGTTGACCAATCCTTTTCGAAATAAAGATATTTTCCTTCTACTATATACTTGATATAATGCGGTTATATCAATTAACCAATTTAACCAAAAGTATATTTAATGGAGAATCCATAAATGGCACATTTTCTGATAGTAGTTACTGTTTGTATCAAAATTGGGCACAAAAATCTTCGAATGTAATTGAAGAGATGAGAACGAAGAAATTAGATGGAAAATGAGGCTAATCTAATAATCACACCAATAAAAGTATGCAGAAATAGAAAGAGACACTAGTTTATAGTGGTTCGTCATTGTAGCCTATGTCCACTTTGAATAGTTTGTTGTTTATTGATGATTCTCAAATGATTACAATAGTACAAATCACTAGCACTTAAGTTGCAATGGAGATTCATCAGAGTAATGACGTAAGAGAGCAAAAGGTCCTTTTTCAATAGGCGTAAGGATGCTATTTATAGGAAATAGGAATAGATATGAAAATATCTCCCACAAACCTTGGAATACCTATTCTCACACGTAGGTAGTCCCACCAGATCGATCAGGGGTTGTTTATGATCGATCCCTGATCGATCCATATGTACTTCATGTCGATCAAGGAATGGCCCAATGGAGCTGCGATCGATCATAGTGGTTATTTAGTGAATAAGAAAGCTTTTGTGAAAATTTTGTGGCATTTGGACTTGTAGTTCTTGAGTTATGATTGATCCAAGATTGGATTTCCAGTTTTGCTAAGGGCTTCGTATCGATGGATTTCGAATCGATGACGTGGAGCGAGAATTCTATATAGGTCCATATTTCATGCCTAAAGACTGTTTCCTTTTGTTTGACTGTGCCCTTCGTATCCATCCCATACATTGTCCTTCGTATCGATGTTATGCCCTTGCCTTCGTATCGATACTTGACCCAGGTCTTCGTATTGATCAAATGAGCGATCGATACGAAACATACAGCTGATGGATGGATGAAATAGATGGATACGAACCAGGTGGATACGAATTAGATGGATACAAAGTAGATGGGTGCGAACCAGATGGATACGAAATAAATGGATGGAAGTGAGGCAGATGGATACGAAGTTGATGGATACGAAGTTGATGGATATGAAGTGAACGTGCTTCAAGTGAACCTTGATCAATCTATAACTTGAGCATACGAACTCTGATTGACCTGAAATTTGAAACGTTGATTTTTTTAGCTTTGTTTCTCGTACCATGCTGATTGTAGCTTAATTGAGACTTGGACTAAGTTTTCCTATACGCATCATGGAACTGTAGATATCTGATCTTTGAAGTAGTTTATCCTTAGTTTCTAGTTAAGTCCTTGGTGTCACTGCCCTTCCAAAAGGAGGGATAACATTTGCCTCCTCCCCTAAGTACATCCTGTGTGAACATAACGTGCTTTGAAAAGCTGCAATCTTTATTCTGAAAATGTTCTATGTGATGACCCGGAATTTTTGCAATATTGATTTAATAATCTAGATATTTAATTTGAAAAAATTTATCTTTTCAAAAAAAACAAAGTTTCCTAATTATAATGTGTATATATATACAATGTGAATAGGAGTTTTGGTTGAATTTAATATAGAAAATTTCAAAGGTTATGTAAAGTCAAATTATGCATTTTTAAAACACTTAAGATAAATTATTCATTCATTAAAAGTATGATAACTTGAGTTTAAGATTTAAATAAGATTTAATAAAAGGATTAATATTCTTTCTTTTAAATTACACATGAAATAAGTTTGTGTATATAGTATAAATATAAAAAAGAAACATAAAACATAATTTATAAAACATAAAACATATATAATAATAAAAACATAAGAAAATATTTTAAATACATGCATTGACATTTGTAAGATAATAAAAAGAAACATGCATTAACATGTGTAAGCTTAGTATAATTTGTAATTACAAGTGGCATACTTCTTTTTCTTTAAAATTGAATTATAAATAATGTAGTTTAAAGGAAACCAAGCTTCATTTCTTCACTTCTCAATCTTCTCTATTTCTTTCATTCATTTTCTAAACTGAAAACTAAAACAAAACGGAAATCAAAAACTAAAAACAATCAGCTTCTACTGTTTCAACCTGATCAAGCAAACAATGAAGATTAAAGATCAACTAAATATACATCAAGCAAGATTCAACTCAAAACATTTCTAGATCAAAGCTTAGAAGCATGCTTCTCTGTTTTCTAACCAGTGAGTAAACACTTTTTAAAAACTAAATATATGTTTATTCTTTGATGCATGTGCTAGATTCATAAAGCAATGTTGTAATTATGATGTGCATGAATGTTTTTAACTAGCCTTGCATATTAGTGTTCATGCTTGTGTATATGTATATATATAAGACTCTGTTGTAAACAGACTCAAGAAACTCTCAAATTAATTCATATCTTCCTATCTAAACGAATTCAAGCTTTGATTTCTGAAAAGAAGATGATGGTAACAATGTAATTTCTTTTAAAAAAATAGTTTCAAGAGGAAATTATTAATAAATATTTCAAAAATAAGAAATAACAGTGATAATCTAACATAAATCAAAAATCAATCATCTTAATTTCACATTTTGATTATACAAACATATTCGTAGTGCAAAATAACGATTTTTTATAATCATTTCATAATTTAAGTGTGTAATTATTGACATATTTCGAGCTGGTCGGAACTGGGTTTTCTGTCGATTTTCGATGATCGACGAGGTATTGTTGGACGTGCTTGGTGCTGGAAGTGGTGTGAAGGTTGGGGATTGGAGGAAAAATGGTGAAGGGATTTATTGATGGCCGTGGTGGCCGGACGACGTCGATTTAGGGTTATCGGCCAGTTTGAGTCGACGTTGTTCTAAGGGCTCGTGCGACGTCGAGGGTGCACTGAAGGCGATCAGACGGGGGGATTAGTGCGTCGTGTCGTGACGCAGCTTTAGACACGACGGCGTGAACTCTGGTGATCAGGATTAGCGATGCGGGATGATTTAGTCGATGGTTTAGGTTTCTTGTTGTGATCGTGTTTCTCGAATTTGATTTCTAGGCATGTTCGTCGTGCTGGATGGTCGGATCGATTGTGGAGGTGATCGTCGACGTGTGGGCGATCGCTGCATTTGCTCGAGGTCGTCGGGTCGGCGTGCAACATGCACATGTGCACGTTCATGTCAAGTGGTTGCGGGATTGATCAGGGGCATCGGGGAAGTTGGGTAGTGGCTCGAAGTCGTGCTCAGGTTTTCTCGAGAGTGGAGAGTTGAGCGCAAGTGAATTGATGTTGGCTCGAGATTTTGTATTTCTGGGCCCAAGTATTTTGTGAGTATATTAATCGGATTCAAAAAGGTAAAGAAAAAGCATTAACAAGTTTTTAAAGTTATTAAAATGATTAAGTTTTCAGAAGAAAGGAAGGATTCCAAAGTAAAGTTTTTAACAAGTTTCCAAGCGAAGTTTCAAAGGTTCAAAATTTAAAAGTTAAATGTTTTTAAAATTGTTTTGGTTTATTAAATATTGGGTAATTATCTTATTAAATCTCTAATTGTTTTCAAAAATATAATGTTGTAATTAAGATGTGATTAAGGTAAGTAAATCAACTTTAATTAATAAAGAGATCTCAAATGATTCGGTATAATAAATTAATTTCAAGCATTTAAATTAATAAGATCCAAATGGTAATTAAGTAAGATAAAGGGGTTTATCTTCAATTAATGAAGGTCTTGATTTATTAAAGGATCATTAATTAGTAAATAAAGGATAATTGCTTAATGTAAGTAATTAAGGATAATTACTTAATGAAAGTAATTAAAGGATAATTACTGAATGTAACTAATTATACGATAGTTAATTACTTAATGTAATTAATTAAACATTAATTAATTAATTAATGAAAGTAATTATAGGATAATTAATTAATTAATGAAAGTAATTATAGGATAATAAATTAATTAAGGATCATTAATTAATGTAATTGATTTTAGGATAATTAATTAAGGATCATTAATTAATGTAATTAATTATAGTATAATTAATTAATGTGAGTAATTAAGGGTAAATTTATTAATGTGAATGGTTAAAGGATAATTAATTAGTTTCATCAATTAATTAAAGTAATAATGGTGGGTTGTAATTAATTAATGTGAAGTAAGCAGGATTTAAAAGCAATTAAAGTAATTAATTTAATTTACTTGGTGATTGAATTAAATTAATTAGGAATTGTACAACTAATTAATCTTGCTTATGAATGATTGAATTATGTTGAATGCCTTAAATTGTTTGATATCTCTAATATGTGATGTTCTGTGATATGAGATGCTGCGTTTGAATTGTGATAATATGGATTATCTGTCTATGATGAATTGTTGTGTAAATTCTGAATGTAAACTGAATTGTTTAAACTTCAACAACTTTGAGTTTAAGACAGCGCTTGGATTTCGATGAGATCAGGATTGGATTCCAAATTGGATATCCAAAAACCACATCAATCCAAATTAAACGATAGGTCGTGAAATCTCACGTGAAGATCAAGATTCAAAGTGCAAGGGCTATTTTTCTTTAACTCTAAGGGTGATTCCAAAAAGAGTGTAATGGAGATAGTGCCTTTGATCAAGATGAAGATTCAAAGTGCAAGGGCTATTTGCCATTAACTCTGAGGGTGATTCCAAAACGAGTGTAACTGAGACAGTGCCTTCGATCAAGATGAAAATTCAAAGTGCAAGGGCTATTTGTCATTAACTATGAGGGTGATTCCAAAACGAGTGTAACGAAGATAGTGCCTTCGATCAAGATGAAGATTCAAAGTGCATGGGCTATTTATTGTTAACTCTAAGGGTGATTCCAAAATGAGTGTAATGGAGATTGTGCCTTCGGTTTCGTTCGAACCCGGAACGGAATTGTATGGATGAATGCTTTCAGACCATCGTCATTGGAGGACGGTGAGCATTCCAAGATATGTGTTCTAAAAAGGTAATCGTAGCCACAAGCCTTATCTACAGCGAATGGCTAAAAAGGGAGGTGCAGCAAGGCTAAGTGGGTAGCACCCAAGTAGGATGAGATTTTCCCCTGTCTAGAGGTCCCTTTTTCGGCTTAGTGAGCGGTTCGTCGCGCCGACTACGGGGTTGTCTTATTCAGAATTATCCAGTAAGGGGTAGTTTCGGTCTTGTGTTCCAGGGGATCAGGGTGGATCCTCGGTACTATGATCTAGACCAGGCACTGTGATTGGCGGTACCTCAGTAGCCCTGCCATTGTATGGAATCCAATCTCCAATAAGTGCCCTCGAGTTTGTTTGTATACCTATATATGCTGAAATATAATATTGTAACAATTTCGGCTATATGAATAATTTACTTGAAAACCCTAGACAGTATTATAATATTACTTTATTTCCTATCAAATGCTTTGGTTAACGTAAGGTAAAACCCGACATATTTATTTATGGCGTGGTCTTACGAGATACCTTTGTTTTCAAATGGTTTTCAAATGGTTTCCAAAGTTAAAATAACTTAAACTGTTTACTCACACCAGACCCATGTCTGAACTAGAGTTTATTTTCTATTTTTCTTAAACTCTTAGGTGCTCAAATTTTTATGAGTAGCCAAGGTATTCGGGTTAGCTTTGATGAATTATGGAGGAGACTTGGAGCAGGAGGCATCAGCATATATAGATATTGTGGTTCCAATGTGCTAGTGTTTTGTTTGATGTTTTGAGTTTTATGATACACAGGTCTTCACAACTGTCTAAAATGTGACGTATAAAGTTGTGTAACTCTGATACCTGATGTCTATTATGTAGTACTTATGTGCTGTAATATAATTTATTCATTCCGCTATGAGATTTAGATGTTGTTTAGTTCTTTCTTTTCTATCTATTCTCTTTTCTAACTACTTCTTTCTAAATGATGATGTGTCTTTCTGTGGAAAGAAAGGTTGGTCGTCACAGCTGGTATCAAAGCTCTAGGTTGAAATAATAACAAGGCTTTGGAGTGAGATCTATCTTGAGAGAGCACATTTGTAATTTCTTTATATATATACCTACCTGATTTTTTAGGTTACCTGTTCGGGTCCCCAACATGAATTTTGGAGATAGAAGGAGCAGTGGTGTGAGTAGCACGACTACCACAAATGGAAGAGGCCCGAATGTTGAAGGAGGAAGAGTATCTGTCGAGGATGTAAACCCAATACCGCCTCAACTAAGCTTTGCGACATTGTGTAAGGATTTCACTAATCTAGAAAGAAAGCCTTTTAAAGGTACAGAGTCCATCATTGAAGTACAAGCTTGGTTGCACTCGTGCGAGCAGATTTTCTAGAGTTTAGATCTATCGGATGAGCAGAAGCGAGTTATGGAATCTTGGCAACTTCAGGAAGGAGCAGCTGCATGGTGGGACACAGTTACCATGAATGTTCCCGAAGATGATTTCTCTTGGAGTAAGGTTAAGTAAGTATTCGCAGAGTAGTTTATACCTACCACAGGGAAGACTCGGTTGTATAGAAATTTTCTGGATCTCAAGCAAGGAAGTTTGTCTGTATTGGAATATGAGACTAAGTTCAATGAGTTGTCTTGCTACGGACCTGGCCTTATTGACTCCCCTTAAAAAGAACGAGATGTTTGTGCTTGGTATGAGGCCCGAGTTTCATGAAAAGAAGACTGCCCATCTCAAAGGCTTGTTTGTTGAATTGGGTGATATGGCCTTGAGATATGAAGAGCTTATGGATAAGAAACCTTTGGCATCTGTGGCAGCACCAAGTGGGAATTCTTCCAACCAGAACAGAAGGAAATTTAATCCGAATTGGAAGTAGAAGAATAAAAGGAAACCAAGTGGCAACAATGAAGTTCGGAAATGTTATGTATGCTAGCTGGAAGGTCATCTGGCTAAGCAGTGTCCTAGTGGTGGAGTTTAGAAGTAGCGGAGTGGACTCATTTCTTCGATGGTTCAGAGGTCCTTGTGTTTCAACTGTCAGCAGCCCGGGCATATGGTGAAAGCTTGCCCACTTCTTCAGAAATCTCAACAGAAATAAGTATTGCTGTTGAAGGTGGACCATCAACTTCTTCTAATAGGAAAGGCATAGGCGTTCTTGAAGGTACTTTGCTTTTAGATGGCATTTATGTTAGAGTTTTGTCTGATTCTATTGCTTCCCTATGTTTTATTTCTCTGAAATTGATAGAGAATTTCATCTTACCCCTTGTGGACCGCCCTATTTTTGTATCTAATCCTATAGGAGGAGTAACCAAGTTAGATTTGATCTACAAGGGTTTAAGAATTTCTTATCTATCCCATAGTTTCTCTTGTGACCATATGAATTGGATTTTTGAAGGATATGACCTTATTTGGCAATGGATTGGTTAGACAACCATAGAGCTATTCTGATTTGTGAAGAGAGAACTTATTTTTGGAAAAAGAACTGGGAAGGATTGCAAGAGTGACTTGTGATTGTTCAGGAGTTCACCTGAGTAATCTTATGCATGGGATCGAGGCATCTCAAGAAGAAGTAGGAGCTATCGAAGTTGCCAGAGATTTTTTGGATGTCTTCGAGAGAGTCAAAGGTTTGCCGCCACATCGTGAGATTGAGTTCCGCATCGACTTAGTTCCTAGAGCGATACCGGTGATTCAACCTAGTAGAAGGATGGATCCTATAGCATGAGAGGAATTGGTGAAACAGACTCAGGATTCCTTGGAGAAAGGATTGATCATACCTAGTTTCTCTAGTTGGGGTTCTGCTGCTGTATTTGTGACCAAATCAGATGGGTGACTAAGGTTTTGTGTAGGCTATCGGGAGTTGATAAGGCGATCATTAGGAATAAATATCCCGTGCCTCGTATTGATGATCTTTTTGATCAAATTCATGGCGCTTCTATGTTTTCTCAGCTAGATCTAGTTTTGGATTTTCACCAGCTAAGGGTAGATGAAGACAGTATACCCTTGACTGCATTCAAAGGGCCTAACTGTTTTTGTGAGTGGTTAGTTATGTCTTTTGGGTTAACCCACGCCCCAGCTTATTTTGTGGATCTGATGAACTTTGTTTTCCGAGATTAGCTGAACAAGTTAGTGCTCATGTTCATCGACGACATTCTCATCTAATCCAAATCATAGGAAGAGCATAAGCGTCATTTGGAGATAGTATTGGAAACTTTGAGGAGACATGTCCTGAAAGCTAAGTTCTCGAAGTGTCATTTTTGAAAGTAGGAAGTATGATTTTTGGGGCATATCGTATCCGAAGAAGGTATTTCTATGGATCCGGTCAAGGTAGTAACTGTTCAAGAGCAGAAGCAACCGCAGACTCCTACAGAAGTTCGCAGCTTTCTTGGATTAGCAGGTTACTATAGGAAGTTCATCCGGGATTACTTTAAGATTTCTTCTCACGAGACCAAACTGACTAGGAAGGGAGCGAAGTTCAAATGGACTCCTAAGTGCAGGATCTGAAGGTGAGGCTATCGAGTGCACCTACTTTGGCTATTCTAGATGGGAGAAGTAAGTTCGAAGTATATACTGATGCTTGACGAGTGGGGCTTGTGTTTTGGATTTCGGTGGATCTTGAGGGGACTATCTTGTTGGGTAGAATCCGTAGATTGTCTTATTCTTGTTCCAGATTTGATTCGAGAGGCATCTGCGAAGGTTGTGCTAATCAACAAAAGGATTAAGGCAACCCAGGATCGTCAAAGGATTTATGAAGATAACAGTCGAAAGGAATTTGGAATTAGAAGTTGGAGATTTGGTTTTTGTTAAGGTTTTCCAATCAAGGAGCAATAAGATTTGGTAAGACTAGGAAGTTAGCTCTGAGGTATATTGGACCTTTCCGTGTTCTCGAAAGGATCGGTACTTTGGCCTACATGATTGAATTTCCAGAATGGATGGATGGGATTCATAATGTATTCACGTATCTCATTTGAGGAAGATCGTGCATGATCCATCACTGGTTGTAGAACCAGCAGTTCAGGAGGATTTGGAAGTAGAGCCAGATTTGACTGTGTTGAATATGCGAGTATATGATTTTTGTTTGATGATAATAAACATTTATATATTCGTTTAAATGTATTTGTTAATGTACTATTTTATTTTTCACATAATTAAATAAATATTTGGTGAATAAAATAAATAACACGGTATTTAAATTTAAACAGATATTTGATTCAAACAAATATTTATTACAATTTTGAATGGTACAAATTCAAGCTCTCACTATACATATACAATTCTGATTACAATACAAATTCAATTACATCACAATCTTTCATTTACAAATGTCCTCACTACATATCGCTCATTCACTCATAATTTATCTTCAACTACATTGAATCCAGCATTTGAGCAATCTGCAAAAATAAATTTTGACGCAGTAAAATTGAAAAGAAAATATTTTTGCAGTATAAAATAAAATGTGATTTTGGAAATTTTATTAGCCTTAGTTATTTGGGTTGTTCGTCATCATTTAAATTTGAATTCATCATACACGAACAGCTTGTGATATGCACAGTGTATCACTGTACATGCCACAAGGCCGTGCACACCGATATATGCACTTGATAAAATTACAGGGACAGATGAGCACAGGTCAAACCCAAAACGCCGGGTTCAACTCAAGTTCACTAAAAATAATGTCACAATATCAGCACAAGATCAAACCCGAGCTTTAAGCTGGATTCCACTCAGGTGCAATACAAAATTGTCAAGTACAAGTGAAAATGCTCGATCAAAGCAACACAGCCTCAACAATGCAGTGGCCGTGTTCAAAACAACACCAAAACTGGAAACAAAAGCCCCAAATAGAACAAATTGTTAATATTTCATCTATGAAATTTCAAATAAGAATCCTAGACCAGAGAATACAACTAGTGTAGCAAGTGGTCAAACCAGGCTACACAATGAACACAACCACTTGAATATGCAACAGTGATGCAACATACATATGCACAATGATATATGATATGGATAGATACAAGTAGTGACTCAGTGCAACTCATCTTAAACATGTACCAGCTCAATATGCTATGCACAAGAACCAAGGTCAGAGGTGGCATCAATGTATGCATATAGTTAGGCAATGTCAAAGATCAGAACAATGAAAAACTTCCAGATGAACACATAATAAAGACAAGCTACTGAACTCCAAGCAAAGAGCAAGTGACAGTGATCAATATGTATGGAGTGATGGATATGCTCAATACACACGCATATATGACATACCAGACCCAAATGTACGTGAACAAGTAACATATATATGCTGCAAAGACCAGAGATGTGTGGATACAAGAAAACTGTAATTACAAGTGACTTCAACAAGTTGATATGCAAACAAAGTATGCGGTGACAAAACAAGTGTATACAACCACATGGTGACAGCAGGATACAAGTTCGAACACACCCATTGCAAATCAGACATGTACAAACTAGCTAGAACCAGTGTCTAGCCATGATATGGAAGCAAACCAGACTAGTTCAGGTTAAAGCAAGAAAGAAGTACACATGAAGCTTATAGTGCAACAGGTCAGGGAAGCAAACAAGTCCATCATATAAACCAGAGAGATCAGCCATGACCAGAGAGAAGCCAAAGCCAATGAACGAAGTGCTCTATGCACATATATACACATGACGGTGAAACAGGCCAGAGAGACATATACAAAGATGAAAGACTCAAGTGGCACATGGATGTACAACACAAATGAACTAGATGACAACAGTGGTGCAATAGACTACAATGAAACCAAACCAATATGCATGTACAACTACAAGTGACAGGATGAACAAAGTATAAAAGTCATGTATAGAGGCACACTGGAATATAGATAGTGCATATCACAGTGCAGACACAAATCGAAGTGTCATATACAAACCAGAAGTTTACATGACTCAAAGCAATAACAATGATGAACCAACATACTATATAGTGAATTACAAAGTAAGAACAATCTCTGAAGTCAACTTTTCTCTCAGCCTTACAGGAACCAGTGCCGAAGTCATGGAATCGCATAAACAAAGTCAAGTGACCGAAGTCAACAGAAATCGAAGTCGTGGTGGCCACAAAAGAAATCGACATCGTCAAATAAAGTCAAATGTAACAGTTTCAAATAAAAACCATGGTGGCCATGAAATCGAACAAATCAACACCATTTTATTCAAGTAAATTGAAAAAGTCAGTAATCATCTCAAGCATCCAAATAAAGATCGATGGCCAACGCAAAGTAATTGACGAATTCAAATAAATATGCACGAACGAAAATATAGGGTTTCGAACCCTATATAAACAAGTAACATCATCGGCAATATATCGAGTTCAAGTAAGCAAAAACAGTAAAGCAAAATAACAAATTACATACAGGAGCAAGATCGAACTCGATCAAAATTGAAGGAGCCGTATGCAAAGAGAAGAAAGCGTCGATCGACGAAGCTGGGTAAATTCTCTGTCGTTCTATTTCTGCATTTATTATTCTGCTATTATCTGTGCTGCTATTATTCTGATATATCTACATTGAAATTATTTTATATAAACTTCCGCAATAATTTTTATAATTGATAGCATCACCCTATTCACCCCCCCTCTAGGGTGAAATCGATCCTACAAGTGGTAGCAGAGCAAGGTTCAAAAGCCATTTTTGTTTCAAAATTTTGATTTTTCAAAAATCAATTTTTGTTTTAAAAATTTGAATTTTTAAAATGGCTACTTTTGCTGAGGGTCGTTCTAATACTATCCCTCCTATTTTTGATGAAATAGATTTTTTAAATTGGAAATTGAAACTGGAATTTTATTTAAAATCTGTTAATATTAAATGTTGGGATGTTATTAAAAATGGGTGCGATATAACAGACGAGAAAATTATCTCGATTAATGCTCTTGCTATGCATATATTACATTCTCATATTAATAGAGATAATCTTAATTTCGTCTCTCATTGTTAAAATGCACAGGGAATCTGGAATACTTTCGATGCAATATATGGTGCAAAAATCAACAGCAATGAGAAATCCTCCATAACCGACTCAGTTAAAGAAATGTGCTTAACAGGATTGGTAAAAAGCAGTTGTGATGAGGATGATGATGATGGAGTAGTTGAGATGGCGTTAATAATGAAGAAATTTAAAAAATGGAACCGCAAATACGGAAATCCAGCTCCAAATCAACAATTGAAAAGCAGAATAATTAAAGCACTAGACAACTTAGAAGAACACGGGATCATTTGTCACAAGTGCAATAAACCCGATCAAATCAAGCCCAATTATCCTCGAAATCAACATGGCAAAGAAAAGAATTAAAAAGGAGAAATTCTACAGCCACGTGGAATAAAAGTGACGATGATAATAAAAGCATTAGCAGTAAGAGTGAAAGAGTAAATCTGTGCCTACGAGGAGATATAACTGATAGCGACGATGACGAGCCAAGCGAGGTATCAAAACTCACTCACTCAGAATTACTTTTATATTTCCACGAAGTAAATGGCTGTTTTGAACGACTTAGGGAGAAGTACGCCAAACTTAAATCACAAGACACTTTGATAGATTTAAGTAAACAACTTGATCAATTATTTAAAAACTATCAAAGTACGATCCCTAAGTGTGATAAGTGTCCATCATTCGAAGAGGAGATTAAAAAATCAGAAATTAAAATAAAATCACTTGAAAATGAAATTCTGATTTTAAAAGAAAGCGAAAACACGAGGAGAGAAAATTCCATTAAAAAGTGCACACAATTATTGAACGAAAATGAATCTCTCAAAACACAAGTCCAACAACTGTCAACGACTTTAGAAAAAATTTCCAAAAGTGAAAAATCGTTGAATATGCTCTTAGGGAAACAAACTGTTAATACAGTCAGACAAGGACTTGGATATAATCAATTTGAACCTGTTAAAAGAAAAATTAATCTAGTCAATTCAATGTGCACAATTTTTAGGAAATTTGGGCACAATCAGAACAATTGTTGGTATAGACTCAAACACGTGAAAACCATACCAATTTGGGTTCCAAAAGGCACAAATATAAAATCTCTCAAAGTTAAACAAATCTGGGTGCCGAAAGGAACATATATAAAAGTTTTGGGTCTCCAAAAAATTATTTTTCAA
This sequence comes from Allium cepa, assembly GCA_030765085.1. NCBI lineage: Eukaryota > Viridiplantae > Streptophyta > Magnoliopsida > Asparagales > Amaryllidaceae > Allium > Allium cepa. The sequence continues at coordinate 491,622,954 of CM060943.1, forward strand.
AATATTCTGCCACTAACAATCATGGACCTAGAAAAACGGTCGCAAAAATCTTTATCGTGTAGGAGTGGTGGCAGGTTAAGGAACAACAACAGTGTTATCTAGATTCTGGCTATTCCAGAAACACAATGGGCGACAAAGCAAAGTCCCTTAGCCTAGTACAAAGGTGACAGAATCAAAATGGGCAACAACGAAAAATTATCGTAAAGGTAAAACAGGTAATGGTATAATCTATTTATTGAATGTGATAATCTGCACCATATTGAATTTAAATCAGCCAGTTATGTTATAAAGAAATGAATAATGATAATGATTCTGACTTTTTCAAAAATTTTGGCCAATTATTCTTTTATGCCTAGAACACTACAACACTTGAAATACTTCATATAGATTAGATTGATGATAATACATTTGGCTGACTCTATATTCACGGTTTTTGATTATTTACACGGCTTCAATTCAAATTCAAGAGAATGTCATTTAAAAAGCTGTTAAAATTGATTTTAAGATATTTTGATGCACACTTCATGGTCTGGTCTATCAAATTCAATTAATGATAATTTTGAGTGAAAGAAAATTTCAGATGCAGATTACACTGGTAATCTAGTTGATAGAAAAATTACTAGTGGAACGTGATTTATGTTGAGACATTTAGTAACTGCATCGTTTTTCAAAGAAAATATCTGAATATTTTTCATTTCAAATAATTTTCAAATAGCAGAAATTTTTGTTATAAAACCCCTCTAGAAAATCATTTTTGACCTTGTTTTCAGATTAGTCATTTTTAGAAAAATTGATTTTATAATTATTTTTGAATTTGATTTTATATGATTACATTGACTAATTTGACTCCCTAATGATTATCGAAAAGATGAATAGTGATTGAAAAAGTAATGAGTGTTAATATTAATCATATATTATAACTTGAGACGGTATATTTAGTAAATTTCTTTAGAAGTCCTCACGGTTATGCATGAGTGAATTACTCGGAATTTTTGGTTATGTACTTCCATGCTCATTTAAAAGTCCTCACGATTATGCATGTACGGAACGCATATCAAAATTGATTTATTAAATAAACAAGTTGATTCTAATCCCATTTAAAAGTCCTCACGGTTATACTTGGTTAGAAGATACTTAAATTCATTTTTAGAAAAAATGGAATACTACTAATCTCATTTAAAAATCCTAACGGTTATGCATGGTTAGTAGATATTCAAATTCCTGGAATAAATATACCATAAATAGGCACAGCTATATGGTTTTACATGATGACATTATTCCTATCATTCTAAAGTGGAATATGCATCAAAAAGAGTATTTACGATTTTTGTCTGATTTTTTATTGAAATTTAATATTTATATTCTATTGAGTTTTAATGTTGTATTAATATATATCGCTTTATCTCTATTTTTCTACCACTATTACTCTTTTGCTGATAACAAAAGGGGGACAGAAAAGTTAAGATTTTGTCAAATAAAATCAAGTAAAGGTCAAATATTTTCAATTTGCATCTAGGCTCATTTTCATATTTTTAATTGTATGCATATATGAAGGGAGAGCTTTGTGTTGAGAGGAAGCATTCAAATAGGGGAAGCAAATTGAATGTTCAAATACATTTAACAAATTCAAAATCTTAAATATATGTTTGTTATCATCAAAAGGGGGAGATTGTTGAATATGCGAGTATATGATTTTTGTTTGATGATAATAAACATATATATATATATATATATATTCATTTAAATGTATTTGTTAATGTACTATTTTGTTTTTCACATAATTAAATAAATATTTGGTGAATAAAATAAATAACACGGTATTTAAATTCAAACAAATATTTTATTCAAACAAATATTTATTACAATTTTGAATAGTACAAATTCAAGCTCTCACTATACATATACAATTTTGATTACAATAAAAATTCAATTACATCACAAATTTTCATTTACAAATGTCCTCACTACATATCGCTCTTTCACTCATAATTTATCCTCAACTTCATTGAATCTAGCATCTGAGCAATCTGCAAAAATAAATTTTGACGCAGTAAAATTGAAAAGAAAATATTTTTGCAGTATAAAATAAAATGTGATTTTAGAAATTTTATTAGCCTCAGTTATTTGGGTTGTTCGTCATCATTTAAATTTGAATTCGTCATACACGAACAGCTTGTGACATGCACAGTGTATCACTGTACATGCCACAAGGCCGTGCACACTGATATATATACTTGATAAAATTACAGGGACAGGTGAGCACAGGTCAAACCCAAAATGTCGGGTTCAACTCAAGTGCAATAAAAATAATGTCACAATATCAGCACAAGGTCAAACCCGAGCTTTAAGCTGGATTCAACTCAGATGCAATACAAAATAGTCAAGTACAATTGAAAATGCTCGATTAAAGCAACACAGCCTCAACAATGCAATGGCCATGTTCAAAACAACACCAAAACTGGAAACAAAAGCCCCAAACAAAATGAACAAATTGTCAATATTACATCTATGCAATTTCAAATAAGAATCCTAGACCAGAGAATACAACTAGTGCAGCAAGTGGTCAAACTAGGCTACACAATGAACACAACCACTTGAATACGCAACAGCGATGCAACATACATATGCACAATGATATATCATATGGATTGATACAAGTAGTGACTCAGTGTAGCTCATCGCAAACATGTACCAGCTCAATATTCTATGCACAAGAACCAAGGTCAGAGGTGACATCAATGTATGCATATAGTCAGGCAATGTCAAAGATCAGAACAATGCAAAACTTCCAGATGAACATATAATAAAGACAAGCTACTGAACTCCAAGCAAAGAGCAAGTGCAAGTGATCAATATGTAGTGGAGTGATGGATATGCTCAATACACACACATATATGACATACCAGACCCAAATGTACATGAACAAGTAACATATATATGCTGCAAAGACCAGAGATGTGTGGATACAAGAAAACTGTAATTACAAATGACTTCAACAAGTTGATATGCAAACAAAGTATGCAGTGACAAAACAAGTGTATACAACCACATGGTGACAGTAGGATACAAGTTCAAACGCACCCAATGCAAATCAGACATGTACAAACTAGCTCGAACCAGTGTCCAGCCATGATATGGAAGCAAACCAGACTAGTTCAGGTTAAAGCAAGAAAGAAATACACATGAAGCTTATAGTGCAACAGGTCAGGGAAGCAAACAAGTGCATCATATAAACCAGAGAGATGAGCCATGATCAGAGAGAAGCCAAAGGCAATGAACGAAGTGCACTGTGCATATATACACATGACAGTGAAACAGGCCAGAGAGACATACAAAGATGAAAGACTCAAGAGGAACATGGATGTACAACACAAATGAACCAGATGACAACAGTGGTGCAGTAGACTACAATGAAACCAAACCGATATGCATATGAAACTACAAGTGATAGGATGAACAAAATATAAAAGTCATGTATAAAAGGCACACTGGAATTTATATAGTGCATATCACAATGCAGACACAAATCGAAGTGTCATATACAAACCATAAGTTTACATGACTCAAACCAATAACAATGATGAACCAACATACTAGATAGTGAATTACAAAAGTAAGAACAATCTCCGAAGTCAACTTTTCTCTCAGCCTTACAGGAACCAGTGCCGAAGTTATGGAATCGCATAAACAAAGTCAAGTGACCGAAATCAACAGAAATTGAAGTCGTGGTGGCCACAAAAGAAATCCACACCGTCAAATAAAGTCAAATGTCACAGTTTCAAACAAAAACCGTGGTGGCCAAGAAATTGAACAAATCAACACCGTGTTATTCGAGTAAATTGAAAGAGTCAGTAATCATCTCAAGCATCCAAACGAAGATCAATGGCCAATGCAAAGTAATTGAAGAATTCAAATAAATATATATGAACTACAATATAGGGGTACGAACCCTATATAAACAAGTAACATCATTGGCAATATCATCGAGTTCAAGTAAGAAAAAACAGTAAAGCAAAATAACAAATTACATACTGGATCAAGATCGAACTCGATCAAAATTGAAGGAGCCGTGTGCAAAGAGAAGAGAACGTCGATCGACGAAGCTGGGTAAATTCTGTGTCATTCTATTTCTGCTATTATCTGTGCTGCTATTATTTTGATATATCTGCATTGAAATTATTTTATACAAACTTCCGCAATAATTTTTATAATTGATAGCATCACCCTATTCACTCCCCTCTAGGGTGAAATCGATCCTACATATTGTGGTCAGATATTTTGTTCAGATTGTAAATCAAGGTGAGAAGGATCTCGAGAGCAAAGTGGTGAAGCTAGTTAAGATTCAGTGGAGCGAGGATCCAAGAGATTGTACCTGGGAAACTCTAGATAGTATTAGGAAGGCCTATCCAGAATTGTGTCAGGATAGTTAGGTTTGTTTGTATGAATGAATTGGTTGCTATGGTTGTTAGTATAGGGGTGATATGTATGCTTTGTTGTTGAAAATAAAACCTTTTTTGGATTATTAAATTATCTTTGCTTTTAAATTTCGGAGACGAAATTCTTTTAAAGGTGGAGGAATGTGATGACCCGAAATTTTGGCAATATTGATTTAATAATCTAGATATTTAATATGGAAAAATTTATCTTTTCAAAGAAAATGTTTCCTAATTATAATGTATATATATTATAAATTGTGAATAGGAGTTTTGGTTTGAATTCAATATAAAAAATTTCAAAGGTTATTTAAAGTTAAATTGTGCATTTTTAAAACACTTAAGATAAATTATTCATTTATTTAAAAGTATGATAACTTGAGTTTAAGATTTAAATAATATTTAATAAAAGGATTTATATTCCTTCTTTTAAATTACACATGAACTAAGTTTGTGTATATAGTACAAATACAAAAAAAGAAACATAAAACATAATTTATAAGACATAAAACATATATAATAATAAAAACATAAGAAAATATTTTAAATACATGCATTGACATTTGTAAGATAATAAAAAACATGCATTAACATGTGTAAGCTTAGTATAATTTGTAATCACAAGTGGCATACATCTTTTTCTTTAAAATTGAATTATAAATAATGTAGTTTAGACAAAACTAGGCTTCATTTCTTCACTTCTCAATCTTATCTATTTCTTTCATTTATTTTCTAAACTGAAAACTAAAACAAAAAGGAAATCAAAAACTAAAAACAAACAGCTTCTACAATTTCAACCTGATCAAGCAAACATTGAAGATTAATGATCAACTCAATATACATCAAGCAAGATTCAACACAAAACGTTTCCAGATCTAAGCTTAGAAGCCTGATTCTCTATTTTCTAACCAGTGAGTAAACACTTTTTAAAAACTAAATATATGTTTAATCTTTGAGGCACGTGCTAGATTCATAAAGTAATGTTGCAATTATGATGCGCATGAATGATTTTAACTAGAATAAAGTTTTACTACCCTGTATATTAGTGTGCATGCCTGTGTATATGTATATATATATATAAGACTTTGTTGTAAATAGACTCAAGAAACTCTCAAATTAATTCATATCTTCCTATTTAAACGAATTCAAGCTTTGATTTCTGAAAAGAAGATGATGGTAAAAATGTAATTTCTTTTTTAAAAATAGTTTCAATAGGAAATTCTTAATAAATATTTCAAAAATAAGAAATAATGGTGATAATCTAACATAAGTCAAAAATCAATCATCTCAATCTTAAATTTTGATTACACAACCAGATTCGTATTGCAAAATAATGATTTTTGATAATCATTTCATGATTTTTAAGTGTGTAATTGTTAAGATATTTCGAGTTGGTCGGAAGTGGGTTTTCTGTTGATTTTCGATGATCGACGAGGTATTGGTGGACGTGCTTGGTGCTGGAAGTGGTGCGAAGGTTGGGGTTTCGAGGAAAAATGGTGAAGGGATTTATTGGTGGCTGTTGTGGCCGGGCGAGGACGAATTAGGGTTATCGGCCAATTTGGGTCGACGTTGTTCTAAGGGCTCGTGCGACGTCGAGGGTGCACCGGAGAACATCGGACATGGGGGGATCAGAGCGTTTTGTCGTGACGCAGCTTTGGACGCGGCGGCATGAAATCTGGTGATCAGGATTAGCGATGCGGGATGATTTAGTCGATGGTTTGGGTTTCTAGTAGTGATCGTGTTTCTCGAATTCGATTTCCAGGCATGTACGACGCGTTGGATGGTCGGATCGTTATGGAGGTGATCTTCGACATGTGGGTGATCGCATCGTTGGCCGGAGGTGGTCGGGTCGGCGTGCAACGCGCACATGTGCACCTTCGTGTCAGGTGGTTGCTGGATTGATCAGGGGCATCAAGGAAGTTGGGCAGTGGCTCAAAGTCGTGCTCGGGTTTTCTTGAGAGTGGAGAGTTAAGCTCGAGTGAATTGATGCTGGTTTGGGATTTTGTATTTCTAGGCCCGAGTATTTTGTAAATATATTAACCACATTTTAAAAGGTAAAGTAAAAGCATTAACAAGTTTTTAAAGTTATTAAATTTTTCAAAAGAAAGGAAATATACCAAAGTAAAATTTTTAACAAGTTTCCAAGTGAAGTTTCAAAGATTTAGTTTTAAAGTTAAATGTTTTTAAATTGTTTTGGTTTATTAAATAATGGGTTAATTATCATATTAAATCTCTAATTGTTTTCAAAAATATAATGTTGTAATTAAGAAGTGATTAAGGTAAGTAAATCAAACTTTAATTAATAAGGAGATCTCAAATGATTCTGTATAATAAATTAATTTCAAGCATTTAAATTAATCAGATCTAAATGGTAATTAAGTAAGATAAAGGGGTTTATCTTCAATTAATGAAGGTCTTGATTTATTAAAGGATCATTAATTAGTAAATAAAGGATAATTACTTAATGTAAGTAATTAAGGATAATTACTTATGAAAGTAATTAAGGATAATTACTGAATGTAATTAATTAAATGATAGTTAATTACTTAATGTAATTAATTAATGAAAGTAATTATAGGATAATTAATTAATTAAGGATCATTAATTAATGTAATTGATTTTAGGATAATTAATTAAGGTAATTAATTAAGGATCGTTAATTAATGTAATTAATTGTAGTATAATTAATTAATGTGAGTAATTAAGGGTAAATTAATTAATGTGAATGGTTAAAGGATAATTAATTAGTTTCATTAACTAATTACAGTAATAATAGTGGGTTATAATTAATTAATGTGAAGCAAGCAGGATTTAAAAGTAATTAAAGTAATTAATTTAATTTACTTGTCTGGTTAAATTAAATTAATTAGGAATTGTACAACTGACTAATCTTGCATATGGATGACTGAATTATGTTAAATGCCTTAAATTGTTTGATATCTCTGGTATGTGATGTTCTGTGTTATGAGATGTTGTGGTTGAACTGTGATAATATGGATTGTCTATCTATGATGAATTTTTGTATAAATTCTGAATATAAATTGAATTGTTTAAACTTAAACAACTTGGACTTTAAGACGGCGTTTGGATTTCGTTGAGACTGGGACCGGATTCCAAATTGGATATCCGAAAACCACATCGATCTAGATTAAATGATATGTCGCGAAATCTCAAGTGAAGATCAAGATAAAGATTCAAAGTGCAAGGGCTATTTGTCGTTAACTCTGAGGGTGATTCCAAAACGAGTGTAACGGAGATAGTGCCTTTCAATCAAGATGAAGATTCAAAGTGCAAGGGCTATTTGTCGTTAACTCTAAGGGTGATTCCAAAACGAGTGTAACGGAGATAGTGCCTTCGATCAAGATGAAGATTCAAAGTGCAAGAGCTATTTGTCATTAACTCTAAGGGTGATTCCAAAATGAGTGTAACGGAGATAGTGCCTTCGATCAAGATAAAGATTCAAAGTGCAAGGGCTATTTGTAGTTAACTCTGAGGGTGATTCCAAAATGAGTGTAACGGAGATAGTGCCTTCGGTTTCGTTTGAACCCAGAACCGACTTGTATGGATGAATGCTTTTAGACCATCGTCATTGGAGGATGGTGATTATTCCAAGATATGTGTTCTAAAAAGGTAATCGTAGCCTCAAGCCTCATCAACCGGGAATGGCTAAAACAGGAGAGGTGCAGCAAGGCTAAGTGGGTAGCACCCAAGTAGGATGAGATTTTCCCCTGTTTGGAGGTCCCTTTTTTGGCTTAGTGAGCAGTTGGTCATGCCAACTGTGGGGTTGTCTTATTCGGAATTATCCAGTAAGGGGTAGTTCTGGTCTTGTGTTGCAGAGGATCAGGGTGGATCCTCGGTACTCTGATGTAGACTAGGTACTGTGACAGACGGTGCCCCAGTAGCCCTGCCCTTGTATGGAATCTAATCTCCAATAAGTGCCCTCGAGTTTGTTTGTATACCTATGTATGTTGGAATTTAATAATGTAACAATTTCGGCTATGTGAATAACTTACTTGAAAACCCTAGACACTATTATAATATCATTGGATTTCCTATCAAATATTTTGGTTATCGTAAGGTAAAAACCCAACATGTTTATTTGTGGTGTGGTCTTACGAGATACCTTTGTTTTCAAATGATTTCCAAAGTTAAACAACTTAAATCGTTTGCCCACACCAGACCCATATCTGACCCATAGTTTATTTTTTGTTTTTCTTACACTCTTGGGTACTCAAATTTTTATGAGTAGCCCAGGGATTCAGGTTAGCTTTGACGAATTGTGGAGGAGACTTGGAGTAGGAGGCTTCAGCGTATATAGATATTGTGGTTCCGCTGTGCTAGTGTTTTGTTTGATGTTTTGAGTTGTATGATAGACAGGTCTTCACGAATTTCTAATATGTGATGTATAAAGCTGTGTACTCTGATATCTGATGTCTATTATTTAGTACTTATGTGATGTCATATAATTTATTCGTTCCCCTGTGAGATTCTGATATTTTTTAGTTCTTTCTTTTCTATCTATTCTCTTTTCTACCTACTTCTGTTTTAATGATGATGCGTCTTTCTGTGGAAAGAAAGGTGGGTCGTCATATTCTATCTGATTCATTGAACAGTTGTTGTCTTTTCATCAAGAAATATCACCTTTGATTAATTTCCAGTAATATAAATGTCGAATTGTAGACTGCCAATGATCATGTAGTTTTATGTTGTAACTGAAGATCGACTGCTAGCTAGTTGCCGTTCATTGTTCTGGTTGTCACCAGGTAAGCATTCAATTCCCATTAACTTTGAAAATCAAATGTTAGTTTGGCATACATGCACGTATGTTAACTGGCCCCCGTTCATGTTTGCATGTTCGTGGGTCGTCGTCAAGTTCCTTTGTTCTTGTTTGGATCGAGTTTCGTATCGATCCTCTCCTAGATCGATATGAAATTCGAGTTGTAACAATGATTGATTGTCATTTGTTTCACTCCTTCGTATTGATCTTCTCCTGGATCGATCCAGGATGTATGAATGTAGGCTTCGTATCGGTGGACACAAAGTTTTGGGACTCGAATAGATGGAAATGAAATTGATGTTTCGTATCAATGGAGTTGAACAGTATAGACATAACAAGGCTGTGATATTCGTATCGATGGATATGAACTAGTGGTCTTCTTATCGATCTGTATCAACAGATATGAAACGCTGATGGATAGGAATGTTAAGCTGTGGACTGCCTTGCGTTGATGAATACGAAAGCCAACCTTCATATCAATGGATGTTGACCGATTCTCTCGGTTTAGTAATTGGGATACGAAACAACTTCCCTTGGATATGAAGCCATATGAATGGATTTTAGACATAGACAAAATTTTCACTTGCTCTGCTATCATTTTCACTTCGTATCGATCAAAAGAAAGGAAGAAAAACCAAAACTTCATCTTTCAAAACGGCTAACTTTTAATCCTTTAACCCAATTCCTCCAATCTAAGGTAATTGACAAGTAAATTCACATTTCTAGTGACGAGCATTGAGATTCACACCACTCCGCTCATGGTGATGGCCACTTCCAGCGCCGTTGGTGACAGAGCGTGAGTAGGGAAAGGTTGAGGAAGCAATCAATGGTGTGTTGGTGGCTTTAGGAAGAAGGAGAGCCATCGATGGAGTCACAGACTTCAAGGCGTTGTCAAAACACGCATTGATGAAGGATGATGGGAAGCCGCCTCCATGATCGATGGAGGAAATGCAGGAGTTCATCTCGATAAAGATTTGATGGTTACGAATCTGATCGGTTCGTATCGATACAAAGAGTATCGATATGCAGTTGATCGATACGAATGAGCATCGATATGAAATGTATCGATATGCACAGGCCTTCGATCAAAGTTCTTGATTGATACGAACTCATATTTCAGGGGAACGATCCAATTTGAACCATGATGGATACAAAACCAATTGTCTTTGGCATACTCGAACACTTAACTCCGACGAGCTTTCACCTTGCATACTTGGACTTGAATATAGATCTGCATATATGACTATCCTTCAAATCTCATCGATGGAACTATAATTTGAAAAACATAATAAATTTTAACATGCAACGTTCTTCGCAGTTAGGATGGCACAGTTGGGACAGTCAGCGATGATGATCATTCCAATCGAATCTCAAAGTCTTGTCACTTTACCATCTTTTGAACTTGTAGAAATTTAAAGTATTATGTAGCACTTCATCACACAACATGATCACTCACTTTACACCGGAGGAAACACGGGTTTCTTGCATCTAATAATGGTTTTTACTGAGTTTAATGTTTATGGATATTGGAAGCTTCGAGCAGCAGAAAGTCAAGAGTCATCCACTTCCTAGGATAGAAAGGCAAAACATTACGACAGACGTAGTAGATCCTGCTCCGGATGAACTTCCAGGTGCGGTGTTCCTCTTGAATTCAGAGATTCAATCCGTTCCAAGAATTCTAAAGATATGCTGGGTACAATTTGTCTCAGGCATGGACTATCTCTAGAAGACGTTCTATTACTGAGGCCGGAAGATAGAGCGTACAATCCCTAGGAAGGGTTTATTGCTTGTAATAGATTTATGTGTGTAGCTGGAATGTTTCCCCCGTTCAACCGATTTATTCGGGATGTGCCGTGCTTCTTGAGGATTGCGCCTTCTCAACTGCATCCGAACGGATATGCATTTCCCAACAGCTTATATATCATCTTCATGGAGCATCTTCTCTGACCCTCGACCGTCAACGAAATCATATACTTATTCAACGTCAAGAGTCGTGGGGATAACCCTTTGTTTACTTTCCTGGAAGCAGTGAGGAACTACCAAGTCGCGGTAGGTGCTTTGAGTAAGTTAAGCTACTTCAAGACAGAATGGTTCTTTGATAGATGTCCATCGGGATTTGCTAGACGGTGGTTAGTCATACGTAAGTGCTTTAACTTCTTCGCCAATTATTTGGATAATATAAATAGACACTGAATCAATTACGGCCTTTCTTTTTTTCAGCTTTACTTCCACGGCCCAAAGGAGCATGGTTCAAGGAGATAATGAGAACGCTCAAGGCGATACCCACTGAACTTAGAGAAATAGATGAAATTCTTAGTGATGACAACTTGATCGCCGTGGGGCTAATAGAGAGAGGTCAAAGCATTAGGCTAATAGGAGTTTCCATGGTGGCTCCGGTAAGGCAAGGAAGAAGAAGAGCTCCTATCATGCCCCCAATCGAGGGTGCTAAGAGTGCACCTGATGATGGGAGTACGACAGCTAGGCATGAGCCCGCGGTTGTGCCTCTGTAGGGTCTTCGATTATCAAAATAAAAAAGAAAGGGCAAAACTCTCGCCCATAAAGCCAAGAGGCATAAGACCGTTGTTATAACTCAGCCCGTGGCAACTTCTACAGGTCTGAAGACCTCTTCTCCATAAATAGAAGCTTCATTGAAAGGATTGTCAGATATTCCTTTTCCAAATAAGATATCTTCATTCTGGGATCTTGGATTGAGGGGCTCCCATCCCCACCGCGAACTTGCACAGGTCTAACTTCTTTAGACATAGGGGAGCCAACTCCTACGAGTAAGGCTACCACAATCAGTTGGTTGGGGGGTTTGCACATGCATACACACACTTCACGGGACCATACAACTTCTAATCACATGTTTTCTAATCTCGGGAGATGACTAATTTTGCTTCTCTTTTCCTTTTTCAGACACGATGGTGAAACATGGGCTTATGCTCAGCAAGCTTTACTTCTCATGCCATTGTTCTAGCTCATACTCTGAATCATATAGGCAGGAAAGTGATAGGGACTATAGTCGCAGCTATCAGTCTAGCCAAGAGCGCGGGCGTTATGATAGGGAGAAGGAAAAGTCACATCAAAGTAGGCACCTCTCTCGGTTGCAATCTCCACCATCTAAAGGACTCCCAAAACCATCCAGCTCTAGCAGGCAATCTTCTAAAATGGCACACCAAATAGTGCCACCTCACACATTGAAATCCGGCGGTCAATGCCGTAGAACTAAAACGGAAGCTCCCATCGCCATCGAACAAACTGCTATAGAGCCCGTAGGGGAGGAAGCCATCCGAATCGCCAAGTTAAAGAAAGACTTCTTGAATATTTGTTTTCATGGCTTCCACTTCCCTCCAAACTTGAAAAGCATTCCCAACGACATAGAAAAACTGGTACAAGATTTCTTACATGATGTATACAACCAGTATAGGGAATGGGTTAAAACGGCTGAGAGGGTGTCGGTGGTATCTTTCGAGCGGGCTAAAATAATTGATAAATTGGAGAGTGAACTTTCCCAAAATGGCAGAAAAACTATGGTGCTTACCAATGAGCTTGAATCTTCGAGGAAAACCGAGGTGGAGGCCGAATAAAAAGCCAAGGAAGCCAGGATGTCCATGGAAAATATGGGGAAGACTCATATGGACTTAGTGCAGGAGATGGGTCACCATAACGCTGTCATTACTCAAGGAAGGAACTATGCACGGAAAGAGGTTGAGGAGCTAAGGGCGAAGCTAGCCAAGGCCATTAAGGAAAAAGATAAGGCCAACAAAGCCTCTCAGGAGGCTTATGAACAGGCGGTGAGACTCAAGGAGGAGAGGGATGCAGCGAATTTGAAGGCCGGAGAGACTGATGCTAGGATTGCATGGATAGTTAAAGATATTGATGCTAGGATGGAGAGTGAATTTAAAGATCTCCGGTTACTTACAATGCTAATGTCTTGAGAAATCGCAACTTAAACTGGCTCGACGAAGACTATTCTTTCCAACTATATAAGGCCTGGAATCGCTTGCTTGACAACTAAAAAGCTACCCACAATGTCACAATTGTCGACAATTTTGAACTAGAAACTCAAGTGCTATTAGGAGATGAATCCAAAGTCCTCCATGATACAATCAATGCTCTTAAAAAAGAAAAACTGGCCGCCAAATATCCCGAAGCTAGGGAAGAATCTGGGATTGAACATCATAAAGTCAATTCTGAAGCGCCTCCAACATGTCAAATTGAGCTCACTTCTTCTATCGATCCTCCAACCGTTTCGGGGTACGACCCTGATAAGCCACATCTCTCTTCGATAACTGAACGCGGCTCAAAAGGTGCATTATCTCAACATGGGAGCCAACTCGAGGAAGATATTCTGGACACTTCTCCTATTCATTCAAACATAGGAACACTGTCAGAAGATATTACTAATATTTTCCCCTATCTTCATTCAGCTTTAGATTCTGCATCGATTGATCCTCTAGCAACTCAAGAAATGCGTTACGAGAGGAGGCGCTAATAACAGATGTTATAACCATGATGGTCATCGCATCAGCCGGGGAGATGCATGAAAGTAGCTGTGTTCTTGATGAGCAATTGATGGAAGCACTCCTCAACGAACAAAGTGATCCGAGCATCAAAATTCCTTTTCAACATAGATGAAGATATTATCACCACGGGCTCCTCGGGCCCGACCAGTAGCATTCCAATGGGTATACATGTGGACTGGGCTGAGTGGATAATGGAGGAAATCAAAGATGAGATGGAGCAAGCCGAGCAGGCTCGTGGCGCTGGTGGTAGCATGACAGGTCCCGATTCAATCCCTATACTTTTGTTTCTCTAGGTCACACCGTCATTGATACCAGCACGCCTCATTCTTCTAGCATTGAGATTGCCACCATTCCTTCAGTTCCACAAACAGAGGATATTCTAGTCCCTATGAATTTTGAGGAGGAAACTGCTTTAATTCCCCCGGCCGGAGACGAGCCAGTTGGAGTAGGCCGGGGAGGCATAGGCTCAAAGAGACATCTGAGCGGCAATTTGAGCGGGTCTATGCCAAAGAAAAGAAGAAGGATAAAAAACGAAGGCGTAGATTCACATTTTTGTCTCCTCCCTTTTGTAGATTGCTAGAATAAGCTTTTCTTTTGCTTTTGTAGGCATATATAGATGCAGGTTTGGTCCCCACTTATAGGAACTCTTTGAACAGATTTATACTTATTTTCTCAAAGAATAGTGGAAATAAAATTTCTTTTTTTTCAGCATAACTACGTGTTAATTTGTCTAAGTATTTTAGCACTCGCAGTTCCATTCAATGTACTTTTAAGGCTTTAGTTTCCAAGTTGAACTTGAGTCCGACTGTTAAGTCTGAAATCATGGCTTCGGGTCGCAATCAAATGTTGAGTCGAGTCCCAATGTTGTGCTGTCTCGGTCAGGGGCTGGTACTTGAGTTATGCTCCCAGTCCTAGGGAGAATTGAAGTAGACAATCGGCAGTCGTCTTCCGCCTTTGCTAACTTTAATTTAATTTAGTCGGAACAAAGTTAAAGTGAAGTGAGTTTGAGTGGTCGGATCAAACTCGCTCAATTGCTGGTATATACATCCACACTCTGGGGATTAAACTTATACGCCGGCGGTCGGTCATGCCTCCTTAATGTTTGGAATCATATCCGTGCTCATGGGACATAAGTTAATTTACAGACGATCGGTCACACCCGTTTAATGGTAAGGATTATATCCACACTCCGGGGACATAAATTAATTTACAGGTGATCGGTCATACCCATTTGGCATTTGTACTCAAGTCCGCACTCTCGGGACCAGAGTTAGTCGATGGGTGGTCAGTCACACCTATTTGGTGTTTTATACTCTAGTCTGCACTCTCGGGACCAGAGTTGGTCGATGGGTGGTCAATCACACCAATTAATGGTTATACTCTAGCTCGCACTCTAGGAATCTGGAGTCGGTCGACAGATGGTTAATCACATCTGTGTAAGTGTTAGGATCTCGTTTGCACTGCGGGAATAAGGAGTTGGTCACGGTTGTGGACGGTCGGATCACATCCACCTTGATTTGGCAAGTGAAGTCGTAGATGGACGGATCCATCCTCTTCAAGCTTGGAAAAATGTAGGCGAGGTCGTGGATGGACGGATCTGTCCACCTTGATCCTAGATTGAATGAGGGCGAAGTCATGGGAGGATGGATCCACCTCTTCAAACCCGTATTTTGGAGTTTGTACTCCAGCTCGCACTGCGAGAGCTGGAGTTTGTTAGAGGATCGTCGTGTTTCAATCCTTTTTTACTTTATCGTTGCTTTCCCCCGAGCTCGAGGTTTCACTTAGCGAGTGACCGGTCGGATCATGGTCACTCCCTATTCGAATAAGTCCCACCATAAGATGGAACATAGCTCTTCGTACATTTTAGTGGCACATGATGCATTCCAAGAATCACCAATCTGGCTTGATGAGTCTGCATTTTATTGCTGAAATAAGAAAGTACAACAAAGTTAGTTGCCTTATTACAAGTTCGAATTCAAAAAATGCATAAACTAATTTCAAAGGAAAAGCAGATTAAATGAATAAAAGCCAGTTATGTGTAACAGAGATAGAGATCTCGTTGTTCCTTGCTTTGGTAAAGTGAGACCATTAACAGTTGATAGTTTGAATGTGCCATCTCTAAGTCTCCGCTCAATGACAGATAATACTTCCCATGTCGGTTTCATGTGTGAAGGGACCAGATAAGTTCACTTAAGTATGAGATCACTAATTCGAAGGTTCTGGGTCGGACCTTAGCGTCAAATAATCAGGTGACTCGACTGTGGTGTGCGGCTACCCTCAAATCAGCCTCTTCACACTTCTTATCCAATAAATCCAGAAATTCTGCAAGTAGGATGGCATTCGTCTATGGATCGTAATAGGTCACACTTTGAGAAGATACTACTAGTTCAACTGGAATAACGGCTTAAAACCGTAGGAAAGTGCAAATGGAGTGTGGCTGGTCGAAGATTTGTGGGTAGTTTAATATGCCCATAGGGCCATGGAAAGTCCATCGACCCATTTGTCTCCAGCCTTCTCCAGTTGTCTCTTCAGAACGGATTTTATAACTTTGTTAATAGCTTCAACTTGTCCATTTGCTTGAAGGGGAGCTACTGCCGAGAACTTCTTCTGGATGTGGTAACGTTGATAGAAATATTTGAACTCGATACTATCGAATTGGGCTCCATTGTCAGTGATATTCGTTCGTAGAAGCCCAAAGCGACAGAGGTGTTGCGTACAACAAAGTTGATTACTTTCTTCATCGTGATAGTATCAAGGGGCTCAGCGTCCACCCATTTGGTAAGTAGTCAACTGCAACGATGGCGTACTTCGCACCACCCTTGGCCAAAGGTAAAGACCCTACTATATCGATGCCCCATGTGGCAAATGGCTATGGACTGACCATCTGAGTGATTTTGGTAGGCGGATGGCACCATCACATTTCTTGGTATAATCCGATGCATCTCGGTTCACGGTTGGCCGGTGATATCCATATCTGAGTACCTTTATTGCAAGGGCTTGCCACCGGTGTGGTCACCACACTCTCCCTCGTGCACACATTGTAACACTTGTTTGATCTCGTCTGGGCGATACACCAAAGTAAAGGAACAGAATGTCACCTCCTGTACATGACTCTACTCTAGATAATAAATCACGAAGCTTTTTGGAGGACCTATCTTTTCTCACTTCTGCGTTCAGGAAATGTTCCGTGCTCAAGATAATTTCTGAATGGATTCATCCACAACTACTTCTCGGATGTTGCCTCATGTACCTTGTCTATCTCCATCTGGTTGATACTTGGAGCAATAAGTGTCTCAACGCAGATGAGTCCCATTTGTTGTGCCTCGTCAGTGCTCGCCAATTTCGCTAAAGAATCGGCTTTCTGGTTTTGCTCTCGGGGTATACAATGGATGGCATAATAGTCGAACTAATTCAACACATCTTGAACTCGAGCAAGATAAGTGACCAATCTCCGGTCTTTGGCTTGATACTATCCTCGAATCTGGCAAATGACCAATTGTGAATCATAGTAAATATCCATAGTAATAACTCCCAAGTCTCAAGCAAGTCTTATTCCAGCAAGCAAAGCTTCCTACCCGGCTTCGTTGTTAGTTGCGCAGAAGTCAAACTTCAAAGCATATCATATGGATCGACCTTCTGGGGTTTTGAGTACCACTCTAGCACCCGAGCAATGGTCGTTTGACGCACCATTAGTATATAGCTTCCATGTGCACTTGGAAGACTCACTGGCTTCGGGAAAATCCACCAGTATGGTTTAGCTGTGAAGTCTGCTAAAAATTGTCCTTGAATAACTCGCCTTGGTGTATAAGTGATATCAAATTGACTCAGCTTGATGTTCCACTTAAGCAATCTACCAGATGTCTCAGGTCGTGTTAAGATCTACTGCAATGGTTGGCCGGTGTAGACAGTTATCGGATGAGCCTGGAAATATGGACGGAGCTTCCTCGAGGCTATGACTAGACAATAAGCCAACTTTTCCACCTTCAGGTAGTTTCTTTCTACCACATTTAACCTTTTGCTGATATAATATACCAGTCGTTGGATCCGATCCCCTTCTCGAATCAAAGCAGCACTGATTGCGTTTTCCGAAACCGTCGGATAGACATACATTCTCTCATGATCAACCGACTTTGACAAGATAGATGGTGTCGCCAGATGTTGAGCTAGTGCTTGGAATGCACCTTCGCACTCCTTTGTCCGCTCAAAATTTCGTTTTCCATTTCTAATCAGGTCAAGGAAAGGAATGCACTTGTCTATAAATCTGGAAATGAATCTGCTAAAGGATGCCACCTTCCCATTGAGGCTTTGCACCCGCTTTATGGTTTTGGGAGTTTCGAGATTCCAAATCACCCAGATTTTTTAAGGATTGGCTTCAATTCCTCTGGCATTGATGATGAATCTAAGGAATTTTCCTGACGCTACTCTAAACTGACACATCAACGGATTGAGCTTCATTCTGTACTGTTGGAGTATGTTAAACGTTATTTCCAAATCACCGACATGGTTGATGGATGGTCATGACTTGACGAATATATCGTCCGTGTACACATCCATAGTCTTTCCGATCTGGTTGGCTAACATTCGGTTCACGAGCTTTGATAAGTTGCTCCAGTGTTTTTAAGTCCAGACGGCATTACCTTGTAGCAATAGAGTCACAAATCAATGACGAAGTTGGTATCTTCCTAGTCTGGAAGGTGCATCGGGATTTGATTGTAGCTGGAGTATGCGTCCATGAAACATAAGAGCTCGTGTTTGGCTGTTGAATCCACCAGTTGATCAATTCTGGGAAGAGCAAAACTGTCTTTTGAGCAAGCTTTGTTCAGATCTGAGTAGTCCACACATGTTCGCCACTTTCCATTCGAATTTTTGACGAGCACTACGAATAAATCCATTAGTCTTGAGTTTATCCACTTCTTCCTTTAGGGAGGCAGATCTCTCTGGATCCATACCGTGCCTTTTTTGTTTCACCGGGACGAGCCGCGAGTCGATATTTAATGCGTGGCTTGCGATGTTCGGCGAGATCCACACATGTCTAAATGAGTCCAAGGGAACACATTAAGGTCGCCCGAAGAAAATCAACCGGTTCTTGTCTCATTTGGGGAAGGAGTTGAGATTCGATCTTTACCATTCTGGAATCGTCATCGTCATCGATCTGAGCATTGATCGTCAATTTTTTCGGGAAAGCCTGGTAATCTTTGACTTCCTCCCCATCATTATTGTCTCTAGGATTAAGGTCCTTAAGGAATTGATTGTGGCACCCGAGCCTAGGCCTAGGCGTTAGTTGTCAGTTTTTTAAAAAATGGACGCAGAGAGATGCTTCTACGCCCTTTCCTTTCTCCTTCCGATGCGCATCCGTAGCTCTGCAATATAAAAGATGCATCCAGCCACCTGATCACCATGTACTACCTCAGCCCCATTATAAGTGTCAGACACCAAGGGCCAATCGCTGCTTTGAAATCTATGAGGGCCGGTCAACCTAAAAAGGCATTATAAGGGGAATGTATGTCCAACACAACAAACTGCAACATCCAGACTCTCCGGTGATCTCCAATACCCAACTCGATGAGTAACTCGACCATCCAGCTGGTGTAGTTGCACTTCCATTAAAGCCATGTACTTATGACAGGCATAGCTTTAAATCTTGCACTTCCATCTTCATTTGGTCATAAGCCCGCTTGAAAAGTATATTGACAAAACTTCCGCTATTGATCAAGATTCTCTTTATCCAAGTAGGACCTATTTGGGCTGAAATAACCTATGGATCGATAGGAGGGGCCTTGACTCTATCAGCATCATGATTTCTGAAAATGACGTCGTCTGTCATCGTCCTCTGTTTTTTTAGGGGCCCTGTCATTAGTATTACTGCAACATTCGAAGTCCACATGCCTAATAGAATTGGCATATGACTCCATTTCCTTCCAGCTTCGATCAGCCGGATGAGGACCACCACTCACAGCATTAATTGCCAACCTCCCGCCAGTATGCATGGGATCTTCAGGTCTAGCTTGGCCTTGACCATGATGTGGATTAGATGGGCCAGTGCCTCCGTCCTGCAGAGCCCGAACAAACTTCTCTAACTTTCTTTCTCTAATCAGCCTCTCAATGATATCTTGCAAATGACGGCACTCATTAGTGTTATGGCAGTAACAATCATGGAATCTACAGAACTTTCCAGTCTAAATTTGTTTCTTAGATGATGGTTTTAGAGCTAGCTTCTTATACTGTCCGGTATTACAAGTCTGAAGGTAAACATTTTTCAGTAATGTGTTTAGGGGAGTATATCGGTCGAACATGTGAGCTCTTGGTCTCGGTCCACGATGTGGGTCTCTCTTCTTTGCCTGATCTCCATTGCCCTTTTGTTTGTTCTGTATGTTCAATTGTACTTTACCGAAATTCTCATCGGTCTATTTCAGAGAAACATTACTCTGAATGCCTTCATCACTAAGCCTTTCTACATCCTGCTTCCTAGATTGTCTAGCGTCTTCTCTCCTCAGAAACTGGGTTGCCTTAGCTCAGAAACGATCCAACGAAGCGAGGGGTTTCCCAGCCAACCAATCACCAAATTCGAAATTAGGATTGATCCCTTTTGTCAATGCCATCAGAATAGAGTTGTCATTAGGGTTTCTCACCTCAGCATAAGCAGCATGGAACCTTTCCAGATAATTCCTAAGAGTTCCTCCTGGAGCTTGAGTAACACTAAACAGGGTATTGACATCCTTTGGTCTTGTAGCATGCATATAGAACTACTCGACAAACTTAGTAGCCAATTGATCAAAACATGAGATAGATCTAGGTAGTAAATGAGTGAACCACTTAGTTACAATGCCTTCCAAGGAGATAGGGGAGCTTCACGCTTGACCGCATCGTGAGCTCGGGCGGTGTTCATAAGCCATTCATATTTCAAGTTATGCTGGTTAGGATCCGAATTTCTTTGTACACCGGTAGAGTCGGCATCTTGAATCCACACGGTGGCTCTGCATAAAGAATGTCATTGGTGAATGGAGTGTGACTTTAGGAGATTCCTCAATCATCATTTGTAAGGCCTTGACTTTCCCTAATCATCTGGCGTATCATGGTTGGAATGCCAGGCATCTGGATGTTCGGGACCAAGGCATGGTCGGGTTCCATGTTATAGGGATGGTCCGGTCATTGTCTATGGTTTGTTCCTTGCCTCCTTGGCTCTCGATCTTCAGGGATGCGAGGATCTCGAGCATGAACGTGTTGGCCTTGAGCTAGATCTAGTTGGTTCTAGATCTCGGCTTCCATATTTATAGCGGAAGCAGCTACATGGTCATGAATGGTGTGATAAGGAAGTTCCCCTCCTCGGGAGGATGGTCCAGCTCGATGCCCTGTAGAAGGACGAATACCGGATTATCCAAGACTCACAGCATACTGATGCCCGGAGACTTCTGCATAGTTTCCATCCAACCGATGGAGTGTAGATCTATGACTGAAGTTTGATGAAGCCGAACATTCGGTCGAGGAATGAGAGACATGATCCCTTCTAGATCTCCTTTGCCTTTCTTTGTTTTATTGGTTTTGCAAGCTCCATGTTGGCACGAATCTTCTGAGTGAGCTCTTCAAGGCTCTGAGTAAGCTCTTGCATGAGGGTCTGGAACTCCTCTCTTGTCACATGACCTTGTGGATCTGGAGCTCCAAGTGACGTTTGGCCTGCTATATTCAATTGGGTGGGATTTTGCATATCCTTTCCTTCTGGATCTGCAGCATTTGAAGCGGTTCTGGTATTATGCACCATGATGAATGTAGTCTTTCCTATATTTGGAGTAACATGAATAGAATGGAAGGAATTACAAGAAGACAGATCTGGATCTCCTCCTTAGATTTTAGTAGTCCAACAAAGGCAGGGGATCCTCTAAATTAGAGAAAAACAGAGTGTTCTCAGTGAAAGCACCAAAGTGTTTGAACCAAAATTGGACACAACACTCTTCGGATATAATTGAAGAGATTAGAATGAAGAAATTTGATGGAAAAAGAGGCTAATCTAACAATCAGACCAATAAAAGTATGTAGAAATAGAAAGAGATAAGAGTTTATATTGGTTCGGCGTTGTAGCCTACGTCTACTTTAAATAGTTTGCTATTTATTGATGATTCTCAACTGATTAAAAGAGTACAAGTCACTAGCACTCAAGTTACAATGGAGTTTCAGCAGAGTAGTGGCGTAAGAGAGTCAAAAGTTCTTTTTTAGTAGGTGTAGGGGGGCTATCAGTAGGATTAGATCTAAAAATATCTCCCACAAACCTTAGAATACCTCTTCTCACACGTGGGTGAGCCCACCAGATCAATTAGGGGTTGTTTGGGATCGAACTATGTGCACGAAGTATCGATCAAGGAATGGCCCAATGGAGCTACGATCGATCACGGTGGTTCTTCAGTGAATGAACAAGCTTTTGTGAAAATTTTGTGGCGTTTGGACTGTAATTCTTGAGGTAGATCGATCCAAGACTGGATTTCCAGTTTTGCCGAGGGCTTCGTATCGATGCTTGTGTAACGATGGATTTCATATCGATGACGTGGAGCAAGAATTCTGTATAGATCCATGTTTCATGCCTAAAGACTGTTTCTTTGGTTTGACTGTGCCCTTCGTATCCATCCCACACATTGTCCTTCGTTCGATGGCATGCCCTTGCCTTCGTATCGATGCTTAGCCCTGGTCTTCATATCGATCAAATGAGCGATCGATACGAAATATACATCTGATGGATGGAAGAAGTAGACGGATATGAACCGAGTGGATAGAATTAGATCGATACGAAGTATGAGTATGAATTGGATGGATACAAAGTATATGGATGGATGTGAAGTAGATGGATATGAGCCGATGGATACGAAGCGAACATGTTTCATGTGAACTTTGATCGATCCATAACTTGAGCATACGAACTCCGATTGACTTGAAATTTGGAATCTTTCCTTTCATAGCTTTGTTTGTCGTACCATGCTAATTGTAGCTCGATCCAGACTTGAACCAAGTTTGCCTGTATCCATCATGGACCTATAGATAACTGATCTCTAAGGAAGGTTACCCTTAGTTTCTAGTCAAGTCCTTGGTGTCACGGCCTTACCAAAAGGTGGGATAACTGTTACAAAGTGTTGTAACCATGGGTAATTTATCATAATGAAACAAATGTACCATTTTAGATGTTCCTAGTCAAGATGCATTGACATTGGATATCGATGTAGCCATTGAGACTAGAGTACGTAACGCTCTCCATATGTTGGGCAGTGTATTTCTTATGACTACTGGGGGTACTAAGGGATTACGTACTGATAATTATTGGATAACTATGGATTGACTCACTTGATAGTTTTCTGTTGGTTAATATAACTAAGGTCAAGCAGAGAATAACGATGTGACTAATATACACAGTACTCTCGATTTAAGAATACTATTGATCTTCAATATGGAAGCTCCGCTTTAATTATAGTTAAATTGTGGCACGGTGTCCATCGATTGACTATATTTGGGTCGAGTGGAAGCATCGAAAGTGAAACAATATTCAAGAGAGGAATCGTCTCCTCAGTTATATGAGGTTAGTATCACGTTCAACAGAAGTCAACTCAATGTCAAAGTCCTTGGCCATAGCATTTCGATTAATAATAATTGTTATTATTGAACCAAGGACATTGTGTTTGGACTAAAAAGTTGAATGTGGATGATATTGGAATTTTGACCATTACCAAATTTCATAAATCCATTGTTCCAACAAAGAGAATTGATGTAAATAATTATCACTATTAGGTACCGCTTATAATAAATAAAATTGGATTTTACCGAAAGACGTGTAAGCGATAAATTCAGCCAAAATGTCACACCACCAGCTAAGTGATGTATGAACGTTAATATTCGAATAGTTTGATATTAATCACTGACTGACTTTACACATTTGAGTCATACAATCGTAATGATGAATTCTTTGAAAAACCACATGATTTAATTAATTTATAAAATATTGTAAATTGATTAAATTAATTGATATCTGAGAAATATTAATCATTATTTATTTGATGTTTGGAATTTTTTTGTAATTATTTTAATTCATTTGTAAAAGTTATATTTACGTGCATTGATATACGATATTGATGTAATTTAAAGATAATTGCATGGAATGATTGATGGAAATTTTATGTCATTTGATGATAAGATTTATGGAAATTTTATGTCATTTGATGACATGATTTGTGAAAATTTTATGGCATTTGACGACATATGTATAAAGAAAGGATTGAAGAGATAGAAACAATCGAGGAAATTATTTATGGAAGTTTCATTCCGTACGTACAATTCATTCTCTCTCTCTCTCCTAATTTTTCATGACAGAAACAAAAAAAGGAAAAGGAATTTCCAAAATCTTTTAACTTCAAATTAAAATATCAAATAAAATAAAACAAAAGTGGTTCATCCATCTCTTGCAAGGATAGGATGTGGATCTTGAAGATATGAAGAGATATCATCATTCAAGGTGTGAATTCTAAGCAACATCCTAAGGTGATTTAATAGGATCTAGAAGCATTCTTCATTCAAGGTGCAAATCAAAGGCAACATCAACAAGGTGTGTTTTAAGGATTGGGTAGCAAGGTATGTCATTTTCTATATATAGATGGTGATTTTGCAATGTTTGATGGAAAATTTAATTCGACTTTCATAATTGTATGATGTCTTACTGTCTTGCATAATTAAAAAATTGTTTATGAAGATTGAATTATCTGTCAAATGATATGATTGCGTTTTCATTTGATAGATCAAAATTAAATTTGTTTCGTTTTAAAATAATATTTAAGTGTAGATCTATGTTTTTAAACATTATAATTAAAGTGTAATTCTTCAAATCTGAGTGTTTACATATTCGAATTGTTAGCTGCTTTTCTTTACTTTAATAGATTGAAATTAAATCTATATATTTTAAAATATAATTTTTATTTTTATTCTATTTTTAACATTTAATTTAAGTTCCATTTCTTTAAATTTGGAAATTTACAATTACATGTTGATTGATTGAATTACATTTAAAGTTAAAAATGAAATTTATATTGAATCAATACAATGTTTCAATTGTAGATCTATGTTTTAATCGTTCATAGCAAAGTGTAATTTTAGTTTTAAATGTTAATATATGTATGTATGTATGTATGTATGTATGCATGCATGTATTACTTGCACGTTTTATTGCACTATATATTTACATATAAATAAAAGGAATTTTAACAACAAATCAAAATTTTGAAATTGGCTTTAATAACTATCTAATTTATATTATTAGAAAGATCTGATTGAATTCCATATATACATATTTAGATCTACTTGTATGTGTTCATATAAAATTTAATTTTCTTTACATAAATTGTCATAGTGTGAAATCATTTCTCTTTTTTAATTAAGACAACAATGTATACATACAATTTACTATTTACCTTCTATATTCTTACAATTTTGTACCTATTGTTTGTCATTAATATGTTGCATTAATTAAGTTTACCAAAAAGGGAAATTGTATCTATCACCCTTTCCATCCCTTATTTATTTCCATTTCAATTCCTATGTAATTATTATTCAAATTGTTATTGTTTATTTTATGTATACTTATCAATTACCATTGACTATGTACACTCCCCATATGTTGCACTTGCACAATATTCATTGTGAATATATTTACAATTCATGTCATATATAGATTAGTCATCAATGTTGTTTTATTAATCAATTATTTTATTTAATTAAGAGAAGGAAATAAAAAGTTTTTTCTTTAACTAAATTTATGATCTCTCATTAATTGAATAATTTAAGAGAAAGGAAATGGAAAGTTTCCTTCTCTAACTAAATTTATGATTCCTCGCTATTTGAACAATTTAAGAGAAAGGAAATGAGATCCTTCTCTAAATAAATTTATGTCCCCTCATTAATTGAACAAGTTAAGAGAAAGGAAATGAAATATTTCCTTCTCTGAATAAATTTGAAAAAGTAAACATTAAACACAAATTTGTATATAATAATATATTCGATGCACTCTAACTTACAAACACATTAAGTTAAAGTGAAACTTTACTTATGAAGTTAAATAAAATATTGATTTTATATAAAAGAAACTTAAAAAAGTTCCAAATGAATTTAGACTTCATAGGCCTATTAAAGATCTAAAATAGATAAATTTTTTGAAATTCACCCATTTCTTCCGCTGCGGGCTAGCCCAGTTCCTTCAAAAAAATACATCTAGAACCGCTAAAGTTTGTTCACATATGGATTTTCCAAGAGGTTCCCCTCGGTACATTGATGCCGACCTCTTAGAAAGGGTTAGAAGCTTGTGGAGCTATGCTAGTCCGCAGCGGAAGTTATGGGTGAATTTCAAAACAATTCCCTTATTGGACCTATATTTGGCCTACGAAATCTAATTTATTTAGAATATTTCTAAATTTTATTTAAATAAAATCACTTATTAAATTTAAATCTATAAATTATACACAATTTTATTTGATTTATATTTTATATACATAAATGTACATATATATATCATTTACATATATGTATGTATATGCATATGTAACATTATAATTCGTGCAAGGTATAATATGTTCTTGTATAGATATTGGAATTTACATCGCAATAGTCATGTTATTTCATCTGATATATATTGTATGTTATCCAAATATATATATATATATATATGTGTGTGTGTGTGTGTGTGTGTGTGTGTATGTATGTATATATGTATGTACGTATGTATGTATTTAAACTTATTATTCATTTAAATATTACAAGTCTACATTTATGTATATAAATACATATGTTAATTTTATTTAAATAATTATATGAGAATGAAAATATTTAAACACACACACAATATATATATATATATATATATCTGCGTGTGTGTGTGTAATATATAAATGTAAATATAAATAATTTATATATAAATATATGTGTGTGTGTGTTATTATGGTCAATATTAAAATAATATACATACACACACAATATATATTAAAATACATTTGACCTAATATTTTTTTTTCATAAGCATATTTATAATACCTAAATGCATATATATATATATATATTAATCAAAAAATATTTTTTAATTATTTTTAAAAAGTTTTGATTATATGCACAGCACAATAAAATTTTATTACATTACACATATATATAAATTGATTTATCAGTCGAAAATCAATAAAATATTAATAAAAATATTTTCGAAGCATTTTTTTCAAATTTTAAAATTTCAGAAAATCTAATGGTATATTTTGAGGTTTGGGAAACAATTTAATAATTTTTGTAGGTCAAAATTTGTTTTTTATTATTTAATTATTTTATGGTCATATATTGTGAATTTTTAAAAATATAAAATATGATTTTTTTTTAATTATCGTTTTCTGGCTTAATGCTTATTTTATAATAAAAAAATTTTAAAAAAATTTAATAAGTTAATTTTTGAAATATATTTTATTTTATATGTATTATTTGGATAGTACAATGATTTAAATAATATTGAATAATTGTAAGTAATTATCCAAAATATTTTACAACTACTGAAAATTATAATTACTGTAAATATACATTTATACAAATATATGTTCAAGTATTACTATAAAATGATGATACAGTTAAATACAAACCATATAAGTATAATTGTTTGCATCAAAATTGGTCACAAACGCCCTGTTGTATGAAAGCACAAATATCTAATTCAATCACAGAAGTATGAAGAACAAAATTAAAACTATTAGAAAGCAAATAAATGATTACAGTTACAAGTCCATGAAATTCGAGAATGAAAATCGCAGAGTATAGCCTAGGTAGAAGATGAAGAGGAGCAGAATGAAGTGCCCTTTTTCTGAAGCTATGCCTACTATATTTATAGGTGAAGGCGACCGCTAATCTCTCTAAAACATAGGTTACATGACCTTCTTATCTATATGGGCCCACCATAGGGATCGCTAGGCCCAAATCCCAATGAATATGGATCGGTACTGATCCCTTCATTGGTTGATTCTAGGGCAGCGATCCATATGATTACTTCTTCGTGCTTGGATATGATGGCTCTCCAATTATCATATTGATTGGACTAGTGGATCTAATGCCTCTACTTGATCTTTAGTTCAGATCCATTTTGAAGTTATTCTTGCCGATCGCTTCTAAGTGGATCATGCCGATCTCTTCTACTTGGCTCCAATGAACCGATCTTTATTATCAATCAAACTCTATCGATCCCTTTTATAGGCTATGCATACTCATTCATGCTCATCCCTTGAATTCCATTATAAAATACCGATCCCTCCATTTCCATAATGCTATGTCGATCCATCTGAAAACCCGTTATGTCGATCTCTCCATTTCCATAATACAATGCCGATCCATCTGATAACCTACCATGCTGGTCCATCTGATAACCTACCATGCTGATCCATCTGACAACCCACTATGTCAATCCCAACTCTTCCATAATATCATGCAGGCCCCTTCATTACTTCATCCATGTTGTCCCTTCATCCAACTGACTATGCCGATCCCTAAGGTAGTACCTAGCTATGTCGGCCCATCTTGTTCCACATGGCTATACCGATCCCTCTCCTTTCATAAAATATGCCAATCCATCTCAATCAAATACACCAATCCTTCTTCTATGGGATAAAGTACGTCGATCCCTATCAAGGAGCCAAGCTATACCGATCCCTTCCATTTACTAGGCTATATTCCATATTTTAAACATTTTACATTGTTTATCCATCATGTTCGCTAAATCCTAGCTTTATATAACCATCTATACCTTATACTTGGGCCCTACAACCATGCTCTGTACTCACCAGCCTTGATAACCGTGAAGTCTTTTGAGTTAAATCTGCCTGTGTATCTTGCCAAAAGGCGGATTAACAATAATTATTTGATATATTTGTAAGTATATATTAATTAGTAAAGAAATTACTATTATAATTAAAATATTCAACTGCGCATATCCAATCTACAAATTTTTTTAGTGATTACATACATATAACCAATTTAGTATGTGACAACATCAATACATATAAGAATCGTCACATAATTAACAATATAATAATAATATATGTGAATAGTAAAATATTAACTAGAAATTTTAAACTATATAATACAATAAAAACATACTTAAAACTAATGCCTTGAAACATAACTTGTAATGATGAACTCTTTCTCCTTTGAAAGTTTTTTGATTTGGCAGACTACTAATCTTTGAAACATAGACCTTTAAGTATTAAATAACACTCATCTTTTGAATGGATTTGAGTTTTATTTGCTTGAGTTCCAAGGGTTGAAGTCGGCCAGCAATGGATGGGAACAATGCAAGCCAAATATCATTTTCAATTAAGGTTAAGGTGTTCAAATAGTGAATGGAAGAGAGAAAATAAGGGATCATATCTGATATCAATTCTGACTAAATCTAAGTCATCCAATTCCAACATCTCTAACCTATTTGAGCCGCCCCCTATAGCCCTCATTACAGCCAAAATACAAACCCATCATCATGGGCCAATATCCCATATAATCCCAAAGAAATATGATTAAACTAAATCTAATTTAATTGTTTATCGATATCGTATATTGATCGATACATTTATAACTATTATAAATATATATTCAATAATATTTATATCTCAAATCATATTCAAATTTTTTAACTAATATTTTATAAATATTAAATAATTCAATTAATTTATAACAATTATAAACTAATTAAATCGTTTAGTCAAAAAAGAATTCATTATTTTGGTTGTGTGACTCGTCAGGTATAAGTCTGGTCAGTGATTACTGTCCAACTATTTGAATATTAATGTTCACATGTCACTTAGCAGATGATATGACATTTTGGCTAAATTTGTTGATTACTTGATTTTGGTAAAATCCAATTTTACTTTGTTAAGCATTAGTTGTTATGTTACATCAATTCTATTTGTCAAAGCTATATCACTTTGACTTATGGAATTTAGTAACGGTCAAAATTCTAATATTGTCCATATTCAATAATATAGTCCAAACACAAAATCATTGGTTCAATAATAATTATTTTTCTTAACAGTACTACTCTGACTAGAGATTTTGACTTTGAGTTGACTTGAGTTGATAATGATACTAACCATATATAATTGATGAGACAAATCCACTCTTGAATAGTGCTTCCTTCGAATACTTCCATTCGACCCAACTATAGTCACTCGATGGAGTCTTTCCATGATTTGACTATAATTAAAGTGGAGCTTTCATATTGAAGATTGACAGTATGCTCAGGTCGAGAGAAATTTGTAAATCAGTAACATCGATATTTTTTATTTGATCTTATTTATATTAACCAACAAAAAACTATCGAGCTAGTTGTTCCATAGTTATCAGATAACTATTAGTACGTAATAGGTGTTTCATAAGTCATGAGTAATACATTGCCCAATATTTGGAGAGCATTATGTATTCTAATCTCAATGGATACATCGATATCCAGTCTTGATGCATCTTGACTAGGAACATTTATAATGATATGTTTTATAATAATGTGATAGAATATTCATGATCACACCTATTTGTAATTACTATCACGAACATCATTTAAGGATTTTTTATTAAATATATTTTAATTAACCATTTAATTATTTATAACATATTATAACAAATATACGATAGAAAGAAAAATACCTTTATTACAAAGGAGAATTGATTACAGAGTTAATTAATTTACAGTAAGTTATAGAATTCCCCCTAGGGCATAATCCTAACTTTATCAATCTTCTACTCGCACTTAGGGCCAATTATGAAATCTCAATCTCATCCCTTCAATCAGCTTCTCGAGAGTCGACTAAGCCAGGCCTTTAGCGAATGGATCTGCTATGTTGTCCTTGGTATCTACCCTTTGTATCACGACTTCTTTCTTCTCAACAAACTCTCTAATTAGGTGGAACTTTCGAAGAATATGTTGTGGCTTCTTATGTTCTCTAGGTTCCTTTGTGATCTATATCGCTGCGCTGTTATCACAAAACAATGCTACAGGGTTATGGTATCTGGAAGCACTCTGAGCTCACTCGCATCCAAACTGCCTCTTTAGCTGCTTCATTGAGGGCGATATACTCAGCCTCCATCATGGAACGAACAACTGTTTCTTGATTGGAACTTTCCAAGTAATGACCCCGCCATTAAGCATAAAGACATGACCAGACACCGATTTACTGTCATCTATGTCACTTTGAAAAATTAAATATGTATACCCCTTCATAATGAGGTCTTCTCTAACGCCCCAACTTCTCTGCCCATACCACTCAAGGGTATTATAATGTCGAGTAATATAGCGAATGAAGAGATATGAGGCATACACGTGAACATTCCCTTGGACCAATACCGGTACGCATCTCAAATATCAAAATTACTTACTACATTCATACTCGGTTTCAGTGCAAAGCAATAAAAACGCGTGCCTCCAGGACTGAACAATACACAAATATAATAAATAACAGAGAACATAGAGCCATTCAACGTAGCAATAATATGTAATAGAAAATATACACTATCTTTTAATTATACAATACCTGAATTAAAATGTATATCAATAATATATTATTACGTAATATAATAAGTCCTATCCTCCTTCTATGCCCAAGCATTTGCAACTGATCAACTTGCCCATGAACCTGAAATGCCTTAGACTGATCCAAGTATTATTAATAACACACGGGTCAGACTATCACTACACCACAAAGCTGTTTTAGCCAAACCCCTATCCGCCTTATTTGGTACGGCTCAAAGCCATATCAAATTTGATATGGCTAAAAACCGTATCTAAACGTTTAGATACGGCTTTTAGCCGTATCAAATTTGATACGGCTTTGAGCCGTATCAAATTCGTGCCTATTTTGGCTAGAAAATCATACACCCTGGAAAGCACGGTCTCCCTTAAATTCATTCCTTCCCCTCGTTTTTTTCGTTCTCCCTCCAAAACATAAATGTCGTTCTCTTTCCCCCAAACTCACGTCCGTTGCATCCCAAATCTCTAAATCACTTTGCTCTTCCCTTAACTCACGACCGTGATTTGTTGTACCTCGGTTCGGATCGATTTGCTGGCGATTGAAGGTTGCGCTTGCTCCTACTATCGAACTCTTTTGCTGTGGATTATTGGGTAAAAATATTATTCACTTATTATATCTGGATTTTTGTTCATGTGTGGGCACTGCAGGGTAACTAGGATACGATTGTAGTATATATGTGTAATCTGCTGTAGTTTATGAATATTGTTTGTTTTTGTTGTCAATTCAAACCTGCAGTTTATTAGTATAATGTTCATTGCTTCAAATTTGTAGCTGATATTGCCAAATATGGATGTTGCGATGATATACTTAGAACATTAATATATATTTCGGAGGGTGATTGTAAGTTTTCGATGATTTGCTAAAGTTATATTACTACATAAACTATTGTATGTGGTTATTGGCATTAGGAATATCAAGCCAGGAATCTATCTCCATCTGCGAAGGAATTCCTTTATGATATTCCAAAAGTAAAAAAAATTCCTCTTTTATTCTTCCGAGCCAAAATGTACCTTTTGCTTTATGATTATACATGATTTTGCTATGTGTTTCATTAACTATGTGGATCTGTTGTTTCATAATTTGATACAACTATTAGGCTTTGAATTACAACCAGGAGATGATGTACTTCATCCTTTTACTAATGATTTTTCTCTCAAGTGTTACTAATGATTTTTTCTATATGTGCTTCATTAATTAAGTCATACCGGCCTTTGTTCTACAATCGTACAAGCCTTTTA
Organism: Allium cepa; assembly: GCA_030765085.1. Taxonomy (NCBI): domain Eukaryota; kingdom Viridiplantae; phylum Streptophyta; class Magnoliopsida; order Asparagales; family Amaryllidaceae; genus Allium; species Allium cepa. The sequence continues at coordinate 491,655,477 of CM060943.1, forward strand.
GATGGTTCACGTTATCTAGAATATCATTACATGCATTACATATTAACCGAAATATAAACTATCACTCATACATGGATTTTTTTCATTAAAAATAAATAAATTGCTGGATTTGCATTACCAAGAATTTAGCAAAAAATCTACTGTACAATCTGAACCAACCTCATCAACACAAAGAGTGATATTAAGATATTTATAGTGACACTATTATGAAGTATTATGGAACGAATATATGCTCAAGAGAAATCTCGTAAGGTGCAAGATTATTTGCTTTCGTTCATAAAATGAAATCACAAAGAAAGAAGTACTGATCAGATCTCATACTATCAGTTAACCTGAAAAATAATAAATTTATCGCTATACCTCCCTTAGTAGTTTAGTAGTGTGTGCCTTGAGACACATCAGATGGGTGCGATCTTGTAACAGACCGACGTTTCTTAGTAAGTTAAATTTAGTGAAACACGTTTCTAATTTGATGGAAACACATTTTTAAGTAGATGGAAACTTGCAATAAGGGTCGCCAAGATAAATTAGAGATTTTTTTATAAAGAAAAATGATAACTCTATGCGTATTTTGATTGAGCGTTCTATCAAATGTGTCAAAAGATGATTACTATCTTTTCCACTGTTGCAAGTTAAAGTTTGAACTACTTTTATAGATATACTATGTTTTGCAATAGTTCATACTCTGATATTTTATTATTAAAAGTTTATATGAAGAGGACGTGATTGTGTTTTAATTGAATTTCATATATTACTTGATGGAAGTATTGAAGTAATATATTATTAATACTATATAATTTAAGGAATATGACTAGAAATATAATGAACTCAGAATAATATTAATAAGTTTTATTTCTTTTAAATAATTAGAAATTATTAATTTGAAAAAATTAGTATACGTAATGTAATTTTTTTTTTAAAAAAAATGGAAGTTATAACAATATATTAGAGCATGTTTTTATATGGTTTTCAATTTTGTCATTTTTTTTAAAGCTGCATTTCCCCGTTACCACTGCCGTACCCGCTCCTGCCATGGGCTTCTTAGATGCACACCCTGGACAGCATTGTATTTTTTTATCTTGATCGCGACTAGATTCAAAATGTAGTTATGTATATGGTACTTGGGTTTATCTTTTCTAGTTATGTGTTAGCTGGTCTTCTTCTATGTGTTTCATCTCCCTAAAGTGTTATACCTCTTAAGTTGTATGTTAATATATTGCAACAATGCATTGAGTTGGGTTTAAAACAAGATGTTTGTTAAATATTGTCCAGAATCTTATATTCTTCCAACTTTAATCCTCCTTTTTAGTACCAATTAATTTGTTCTTCCAATTGTAATCCCTCTTCAGTACCGACTCCTATGCTCTTGTCTTTCTGTCTTAAAATTGTTTTGATCACTGCTTTACATCTCACTACATAACTTCTAAGTTCTCATAAAGTTGTAGCCATTTTTCTTTGCTAATGCTGTCAAAAAATAAATATTGAAGACTTTTTACCAAGAATTTGTTGGTGAATTCCCTACATATTCAACAACTCCATCTGCACTATTTTCTTAAATCATGTTGTTAAAATTATTTCCTACAGCATTACATGTTCGACTCGGCTATTTTACCAAAAAGAATGTGAACTTGTTCAAAGTCTCTGCTCCATCAGCTATCTGCGAAACCTCCCAATTCTCTCATAGTATCTCAGAGTCTTAGGACCCCCATGTTGTACTGTTTGAGCATAAATCAGCTTCTATACAAGAGAAGTTTTCTTAACCACCTAGAAATGCATTTATTTTAACAAACACAACAACAACAAGTTAAAGCCTTTAGTCCCAAAAGGCTTTAATTTATTTTATAAAATACAACAACATACCCCTTGGATGCAAAGTTATGCGTAGAAGAGAAAGAAGTGAAGTGCTGTCGAAATTAAAGCATTTAGTCCCAAAATGGCTTTAATTTGTTTTAGACAGAAGTGAGGTATTGTATACAAATTTTTGATTGTATGATTAATTAAGATAATGTTAGACAGAAATAACTTACCAAAACAAAATTCGTTGGTTTTCGTTTATATTTAAGTTGATTACATCACAAATATATTATATTTACGTCTAATGTTCTAATATATATGATATAGGAGGGCAATATGTCTTTCAGTATAGACAAAAAGTGGATAAATGAATCTGATCAAAGATCTACATACTATATAGACGGGGTGAAGAAGTTTATTAGTTTTGTTGATGAAAACGGTGGTAAGAAAGGAGTGTATTTAAGCGCTTGCACTCGGTGCAAAAATATGAAGACGATCAAATTAGATGACATTCATTTTCATTTGCTTAGATGGGGTTTTATCCAATCATATACCGTATGGTATTTTCATGGGGAAAAAAGGGCAAAGAAGGAAAAACAACAACCAGTTAGTCATGCCACAAGTACCGACGAGTCTGAACATATTATGATGGAAGATCTAGTCAATGATGCAGATAGATTTCATTATTTTCAACCTGAAAATCCATTGTCTGATCATGCTAATGTTGGAGAGCCGTCTACGGTTGATGGCAATTGGCAGGCCAATGAATGTAAGAAGTATAAATCACTTTTTGGTAGCGCAAAAGGGCCACTGTATCCTTCATGTTCAAAAGGGTTGACGAAGCTGTATGGCATTGTGAAACTGAATAGCTTGAATACCCAATACGGCTTTTCAGATAATGGTGTGACTGCACTCCTCAAACTAATAAAGGAGTTACTCCCCGAAGGTAACACGCTGCCGACAAAGTACTCTGACGTGAAGAAGTTAATTAAGCAAGTTGGGATGAATTACAAAACATATGATGCATGCATCAATGATTGCATATTTTACTGGAAAGATGATGCGAATAGAGTTTCGTGTACAAATTGCAATGAACCAAGATATATGACATCATTCAACGAGAAAGAAAAGGCATCAAAGTACCTCGAAAGACATTAAGACATTTTCCTTTAATTTCTAGATTGAAGAGATTGTATACTGTACCATGGATAGCAGATGCGATGACCTGGCATGGTCGTGCCAAGTCTGATCCAACCGTAATGCGTCATCCATGTGACACTTCTCAATGGAAAGCCGCGGATTATTTTGACCAAACGTTTGCTGTCAAGCCACGAAATGTCACACATGGAATAGCAACAGATGGTTTCTGTCCACATGCTTCTCTATCTAATACTTACAGTTGTTGGCCAGTAATTGTAGTACCATATAATCTTCCTCCGTCTATGTGCATGAAACGAGAGTTTTCAATGTTAACACTGTTGATTTCTGGGCCAAAACAACCAGGGAAGGATATTGATGTTTATTTACAGCCGTTGATAGACGAGTTAAAGCTGTTATGGGAAGGAGTCGTTACGTATGATTCATTAAATAAATCCGAATTCATAATGAGAGCTAGGGTGTTGTGGGCAATCCATGATCACCCTGCTCTTGGGACTTTATCGGGATGTACAACTCACGGTTATTTTGCATGTCCGGTTTGTGGGGAAAACACTTGTTCTTATCATCTTCCTGAAAGTAAAAGATGTGTTACATGGGATATCGAATGTTTCTTCCTAAAGAACACAAGTTTCGATTCGACAAGACTAATTTCAACAACGAACAAGAACTTCATCGTCCTATATGAACATTGACTGGTTTTGAAGTTGAAAAGAAAGTAGCGAATATCAAAATGAAAGTTGGTAAACACAAAGAAGAAATTAGTCGAAAACGGAAAAAGTCAATTAATGAAGAAGTTGACAATGTTTCTGCATGGTACAGGAGGTCTATCTTTTTTGATTTACCATATTGGAAAGCAAATATGATTCGCCATAATATTGATGTTATGCATAGGGAGAAAAATGTCACAGAGCATCTCATCAGCACCATTATGGACCATAAGATAAGTTAAAAGATGGCATCAATGCACGCAAGGATTTAAAAATCATGGGTATAAAACAAAAGTTGTGGGTGATGGAAGATCCTGAAACAAATAAAATAATCATACCAAAGGCAATTTTCACTTTGAGCAAAGAAGAAAAGATACGGTTTTGCACCGTTTTGAAAAACCTGAAAGTACCCAACAAATTCTCTTCAAACTTCCACAACAATGTGAGCATCAATCCTCCCGAACTAAGAAATATGAAGTCACATGATTACCACGTCATAATGCAATATTTGCTTCCGGTATTGCTTCAACATTCTTATCCACAACATAAGGATCTATGAAATGCTATTCATCGTATTAGTCTATTCTTTAACATTTTATGCTTAAAGGTGATCAATAGGGAACACCTTATAAAAGTAAAGGCTAGTTTGGTAGAAGCAATGTGTGGTTTTGACAAACATTTTCCATCTGCATTTTTTGATATCAGTATCCATCTTATGGTTCATTTAGCCGATGAAGCATTAATTTGTGGTCCTGTCGGATATAAATGGATGTATCCCTTTGAACGGTAAATAACTAATTTAGTTATGTACATTATTATTCGATAGAAATAGCTATTATGTACAATATATAATTGATCACATTCACAGGTTGATGAAAACATATAAAGGATATATGCGCAACAAAAGATATATTGAAGGTTGTATTGCAGAAGGATATATCGTACAAGAAGCTAGCCTTTACTGCATGGAATATATGCCAAACGGAGGTGATGGAAATCATAAACATACCCTCGAAGCGTTTTTAGACGAGGACGATGAGTTTGTTGGTGAGGTACCTTTAGATAATGGTAAAGATATAAAGTTAACCCAAGTGCAGTTTGAACAAGTGTGTAGATGGGTCCTTAATAAGTATGATGGATTGGATGAATGGAAGAAGTAAGTTCACACCTTTGTTTTGAATTTCCATTTTTTAATTCAATTTATGTATTCGTTTTGATATGTGTTTTCCGTAGGAGGTATAACTCCTATGCGAAAAGTACTAGATTTCAATCACGAGGCATGGGTACAACTGTCGAAGTCGTTCAAAGTTTTACTCTATGGTTACGCAATGAGGTATTACAGCATCTTAAGTATTTCACGTGTTTATAAGTTGGCAATACACCTTCGTGACCATGTTTTGTTTTACTTATTGTATTTTATGTTGTTGTTGAAGTGCATCGATGTTGATCCAACTCTCTGGCGGCTAGTGCATGGGCCGAAGTTCACGGCACTTAGTTATACTAAGTACCAAGTGAATGGTTTTTTATTTTCCACGAAAATGTACGAAGATCGTATGGTAACACAAGATAGCGGTGTATGCATGAAAGAAATTACAAAATTTAGAGCGAGTGGTAAAGATAAAAATTATAAGGAAGCAGAAACAACGTATTACGGAGTCATTCAGTAGATACTTGAGTTGGATTACACTGACTTCAAACAAACAGTTTTTTATTGTGATTGGGTAAAGGTCGAGGATAAGATCAATGGTTGCAAAATAGATCCTGTTTCTAACTTGATCATGGTTAATTTAGGGAAATTGAAGAGAAAAGATAGCGTGAATGATGAGCCATTTATTCTTGCATCAGAATCGAGTCAAGTGTTCTACTCAACAGATTTAAAAAATAACGGTTGGTCTGTGGTTTTGCATACACCAAAACGGCTGACTACAAATGTGGATGACATTGAGTTTCCTACCGTCTATCAATCAACTTTGAAGACAATGAAAAATTAGAAGACCTTACCAAAACCATTTGTTAACTGATGAATTGTTAAATGCTTCATTTCTCGTTTGAATTTCTAGTCCTTGGGGTAGTAGGAGTGTGAGATATCATTGAACCAAACAAAAATTCACATAAAGAGAAGGTTTCTTAAAATGTCTATATTGTTGTTGGTTTCTGTTATGTTGAAAAGTTTCATGATAGTATGTTTTTTTATAGACTTGTAGATAAAAGGGGATTTATTTTTAAAACTAAACGTGGAATCGAAATTACAAATTTAAATCATTTTCATTAGTTGATTGTAGTCAAATTTGAAATCCAAATAGTTCTTCTGTTGTTATTGCTTTTTTACTTTTGTTATTGCCATGAATTGATGGTTGATGAGACCACTTTTATTGGCTAAACAACAAATTTTATAGTGATGTTGATTTCATTTTTATTTCAGGATAGCCAAGTTGATATATTCGTAGATTATTTGTTTTTTCTTTTCTTTTTGTAATCTGTGATACAATTACAAATCAATAATGGTTATTTAACCGTGTGCAGGAAACTATGTCACAAAATCCAGCATCATCACATTCATCATGTTCAGAAGAATAAATAGTTGATCAAAACTTACTTGGTATTCCAGTCTCAAAAAATGCTGGAAAAATCGCCACTATGCTGGGTAAACTAGTAAGAGCTCATGTGCCGATATCATACATAAGTTGGAACAAAGTACCCGGTACATATAAGGACGATGTATGGAACCAATTGGTGGTAAGTCTGATAGAATTGATTAACTTGCTTAGGTCGGCAGTTGGCTCTGTTATTTGATAGAATTGCTTCTTTAGTTTTCTTTTTATTAAGTCTGCTTGAATCCAGATTACAAATGAACGGTGACGATCTTAAGTCTTAACATGCATTACATACAGACAGTTCCATACTGTTTTGTTTATGTATTTTACTTTTTGCAGAAAATGTATGCGCTCGAACCGCTTTCAAAGGAATTTTTTTTAAAAAGAATGTCTGAGGCTTTTAGGAGACACAAAAAAAACTTGAGAGCAAGTTTTTATGACACTTTCGACAATGACGAAGAACGGGTGAAAAATTGTCCACCTACAATTGCTCAAGAAGATTGGAACGAGTTCATAAAAAATGAAGCAACACCTGAAGCGAGCGGAATAAGGGAGTTAGCAAAAAAAATAGATCATTGCTCAGTTATGCTCACCACGCAGGCCGTAAAAGTCACGCTAGAATAGAACACGAAATGGTAAGTTATATTCATTTTTTTTCAAAAAAGGTAAAAATCACAACTAACATATTTTATATATTGCAGATCGTTGCAAATCCATCTGCAAATATCAACCGTCGTCATGTATGGGAGAAGACACACACGAAAAAAGATGGTAGCATATCAGATGCCAATTCTTCGTACTTCGTAAGTTAAAATTTCAATTCTGTGTGTACCATCTTTACACAATTACAATTTCAGGTATATATATGTAGGAATATCTACACTCTGGTATATATCCATACAAGTACAATTTCAGTTCTGTGTGTACATGAATTAACAGTCTTGTATTCATTAACATAAGCATTAACATAAGTATAACCTTATATTAATACACACAGCAATAACAGCATACACATGGCCGCATGGGGGTGAGTGTATTCTTGAAGCATCAATTCTGGAAAAAAAATTCACAATCTTTGAAAAGCTTAAGCTTTTAAATATACATAATCTGATTCAGTTTTGTGGGCTCAACCATCTTTACACAAAAGCTTAAAATGTTATTTCATGTCAGCTACAAGTTAAAATTCTCTTACTGGTAACATGTCATTTATAACTGAGTCATCTCACCACCAACTTACGTATATATGCATATAGACACATACATGCTAGGGTCATTTATAACTGAGTCATTTCACCTCAGATGGCCAGCAACAGTTTTGGAACTTAAGTTTTCAAAACATGTATACATACATATATTTTCATTATTCATATAAGTATTATGCAATCTCATGATCAAATTGCGAAATTGAAGGAAAAGATCACCGATAGTGATGAAGAAAAATTGACAGTGGATAAAGATATCGTATCACAAGTGATGGGAAAGGATACAAGAGGTAGGAGCCGCAGTGTTGGGACCGTCATACCAAAGACTAATATTAAGGCTTCTGCTATTGCACTTAAACGATTGAAACATGTTTGTGGAGACGATGCTAAGTTGAAAATGAGGATGGGAAGTTTGGAGGGTACGGTGGGAAGTTTGGAGAGTACAGTGGGAAATTTGTATGGGCAAATGGAGCTTCTGATCAACATGGTGGGAAACATAGAACAAGGAGAACGCAACACACAACTCAATGCTTCTAAATTCGTTGTTTCTCAATCCCAGGATACGACCAATGTGGCGAACAATCAAAAATGTGAAATCCTCAACTCTGATCTAGACATAATAGCAACAGGTATTTATTAGTTGCTTTTTATTCTTACTTGTTTTCGATGCAGTTATTTTGTTGGATAGATCTAGACAATAAATTTTATTGCAATAGGTACTGTATGTCGAGATTCTACATCGTCCAAAATCCATGGGAAATCTATACCATCCATACATGAAAAATTGGTTTTGAACAATATACTGCTACCAGATGAGAGAACCAACAAAATAAATCATCAATTTGCAGAGACCTTTGTTGATGTTGGAGAAGGTGGGTATGTGTGCCAATCCGAAGATTATGATTCGATATCTTTAGCAGGTATGTGAGCTAATACAAATATTTACAGTAGCATGGAGAAAGCTGTACAAAAGCAACCAGAGTCACGTCCTTTGTGCTGCAATGCGTGCACATGTGTATTGAGGTCCGTAAGTTAATAGTAAGACCTTTAGAATATGGATCTGAAGGTCTTGATTTTGAATCTTTTAGACATTTATTTCCAACTAAAAGTAAATGAATTAATATAAAATAAACAGAATATTATATATATACTTATATATATGTTGTAAGCCAAAAAAAATTATAGAAGGACATGACTGCTGTTGTTGGCAGCGGCATGGTAGCGGGCCGTTGCTGCTATTTGCAGCACCATTACAAAAAAAACCTGTATTAGTAGCTGTGAGTGGTCATTTAGATCACCATGACTTTTTGCCAAGTAACTGGTGTAAACAAAATGTTTATATCATTCCAAAATTGCGAAGAAGCGTTTGCTTATTCACAATGCTGATCTCCTATTTGCTTTACAGCGCCATATGTATGGAAACCTAAGATGCACATATTGGGTAGTCCAACTATTATATCAATGGATCCAAATATTAACCGGTACATTATTGATTGTTCCATTTTCATTGAGGTCATTTGGATTCTAAAATAGATTTATTAGCTTTACTTCCAGCTAAAATATCTTTTAGTTTTACTTCCTACTAAAGAATCAATCAGTTTTACTTCCTGCTAAATATCTATCAGTTTTACTTCCTACTAAAGAATCTATCAGTTTTACTTTGTAGTTTACCTCAATATACATTTTTATTATTTGTCTTATTAGTTGTTTAACTATTTAGTTTGGAATGTCTTCATCCCACGTTTTTATATTCAACTTTTTTCATTGTTGTTAAATTGTAATAGTTTTTGTTTGTATGTTTGTTTCAGTGTAACTCTGCCAATTTGAAAATGTCAAAAATATGTATAAAACATGGCTTGTTACTACTTGCAACATTTGTATGTTTCATGCCATTCCTTTTTACGGTATTGTTTTTTGATTATATGCACTGTTATGTAGTTTCTGTTTCTCGTTTGTTAAACCATGAGGTATGCGCAGAGTACTTTATTTTGACTGTCTTATTTCTTTTTTATGCTTTTTTTTGTTTTGGGAAAACCGGCTTATCCATTGACTTGAAATTGAAATTTGGTGGTTTTATAGAAATGGTAAATACATTACATTTCTGAGTCAGTTTTGCAAACAAAACTAGAATGTTGTTTTCGACAATCGTTTAAGAAGGATAACATAGTACATTATTGTGTTGATATTATTGAAAACTGGTTGAATTCAACAACGCCATTCACTTTGTTTTCAATAAGTAACGAAACAAATAAATTGAATATCCAGCCAATTATGAGTGTCGGTTTTCTAGTTTCTATATAAGTAATGGATTTATAATAGTTGTTGCAATACAAGGTGCACATGCACTACCATGTAGGCTAGACAATCTTATACATGCATATATTTGTATACAAATACACACACGAGGGATCCATTGCTCCTTTTTCAGTAATATCCTATTTGCATCTCCCTCATGCACCCCCTTTTCCATTTACACCCATTTTTATCGTACTGTTTGGAACAAAAACTTTAAAATTCTATAGGATTTGAGAATATCTAGCCTGTGCCACGGATCATGGACTTTTAGCCCTTTAAAATTATAAGTGAATAACCGATAATGTTTGTATCCAATGTATTACAGTTTCAATTTATTTGTATTAATATAATTTAGACGAGATAATGTTTTATGGTACTATAGGACTATATCTGAGTTTTGTAGGATTTAAAATTGTGTAGGTAAAGGAATAAGAGAGATGCAAATGAAATACTACATATTTGGAGCAAGGGGTGTTCTTTTGTATGTGCTAGGTTCAGTAACATACTTAAATTTAGCAGTCCACACATTTCAACATATTATGTTGATTTAATTAATGACTACTTGTTCCGATATGTACTTGCAGAGGATGATACTAGCATTCCTATAGATGTCAAAGTGCCAATTCTGCAATCTTTTCATCGGCACATTTATGATCGTGATTGGCATTTCTCATGTACGGTTCTTTCACTTCATCTTGAACTTGGTGAACTCTCAAAAGCATATAAGCTTATGTATATGTTTGGATATACTTTCACTTGTATTATTTTTATTCGAAATTTTACTGAAATATTAAGTAGTTATCTTATTGGTATATCAATGTGGAAAGTGTGGGAGTTACAGTATGGATATCTTTAACAGCAACATATATGAGCAACATCTTTTCCAGTTATTTTGTATAATATTGCTTTTGTATAATATTGACCATATTTTGTATAATACAGCTTCTATTGTAATCCAACTATTGTCGTATCTATTACTGCTTTAAATACTGCTTCTATTGTACAATACTGCATCTATGCTGTTGTAATTCACGGCTATGAGCTGTGTGAATTAGATACTGCTTTTATTGTATTATACTGCATCTATGGTATTGCAATTTATGGTCATGAGCTTTGTGAATTAGATACAGCTTATTGTTGTATCTATTACACCAATTAGATACGGTCAAAAGCCGTATCTAATTCATGTGCTTAGTATACGAATTAGATACGGCCATGGGCCGTATCTAATTTGCTAGTTAGATACGGCCATGAGCCGTATCTAATTAGTGAATTAGATACGGCCCTGAGCCGTATCTAACTAGCAAATTAGATACGGCCCATGGCCGTATGTAATTAATAAACACGCTTTCTATTGATACGGCTTACGGCCGTGCCTAATGGCATTAGATACGGCCCTAAGCACTGCCTAATTCGCCTTTCTGGTGTAGTGTATGTCTGAATCAAAGATTAATATCTTTATAATCAATATACTAGTGTATAATAATGTGATAATACCCATAATATGAATAAATACGTGATATCGTATACAAAATACATAATCAAAACATCATAAAAAATCTCAAACGTATTATATAATTCCAAATGTCACAAATCGTACATATTGATGTCATCTCCCATCTTAAAGTAAATTAAATCAGAATTCCCAAAAATCAACTTCAAATCGGTGAATCAACCAAATCCAGAAATCACCACCAAAATCTGAAGATCGTTAAATATGAAGATCATCAAGTATAATTAGACTATCTCACAACAAATGCCTAAACTTACCTCTTAGTCTCAATAGTAAAAGTATCATCATCAACACTAAAACAAGATACACTGCCTATCAATACATAATAAAAGATATGAGGATCCACCATACTCTAGACACCTACCCAGATATAATCTTATCTCCTTGAATAAATCAGAATAGTATGGATACATAGGAACAGACTATACTTTAGACAACCAGTCTCTAGAATAGTCAACTCATTATACGATAGGGACATATATGTTAATCCACTACCAAACACATATATATCAGAATCAAACGGGAGACTGACAATACATTTGCTTTCTCTACGAGCCACACATAATCCATATAACATGACTCCTACAGCCATCGATTACCTTTACCTCTTCCCTCTCAGTATTGTGACAATATCCACCATAGGCTAGTCAACGCATAGCCTCTTCGCCCACAACTACCGACACTTATGCCCCAAGGGTAACTGATTGTTGGCCTATTTGACATAGGGGAACCTCAAAACATAGAACAAGGCTAAAAATAACAAGATTTCACGAATTGGGAGCGCAAACCCTCAATCAGGCTGCCATGGTGGAAACTGCTCAATCTGGTTCACTCTCGAAATATAACGGGAGTCAGACCAAATGTGAACGATATATAGTACTCCTAAACTATATCTACTCATAGCTCTGGACATAAGCCGACACACGGCTCCATATAATTCAACACATGACTAAGGCATACTAGAGCTCCAACCTCTGGTCGACACACGGCTTCAACCATAAGCCAAATTAACACATGACTAAAATAAACCAATTGCAGCGAGTATCACCATGTACATAGGAGCGTATCCACGTTTGAGTTACATTTACTTACAATGAATAAGCAAACAAATAACATAATGGCATCACATACCACTGCATTATTCAATGCTCATAAATCATACTCTATCCATACTAAGTATTTCTATATGACAAGTCTAATGAATAACTAGAAAAGTGTTACCAAAAGTCTCATACTAGACGGTATCACCAATCTATTTATTCAAATTTCTCGTTACACAGAAATGAAATCTCACAAATCAAATAGAAGGATGTCATCACCATGTCATCTTAAAATATAACTCAAATCAATGTCAATGGTGAATCACTCATAGCTGTAATCCAATGTAGAAAAATCATAAACTAGGAAAAGGTAATAGAATAATATTTAAACAAATATTTTGTATAAAATAAATGTTTAGAAAATACCCTTAATTTATTTGTGTAATCACAATATAAGATTTAAATATAGAAATTCCTTTACATTCAATATATATAAGTATATAAATATCAAGTACAACTTCCAAATCACTTTATAAGTCAAATATATTCATATTGATCATTTTCTAAATTTTCAATAATTAAATACTATTTTAAAATAATTTGAATAATAATCTAGTATTCACTAATATCATTAGATAACTCTTTTCTTTCTTTTGAAACCCAAAAATGATTTATAACATCTAATTGAATACAAACCAAAAGAAATTAACATACATTTAGAATCGGAAAACAAATAAAATAGGAAGCAACGGCATATGCTAAGTACGTAACAATTTTCAGTAAAGGACGATGAATCGTTTTAATGCTGACAATACGGAAAAATAGAAAAATAAACAGGAAATTATTGTCAAGGATAAAATTTCTCAGGGTTTTAGCCTCAAGTACAGACCTTCAGTATTTTAGCCTGAAGGATAACTTTCTTCAGTATCAGTTTTTAGTTATTGATAGCAGTTTTAGGTATCAGTTTGTAGTTATCGGTAGGAATTTTTAGTTCAGTAGCAGTTTTGGAAGAACGTTTGTCCTTATGAATAATTTTTAAGAAAATGTTCGTGTTTGTGGTTAAAATATTGAGGTCGTGTTTTTGAGGCTAAAAATATACAAATTTTTGTCTTTTAAATTAATTCCTTCAAAAATAAATAGAGAAAATAAGAGACCAAATGATAAAGGAGAAAGAAAAGAAATATGTTTGTCTTGCACCCAATTGGTCTGTCCATCAAACTTATTTTCCGTGTACTTTGTCTTTCTTTCTTCTACTATGAAAACCTATTTGTTTCCTTTCAATTCTTAAATATTATCAATGTCCTATTTGTTTCTTCTCAATTGCATCAATAAAATAGTTTTCAGGTTCAGTTGAAGATACTTCAACACTCCATGAAATGAGATAAGATACAAAACCTGATAATCATTTTTCCATTATACTAAGGTGAAAATTCAACGAAACAAGTAGTTAAAATACAACCGAATTCAGTTTAGCAATTGATTGCACAATGCAAACAAAGAAGCAGCGTGTGTCATACGCACAAAGCGACATGCACCCAAATTCACAACAGCCAACCAAAAATATATATACAAGAAGCACACACGAAGCCACACATACATACTGACATGTAACATGTACACACGCTAGACATCAAACCCCCCCCCCCCCCCCCCCCCCCACAGACACACACAAACCACAAGCCACAAGCCTCCCAAACACACATAAAAGCAGTAATGCACACTCGCTCGCGCTTCAACTGACACAGCCCGTGCTAACTTACACACCCTTACTGAAGCGCACTAAAACACACCTTCACTGAAGTGCATACACACTCGCATGCATCAGGACACACAAACAGACACGTATATATAAAATATATAAGGGAATAAATAAACATTTCACGCTGAAAAGCTTGTGCGCAGTAACTTCAAAATCAAACATTCACACACACGGGAAATACACTAACTCAGCTGACCTTGCACGCACGCACATGCACACCATACTTGCACACACAATTACTCTCTCACATATACGCACAATAAAACACATATATTTGCTTACATAACACAATACAACGAAAAAGATGTATTGTTGCAACCTGATACGCATGCTTCCAAATAGTGATGTGGATTAGTGAGCTGGAGAAGCAATTTTATTAACTGAGATTTTTTGGAATATATTTTGCAATAGAATGCAAAACCTTGATTAGTAAGCTGGCGAAGTACATTTACTCACGCACGGCACAACACCACTATCACACACACACATTATATCACAATAGCAGTCCCTGCACACTCAAACACATGAAGACACTTACAACACACATGAAAAATTTGAATATATAAGCATGCCAATGAAATTCAGAAACGCAACAAAGGTTAGCAAACAAAAGAAAAAAACACACACGAAGAAGACGACTACGTTCAAATCAACAAAAAGAATGTATAGAGAAAAACTAAAAACAGCGAGTATACAAAGAAACACTTCATACGCAAAGATTAACGTGATATAGACATTGATTTTGTGAGTTAAGAACTCACAAACTCAATCACTCACACAAATAAACACTCAAATAAACCCAACACTACCCTAGAAAAGAACACTCACATGCCAGCACCAACACACATATTCACACGGTCAGGCACACACTCTACATAGCATACAACTCCCACACTATGCTGTTATGGATCACACACACAAATACTCAACTCAGTAACTCCCCACACAAATCACACATATAGGCTAATATTTGTGCCCACACACCTAAGCTAATCCACATGCATATCATATGCAAGAAATAACTTTACATTGATATAGACCAGGGAGTATTTAAACTCACCTACTACTACCGCTTCGTTCCTCACCATGATTGAAAGCACACTCGCATGCAACAAGAGAAACACTATCGCGACGAAACCTTAATCATCTCCAGGGGCACGTATATAGTACCATCAAAAAGCACACAATGGAATTTGGAAAATTACAGATTTATAAAAAGATGGAACCCAATGCACGAGGCTCCCGCATGATAGCGGGCTCTGGAGAGGTCGACAATGTACGCAGTTTTTCCTTCACATTGCGAAAAGCGAAGAGGTTGTTTCCAGACTTGAACCTGAGAGCCCAGATCACCATGCAGATGATCTAACCGTTACGTCAAGGCTCACCTTTGAAATTATAGATTAACATTTGAATTTAATTTATTCATTGGAGGTGGAAAGCTTTGGAATAAAGACTATTATTTTCTCCTCCAGAAGGAATGAGATGATTTGTATAAATAGAATAAGAAGAAAAGTCAAGAAAAAGAAAGGTCTGGAAATATGTTTCGGTTAGGAATAATTGGGCTTGGGGCATAGTTATTTAAAATAAATGAGTATGTGTGTATATATGTATTTGTTTTTCTTTCCTTCTTTGTAAACTTTTTTTTCTATATAAAACAAATTACCATAAAATTCCAACAAATTTTTTATTCAGAATACCCAATTATTTACTCTACACGATAAGAATTTTAAAATTTATTTTCCCTTATTTTTAACTTATTTAAACATTATTATTCTCATTTTAAATCCAGTATTAAATAATTTTCTAATAAATTTATTTCTCAATTTTTGAATATTCATTCACAAAACTATTTATTTCCATCTTTATTTAAATAAATATTTATTACTAATTACCCTTAAAATTGGGTTGTCTCATTTTCATTCTATATATGAGGAGTAAGTCCTTATTATTTCTTAAATATTTAAGCATAAATTTCACAGTCATCTAATGTTTTTCTTCAGGATTTGATTGTTATCGGCTTACGCATCCTGATGCGTATGCCACAACCGTTCATATACATAGCATAACATACATTATGGATTCTATGGCTGAAGCATAGGGAATCTTCTTCATATGCTCCTTTTCCTTGTCGGTATGAGGAGCGTCTTTCTTAGAAAGGACGATTTCAGATTGCGTTGGAACATTTCCATGTTTGAAAGTCTCTATGTCGAACCTTTTTTAGTGGCGACTGTGTAAAGGATTGGGACAATCCCAACGGCCACTTAGATCTATCTCTATAGATCTTTATACTAAGTATATGGGCTGCTTCTCCCAAATCCTTCATGGAGAAGTTCTTGGAAAGACAAGTTTTCATGGATTGCAACAACGTAGTGTTATTACCAATCAATAATAGATCATTGACAAAAAGCACTAAGAAAACGATAGTGTTGCCCAATTCCTTTCTTTATACGCACGCTTCATTCGTGTTCTGATAAAATCCAAACTCTTTATTTTATCAAAACATTTGTTCCAACTCCTTGATGCTTGTTTAAGTTCATAAATGAACTTTAACAACCTACAAGCCTTTCTCTCATTCCCACTGACCACAAAACTCTCGGGGTGCGACATATAAATGGTTTCTTTTAAATCATCCTTTAGAAAAGCCGTCTTTACATCTATTTTTCATATTTCATAGTCATAAAATGCAACGAGCGATAGTTAGCATAATCCGAAAGACTTAAGCATGACTACGAGTGAAAAGGTCTTGTCATAATTAACATCTTGAATTTGGCGAAATCATTTTGCAACTAGCCTTGCATTATAAGTCACTACTTCTTCATCTGCATTTAACTCTTTTCTTAAAAATACATTTTTAGTCGATGGGTTTTATATCTTTGGGTATGTCCAACAAAGTCCAAACATTGTTTTTGTACATGAAATCCATCTTGAATTTCATTGCTCAAAGCCACAGTGCAGAATCTTTACTCTACAGTGCTTGTAGGAAAGATAAAGGAGTGTCATCATCTAAGACATGGTCCTTCTTTTATCCATCCACGAGAAAACCGTAGTATCTCTTTGATGCGTGAGATTCCCTATTAGACCTTCTAATAGTTTGTGCATTTTCGTATATGTGTAAACTTGGTTCTCCAACTTGTTTGATTTCAATGTTAATTTCTTGGATCTCATCCAGGTCTACAACCTTACCGTTAATTTCCATTGATATAAATTCCTTTTTAAAAAATAATATGTCAAGAAACAATGAGTTTTTGTTCCTCGGTGTTGTAAGATATATATATATATATATATACACACACATATACATACATATATATATATATATATATATATATATATGACATCGAGTTTTTGGGATATCTTGTAAATTTACATAGCACAGATCTTTCTAGTTTATTCGAACCAACATTCTAAATGTATGTCAGACAACCTTACACTTTCAAATGCTTGAGTTGGAGTTTCACACCATACCATTTCTCATATGGTGTTTTCGGCATAGATTTAGTGGGTACAAGCCAACATATGCGTTGGGGTTTCTAGCGCATATCCCTAATAGGACAGAGTTAACTCGGCCTTCCTCATCATGGAATGAACCAGATCTAATAAGTTTCAGTTCCTTCGCTCCGACACACCGTTGTGTTGTGGATTATATGATGGAGTAACTTGAGAGATAATTTTCAATACGTTAGGTATTGGTTTTGATGATAACAAATATAGGACATTATACAAAATATATATACTAATGTTTTATCAAGTTATATATAGTATATAGTGCATGATATTAGACAAGTATTAATTAAGAAGACTGTATAGTATCAAGGTGTTGACATAACAAGATGTTAATATCAAGAGTAAATCCAAGAAGCTAATATAAAGTTTCAAGAGTTCAAGAATGAAAACTCATGAGTATTGAAGAGTTCAAGGTTTCAAGATATTCCATATATGTTATACAGTCGTAGAATTTATGTTAAAACCTTGATAGCACTTTCCCGATCCCTCTCACCATCTCAAATTTTGTTTTAAATTATTTTTCAAATATTTTAATAAAAAATACCCATTTCAAAATATTTCCTAAAATGATTTTCAATCTCTTACTTACTAAGATATAATTTTAGCGTTATTAAGTTTACATATATTGAATTTTCGTTTATATTTTAATAAGTTGTAATTATATATATATATATATTATTGAATATTATTATTATTCAAAATTATTTTATAAATTTTATCAAGTTATATTTTTATTAAAATGCGTACAAAGTAACGGATTTTCAAAATAATATTTTTAAAGAGTTTTTCAAAATACAAAGGGATATGCTGACATATCCTATCCATGTATGTCGACATAGTGGCCGTAAAATTCAAATTTTAAATTTGGACGGAAGTGTCTTTTCTTCGTATCTCTTTGCGAATGGACACGATCGTTGTTTCCCTATATATACCAGACTTTCAAATGAATTTTTATTAACTACTTTCTCATTCTTCTTTTTTCACTCACTTGATTTCTAAACCAATTTTTACCAAAACACTGTCGAAATTCAACTAGAATCAAATTCAATCATTGCTAGTTTGATTCTCTTTCATATACTCTCTGATTTCTCTCATCTCTCTCAAGATCAAAGTGTTATTCAAGAGTTATAGGATCAATTGTAATCAAGATCAAAAATCTGAGTCTGTAATCTCTATCAAATCATACTCTTATACTCTGTAGTGTGCTTGGTACCCTTGAAATCGAAGCCTGCGAAATCAATAGGGTGTGCTTAGTATCCTATAAATCTAGCGGGTGTACTTGTAGCCTGGAAATCAAGTGACTCTACCCAGAGGTCAGGATTCTGAAAGGTATGTCTCGTAGCCTTGAAATCGAGACTGTATTTGCATTTACTAGTTGAAAAGAAATTCGTACATGGAATGGTGCGAGACTGGATACAGGGTTACCTGAATCCAACCATCAAAAAAAGGATTTGCATACAGGGAAAATCAAATAAATGTTTGTACATTTAAGGGAGAAACTGAAGCTTTCAAGAAAATGAAAAAAAACAGGATTTCATAGATTCGAGCCACACGATTTACAATCATCTCAGAGCATGCCTAGGGACCATGCTCAATCCCATAGATGTGTAAGCGACTTAGCCATATTACTTCAATCTCTATTACTTATTCAATTCCATAAATGTAATTAGTTGATAACAAGCCGTCACTGTCTAGATCCGGTGCCATCTTCGTTTGAGGCGGATGGTGGCCGCTCCTGTTCAACAACCACAGCTCGATTCCTTACACATTGTTGTAGATGACCATTCCTTATATGCTCCTCAACTATGTCCTTCAAATTCCTACAGTCGTTCGTGTTATGCCCATCCAGCTCATGGAATAAGCAATGCCTTTCCGATACCCGCTCGTAATCAAAAGGTTCCCTTCTTACTGGCCTTCGATACTGGAGGCATCCTCGAGTATCCAAGTAAATCCTTTCTAGAGTTGCAGTTAGATCCTTGTAATAAGAAAACTTTGACTCCCTCCGTGGTCTCTTTGAAGTGCTACCGTTGTCATTCATTTTCCTTTTTCCTTTATCGGCTTTGTTTGGATCCTCACTGGGTGGACCTCTACCCTTACTGCATAAGCTTTAGCTTCTATCCCTTCTCTCTTAGCCTGCGCATCTTCTTGCCTTAGAAATCTCTCCGCTTCATGGTAGAAATCCCCGAGATTCATTGGTGGGTCCTGTTCCAATGATATTTTAAAGTCTGAACTATCTACTATTCCCGAAACTGTTGACATCAAAATGATCAACGGATCAGGTCGATCCACCAAAGCCATTGCCGTATTGAATCTGGCCAAGAAATCTCTAAGTGATTCTCGCTTCCACTGTTTCATCGATGTCAAAGTCATCACGTTCTTGGGTCGGACTATGTGGACCCAAAACTACCTCATAAGCTTTCAATCAGCTCCGTCTATGCGCCAATGGATACTTTGCTGCTATCTGAACCATAATGCTGTTATATTCGTCAAATATAAAGGGAAGCATCATGCCATGACCTTCTCTGATGCCTCCAGTACTTCCATATGCCTCATGTATCTCATCAAGTGAATAGTGGGATATGTACTTCTGTCATACATCTCCAACACTGGTAGTTTGAAATCTTGCGGGTTCCTAGCTTGCCTGATCGTTAAGGACTTCTATTCACGTCCTCCAAGTCTTTATTCACCAATCCACCTCTCGTGGCTCGCCTAACTATATCCTCCAATCTGCCGTTTTCGCCAAGCTATAGTCCTTGTCTGTTGCATCCAATCTCCCCTCCCCCCCCCTCCCCCCTCGAGTTCACGAGGGAGTTTTGGAATTTTCTCCCTTGAACGAGTATCCATTCCTCTACCAATGTCGTGTCGCACAGCTCCACACTACAACAAAACATGTTATTAATAACGCCATTCAACAGCGCCTTATTCAAAAGCGTTATTGATTACATTTAATTATTTATTTTCCTTACTAGTTTAACACATACTCAGTTCACGTAACGCCCCAAAAAAAAATTACCCCTCCCGAAATTTTCATTTCCCTCTCAAAGCACTTAATCGTTCTCGTCTTCCTCCCAAAACCCTAAATTTTCGTCTCCCTCCTCATCGCTCGCCATCGCTCTTAAGCTATTCCGATCTTCACTCATCACTCATCGCTCGCCATCGCCACCTCCGATCTTCGCTCATCGCTCTTTAGCTGTTCCCAAGTGTAAGTGTCCAGAACCCCCAAATTATCTGCTTGGATTTCTAGGTTATGTTTATTAACTGTTTTAATTCGACTTTATCATTTGGTTATGATTATATTTGCGTTCAAATTCGTTAGGAACTGTTTTATTTCTAAGTAAGTTCAAATTTGTCATAAAACAAACAAGGGATTCTGATTTGGATTTCACTCGGTTGAAATATTAATCGTGGTCCAATGCTAAACAACACTGGGTTAATACCCACAAATAGATAAATTTCTTTACATCCACAGATTTTTCTTCTGCTGTTTTAGTGTATTTCATGTTTAAAGGTATACCGAAATTATAAAAGTTGGGTAGTCTTTTCAGTTTCATCTTAAAGCATAAGAAGATTGTTAAATGTGCACCAATTTCTGTTTTTTATGCACTAACGTTATAATGGAAGGAAAAAGAAAGGTGAAAAGATAAGAATTTTTTAGCGTGCATTCAAAATAACTGATATAAATATCACAACCTCCACATAAATAGCAAATAATTTCAATTTAATTGAACCTCGCTTTATATAGTTAGTGTTTTACCAACTGATGTCGATATCAAACTGCGCATTGTTTAATCAGCCAAACCTACTCAATTTTGGCATAATTTTATCTAGTGATATAGTCAACCACTATTAATAGGGACCTTACTACCCAAAAGCTAATAATCAAGCTGTCAAACGTATCAAACTTAGACATTAGCATCTAATCATGCTCCGCTGACTGGTTATCAGTAGTTCTATAATTTTAGTATAATGAAAAGTGTACTTCGACCATCAAGATTCTACTTATATTCACAATGTACACATTCAATATTTTGGCATATGAGTATTTTCAAGACATGCTTAGAAAACATTTTTTTTAAAATACATAAAATCATTCCTGCTAAACTACAATTGTGTAAAATAACATCAAGTTCTAGATATTGATATTTAATATTACCTTGAAATTTCTATGCTTTATGTACGGTCAACTGGCATATTTATTCGTTGGTAAGTTTAAAACTAAAAGAGCTAGAAGATATGTAAAACTTCGGCTCCAGCGACATCTTTGAACATATAGATTGTATAATACTAAGCACGTAGCAGCCTTGATTATTTATATGACGATTTTGTCTTCTCCGTAGTGGGCAGCTATCTTTTAGATTGCCTGAAAACGATTAGACAAAAAAAGAAGAGAATTTGGTAAACTATATAATTCCAAACTGAAACCTGCATTGTGAAAATGTTCGCATGTGATCGAATTTGGTTGGAGTAATGACTCTGGCATAGAAATTGGGATTCGCATGTCATGGACTGTGGAGACTGAACCTATGATATGTTTTGTGAATGAATATAGATGTTAACACAGGTGCGTTTACAACAAATAATCTCAATTTGGTAAAATCTGAATTATAAGTTTTAACACAGGTGCGTTTACATCAATCATAGATGTTGTCACTATGGTATAAGGTCTAAATGATATTGATGAGGCATAGTTGAATAGAATAAAAATTGGGAAGATTCCTAAATTTTATGCTATTTAGCTCTTGCCTTATCAATATCATAGGTAATCTGAATATTGTGGACTTTGGTTAAGCGCCTTTACTGGGCTGGATGTGTTGCTTCACCCTACGTGTGGGACTCTGGCTCATGCTGTGATGGCGCAAAGGTAACCTAAATTCTCATCACGC
The DNA here is from genome assembly GCA_030765085.1 of Allium cepa. NCBI lineage: Eukaryota > Viridiplantae > Streptophyta > Magnoliopsida > Asparagales > Amaryllidaceae > Allium > Allium cepa. The sequence continues at coordinate 491,677,926 of CM060943.1, forward strand.
AAAGGTAACTAATAATATTATTAACTGTAAGTCTCATCAATAACTGTAAGTCTTATATTTTACAGTTCTAGTATTATCTATGTATAATTTCATTACTTGTATTACTCGCTTACGTACTAATTTAATCTGTTAGCATGTAGTGACTTTACATTGCGTTGAAGTGGTGCACACAACATACAAAATATGCACATAATGTCATGCCTGAGTGATTGTCAATGCAAATTGTCATGACGAATAATAAAGTAAGTATAACAGGTGTACTTAATTTTTACATTTATGTTTAGTGCTAGTTACTTCCGGAGGAAGGGGTAAACAAGTAGAATCAGTCCTGTTTTAGATATATTTTTGGCTGTCCTAGAGGATTTAAGTGCAGTATTTTATTTATTTTCAGTAGCATAGTCCTAAATCTAGCAACTAATTTGAGTCTTGACAATAGCGACACAAATATGCCTATATATTCACTTGTGCCTCTCCAGAGCACATAGCCCAGTACTGCAAATGTTTTCAAGTATTTGAGAAGTAGGGGTGTAATATGAGACCAAACATTGGACTATCCCTGATTTCCTTTGAGGAAATATATCAATACATTCATTCATAAATTCTGGTAACCTCACTTTGAGGAAAACTCACACACTAGAACTTTACGATTTATTTCCAGCTTTTTGTAGTAATTAGAACAGATATCAAAATTGTAAATTTTAAGTTAGCTATTTATTTGAGGTTGTTTGTCATCATAGATTAACTCTTCACTTATGGCGCATACATCAAAGTATGAAAGTATGATGCATTTTATTTTAACTAAAATATATGGCCAGTGGCAACAGTGAATAAAGAAATGCACTGGGCACTGTTGAGGTGGTTTGGAGAAGTGGTGAATAAGTTGTCATAGGATGGAGTATTGGGGGTGTGCACTGTAAAGGAGGAAGTGGAATTGTATGGTAGTATGTATGGTGATATGCAAGTGAAATGGTGCAGAGAATAGAGGTAGCAGGGGGTTGATGAATGCAGTGAAAGTTGGAGGAAGTTTGAGAAGTACTTGTTAGCAGAGGAAAAGTGGCTCATTAGTTGATGGATGCAGTGAAAAGGAGGGTGACAATCGGGTAGAACGAAGCAGGGGAATGTTAGCAGATGGAGAATAAATTTTTGTTGATGCAGATTAGAGATGAAGAGGCAGTGGAAAATTGCAGAAAGAAGATGCCTTGACAGTTTGATGAAGAGGATGGTATTGAGGTGGTAATATTACTGTGCAGTGAAGTTAGGTGATGGTAGGTGTGTTGACAGTTTGCACGGCAACAGACAGATGTGAATTGAAATGGAAGTAGATGCAGATGAAGGCAGTATGACAGTGGTAGATGACTGTAGGTGAGGGAGTGATGCAAATGTATTGACAGAGGAGAATATGGCAGAGAAGTAGTAATGCAACAATGTATTGTTTTTTTTATTGTAAATGTAAATGCAGTGCAAGTTATAAACTTGTAAGAAAAATGAAATGCAAGTTGAAAAAGGGAATAAAATATTGTCATTTTTGTTTGATTTAGTTGAAAAAGAGTATATTGTTTACTATGATTTAGTTTGATTGCTATTATTAAAATGTAATATATAGGCATAGCTCTTGAAAAGTGTATCTACGATTTTTATAGCGGCATATATGAGATATTATAGCGGCTATAATGAGCTATTGAATTAACGTACCATAGAGGCGAATTTGCGTTATAAAACTAAGCTCAACCATAGCGGCATACTTTGTGTTATAAATATTCAACGGTTTTTTATAACATGTCGATATACAGCGCTTATCAAACCGCTATGGTTGTGATTAATAGCGGCTATATGCCGCTATAAAAGACACTTTTTGTTGTAGTGACCATCTAATACCCTACTTGGGATTGGATCAACATGCTCCGGGTGAGTACCTCCTAGATCTGGTGCTGCTCCTGATGGTCCTGTGGTATTCTGAATTCTGGAATCTCGGTGCCCCTGAATCCTATCTCCAGCATCTCCTGTAGTTGCGTTAACTTGATTTTGCACTCCAGTTTTTCCAGTTTGTCGAAGCAAATTCTGCATAATCTCTTCTTGTCTTTTTGGAAACTCTTCATGCATAGCTCCCATCATCATCTCCATCTCATCCTGGGTAATGAAGACTGAAGCCTGATTCGCTCCCGAGGAAGCCTCCTGACTCCCTTCATGCTGAATTCCTTTATTCCTCTTTCTCCTTACTGATTGTTTCACCGGTGCTTTCCAGATCTAAGTCCTTAAGCTTCATATCCAAAATCCAAGATGTAGAATCCTTAAGTTCAACTCTTAGTGAAAGCGCCAGAATGTTTGCGCAAAATTGGTCACAAACAACCAATTGTCGATGAAAGAACCCGTTTACAATCACAGGTCACAGATTGCAAATGTGTAGAGATTATAATTATGAAGAACACCCAGAAAATTAAAAGGAATGCAATAAAGGCACAAGGTTTATAATGGTGCAGCTATCTCTGGCCTACGTCCACTTTGAAGAGCTGTTGTTTTATTGATTAAAAATCTCTGGTTACAAGCGTACAATTGATAATCATTGAGTTACAATGGAGTTCAAGAGAATAACGGTGTAAAAGAACCAAAAGAAGATCCCTTTTCTGAAGCTCTTAGACCACTATTTATAGGTGTAGGCTGCAAATATCTCGTCCAGATCGCGGAGGATTCCTCTCACGTGGGTGGGCCCACGCGATCAATCCCGAGCGATTTCGACTCAATCCATCATCGATAAGAATGGAATTTATATCGATCAAGATATTGCCCAATCGAGTCGAGATCGAGCAAGGACATTCTTGGGGTTGTACGCAAGTTCCTGTAAAAATTTGTAGCATTTGGACTTATAGATTGTGAGTTATGATCGATGCAAGTTTTACATTTCCATAGTCCGGCGTCTTCGCATCGATCCATTTCGTATCGCTATGGTAGTATCCATCACTTTCGTATCGATCGGAGTGACGTGGCACGATTGTTTAGGTAAGATCCACTTTCCATACCCTATGATCGAGCCTTCCCCTTAATTGCGCCTTGTTCGTATCGACCTGATGCGCTCCACGCATCGCATTGATCCAGGGATGCATGCTTCATGTCGATGATCTCTACTCCAATTTGTATTGATACTGACTTAAACACTTCGTATCGATATGCTTTTGGGTGTTGCCTTGTATCGCTCATGGGTGGTATGCTTCGTGTCGATCATTGATCGATCGATACGAATTACGTAAACGATGATTGATACAAGCTGTGCGTTAACGGAAGCGATAAATGTCACTTGGTGACTGATACGAACTAGAGTAGATGTGATTGATACGAAGTGGTGCATCTTCTTTGAATACAAACGAACGCTCTTTCGATGGATATAAACCAGATGTGTGCTTGATCGATACGAACGAGACTTCCTGGGTGGATACGAATTACAACATTGTTTGAGTAGCATCGATCGTATCTTGAGCATATGAACTCCAATTGACATGAAATCTGAAATATAGCCTTTTCGAGCCTTTCTCATCATTCCCTACCGATCTCGTCTTGATTGGAGCTCGGTCAACTTTTGACGACATCGATCATAGCCTTGTTACAAACCGATCTCTAATACTGTTTCCATCCTTTTTAGCATATTTTTTGATATCCCGGCCTTGTCCAAAATGCGGGATAACATTTTCCCCCTAAAACATGCTTTGTGGAGAGAAGGCATGTTTTTAATAGCTCCAAATCCAACATCCAAGGTCCATATTCCATTCTTAGCCATACCAAGTCCACGACTGCTCCTATTCGATGTCCAATTCGAAGTCCTGTAACCACAACCTTAGCCAATTCCGTAGCTATCCGAGTCCATCAACCGAGCTTTAATCTATTCATATCCAACGACCAATAACCGAATCCTTAATCTTTCTGGGTTGATATCCAAATTCGAGACCGTACCGGGCCCTTTGCCAAATCCGGGACCGCTACGAGTCCATTTATCCCAAGCCGAAATCCAAATCCACTACCTCTCCGAGTTTAACTTTAAATCCATAGACCTCTCCGGGTCACGTTATCCTATTCTGACCCCGACTCTCCGGTCAAGGGCTTTTATGTCCTCCAGCCTTGGCTCTTTGGCCAAGGACTTTTATATTCTTCAGCCTTGGCTCTCTGGCCAAGGACTTTTATATTCTCCAGCCTTGGCTCTTCGGCCAAGGACCTTTATATTCTCCGGCCTTAGCTCTCCGACCAAGGACTGTTATATTGTATTTGATTCCATTCCATCACTCTCCAGCGAAGGGACTCGTAATTTTCGATTACTGCTGCGTCTCTTCGGTTGGGACCATAATCGCGAGACCTGTATTATTTATTACATTAACCTGAATCCAATCATCAAAATAAAAGGTTTTGCATACAGGGAAAATAAATGTTTGTACATCCATGGGAGAAATTGAAGTTTTCGGGAAAACAAAAAGAAAAATAGGATTTCATATATTCGAGCCATACGGTTTACTATCGTCTCAGAGCATGCCTAGGGACCATCCTCGATACCGTACATGTGTAAGCGATTAGCCATATTACTTCGAGCTTTATTACTTATTCAATGCCATAAATGTATTTAGTTAATAACAAGTCGTCGCTGTCTAAATCCAGTGCCATCTTCGTTTGAGGCGGGGGGTGGCCGCTCCTGTTCAACTACCACAGCTCGATTCCTTACATATTGTTGTAGATTACCATCCCTTTCATGCTTCTCGATTACGTTCTTCAAATGCCTGCAGTCGTTCGTGTTGTGCCCATCCAGCTCATGGAATAGGCAATGCCTTCTCGATGCCCGCTCATAATCAGAAGGTTCCCTTCTTGCTGGCCTTCAATACTGGAGGCACCCTTGAGTATCCAAGTAAATCCTTTCCAGAGTTGTAGTTAGATCTGTGTAAGAAGAAAACTTTGACTCCCTCCGTGACCTTTTTGAAGTGCTACCATTGTCATTCATTTTCATTTTGCCTTTATCGTCTTTATTTGGATCCTCCATTCCACTGTTTCATCGATGTCAAAGTCATCACGTTCTTGGGTCAGACTATATGGACCCGAAACTGCCTCATATTTCAATCAGCTCCATCCACATGCCAATAGAGCCTCTTTCCAACGGTCTGAACCATAATGCTGTTATATTTGTCAAATATAAAGGGAAGCATCGCGCTATGACCTCCTCCGATGCTTCTAGTACTTCCATATGTCTCATGTATCTCGTCAAGTGAACAGTGGGATATGTTCTCCCGTCATAAATCTCTAGTGTTGGTAGTTTTAAATCTGGCGGTTTTCTAGCTTGTCTGATCTTAGGAGCAAAGGGGCTCCTATTCACATCCTCCAAGTCTCTATTCACCAATCCGTTCCTTATTGCTCACCTAACAATATCTGCCAATCTATCGTTGTCTTGAAGCTGTACCTCTTGTCCTTTGCCTCCAATCTGCCCTCCGAGTTCACGAGGGAGTTCTAGAATTTGCCTCCTTGAATGAGTATCCATTCCTCTACCAACGTCATGTTGCATAACTCCACCTGATACCCTACCCAGGATTGGATCAACATGCTTCGGGTGACTGCCTCCTATATCGGGTGCTGCTTCTAATGGTCCTGCAGTATTCTGAATTCTGGCAACCCCGTGCTCCTGACTCTTATCTCTAGCATCTCCTGCAATTGCATTAACTTGATTCTGCACTCCAGTTTGTCCAACTTGTCGAAGCAAATTCTGCATCATCTCTTCTTGTCTTTTTAGAAACTCTTCATGCATAACTTCCATCATCATCTCTATCTCGTCCCGCGTGATGAAGACTGAAGCCCGATTTGCTCTCGAGGAAGCCTCCGGACTCCCTTCATGCTGACTCCTTTCAGTCCCCTATCTCCTTGCTGATTGTTTCACCATTGCTTTCCAGATCTAAGTCCTTAAGCCTTCAGATCCAAAATCCAAGTTGTAGAATCCCTAAGTTCAACTCTCAGTGAAAGCACTAAAATGTTTGCGCCAAAATTTTTCACAAACACCCAATTGTCGTTGAAAGCATCCGTTTACAATCACAAATCATAGATAGCAAATGTGTATGGAATATAATTATGAAGAACACTCAGAAAATTAAATGGAATGCAGTAAAGACACAAGGTTTATAATGGTTCGGATATCTCTGACCTACGTCCACTTTGAAGAGTTGTTGTTTTATTGATTATCACTCGCTGGTTACAAGAATACAATTGATCATAATAGAGTTATAATGGAGTTCCGTAGAATAACAGCATAAAAGAACTAGAGAAATATCCCTTTTCTGAAGCTCTTGGACCGCTATTTATAGGTGTAGGCTACAAAATCCCACCCAGATAGCGGAGGGTTCCTTCTCTCACGTGGTTGGGCCCACGCGATCAATCCCGAGCGATTTCAGTTTGATCCATAATCGATATGAATGGAATTCGTATCAATCAAGATCTTGCCCAATCGAGTCGAGATTGAGCTAGGACATTCTTGGGGTTTTACGCAACTCCTGCGAAAATTTGGTAGCATTTGGAGTTGTAAATGGTGAGTAATGATCGATGAAAGTTTTACATTTCCATAGTCTGGAGTCTTCGCATCGATCCATCTCGTATCGATATGCTAGCATCCATCACTTTCGTATCGATCGGAGTGACGTGGCGTGATTGTTTAGGTGAGATCCACTTTCCATGTCGTACGATCGAGCCTTCCCCTTAATTACGCCTCGTTCGTATCGACCTGATGCGCTCCATGCTTCGCAATGATCCAGGGATGCTTGCTTCGTATCGATGATCTCTACTCCAATTCGTATCGATACAGACCCAAACTCTTCATATCGATATGCTTTTGGGTGTTGCCTCGTATCGCTCGTGGGTGGTATGCTTCGTGTCGATCATTGACCGATCGATATGAATTATGTTAATGATGATCGATACGAGCTATGTGTTAACGGAAGCGATACGAAATGTCACTAGGTGAAGAATACGAACCGGAGGAGATGTGATCAAAACGAAGTGGTGCCTCTTCCATGGATATGAACCAGTGGTCTTTGATGGATACGAACCAGATGTGTGCTTGATTGATACGAATGAGACTTCCTGGATGGATACGAATTAGAACATTGCTTGAGTTGCATCGATTGTATCTTGAGCATACAAACTTCAATTGACCTGAAATCTAAAACATAACCATTCCTAGCCTTGCTCATCATTCCCTACCGATCCCGTCTTGATTGGAGCTCTTTTGACGACATCGATCATAGCCTTGTTTCCAACCGATCTCTAATACTGTTTCTATCCTTTTTAGCCTATTTGTTGATATTCCGACCATGACCAAAAGGTGGGATAACATTTGCCCCCCAAAACATGATTTGTTATGAGAATGCGAGTTTTGAGTAGCTCCGAATCCAACATCCAAGGTGCATATTCCATTCTTATCCATACCAAGTCCACGACTGCTCCGAGTCGATGTCCAATTCGAAGTCCTGTAACCACAACCTTAGCCAATTCTGTAGTTATCTGAACTGGTTAACTGAGCTTTAGTCTATCCATATCAAACGACCACTAACTGAATCAATAACCTTTTTGGGTTGATATCCAAATCCGAGACCGCACCGGGCCCTCTGCCAAATCCGGGACCGCTCTGGGTCCATTTATCCCAAGCCAAAATCCAAATCCACAACTTCTCCGAATTTAACATTAAATCCATAGACCTCTCCAGGTCATGTTATCCTGTTCTGACCCTGACTCTCCAGTTAAGGGCTTTTATGTCCTCCAGTCTTGGCTCTTCGGCCAAGGACTTTTATTTTCTCCGGCCTTGGCTCTCTGGCAAAGGACTTTTATATTCTCCAACCTCGACTCTCCGCTAAGGACTTTTATATTCTCCGACCTCGGCTCTCCACTAAGGACTTTTATATTCTCCTGCTTTGGCTCTCTGGCCAATGACTTTTATATTCTCCAGCCTCGGCTCTCCGGCCAAGGACTTTTAAATTCTCCGGCCTTGGCTCTCTGTCCAAGGAATTTTATATTATGTTTGTGTCCATTCCATCGCTCTCCGGCGAAGGGACTTGTAATTTGCGATTACTGCCTCTTCTCTCCGGTCGGGACCGTAATCGCAAGACCTATATTATTTATTACATTAACCTGAATCCAATCATCAAAATAAAAGGCTTTGCATATGGGGAAAATCAAATAAATGTTTGTACATCCGAGGGAGAAACCAAAATTTTCAAGAAAACGAAAAGAAAAACAGGATTTCATAGATTCGAGCCACATGGTTTACCGTCCTCTCAGAGCATGCCTAGGGACCGTCCTCGATCCCGTACATGTGTAAGCGACTTAGCCATATTACTTCAAGCTCTATTACTTATTCAATGCCACAAATGTATTTAGTTGATAACAAGTCATCGCTGCCTAGATCCAGTGCCATCGTCGTTTGAGGCAGACAGTGGCTGCTCCTATTTAACTACCACAGCTCGATTCCTTACATATTGTTGTAGATGACTATTCTTTACATGCTCCTCAACTTTTTCCTACAAATTCCTACAGTCGTTCGTGTTGTGCCCATCCAGCTCATGGAATAGGCAATGCCTTCCCGATGACCGCTCGTAATCAGAAGGTTCCTTTCTTGTTAGCCTTCGATATTGGAGGCGGTCTCGAGTATCCAAGTAAATCTTTTCCAGAGTTGAAGTTAGATCCGTGTAAGAAGAAAACTTTGACTCCCTCCATGGCCTTTTTGAAAAGCTACCATTGTCATTCATTTTCCTTTTGCCTTTATCGTCTTTGTTTGGATCCTTCCTTGGTGGACCTCCACCCTTTACTGCATAAGCTTCAGTTTCTCTCCCTTCTCTCTCAACCTGTGCATCTTCCTACCTTAGAAATCTCTTTGCTTCATGGTAGAACTCCCCCACATTCATTGGTGGGTCCCGCTGCCATCAAAATCGTCGACGGATCAAGTCGATCCACCAAAGCCACTGCCACATTGAACCTGTTCAAGAAATCTCTAAGTGATTCTCCATTCCACTGTTTCACCGATGTCAAAGTCATCATATTCTTCGATCGGACTATGTGGACCCTAAATTGCCTCATAAACCTTTCAACCAGCTCCGTCTATGTTCCAATAGAGCCACTTTCCAACTGTCTGAACCATTGTGTTACTATATTCGTCAAGTATGATGGGAAGCATCGCGTCATGACCTCCTTCGATGCCCCCAATACTTCCATATGCCTCATGCATCTCGTCAAGTGAACAGTGGGACCTGTTCTCCCATCATACGTCTCCAGTGTTGGTAGTTTGAAATTCAGCAAGCTCCTAGCTTACCTAATCGTAGGAGTAAAGGGACTCCTATTCACATCCTCCAAGTCTCTATTCTCCAATCGGCACCTCATGGCTCGCCTAACTATATCCGTCAATCTGTCGTTATCGCCAAGTTGTAGTCCTTGTCTGTTGCCTCTAATCTGCACCTCGAGTTAACGAGGGAGTTTTCGAATTTGCTCCCTTGAACGAGTATCCATTCCTCTACCAAAGTCGTGTTGCACAGCTCCACCTGATACCGTACCCGAGGTTGGATCAACATGCTCCGAGGGAGTGCCTCCTAGATCTGGTGCTGCTCCTGATGTTCCTGCAGCATTCTAAATTCTGCAGCTCCGTGCTCCTGACTCCTATCTCCAGCATCTCCTGCAGTTGCGTTAACTTGATTCTGCACTCTAGTTTGTCCAGCTTGTCGAAGAAAATTTTGCATCATCTCTTCTTGTCTTTTTAGAAACTCTTCATGCATAACTCCCATCATCATCTCCATCTCGTCCCGGGTGATGAAGACTGATGCTTGATTCGCTCCTGAGGAAGCCTCTTGACTGCCTTCATGCTAACTCCTTTCAGTGCTCAGTCTCCTTGCTGATTGTTTCATCAATGCTTTCTAGATCTATATCCTTAAGCCTTCAAATCCAAAATCCAAGATGTAGAATCCCTGAGTTCAACTCTCGGTGAAAGCACCAAAATATTTGCGCCAAAATTGGTCACAAACACCTAATTGTCGATGAAAGCACCCGTTTAGAATCATAGACCATAAGTACTAAATGTGTGGGGAATATAATTATGAAGAACACTCAAAAATTAAAAGGAATGCAGTAAAGACACAAGGTTTATAGTGGTTCGGCTATCTTCGTCCTACGTTTACTTTGAAGAGTTACTGTTTTATTGATTATCACTCGTTGGTTACAAGAGTACAATTCATAATAATTGAGTTGCAATGGAGTTCGACAAAATAATGGCATAAAAGAACCAAAAGAAGATCCCTTTTCTGATGCTCTTGGATTGCTATTTATAGGTGTAGGCTGCAAATATCCTGCCTAGATCACCGAGGTCTCCTTCTCTCACGTGGGTGGGCCCACACGATCGATCCCGAGCGATTTCGACTCGATCCATGATCGATATGAATGGAATTTGTATTGACAAGATCTTTCCCAATCGAGTCGAGATCGAACATGGACATTCTTGGGGTTGTACACAAGCTCCTGTGAAATTTTGGTAACATTTGGACTTGTAAATTATGAGTTATGATTGATACAACTTTTACGTTTCCATAGTCTGGCGTCTTCGCATTAATCCATCTCGTATCAATATGGTAGTATCCATCACTTACATATCAATCGTAGTAACGTAGCGTGATTGTTTAGGTGAGATCCACTTTCTATGCCGTACGACCGAGCCCTCCGCTTAATTGCGCCTCCTTTGTATCGACGTGATATGCTCCATGCTTCACATCGATCCAGGGATGCTTGCTTCGTATCGATGATCTCTACTCCAATTTGTATCGACACAGACTTAAACACTCCGTATCGATATGCTTTTGGGGGTTACCACATATCGTTCGTGGGTGGTATGCTTCGTGTTGATCATTGACCGATCCATATATGTACACGATGATTGATATGATCTGTGCATTAACGGAAGTGATACGAAATGTCACTAGGTGACAAATACGAACTGGAGTAGATGTGATCGATATGAACCGGTGCCTCTTCCATGGATACGAACTAATGCTCTTTTGATGGATACGAACCAGATGTGTGCTTGATCGATACGAACGAGACTTCCTGAATGGATACGAATTAGAACATTGCTTTGAGTTGCATTGATCGTATCTTTAGCATGCGAACTTCGATTGACCTGAAATCTAAAACATAGCCTTTTCTAGCCTTGCTCATCATTCCCTACCGATCCCGTCTTGATTGGAGCATGGTCAACTTTTGACGACATCGATCATAGCATTGTTTCCAATCGATCTCTAATACTGTTTCCATCCTTTTCAGCCTATTTGTTGATATCCCGGCCTTGACCAAAAGACGGGATAACACCGTGTCCACAGAAAAATAGAGGAAATGCTGCCGGTACTAGTCCTTATCAAACCAAAATGTATTTGCGCCCCTTGTTCAAATTCTCTTGATTTGAACTACTGTAGATTAGCCGTTTACTACCATTATAAGCATAAGTGCACCCCTCGCCTCACTTCTGGATTATGTGAAGCACCTCGTCTCACTTCAGGATTATGTGAAACACCGTAACCATTGAAATATTAATGAAATGCTATTTTGTACAGGTCCTACTCTTATCTTTGCTTATTAACTTAGATAAATCATTTAAATAAGCCTTTATTTTTATCAATTACTATTATTGCTTATTAATTCATCCTAAGTCTTAAAATAAGCGTCATAGTTTCCATAGTTTATCAATTTATAACTTACGTTATAATCATGTTTATTACTTAACCCAACGTCTAAGTGCGAAAATAAGCTTCTTTCTTCTTTTATTCTTTTTAGTTATATTTCTAAGTTATAACTAGGCCAATCTTCTTAATTTAGTCCAATTAATATCGTAATTAGGCATAATTTTAGTCTTATTCCAATTATATTACAGTCCGTATGATTTAAATCTTCCATTATTGCAGATTTCTTATAATTTATTCCAATCCATACGCGAAGAAGAAGGAGAAGGAGAAGGAGAAGTAGAAGAAAACTGAAAATAGAAGGAAATCCAAGGCTTAGGAAGAAGATGTAAATAATGCATAAATAACAATAAATAAATTAAAATACTGTAAATTAATGTTAATTAATGGAAAAAGCTATAATTAACAGAAATAAACTAAAATTAACTGAAAATAATAGCTAGAAGGAATATACTGAAAATAATTCTAAAAACTGTAAATAACTTACTAAAAAGATTACTCCAAAAATTGTATTTAAACTGCAACTATTGGAAACCCAATTATTTTAAATTACTTAAAGAAATGTAAAATAATTACAATCAGTCACCTCTGGACCTTAGTTCTTCCCTTTAGGCCTTCACGGATCCACTTGAATGTGTTAAAATATTTTAATTAAAAAGATTCTCTCCTTGGAAAATTATTCCTTTTAGGGTCCTTCCTGAAAGGTGAACCCAAGCGGAGAGAATCGAGAATGAGAAGAAGTGTTAGGCCAAGGGTTTTATTTATAGGGGTAGAAGTGGATCTCAAACCGTTGTATTTGGGAATTGAGTAGGATGCAACCACGTCGTAGGCTCAATAGGGGCAATCAGATGCAAGAATAGAATGACCAGATGAAGCCAAATAATGCAAATTACATGTTCAACTTTCGAATGAACGAACGCTCATTCTTTCGTTAAAATAGACAGGCGGGTCGACCGGGCGGTCGACCGCCCTTGTGCCCAGGTCGACCGGTTGGACGACCTGGCCTTATATATTTTTTTGATTATTTTGTTCCTTGCTCATATTAAGTCGATTCTGACGTTCTATATATGGAAATTGATCAGAAAATTGCCATGGACACAATGGTGCAACTCCCGTGGCTCAATTACGATAATTTCACAAAGTTATTTTTTATTTAATTAATTAACAAATTAATTATTACGGGTTAAATTTTGGTTGTTACAATGTCGGTAACTCTAAAATTCCTACTATTTTTGATATTTCGCAAGCTAGGAATCTAAAACATAACCTTCTTAGTATTAGTCAATTATATGATAAGGATTTTGAAATTAAGTTCGAAAATGATAATTAGCACATCGAAGATAATGAGTCAAACATTATCTTTGAAGGTAGTAGGAAATAGAAGTTTTATATATTAGTTCAAGTAGAAAGATATTTTAGTTATTCTTCTATGTTCCAAATAATCAAAATGGTTTAAATAAGTAGAAAACAAATCTTCCCTCTAAAGAAATTAACGGATAGTTTTCAAATTGAAAAGACACTTTAATTTTAGAAATGCCTTATGATTATATCTATGAATATCCTGAATTATTTATCTATAAAAAAATTATAATTTTATTATAATTAATGTTATGTATTAAAAGCACAGAAAATGATTTCAAAGAAAAATAGAAATTTTTAGATTTCGTAAAACATTTTCAAATTTACTATATACTATGAAAATAGGGCAGAAAATAGTTAATATAATAGTATGTTTTAAATCTTAAAGGTTATAAATTAATAATGAATTTTTTACATAAATATAAGATAGATATACTTGATTCTATAAAAATTTCAAAGCCAAAAATTCAAGTTGTAACTATTTTGTTAGTTTTGAATGAATAAACACTTAGTAAGTTATAATTGCTATATTTTTAAAGCCAAAATTAGGATTTTTATGATCTTTTAAATTAAATAATTTTTCAATAATGAAAATATATTCTAGATAACTATTAGTATATATAAATACATAAAATATTTAAATTCCGAGTAATTTAATTGTTTTAATAAAATTCAATCGACGCTTCAACTACCAAATTGTGCTTTTAATTTTTATTTTAAAATTGTTGTGTCTCTTCATGGTTGGTTATATCTGTTCCCTAATGAATTTTATAAAATGTTTCCTTCCTAATGACGTCTCACGAATCATTTATCATGAATATACAAAATAGAAAAGAATACCTTCATTAGTGATTTCAACTTTTCTAAAGGTTGATTTTATTTCTTTCATCCTTATTTTTTGCTAATTTTATAATGAGATATTAACTTTATGGCTTCATGAAATTAACTAAAGGAATTTAGATGTAAATAAGGTTCTATTTATAGATTTCTTCTATCAATAAGAACGCGCCACATAATATGACAGTTGTCGCGTTAGTAACACACATGCAAAATGACATGTGTCATTACACTAGTCATTTGGGAAATCAATGTATACATACACGATGTCAAGTGTCTTTACACATGTAATCCACTAATACACTTATAATATAATATAAACAATGAATATGACAAAATGCATTATGTCACATTATATTACATATAATAATATCATGAATAAATTTTTAGAACTCCACTTATGTTTAAAAATAAAAGATTTAGTAGAATATATCTTTTTTTAGGTTTATGTTTTTCACTATTTTTCCTCATGATTTTCAAGCAATCTAAGTATACTAACTACTGTAGAAAAATGGAATCAAAAATCAATTACGTTAGTGTCAAAAACTAGTCGCAAAATTGATGCAAATTCATGTTAAAAAAAACGGTCCAAAACTATAGCGGACATTTCTAAATGTTGTCTCTGCCTCTATAACACTTTTTTCCTATAGCAAATTGTTGAGATAACATTCTATGCTTGGAAACATTTTAAGGTAATTCGGCAGCGTTTTGCATCACTTGATAAATGATGCAGTTCGGTTTATAAAGTTTTAAATACATTTTGCATAAACAAATTTTTTACAGCATTCTATAAATGCCGTCTTTTCTGTTTGAAACTTTAAATTGTGTAAAAATGATATTTAATTAAGAATTTTCTTCTAGTCTTTTTATAGTCATTTTATAGCTTATATTAGAATGCTTTAAAATTGATTTAATGTTTAAATACATTTTTAGTAATTAATTTTAAAATATTAAAGTAAAAGGCTTTCAATACCAAACATGTTTATTTCTAGTTTTTCAATCTTTGTCATTGGTTATAATATCCTATTATGATATATTTTAAGTAAGTTAGAAGTGTTTTAACATATATAAGAATTTTAAGTTTTTTAGTAAGTTAAGTATTTTCTAAACGTAGTAATGGAAGTTTGGATTTTTAACACTTAAGTTAAGATAAATTATTTTAAAGAAACTAAAAAAAGAGGTTAATAAGTTTATAATCATATTTGATCATGTACATAGTTACACTTATCAAACATTGTTGTTAGGATACAATTTAATTTCATAATTAATATGGTTTGTTATATAAATATAAGAATTTGTATAATAAATCTAATATGCAAATTTCTTTGTAATATTTGGATGCTTAGGTTTATGCAATAATAACATTTATACTAAATCATCTTCCATACTCTCATAATTGAATTTTGATTTTATATATATACACATATACACAACTCATCTAGTTTATATTATTTTAAATACATTAGGTATTGATTTTGATGTATTTATCATCTTACTTAGGATATTATTCCTAGTATTTTTTTTTCATATTGTTTATAGTATCCTACATTCATATTTGGTAGTAATTAAGTAAATAGTTTAAGTTATCTTTGGTTTGCCTTATTTAATGACTTTAATATCTATTATTAATCATTATTCGTATATAGAGTTAAATCCATATTACTTAGCATTTTAATCTAGTTTATATTATCATTGTATATTTTAATATATGTCATAATATATCACTTATCATTTATATCACATATTAATCATCATTCATATCATATATTAACCTTCATTTATAAATCATAATTTCTCATTATATATCACATTTTACATCTTTACAATATCATATTCGATGCATCATTTATGATTCTTTAGCATAGAATTTAAATCTTATTTATTAAATCTAACCCTTTAGTTTATAAGTATTTCATTTAGGGGGGTTAGAGTTAGAGTAATAGTTTATGTTAGATTTGTAGTATTAATTAGTTATTTTTTTGAAGAAAAAGGAGGACAAATATATAAAATCTAGATACAGTTTAAGGGGGAGTTTTTGTTACTTAGAGGGATTATATTATATTTTATATATTGAGTTTTCATCATCAAAAATAGGGAGATCATGAATACCATAGGTATTGATTTTGATGATAACAACTATAGAACATTATATAAAATATTGATACTAATGTTTTTTCAAGTTATATATAGTATATAATGCAAGATATTAGATAGGTATTGATTAAGATCACTGTACAATATCAAGATGCTGATATCAAAAGTTAATTCAAGAAGTTGATATAAAGTTTCAAGAGTTCAAGAATGTAGATTCATGAGAATTGAAGATTTCAAGATTTCAAGATAGGTTATAGAGTCGTAAAATTTATACTAAAACCTTGATAGCACTTTCCCGATCTTTCTCACCTTCTCTAAAAAAAATTGTAATTGTTTTTCAAATATTTTGTTTTTAAAATTTTTTTTCAAAATATTTCCCGAAATGATTTTCAATCTCTTACTTATAAAGATATCGTTTTAGTATTTTTAATTTATATATATGGAATTTTTGTTTACATTTTAATAAGTTATAATTATATTGATTTATATATATATTACTGAATATTCTTATTAAAACTTTCAAATTTGTTTTATAAACTTTTATCAAGTTATATTTTGATTATAATGTGTATAAACTATATTTAAATGATTCTACAAAGTATCAAATTATTTTACCAAGCAATGGATTTTCAAAATAATATTTTTAAAGGGTTTTTCAAAATATAAAGGGATATTTCGAAATATCCTATCCATGTATATCGACATACTGGCCATAAAATTAAAAATTCAAATTTGAATGGAAGTGTCTTTTCGTCGTATCTCTTCACAAATGGACATGACTGTTGTTTCCCTATATATACAGACTTCCAAATGAATTTTTATTAATAACTTTCTTATTCTTCTCTTCTCATTTCACTCTCTTGATTTCTAAACCAATTTTTACCAATACTCTACCAAAATTCCACCATAATCAAATTCAATCATTACTAGTTTCATTCTCTTTCATATACTTTCTGATTTCTTTCATCTCTCTCAAGATCAAAGTGCCATTCAAGAGTTATAGGATCAATTGTAATCAAGATTGAAGACCTAAATCTGTAACCTCTATCAAATCATACTCTTATGCTTTGTGGTGTGCTTGGTATCCCTGAAACTACGTAGGTGTAATTGTAGCTTGTAAAATCAATTGGGTGCGGTTTGTAGCCCGTAAATCTAGTGGATGTGCTTGTAGCCCGAAAATCAAGTGACTTTACCCAGAGGTTGGGGTTTTGGAGGGTGTTAGTGGTAGCCTTGAAACCGAGATTGTATTTGCATTTACAAGTTGCAAAGAAATCTATACAAGGAATTATGCGGGATTGGACGCAGGGTAACTTCGGACAAGTATAAAAGCCTAACGTGTTCTTTCCTTTTTACATTTACTGCATTTATTTTTATACGTACTTTGATTCTATGATTGTTTCTATGATTATTAATTACATCATTCTAAGTAGAATGTTAAAGAATTTGAAAATTATTCATATAAACAATTAATCACTATTCACCCCTACTCTAGTGCTATTTAGCCTTAAGATCCATATTCTGCAGACTCACAATATTCCTATATATCTTTTAAGTATTATTTGAAATCCTATCCATCATACTCGCCTCCTCGATATGATCAAAGTATTTAATCTTGCAACATTTTTTATTTTCTACTACATTATTATATTCAAAAAAATTCTCATGGACGTTTGATTTGTTCTTCGTAAGATACACATATCCTTATCTCAAGAAATCACCAGTGAACATACCAAAGTAAGAACTATTATTTTTGGTAACTACTGGCAATAGGCCATATACATCACTATGTACTAACCCTAGGAATTCATCGACTCTCTCGTTGCTTTCACTGAAGGAGCGCTTGGTCATTTTACCACTGAGACACAACTCACACGTGTCAAATGATCCAAAATCAACCGACAGTAGAAAACCTTCGATTTTCAATTTATGTAGACGTTTTACTAATATGGCCTAGCCTACAATGTCAAAGATAACTATCATTGATATTGTTAGATGAATTATTCATTAAACACACATAATTAGTATTAATAACATAAATGCCATTTTCAAGAATACCATCCTAGACTTTATTTCCATTGAAACTAATGTTTATAACATTATTTGCTCAATGCAATATATAGTCTCAAACAATCTAGAAAAAAAGTAATTCCACGAATAAAGTCTTTTATAGAATAGCAATTATTTAATACTAATACTAATCCACTAGGTAAAACAAAATGATAGTCTCCTACTGTCATTGCATCTAGCATAGATCCATTAGCAACAAGAGCCTCGTCTCTCCTTTTGCCACGCGATTCCAATTCCTAAAGCCCTATAACAAATTAAATAAATGTGTACCAGATCTAGTTCTAAAATCTATGACATTTTATTGATTGCAAAACAATTTTGAATCATAAATATACCTGATGGAACAGTAGAGCCATTATGCTTGCTATCATATAACATCCCCTATCTGGTGGCCCGAAGCTAAGCGCTACAGAAAATGTAGTCATCCATAGTATTAACTTTTGGCAACCAAGTACGGTAATGTTAAAGATATTCATCATATCGTAATCACATGAATATGAAACAAAATCACAGATTCCAAAAACAACTTTCTCATTACATTTCATAAAGCATGTTCCATATTCAAATTACATAATCCAATAACGTTTCTCAGGCATTGATCAAATATAATAATTACAGATGTACCTAGAGTAACATATGAAGATGTCCCCTTGGAAGATCATAGATTACTAGACTAAATGTATTAATACACATAGCGGAATTTTAAAACAAATCTCTTTACATATCTAGAAATTTGCCTCCAGCACGTCTCCGGAAGCATTGTTCGTCTACCTACTAAAATCTTAAAACCTTCAACCCTCGGTCTACTCAAATTAATTTTGAACACCCGATAGTTTAATGGGAAAAACATAAACTTCAAGATGGACATAAAGCCCGGCGTGAATAATACTATACATCTTGGTTATATGATATTAAGTGAGACCACGCCGCTTAGCGGAACGGGTTTCCCCTTACTAGTATTTCTTTCAAAATATATCTTTTTGAAAATCATAAACTGCAGCCAAACTGGCTAATCAAACTGATTATATCAAAATAGCAAAATCCTTTATGCTAAAAACAAGTAATTTACTAGACCAGCTGTCCGAAACAAATGTAGTTTTGTTTGGCTAACTACTAACCTATGGTTGACTCAGGCCTACTAGATAAAATAACAAATATGATTTGACAACTGTTAGAAAAATCTTCTAGATGGTCTGTCCCTAACTTACATCTAAGAGGGTCTCCCAATCCTAATGGTTTTGCGGGCTCACCAATAACCTTTTTCTTCTCTGTACATATATTCCATTTCAGTGTGCAACCATCATTTAAGTCTAACAGACTAAGCCCTACACATTGGAATTTGGACTAAAATTAACTCAGGGCTAAAGCTAATGTATAGGATGCGACCCTACACCAGTCCCATCTGATCTTCTATATCTGAGTCATTTTTCTTAAGGTTAACCACCCTTTTAAATTTTCCTTGAAAACCTTTTCAAAATGATTTAACCCTTTAAATCATACTTACACAAGGAAAATATATCCTTTTCTTTACTCTAAGCTATTTGCCATGTTATATATACTTTACCCAAAACAATGTTGATGAAATAATTTAAGGATTTCCCATCCCTCCAAAATAAGTTAAACTCTTTTTAACTTAAAACACTTAGGCTATATTACCAAAAGCAATTCATTCATAACCTTTGTTTAAAACCTTCAGACAACCCTTTCAAAACCATAGAAAGTACCGCTTTCATAATTATGGAAAGTTCCCCGTTCGACACCATTGAAAGTACCCCTTTCGATATAAGTAAACTAATTACTTCATAACCATAGGTCAAAAGGCCAAAACATAACTTTTGAAACCATTTACAAAGTCCTTTCGAAAACATTGCATCTTCAAAAGCTTTAAAACCTTAGACATCCTTTTCAAAATATAAAAATTTCCCTTTGAAAGCAATTGGAAACCTTCCATTTAGAATGCTTTTAATCCTTTCGAAACAATTGAAGAAACTCTCCTTTTAAACCATAGTTTATACCTTTCAAAAATACTTGGGATCCTCCCGTTCGAAATCTATATTAAATACCTTTAGAAAGCATTAAAGTATACTTCATCATACAACCTTTCGAAAGCATTCGGTTCAAATAAAAGCTTGTGGAATATAGTTCTGAAACCATTAAATCCATTTAGGTCGAAATCTTTGGGTTTATCTTTCAATGGAACTAAGGGTCATAAAAAATTTAAGTCGAAAACCCTCTTTCGAAATCATTTTTCCAAAGTAAAGAAAGTAGATGGTTTTGACCCCATTCCATTCGAAAGCATTGGAGAGTGGCTTCTTTAATAAAATCGAAAGCATCCTTTCAAAACCAAGTTTAAAGGCCACGGCCTCAACTGGGTCGAAAGGTATAATAGCGGCAACATTGGTTTCGACACCGTCAAAAGCCAATTTTAAAACAAACATGACAACCTGAGTCGAAAGCTCTTTTTTAAACCAATCAAGTCGAAAGCCATCTCATTCAAAAGCAAAGCATGCGCACTGCTTGAGAAATCAAAGCAAAGTCTCGACTCCTTTCGAAACCCTTAGTTTCAACACCACGCCTTTCACCTGAGTCCAATTCACTATGTACCAAGTCTTGATAATATATGCGCTGGTTTCGACTGGATTGGAGGCGAAGGAATGAAATCGAAAGGTGGTTGCCGAAGGAAAAGAGATAGCAGAACCTTATAAAACCTGATTCTCTACTTAAAAAGGTAATTCTTTTCAACTACTAGCTTATTTTTCAAAATCTAATTGGTGCTAAATTCTTTTCTTAAAGATTTTCTAATGTGCCGCCGAATTCAGATTTTATTTTATTAAAACATTTGCAAAATGCCCCTTCTCCTATTTTGAACATATAAAACATTTAAGTCTCAAACTTTAAATAGTTTTATATACTTAACAAAACACTAAGGAAAATTCTCCGAAAATTCTAAAAATTATCTTTCAATATGTTTTCTAACATATTTAAATTTCATTCCCATATCCATTATATATTGGCCACAAATAATTTTAAACCCAAAATAACATTTTCTTTACTAGAAAATTCATAATAAATCCACAATAATTCAGAAAATTGTGAAACTTGAAAATCATATAAAAAATAATATATCTAAGTTTATATTAAATTCGCAAGTCATTTGGATGTCATAAACTAGTTTTCTAAATCAATTCTCATCATAAAATGCATATAAAATAGCCTAAATCATCAACAAGTATGTATATACATATCCATTTTATCATTTAAAACATTGAAAACATTTGAAATACTTTGGGTATCATCTTAAAAAAAATTAATCAAAAGTAAGAGATGTATCCATTATTCACCTTGCTTTGATGTTAAGGAGATGAAATTTGATCTTTGATTTATGTTGATTGTCTTCTTCCTATTGATTTAGCTTAATTTTCCATCTTTTCTTCTTAATGGTGGCCAGCCTCTAGGTATTTTAGTTTCGTTAAATATAGAGATGAACCTATAAAGTGAAGGTAGTGAAGATTTAGGGTATAAGGTTATTACTTCTACCAATTTTACCCTTGCCTACTAACCCTAACTTAATCCATTTAATTTCTTTTGTTCGTTTGTTTTACTAGGCACGGCTGCCCCCTTTCTAAATTACAAATTTGATTCTCTTAAAAAATTATATGATTTCATTTAATTTACCTTATTAAATGTTCAAAATAATGTTACTAAAAATATAGGGTGCAACATATCCCGAACAGTCTTCAAGTAGTCAAGACAATTCCTTTTCCAGTGACCTTTCTTATGGCATTGGTGACATTCACCTTATCATTAGACTTCTTACTTTTCCTTTTCTTACCATCTCTTTTCCGCTTCTTCTAACTTTTGGAAGATGATGCATTACCCTTCACAGCAAGTACTGCACCTTGATCCTTAGATGCAGACTCGACTGTCCTTAACATATTGAGAAGCTCCATGAGATTCACATTTAATTGGTTCATGTTATAAATCAGTATGAATAGTTCATACCAAGGAGTAAAGGAATGAAAGATCATATCTATTTTTAGTTTACTGCTTATTTATATGTCTAATTGTGAAAGTCTAAATAATCCATTCATCATTTGCTTGTAATCATCCATTTTCTGTCCATCGGTCATTTTGATATTGAACAGTTTCTTCGTAGGCTCGTACTTTGCGAAATGTGACTGTTCACCAAAAAGTGCCTTGAGATAATCAAATATATCATGGACAAACATATTTTGGTGATGCCTCCGCAATGACTTATCTAATGTAGACAACACAAAAATTAGGCGATATTAGGTTTGACACCTATTTTTCATAAGCAAGTCGTAGTTCGAGGTCTGTATCATTATCATGTCGTTCTTTAGGTTCGCATGCAATCGCAGTCCAAAGGGTCTTGTAGGTCAAAGCTATTTTAATTGCCCTTAGCCAGTCAGTATAGTTAGGTCCAGTAAACTTGTCGGTTTCAGAAAACAGTTTTGGATTTGTTATTTTTTGCAAGTTTAAATGGTAGATTATTAGGACAATTCATAGTATATGATCTTATCATTTTAGTATGGTTAAAATTTTTGTCTCATTTTACTACTAAGCTCATACTAGTCTTTTACGTTTCACCAAATCTTAAGTCGAAATATTGAAGTCTTTCGACTTCACTAGTAGGTGTTAGGACTCATCTGTCTTGAAGTTTAGACCTTGAGTCTGCTCAATAAGTCATAGCTCCATGGTTGATGGATAACTGCTGATCGATTGTATCTTATACAACTCCTAGCCCTTTGGTACTTTTCTTAATTTTGCTTTGATCTTGAGTCTGTTCAACAAATCGAAACAAAATTATTCACTTGCACCTACCATATCATGACGACCTAAGTATAGTATATGCATCTTAAGTCTGTTCAACAAATACATATAGTTATCTTACCTCATCTATTCAATATATTAATAATATTACACATAACATCCACAGCTTGAGTATGCTCAACAGCTAAGGTGTATGTAAGTAATTTATTAATTTATAGATATATATAGGGTAGAGGACAACATTATATTGAAGATTCATAATCTTTAATATTTAATATTGAGCATTATCGACTTATGGAATAATATAATTCGTATAAATTACTCTCGCGATTCAAGTGTCGGACACATCTGAAATTACGACATACGTATATTTACATATGTATTTATTCCTTAAGTCTATTTAGGGTTTTTAATATTCCACCTTTAATTTATACATTCATTTATATAAGTTTTATTGTTATAGAACTTTATATTTAATATTACTTATTATAATAGTCTTATGTATAATATTATACTAATTATATCTTAATTAATTATTTATGATTAATTAACATTTTAATTAATTACATATATTAATATAGTATTTATATTCATTAATTATTATATACTATAATTTTTATAGAAAGACGTATATATCATATACATGTATATATCTTAATTAATTAACTTTTAATTAATTTATTTAATTAAACTATTTTAATTAAATTACATTAATTTCAAATTTTAATTCATATACATACATGTATACTTATGTTATTTTAAATAATTTAAAATAACATTACGTATGGCATGTATCATTTATTAATTAACTTATATAATAAGTTAATTTTATTAATAAATTTTAAAATTTTAAAAGTTAATTTGAATTATTTTCAAAAAATTTAAAAATATTATTATATCACAACATTTATATTCTTTATTTTTATTTTAACTTTTAAATTTAAAACTTTACATTTTTGAATTTTCAAACAATTTTGCAAATTATCCCAAGGCCTAATTCAAATTAGGTCTCTTCTATTAGGGACAACGTTTGGGCTGTGAGCTTAATTAGAACCCTAATAAGACTAATTTAGACCGCATATGTTATTCGGCTTTGATATCATTATTCGAACCGGATCAGCCCGCAGCGGAAGTTATGAATGAATTTCAAATAAATTTTCCATGTTGGATCTATATTGGGCCTGTGATGTCCAATTTATTTAGAACATTTCTAAATTTAATTTAAATGAAATCACTTATTTATATAGACCTATAAATTATATACAGTTTTATTTGATTTACATTTTATACATATAAATGTACACATATATCATATAGATATATTTATGTGTGTGCATGTGTAACATGATAATCCCTGCAAGGTATAACATGCCCGTATATAGATGTTGGGATTTATATCGCAACAGACATGTTGGCTCATTTGATATATATTTTATATTGTCCAAATATATGCATTTATTTAAACTTATTGTTTATATAAATATTATATATATATATATGTTAATTTTATTTAAATAATCATATGAGAATGAAATTATTTAAATATATATATATATGTAATATATATGAAAAATATTAATAATTTATATATATGTATGTTATTGTCATAAATATTAAAATAACATATATACATACGTAATATATTAAAAAATTGAATTAAGATATGTATATTTATTCATAAGAATTTGTTTTATAAAAGCTAGTCGCATTTATAGTGGGCCGCCCACATATATAAATGAATTAGAAATAGATGTTCAGTACATGCACCAGAATAGCTAAAAGAAAATGAAGCGTGTGAGTTTGGCAAAATAACCAAACTAATAAAATAATAACAAATCAAAAACTAGTCCCCTTCCTTAGAGGAAAAACCACTCCACTCATCCGAAGACACATACCCAATAACATGATAGAACCCTGAAAAAAGAGTAGCTACAGTAGGAACAAAAGCCAATGAATCAGAGAAATAAATGTATTTCTGAGATATCCGACATAAGAGCGCGATTCCAATCACCATACTGACGAAGCACTGTGAGGGATAAGCCACCTTCCTCAAATGATAAAATAGCCTATTATCTTCATCATCTTCACCAAAGAATCTATAAAAACTTCCATCCTTAGGACCAGCCTCATTTTAGAAGGCTTATAAAGCCATGCTTGGTCAAATGAATCCCAAGAGATATGGGAGGAAGGAAGAACCGTGGCAAGTGAAACCATGGAATCATCATGATCAATTATCTTGGAAGGAGAGACTATAAAAACTGGACAAACTTTTGGAACCCACTTCATGGAAGGACAAGGAGAGGTATACTATCAAAAAAATAGGAGCAATGTTAGATTGTAATGCATATGCTTCGATGAGGTGATCATAAGAGTGACAAGATGTGCATACATCAAGTTTCCAACTGTAATGGACATCAACAACAGAAATATTCCCCTCAGCAATGCGAACAAGTATCTTAGAGGGTAAAGGCTTGTTGGGAGTTATTGTAATTAGAGCCTTTGCATATAGTAGCCTATTTCGAGATACAATATTAGCATCAAAAGATTTGAGCTTGCTAACAACACTCGCTAATCAATTTATCCCAATCCTGGGCCGCAATACAGAAGGAATATAGGAGAAAGGAGCCCAAACTGGAATAGAGAGAATCTGTTCCTTAGCTTTGTCCACAGTCGGACACCATGGGGTAATAATGAAAGGTTGTCCAGCTATAATGGAGGGGTCCGCCTCAAGCATACAAAGCCTTTCTTTTTTCCTAGACATGGAGGGGTCCGCCTCAAGCATACGAAGCCAATGTTGACGGAAATGGTCACGAACTTCATGACATGGAGGGTTAGAATCTAGGAAGAAACAAACTAAAAACTCTTACAAAAATTCAACTCCTGCTTCCAAGACCTCTACCGAAGGAACCATAGCACCCTTTTCCTTTACAATATCAAAAGAGCAAGGAACGTATACACCTATATTTCTCTATAACGCGCTAAAGAGAGATGACCACTTGTAAGAAGGCTTCAGAGGACCAGGGACGGTAGGAGCTAAACCATTCACATGCGAATTATCAAGCAAGCCACTACCAGGAACTACTTGAGGACTAACATGGTTAATAACACAACCAGAAACACCAGATTAGTGGTGCACATTAACAAAAGCACTTAGAATGCAGAATGCAGTAACATGATCTTCCATTACAAAAACATCAACTAACATAGAACGAACACCCAATACCATGTCATCTAAAGAACTACCGCCTTCATCTACATCACCTATCCCACTATGAACTTCACCAATCAAAGGTCCATACACAGGCATAACAATTTCTGACCATTAGCAACAACTCTAACAGTAGCAGCCTGCAAAAAATTAGCAAAAGAGGAAGGAATTACCTACTTAACACTAGCATTAATACCAGAAATAGGAGAAGCGACTATAGTACTAGCATTCAAAATTTCCAAAACAGAAAAAAGGTTAAGAAAAGAAAAACGAGCAACAGAGGAGGAGCCAAAAGCTAGAGACAGGCGACTGTTCAGAGGGGAACCCTAAGGCTAGAACTCAGTAGCAGAATCAATAAATGGCTAAAGCTAAGGAGGAAGACCAGCGTCTGGTTGAACAATTGAGGCATTGAAGCAGTAACTAGGTCTAGTCATCGAAGGAGACCAGCTATAGAAGACTTGAGCGACTCACAATTGGAACTTGACATGGAGGGACAAGAGAATGGCAGTAAGGAAAACATAGGGAAAAGGTAGAAGGGGAGAACAAAGGAAAGAAGCGATCGCTTAATCGCCTTCTATAAAGAACGCCATTTTTATATATATACATAGTGTTTATAAGATTCATAAGCATGTTTATAATATTTAAATGTGTGTGTGTCTCTACATATATATACATTAAAAAATTAATTTTTTTTATTTTTAAATAGTTCTAGATCGTATGCACAACATAATAAATAATAATAAAAATAATTTCGAAGCACTTTATTCAAATTTTAAATTTCCAAAAAATTTAATACGATATTTTTGACGTTTGAGAATAAATTTTAAAATTTTCTCAGTCAAAATTTATTTTTGTCAATTGATTGTTTTTCGACCAAATATTTAATAATTTTAAAAAATAAAAAAATTGATTTTTTAATTCTTATTTTTTGGTTGAAAGCTTATTTCATGATGATATAATTTTATAAAATTTAAAAATTAATTTTCAAAATATATTTTATTTTATATGAATTATTTACATAGTATATTGATTTAATAATAGTAAATAACAATCAAAAATATTTTACAGCTACCGAAAATAATAATAAATGTAAATATACATGTATAAAAATATATGTTCAAGTATTACCATGAACCGATGTTATAATTAAATACAAACTATACAAGTATAATTAAATAATACATTTATGTATATATATTAATGCATAAAATAATAATTATTATAATTTAAATATTCGGTTGTGCATATCTGATTAATATAAAATAAATTAAATTATTATATACATATATCCAATCTAGTATGTGAAGACGTCAACACATATAAGAATCGTCACCTAACTAACAATATAATAATATATATGAATATTAAAGCATTATCCAGAAATTTTAAACCATATAATATAGTAAAAACATACCTAAAACCAATGCCTTGAAGCATAACTTATAATGATCAACTCTCTCTCCTTTGAAAGCATTTCGATTCGACGGACTGCTAATCCCTGAACTGCAGACTTTTAATTATCAATAACACTTGTCATTTGAACTGATTTGAGTTTGATTTGCTTGAGCTCATAGGGGATGAAGTCGACTAGTAATGGATGGGAACAATGGCAGCCAAGGATCATTTTCAATTAGGGTTAGAGGTGTTTAAATAGTGGATGGAAGAGAGATAATACTGGTCATATCTTATATCAATTCTCAGTAAATCTAAACCATCCAATTCTAACATCTTTGAGCTATTTAAGCTCCCACTTATTACAGCCAAAATATCAACCCATCATCATGGGCCAATATCACATTTAAGACAAAAGAAATATCATTTAATTAAATCTAATTTAATTGCTTATTAATATCGTATATCGATCAATTTATTTATAATTATTATTTGCATATTTAGTCAAATTTATTCCTCAAATCATATTCAAAATTTTATAATTAATATTTCATAAATATGAATTAAGTCGATTAATTTATAATAAATATAAACTAATTGAATCATTTAGTCAAAAGATGATTTATAATTTTTGTTGTGTGATTCATCTTGTAAATTTGGTTAGCGTAGCAATTAATATCAAACTATTCGAATATTAACTTCACACATCATTTAGCAGATGGTGTGACATTTTGGTCAAATTCATTGCTTACTTGATTTTGGTAAAATCCAAAGTTACTTTGATTAGCATTACCAGATTGTGATATTTATTTCCACTAATTTTATTCGTCAAAACTATATCACTTTAGACTTATGGAATTTAGAAATGGTCAAAATTCCAACCTCGTCCACATTCAAATTTATAATCCAAATACAAAATCCTTGGTTCAATAATAAAAACTTTATATACCGTACTACTATAACTAGATATTTTGACTTTGAGCTGACTTAGTTGACCATGATACTAATTTCGTATAACTGAGGAGAAGAATCCTTTCCTAAATAGTGCTCCACTTCCAATACTTCCACTCGACCCATGTAACGATCCAGAATTTCAGTCATTTTAAATTAGTATATTTAGTTGATTTTAAATATTTGAAAGTAAATTTTAGAAAATGAATAACCTATATTTGAGATATAAGAATTTAACTGGATAATTAAATTGATAATTTAATATTTGAAATTGCTGAAATAATTGGAAATTGAATTTAATGAGAATAAAAATTATTTGTAAAGTTGAATTTAAATTCTATTTGAATCAGAATGATGTTAGTAAACTTTTATAACTAAATAAAAAGTTAATTTCTAGAAATTGAATATTTTAATACTTAATTAACGAGTTAAAATAGTCATTTTTCATACAATCTCAAATTTCGATGAAACTAGTTTTATTAGATCCGTAATATTAATTATTGTAAGATTTCAAATTTTGTGTCAACCCGATTTACGGTATAGCCGTGGCAAGCTAAAACGCGTAGAAATATGTTTAAGTGAATTTTAAATTTAAATATTCGATTCTAAAACCTATCTTTCAAATACGATAAAATTGACTCCTGATATATATATTTCATTCTGTTCGGAATAGGGGTAAAACATTATAAATGCCAAGCGGCACGCTTCGTTTAGAGTTCGAAAAATTTTCGGGTGAATAGTGTAGTCAAATTTTCTATAAAAGGACGTTATTTTTTCACTTTTTTACTAAAACCCTAACTAGGTTTGTAGCCGCCCCCGTTAACATTTACACCATTAAAAACTTGTCATCTTCTCCATCAAATTCTGATCGATCCATCAATAATTAGTTAAAATCATCAACTAAGAAATCGTAGAGGATGAAGAGATAAATAATTTCAACGACTATGATCGATTTTTATTGAGCCAATCGACGGTGATTCGATTATGAAATCACGGCGTTCATTCACGATTTCCAAGGAATAGGCTCGACAAAGCGTGATCGGTCTCTAGTCGATGATGGAGCTCATCGTGGCGGTTCGAATGGTGGGTGTTGATCATCGTATAGATCGACGGAGATGGAGTATAATTCGACGAAAAGACGGCGGTTGATGGGTTCTTTAACCCGGTAGGTTTTCACGAGGGGAAGAAGATAGAGGGTGCAGCCCAGATTTTGTCAAGCAAGTTCGAACGACTCTGATAGGTTAAGGGTTTAATATAATAATAATATAGTAAATTATACTTATTTAAATCGTGTAAATTTTATAATGCCATAACTTTGTCATACGAGGTCCGTTTTTGACGAAACAAGTTGCATTGGGTCCGTATTGACAAGCATTACATTTTAGAGCTTGTTTGGAGTTGATTGGAGCTAGTGTAAATTTTGAATAAAATAAAACGCCTGTTTAATTTTATTCGGGGTAAAACACTGCAACTGCTATTGGAACCTATATGAGTATAACTCACTCTTTCTGACTCACTGATATTTTTATATAGGTGAGAATAAATTTATTTTATGTTGATTGATGACTATTTGGATGATATTATATATATATATATATATATATATATATATATATATTAATTGGTATTTGGATATATTCCTGCCACTTGGAGCAGATGAGACCCTATACGTTCCTGTGTATGAGCGGATGACCTTTTGTACGTACGTCTGCTCGAAGCGGACATTGTACACATATTCAAATATATATATTTGTTGCAGGTGATAGGTTGGAGGGATCCAACTGGATTCTTCACCAGCATTGGTTTTATTTACAGATATTGATATATGTGCTGTTATCTTGTGATATATGGTGTTTTGAATGTTGTGATTAATGTATTTGGTGCTATTGCAGCATTGGGCCTATTTTTGGTAATTTAAAAATGTTAAAATGATGATTTTAAATTAAAAAGGATTTTCAAGTGATTTTGAAAATAGTTGTTTTATTAATTTTTGAACTGTTATAAGAAATGAATTTATTTTAAATAAATAAATATTATAATTTTTATGGTTATAAAAATTATGACTTTTGTGAAATATATTGAAATGTGATTTTTTAAATATGGAGTTAACTATTCTTGTAAAATCGTTAAAACGAGAATTTTGGAATTTATTATAAATGGTATATATATAAGATTTATAAATTGATATATTATAAATCAAAATGATGGAATCGTAAATAAGTGTTAAAATGAAGTTATAAAAAGAAGGAATTTTGGAAATAATAGAATTATAAGTAATTAACTTATAATTTAGATTTTGGCATGTAAATGATATATATATAGAATTGGTAAATAAAGAGATTTTACAAATTGAAGTTTTTATAAATATAAATGGAATTTATAAACATTGTTTTATAAATGTGAAGTTAATTGAATTTGATAAGTTAATTATCATAGTTTATTAAAGGAATTTCATCCACGATTTTGGACAGTGGATAATTCTTTAATTAAATGTGCGGTAGTGATGTATTTGGAAATGGACTATATTCACGATTTTGGATAGTGGATTATCCTGTAATAAATGTGTAGAAATATTTGATTTGGTAAATGGACTATATTCATGATTTTGGACAGTGAATAATATATTTTTAAAAATGTTTTGGAAAGTGATATTGTAAATATTATTAAATGATTTGAAGATGTTTTAAAATGTGTTAAGTATCGTATACATAGATTTCAACATTTATTGTTGAAATAGACGTTTTCGAGAAGTAAGGAAATGGTGGACTATAACACTATTGTTATAGTAAATGATTTTCGAAAGGAGATGTTTTATGTAGTTTATGAAATTTATATATCTATCTTATTTTCGAATCTCTATACTAGTGATTTTGGATTGTCGTAACGATGTTTTATGCAACATTCGTTTTGACCCAAATAAGTATGTTTAAAGAGAATCTTTTCCTTAAAGAATGAAATATATACTTAATCGTGATTTAAGTATATGTAATATTTTCCAAGTGTTGAGAAAAAAGAGATTGTGAATTACTTATTATTAAATAAGTATATGGAAATGTTTTTCAATGTTGCAATATTGAAATGGTTTTGAGAATATATCTTTTTAAAGATAATTTGAAGTGAATATTTAAAAAGTGATTTAATTAATAAAAGATTAATTATAAGGGCCTAGTGATTGTACATGGTGCTAAATATTGGTTTGTTTGATTGATAGTTAAATAACCGACTATAAAATTTGGCCATTTTAGTTCCTCGACTTGATGTGGGAACTATTTAGTTGTATGCTTAGTGCTAGCCTTCTGTGCAGGCTTGATTATTGTTTGCGTTGAGGATGTTGAGTCATATAGTGCGGAGTATTACTCTAATCTATCGAGCTTCCTTCTTGCCCCGAAGGATAGCGAGTTGAAAGTTGGAGACGTGATAAGTCTATAAGACTTAGTTTCTGTGTGAGGTTGAGAAACACTTTTGCATTGTTGGTGCAAAGAGGCTGCGATCAATATATCTGAAAACCACTTCGAACCAACGTATATGCGACAATTGTGCAGGTTGCTTGTGATGATATTGATATTTCAAATTTTCATAACGGGGGAATTCTTTTTGATCATTTGGGGTAAAAATCCCAATATACATATAGTAGCAGTGGTCTCTTCATTACGAAATATCCGATGTAAGGACTATTTGCTACTAATCCTAGGGATTTTCCGACAGGATGTGGTAGGAAAGTACTTTCGGTTTATCCTGTTCCTAGACATCTTGTATGGATGTTTGTCTGACATTGCATTTCTTAAGATTACATACATTGGTTTTTTACAAACGTACATCAATGGTGGTGGAGAAGACAACTTCTCTTAGCTTAACGCCCTCCTTAAGACGCATGAGCTTAAGGGTTGGATTTTTGTGAAAGGCAATTAGTAGTCAACGAAAATGGCCGTGTGACATTTAAAGTGATGTGATATGTGATTGTGAAAGGTAATCGTTACCTCAGGCCTCATCGACCGGAAATGATCAAAATAGGGTTAGATGCAGCAAGGCTAAGTGGGTCGCTCCCAAGTTGGGTATGATCATCCTCTTCTAGATATATCTTTACATGCTATGTCGTCGTGTATCTGATTATTATGGTTTGTATGCTATGAGGGCCCTCGTTTAAGGTCGGTAATGACCGAAGGATGATATATTCGGTACCACCTAGTTATAGAGGTGGGCTAGCCTTGTGTTGGTAGAGGATCCATTGTGATGGTTCTCCGTACATTCTTCTAGAGATGTACTGCCAAAAAGTAGTCCCTTCACCTGGTCATTTATATCTAAATCCAAACTCTGCTATGTACCTTCCATTTTGATTGTATTACCCATTTTGGGCTATATGCTGGAATTTAATCAATGTAATAGTTTCGGCTATGATTAATATTATTTGTATACGAGAAACTAGTATAAAATAAGAGGATTCGATATGAAATGTTTTAGTTATCGTAAGGTAAAAACATGTCCGTGTTTATGTGTGGGCACGTCTTACGAGATACTTTTGTTTTGATGAAGGAAAAGTTTGGTAATTTAATAAATTCAGTTGAATGTGTTTCTCACGCTGGTTTATCAGACTGATTCGGACGTTCTTCCCCTTTCAATGCTCGGGTCAGACCGCGTATATTTACAGGTTCAGATTTTGTGCTTTTGGAGCTTCAGTAGGAGAGCTGGAGATCTTCATTTTCGTATACATGTATCTTTTTTGTTTATTGATTATCCTCTGCTTAGTTGTTGTTTATTATCAACATTTGTGAGGAGCGGTTATTATGACTGCCTAGGTTGACAACTATTGTTTGATTGTTGAACTCTGATTGATGTTTGTGAATACATTTTCTGTTTTGTAAAGATCATTGATATGATATTATATATTTTTCAATGTGACATGAGATTCTGTATTGTTCTGTTTGGTTCTATCTTCTTGCTTTCTTCTCTTCTCTTCTTCACTATTTTTTTCTTTCTCCCGACTTTCCATCGATGTGTGCTTTTTGGGTCAAACATGGGTGGATTATTGTCAATTCAAAGGGTATAGATTTGTGCGTTGTCACAACCCAACTATAGTCACTCGATGGATGTCGTTCCATGATTTGACTATAATCAAGTGGAGCTTTCATATCGAAGATTGACGGTATTCACAAGTCGAGAGAACTATGTAAATTGATCGCATTGGTATTTTTTTGTTTGGCCTTAGTTATATTTATCGACGAAAAACTATCTCGTGAGTCATTCCATAGTTATCCAATAACTATTAGTATGTAACTCTAGATACCCCTAGCAGTCATGAGTAATACATCTTTCAACACATAGAAAGTGTTACGTACTCTAGTCTCAATGGATACATTGATGTCCAATCTCGATGCATTTTGACCAGGACCATTTAAAATGATATGTTTTATAATATTGTGATACAATACTCATGATTACAACTATTTGTAATTACTATCACAAGCACATCATTTAGGGATTTTGTGTTAAACATATTTTAGTTATACATTTAATTATTTATTATACATTATAAGAAATATATAACAGAAAGAAAAACATTTTTATTACGAATGAGAATTGAATACAGAGTTAATTAATTTACAATAAATTATAGAATTGCCCTTAGTACATACCCCTAACTCTTTCAGAAGCTACCTTCAGAAGCGACGTATATCTCTAGATAAAATATACAGCAAGGTAAACATAATTGGTCCACACACGAACACGTGATATCGAATATCATCAACTCTTGCTAACAACATCGATAAGCATCTCTGGCTATGGAGTTGATATACCCTTTGGTTAGCTAAACCCACATGGTCATGCATCCTACTCCGTTTTTTGTCACTTTCGGCGGTGAGTCCACGTTCAACATCTTTCATACGAGTCTTTATCACTCGAACGGATCACAAATCTTTCCATGGATTCAAGCATATATCGTATGACAAATGCTAATGCGGACCTCTGCCTTGGACTTAATCTTAGGATGGACCGTTCAACTCTATAACATTTTTCCAAAATATTAACGTTGACCTCTCCCTTGGAATTAACCTTAGCATAGACAGTTCAACTTTATAACATTCCACAACCGCTTCTAAAACAGAGACTAGTATATCAGATTTGAAGTTGTGTTCGGTATGAAATACGTAATTATACTTATCTGATTGTGGGTTCTTCGAAACTAAATCATGATTAACTCAATATCAGTTCTTTCAGAAGTAAGCGAGCTATATAAATAGTCCTCTATTGTGGATCTCGTATATATACATTCTTAAAGTAAGAGACGTTTCATACCAATAAGTCCTCCCTAGGGGATTTCAAACGGTATGAAGCCATGAAGCTTTCATATACTTCCTAAGCTAATTTGATCGAATTCGATAGCCAACTAATCGACTATCTAGTCTTAAAGTGATCCCGTATCGAAATCAAATCACGTATACTTATCACCGTTTTCGACCTTTCTCAACTTATGATATCCCTCTGAAACTGGTAGGTTAGAGCATTGTTGCTTATAATCCCTACTCGAAATCATTCTTAACTCTCATAAAACTGCTAAGTACAGGGTTAAATACTTTCCATAAACAAGTAAATTCACAAAGCACGATTAGGTCACATAAGTGACTTTTAATACCATTTTATTAATTAAACATCATTGTAATTACTAGTATGTACGTATGTGTTATGTATATCTAAAAAAATCTTTTAAATTGATATATATATATATATGTATGTATACTAATTTATTTATAAATTTAATATATATAATAAAATTATGAAACAATTTAAAAGGCAAAATGCTATGTAAACCATTTAACACTTTAATAAAATATTTAACATTTTTTGCTCAAACTACATATATATATATACATATATATATACTTTTAAAATACGTATAAATATGTTTAAAATACCTATATTAAAATATTAATTAAAAATAAATACTTTATAATTTATTTAAAAACTTCAAAAAGCATGTTACAAAAAGCATGTTTTACATTTACTAAACCTTTTACTTTAGTAATCTAAAAATTATTGTTAATAATATATTTGAAATTCAAACCACTTTTAAGATGCTCTAATATATGTTATTAAATACTTCTAAAAAGATTATAGAAAATACTTCAATTAAATTCCATTTTTAAAGCATTTAAAATTTTAACGCAAACGATAGTATTCACAGTGTTGAAGATTCTTGTTTATGCCACAAAACCAATTTTAAACCCTTCACTGTTCGTTTCATTTTTAACATGGTATTAAATATTGTAAGGTCCAATCTTTTTACCGTAAGGAGTATACACCTAATACATCATAACAAAGCAAAGAATACTCCAAGGATATCTTTACTGGATATATTAAAAAAATTCGAACTCAAGGCATTTAAAAGTGCTTCTACAGCGATTTTTCGCTATAGAAACCATTACATATTCAATTCTAGACCAAAACTATCCAAACAATCATATGTACACAATGTCAATGCCACGTCACATGCTATAGAAGGTCATAGAAGTAATTATACGCGATAAATAGTTGTTGTTTGCTTTCAAAAGGAAGTATGGTCCAGATATATTACTTTAGTTAGTTAATGTCTTTACTATAGTTTTACAAGCAACATTATACAACTTCGTATACAATCAAATGGCGATTTAACTCACTTATTTCGAGGCTACAACAAGCACAAGCCTCTACCTCAATATCACTTCCTACCTCAACAAAAGCAAATGTAGCTTCATAAATGCATAAGCCCATAGTATAGAAGGACTATAATTGCTCACGTCCATATTTTGGTGGGGGAGGGGGGTTTCATGCTTCTTTTCTTCAAAGTTTTAGTTGTTAATCCTTGTCGCTATTTTGTGTTAGGCCTATAGCTTGAATTTGGAGAAGTTCCTTTGTGATTTAAAATCGTTTATGTGTAAAGATAAAAAGATGAAGATTATTGTTTTCTCTGTTAAATGAATTAGCAAACCATTATCCTAACCACTTAAATATGCCTTTTCAAGAGGTCACATATCACCTCCTACGCTCTATGACCAGCCAAGATCTACTCCCCCATTTTGTGCCCTGTTTTACACCTCGTTCTCTCTTTACTTAGCCCTTAAGCCTTCCTAAAATATCCCTCTTCCAAAATATCTTTAATTGACAACATTAAAGTGTTTAATTAGCTAAATCACACCAAATATTTTTTGTTACTAATTAATTACCCATTAATGTTCTAAGAAAGCCTAAAAAGTTTGAATTAATTCTATCGAGTAAAAGCCATTTATCGATGAGATGTTTTTCGGTCTCATTTTCGATATTTCTTTATAGTATTTATTTTTTATAAACAAATTTCAAAAATAAGTTTCCCGTCATGTTTAATTAAACTAAAGGAGTTTAATAAAGTTATTAAATCAATTTTGTAACATTTAACCATACTTCAAATGTTTCAATATTCAAATATGAAGTGTTCAAAATTACGGATCGCTGCATTCTCCCCAACTTAAGATATTTCGTTCTTGAAACTCAAATAAGAACAACATATTGCAATATAAATATATATAGAGAAAGAGAGTATAGGTGAAACTACATACAAACCAAAATGCATATTAAGTGACTCTATCTTAAGCGATGAGTACACAACAAAAGCTATCATATATAAGAAACCGCTAATCTAGTAGCAACTCAAGATAGGACTCCGTTATACTATTATCAGTTTTCCATGGACAATTCCTAGCATCATCGATCCATTGCACCTTAACCAACTTTACAACCTTCGTCCTCAATCGCTTTGTATCATGATCAATAATGCAGACAGGATGCCTCAGTATAGTCAAGTTAGGCTCTATCTCTAAATTTTCTTGTTGTGACTACCCCATTATCAAAGAATGATTTTGCGACACAAATGAGATACATGAAACACATCATGCCCACTCGATAGCCTATTCAGTAACTCTACTCTACAAGCAAGGGTACTAACCTTCTCTAGTATTGGAAACAATCCTATATAGCCGGGAGTTGACTTCCCCGCTTTTCCAAACCAATATCATTCGTCATAAGAGAACCTTTATAAGCACAAAGTCTCCAACCGAAAACTCCAAATCCATGCACCTCTGATCTACATAACTTTTGTTTCCTATTCTACATTTCCTTTATATGTTTTCTAATCTCCACTACTTTGTTAGTCGCCTCCCTGATCATATCTGGCTTAAGTATTAAGCTATCTCTAGGTTCTACCTAACATGATGGAGATTTACGAGTTCTTCCATATAATGCTTCAAAGGGTGTCATCCCAATGCTAGCATGGTAACTATTATCATATGAAAACTCAATAAGAGGTAAGTGCTCTTTCCAAGAACCACCAAAATTAAAGATACAAGCTTGAAGGAAATCCTCCAACAAACGGTTAACTCTCTGTGTCTGCCCATCAGTCTATGGATGGTAAGCTGTACTTAAACTTAGCTCCATCCCTAAGGCATCATGCAACCCTTTCAAGGACTGACTAATGAATATTGAATCTCTATCGCTCACGATATCACAAGAAACTGCATGAAGTCTTACAATCTCCTTAACATACAACTTTGGTAAAATCAAAGTTATCCTTGTTGTCTTCACGGGTAAGAAGTGTGCACTCTTGGTTTTTTGATCCACTATAACCCAAATGCCTTCATTACCCTACATGACCTAGGTAGTCTATCTATAAAGTCCATAGATATCTGCTCCTACTACCACTTTGGAACCATAGGTGGCTGAAGCAGTCCAACTGTCTTTTGATGGCTACCTTTGACATGTTGCCAATTCGAACACCTAATGACAAATATCAAAACATCCCTCTTTATACCATCCCACCAGAAATTCTGCTTCATATCTTGATATATATAAGTAACTCCCAGATGTTTAAGTCTCGAATGATGACTCTCTACTAACATCTCTTTCGTAATCCCATCAATATTTGGAAAGCATAACCTCCTATTCACTCTTAATTTACCATGTTTATCAACCTTGAATCTTGATCACCTCTCCGGTGCTTTATTCTCACTTACAGCCCTAGCTTTCAACACATGCTCTCTCAATGTTTCAAGTACAATCCTCAAATGGTAAGTATGCTCCTCCTCAGCCTTAGAGTAGGCCAGAATATCACTAATAAAAACAAGCATAAATTTATTCAACCCATCCCAAAAAACCCGGTTCATTAAATCAAAAAATACGATGGAGCGTTGGTTAGGCCGAATGGCATAACGGACCATTCATAAAATATATAAGACCTAAAATCCGGCAAAGGCACACTTTCCTCTACTACCTTCAATTGATGAAACTCCATGGCAAGATCTAGCGAAGAATATACTCGATCATTATGCCGCTAATCGCACAAGTCATTTATCTTGGGCAAATGATACTTGTTCCTTTTGCTTATTGAGCTCATGGTAATCCATATAAAGCCTTAAGTAACCGCCCGCCTTTGTAGCAAAAATGACGAGCGCACCCTAACTCGATGAACTAGGTCGGATCAATCCTTTACACAACAAATCACTGATTTGTTTAGCTAACTCTAACTCCTCCTTCGATGATAGCCTATGGATAGAAAACACAATAGGTTTAACATCTTGAACCAAATCGATACGAAATTCAATCTCACGATGAGGGTGTAAACCAAATACTTCTTCAAACATATCTTCAAACTCCTTCACAACATAGATCGACCCTAACTCCTCTTCAACCATGTCAAGAGAATAAAGAAAACTACTTATAAGTGAGCTAGGCTCTCCACATGACACTACTAGATTTTTCCACCCTTCTTTCTTTGGTAATACGGTATATTAACAAAATCCAATATAGCATGATTGCGAGGCAACCAATCCATCCTAAGTAATAGATCAAATCCTATAAAATCAAGAACATACATATCACAGGGAAGGAGCTGGTCAAAATAAGTAATCAGAACTCCTAAACATAAAATACTCAAGTTGTTGAGTCCTATACCAGGTTTGACGTGCAAATAGAGTCATAAGCCATAATTGGTTCTAATTTTAGTTTATCAATAAGGTTATGGAGTATAAAAATATGTGAAGCAGTAGTGTTAAACAAAATACAAATAGGAATGCCATAAATATATAGTATACCTTCAAGAACCTACTTCCCCTTTGCAGCTGCAGAAGTGGAAGGTATTGTAGCATGAGTAAAAACCATATGTTGTTGTCCTTTCTAAAGCATCTAATAATCTCTGACCATATGACCTAGCTGGTGGTAGTTATAACAACTCGATCTTGGAACAAAGAGCCGTCTAGCTGTCTGTGGTTCAAGCTTTGATGCTCTTACAATCGGGTTTTAGTTATTGGTGCTTTTGCCACTTGTCTTCTTCCACTTATCTCACAATTCCTAACGAAATGTATTTTTGTCCATACTTATAGAAAGCTAAGTTGGAAACACCTTTCGGCCACTGGAACTTACGCTTGTTGTTCTTGGTTGGTGCAAGTGCAGATGCAGATGGCTTTGGAGCCAAACTCCCGAACATAAAGCCGTACCAATCATATTCATGAACGATACCTAGATATGATTTTTTATGTCCCTCTGAAACACTGGATGCATACAAAATATAAACATCTCGTTCTTCTTCAGCGGCGTATTTATCAACCCAAATCCAAACCGAGACAACGCATTAAACATGTTCTCATACTCAGTGACTGACATAGCCCTCTACTTTAGACCTAGAAAAATCCTAAACAACTTAGACCCTTTGACCTCTAGAATAAACTTAATTTTGAACACTTCCTTTAATTGGGCCCAAGTGAAGTCATTCTCCTAGAAATATGTGGTAATTGAACTCCACCAATCCATTGCAGCATCAAATAGATGTCGCGCTTATTTCTGGCTGGCGCAATGTGCATGTAATAAGGGGTTCTTGCATTTTCAACTATGGCGAAGCTTTGAATCATACTCGTACACATCTGAAGGGTTGGTTGTGAAGTCGAGAGGCTGGCTGTAAAATCAGACACAAGGTTACCATTTCTAGTCCACCTTCAAGGATGAACCATTACACTTGGTATCGGAGCTGAAGGCTAAGCGAAAATCTTAGCTTTGGTTCGGTATAACTAATTAGAGATAGGGTAATTGATGCCCTAGAATGAGTTGAGTGTGTGTGTGTGAGAGAGAGAGAGCTTATATGTATTTGTTATAACATATGCCTTAAATGTATTTCGATTACAAAAATTAAAGACCTTATATAACGTAACTCATATAAGTACGATTTGTAAGTGCAGTTTAACTAATGTAGAGATTAATGATGTTCATTCGTTATCCCTCATTGATTAGTTTAGTTATTCTCGGCTAGATTATGCGCATTATTATCTTTTTTCAGATTGATTAGCCTTGCATAGCCAATTTACGAGCATTTTATCATTTGTAGAATGAGTAGTTGTGCTCAACTATTTTATGAGCATTATTATTATTTTTCGATTGATCAGTAATGCTCGACTAGTTTATGAGCATTAATTATTGTTTAGTGATTGTTGATTTATGCTCGACCGGTTTGCCGGTAATTTACTTTTTATTGTATGGGTTGGGTAGGCAATATTTGTGGGTGCATTGAAACGAACACCTTATGAATTGAATTTCATAGTTTGACTATGAGGCATTCAGTGATAATGTTGGGTTAGATGTTTATTGTAATAGAAGAAGTTTATTATAAATTTTCTAAATATGATTTATAAAATGCGGTTTATAGACAAAGATGATTTAAATTGATACTTTTAGAACTTAAATCCCGGTGTTGTTGAAAATATTTTTCAAGATTTTGGATTAAAAAATAAAAGTATTGTTTGAAAATATTTATGAATATTAATGTTTTGAAAGGAGTTCTAAGATTCATTTGAATTCGAGGTTGCTCTTGAAATTGATGAGTTAATTCGGGAACAGGGTATTTTTATGTTATCTAGTTCGAGTGGCTCGAAAGGGACTAAAAATGGACATGAGATGTGTTCGGGTTTTAAGCACTTCTTGTAGGCATTACCCTTCTTAGCAAGGGAATATATGGTACAAATTGGTAGGACCCGTTTCCATAATACCATTTTTGTGTTACTCAATCTATTTTCTGTGGACATTAAAGTAAATATTTAGGAAATTGGTTTATAAATTGAAATCATGAAACTTAGTAATATTTAAGAAGTATTTGATACAACTTAGAAAGTGATTTTGATTTAATCCCTAAAGTATATTTGATATATAAAAGGTATATGTATATATTATTATTTCAAATGATTCGAAATTTTAAAAAAACCTAGGAGTTTAGTTCTAAAGTTTTCTTAAATTTTTTTAGATAAAATGCAAAGTAGTTTAATATGGTGCTGTTTTAGTAATACAGATTTTGATATGAATTTTAGATAGAAAATATCGGTATGTAGGAAGCCCATGTGGTAGTGACATAACCCAAATAAATGTGAAAACTTTCTCTATTTCTCTTTATAGTAAAGTGTGTCTAACAAATAAGTGAAACTTTGATAAGTTATTTTATTGATGTATGTATCCAATACATTATGACATCATGGAATGTTCATTGTGTTTTGATGTGTTTATTTAGTAGTTTTCATTTGTTAGAATGAAATGGATTTTTTGGCGATTTTGGACAGTTTGTAGCTTCCAGATTGTTATCGAACTTAAAGCTACATGTTATTGAAAATATAAAGATAAGTTTATATAACTCTTGAATGGAGAATGTAGTAAGTTGAAACATGTTTTAAATTGGTTTGAACATCCTTATTAACTAAATCATTTGATGTTATTGAGATAACTAAAAACATCTTTACCTTAGGAGTGTCTAAGGAAAGTAGACTCTAGACCCGAGTCTGGATATCGATGTCCTTCTCTTCCTAGTTACTTGCCTAACCTGATTGGTAAAGAAGTCAAAAGGGCTGACTCAGTTATAAGACCCATATTTGTTTTGGGACTTCGTCAAAGTTTTAGAAAGTAAAATGAATTTGATGTTTTATATATACTTTTGGGATGTAGTAGAGTATTATACAAATGATAACTTAAAGTAAGTTTTTGTGAAATGTTTTATAAATAAATTATATCTTTATAAAATGTTTATAAACTTGAGTTATGTTCTATGAAATGATTCTTAAATGATTTTAGCATTAAATAAGAGATGCTATTTGTTTAAATAAATGTGATATAAAAGGAAATTGGTATAGTTAAGAAACTAATAGGATAAATATGTAAATTGTACGTAGATCATTTTATTCCCATGACAATTCTTGGCTCAGTATTGGGACATAGGATTTCTAAGTGATACACACCAGTCCAAACAAGGATTTTTCACTCGATTCTCGAAGGCGGAAATATAAAACGGATTCTTTATACGATCTCGAGGTTTTCTATCATAATATATGACTATGTAAGGAAATAGAAGTTTCTCGTCAAGGAACCTGATTGGAGTTTGCACTAGAGTGGTCGAGTGATCTATACTAGTTTGGATGTGAATTTATATGATCGAGTAAGTGATCAGATCAGATATCGTGTACTGATCATCCATGCACATCATACAGACTTAAGTATACATACATGGATAGTATGTTATGTTGACTTATGAAGAGTTCAGGGAATGACTCTTTGATTTTTTATGGGCTAGCTCGAATGGTCTTCTAAGTAATAACCTAAGACTGTTGAGTGCAAGGTACACTTAGCGGAATATTTATCATCCTTATCCAATGAGAGGGTTTTTTAACCTGGAAAAACCTTGAGATTTGTTTACTAGTGGTTTTTGAATACTTTGAGTATTGGTGTGTGCTTGCTTCTTATGTTAATTGGTCGTTTTGGAAATTTGAGAATGAAATGTTTTAAGTGGAGGAGGATGCAACGAACCGGAATTTCGAACACTTCGTATTTAAAAATCTAAATTATTTAAATCTTGGATTTAATATCATTAAATCGATTTTATAATCTTGTTAACCCCTTTGTAAATACTGCGGCTCCTCATCATGGTGAACTACTCAATTTGATAAAATTATTGCTTTTCAAATCCACCAACTGCACCTTCAACTCTCTCTTCTCTGTAGGTGTCATCCTGTTTGGCGGTCTACTCACTGGTTCAGCTCCAGGCACCAAACCTATCTGAAACTCAATGGCTCGTTCCGGTGGCAATCCAACTACAGGCTCAAACACATCAACGAATTCTCTAACCATGAAAACTCAACTCAACCCGTCTTCCAACTCCAATACACCCTATAAAGCATTCACCTCACAACTAGGGTTTTCTACTGTATATACTATCGGATCCCTACAGTCAGGGTGTCTAAGCGATATTTTCCTATAATGGAAAAATATCCTAGCATCTACTTAACCAATCCATACCCAAAATGATTCTGAACCCTACAAAGTCAAATACATGCAAACTACAAACAGAGGTATGACATAACAAAGCAAACTCTAAGTGGTCACACTTCATCCCAAGTGTCACATACCCTCCTATCGGATTTG
This sequence comes from Allium cepa, assembly GCA_030765085.1. Taxonomy (NCBI): domain Eukaryota; kingdom Viridiplantae; phylum Streptophyta; class Magnoliopsida; order Asparagales; family Amaryllidaceae; genus Allium; species Allium cepa. The sequence goes on from CM060943.1 coordinate 491,721,777, forward strand.
CAATACTTAAGGAAGTAATTAAGTATGTGGGTTCTAGGTTAAGCTTATCTACCAAATGATGAGACATAAAAGAATGTGATGCACTGGTACCAAATAGTATGCTAACAGACATATAAAACGGGTCTGAAGCGTACCTCCCAACACTACCTTTTTTTTCTCCTGCATTGTTGGCTTCAAAGTAGCAGGCACCAATGCAAACACCTTGCCCCTTCCGCCCTTAGTGGGATCTTTGCATTGGTTCTTACAGTGGCCAATCTGATCGTAGTTTAAACATCTGATGTTCTTCTTCCCAATCACTTCCTTCGCATTTCCAGTACGACACTCATTCGCAAAATGCCCCTTCTTTTCGCATTTATAACAGAAAACCTCAGACTTCCTTTCTTTGCTGCTCCACCTTTCTAAGCACCCTTCTTATGAAAGAACTTCCTCTTCCGGCCTATCCCAACCTGGACCTGCTTCGCCTTATTCTTCTCCAAAGAAGCAAGCATCTCCTCTTATCTCAAAGCCATCTCTACAACCACATCACAAGGGTCTCTGATATGATTTAATGTATCCCTTGCCAACTCATACTTCAACCCCCTTATGAACTTCTCATTTCTCTTCAACACAATATCCATCGTAGCATACCCATACCTAGCCAACTCCTCAAATCTTCTAGCATACTCCAAAATAGACATCTCTCTTTGCTCTAACTCAGCGAACTTTTTGAGAAAAGCAGACTATGCCATCACAGACATGAACCTTTCTTGAAATCTTCTCCTAAACTCAGCCCATGTCATCTCCTCTTCATTTACTTCAACCAAAACACTATTCCACCAAAATAAAGCTTCTCCCTGAGGTTGTCTCGAAGCAAGCCTCCTCTTCTGCTCATCGTTGAGCCCCATTTCTGTAAAGATCCTTTCACAATGCAGCAACCAGTTCCCCACTTCTATAGCATCCTCAGTTCCAACAAAGCACTTTCTTCCAAGCCTAGCATAATCTCTATTCAAGATAGCATAATGGTTGACCACCAGAGCTTCCTCAACTCCTACTCCAGCATTTCCTCCAACCATACCAACAGCAATTCCAGCTTGCATCATATTGACAAAGAACTGATGCATAGCTCCCATATCCACTTGTGGGACTCTAGCACCAACATTCCTTGCTTGTGCCAAACCTTGTTTCTTCCTAGTATTTGGTCTGGCATTTCCATTTGTGGTGGTGCTCCCTCCAAGGTTCACTCTTCAACTCATCCATATATGTATTCAAGCATTGTGAGATACAGAAGAATAGCCTAAAAGAGACAGGAAACTAGAGATATAACATATACTTATATATAGCAAATACAAGTACGTTACTATAACATTATTCCATACTCGATCTTAACTCTAATACCTTAGGATTATGTTTTCAAAATCATTTTAGTTTAAAGTTTTTCATAGACCTATGCTCTAATACCATGTTGTAACATCCACTATCTAAAGGCCCAAAGCTAAGCGCTACAAATGCTGCGATTGTCCGTAGTATTAACTTCCAGCGATGAAATACAAATATGTTAATGATATCCACAATATCAGAAGCATTTGAATATGAAATAAAATAATAGATTTTAAAAACAACATTTTACTGATTACATTTCAAAACACATGTTTCACATTCAAATTACTAAAACTACAACTCCTAATAACTATCTGTCAGCCTCTTATTCATCTTCGATGGCTTTATTTATCATCCTACGAAAAACCTATAAACCTCAACACTCAACCTACTCAAATCAATTTTGAGCACCTGAGAGATTAAGGGGAAAAACATAAAACTTCGAGTCAAACATAAAGCCTGGTGTGAATAATACTATACATCTCAATATTTGATATTAAGTGAGACCTCGCCGCTTAGCGAAACGGGTTTCCCCCTCACTAATATCCTTTTAAAACATATCTTTTGCAAACCCATTTCCTACAACCAAAAGTGGTCAAAACAGTAAATCATTATCATGTAAACATACATATCAGGTAACAAATGAACTATCTGTTCGAACACTATAGTATTGTTTAGCTAACTATTACCCTTTGGCTGACTCGGCCTACGAGACAATACAAACGAAATAAGCTAACATTTGTTAGATACACCTTTTTTTAGATGGTCCGTCTTTAACTATCTATTAAATACTCCTCTTTTGGATGGTCTAGCTTTAAGTTAACATCTCCCGGGGTCACCTGATCCTAATGGTTTTGCAGGCTCACCAATAACCTATCTGTATACAAATATATATTATCTTCCGTGTGTAATCATAATATTAGTCTTACCTATGGCAAAGCTTTGCACACTGGAATTTTGGACTAAATTAGCTGGGGCTAATAGCTAATGTATAGGACACGACCCTATACCAAACCCATCTGGTATTCTAATATCTAAGTCATTTTACTTAAGGAAACCTTCCCTTAGATTTTTCTTGAAAACCTTTTCATCTGAAACTGATTTAAAACCTTTAAATCAAACTTAAACAAGGAAAATGCATATTCTCATGCTTTACTCAAGATCAACTTGCCATGTTATATATACTTTACTCAGATCTTTGTTGATGAAAACATTTAAACTTTTCAAAGCAACCCTTTCAAATCCATTTAAAGTACCACTTTCGCAACCATTGAAAATACCTGTTTTAAAACCAAGTAAACCCTTCTTTATAACCTAGGCCGAAAGGCCAAAACCTTCCTTTGGAAACCCTTCATATAACCCTTCCAAAACCATTAAAAACCTTTCCTTCGAAAGCTATAAAACCTTAGGCTATCTTAAAAACACTTTAAACTGCCTTTCAAAAACCTTGGAAAACCATTCCTTTTAATACTTTCGAAACAATTGGAAACCTTCCTTTCAAACCTTTCGAAACCATTGCGGAACACCTCTTCTAAACCATTCTTTAAAAACTTTCGAAAGCAATAAAACATCAAACCTTTCAAATGCGTTGGGTTCAATTTAAAACATGTGGAAACATCTTTCGAAGCCTTTAAAACTAAACCATTCGAAACCTTTGGGTTTTACATCAATAGAGCATAAGGGTCATAAAACATTTAAGTCGAAAGCATTCCTAAATAAAAAAGAGATGGTTTCGAGACCAACCTTCCAAAAGCATTAAAGAAGCGGTAGGTTTTAAAAGCAAAGTATACTTTTCGAAACCATTGGTGTCAAAAGGTAGAAAAGCGGCAGATAAGGGGTTTCGACCCCGACGAAAGCATTTAATTAAAAAAACGACGCAACCCATTCGACACCATTCCTTTAAAATATTTGACTCAGTCGAAAGCCAACTATGTTGAAAGTTATGTTGTTGAAAGCAAAACAAGCGCATTGTACCGAGTTATTAGTACTATGTGCATTAGTTTCGATGGCATGGAGGCAGCAGTACTTGGTCGGAACCCCTATGCTGAAAGTGGTTAAACATGTCAATTTCATGTAAAGCTGAATTTTAACCATTTTAAGCAATCTTTTTAATAAACCTGTCTTGTTTGTCAAAATCTTATTGGTTGCTAATTTTATTTTCTAAAAGTGCTGCCGATATTTCAGAATTAAACAATTTAAATCATTTATAAAATACCCCTTCTCCTTTTATAAATATATATAACATTTAAATCTCATACCTTAAATAATTTCATATATTCATAAAACACTTAGGAAAATTCTGCAAAAATTCCAGAAAATCATTTTTAATATGTTTTCTAACATATATAAATTCCAAACCTAAATTATATATAATTTTTCCGTAAATTATTTTAAACCCAATAAATCATTTTCTTTACTAGAAAACTAATATAAAATCCATATTAATTGAAAATTATGAAAATTGAAAATCATCTCTAAAATATCATTTCACATCTACATCTAAAATCGTAAGGCACTTAGATGTCATTAAATAGGGTTTTCTCGTTAAATCATATCATAAAACCTATATGATTAAGCACAAGTCATCAACAAGAAAATATAAACCTTTAATCATTCAAAAACATGGCATAATCAGGCAACACACTTCGGATTCATCTTAAGACTGAATTTTTTTAGAAAAGTGAGATGTAGTCATTATTCACCTTAGTTTTTATGATTAAAGAGTTTGAGATCTGAATGAATTTGATTTAATTAAGTTGCCCATTGAATTCCTTTATCTTCCTCTTGTTCTTATTAATGGTGGTTAGCCTCAATATTTTAGTTTTTCAAATGAAATAAATGTGAGAATACACGGCTAAGGTTTAGAGTATAAAAATGCTCAATTTTCTACTTTTCCCTTACCTATTTCCCTCACAAATTTTAACTTAACTCTTCTTTAGTTCGTTGGTCACATGGCATGGCTATCCTTTATTAAAATCAAATCTTAATCCCCTAATCGACACATTATTTTATTTTATTTAACTAATTAAGTGTCCTAAATAATGTTACTAAAAATATGGGGTGTTATAGTTACATTAACCTATTTGCTAATTTTTAAATGTTGAAATAATAAGTCTTAATCCTCTTATAACTTCACCAATCAATCTTTAATCATGGTAATTTAGCTAATTTTTAAAGGTTGAAATACTAAGTCTTAATCCTCTTATAACTTCACCAATCAATTTTTAATCATGGTAATTTCGCTAATTTTTAAAGGTTAAAATACTTAGTCTTAATCCTCTTATAACTTCACCAATCAATCTTTAATCATAGTACTCTTCTTCAGTCTTCACCAAACTCAAGCATAAGGCTTACTACAACTTAGCAATAAGGAATAGCAACCCAAAGCATAAATAAAAAGGTAAACCACCCTACCCTAACTTCTTCCACGAGCAATAAGGCAAGAAGAGAGGTGGCGGAGAGCATAAACAAGGGAAAGGCGAAGTCTTTTGGATTTTTGGTGATAGTAGGTGTGATATCCCGGAATTTTGACCCTATTATCATAATAAGTTTTTTTTATCAAATTTAAATAAAATACAAGATTTTCATTTATAAATAAATAAGATTTTGGATATTATTAGTTGTATATGTGTTATAAAGGAATATAATTTCAAAATGTAAAATAGACTCTTTTAACAATATTTAAAATAAATTCTGTTTTATTTAATTAAATTAAAAGTTATATATTAATGACATTTAATACCAGATATATGAATGCAGTTACTAATAATAATAAGTATAATAATACAAATTCTATTCATATTAAATATAAATATAAAATACATTAATGAAAATATAAGTTACAAATCAAATATTGGAAAGATTTAACTTTAAATAAAAATAAGATTTAAGAAGTGTTTCTAACAATAGCTTTTGTAATTAAAATAAAATAAGCTTATAAATATTCATCTTAAGTATAACATAAAAATATGGATATTAATATAAGTATGAAGACATAAGAAAACCATAATACATAAACATAAGTGTAAAACTTTGATATGAATATAAATTATAAATAAAAATGTTAACTATGTAAAGACAAAACATATAAAATCTATAAACAAAGAAAGACAAATATCTTTAAACAAAATAAACTTGTCAGCAAACATTTATTTATATGTTAACATAAGTATGAAGACAAAATGAAACATGCAAGCAAACTTTATATGCATAAGTAAGCCAAGTATTCACGTCAAATAAAACATAATAAGTATAAAACCTATATGAATACATCTTAGTACAAATGGAAACCTGCAAATATCTTTGTACAAATATATGTGTCACCAAACATTAATTATGTGTTAACATAAGTGAAAACATAGGCATTTAATTAGCATTACAATCTGTCAAATTTAAGCTTTCAACCGAAATATTTTGCTTAGCTCAGATTTACAGTACCTTGTTACAAGTAAAAACAAAATAAAGCAAATATTATATCAAGCTAAAGCTTGTTCAAGAAGACATCATTGTTGAAAGTTATATATATGTATATTCATTATTCTATCTGTTCTTATCCTTTAGTTCATTTGTAACTTCAAAAAACAAAACCTGATAAAGCAAAAGAAATATAAACAAAACTTCATATTCTCAAGCTCAAACAAAAATTCAGGAAGCAAGAAAAGTTTTCAGGAATTCAACACTTCAAACTGCTGTTTTCTGTCATCATCCAATACTCTCTGTTTCAACAGTATTTTGGTGAGTAAACTTAATTTTTGAAATTTAACTACTAATAATTGATTTATGAATAAATATTATGCTGATAAAAATCTGTTCTGTGATGTCTTGTTACTGTATGTTCTACTTATATGATGTTCTTCTAGTTTTAGGTTGCAGAGATAAGGAGTCGGAGAATAAAGCATACTTATCATATAAAAAAACTTCCTTTACTTAGAAACTTAACTAAATAAATTTGGTTAAGACAAAGATTAAGGTTTGAAGTTGTTTTTCAGATAGCTGTGAAATTTAAACACTGTAAACTTAAACTTACAGTAAAAGGTAAAACAATAGTCAAAATTCGAATAGCATGAATTGTAAATTCGAATTTATATCTTGAAACAACATACAAAACTATGATTTTTAAGACAAAAATTATAATTTTTAGACAACTATGCATAGAGCAGTTTGATAATAAACCAAAAATGCATTTCCATGAAATTCTGATAATTCCTCCAATTATAATTGTTGTAATTTAACAAGAAGCTTGAATATGGATTCAGGAACACTAGAAAATTGTTAAAAAAAAAATCGAATGCATAATTTTTTGGGAATGAAGGAAAGTGGGGTTATAGGTTCGACAGTTTGGGTTCTGTATTTTTGGTGATCGCGTCACCATAGCTCCACCGAGTGCCATGAGGTTTTAGAGAGTGATAGAGAGTGTTGTCGGCGAGGTATGGCCGAAGCCACGTCATCTCAGGTGATCGTGATAGTGAAGACATGGGGTTTTTGTCTACCGTATTTGTGTTGCTGTTCGACTTTGTGTGCATATTTTGATTTCGAGGTAATTTTGTTGATCTGGGCTATGAATTTGAACGAGAGGTGAGATTATGATTTGCTGGGGGCATGGGGGATGATCGGAGTGGTGACGAACCACCGTGCACGTGCACGGTGGCGTCGTGTCGGCCGATAAGAAATTCCGGTGGCATCGCGTGTTTTACTCGAGGAATTTCGAAGTTTACTTCGGGTTTGTTCCTGGGTCGAGATTTGAGTGCGCGCGTGTGTTAACAAGTTTCAACAGTTAAAACTTAAAGCTTTTAAAAAAAAAGAGAAAGAGAAACAGAAGAAGTAAGAAGTAGGAACCGAGGAAGAAGAAAAGGGAAGGCAGGGTGACGCAAGAAAAGTTCGGGGTTATCTCGAGTTCGACTCGAGTAATTGCGTTATAGTCTTCGGTTTGTTTTAATTCCTGAAGTTTGCTAATTGTAATATTAGATTGAAGAGTAAAAAAGCTAAATATTAATTAAGTTAATAATGTTTACAAATTGCTTTAAGCCAAGATGAACTTTAAAGTTTTACTGTAACAAAGATGAATAATTAATTTAAAATCAAAGTTAATTATGAATGTAATAAATTTTATAATTGTTATTTAATAAGTAGTTCAAAATTTAATCAAATTTCTAATTAAAGATTTTAATGATAATCTTGTGTAAACCCATTTGTAATTAAGAATTTGATTAATCATTGAAGTTAATAATTTAACCAATCGTAGTTAACTGATTAAATAATTAATTAAGGATTAAATTAAGCAATTAGTAATAATTAAATGTGATTGAGTTTTATAAATCAATAATTAAGGTTATTGATTAATAATTAATTAATTAATTAAGTGAATAATTAATAAGTAATTAATAAATTGAAATAAGTTAATTAATTAGTAATTGATTAAGCAAAAAAATAAAATATGGTTTATTTTTAAGCATGCAATTAAGTTTAAAATAAATCAAACTAAATGTTGGTATGAATCGATGATTCTATTTGATTGACTCTGATGTTTATTCATATCCTGTGATGTTCTGTGATATTCTGGATATATCTGTGATGACTATGTATGATTCATCTGTGTTGAATTGCTATGTGAATTCAATTGTTGAATTTAAACTGTATAAGTTAATTAGACAACTTGGCCTTTAAAATGGCGTTTGGATTTCGATGAGACCGGGATCGGGTATCAATTGATATTCCAAAAACCACATCGATCCAAATTAAACGTTAGGTCGTGTAATCTGAGGTGAAGATCAAGATGGTGTTTTCAGAATGCAAGGGTTATCGTCGTTAACTCTGAGGGTGATTCCAAAACGAGTGTAATGAGATAATGCCTTCGGTTTCGTTCGAACCCGGAACGAACTTGTATGGATTGAATGCTTTCAGCACATATGAGTATTCTAAGAGATATGTCCTATAAAGGTAAACGCAGCCTCAAGCCTCATCAACCGGGAATGGCTAAAACAGGGGATGTGCAGCAAGGTTAGGTGGGTCATGCCCAAGCAGGACGAGGTATACCCCTGTCTAGATGTCCCTTTTTTCGGCTGTGTGGGCGGTTGGTCTGCAGCCAACTGCGGGGTTATCTTGTTCGGGACTGTTCGGTAAGGAATGGTTTCGGCCTTGTGTTGCATGAGAGTTAGGGTGGCTCCTCGGTACGGTGATCTAGGCCACGTACTGTGACGGGCGGTACCCCAGTAGCCCTGCCATTGTATGGGATCCAATTTCCAATAAGCGCCGTAAGTTTTGATTGTGCCCAACTATGTTGGAATGTGAGATGTAAGCATTTCAGCTATTTCTGTATTTTACTTGAAAACCCTAGACACTATTATAATATCACTGAATTTCCTATAAAATGTTTTGGTTAGCGTAAGGTAAAAACTTACCCGTATTTATGTGTGGGAAGTCTTACGTGATACCTTTATTTCAAAAGATTTTCAAAGTTAAACAACGTTAACCGTTTACTCATACCAGACCCATGTCTGACCCGGAATTTATATTTTGTTTTCATAAACTCTTGGATACTCAAATTTTTATGAGTAGCCAAGTGATAGGTATTCGGAGTATAGAGTTTTCTGGAGGAGTTGGAGCAGAAGACCAGACGTATGTATCTATCTATATAGTTCCGCTTTGTTAGTTAGTATATGATGTATTTGAGATGTAAGTTCTGACAGATATGTATATGACAGTCATGTTGTATGATATTGTATAACTCTGATGTATATATAACTATGTAATTGTTATGTTGATGTATTATATTTTGTACCCTTCCACTGTGAGATTCTGATGTTGTTATTCTTTCTTTCTATTCTTTTCTATTTCTATCCCTTTCTTTCTCATTGATGACACGTCTTTTTGGAGTTAGAAAGCCGGGTCGTCACAGCTGGTATCAGAGCGTTAGGTTGAGCGAGTACCTAGGCTCTGGAGTAATATTTATCTGGAGAGTGCGTATTTTTGTTTTCATATAATTATACATACATATATATATACCTATCTAGATTTGTTGAGTTACCTATTCAGGTGGCCAACATGAGTTCTGGAAGAAGAGGCAGAGTTAGGGCCAGTACTTCGATTGATAATGTTCGAAGTCAAATTGCTAGAGAGGCTGTAAATCCAGTACCGCCTCAAGTTAGTTTTGCAGCCTTATGTAAAGATTTTATCGATCTTGGAGGCCAACCATTTAAAGGTTCAGAATCGATAATTGAAGTTCAAGCCTGGTTACGCTCTTGTGAGTGCATTTTTAAGAGTATGAGACTGTCGGATGATCGGAAGAGGGAAATGGCATCGTGGCAATTGCAGGGAGGCGCAGCAGCATGGTAGGATGCAATAATTGCAAATGTTCCTGAAGAAGATATTTCATGGGAAAGATTTTAAGGAGTTATTTGAGGAAAAGTCTATGCCGACAGCAAGGAAAACTCAATTGTACCAGGATTTTCTGAATTTGAAGCAGGAAAGCATGACTGTTTCTGAGTATGAGGCCAAATTCAACGAACTTTCGTGTTATGGATCAGGACTCATTGATACAGCCCTCAAGTGGAATGAAAAGTTTGTGCAAGGATTGAGGTTCGAATTTCACGATAAGATGACGGTGATCTTGAAAGGATCTTTAGTTGATTTAGTTGATATGGCTTTGAGGTATGAGGATTTGATGAGCAAGAAATTGGAGGCAACAACAACAATTTCGAAAAGAAATTTCGTTAACCCAAATAAAAGGAAGTTTAATCCACTTTGGAAAAGGCAAGGTAAAGGAAAGAAATCGGGAGGAAGCAATAACGGACCCCGCAAGTGTTATAATTGTCAGCTAATTGGACATTTAGCAGATCAGTGTTCTCAAGGAGGATCTCAGCAACAGCAACGACAGAATGGTCCAAGATTAGCAGTAGTTCAGAGATCGTTGTGTTTTAATTGTCGTCAGCCCGGTCATATGATTAAGAATTGTCCACTTTTGCAGAGGACACTGCAGAATAAAGTTTTTGCTCTGGAAGCAGGTCCATCTTCTTCTTCTCAAGGCAAAGGAGTTTTGGAAGGTACCTTACTCTTAGGTGGCAAATATATTAGAGTTTTATTTGATTCGGGTGCTTCTTTGAGTTTCATATCTCTGGAATCGGTAGAAAAGTTTTCTCTCAACCCTGGTACGGTGGATCGTCCCATTATTGTATCTACTCCTATAGGTGGAGCAACCAAATTGGATACAATCTGTAAGGACTTGAAGATTTCGTATTTGTCCCATAGTTTCTCTTGTGAACCGTATGTGCTAAATTTTAGGGGATTTGATCTTATTTTGGAAATGGATTGGCTCGATAAGTATAAAGCAGTCCTGAATTGTGATGAGAGGACAGTTTCATTGGAGATTGATTTGGGTAGGATTGCCAAAGTGTCGTGCGATTTTTCTGGATTTCACTTGAGTAGTCTATTGCAAGGAGTAGAGACTTCTCAAGAGAAAGTTGAAGAAATCGATGTGGTTCAAGATTTTCCTGATGTCTTTGAAGAAGTTAAGTGTCTACCGCCACATCAAGAGATTGAGTTTCCTATTGATTTGATTCCAGGAGCTGTGCTGGTGATTCAACCCAGTAGGAGAATGCCTCCTAGAGAGAGAGAAGAGTTGATTAAGCAGACACAGGATCTTTTGGAGAAGGGTTTGGTTAGACCCAGTTTTTCTTGTTGGGGCTCTGCTACGGTGTTTATCACCAAATCGGATGGATCGCTAAGGTTCTGTGTTGATTATAGAGAATTGAACAAAGTGACCATTCGAAATAAATATCCTTTTCCTCGCATCGATGATCTTTTTGACCAGTTGCATGGAGCTTCTATCTTTTCTCAACTGGATCTAGCTTCAGGATTCCATCAATTGAGAGTAGCTGAAGATAGTATTCCCTTGATAGCATTTAGGGGACCGAATTGTTTTTATGAGTGGTTGGTTATGCCTTTCGGGTTAACCAACGCTCCTGCCTATTTTGTTGACCTCATGAACCGAGTCTTTCGAGATGTGTTGAATAAGTTCGTGCTGGTATTCATTGATGATATCTTGGTCTACTCCAAATCGGAAGAAGAGCACAGACAGCATTTGAGGATTGTATTGGAGACTCTGAGGAAGCATGTGTTGAAGGAAAAATTTTCAAAGTGTCATTTCTGGAAATCAGAAGTCAAATTTTTAGGGCACATTGTTTCTGGTAGAGGCATTTCTGTAGATCCAGCAAAGGTTGAAACTATTTTGGAATGGAAACAGCCGGAGACACCGACTGAAGTTCGCAGTTTTCTGGGTTTGGCTGGCTACTACAGAAAATTTATTAAGGATTATTCCAAAATTTCTTCACATCTGACCAAGCCGACTAGGAAAGGAGCCAAATTCAAATGGACACCTCAATGTGAAGAAGCTTTTTAGGAATTGAAGACAAGGCTAACCAGTGCACCAGCAGTTGCTATTCCGGATGGGAAGAGCAAATTTGAAGTATATACGGATGCATGTTTAGTTGGACTGGGAGCAGTTCTGATGCAAAAAGTCAGAGTAATTGCGTATGCTAGTCAACAATTGAAGTCACATGAGAAGAACTATGCTACGCATGATCTAGAACTGTTAGCTATTGTTTTTTCTTTAAAGATCTGGAGATATTATCTTTTGGGAGAAAAGTTTGAGTTATTCACGGATCACAAACCGTTGAAATATATTTTCTCTCAAAAAGATCTTAATTTGAGACAGCAGAGATGGGTCGAATTTTTGGCATCTTATGATTTGGATTTTTGTATACTCTGGGGAAAGCGAATGTCGTGGCTGATGCTCTTAATAGAAATGCGGTCTTATCTCTTTTGGAAGTCGTTCCATCTCTCCAAGAAAGAATAATTCGTAAGCAAATGGAGGATAAATCTTTTGAGGAAATAATTCTTGAAACTAAGGACGGTCGATATTCGGATTTCAAGGTGGACGATCAAGGTGCTTTAAGGATTAATAGTCGTTTTTGTGTGCCTAATATTGATGGACTGAGGCAAGAAGTCTTAGCTGAGTGTCATCGCTCCAAATTGAATATTCACCCGGGAATTTCGAAGATGTATAAAGATATGAGGAGAGTTTTCTGGTGGCCGAATATGAAAAAGGATGTAGCTGCTTTTATAAATAGTTGTGCCATCTGCCAGCAAGTGAAGGGAGATCAACAAAAGTCTGCAGGATTATTGCAACCTTTGGAAATTCCAGATTGGAAGTGGGAGATGATCTCGATGGACTTCATCGACAGTTTGCCTAGAACCAGGAAAGGAAATGAAGTAGTATGGGTTATTGTGGATCGTTTAACGAAGAGTGCCCATTTTATACTGGTTAAGGCAACTCGTACTGCAGTTTCCTTGGCAGAAATTTTCTTGAAGGAGATAGTCAGATTGCATGGTGTTCCTGTCAGCATAATGAGTGACCGTGATCCTATTTTCACTAGCAAATTCTGGGAAGCTCTGCAATCAGCAATGGGAACAAATTTGAGATTAAGTACAGCCTATCATCCTTAGACGGACGGACAGACGGAGAGACTTAATCGAATTCTGGAAGATATGCTGCGAGCTTGTGTATTGGATTTTGGTGGATCATGGGAAGACCATCTTCATCTAGTGGAATTTTCTTATAATAACAGTTATCAAGCGAGTATTAAGATGGCTCCTTATGAAGCTCTGTATGGAAGACCGTGTAGATCCCCATCTTATTGGATTGAATCGAATGATCGACTTGTACTCGGACCCGATCTAATTCGAGAAGCTTCTGCGAAGGTTGAACTTATCAAGAAAAGGATGAAAGCTGCTCAAGATCGTCAGAAGAAATATGTAGATAAGAGACGAAGACCATTGGAATTTGAGATTGGAGATTTAGTTTTTATCAAAGTTTCCCCGATCAAAGGTGCTATAAGATTCGGAAAGACAGGAAAACTTGCTCCGAGATATATTGGTCCATTCCGAGTGCTGGAAAGAATTGGAACTGTAGCCTACAGGATTGAATTGCCAGAACGGATGTCTGGGATTCACAATGTATTTCATGTGTCTCATTTGAGGAAATTTATTCATGACCATCGTTGATGGTAGAACCAGTTGTTCAGGAAGATTTAGAAGTAGAACCCAACCTGACTGTGATTAGAGATCCTGTTCAGATTGTAGATCAAGACGAGAAGCAACTCAGGAACAAAGTGGTGAAACTCGTCAAGGTGCAATGGAGTAAGGATCCCAGAGATTGTACCTGGGAAACTCTTGATAGTTTTAGAAAAGCCTATCCAGATTTATGTCCGGATAGCTAGTAATATTGTTAGAATTGATTGTTTGATTGTTTGTTTTTGTAAGGATGATATATATGTTTAGATTGTTAATATTAAGCTTTTGAATTTACTGTTGTTTAAATTTCGGGGACGAAATTCTTTTAAGGGGGGAGGAATGTGATATCCCAGAATTTTGACCCTATTATTATAATAAGTTTTTTTTTATCAAATTTAAATAAAATACAAGATTTTCATTTATAAATAAATAAGATTTTGGATATTAATAGTTGTATATGTGTTATAAAGGAATATAATTTCAAAATGTAAAATAGACTCTTTTAACAATATTTAAAATAAATTCTGTTTTATTCAATTAAATTAAAAGTTATATATTAATGACATTTAATACCAGATATATGAATGCAGTTACTAATAATAATAAGTATAATAATACAAATTCTATTCATATTAAATATAAATATAAAATACATTAATGCAAATAAGTTACAAATCAAATATTGGAAAGATTTAACTTTAAATAAAAATAAGATTTAAGAAGTGTTTCTAACAATAGCTTTTGTAATTAAAATAAAATAAGCTTGTAAATATTTAGCTTAAGTATAACATAAAAATATGGATATTAATATAAGTATGAAGACATAAGAAAACCATAATACATAAACATAAGTGTAAAACTTTGATATGACTATAAATTGTAAATAAAAATGTTAACTATGTAAAGACAAAACATATAAAATCTGTAAACAAAGAAAGACAAATATCTTTAAACAAAATAAACTTGTCAGCAAACATTTATTATATGTTAACATAAGTATGAAGACAAAATGAAACATGCAAGCAAACTTTATATGCATAAGTAAGCCAAGTATTCACGTCAAATAAAACATAATAAGTATAAAACCTATATGAATACATCTTAGTACAAGTGGAAACCTGCAAATATCTTTGTACAAATATATGTGTCACCAAACATTAATTATATGTTAACATAAGTGAAAACATAGGCATTTAATTAGCATTACAATCTGTCAAATTTAAGCTTTCAACCGAAATATTTTTCTTAGCTCAGATTTACAGTACCTTGTTACAAGTAAAAACAAAATAAAGCAAATATTATATCAAGCTAAAGCTTGTTCAAGAAGACATCATTGTTGAAAGTTATATATATGTATATTCATTATTCTATCTGTTCTTATCCTTTAGTTCATTTGTAACTTCAAAAAACAAAACCTGATAAAGCAAAAGAAATATAAACAAAACTTCATATTCTCAAGCTCAAACAAAAATTCAGGAAGCAAGAAAAGTTTTCAGGAATTCAACACTTCAAACTGTTGTTTTCTATCATCATCCAATACTCTCTGTTTCAACAGTATATTGGTGAGTAAACTTAAATTTTGAAACTTAACTACTAATAATTGATTTATGAATAAATATTATGCTGATAAAAATCTGTTCTGTGATGTCTTGTTACTGTATGTTCTACTTATATAATGTTCTTCTAGTTTTAGGTTGCAGAGATAAGGAGTCGGAGAATAAAGCATACTTATCATATAAAAACACTTCTTTTACTTAGAAACTTAACTAAATAAATTTGGTTAAGACAAAGATTAAGGTTTGAAGTTGTTTTTCAGATAGCTGTGAAATTTAAACACCGTAAACTTAAACTTACAGTAAAAAGTAAAACAATGGTCAAAATTCGAATAGCATGAATTGTAAATTCGAATTTATATCTTGAAACAACATATAAAACTATGATTTTTAAGACAAAATTTATAATTTTTAGACAACTATGCATAGAGCAGTTTGATAATAAACCAAAATTGCATTTCCATGAAATTCTGATAATTCCTCCAATTATAATTGTTGTAATTTAACAAGAAGCTTGAATATGGATTCAGGAACACTAGAAAATTGTTAAAAAAAAATTCGAATGCATAAATTTTTGGGAATGAAGGAAAGTAGGGTTATAGGTTCGACGGTTTGGGTTCTGTATTTTTGGTGATTGCGTTACCATAGCTCCACCGAGCGCCGTGAGGTTTCAGAGAGTGGTAGAGGGTGTTGTCGGCGAGGTATGGCCGAAGCCACGTCATCTCAAGTGATCGTGATAGTGAAGACATGGGGTTTTTGTCTACCGTATTTGTGTTGCTGTTCGACTTTGCGTGCATATTTTGATTTCGAGGTAATTTTGTTGATCTGGGCTATGATTTCGAACGAGAGGTGAGATTATGATTTGCTGGGGGCATGGGGGATGATCGGAGTGGTGACGAACCACCGTGCACGTGCACGGTGGCGTCGTGTTGGCTGTTTGCACAAAAAATGGGCAAACACCTCCAAGTCGTGTGAATTAGTTGATTTTATGTTGTTTCTAGTGATTTGGGTGATTTACGCAAATATTTAAAAAAAGCAGGGACTGAACTGTAAAAGACACACAGATTTATAGTGGTTCGGCCAGAACGTGCCTACGTCCACTTTATATGTTATTCTCCTTTTTCTTTCAGATCACAAGTACAAAGCGTTGTATACAAGTATATGAAAGTTGTTTGAAAGTTCCTTCCGTGCTTAAGCTCTCAAACTTGTCTGCCATTGTTGTACCCCTGCCCCTCTATTTATAGAGTGAGGCTGGGGGCAGGAGTCTTGGATGTATATAGCTGCTGGTGGGCCTGGGCTGAAGCAATCTGGCCTGGCAGAGTTGGTTCGGCAAAGCCTTGGTTCGGTGGAGAGGTACGGTTGTAGAGGGTCGAGGTAGTGGTTGGAACGGAGAGGCCTTGGACCGGTGGAGGTTGGTGAGGTTTGGTCCGGTGGAGGTGACGTTGGTCCGGTGGATCTGAGGTTGGTCTGGTGGAGCTTGGTTCGGTGATGGAGGAGAGGGGACTCTGGTTCGGTGGCGATGGGCCGGTAGTGGATGGGAGGTGGCTTAGACCGGCAATGCTTGGAGATGGTATGGTTCGGTGGTGGTCTATCTTGCTTCTGGTTCGGCAGTGGAAGGAGGTAGCTGGTTCGGTAGCAGTATGGACCGGTAGTGGATGGAGAGGGAGCTTGGACCGGCAATGCATGGAGATGGTATGGTTTGGCATTGTTTAGAAATGCGCCCAACACTTTCCCCCCAAAGTGGGGCATATGCCACCATATGTTGCGCTTTGTTTTAGCTTAGGTGATTTTCATCCGGTCTTGTGTGCCGAACCATACGGTCCGGTCATCCTGCGTTCGTTTATAAATAGGGGTGTTAGGCCTTCGTTATCCCTTTATCGTTTTGAGATAGCCGAATCAGCCGAATACCGGATCAACCAAGTGCCGAGTCAACCAAGTGCCGAACCAGTCTTGTTTGCCGAACTATTTGAAGTGCTGAATCAATTCTGATTGCCGAACCAGGTGAGACATTCTTTTGCCAAACGATCTTATATACTTGAATCACCGGATGGACTCGTGGATTCTGAGTACCGAATGAACCTTGTGGGTTTGAACTGCCGAATGAGAAGGGGAAATGCCTAATGAACTTGCATTTGAGCCACCGGATGAACCCTGAGACTTTGAATACCAAATGAAATTTTACATTTCTTTACCGAATGACACTGGGAGCTTGAGCGTTTTGACTTATGGGTGAAATTTCAGACTACATTGTTTGTATGTTTTAACGATATACTTTTCTTGTGTTGCAGATAAATGTCTCGCAAAGTGGAAACTCGATCAGAAAAGAGAAAATCTGCGGATAGACGAGAGTCCCCCGTTGTGCCCCCAGCCCAGCCAGGACCGAAACGTCGTGGGCCCATCCCGAGGTCGCTAGTAGACGGGTATGGTCCCCAAGAGCTTTTGAACTCTCCTCCTGATTGATTTCCGAGCTCTCTCAGAGAGGAGCAGCTTGATGTTATCTCTCGCTCCTTTTGGATTGACAGAGCGAGCATGCTGTTGCCGGGGGACGGAGTGATGCCGTACAATCCCCCTGAAGGATATTTCGCGTATAGCCGATACCATTGCATGTGCGGGGCCATTCCTCCGATCAATGCGTGGATAGTCAGCTTCATTACTTACCTGAAACTGGCTCCTTTTCAGCTTCAGCCCAACTCCTACGCCATCTTGGTGTGTCTATTCGTTATCTTCCAGAGGAGATATGGGCGCCCCCTTCTAACCGGGAAATCCGATATCTATATAATCTGAGGGGCTACAAGAAGGGGTCTCCGTACATTAGTTTAGAGTCGGCCGTGTCCTTCAAGCCGGTCTTGGACTTATACTCGAAGTTAACCATGTTAAAGAAGGAATGGTTCTTCGTTAAGGACGACTCCGTTTCTTTTCTCCTTTTCACTTCTGGCTGTAAGTTGAATTCCATTCGTAATTTCCTTGTCCTGACTACAATGCTTCTTCTTATGTGCTTTTATTTCTTGCTAGCGACAGGTGGCTTTGCGGTCGTGGAGAACGATCACCTTGTACAGATGGCTGCGGAGGTAGAGGCTATCTTAGGAAGGGATAGGTCGGCTTCTTACCTGATCTGGAATGCCACTCTCCTGGAGCACAACTTGATTCTGCCACGTCAATCTGTGGTTAAGCAGAGAGATACAGCCGAGGAGAGGGCTGCTAAAGCTAAAGATGGGGCCACTGCGAAGAGTAGCAAGAGGAGACATTTCTCGATACCTCCAGTCGTCGGGGGGAAGAAGCTTAAGAAGTCTGACGGACCCTCCCCTAGCACATGCCCAGATATTCCGGAGGAGGAAGGTGGAGAGGAGGAAAGAGGCGAGGAGGAGAGCGGAGGAGATGGAGAAGGTGAAGGACAGGGTGGTAGTGGTGTCGGGGCTTTGTCTTCTGAGCAGGCAGGGGAGATCCAGGAGTGGACGGATGATGCCTTTCGCCAGGCTTTTGAGGGATTGGAGGAAGGATCAGCCTCGGTGGAGAAGGCGAAGAAGGTTGATAAGGCTGGGATTGGTGCTGATCCATCTTCTAAGGGTATTTCAGCTAAGACAACTCCGGTGGTTCAAGGTGAATTCCTAACTTTCGCAGACTCCCTTTATGATAAGGACTTAGTAATATTTTATGGCCAACTCCCGTCCTGGAATGAGATTCAGGACTTATTGCGGTATCCCACTCCCCCTCAGGGTTTGTAAAATAAGCGTATCTTCCTACTTAACATATTTCTTGGATCATAGTTTCATGCATGCTTGTAACACCTGGTTTTTATTCCAGGAACAGGCAAGGTGGCCAAGACATCAGATATTCAGCACCGCCTTGAACAGTACAAGCTACTCAAAGCTTCTGCCAAACCAAAGCCGTCAACTAGCCGTCCTGGAGATGTGGTTAGATATCGCCCTCTTCTCGGAGTTATTGAAGAAGATATGTGAAAGAGGAAGAGGGGGCGATCTTCGTTTGAACCTTCACCTGGCCCTCAGCCTCCAGTCCAGCCTATACATGATATTACTGAGGAAGATACCGAGCTTATGCCCTCCCCATATCCGTCCGAAAATCCAACCGTCACCCCGATAGACCACCCTTGTTTGGTTCGCAACCCATTTGCCGGCCACCCGGATCTGGACCCGAGTTTTCAGGACATCTCTTTTGACGAGGCCACGGGTGAGCATCTTCTTCCCCGCAACCCCATGGTACGGGTGCTTGATGAGGCTAAGTCCTTAGATCTCGATTTGCTTACTACTCGGATAGTTATCATGGGGGACGAAGCCAAGGCTAATATCAACCGGGTCGCGGAGGAGACCAGGAAGTTGATGGGACATCATGCCCGTCTAGTCAAGGCTGGAGAGGAGATTGGGAGTGCCAACATCCGACTACGGTTAATGGTTTCTGACCAGGCCAAGCAGCTCACCGATCAAGCCATTCAGATTTCTCAGCATGAGGCAGCCTACAGGCGGTTGAAGAAGACTATGGAAGAGGCTAGTAAGGCAGAACTACGAAAGATGGAGGCTGCCTGCAAGGAACGGATTGACATGGCCATCGCAACGGTGGACGAGGTTCGGAGAGCGGATCTTGAGCAGGTAGAAGAGTTATCTGGGAGGCTTGAGGCCGCAGAGCTTGCTCAGGCCAAGTTGAAGGAGGAGATGGAAGTGATGCAGAAGTCCCTTCAGGCCGACTGCTCGAGATACCGATTGGAGAGAGATGCTGCTGTCGCACGGCTGTCGGCTTCTGAGGCCCGGATGAAAGAGTTTGAGGAGAACGAGGGGATGATGGATGAGATGCTCCAGGACATGTATTTCCGTACTTGGAGGTAGGGAAACCTGTCCTGGATGGACGATTATCCGCGGGTTATGGCTAGCATATATCTCCGGGCTTTGGAGGAAGCTAAGGCCGATGCGGATAAGGAAGGTGGTGCGGCTTTCAGGATGGATGTGGGTACAGCCCAATTCGCTAAGGAAGAGAAGGTGGCGGTTAAGGAGGGCATGCGGCTGCTTGCTGCGGATGAAGTAGGCGTGCAGCTAGATGATGATGATCAGGGAGCAGACACTGGTAAGTCTTTCCTTTAGATCTTTTCATGATTTGATTGCTTATCTTTCACGACTATTGATGGATTCTCTTCTGAATTGAGCAGGCGAGGCCTCTGGAGTTCATGCAGGGAGTTCTGACCCTGCAGTTAAGTAGATCCGGAGGGCTAGCGGGATGGAGGCGAAGCTCCGATTCTTTGACTTGACTTGTACATATTTTGGTTGCTGTCTATGTTAGTTCGAAACATTAATGTAACTTGTAATTATATTATTTGTAAAGAATGACGTTCTGTAATTTTATAACATAAGCTGATTCTGTTATGTTTGAATGTGGTTGTTATTTTGATATGTTGCATAAGAAATACAGCTGCGTGTTTATGCATGTGATTTAATCGCATTTGATGCTAAGTTTCTGATCAAAATATTGTTTCATGTCTTGTAATGCCAATATGACGTGTGAATAAATTAAATCTACATATTTGTATACAAGAGAAGATAGTACCACCCTTCGTGTTTTAGTTGTAGAGGGTTTCTTTGAATGTCTTGCGTGACTGAGTATGGAATGTAGCTGAATGTTCCGTCATCCGGATGTGAATTCATATTTCCACAAGCGAGAGTTCCCCTATTTTGTGACCTGTACTTTAGGGATTGTTATATAGGATAGGAGAAAAGTTTTTGAATGAAATGGAAATATGAGAAACAGTAAAACTTCAAATCACGGAAGGCCGTCGATATGCTTAAGTTCGTGGCAAACGGGTTTTGTCGTCACTTTCCCTAGCTGTGGGTCTTGGAGACATTCGTCACCCATCTTACGCCTCCGCGGGGAGTTCATCTTTTTTACCACAGCCGCACTTAAGACATATCGGAGCCGAGATCGCGCACAGTAACTACCCGAGCCATTATGGCCCGTAATCGTGGGTATTATTCGATTTACTGTGGCCGGCTAGCGTGGGTGCCGATCGTCAACCGTGAACTACACCTGGCTGGCCACACCTTATGTTGGGGCTTAAAGTAGGTTCACAGTTGCCGGCGAGCCGAACGCCGTAATGAGCTGCCATCGGCTATAGTCGGCCTTCTTGATGGCTTATAATCGGCTCATTACAGTTGGCTTTGAGGGCAGTCGCGAGCAATGAGCTAACCCGCAGCAGAGGGATGCTGGAGCAAAAGTGTCTCATTGGCGAGTGCATAGAATCGTATAGTACCTGTTAGGTCTTGTCCAGGTGAGGTTGTGTCGTGTAGTGTCCAGAATGGAAATGTTGTTATACATGATTTTGTTCAACAGAAAAGGATAAAGCATAACAAGCAGCCAAGATACAAAGGAACAAGTTAAAAAGAGACAAGATTTTTAGAGTGGTTCGGCACGAAAATGCCTATGTCCACTGATTCTCTTTGTTAATTCATTTCATATGGGCAGTACAAGTTAAGAAAAGTATCGACGGAGGTTTTGGATGTTCCATGCCCTCTGGAACACCTCTCCGTCCACTGTTGACAAAATATAAGCTCCATTGTGGAGATCTTTATGAATTACATAGGGTCCGTCCCAGATTGGATCTATCGCTCCGGGGTGCGGGAAGATCCGCTTGAGGACAAGATCTCCTTCTTGTAAGCTGCGGTGCTTGACTTTGGAGTTGTATTGTGCTGCAACTTTTTACTTATGAGCTGCTGCTTTGAGTGCTGCATCGTTTCTTCTCTCCTCAATTAGATCCAAAGACATGTGGAGGAGTTCTTCATTCTCTTCTGGGTTGTAGTGGATCCTGCGGTGGGAAGGCACTACAGCTTCAACTGGGAGCATGGCCTCCGCTCCGTATGCCAAAGAGAAAGGAGTATGCCCTGTTGATGTTCTGTAAGATGTGCGGTAGGCCCAAAGTGTCATAGGAAGTTCATCCACCCAAGCGCCTTTTGACTTTTCAAGTTTCTTCTTGATTAGAGTTTTGAGGATTTTGTTAACAACTTCGACTTGTCCGTTTGCCTAGGGATAAGCCACAGATGAGAAGCTTTTCTGAATTCCATACTCTTGGCACCAGTCGACGAATTTCTCGCTGTCAAATTGAAGTCTATTGTCCGATATGATCTTAAGTGGGACTCCGTACATGCATAGAATATTTTTGATCAAGAAGTTGATAGTTTGCCCCAAAGATATTTTATTTAGAGGTTCCGCTTCCACCCATTTGGTGAAATAGTCGACTGCTACTATGGCATATTTGGCTCCGCCTCGGCCCGTTGGCAGTTCGCCAATCAAGTCAATTCCCCATACTGCAAAGGGCCAAGTGCTGGTCATTTGAGTAATCTCCTTCGTGGGTAGTCGAGGAATCTTAAAAAATTTCTGACATCTGTCGCATCTCTTGACGAAGTCTAAGGCATCTTTGTTTAAAGTGGGCCAGTAATATCCATATCGAAGTATCTTCTTTGCCAGAGTCTGCCCTCCAGTGTGATCTCCGCAACTTCCTTGATGGATGTTGGATAAGACTTCCCTGACTTCCCTTCCAGCGATACACCTTAATAAAGGATTAGAGAAGCCGCGCCGATAGAGGATGCCTTCTTGTAATGTGCAGCGGGAAGCTCTCCTTAAGATTTCCTTAGCTTTGTTACGCTCGTCGGGCAGTGTGCCATCTTGTAAATATTTTTGGATAGGAGTCATCCAAGTTTCCTCTTCGATTGCAGTTATCATATTCATTGTCTCGTAACTCGGGGCTAGTTGCTGTGAGATGGTTATTGTTCGTGAAGCGGTGTCGTCCTTCATGCTAGCTTGCTTTGCCAGTTCGTCGGCCTCCTGATTCTCTTCTCGGGGAATGTGTTTGATTAAATAGTGATCCAATTGATTGAGCAGCAGCTTGGTCTTCCTTAGATATGCTGTGAGTCGTTCTTCTCGAGCCTGAAATTCTCCCAGTATTTGATTTACAATAAGTTGAGAATCACTACGGAGACATAAACAATCGACTCCAATCTCCAGGGCAAGTTCTAATCCGGCTATCACTGCTACGTATTCTGCGTCATTGTTGGTGGCAGCGAATTCCAACCTTAGGGCGTAGTGCAGCTTCCTTCCCCTGGGGGTAATTATCACAACACCTGCCCCTGAGCCTTGTTCATTTGATGCTTCATCTACGAAGAGATTCCACTTGATATCTTCTGCTATTTCAGATTGCTCCTTACCTTCGTTAGTAGTGAATTCGGCAATGAAATCAGTTATGGCTTGCCCCTTGATAGCGGTGCGAGGATGGTAGGTGATATCATATTGACTCAGTTCAATGCACCACTTAAATAATCGCCCAGAAGTGTCGGAGCGATGGAGTACTTGCCTTACCGGTTGATCGGTTAAAACTCTGATGGAATGAGATTGAAAATAATGTCGCAGTTTCCGTGACGTGATTAGCAGACAGTATGCTAGCTTCTCAAGTTTAGGGTATCTGGCTTCTACCCCTATAAATCTCTTGCTTACAAAGTATACGGACCGCTGTGCGCGGTTGTCTTCTCTCACCAAAGCGGCGCTTAAAGCATGGGACGGTACAGCAAGGTATAAGTATAGTTCCTCGCCTTCATTTGGAGTTGAGAGTACCGGTGGTCTCTGGAGGTGTCCGATTAAGTTAAGGAACGCTGTCGAGCATTCGTCAGTCCATTCGAACTTTCCTTTGTCTTTCTTTAGAGCTTCGAAGAAAGGGATGCATTTGTTGGTTGCTTTAGAGATGAACCTATTTAGGCCGGCCACTTTCCCGTTTAGGCTTTGTATCTCTCTTCGAGTGGATGGTATCTTGATGTCTTGCAAATCTCGAACTTGTTCGGGGTTTGCTTCAATCCCCCTGGCATGAACGATGAATCCCAAGAACTTTTCTGACGATACTCCGAAGGAGCACTTTAGAGGGTTCAGCTTCATTCCATATTGGCGAAGTACTTGAAACATCTCATCTAGGTGGTTTATATGATCGTTGGCTTTCCTCGATTTTACCAGCATGTCATCTACATAAACTTCCATAGTGTGTCCTATTAGTTCCGCAAACATCTTGTTGACAGGCGCTGATAGGTAGCTCCGGCATTTTTAAGTCCAAAAGGCATTACTTTGTAGCAGTACAATCCCTGGTCAGTGATGAAACTAGTGTGGTCTTGATCGGGGGCGTGCATAGGGATCTGGTTATATCCTGAGTATGCGTCCATAAAGATAAGAGTTCGTGTCCGGCAGTGCTGTCCACGAGTTGGTCGATTCGGGGGAGTGGGAAGCAGTCTTTCGGGCAAGCATCATTTAAGTTGGAGAAATCGATGCATGTTCGCCACTTCCCGTTAGCTTTCTTTACCAGTACCGGATTGGCGATCCATTCTGGATAGATGGCTGAAAGTGCGGTGTGTATACAATTATATGTGCTAATATAGTATACACGGATCGTGTAATATGGATTACAATACAAATGCGGAAATAGATGATAATAGCATTGTAAATAGAAAAATCACACCAGAGATTTTTATACTGGTTCGGAGCACTGTCCTACGTCCAGTCCCAGACTTCTATCTGGATTTTCACTATTAACTACCTCGCTTCACCCGGAGGAACAGGTTTACAACACCCGAACAACCGAATGGGATTTCACGCCTCTAATATACTGAGGACTTCAACACTTGCCTCTTACAACACAGAGGACTTCAACAAAAGAACAAATACAATTGTTGTTGACAACTTGTGTTCTTGAAAACACGGATTTGTCACTAGCAGTACACCCTTCCTATAATCTTATCCTCAAAGTATGCGATATGATGTTTTGAAAAGATTAAGGAAAGTATATTATTGAATCAAAGGATATGAAATAGTTTCAAAGATTCAATAAATAATTTAGAGCTTTTATAATACAGAATTGAGATCAGAGATTAGATTAAAAGAATATATGAAATCGTTGTTATTTAATCAACGAATTGGATGAGTTTATATAGATAAGAATGGTTGCAACTCTTTGCCATTAAGAGATATGATCTTTGGTGAAAGGTTAAGAGATGCAACCGTTGGAGAAGAGAAGTGTCTTTTGGAAAAATTGTTTTCTGTTCAAAAACGGTCGACAGGTTAAAAAGTGACCAGTGGACAGGAATTTAAAATATATATACGTTATGTGCATGTGTGCACGTTCATTGAGCATTTTACACAGAAACGGTCGACCGTATGATTATTAACCGGTCGACCGGTTCCTGTTAATTTGCACAATGAATGTGCAATGCTATAAAATGTATATATATCGATTATATTGAGGTGCATGATTATTTGAGGATAGATTTTAACAAGTTTTTAACTATTACAATATCAAATAATCAACCTATAATCTATAGTAACATAACCTTGTTTTGTCGATCGCCTTATTTGTCAGAAATCAAAACTTTCATAAAACTTGTGACTCAACATTCTCCCCCTTTTTGATTGATGACAATATATATCTGCAAAATCTGAATCTCCCCCTGAGTACGTGATCTCTTTCTCTTTGAATTCTTATAAATGTATGTTCCTGCAAGCAATTGTTAGCCCTTTCTTTCTCCCCCTTTTTGATTGATGACAATATATATCTGCAAAATCTGAATCTCCCCCTGAGTACGTGATCTCTTTCTCTTTGAATTCTTATAAATGTATGTTCCTGCAAGCAATTGTTAGCCCTTTCTCCCCCTTTGTCATCGACAAAAAGGAGTAACAGATACTAGAATATGATATGCATAGAATGAATATGATATGAATAGAAAGATAAATTACTAACACATCAAAAGCATAACAGAGTTTACTACAGAACATAATGTCAATTGAAAATCATAAATAACGACACTATTTAGTACAAGTGTCGATGAATGTTTTTAAAGAGCTAAAACATAATAGAATCTAGGATGAAGCAGATCGTATCTCCTCTTCATCATCATCGTCGTCATCATCATCATCATCATCTTCTTCTTCCTCATCATTGTGCCCTCTAGATGATTCACCATGTCCATGACCACTCATTCCTGTAGATTCGTCAGATGATGTCCAGGTGAAAACTGGAGCAGCAGGACGTTTTCCTGGGTCTTGTGCTTGAACAGAGGTGGATGTGGAACAAGATATAGCATCCCATAGCATACCAAAGAATGACTTGACCTTATTGAAGCGCTTATCGATTTTTGAGTCCATGCGCTTGAGACGTGATTCAAGCAAAAATTGGTTACGCGCGATTGTTTCAAGTGATTCTTTTGTTGATGACTTTGATTTTAAAAGTTTTATTTCATCAGAACGAGGACGAGATGAAGTTGCTCGTTGTTTCCTTGGTCCTCTTTGTTGCCATTCTTCGAAAGGCATAATTTCAAGATAAGGTGGAGGAAGCTTCATTCGCTTGATGGTGATGGAATCAATGCATTTTGGTTTTGAGGTTGCAGAATCAGGAGGATTGACCCCACAAGCTAACAAAAGTCTCATGATATATTCATTGTAAAAGAAATGAGGCCGTGTTGAGTTATTTACCTTGAGAATTTCATCAAAAAGCATGTGAACCCAATTGATTTCGATTTCACCATAGATAGCATAGAGTGCCTTGAAGTTTTCTTTGTACACTGCATCATAATTTCCAAGTCTAGGAAAAAGAGAATGCATCAAGACCCGATGAAGTAACATGGCTGTCGGGCGAAGTCCAATAGACTTAGTGCCATCGCTATTGTCTTCTATAAACTGATGACTGGTACTATTTCGAGTGAAAACTTCGTAGAAGGTAGATGAAAACTCTTCGCCTCGATTTGGTATACCAAGTATAGAGGCAATTCTAGCATGAGTAAGAAAAATTTTCTTTCCACATACCATAGACCAGATGACGCCGTTTGGATTATCAGGTTGATATTCATCAAGATTCATGTTGGCGTAAAATAATTTAATCATTAAATGATTTATCTCCACACTATTTGCCGAAAAATCTATCAATGGAGTAATGTTGGCATTATCGGCTAACCTCCGAACTCCGTAAGCCGTGAAATCATCAAATTTGATGAAAGAGCCTGGATGAAACTTGTAATTTGTCATTTGATTCCATCTTGTTACAGCAATTGGAGTTTGAAGCCATTTTTTGACGGAGATGGTAAGAGATGAAGTTTCAGAGGTTGCTCCTTTCTTTGATTTCTTTTGAGGAGGAGCCATTGTTGGAGGATTTGTGATTTGGGAATTGAAGAATGGGAACTAGGGTTTGTGATTTGGGGTAAGAGAATAGTTTGAGTAGAGAGTGAATGAGGGTAGAGGGAAAAGTAACGTATAGGGTTATATATAAAAAAACTGAAAATACGACAACCGGTCGACCTAATGTTTTTGGCCGGTCGACCGTTTTCAACCAGAGAGCAAACGGTCGACCGGCTATAAAAGGGGCGGTCGACCGGTCGTGGTCTGTTGTGATATTTCAGTTTATATTTAGAGTTTTTATCATATATCAACCTATATTATTTATATTTTATACGAAATACAAAATATAACCTTCATTACACAAGAGATAGATAAAGATAAAAACTATATATATATAAGTCTAATGAGAAAGTTCGTCATTAGAATTATCGTTGTTTCCTTCAATACGTTTCGACCATGGACTCCATTGTTTCTGAGCTCCTTCATTCTTCTCATAGTTCCGATCCCATGAGTTAGGACTTTTGGATGTTGATGGCCTAGACGGCATTGGTTCATGCACGTCATGTTTGTTGGAACCGCAGAAAAATGTTGCCAACTTTTCTAAAACAGACAATCGGGCCGACGTCCGTTGTTGCTCGTGATAAAGTTGACTTTGCCCGTAATGGAGTTGTCTCTGAAGGTCTATCTGATGTTTCTGGTAGTGGTGTATCTCATCGATTTGAGCTTTGGTACGAGGAGAATAGAATAGTGTCAGCTTCACTCGTTTTGAATTTGGAGTTTTATCAGACATACAAGAGCATTGATGATGACAACTTGATTTTTGTTTTGGAGTTGTAGGAGAATAAAACTCCTCCGATTCAGAGCTCGTAATTGAAATGTATGTTTCTTGAGCACATTTGTCACAAATGTGAGCCATAGTGTACGTTGTATAGAATATTATGGTTTGATAAAAAGAAAGGATGAACAAAATATAAAATGTTTGCAAATTTATATATAAGTTTGTTATGTATAACCTATGGATGTGAGTTACTGAGAAATTTTAACCAAGAAAATATAAGCAAAAAATTTTTTTGTAAGTCTAAAAATAGCTTTCTTTTTAAAACTGAATTTATAAGATAAGAAAGTAAAGAATGATCACAAAAAAAAATAAGTAAAGTGAATTTAACCATTAAATAAAGCAGTGGCTTATATTTAATGTAAAAAAAAAAAAAAAAAAAAATATAGTTTATGTAATAGTTGTAGTTAAAGGACAACTAAAGAGAATAACTAAAGAATAACTAACAAGAAGATGTTCTTTTAGAAATTTCTTAGTCAAGATTTTTTCTTGAAATTAAACCAAGTTCTCTTCGTAATCTAATAAAATTAGATTCGAGCAGAGGCTTAGTAAAAATGTCTGCTAATTGATTGTCAGTATGAACATATTCAAGACATATATTTCCTTTGTCAATATTATCTCGAAGGAAATGATGACGGATATCAATGTGTTTGGTTCTGGAGTGATTTACTGGATTTTTAGAGAGATTTATAGCACTAGTGTTATCACAGTATATAATAGAATTTGATAAATGAATATCAAAATCTTGAAGTGTTTGTTGCATATATAGTACTTGAGTACAAGCAAGAGCTGCTGATATATATTCAGCTTCACATGTTGATAGTGAAACACAATTCTGTTTCTTACTGAACCAAGAGACAAGTGATTTTCCAATAAAATGGCACGTACCACTTGTACTTTTTCTATCCGTTCGTGAGCCACCGAAATCAGCATCACTATATGATACTAATTCAAATGGACATTCTTTTGGATAAAAAAGACCGAAATCCTTGGTATTATTAAGATAACGAATTATACGTTTTACTGCTCGTAGATGTGATTCCTTTGGATCGGCTTGAAAACGAGCACATAAACAAACACTCATTATTATATCTGGACGACTAGCTGTAAGATAAAGAAGAGAACCAATCATGCTTCGATACAATTTCTGGTCAACATTCTTACCACTTTCATCTTTGTCAAGATGTGTAGTTGTACTCATAGGAGTTGGTTTACCAGATGTATTTTCTAATCCGAAGCGTTTGATAAGGTTTTCACAGTATTTTTCTTGATTAATAAAAATGCCGTTTGAAAGTTGCTTTATTTGAAGTCCAAGAAAATAAGATAGTTCTCCCATATGAGACATTTCGAATTCTTTGGTCATAATATTTGCAAATTCTTTGCAAAGTTTATCGTTTGTTGAACCAAAGATGATATCGTCTACATATATCTGGATAACTAGAATATCTTTTCGAGAATGTTTAATAAACAAAGTTTGATCGACTTTGCCTATTTGAAATCCTGAGTTAATAAGATAGCTACGTAGTCGTTCATACCAAGCACGAGGTGCTTGTTTTAACCCATACAGAGCTTTCTTAAGTTTGAACACATGGTCAGGATATTTTTCATGTACGAACAGAGGAGGTTGTTCGACATAGACATTCTTTTTGATAAATCCATTGAGAAAAGCACTTTTGACATCCATCTGATAAAGTTTGAAATTATGGTGACAAGCAAAAGATAATAGAATTCTAATAGCTTCTAGTTGAGCAACTGGTGCAAAAGTTTCTTCATAATCGATACCTTCTTCCTGATTATATCCTTGTGCTACTAATCTTGCTTTATTTTTGGTGATATTGCCTAGTTCGTCAGCCTTATTTTTATAGACCCATTTAGTACCAATTACTGACTGATTAGTTGGTCTTGGAACAAGTTCCCAAACGTTATTGCGCTCAAACTGATTTAGTTCTTCCTGCATGGCAATGATCCAGTAATCATCTGTAGCAGCTTCTTTTGAATTCTTAGGTTCGATATTTGAGAGAAAAGCGACATGACCCATTTGATTGAGTTGACTCCTTGTTCTGACATGTGATGTTATTTCACCGATTATATTTTGAGGCGGATGGTCTCTTAATATTCTTGGTGGTGATTGTAACTCACATATTTGAGGACTATTCTCAATAACTATTTCTGAGTCAGAATCAATATTTGTGATGATTTGATTGTCAGTGACTATTGATTCGTCATCATCTGATATAGTGTGAGGGTGCTGATAGATTTCATCAAAAGAGACATGAAGTGATTCTTCAATAGTTTTGGTTCGTTTATTAAATATCCGATAGGCCTTACTTCGTTCCGAATAACCGACAAATATTCCTTCATCGACCTTTGGATCAAATTTGCCAAGCTGGTCTTTTGTATTTAAAATAAAGCACTTCGATCCAAAAACTTTGAAGTATGAGATTTTAGGCTTTCTTTTGTTAAATAACTCATAAGGAGTATTCTTGGTAAGAGGTCTTATGGATACACGATTTAAAACATAACAGGCAGTTGCCACAGCTTCTGCCCAAAAATGTTTTGGTAAGGTGGTTCCATTCAATAATGTTCTTGCACATTCTTGTAAAGTTCGGTTTTTCCGTTCTGCAACTCCGTTCTGTTGTGGAGTTCTGGGAAACGAAGAATTATGATATATACCTTTCTTTGTACAAAATTGTTCAAATTCATTATTTTCAAACTCTCCGCCATGATCACTTCTTATATTTTTAACTTTAATCCCTTTTGATTTTTGAATTCTTTTGACGAAAGATTTGAAATGATCGAAAGTGTCACTTTTATTTTTTAAGAAAATTGTCCATGTATAACGAGAGAAATCATCAACAATTACAAGCACATATTGATTGTGATTTATTGATTGAACTCTAGTAGGTCCAAATAAATCCATGTGTAGTAACTCAAGTGGTTGTAATGTTGATATGACTTTCTTGGATTTAAAAGATGATTTGGTCAATTTTCCTACTTGACATGCGTCACAAATGTTGTTAACTTTAAAACTCATTTTGGGTAGTCCTCTAACTAGATTGTTTTTGGCTAGCTTGTCAATAGTTCTGAAGTTTATATGACAGAAGCGTTTGTGCCATAGCCATGGATCATTGTCATTAGCCACAAGACACATATCTGAATTATGATTAATGTTCATATTCAAAATATATATATTTCTGTCTCTATAACCTTCGAAAACCAAATTATGGTCTTTATCTAGAATACTACACTTATTATTTGAAAATGAAATAATAAAACCCTTGTCACATAACTGACTAATACTTAGCAAATTGTGTTTCAAATTTCTAACTAGCATGACATTAGTAATAAGAGGTAAGTTAGATGTACCGCAATTGCTCACATCGCCTTTGCCGATGATATAGCCTTTTGAATTGTCTCCAAAAGTGACGGAGCCACCATCTGAATATGTAATATTTGTTAATAAACTCTTGTCTCCTGTCATGTGCTTTGAGCAACCACTGTCCAATATCCACTTTCCTCTTTTCTTAAGTGGGACCTGCAAAAAATAGAATTAAGTCCATGGTACCCACTTTTTATAGGGTCCTAAGAGTTAGGTCTTAGGAGTCCAAACCCATATGGGTCCGGTATCCCCTTTATATATATAATTATTATTAAAATGCACAGTATTCATGAATTGCTGAATGTATTTGTTCCTAATCAAATTGTTATTTGTTTTAGGAACCCATATTTTGATAGTCTTGACATTTTTCTTTTGAAATTTCACAACTGGTTTTGGTTTGGAATATAATAAACTAAGATTTTTCTTAGCTTCAGTTTTTTGTACTTTCTTCTTCCTTTTATTTCCAAGATGTTTCTTGGTTTCTTGTTTGTTATATCCCAATCCTTGTTTGTCTGAAATAGATTGTGAACTTTCATTGATTTTTGTCAAATTTTCTCGACCTTTGTTAAAGTTAGAAACATTTTGAGTAATGTCATCAAACTTTGTTTGTAAGCTAGCTTTTTCTAGGTCTAGAATTTTGACTTTTGCTTTAAGCTCATGATTTTCAGTAGTTAGAGCATTATTTTTCTCTTTTTGAGCTTCTATTTCTTGACTCAAAAGAGATATTTGAGAGTCAACATTAGATGATGATTCTTGAATATTTTCAAGTTCCTCTTCTAATATTTTTTTCTCATCTTTTAACATATCTCGTTCAAACTCTGCTCTACTTAAATCTGTTTTGACTATTTTTAATTGACGTTTTAAGTCTTTATATTTGACTATCAATTCAGCATTAATATCAAGTAATTCATCAAATGTAGGAATTTGTACCTTATCTTCTGTTGCCATAAAACAAACATTAGCTTGTTCATTCTCTGAATCACTTTCACTTTCTGATGAAGATGACTCTGAATCATCCCATGTTACTGAGAAAGCTCGTTTCTTAGATTTGTTTTCTGACTTCTTCTTTTGTTCTGGACAATCCTTCTGCATGTGTCCCTTTTTGTGGCAATTGAAACATTCTATAGCAGATGAAGATGGTTTGTTTGATCCATGTTTCCTTTTATTGTAACGACTGGCTTTTCGATATTTTAGGAATTTTTTGAATCCTTTCGCAATGAATGCCAAATCTTCATCTTCAGAATCTGATTCATTTTTATCTTTCTCAACATGAAATGCTACATTTTTCTTTTCTTCTTTCTGTTCTTTTCTAGCCTGCAAATTTGCTTCATAGGACATTTAATTTCCTATCAATTCATCTGGCTTCATGACGGAAAGATCATTAGCTTCTTCGATTGCTAATACTTTTCCTTCCCATTCACTAGTCAGAGAATGTAGGACTGTTGAAACAACATCGAAATCAGAATACTTTTGTCCTAAGCCAATAAGTGCATGGTGAATAGTTTGAAACCGTGAATACATGTCATTGATTGTCTCATTTGGTTTCATTTTGAAATTTTGAAATTGACTTTTTAGCATGGCTATTTTGGCTTGTTTAACCTTGTTAGTACCTTCATGAGTGATTTTTAGTGTTTGCCAAATTTGATATGCAGTAATGCAGATACTAACACGGTTATATTCATTTTGGTCTAATGCACAGAACAACATATTTATTGCTCTTGCATTTACGGCTGCTGCCGTTTTCTCAGCTGTAGTCCATTCTGAATAATCAGTTGTTGGATTCACTATTTCTCTTTGAGTGGCATTCCAAGCATCATAGCTATTTGATTGCATAAAGAATGACATACGTGTTGCCCAATAGCTATAGTTAAGACCATTTAAAAATGGAGGTCTTTGTGTCGATTGTCCCTCCGTGTAAGTGGTGTTTTGAGTGCTAGTACTTACGTTATTTGCCATATTACTATAATATATCAAATAACTGTGTTACGGTTATATGATGACCGTGCTCTGATACCAAATGAAAGTGCGGTGTGTATACAATTATATGTGCTAATATAGTATACACGGATCGTGTAATATGGATTACAATACAAATGCGGAAATAGATGATAATAGCATGGTAAACAGAAAAATCACACCAGAGATTTTTATACTGGTTCGGAGCACTGTCCTACGTCCAGTCCCAGACTTCTATCTGAATTTTCACTATTAACTACCTCGCTTCACCCGGAGGAACAGGTTTACAACACTCGAACAACCGAACGGGATTTCACGCCTCTAATATACTGAGGACTTCAACACTTGCCTCTTACAACACAGAGGACTTCAACAAAAGAACAAATACAATTGTTGTTGACAACTTGTGTTCTTGAAAACACGGATTTGTCACTAGCAGTACACCCTTCCTATAATCTTATCCTCAAAGTATGCGATATGATGTTTTGAAAAGATTAAGGAAAGTATATTATTGAATCAAAGGATATGAAATAGTTTCAAAGATTCAATAAATAATTTAGAGCTTTTATAATACAGAATTGAGATCAGAGATTAGATTAAAAGAATATATGAAATCGTTGTTATTTAACAACGAATTGGATGAGTTTATATAGATAAGAATGGTTGCAACTCTTTGCCATTAAGAGATATGATCTTTGGTGAAAGGTTAAGAGATGCAACCGTTGGAGAAGAGAAGTGTCTTTTGGAAAAATTGTTTTTTGTTCAAAAACGGTCGACAGGTTAAAAAGTGACCAGTAGACAGGAATTTAAAATATATATACGTTATGTGCATGTGTGCACGTTCATTGAGCATTTTACACAGAAACGGTCGACCGTATGATTATTAACCGGTCGACCGGTTCCTGTTAATTTGCACAATGAATGTGCAATGCTATAAAATGTATATATATCGATTATATTGAGGTGCATGATTATTTGAGGATAGATTTTAACAAGTTTTTAACTATTACAATATCAAATAATCAACCTATAATCTATAGTAACATAACCTTGTTTTGTCGATCGCCTTATTTGTCAGAAATCAAAACTTTCATAAAACTTGTGACTCAACAATGGCTTCCCGTATGAAGTCATTGGCAAGTAGGTTCTTCACTTCATCCTCTAGGGCTGCTGATCGTTCTGCCCCCATGCTTCTCTTTTTCTGCTTTACTGGCACCTTCGTGGGATCGATGTTCAGTACGTGGCATGCTACATCTGGGGAGATTCCTGTCATATCAGCGTGCGTCCATGAAAATACATCCATGTTGTGGCGAAGAAAATCAATGAGTTGATCCTTTAACTCTTCTTTTAGTTGAGTTCCGATTTTCAATAGTCTACTTGAGTCATGTTTGTCTACAGCTACGAATTCCATAGCCTCTGCAGGCCCGGCGGTGGCCTCCTCCTCTTTGTCCCTGGGGTCTAATTCATTGAAAGGGTCACTGGTATATCGAAGAGGAGGGGATTTCTTTAGTTTCTATGCTTCCAAGTTTTTCATGCAGAGAGTAGTCTCTGCATTTTTTCCTTTATCTTTTCTGCGGTTATTGCGAAGTTCAGTTACATAGCAGTCTCGAGCAGCGTCTTGATCTCCCTCTATTTCCCCTATTCCGTTATCTGTTGGAAATTTCATCTTCAGGCACCATGTGGCTAGGACAATTTGGAAGTCGGACAAGGCTGGTCTTCCCAAAAAGGCGTTGTAGGCCGAGTGGTGCTCTATTAGCACAAATGTTTGCTTTCGCACAACGGAGCGGGGATGACTTCCTATTTCAACAAAAAAGTCCAGTTGCCCGAGGGGCATCTTCGCATCTCCAGTGAAACCATGTAGTGGTTTGTTGCAGGGAGACACATCCTTCATTGACAGCTTCATTTTGTCGAAAGCATGCTTGAATAGGATATTTACTGAGCTTCCAGTGTCTATTAAAATTCGGAAAACTTTGGCTGGACCGAACCAAGCAGAGATGACCATAGGATGCATGTGTGGGTACTGTCTTCCCTCTAGGTCACGCCTACTGAATGTGATGTCGTCATTCTCTTTCCGTTTCGGGTGGCGTTCTTCCATGACCGAATTAACGTAGCCTTCATCGTTCCTAAGTGACTTACCGTATCTTTCCATCTCCACCCAGCTTCTGCCGGCGATGTGCGGCCCTCCTGATATGGTATGGACCACTATCTTCTCTTGACTAGAGCCGCTGGTGTTGCGATTTCCTCCGCCTGCTTGTGGGGGGGTAGTCCAGGATTCTCATTGGCAGGAGTTGAAGTCCTGTTCTGCCTTTTTACATAGCGTTCCAGTCTCTTCCTTCTGATGTGTTCTTCAATCAATTCCTGGAGATGGTGGAATTCATTGGTGTCATGTCCATGGGATTCGTGGAAGCAGTAGAACTTTCCAGACTTGAATGCGTTATCTGACTCCTTCTTGTGCGGGGGCGCTTGTATCTAACTTCGTCTTGAGTGGCTAGGAAGATGTTTCGATTGTTTCATTCAAAGGAGTGTAAGAGTCAAATCTTGGTACTGGTCGATATAAGCGCTTTTCTCCCTTCTTGCCCCCAGCATTGTCTCTATAGTCACTTCTTCGAACATCCTTTGCTGCAGCGGGGACCCTGTCTGTAGCTGTCTTAGCCTGTTGCCCTGACTGCCTCTCAGTGGCAGCGTCTTCAAGTCTCATATACTTTCCAGCTTCATGGAAGAAATCAGGTAAAGTAGCTGGTTTTTCCTTGGTTAGTCTTCTAGAAAATTTAGTATCTGGATGTACACCACTGCAGAGGGCTATTAGGATAAGTTTCTCGTCGGCATCTTGGACTGCGGCCGCCGCGGCGTTGAATCGGGCTAGATATTGTTGCACTGTCTCTCCAGGTTTCTGTTTGATATTAGATAAGGAATAAGCGCCCTTGGGTTGTTCCACATGAATACGGAACTGACTGATGAACTTTTCTTTCAACATTTCCCATGAGTTGATGGACCCTTGGGGTAGGTGGCAGAACCAGGAGGTAGCTAGATCTGCCAAGAAAAGTGGGAAGCATTTACACAATACTCCCTCCGTTGCTCCGCTCATGAGCATATGCTGGGTGTATCTCTGTAAGTGTACGATGGGGTCAGAGGTTCCCTTGTAAGGTTCCATCGTTGGAATTTTCCATTCCCGGGAGGTGATGGCAGTTTCGATATCCTAGCACCTATCCCCCGATCCCTTTGCTCCCGTTGGACGCACTCTCTGAACAACCGCGCCATCCTTTCATCAGAACTTGGAGCGGATAAAAATGAGTTTGGTTCTTCCCTGCGGGATTGATTCCGTCCAGATGACCTGTAAGGATGGTATCGTTTATCACTCCTGACATTCTCCAATGGCTGCCTCTGGTCTTCCGGGGGCGTGCTGGGGTCAGCCACAGTTGGCCCTTGCCTTGATCTTTCCCTGCTGGGTTCTGTTCTCAGCACTTCCTCGGGT
The DNA here is from genome assembly GCA_030765085.1 of Allium cepa. Lineage (NCBI taxonomy): Eukaryota > Viridiplantae > Streptophyta > Magnoliopsida > Asparagales > Amaryllidaceae > Allium > Allium cepa. The sequence goes on from CM060943.1 coordinate 491,758,523, forward strand.
CCAACTTCGGGCCGGACTCCAGCTCGGCCCCGTCTACTGGCGTTTTCATGGTTAGGTAGCATGACAGGCTCAGCCATATCCTACCCCTGCCTGGCACCTCCCCCGTTGGGTTCGGTTCCAAGTGTTTCCTCGGGTCGGAATTCGGGCTGAGTCCGGGCTCGGCTCCTACCATGGCTGTTTCTGTTGTTAGCCTCTTCGAAGAAGAAAGACCTTTGTCGCCTCCTGGATCATCCAGACCGGGACTCACCCCATGATTCAGTGTTGCGGTTGGATTCTTCAGCATCTCTTAAGCGTGACATGAGTTGGTCCACCAAGGCTTCTTGTTGAGATGCGAAGCGGTTAGTTACTTCAGCCACAACCTTGTCCAGATCCGCCCTTGTAATTGGTTGTTCCGTAGCAGGGCTGTCGGATTTGCCTGATTTAAATTTGCTGTTGGAACTGGACGATTGTTTTGGTTTCTGATCACTGGATCTGGGATGCTGCCAGTTGTGATGTCCTTTCCTTTGTTAGCATCTTTCTTCCGTCCGGGAGCCATGTTTTCCAAATGAACGATGCTGACAGGAAAAGGATTAAGTGGGAGAAGCTGAAGCTTTGAGCTCCTTGTTCTCAGTGAAAGCACCAAAAATGTTTGCACAAAAATGGGCAAACACCTCCAAGTCGTGTGAATTAGTTGATTTTATGTTGTTTCTAGTGATTTGGGTGATTTACGCAAATATAAAAAAAAAGCAGGGACTGAACTGTAAAAGACACACAGATTTATAGTGGTTCGGCCAGAACGTGCCTACGTCTTCTCCTTTTTCTTTCAGATTACAAGTACAAAGCGTTGTATACAAGTATATGAAAGTTGTTTGAAAGTTCCTTCCGTGCTTAAGCTCTCACACTTGTCTGCCATTGTTGTACCCCTGCCCCTCTATTTATAGAGTGAGGCTGGGGGCAGGGGTCTTGGATGTATATAGCTGCTGGTGGGCCTGGGCTGAAGCAATCTGGCCTGGCAGAGTTGGTTCAGCAAAGCCTTGGTTCGGTGGAGAGTTGGTGAGGACGTGGTCCGGTTGTAGAGGGTCGAGGTAGTGGTTGGAACGGAGAGGCCTTGGACCGGTGGAGGTTGGTGAGGTTTGGTCCGGTGGAGGTGAGGTTTAGTCCGGTGGAGGTGAGGTTGGTCCAGTGGAGCTGAGGTTGGTCCGGTGGAGCTTGGTTCGGTGATGGAGGAGAGGGGACTCTGGTTCGGTGGCGATGGACCGGTAGTGGATGGGAGGTGGCTTGGACCGGCAATGCTTGGAGATGGTATGGTTCGGTGATGGTCTATCTTGCTTCTGGTTCGGCAGTGGAAGGAGGTAGCTGGTTCGGTAGCAGTATGGACCGGTAGTGGATGGAGAGGGAGCTTGGACCGGCAATGCTTGGAGATGGTATGGTTTGGCATTGTTTAGAAATGCGCCCAACATCGACCGATAAGAAATTCCGGTGGCATCGCGTGTTTTACTCGAGGAATTTCGAAGTTTACTTTGGGTTTGTTCCTGGGTCGAGATTTGAGTGTGCACGTGTGTTAACAAGTTTCAATAGTTAAAACTTAAAGCTTTTAAAAAAAGAAAAAGAAACAGAAGAAGTAAGAACCGAGGAAGAAGAAAAGGGAAGGCAGGGTGACGCGAGAAAAGTTCGGGGTTATCTCGAGTTCGACCCGTGTAATTGCGTTGTTGTCTTCGGTTTGTTTTAATTCCTGAAGTTTTCTAATTGTAATATTAGATTGAAGAGTAAAAAAGCTAAATATTAATTAAGTTAATAATGTTTACAAATTGCTTTAAGCCAAGATGAACTTTAAAGTTTTACTGTAACAAAGATGAATAATTAATTTAAAATCAAAGTTAATTATGAATGTAATAAATTTTATAATTGTTATTTAATAAGTAGTTCAAAATTTAATCAAATTTTTAATTAAAGATTTTAATGATAATCTTGTGTAAACCCATTTGTAATTAAGATTTTGATTAATCATTGAAGTTAATAATTTAACCAATCGTAGTTAACTGATTAAATAACTAATTAAGGATTAAACGATTAAGTTAATTAATAATTAATGATTAATTAAGCAATTAGTAATAATTAAATGTGATTGAGTTTTATAAATCAATAATTAAGGTTATTGATTAATAATTAATTAATTAATTAAGTGAATAATTAATAAGTAATTAATAAATTGAAATAAGTTAATTAATTAGTAATTGATTAAGCAAAAAAATAAAATATGGTTTATTTTTAAGCATGCAATTAAGTTTAAAATAAATCAAACTAAATGTTGGTATGAATCGATGATTCTATTTGATTGACTCTGATGTTTATTCATATCCTGTGATGTTCTGTGATATTCTGGATATATCTGTGATGACTATGTATGATTCATCTGTGTTGAATTGCTATGTGAATTCAATTGTTGAATTTAAACTGTATAAGTTAATTAGACAACTTGGCCTTTAAAATGGCGTTTGGATTTCGATGAGACCGGGATCGGGTATCAATTGATATTCCGAAAACCACATCGATCCAAATTAAACGTTAGGTCGTGTAATCTGAAGTGAAGATCGAGATGGTGTTTTCAGAATGCAAGGGTTATCGTCGTTAACTCTGAGGGTGATTCCAAAACGAGTGTAACGAGATAATGCCTTCGGTTTCGTTCGAACCCGGAACGAACTTGTATGGATTGAATGCTTTCAGCACATCTTCAGGCGGACGATGAGCATTCTAAGAGATATGTCCTATAAAGGTAAACGCAGCCTCAAGCCTCATCAACCGGGAATGGCTAAAACAGGGGATGTGCAGCAAGGTTAGGTGGGTCATGCCCAAGCAGGACGAGGTATACCCCTGTCTAGATGTCCCTTTTTTCGGCTGTGTGGGCGGTTGGTCTACAGCCAACTGCGGGGTTATCTTGTTCGGGACTGTTCAGTAAGGAATGGTTCCGGCCTTGTGTTGCAAAGGAGTTAGGGTGGCTCCTCGGTACGGTGATCTAGGCCATGTACTGTGACGGGCGGTACCCCAGTAGCCCTGCCATTGTATGGGATCCAATTTCCAATAAGCGCCGTACGTTTTGATTGTGCCCAACTATGTTGGAATGTGAGATGTAAGCATTTCAGCTATTTCTGTATTTTACTTGAAAACCCTCAACGCTATTATAATATCACTGAATTTCCTATAAAATATTTTGGTTAGCGTAAGGTAAAAACTTACCCGTATTTATGTGTGGGAAGTCTTACGTGATACCTTTATTTTAAATGATTTTCAAAGTTAAACGACTTTAACCGTTTACTCATACCAGACCCATATCTGACCCGGAGTTTATATTTTGTTTTCATAAACTCTTAGGTACTCAAATTTTTATGAGTAGCCAAGTGATAGGTATTCGGAGTATAGAGTTTTCTGGAGAAGTTGGAGCAGAAGACCAGACGTATGTATCTATCAATATAGTTCCGCTGTGTTAGTTAGTATATGATGTATTTGAGATGTATGTTCTGACAGATATGTATATGACAGTCATGTTGTATGATATTGTATAACTCTGATGTATATATAACCATGTAATTATTATGTTGATGTATTATATTTTGTACCCTTCCGCTGTGAGATTCTGATGTTGTTATTCTTTCTTTCTATTCTTTTCTATTTCTATCCCTTTCTTTCTCATTGATGACACGTCTTTCTGGAGTTAGAAAGTCGGGTCGTCACAGTAGGAAGTGTTCATGTGATTTTAGGTGGATTGTCCTTATGTTAGCTTGGTTTTGAAGTGATTTTACTCACCATTGAAAAGTGTATAATGTGTATATATGTGTTGGGCTTGAATATAAGTTAAGACATTAACTAATATAAATTTGGACCATTCTAGCTTTTGAAAGCAAATGACAACTTTATATTGTATATCATCACTTCTAGTATCCTCTACAATATGTAGCATGGACTTGACTTTGTGTTTACATGTTTTATTTGGTTGTATGTGCCATTGAAGCACATTTGAAAGAGTTTGAAGGGAGAAAGTTCGCTGTAAGTGCACTTTGAATCCCATGGGTTTTAACTTGTGTTAAACGGTTTTATGTAAATATATTGTGAAGGAGTATATCTTGGTTTTTCTCTAAACTTATATCAGTATATGGTACGACAAAGAACTGGTTTGGAAAATTATAGTAATGATAGAACAATTTAAAAAATTTATTACGCAAAAGATCGCAATATGAGCACTTTGCCTTGTGTTCAGCAATTTTTAATATAGTTTTGGAGGATATCCTTAATCGTATCTTTGCATAGTTATTAAGTAATACAAAAAAGCTACTTACTACAAAAAAAATTGGACTTTTAATCAATTAATAGCTAGTTGAAAACTGATCAAACATTTAGTGCTATAAACTGGTTTTGTGGTAAAAACATGAATTTTCCAACCGCGACATTTTCTAGGTGTTTCTGAACTTGTGACAAGACTTCTACCATTTTCGATGGTAAATTTATGTTCAACATCTATCATACGAGTTTTCATTACTCGAATATATCATGGATCTCTCCATAGATTCCAACACAAGTCGTCCGACGAATGCTAGCGTTGACCGCTCCCTTCGACTTAACCATAGGATAGATAGTTCAGCTATATAACATTTGTTTGGAATGTTAATGTTGGCCACTCCCATGGACTTTACCTCGGGATAGACAGTTCAACTCTATAACATTCTACTTCCACAACTACTTCCAAAACATTGACTTATTTATTAGTTTTGAAGTGGTATTCGATAAGTAATACATTAGTATACTTATCCGAAGCCGGACTCTTTAAAACCAAATTGGTAAATTTTCAATTAACTTAACTGTGGTTCTTTCAAAAGTAAGCAAACGATATAAAGGAGTCCTCCTTGAGGATCTTATATATATATATATATATATATATATATATATATATAGACACACATACATTCTTAAAGCAAGAGACGTTTTATACCAATGAGTCCTCTTTGGGGGATCTCAAACCATATAAGCCGTGAAGCTTTCATATGCATCCTAAGTTAATTTGGTCAAATTCGATGGTTGACTAATCAACTATCTAGTCTTAAAAAGATCATGTATGGAAATCAAGTCTAGTATACTTATGACCATTTTCAACTTTCTCTACTTATGTTATCCATTGGTCAAGAGTGAAGCTGGTAGGTTAGAGCACATTTACTTCTACATCCTACTTGAACATCATTGTTAACTCTCATATATAGAACAAATATGTTTTGTCAGCTTTTAGTTCTAAGTATAAGATGAAATTCTTTCCAGAAAAGTAAATATACAAAGCATGACCAAGTCACAAAAGCGATTCATTATTGCCTTCTTATTAATAATATACCTTTGTAATTACTTCTGTATATTTGAAAAAAAAAACCTTTTGAAAAAAGATATATATTATACAACTATATTTATGATCAAATGGTGAGTTAACTCACTTCTTTTCAAATCTACAACCAAGCACAAGCCTCTAACTTAATACCACTTCCTACATTAACCAAAGTAAGCTCCAAAACCCAACATAACATCATAAATAAACAAGCCCTTAGCCTAAAAGGGCTATAATTGCTTATGGCCAAAAATTGGGTCAGGGGAAGGGAGGTTGTGTGCTCCTTTTCTCCAAAGTTTGAGTTGCCAATCCTTATTGCTATGTTGTGTTAGGCCTATGGCTTGAGTTTGGAGAAGTTCCTTCATGATTCAAAACAGTATATGTGAAAAGAGAAGAAGATGAAGAGAATTTTTTTCTATGTTACATGGATTATCGAACCATTGTCCTAACCACTTAAGGCGCTTAAATGGGCATTTCCAAGATTCACTTACTACCTCCTACCCTTTATGATTAGCCAAGAGCCCACTTCTCCTCCCTACTTTACACCTCGTTCTTTACTTAGCCCTTAAGCATTCTGAAAATACCCCTCCTCCAAAATATGTTCACTTGACATCATCAAAGCATTTAATTGGATAAAACGCACTAAATATTTTTAGTTAATAATTAATTATCAACTAATATTTCAAGCAAAACCAAAATGTTCGAACAGTTTCTATCTAATAAAAACCGTTTATCAATGAAATGTTTTTCAGTCACATTATCAATATTTACTCAAAATATTTATTTTTTGTAAGCAAATTTCAAAAACAAGTTTTCCACCATGTTTTATTAAATAAAGTGAGTTTAACAAAGTTATTAATTCTATTTTATAACACTTAAACATATTTCAAATGTTATGATCTTCAAAGACGATGTGTTCAAAAATTACGGATCGCCACGCATGCCATCACAATGCAACGCAAAGCAGCATACTGATTACGATTGTACTACTGCTAGGATAACTTATAATTATTATGTCTTTTTTATACTAAGAATATAGAATTGCATATTTGATAACTTTCATATTAAAGTTATAACATTTTAGTGACTTTACTATGAATCTTTCATATTATTCTTAATAAATATAAATGATTTTAATTGTTATTAGTACAATGTCGGTTTCAGTAACAAAATGGTATTAAATCTATGGGTTTACGATGCATCAATGCCTAATATTATATATGTATGTATGTATGTATGTAATACATATTATTAAAGCAAGAGACGTTTCATACCAACGAGTCCTCCTTAGGGGATCTCAAACCATATAAGCCGTGAAGCTTTCATATACATCCTAAGTTAATTTGGTCAAATTCTATAGTTGACTAATTGACTATCTAGTCTTAAATGATCATGTATGGAAATCAAGTCTAGTATATTTATGACCATTTTCGACTTTCTCTACTTACGCTATCCCTTGGTCAAAAGTGAAGCAGGTAGGTTAGAGCACATTCACTTCTACACCCTACTTGAACATCATTCTTAACTCTCATACATAGAAAAAAATGTTTTGTCAGCTTTTAGTGCTAAGTATAAGATTAAATACTTTCCGTAAAAGTAAATATACAAAGCATGACCAAGTCACAAAAGCGACTCATTATCGCCTTTTTATTAATAATATACCTTTATAATTACTTCGGTATATACTTCAAAAAAAACTTTTGAAAAATGATATATATTATATACTAATTTATTTATAAAGCTTATATGCTTAATAAAATTCTAAAACAATTTAAAAGACAAAATGCTGCATAAACCTTTTAATACTTTAACAAAATATTTAGCTAATTTTTCTAGAACTATATGTATATAGAAATACTTTAAAAATAATTATAAATATGTATGAAATATCCATTTAAAATATTACATAAAATAAACACTTTATAATTTATTTAAAAATTTCAAAAAGCATGTTATAAAAAGCATGTTTTACATTTATTCAACCTTTTACTTTAATAATTCATAAATAATTGTTGATAATATATTTAAATCTCAAACCACTTTTAAAATACTCTAATACATGTTAAACACTTCTAAAAAGAATGTAGAAAAATATATTAATCAAATATCATTTTAAAACCATTTTAAGTTTCAAACAGCAAACAATAGCGTTTACAGAACTACTATATAAAGTTTGGAAATATCTAGAAAGTGTTTCAAATTTCTGTTTATGCCACAAAATCAGTTTCAAACCTTATGTGTTCAATTCGTTTTCAACATGCTATTAATGTATTAAGGTCCAATTTTTTTACAGTAAGCATTATGCTCATAATACATCATAACAATGCCAAGAAGCTCTTGAGGATATCTTTACAAAATATATTAAAAATTGACAAAAATAAGGCATTTTAAACTGCTTCTACAGCAACCTTTTGCTATAGAATCCCTTCCATGTTTAAGTCCTAACCAAAAAATATCCAGTCTACCATATATGCATAATTTTAAGGCCATGTCACATGTTATGGAAGGTCGTAGAAGAAATGATATGTCATATATGGTTTTCATTTGTTTTTAAAAGCTAGTATAGTCCAAATATAATTTAGCTAGTTAATGTCTTTGTTATAGTTTTACAAGCAATATTATACAACTATATTTACAATCAAATGGTGAGTTAACTCACTTCTTTTCAAATCTACAACCAAGCACAAGCCTCTACCTTAATACCGCTTCCTACTTTAACCAAAGTAAGCTCCAAAATCCAACATACCTTCATAAACGCACAAGCCCTTTAGCCTAAAAAGGCAATAATTACTCATGGCCAAAATTGGGTTGGGGAGAGGGAGGTTGTGTGCTCCTTTTCTCCAAAGTTTGAGTTTCCAATCCTTATTGCTATGTTGTGTTAGGCCTATGACTTGAGTTTGGAGAAGTTCCTTCATGATTTAAAATTGTATATGGGTAAAGAGAAGAAGATGAAGAGAATTGTTTTCTATGTTACATGGATTATCAAGCCATTGTCCTAACCACTTAAGGCGCTTAAATGGGCTTTTCCAAGAGTCACTTACCACCTCCTACCCTTTATGATTAGCCAAGAGCCCACTCCTCCTCCATACTTTACACCTCGTTCTTTACTTAACCCTTAAGCGTTCTGAAAATAGCCCTCCTCCAAAATATCTTCACCTGGCATCATCAAAGCGTTTAATTTGGCTAAAACTCACTAAATATTTTTAGTTAATAATTAATTATCAATTAATATTTCAAGCAAGCCCAAAATGTTCGAACAATTTCTATCTAATAAAAAACTGTTTATCGATGACACGTTTTTCGGTCACGTTATCAATATTTACTCGAAATATTTATTTTTTGTAAGCAAATTTCGAAAACAAGTTTTCCACCATGATTTATTAATTAAAGTGAGTTTAACAAAGTTATTAATTCTATTTTATAACGCTTAAACATATTTCAAATGTTATGATATTCAAAGACGATGTGTTCATAATTATGGATCGCCGCGCATGCCATCACAATGCAACGCAAAGTAGCATACTGATTACGATGGTACTACTTCTAGGATAACCTATAATTATTATGTATTTTTTATACTAAGAATATAGAATTGTATATTTGATAACTTTTATATTAAAGTTATAACATTTTAGTGACTTTACTATGAATCTTTCATATTATTCTTAATAAATATGAATGGTTTTAATTGTTATTAGTACAACGTTGGTTTCAGCAACAAAATGGTATTAAATCTATGGGTTTACGATGCATCAATGCCTAATTTTTTTCACTTTTTATTTTTTTAGCAACGGATAAATGGTTGTAAGTAACTTATTACAACGGGCAATATCAATTGTAAATGGTTTGTTGCAACAGTTAAATAGTTGTAAAAGAGTTTACGACGGACACCTGCAACGCCAAAAAAAAGTTGTAAAAACCTCCAACCCTATTACAACTTCACAAATTAAACAGTCACTGCAAGTTGCAAAATGAGTATTTTGTTTCAGTGAGATCGGCTTTGGTGTATATAGTATTAGATAAAAGTAGAGTGAAAATAAAAGAAGAACGACCAAAAAGAAATTTGTCTATTGGTAGACTAATCAAATTCATTAATTTTGAGTTTATTTAATATTAACCCATTTGTTTGGAAAAATGAGAAGTTTGGATTCGCTTTTCAAATTATAAGATAAATAACCAAGTAAGGTTTGATTTAAGTTCATATGTACATGGTATTATATTAGATCATTCACTTTTGTACTTTCATAGTTGATAGTTTTAAAATAAAGTTATCGTCCCTAGGATAATTGGAGTGACTTCACTTTATATCTTATATAACTATAGTCCACGGGATAATTTAAGTGACTTCACTTTATATATCTTATATATTAAAAAAACAAGAAAATAGACACAAGAAATAAGTAAAAAAAATTAGTTTCAGGGATAACAAGTTTGTTTTTAGTCTAAGGGACACTTTTTAGTGTGAACGGAAAATGATAGTTGCAACTATCATTCTGTGATTTACGCTAAAAAGTGTTGTTCAGTCTAAAAAACAAACTTCATGTCTCCGAAACTAAATTTTTGTCGAACTTTTTCCTTGATCCTAAAAACCCCTTAAAAGAATAACAATGGTGGTTGAATTGATTTTTTTTTTTTTTTTTAAATGGAGTGAAGGAAGAAAAGATGTTAAACTGAGAATTATTGCACCACCATCCAGAATTCATGATCGTTATGTTTTGGTTAGTATTTATTAATTTTTTACACTAATCTACTTAGAATGAATGAAGTTCAAAAGTAGATCGTTCTTAATTATATAAAATAGCTAAGATCGTTTCAGTTGTTGAATATAATAAACTAATGTAGTCGATTTTAGATTTTATATATTACCTAAAATTTTTAAGTAACAAGGACCTCAATGGAAAGAAATATAGGTATCTAAGTGAACTAAGTCATTTCAAAATATATCAAGAAATCAACGTTAGAGAATTTGTAATTTAAGTACTTTGAAATAAAGTGAAGAAGGAGAGTGAGTTTATATTCAAATTAATGTTAGAGTATTGGAATTTAAGTTCTTTGAAATAAAGTAAACGAGGAGAGTGAGTTTATTCTAATATAGATTAGATATAAGGATTGCCGGCAGAAATGTACTTCTAGTCTTCTTAATAATATTCTTAACAACGTGAGTCACGCATTTAAATTCTAAAATTACGAGACAAAGGGAAACTTTGAATGAGATGTTACATCCTCTCAAAAATAAAACATCCCAAATGGGAACCAATTTCATTTTCATGTGCAGTAATGAGAAACGCAAACACCGTTAAATTGAGAACCGATTTCAGCAGAAATGTAGAACTATGCTGCTTCGATCCACAAAATTCGGCCTGATTTGCATATGGAGAAGACGTGAAACGTGGGATTCAAAAGACTAAATTCAAGAGAGTGGCTGGACATGTTTTGATCATAAATCGTGCCTGAAAATCGGTTCGGTTAAATGGGAACCGAATTAAACTTTCAACTCTAATTTACTAGTTCGTCCCCTTGCTAATTTGTCTTTCGTGGTTGCGTTTATTTCTCCAATCAATCTGCTGCATATGATTTTGACCACAACTCAAACTTCCTCAGGATTTCCAGCTTCATGTAATTCAGTGTTCACTAACCCTACAATTTCAGTTGTATATCCATTTACGCCCATGCGATGTTTTTTAAGAAAATATAAAAATCGTCATAAAAGCTTTTAAACCCCTTCTATATCATATGGTTTTGTGGGTCTGATTGTGTTGGCAGTGCCTAAATCAAGGTCAAATTTGGTAATCTACGCATGTAACTGAAACTATATGGTACAATTATCAAAATTTGCAATCTTTTTACATCCTTTCATAAGGATTAACTTTCGCATTAAATTTATGTTCTATTAATATGTTTTTAAACCCATTTACTTTAGATGTTATGTTAGAAACCTAGAAATTATTCATTAACAATTCTTTTGTATAGTATTGATTCAATAATTGAATTTTTGTTGGCTATGAATGTAAACATTAAAAGTTAGTTAAACACATTAATATACGCAACAAAGCCATGGTGGTTTGAAGTGATGTTAAACAACTAATTAAATATTTGGTAATCAATTTTTTCAAAAGAGATGCATGGTCTGCTTGAGTACTACACAAGTTACTGTGAGAAATGCGGGTTACGGATATTAAGGCTGGAATAACACTAAAGGGGGGTTAATAGTGTTTTATGGATTTTCTAAATCTTTTTGAAACTTATATAATTTAATCACCAACAAATGCAATTTACAGACACAGATATAATCACAGAATCACACACGGATGCAAATACTAAATAAAAGCAGTAAAAGAAAGAACACATAAGGATTTTATACTGGTTCGGAGTTACCCTACATCCAGTCTCATACAATCGTACGGATTTCTTATCAAAATAATCTCCCAGATTACACCCTCGGCTTCAAGGCTACGACGTACACCTCCTATATTCGAGTTCAGAACAAACTCTCTTAATTTAAGCAGGCTACAAGATCGCCTAATTGATTTCCGAGGCTACAATCACACCCAATTGATTTCAAGGCTCAACCGCACTTTTTACTCAATAGTTTGATTTACAAAAGATTCTATAACTCTGAATAGTACCGAGATCTTATGGAGAGAATGGTAGAGAATCAAACAAGAGATAATCAAATTTGATTCACTTGGTATTTCGGCTAAGTATAGTTTAGGATTCTTTTAGAATAAATGTGGAAGATGAAGAGGAGATAAAACAAGTAAAATTATGATTAAAATTCGTTCAAGGACATGAGGGTTTGAGGGATGTCGACATGCTCAAGGAAAAATTAATGTTTAGATTTTCTTACTAAAATGGGTTTTTGTAATTTGTCAAATCAATTTCTAAACTTTGTAAATATATATATAAATGTAGTTTAAACATATAAAAGAGTTTAGAAAGTAATGTTTAATATACATAATTTAATCTATAAAATGATTTAAAATCTGAGTATATAAACATTTTAAATCTAAATATTTAAAACAAGAGATGGTTTGAAAACAAGGAAAATTTTGAAATCAAAATGATAAAAATAGTTCGGAGGCTAAAATATTTAAAACAAAAGAGATGTCTTTTTGAAAAGAAAGTTTTGAAAACATTTTTTAAAAACAAGAGATATATTTTTGAAAAACTTTTTATAAAATTAGTGGATATCAAAATAGGACCTTTATATGTTCTGTTTGCGTCAAAATTGGCCACAAACCCCAAATACCGTGAAAGCACAAGTGTATGAATACAAATCAGCGATATTCAAACACAAATCACAGATCTCAGCAAATAGCCCAAATATGTTTGCACAAAAAAGGGGCAAACACCTCCAAGTTGTATGATTTAGTTGATTTTATGTTGTTCGTAGTGATTTGGATGGTTTATGCAAATATGTAAAAAACAGGGACTAAACTGTAAAAGACACACAGATTTATAGTGGTTCGGCCAGAATGTGCCTACGTCCAATTTATATGTTATTCTCCTTTTCCGATCTGATTACAAGTACAAAGCTTGTAGTACAAGTGTATTAAAGTTGTTTGAAAGTTCCTTCCAGGCTTGAGCTCTCAAACTTGTCCCCCATTGTTGTACCCCTGCCCCTCTATTTATAGAGTGAGGCTGGGGGCAGGGGTCTCGGATGTATATAGCTGCTGGTGGACCTGGGCTGAAACAATCTGGCATGGCAGTGCTGGTTCGGCAGCACCTTGGTTCGGCGGTGAGTGGTATGTTGTTTGGACCGGTGGAAGGTAGGGAATGAGTTTGGTTCGGTGGAAGGTTGGACCGGTAGTAGCGTAGAGATGAAGCTGGACCGGTAGTAGCATGGTTCGGTAGAGGCTGGTTCGGTGGTGATTGGAGGTAGGTTGGTTCGGCAGTGGAGGGTAGAGGAGTTGGTTCGGCAGTGGCACTTTGGGTTTGATTCGGCAGGTAGTGGAGATGCCAAATGATCCCTTGTGTTGGGAATGCTGAATGAGCCTTCATATTTGAGAATGTCGAATGAGCCATGTGGAGTTCGAATAGTATGTCCCTCCTACCTTGCATCGATCATATCTCCTTCATACGAACTCTGATTAACCTGAAATTTGAAACATAGCCTCTCCTAATCCTCATCATCATCTCCAAACAATTTCGTCCTGATCGGAGCTTAACCCCGACATCCAACATTCCTTACCAGTTTGTTGATATTCCAGTTTTGACCAAAAAATGGGATAACATGTTCCACTAGATATTGCCGTGGGTTCCATCCCACTAGAGTTCCATCCCTTTAACAGACTCGAAGTGGATTCCATTCCATGAACAAATTTCGAATAAAGATGTAAGTGCTTTCAAGAAGTTTTAACATAATTATAAACTCAATACTTATCTTGTACTCTTGAAATCTTGATATCTTGATACTCATAAGTCTTCAATCTTGATATCTTCAGTCCTGAATCTCTATATTATACAGTCTTCATTATTGGTACCTTCATGTTTATATCCCGCATATACATACATACATACATACATACATACATACATATATATATATATCAAAACTATAATGTTGGTATTTATATTTTATGACAAGTCCTAAGGTTTTTGCCATCAAAATCATCATCTCAAGGACTTACAATCTCCCCTTTTTTGACGATGACAACCTATGTTTATAAAATATACTTCTCCTTCACTATCACTCCCCCTAAAACTAATAACTCCCCGTTAATCTAAGCCTAACTACTCTATTTTATATTTCTTCCCCCTTTGTCATCAACAAAAAAAATTATCCTAAACTAATGTAACTCACCCTTAATCTAATACTATCCATGCTAAATACTAATAAGGAAGTGTAATAAGCAAAACAAAAATTTTAGTATATACGATGTTATATTTATATATATATATGGAACATAAACACACGAATATATTTAAGTACATAAATTATAGAATAACACTACTAACGAAAGTTTTTGACAATTGGAAATTTGTGAATCGAACAATTTGGATAATGAAAACAAAAGTTTCCATGTTGTTCGACCAAATTCCCATCTTTATCAAGCCTACGCAGACCACGTTGTCGTCTTGTTTCATAGGTGCTTCTTCCTCTTTTTCTTCTTCCTCTTCGCTGTGCTCTAAGGGGTTATGCACTTGAATGTTGGGAGAATCTTCTTCAATCACAATAGGATTTGCATGATTATCTATTAGGAATTGTTGCAAATTCCGAAGAATTTTGCCTTGCTTTTCTTGTTCTTTTGTCATCCTTATTTGTACAACTTGAAGTTCAGTCAACATTTGCATGGCATCCTTCATAGATTCTTCAATCTTTAGCACATGTGCCCGTGTAGTGCGTTGGAATGGACTGGAACGAGAAGAAGGGAAACAAATAGTGTCATTTTGGTTTGATTTAGCGGAGGAGGCCATTAATTTTAATTTTCAGAAGTTTATTTTTTAGAAAGAGAAGTGAGAAGACAGAAAAATTCTAAATACATAGGTTTATATAACTACCAAACTGATTATAAAGGGAAAATCCAATTTTCAAAGTCTAACGTCGTATGTCGACAAGTTGGTTGGGGTATGTCGACATCCCTATAAAAAAATTGGTTTTCTTGTATATCTCTGTTTATTAAAAATATATGTTACTATATCGATATTCTATATCTCAATTATTGAAAAAATGCCTAGTTCTCTTCTTAACTTATTAAATATATGTTGATTTAAGGGTTTGGTTAAAATATCAGCAATTTGATTCTCCGAGTTGATAAATTCAACAGAAATAATCTCTTTGCTTATATTATCTCTAAGAAAATGATGTCTGATATCAATATGTTTAGTCCTAGCATAATGAGTAGGATTTTTAGATAAATTTATTGCACTAGTATTATCACCATAAATTGGTGATTTTGAAATTGTTAATCCAAAATCTTTTAGGGTTTGTTGCATATAAATGACCTGAGAGCAAGCCAAAGCAGCAGAGATATATTCTGCTTCAGTTGTTGATAAAGAAACAGTGTTTTACTTTTTACTAAACCAAGAAACTAGAGAATGCCGCCAAAAAGTGACAAATTCCACTTGTACTTTTTCGGTCAAATTTGCACCAGCATTGTCAGCATCACAATAAGAGATTAAATCAAATGAATCATTTTAGGGTAAAATAAACCATAGTCAAAAGCATGTTTGACATATCTTATGATACGTTTCACAGCTTTTAAGTGAGTCTCTTTGGGTTGAGATTGGTATCTTGCACAGAGACAAACACTATGCATGATATCAGGTCTACTCGCAGTGGTATAGAGTAGTGATCCAATCATTCCCTTATATAGTTTTTGATTTACATCTTTTGAAACATCTTCTTTATTTAAAGCTTCATTGGTTGCCATAGGAGTGGGTTTTCCACTCGCTATAGTCATACCAAATTTACTAACTAGATCCCTAGCATATTTTTCTTGACTAATAAATATACCATTATCTAATCGTTTTATTTGTAAACCAAAGAAGAAAGTAAGTTTACCTATATGACTCATCTCAAACTCTTTTGTCATTATTTTAGAAAATTCTTTATTCATTTCATGATTAGTTGAACCAAAAATAATATCATCTACATAAATTTGTACTAGTTGGGTATCATTTTCATTTCTTTTAATGAAAAGAGTATTATCTACTTTACCAATTTCAAATTTTGATTGTAATAAAAAATATCTTAGTCTGCCACACCATGCTCTATGAGCTTGTTTCAGACCATATAGAGCTTTCTTAAGATTGAAAACATGGTTTGGAAATTTTTCATCTTCAAAGAGTGGAGGTTGTTTAACATAAACTTCCTCTTTAACAAATCCATTTAGAAGAACACTTTTAACATCCATTTGAAATAATTTGAAACTATTATAGTTTGCGAAAGCTGTTGAATATGCGCTTTGCGCTTATATGATTTTTGTTTGATGATAATAAACATATATACATTCGTTTAAATGTATTTGTTAATGTACTATTTTATTTTTCATAAAATAAATAAATATTTGCTGAATAAAATTAAATGACACAGAATTTGAATTCAAACGGAAATTTTATTCAAACAAATATTTATTACAATTTTGAACAGTACAATTTCAATCTCTCACTATAACTATACAACTTTGATTACAATCACATCACATTTCACATTTACAGTTAACCTCACTACATATCACTCACACTCGTATTTTTATCTTCAACTGCATTCCAGTTTGAATCCAACATCTGAGCAATCTGCAAAAATATTCACTAACGCAGTAAAATTGAAAAAGAAATATTTTTGCAATATAAAATGAAATACGATTTTTGAAAATATGATTTGCCTCGGTTATTTGGGTTGTTCGTCATCATTCACACTTGATTTCATCACAAAGTCGTACACATAGATATTACAGGGACAGGTATACATAAGTGGCTGCAGTACACACACATACATTTGTACACGTGTGCACTGCCCCGCCAACTCGTGTGCACAAATCAAACAAAAGCACTGTTAACAATTCAGCACAAGGTCAAACCCAAATAACACACGGGATTCAACTCAAGGCAGAATACAAGCTGCAGTATACCAAAGTGATACAGATACATGCAAATTCGACAAGCAACTGAAGGCAAAAGGTCCAAAGTATCACTTACAACATGTATGCAGCCCAATGAACCAGTGACAACAAACTACAAACTCAACAAGACATGTACACAAAGCATAGTGCACCGAAGGAGCAGCAACAATGAAACTGACTCGAAGCAGTAGTGACAGTAAGCAATGCAGCAACGATGGTCAAGTAATATGCATCAGGCATCAAAACAATGTTCAAGACATCAAGTGATACAAGGTCAGGGAAGCAACCAGGATGGAGCAGAGACAAGTAAGGCATAGCTACTGCACAGCAACATGAATGAAGACTACAGGTCTCGATGTAAATGAAATGCACATGATAACATCACTGCAAATTATTCATTCAATAGGCAACAAAGAATGGCAAGACACAAGACATGGGGGCACTGGACTACAGCTCGACCAAATGGCCAACATGATCAAGAAATATAACATGCAGTGCTGTGCAAACACAAATGGAATGCAACAGTGAAGCTCAACATTATCAGAGAGCATATGGAAGGGTCAGACCAACAATGGAACAACAGTTCATATGAACAAGTGTACAAATGCAAAGACCAGTGATATAACTCAGGTGCAACAACCATGGTCAAGTCAACATAAACAATATCAAGCTACAACTCAAATGAAACAACTCCACTGACTCAAATGAACTGTTGACGATGTGCACTGAACAGAAGCAATGCAAGAAGAAAATTATATGTCAAATTATGATGTGAACACAAGCCAGTGCACAACCATGTGACAATATCAAGTTCTTACCAAATCAAGAAAACATCAAGATGATCAATGATCAGACTTATACATGAATCTGCACTAAAACAAATAATGGCCAGAACCGAACCACAAGCAATCATACCAAATGCAGAGAGATGAATCAACAGTCACAAATCAAGTACATGAAGATGGCAACCCACAATATCCACAACAAACAACTCAGTAACCAGAAGCAACAACATGTACAGTGATATGCAGCAAAGTAAACAACACTTTGAATAAAATCGAGCATGAGTACAGTTTGAACAATATCCAGAAGAGCAGTGTAAAAAATTCAAAATGGCCGAAGTCATCAGGTAAAAGAAATTGAACTCACGATTTAAAGTCAGAGCCTTAGCAATAAAGTAATTCACAAATCAGAAATCAAGTGTGAGACAAATTGAAACAGTCAATGCCAAGTCGAACCAAGCAAATTGATCACGAAATCAAATCAATACCGTGTGAATCAAGCTATCAAAAATACGAAATTGACAAAGTCAGATCAATCCCAAGCATCAATACAAGATCGAACGACTATTGACAAATTCAAATATATTTAGACGAACGTAATTCAAGGAATTCGAACGCATATATAACCCAATCATCACTGGCAAATTAATCATCGAGTTCAAGTATCAACTTAGTAAAGCAAAAGGAAACAGTACATACCGAATTCACAAACAACGAACTCGATCAAGCAACTGCAAACGAGCGATAGTCAACCATCAGAGAAGCAGCGAGCTAGGGCAACATATCTCAGATCGATCGAAGAAATTGAAGCCCTGATTTACACAAGAGCCGAAGCCCTAATTGGAACAAAGGGAACGAAGCCCTAAACAGGACGAAGCCGCCATTATTCTCACGAACGAGACAAAAGGATCGGGTGAAATAAGGGAGTGGGCTGGCCTTATTATTACAAAAGGGGTTTTTGTTTTTTAATTTTTATAATAAGGCTTTATTATATTGTTAATTAGTTTTAGGGCTATTTTCTATTGTTTTTTAATTATTGTTTTTATTTTACGAATCAAAGAATTTGTAAATCACCACCTAGGGTTTAGGTAGTGTCAGATTGTCTAGTTAGAATTAGTTCAGTGAGCAGGGTGTGCGAGTTTACAAAGCTGTATAGGCGGGAGCAGAGTTTGCGAGTAAGCGAAGCTCTATAGGCGGGAAGCAAAGTTTGCGAGTAAGCGAAACTCTATAGGCGGAGCAGGGTGTGCGAGTCTAGTAGAGTGTTTGTGAGCGGGAGCAAATGTTTGCGAGCAGGGTGTGCGAGTCTAGTACAGTGTTTGTGAGCGGGAGAAAATGTCTACGAGTCTAGTAGAGTGTTTGTAAGCGTGATACTGTTTAATTCTAATAGAAATCTGTGAATGCAGCAGTAGGCAGGGGTTGCCGAAGCTGGGTAAATTTTGTGTGTGATTTACTTTTCAGCATATTTATTTCTGTAGTTTATTTCTGTGTTTAAATCGAGAAAATTTGCTATAACCCTATTCACCCCCCCCCCCCTCTAGGGTTAATCTAGATCCTACAAGTGGTATCAGAGCCCGGTATATTTTTTATTTAACTCTAGAGTCATGAGTCTACAAAATAATGCTTTTTCTGAGGGGCAATCTATTGCTAGGCCACCCATGTTTAACGGGAACGATTATGCTTATTGGAAAGTTAGGATGGGTATCTATCTTAGTTCTGTTGATTATGATGTTTGGGATATTATTGAAACTGGCTATAAACCTCCCACTATAATCGTTGGTGATACTGAGATTCCTAAACCTAAGGATAGGTGGGATGCTAACGATAAGAAATTGAAAACGACAAATGCTAAAGCCATGAATGCTTTGATATGTGCTCTTGATAAAAATGAATTTAATAGAATTTCTCATTGTACAACAGCACAGGAAATATGGCATACTTTGGAGGTGACACACGAAGGAACTTCTCAAGTCAAGGAGTCTCGGCTAGCCCTATTCAGCAATGAATACGAAAACTTTGTGATGGACAAAGGCGAGAGCATAAAGGATATGTTTGGACGCTTTTCAACTTTGGTATACAATGCTAGAGCGCTTGGGAAGGTATTCACTGAGGTAGAGCTTGTGCGGAAGATACTACGAGTTTTACCAATGAACTTTGAGGCAAAAGTCACAGCAATCCAAGAATCGAAAGATCTGAGCAAACTAAGCATGGAGGAGTTGATTGACAACTTGATGACATATGAGCTTGAGTTAAAAGCAAAGGAAGAACGCAACAACTCCGAACCAAAGAAGAAGACGATTGCCTTAAAGAGCAAAGAAGAAAGCGATGAAGAAGATCCAATTGAAGAGCTTGCAATGGCTGTCAATAATCTTAGAAGATGATCTAGATTCAAGCCACGCAAGAAGAAAACAAAGAGCAATAGGTCAAAAGATTCCGAAAATTCCGATAATGAACTGACGTGTTATAACTGCAACAAGCCTGGCCACATCAAACCAAAATGCCCACTTCTCAAAAACAACAAAGAAAAGAAAAAGGCGAAGAAGGTATTTGCAGCGACTTGGGATGATGAAGAAGGAGAGGAAGCTTCGGATAGCAGCTCAGAGGAGGCTAACTTATGTTGCATGGCAAAATCAGAATCAGAAGCAACCTCCGACGAATCTAGTGAGGCAGGTGAGTTTTCTTATAAAGAACTTGTTTTTATGTGTTCTGATCTTACTAAAGTAGTTGATGCTCTCGAATCTAAAATTGAAAAATTGAAAACTGATGGGAGAGAACTTGCTCGTAAAAATTTTAGGTTAGAAACTGAACTTGAAAATATTCAAAACCTAGAATGTAAAAAATGTAAGATTTTAGATTCAGAATTATCAAAACTGAGGAATAACTTTGAAAGTCTTGAAAATGAAAACTTGAATCTTAAGGAAACCATCGACACTAGGAGAAAGGATTTTATTAATCGATGCACCTCACTTGTCACTGAAAACTCAACATTAAAAATCAAAGTCCAAAATCTTGAGAAATCTTTGAATAACTTTTCAAGAGGCGAAAAATCTTTCAACATGCTATTGGGAAATCAAATTTTTGCTAACAATAGAAAAGGACTAGGCTTTGGGAAATCACAAAATGATGATAATGCAAAAAGTAAAAGTGTTTTTGCTCGATCTGAAATAATTGGAAATCATGTTGAAAATCATAGTCATAGGAACACAAAATTTAATCAAGTCAATTTAATGAGCACGTTTTGTAGAGAATTTGGACATAATCGAAATAATTGTTGGTATAGACCCAAACACGTGAAAACTATACCAATTTGGGTTCCAAAAGGCACAAATATAAAATCTTTGAAAGTCAAACAAATTTGGGTGCCAAAAGGAACATATATAAATAGTTTTGGGTCTCCAAAAACATATTTTTCATATTCTGCCACTAACAACAATGGACCTATAAAAACAAATAGGTCACATAAATCTTTTATCGTGTAGGTGTGGTGGCAGGCTAAGGAACAACAACAGTGTTCTCTAGATTTCGGCTGTTCCAGAAACACAACGGACGACAAAGCAAAGTTCCTTAGCCTAGTATAAAGGTGACAGAATCACAATGGGCAATCACGAAAAATTATCGTAAAGGTAAAACAGGTAATTGTTTTTAAATGTGATTATCTGCACCATACTCTAAATTAAAATCAGCCAATATTGAGATAAACAAAAGATGATGATTTTGATGCTATGTTTTTTTATAAAAATATTGACTAACCATCTTTAAATAGAATTACTTGGAGTAATTATGATGGATGACTGATTCGAACTTAATTGATATGATTTTTTGACTTGTTCTTATTTATGACATTGATTTGCGCTTAATTGATGACCAATTAGATTTTCAACTTTGAACTAATCCATATAAATTTGTTCGGTCAAATGATGGTATTTGATTACTCATGCTACATGTAGATATATTTTGGTCACTACTTGTAAATTTGCACGATTTCAAATTTCATGTGAAAGCTGTTAAAAAGGATTTTTTGAAATTGTTGAAACTTTATGAAATTGTTGAAACTTCAAGAAATTGTTTTTGAAATAATTATGATGATGATTGACTGTTGATTATTCATGAATATAATTGTTTATCCTATGGTTTCTGCAATTAACATCATGATATTTGTTTGAGTGTTAACACGGCTTAAATTCAAATTCAAAAGAATGATGTTAAGTTTGAAATTTTTGGTGCACATTTCATGGTTTGATTCAACAAGTGAATATTGAGTGAAATTTAAATTCAGATGCAGATTACACTGGTAATATAGTTGATAGAAAAATTATTAGTGTAACGTGATTAATTTTTTTTTGAAACATTCATTTGCTGCATCGTTTTTTTTTCAAAGAAAATATCTGCATATTTTTTCATTTGAAATAATTTTCAAATAGCAGAAAATTTTGTTATAAAACCCCCTCGAGAAAATCATGTTTGACCATATTTACAGCTTAATCATTTTTGGAAAATTGATTTTATAATTTTTTAATTTTATTTTAAATGACAAATTTTGACTAATCCGACTCCCTTTGATTATCGAAAAGATGAATAGTGATTGAAAAAGAGATGAGTGTTGATATTTATCATATATTATAACTCGAGAAAGTATAATTAGAAAATTTCTTTAGAATTTCATAACAAGAGTTATAAAAACTTTTTTGTTGGGTAAAAATTCCATGCCCTATCATCTTTCTATCGACCATCACTCATCAAGATCATATTTAGTATGTAAATTTGTGGTAGTTTACAAAGGAAATCAGTTGTTCTTCAATATCTTTAAATCTGTGAAGGAAATTATTTGTGCTTCAACTTATTATATTTAGCAATAAAAATAAATATCCAAAGTATTCACTCTCATTTAAAAGTCCTCACGGTCATGCATGGGTGAATTACTTGGATTTTTGATTATGTGCTTCCATGCTCATTTAAAAGTCCTCACGGTTATGCATGTATGGAACGCATATCAAAAATAATTGATTCAAATAGACAAGTTGATTCTAATCCCATTTAAAAGTCCTCACGGTCATGTGTGGTTAGAAGATACTTGATTTCATTTTTTTTTTTAAAAATAAAAATTGTGAATACTACTAATCTCATTTAAAAGTCCTAACGGTTATGCATGGTTAGTAGATATTCAAATTTCCTGAAATAAATATACCACAAATAGACAGAATTGTATGATTTTTGATGATTTTATCCCCATCACTTCTGAAAGTGGAATATGCGCTTGACAAGGGTAATTATGATTTTTGTTTGAGTTTTATTGAAATTTAATATTTATATTCAATTGAGTTAAATGTTAGATTCATGTCTATCACTTCATCCCTATTTTTACAACACTGTTATTCTTTTGCTGATAACAAAAGGGGGAGAGAAAAGTTAAGATTTTGTCAAATAGAATCAAGCAAATGTCAAATAATTTTCCATTTGCATATAGGCTCATTTACATATTTTTATTTGTATGCATATATGTAGGGGGAGCATCATGTAGAGATGAAGCATTTAAATAGGGGGAGCAAATTGAACGATCAAATACATTTAATACATTCAAAATCTTAAATATGTTTGTTATCATCAAAAGGGGGAGATTGTTGAATATGCGCTTTGCGCTTATATGATTTTTGTTTGATGATAATAAACATATATACATTCGTTTAAATGTATTTGTTAATGTACTATTTTATTTTTCATAAAATAAATAAATATTTGCTGAATAAAATTAAATGACACAGAATTTGAATTCAAACAGAAATTTTATTCAAACAAATATTTATTACAATTTTGAATAGTACAATTTCAATCTCTCACTATAACTATACAACTTTGATTACAATCACATCACATTTCACATTTACAGTTAACCTCACTACATATCACTCACACTCGTATTTTTATCTTCAACTGCATTCCAGTTTGAATCCAGATCTGAGCAATCTGCAAAAATATTCACTAACGCAGTAAAATTGAAAAAGAAATATTTTTGCAATATAAAATGAAATACGATTTTTGAAAATATGATTTGCCTCAGTTATTTGGGTTGTTCGTCATCATTCACACTTGATTTCATCACAAAGTCGTGCACATAGATATTACAGGGACAGGTATACATAAGTGGCTGCAGTACACACACATACATTTGTACACGTGTGCACTGCCCCGCCAACTCGTGTGCACAAATCAAACAAAAGCACTGTTAACAATTCAGCACAAGGTCAAACCCAAATAACACACGGGATTCAACTCAAGGCAGAATACAAGCTGCAGTATACCAAAGTGATACAGATACATGCAAATTCGACAAGCAACTGAAGGCAAAAGGTCCAAAGTATCACTTACAACATGTATGCAGCCCAATGAACCAGTGACAACAAACTACAAACTCAGCAAGACATGTACACAAAGCATAGTGCACCGAAGGAGCAGCAACAATGAAACTGACTCGAAGCAGTAGTGACAGTAAGCAATGCAGCAACGATGGTCAAGTAATATGCATCAGGCATCAAAACAATGTTCAAGACATCAAGTGATACAAGGTCAGGGAAGCAACCAGGATGGAGCAGAGACAAGTAAGGCATAGCTACTGCACAGCAACATGAATGAAGACTACAGGTCTCGATGTAAATGAAATGCACATGATAACATCACTGCAAATTATTCATTCAATAGGCAACAAAGAATGGCAAGACACAAGACATGGGGGCACTGGACTACAGCTCGACCAAATGGCCAACATGATCAAGAAATATAACATGCAGTGCTGTGCAAACACAAATGGAATTCAACAGTGAAGCTCAACATTATCAGAGAGCATATGGAAGGGTCAGACTAACAATGGAACAACAGTTCATATGAACAAGTGTACAAATGCAAAGACCAGTGATATAACTCAGGTGCAACAACCATGGTCAAGTCAACATAAACAATATCAAGCTACAACTCAAATGAAACAACTCCACTGACTCAAATGAACTGTTGACGATGTGCACTGAACAGAAGCAATGCAAGAAGAAAATTATATGTCAAATTATGATGTGAACACAAGCCAGTGCACAACCATGTGACAGTATCAAGTTCTTACCAAATCAAGAAAACATCAAGATGATCAGACTTATACATGAATCTGCACTAAAAATAATAATGGCCAGAACCGAACCACAAGCAATCAGACCAAATGCAGAGAGATGAATCAACAGTCACAAATCAAGTACATGAAGATGGCAACCCACAATATCCACAACAAACAACTCAGTAACCAGAAGCAACAACATGTACAGTGATATGCAGCAAAGTAAACAACACTTTGAATAAAATCGAGCATGAGTACAGTTTGAACAATATCCAGAAGAGCAGTGTAAAAAATTCAAAATGGCCGAAGTCATCAGGTAAAAGAAATTGAACTCACGATTTAAAGTCAGAGCCTTAGCAATAAAGTAATTCACAAATCAGAAATCAAGTGTGAGACAAATTGAAACAGTCAATGCCAAGTCAAACCAAGCAAATTGATCACGAAATCAAATCAATACCGTGTGAATCAAGCTATCAAAAATACGAAATTGACAAAGTCAGATCAATCCCAAGCATCAATACAAGATCGAACGACTATTGACAAATTCAAATATATTTAGACGAACGTAATTCAAGGAATTCGAACGCATATATAACCCAATCATCACTGGCAAATTAATCATCGAGTTCAAGTATCAACTTAGTAAAGCAAAAGGAAACAGTGCATACCGAATTCACAAACAACGAACTCGATCAAGCAACTGCAAACGAGCGATAGTCAACCATCAGAGAAGCAGCGAGCTAGGGCAACATATCTCAGATCGATCGAAGAAATTGAAGCCCTGATTTACACAAGAGCCGAAGCCCTAATTGGAACAAAGGGAACGAAGCCCTAAACAGGACGAAGCCGCCATTATTCTCATGAACGAGACAAAAGGATCGGGTGAAATAAGGGAGTGGGCTGGCCTTATTATTACAAAAGGGGTTTTTGTTTTTTAATTTTTATAATAAGGCTTTATTATATTGTTAATTAGTTTTAGGGCTATTTTCTATTGTTTTTTAATTATTGTTTTTATTTTACGAATCAAAGAATTTGTAAATCATCACCTAGGGTTTAGGTAGTGTCAGATTGTCTAGTTAGAATTAGTTCAGTGAGCAGGGTGTGCGAGTTTACAAAGCTGTATAGGCGGGAGCAGAGTTTGCGAGTAAGCGAAGCTCTATAGGCGGGAAGCAAAGTTTGCGAGTAAGCGAAACTCTATAGGCGGAGCAGGGTGTGCGAGTCTAGTAGAGTGTTTGTGAGCGGGAGCAAATGTTTGCGAGCAGGGTGTGCGAGTCTAGTAGAGTGTTTGTGAGCGGGAGCAAATCTCTGCGAGTCTAGTAGAGTGTTTGTAAGCGTGATACTGTTTAATTCTAATAGAAATCTGTGAATGCAGCAGTAGGCAGGGGTTGCCGAAGCTGGGTAAATTATGTGTGTGATTTACTTTTCAGCATATTTATTTCTGCAGTTTATTTCTGTGTTTAAATCGAGAAAATTTGCTATAACCCTATTCACCCCCCCCCCTCTAGGGTTAATCTAGATCCTACAAAAGCAGGTAGAATTCCAAAGGCTTCTAATCTTGCTACGGGTGCAAAGGTTTCATCAAAATCTATTCCTTCTTCTTGACAATAATCTTGTGTGACTAATCGAGCTTTATTTCTGACGACCTCACCTAGTTCATTCATTTTATTTTTATAAACCCATTTAGTTCCTATAGTTTTATCCTCGAGCTTAGGAACAAGTTCCTAAACATCATTTCTGGTGAATTGATTCTGTTCTTCTTGCATAGGCAGAATCCGTGAATCATCAGACGGTGCTTCCTTTAGATTTTTATGTTCAATAGATGATAAAAAGCTACATTACTCGTGTTATTTAGTTGATTTCTAGTTCTAACAACAGATTCACTAGTATATTTTATATAGGATGATCTTTTAAAAGCTTAAACTTTTTATTTGGATAATTAAGTTCATTATTTGTTTCAATTGATTCATTATTTAGGGTAGCATAATCTTCTTCATCATTAATTTGTTGAACATCTTTGAAACTTTCATCAAACAACACATGCATTGTTTCTTCAATGATATTATTTCTTAAATTAAAAAGTTTATGTGCTTTACTTCTATTAGAATATTCGATAAAGATTTTTTTTCGGATTTAGGATCAAATTTATCCAAATTGTCTTTTGTATTTAGAATGAAACATTCCTTCCAAAGATTCTAAAAGAAGATACCTTTGGTTTCTTCTGGTAAAGAAGTTCATAAGGTGTTTTATTAGTTAATAGTCTAATTAATATTCTATTCAAAATGTAGAAAGCTATAGCGACTACTTCAGCCCAAAAATATTTTGGTAAATTACTCTCTAAAAGCATTGTTCTAGCACACTTTTGTCGTCCTATTTTTATGTTGTACCACTCTATTTTTGTTGTGGAGTTCTTGAAAAGGAGAAATTATGAGTTATTCCCTTTTTATTGTCGAATCTCTCAAAATTTTCATTTTCAAATTTCCAACCATGATCACTACGAACAGTTATAATTTTTAAAGAAAGTTGGTTTTAAAGTCTTTTTGTAAAAAAATTAAATGAATCAAAAGTATCATTTTTATGTTTCATAAAAATTGTATATGTAAACCTAGAATAATCATCTACAATTACAAAGACATACTTATTGTGATTTATTGATTGAATTTGAGATGGACCAAACAAATCTGGATGAAGTAACTCAAGAGGTTTTGAAGTTGAAATCATATCTTTTAATTTGAAAGAACTCTTCCTAAATTTTCCTAATTGACAAGCATCACATATACTATCTATTTTAAAATTCATTCTACGAAGACCTCTTACTAGATCAAGTTTAGAAAGTCTAGATAAGAGTTTAAAATTCAAATGCCTAAATATTTTATGCCAAATCCAAGGGTCATTTGTATTAGCCAAAAGACATAGATTATCATTTGAGGTTTTCATACTAAGATTATAAATATTTTTCTTCCTAGTTCCTTCAAATAAAATATTTGAATTATTATCTTCGATGTGACACTTATCTTTTTCAAATTTAATTTTGTATCCTTTATCGCAAAGTTAACCAATGCTAAGCAGATTGTGTATCAGATTCTTAACTAATAAAACATTAGAAATAGTAGGAGTCTTAGAGTTACCGACATTGCCGACGCCAATCGCATATCCTTTTGAGTTGTCTTTGAAATTAACCAATCCTCCATCTTTATAGATAATATCATTCAGCATATCTGGATTACTAGTCATGTGTCTTGAACATCCACTATCACGTATCCACTTATTCTTCTTGATTTGCACAATTTGTCCATTAAATGTTGATTCTTCAACGGCCATATAACATTTTTCTTTTTACACAGAATACAAACTCGATAGATAGCTTGATTTTCTATAATAGCTATATGTAGACTTATGAGACAATGATGAATTGAACAGTTTTAAATTAGTGTTAACAAAATCCTAAAAAATAGCCATTTATTAAATTTTTCCAAATTCAGATTATGAAAACTTTGAAAATCAAGGCTCTAATACCAAGAAATGCGGATTATGGATCTTAAGGCTGAAATAACACTAGAGGAGGGTGAATATTGTTTTATGTATTTTCTAAATCTTTTTAAAACTTATGTAATTTCATCACCAACAAATGCAATTCACAGACATAGATATAATCATAGAATCATCCATGGATGCAAATACTAAATAAAAGCAGTAAAGGAAAGAATACACCAGGATTTTATACTGATTCTGAGTTACCCTACGTCCAGTCCCATACAATCACACGGATTTCTTATCAAAATAATCTCCCAGATTACACCCTCGATTTCAAGGCTACGAGGTACACCCTCCTGTATTCGAGTCCAGGGCAAACTCTCTTGATTTAACCAGGCTACAAGATCACCTAATTAATTTCTAGAGGGGCTACAATCACACCCAATTGATTTCAAGGCTCAACCACACCTTTTACTCAACAGTTTGATTTACAAAAGATTCTATAACTCTGAATAGCACTAAGATCTTATGGAGAAAGTAGAGAAGAATCAAACAAGAGATAATCAAGTTTGATTCACTTGGTATTTCGGTCGAGTATATGTTAGGATTCTTTTAGAATAAATTTGGAAGATGAAGAGGAAAGAAAACAAGTAAAATTATGATTAAAATTCATTAAAAACAACAGGTATATATAATAGAGCAACTGTCATATCTCTTCGTAAAAGTTTACGACAAATAGACACTTCTTTTGAAAACTTGAATTTTGAATTTAACGGATACCATGTCGACATGGGGGGTTGAGGGCTGTTGACATGCTCAAGGCAAAATTGATGTTTTGATTTTCTTATTAAAAATGATTTTTATAATTTGTCAAAAAAATTTCTAAACTTTGTACATATATTTGAATATAGTTTAAACATATGAAAGAGTTTAGAAAGTAATTTTTAATATATATATATATATATAATCTTAATCTATAAAGTGTTTTAAAACCTGAGTATATAAATATTTTAAAGTTAAATTTAATATAAGAGATGGTTTAAAAACAAGGACAGTTTTGAAATCAAAATGATAAAAATAGTTTTGAGGCTAAAATATTTAAAACAAGAGAGATGTCTTTTTGAAAAGAAAGTTTTGAAAACATTTTTTAAAAACAAGAGATATATTTTTGGAAACCATTTTTATAAAATTAGTGGATATCAAAATAGGACTACTATATGTTCCACTAGATATTGTCGTGGGTTCCATCAAGGTCCCATCCCTTTAATAGGCTCAAAGTGGATTCCATTCCACAAATAAATTTTGAATAAAGATGTAGGTGCTTTCGAGAAGTTTTAATATAATTCTAGACTCAATACTTGTCTTGTACTCTTGAAATCTTGAACTCTTGATATCTTGATACTCATGAGTCTTCAATCTTGATATCTTTAGTCTTGAATCTCTATACTGTACAGTCTTCATTCTTGGTACCTGCATGTTTATATCATGCATATACATATATATCTAAACTATAATGTTAGTATTTATATTTTATAACAAGTCCTATGGTTGTTGTCATCAAAACCATCATCTCAAGAACTAACAGTTACATGGTTGTTTAATGAAATACACAAGGTAACATGTTATAGTACCACCCGACACTAACTAAATATATTATTAAAGGAAGCCGGTTATTCATATCAAGGTGTCAAAATGGTCAGTTGGTCCTTATTAAATGTTTTTTTTACCCCACTATGGCGTGTGATCGTCCCTATCGAAAACTCACAATATCCAAAAATGAAGTCCATTTTACAATGCCCTATTAATTATGAGGGTACAAAATTAAGGAAGTAATCTATAATATTAGCAAACATTCTACTTACAATCCAATTATTCTCTGGTTCATTGTCTAACCATGAGAACAATTTTCTATTGCTTACCTTTTTCTAGCAGCTCAATCTAGATAAATATAACATGTAGTCCATAAAGTGTGTATTTATATGTTCTAATGAAAGTTCAACTTTCCATTTTCCATTTCTACATTGGTCATCGAAGAAATTATAAACTTCGATTCTATTTCAAAAATTTGGTAAATTCTGCTTGGATCCGGTTCGTAAATTACTATATTTTTTGTAAATATGCCAAAAAAATATGCAATATTAATAGCAAACTATTCAAACTACATAAAATGTACAAAACATACCACATAAAAAAATTAATCAGCAAAATGTTTCTTTGAGCACGATAGGAATTGTGATTATCATTGTCTTCATATTGTGTCAGATTATAATATTCTTGAAAAACATACTATTGCATTTGATCTGAATTTAAAAATATTGTCATCATATTATCAAATGGAGAGTCTTTATCTTGGCTAATGGACGGTTCAGCAGTACATGGTTGATTAACTTCACGATATGAATAACCTCCGATATAGTCAGAAGTAGAATACATATAACTAAGAACACTATTGGAAGTGTACATGCCATTATAATCAGTTGATCTTCGAATTTATATTTCTTCTCCGCTATAGTGACATTCATCTCTTCTAGGATATTTTTAGGCAGGTCTTTGAAATTCATCAAGAGTAGGACTAACAAAATAACCACTAGATCAGTCAATATCGTAACCACTAGCATTACCTAAATCATCACTTTGAACTACTATTTTCACTACTTTTATATGTTGTTCTTTGTGTAGATATGTTTTCTATCATCAAGTAGCGAATTATCAACTTCTCTAGTACATTATGCAAGTGGATTCTCCTCGTGAAAGATGCAATCTAGGTCAATAAGTTATATGTGTCGTTTAGCATGACATACTCTTATTTGCATATTATAATGTGAAAATACCAAATTTTCTAAAATTTCCATTTTTGATTAGTTTCTTGAATTTGTATGAATCATCACAAATGTTATCCAATTTATTTCACAGTTCGAGGAAGAAACCAGTTGGCTAAGAATATGCACTGCTAAATATGTTAAATTAGGAGCAGTTTCCCTATCGATTATTAACCACCAAATAGGAAGAAGACACAACTTAACTGCTTGTTTTTCTTTTGTTAAACCAAACACATCAAGTTTCATTTTGTGTTTTTTACCTACACAACATTTATTTATAGACCATGTGATTGCTTGCATTAAATATATAATAAGAACCATGAGTAGTTGAGCACTATGTTTTATCACCACTTTTGAAATTTCAATTTACATAGCAATATTAAGTACCATTTTTTCAAGAACATTTTCCCATCCATTTAAAACTTCGTCATTTACTGCATATCTCCATATTGAATATGGAGATTATAAAATAACCAAAATAATTTGATAATTTAAAGAGATATTGACATGCTAAGTAGTTATATAATTGTGTAAAAATAAAAAATATTTTCCTTTAGCATGAATAGATCGATGCAATTGTTATTTCCATTTTTTATCTATTACATTCCAACATTTTTGGTATTGTCTTGCACCAATATTTTTCTTAACTGATTCATTTGCTCGATTCATTGCTCCATACAGATATCACATCCCTAGTTTATCATCGTTGTTCACCGTTCTTAAAACTCTTAGAAGTTGACCAAAACAAGAATAATAAAAGCCATTTTAACACAATTTATCACTGTAAATCAAGTTATAGATAAGAATCGTTGTTTAGTTGTCTTTAGGATCGGGTTAATGAATCTTTGTGCTCCATTCCCTCGAAAAAATCATTCTTCTTAAATTCTCTTTTTATGCGTACGTGGATTCTAATGTAATAAAGTGAGTAGCAAGCCTGGTTACCACAATCCGAAACAGTTCATTATTATTGTTTTTTCCTTCAAATTATGCTAAATAACCAACCATGATTATATACGAATCCTGTTATTGATTGACAATTTACGGTAATAGTTTTTACCTTGAATACTTTTGAAAATCTAGAATCAAATCAATACAATATACTATACGTGGCTTCCAATATAGTTTTCATCTATTTTCCTTAAGCAGTTGAACAATAACTTTATAGTCTGCCCCATTATCAATTATCAATTGCTTAATTTTATCTTCTCCAACAAAATTAACAACATTATCCATTAGACTGCAAATATGCCAAGCACTCTGAATTTTGTAAGCAGCATCTATAAATTTGAGAAAGACGGTTCTTTGATTACAGTACATAATAAAATTTAGGATTTTTCTTCTATTTTGTGTGCTCTAACTATTAATACCAAAGATATTGATTTTGACGACAACAACCACATTGGTACCAACATTTTTTAAAGTTGTGTAGAATATTTTATAGTATTATAAAGGTTTATACAAGTACGGTATAATTGAATTTGAAGATTGAACGGTAGAAAGACTAGAGATCAAGATTCAGACTTGATCATGATATTCGAAGACACAAGAATTTAGAAACAAAGAGAAGAAGAGTTCTAGACTATTATTTATAGTTAATAGACATTAAACTAATTTGATATAGTCCTTGAATAAAAACTTCCTTTTTTTTAAATAATCTCTTGCCAAAATATTTATTTTTAAATTATAATTTTACAAGCATTTTATAAATAGTTTTATATGTCATAATTATTAAATACTACGTTTAAATGTTTTACAAATTGTTAGAAATTTCTAAACATTTTAAATGGATTATTACTTTTCAAATTTAACAAGGTTATGTCGACATAGGCTATATAGATATGTCAACATATGTGTCATTGATGAGGTGTCCTTCGAATTTTGAATAATTGTGATTTTTGGTTACATCTCTTCATGAATAGACATGTCGCTTCAAACACTATATAAAGGGGATTAGATAATGAATATTAATAAATACCTTTTCTACTTTTTTCTTACTCCATATTCTCATTATATATTTCACAAAATCCACTTTCTCTAATCTTCAAATTCAATCTCTAGTTTACTATATTCTTCTCTACAATCTACTCACTGATTTGTAAGTATTCTCTCACCGATTCAAAGATCAAAGTGCTAACAAAGAGCTTTAAGATATTCTGCATCCAAATTATGATTATTTTATTTAGAGTCAAC
Organism: Allium cepa; assembly: GCA_030765085.1. NCBI lineage: Eukaryota > Viridiplantae > Streptophyta > Magnoliopsida > Asparagales > Amaryllidaceae > Allium > Allium cepa. The sequence continues at coordinate 491,791,777 of CM060943.1, forward strand.
AATTACTATTTGTATTGGTATGCTTGTTGCCCGTTCAAATCAAGTAGGTATGCTCGTTACCCATTCAAATCAAGTGGGTTTGCTTGTATCTCAATCAAATCAAGTGTGTGTGTGTGTTTGTTGCTCGATTAAATCAAGTGAGTCTACCCTGAGCTCGGAAAATCAAAAGGGAGTATCTCGTTGCCTTTAAATCGAGACTAATATCCTTGCTACTTGTTTTCAAATCAAAAGGGAGTCTACTTGTTGCCTTCAAATCAAGTAGGTATGTTCTGGTTTTCTTGCTACTTGTTTAAAGTAAGCGCATAAAAAGAAATTGTACGTAAATTGTACAGGAATGGATGTAGGATTGGTTAATCCAAACTAATATCCTTTTCAAAACATATATTTTGCAAATCCTTTCCTACAACCAAACTAGTTAATCAAACTGATTTTAATAGTAATAATAACAGCAATATTCTTTATGCTAAAAACAACTAATAAATGGACTATCTATCCAAAATCTGGATTGACTGCCCTCAAACTGGACTAACTATCCACAAACTGGACTAATTGTCCAAAAACTAGGCTAACTTCCCCTTTAGCTGACTTGGGCCTACCAGGTAAATATTAAATGGTCTAAACATCTGTTAGATAAAACATCTAGACGGCTTATCCTTACCTTGCATCTCTAAGGGTCAACTGATCCTAATGGTTTGGCGGCTTACCTATAACCTACTTTTGTACATAAATATTCCATCCTGTGTGTAACCAACATTTTAGTCTTACCTGTGACTAAACCCTACATGCTGGAATTCTGGACTAGATTAGCCAGGGGCTGATAGCTAATAAGCATAGGGCGCGACCCTATACAATCCTATATGGCCTTCTAATTTGAATCATTCTCTTAGGATCAACTACCCTTTAAATTTTCCTTGAAAAATATTTTCTAAATAATAAGCCTTTTAAATCATACATATACGAAGAAAATACATAATTAGCTTTACTCTAATCTACATTGCCATGATATATATATGCCCACACACACACACACACACATATACTTTACTCAAAATAATGTTGATCAAATTTAACAAGGATTAGCTATCCTTTAAAACAAGTTAATGTCCCTTTTAACTTGAAAACATATAGACTATACTGCCTAGTTAATACATTCGAAACCTTTGTTTTACACCTTTAAACAACCTCTTCGAAACTCTTGAACGTACCCTTTCGAAACCAGGTAAAACACTTTAATTAACTTAGCCGAAAGGCCAAACCATTCCTTTCGAAAGCATACAATCCTAGACATCCTTCTTTTAAAATCTTTAAATATTGTCTTTTGAAAACATAGGAAAAATCTTTCCTTTCAACCCTTTCGAAACCTTGGAAAACCACCCCTTCAAAACCATTCGTCAAACCTTTCAAAACAGTCAAAACTCAATCCTTTCGAAAGCACTTTGGATTCAATTTAAAACATGTGGAATCCTTTCGAAACTATTCAAAAATTTACCCTCGTAACCTTTGGAAACGGTTTCGGTCGAAACCATTTGGATTATGCCTTCAAGTAAAGAAAAAGAACTAGAAACCCGATAAATTGAAAGCACTCCTTTCAAAATCGTTTCTAGGTAAAGAAGTGATGGCGTTGAAACTATCCCTTCAAAAGCATTAGAGAAGTGGTCAAATTTTAGAAAGCAAAGTAAAATATCCCTTTCGAAACTATCTAGGTCGAAAAGTAGAAAGCAACAACAAAGGTTTCGACGCAGTCGAAAGCAATCATTTAAAAAAAGGCGTAAACCAATCAAAACCATTCTTTAAATCAACTTGACTTAGTCAAAAACAAACAAAGTTGAAAGCTACTCAGTTGAAAGCAAGCATACGCATTTTCCCTTAAAATCAAGGTAATGCTTCAAGCCATTCGGAACACCCTGGTTTCGACCATTTACCTTTCGCCTACATCCAATTCACTACATATCAGTTCCCTAGGACCATGTGCATTGATTTCGACAGTATCGAAGGCGAAGGTATGGAGGCGGAACTTGGTGCCGAAAGTATCAAAACGATGAAAAATATGTTTATTTGTCCTTTTAAACTATTTCTTTTATACCTGACCTACTTTGTCTGTCTAAATCTGATTGGTTGCAGGTTTTTCTTTTCAAAAGTGTTGTGGACTTTCCAAGTTTAGAATTTAAATTTATCTATAAAAAGCCCGATCCCTTTCCTTAAATATATAAAACATTTAAGTCCCACACCTTAAATAATTTTATATAACCATTAAAACACTTAGGAAAATTTTATAAAAATTCCAAAAAATCACTATTTATATGTTATCTAACAAATATAAACTTCCGACCTAAACAATTTATTATTTAACCATATATAATTTATAACTCAAAATAACATTTTCTTCACTAGAAAATTCATATAAAATCCACTAAATTCAGAAAAATCTGAAAATTGAAACCCATCTCTAAATTATCATTTTTGATCTTTATAAAAGTCCACAATACATTTGGTTGTCATTTAATGGGGTTTTCACATTAAAACATATCATAACATCAATATGAATAACCATAATTCATCAACAAGTACATATAATCATTCAATCATTCAAAAAACATGGAAAATCAATCAAAATATTCGGAATTCATCTTAAAACCGAAAATAAAACAAATATGAGATGTAAACATTGTTCTCCTTTCCTTTAGAGATTACAGAGATTGAGATGTGAATGGATTTGATTTGCTTAAGCTTTACCTTTAGCTTTTCTTAATCTTCTTCCCCTTTTTCTTATTAATGGTCGTCGGCCTCTTTCTTTTAGAAATTTTGACAAATGAAAATGAAATGGACGTGAGTGGGAATACATGGCCAAGTTTTGAGGATATAGGAATAGCCTCTTTCCTATTAAACCCTTCCTCTAATTCACTTTGACCCTTCTTTTAATTCATTGGTTAAATGGCACCGCTACCCCTTGAAAAAAAAATTCAATCCTCTAATCAACACATTAATTTATTTAATTTAGCTAATTAAATATTCTAAATAACGTTATTTAAAAAAATCTGTGATGTTACATACAAGTAATATATGAGAGCACTAGTAAAGTAAAATTAACTAAGATCGCCATGCTAACCAACCAATTTCAACTTTTTAAAATGAAATCAAATGAGTCCATTTTGACGTGCATTCTAGATTTCAGGATATTGTTCGTTCATTAGTATCATAAAAAAATTCAAGAAGAGGATCAAGTTAGAAAAATCCTTAATTCACTCTCTTCAGAATGAGATCAAAAGACATTAGCAATAAAGGAAGCCAATGATATTAGTTTATTGAAGATTGAAGAGTTGATTGATAATCTAATGTCCTATGAAGCATAAATGTAGGTAGAAGAATAAACATGGTGATTAAAAAGAAACCTATTGCATTCAATTCAATAATCGATGATCCAGATTCAAATGACGATGATGATAAAGAGGAGATTGCTCCTATGACTCGAAATTTTAGAAAGTTTCCGAAATATAGAAAGATGAACAACTATCGTAAAAAAAAATCTACAAATGGAAACTATTTTAAGTGTTACGATCGTGGTGAATCTGGTCACCTACGAAGAGATTGTCCGCAACAAAAGAAAAAAAAGAATTCACCAAACAACGATTCATTCATAAAGTGAAAAAGAGCTTACAACACTATTTTGGATGATTCTGATACTACATCTAGTGACAACGAACCAGATACGGAAAATATCAACATATATTTCACGGCGATGAAAGATTAATCAGAGCAGACAAAGGAATTAGCAAAATCGATACTTTTTACATTTCATATTTTATTTTTATTCAAATTACTTACTATAGCAATAAATCTATAATAATAATAAGTATACATAAATATAAATATATGTAATAATAAGTGTATGTATATATAAATAATATATATGATGCAGAGCAATAAAAACTCTAATGGCGACATCAAGTTTTTCCGAAACCCTAGATTTGGAAGAGGATGATGGAGGATGGAAAACGGTTAAGAGAAAGGGGAATGGACTTTTTCGAAAATAGTGAAGCAGCAACCAAACATGAATAATCGCCAATTGGGGAAAAAAAACCTAAATCGTGGGTATAGGCGGTAGAAAATAATATCGAAATCAAAGGCAAAATGGATTTTTATAAACTAATAAACGATGGGAAGGAATCATATCAGCTGATAGACCACAAGGATTATGAAGAGTCCAACATGATGTGGAGAAATTCGATCTATGCATATATTGCTGGTAAAAGACCTTATTATGTTTATTTCAATGCTTATATCAGAAGGGTATGGAATCCCAAGGGATTTGGGATATATTTCCCAGAAATAATGGATTTTATCTGATAAAATTCGAAAGGGAAGATGATTATGAACGTATACTTAAAGGAGGTCCATGGTTAGGATAGCAAGTTAATCTTCATGAGAAAATGGGAGGTGGATTTTAATTTTGAAAGTGCCATGTAAATAACATATTCTATATGGATTAAATTTAACAATTTAAATTTGGCCTTATGGAATGTGAGGTGTTTCAGTAAACTGGCAAGTTTAAATGGCAAGCTAGCCACTTGATATTGATGAGAACATAAAAGATGAAGAGAATTAAATATGCTAGAGTTTTGGTAGAAATAGATGCAAAACAGAAATGCCAAAAAGTGTTAAAGCAATTGACCAACATGGGAGTGTATACATCCAGGAATGAGAATATGAATTTGTACCTCCAAGATGTGGTGAGTGCAAGTGTTTTGGTCATTCTACCATGCAATGCAATGATAATCAGATTAAACCTAAGCAAGTTTGAGTTGAAAAACAAAAGTTAGATAAAAGTGGATCAACTAGCACTACTGTAGTGGAACCCTAAGTTTGTGAGACAAATTGTGAAACTGGGTTAACAACCCAAAAATGAAGCAACTACAAAAATTATACACAAAGTGCTTTTATGCTTAACCCAGAAACACCATATATACAGAAACAAAAGGAGAATAATGCAAAGGGCTCTGAAGCAATAAAAGCAAAAGATCATTAATCTCAAAGCTCACAGGAGGAGAATTCAAACCAGAAGATCCATAAGCAACAACAACCTGATAAGGAAAAGGAGGATCAGACGGATTCTGATGAAGAGCACCTACCTGAAACATTAGCTGAACTATATGAATTGGACATCGAAATAGAAACTACTGATGAAAAAATAAAAGATAAAAAGAGTGGTATATACATAGAAGTCAATGAGGAATATGATAAAGTATATGCAAATAAAAAGAACATGAAGCAGACAAAAAAGCTAAGGTAGCATCGGCTCTGATTACTAGGAGACGAGCTATTAAACTTTAATGTCTGTTATATGTTGGAATGTAAGAGGTCTAAATGGAGACGCTAGAAAAATAAACCTCTATAATATTAGAAAGAAGTACAGTCCTACATTGTTAATAAATTTACCGAGGACAACTTGGAGTCTTTTAAATATCAAATTGGTAGTCAATGGGACTTCATACATCATAGCTTTAGAGTACTGAAAGGTAGAATTATGATTCTGTGGGATATAAATATTTGGACAACTACCTTGATCAACATATATGGACAACAAGCAACTATTCATTTAAAAATGTGGGAAGCATGGAAATAGCAATAACTTTTGTATATGCAAGCAATTTGGCTTCAAAGAGAAATACATTTTGGCAAAAATAGTTGAAAATTCAAAAATTATACATATGCTTTGGATGGTTGTAGGGGATTTTAATTCTATACTAAAAACAACTGAAAAGTAAGGGGGACTTACAATTAAGGTTTGACATGTGTTTAAATTCAACAACGGTGTACTAGCAACAGGATTAGCTGAAGCATTCCATACATGCTTGAAATATACATGGAGAAGCAGTGCGGCCCAAAAAATACATTCAAGATTGGATAGAGTGTTGGTGAATGCTGAATTGTTCAGTAAAATTCCAAATATTAAAGTGACAGTTTTGCCTAGTTCAACTGGTGATCATTGCCCATTGTTTATACTTTTTAATGATGACAAACATAATAAAAAAGAAAAGCCTTTTAGGTGTACCAATCATTAGTATCTTATTGAAGGATATAAAGAAGCTATGGACTTTATGGCAATTCAAATTCCTGAGGGGAAATCTAAGTACCAATTCATCACGAGGGTGAAGCAGAAGAAATATAGACTCAAAGAACGGAATAAAAAAAGGCCAAAATCTGAAGATGAAATTTTAGACACTCAAAAGCATCTGGAGAAAATCCAATACCAATTAGATGAAGATCCACAAAATGAGAATCTCAATTTAGAGTTTTATGCAGCATAAAGACTTCTTAAATCACAACTGAATAAACAAGCTACAAAACTAAAGCAAAAGGCTAAAGAGAAATAGTTGACAATGGGAGACGAATGCAATAAATTGTTCTGTACTAATATATCCTATAAAAGGAATTATAACAACTTGTTTTACTGCTTGAATGAATAGGGTTTTTCAACAGATAACATTTTAGAGTTGGAGAACAAAGCCATCATATACTTTACAGAGTTATATAACAGGGATTACAATCAACAAATACCTTATGTCCAATCTAGAAGACACATATCCATGGATGGTGCTGCCATTTTGACAGTTGGTATTATTGAAAGGGAACTGAAACAAGTGACTTTCTCGATCCACAATAATTCCAGTCCTGGACCAGATGGTATAGAAGCAGCCTTCTTCGAAATGCACTGGGAAGACCTGAAAGATAGTATGATTAAAGCCTATTAAGAAGCATTTAATTCTGGTGAGTTCATCCTAGAAATTAATAATTCATTTATAACACTTACCCCTAAAGTGAATAAAACAGAACAAATAGAAGAATGTATGCCTATCGCATGTTGTAATGTTACATATATTTTTTTAGCAAGATTGTATGTAAGAGACTTAACAAAGTGCTCCAGATCACATTTCCTAGTGATCGAGTGCATTTATTAAAGGAAGGTTTATATCAAAAAATTACCTAATGGCTCGTGAACTAGATAGAGATTTTAATAAACAAGGAGCAGACAGAATATGTATGAAAATAGACCTGCACAAAGCCTATGATAGAGTCAACAGGCAATTCATCTTACATATGCTTCATGACATGGGAGTACCAGCTAAATTGATAAAACTAATTACTCATTATATATGTACACCAACTATATCGGTGATTATAAATGGTACTCCTAATGGATATATACAATCCAATAGAGGAATCAGACAAGGAGACCCTTTATCCTCTTACTTATTTGTAGTGGCAATGGAATGGTTCTCTCGACAGATGGAATTGGAAGGTCATCAATCAATGATCAAACTAGTGTACAATATACAACCTGAAATCAATCATCTCGTATATGCAGATGACCTATTACAGATGTTCAAGGCAAATTCGTTGGCAATTGAAACAATTAAGGAGATTTTCAAAAATATGGAGACATTTGCAGGATTAAAGGTTAATGAGCTGGAAACAAAATGATATATGAATAAAAGTTGCAAATACAAATCAGAAATCATTTCTCAACTTGGAGTAATAGAGGGGGAACTTCCAATCAAATATCTTGGTGTGCCTCTATCTAATAACACTATCACATATGCAGAAGGTGGAAAATTAATAGATAGTATCAGAGAACTACAAAGTCGGAGATCAAAACTATTCTCATTTGTAAGGAGAATTGAACTTGTCCACACAGTCATTACTTTCAAAGTTAGGTTTTGGTTACAAGCATTTCAAATTCCTGATTGTTCCATAGCAAAAATTAATGCAGTCTGTGCAAACTTTATTTGGAGAGAAGGGGTTCACAAGGTAAGTTACAAAGACTTTTGCATACCAAAAGAGAAGGTGGAGTGGGTCTCAATAATTTATTTGATTTAAAAAGATCTTATGGACTAAAACTAGCCTGGAAAATACTTGAATCTGACAATTTATGGGCAAAATGGATGAAAGTAAGATATCTGAAAGAAAAAATTTAGACCATCAAAATAGGCAACAATGCTTCAAAGACATGTAAAATATACTAAAATATAGGGAGCAATTTAAAAATCACATAGAGAGATAGATTGCTAATGGCCAAAATACAGACTTATGGAGAGATTAATGGATAAACAGCGGAAGTCTAATTGATAGACATGGATAGGATAGTTACTCAGCTAACAATACTCCAAATCATAAAGTTTCAACCATCATAAATAAACAGGAATGGGCAACTGATAGAAAAATTATGACCAGAAACTTCAAACAAGAAATTGGAATTATGCCCTTGTTCACTTGAAGAAATAAAGATAAATGTGCATGGACAACAAAAAAGGCTAGTTAAAGTTAAAGGATGCATGGAAAGACCGTCGACAACAAAAACCCAAAGTGCAGTAGCATAATATTTTCCGGAGTCGATCAAATTGTCCTAAAATGGCACATACTACTTACAAAGCTATCAAGAACTGACTGACAACAAGAGCAGATAAAAAAGCTGGGGGATCGTAGAAGACGCAACATGCAGACTATGCAGTAGAGAAATGGAAACTCATAGTCATATTTTCTTTTCATGCAAATGCACTAAAAGAGTACAGGCAATCCAAAAGTCGAAAAACTTGCATACTGAAGCAGTTAAAAGCCTACGAGAAGAAGTAGCTCATCTGAGTAATCGAACAGATATCTCGGACCTGATGAAGGAAATCAGCAAAATTAGCTTAACAACTACCGTTTGGCACATATGGAGAGAAAGGAACATAAGGTCTTTCAAAAGAAAGCGGAAAAAAGAATTACAGCTTTCAGAAATGATTGCTAGAGATGTAACAATCACTATTGGAAGGATAAAGCAACGTACCAACTCAGAAGAATAAGAAAGGTGACAATTGGAGAATTAAAACGTGAAGGCTGATGAGCGAGAAAATCTAGTAACGACGAAGAAGTCTCCATAGCTCATGCAAAGCAACCCTAGTAATTTGGGAATATTTTCAGTTAGGTTGGAGTTATACTGAAATGTTGTTTTTGTTGGAACTGGACTTGCCCGCAACGGAAGTTATGGGTGAATTTCAAAAAAATTACCCTAATGGATCTTTATCGGGCCTATGAAGTCTAACTGAATTAGAACATTCTAAATTTCATTTAAATAAAATTAGTTATTTTATTTAAATTCAAATATATTAAGATATGAAATTAATTTTATTTGATTTATTTTATACATAAATGTGTCATATATATATACACATACATACATACACACACACACACACACACACACACACATATATATATATATATATCTGTGAGTGCATGTGTAACATAATAATCCATGAAAGGTATTATATGCTCATATGTAGATGTTGGGATTTACATTATAACAGACATATTAGCTCATTTTGTATGTCATGTATGTTGTCCAAATATGTGCATGTGTATGTATTACAAAATACACACGCACACACATGTATATATAAATAGATTACATATAATATATGAATATAAAACATTTATACATATATATATATATAAATATAGAGAAGAATTATTAAAAATTATATATAATTCATGATTAACTTAGTTTTGCAAACATAATAATTTTAGTATTTTAATTTGTAAATATTATGAACAAAATAATGTTTTTATCCACAAATAATTAACATAAAATAATCCATTGATAAAAATTCAAATTTTACAATTTTTGAAAATCAAGGATCATAACATAAAGCTTAGAAAACATCTGGAGATTTTTCAAAATTTAAATATTATTTTTAAAAACAAATACATTAATTTTGGCAATAATTATTTAATATAAAATAATATTATTAAAAGTCAAAATTTTCAAATTTTTTAAATCTAGGATTATGAATGAAAGCTCGATAAAAACTTTGAAGAATTTTTCAGTTAAATTATTATTTTTAATAAATCATAAACAGTTTTTCTGAAATAATATTAATTATTAAAAATAATAAACTTTTTTAAAAAATTCCTAAACTTTTTTAAAAAATTCCTAAATTTTTTCTATATATTTCTGAATGATATAATATTCTTTTTAAATGTGAATTTAATTTTTAATGCAATAATTATTTTATATATAATAAACAATTCAAAAATTCAAGAAATGTTAATTTAAAAAATATGAATATATGTATGATAATTAATTTTAAAATTTGCAAATTAATATTATATATAAATAAGTGTATTTAATTTTTTAAATCATATATATCATATATATATATGCATATATGCTATTATGAGAGAGAAATATACACTAATATATATATATATATGTATGTATGTATGTATATGTATATATGAATTTATTGATAAATATTTATAAAACAATTATTAATGATAAAAATTGATTTTGTATAGTAAACAATATTTGTTTGTCTATATATAACTCAAATAGTATAATAAACAAATTATGCACATAACCAAACTGATTTGTGACAACCGCATCTACTTACAAAAACTCACATATCTAAACATATAATAGCAATATATTTAAACAGATATGAAATTGTTCATTATAAGACCGTAGAATATAATTTAATTATTATAATACGAATTAAAATTACCAATTTAATGATGCCTTTGAATCCACGTTGAAGCAATGACTTCCCTTTCTTTTACTGTTCTTGATTCGTCGGATTGCAAGTTCGGAATCACCGACCTCTAACTATCGAATAGTATTATTTTAATTTGAAATATATTAGAGAATTTTGGAGTGGATTGAGAGCTATGTTTTAACTACCAATGTATAAGGTAATGGCGGCCAGAAAGGTTAGTAATTGTTTTTAGGGATACATATATACATAAAGTTACATTAGAGAGAAACGAGGAAAACCTTTTTATCCATTCTCACTTTATCTCAACCCATTATCTCCAAGCCAATTCTCTATGTTTTAGACACCCCTAGACCATCCCAAAACCAAAATTTTACAACTCTAATGATGGGCCTTAAACCCATCTAAGCCTGAGCCAAAATACTATGCAATTAAATCTAATTTAATCACTTGTCGATATTGTATATCGATCGATATATTTATAACTGTTATAAATATATACATATAATATTATTTATTTCTCGAATCATATTCAAATTTTATAATTAATATTTCATAAATAATAATTAATTTAATTAATTTATCACAATTATAAACTAATTAAATCGTTCGATCTTAAGGGAATTCATTATTTCGGCTGTGTAACTCTTGGGTGTGAATTTGGTCAGCGATCAACATCAAACCATTCTAATGTTGTTCACACATTTCTTAGTAGTGGTGTGATATTATGGCCAAATTTATCACTTACTCATTTTCGGTAAAACTCAATTTTAGTTTAATAAGTGTTGTCCGGTTGTGACATTTGTTCACACTAATTCTCTTCGTCAAAACTATATCACTTTGGACTTATGAAATTTGGTAATGGTAAAAATTCCAACCTCGTCCACCTTCAACTTTATAGCCTACATACAAAGTCCTTGGTTCAATAATAACAATTATCATTAACCGAAATGTTCTGGCCAAAGATTTTGACTTTCATTTGAGTTGAGTTGAGTTGAGGTGACTGTGATACTAACCGCATATAACTGAGGAGACGAATCCTCTCTTGAGTAGTGCTTCACTTCCAATACTTCCACTCGACCCAATTAAAGTCACTCGATGGACGCCATGCCATGATTTTTCTACAATCAAAGCGAAGCTTTCATATTGAAGATCCACAGTATTCTCAAGTCGAGAGAAATGTGTAAATCAGTCACATCGATATTTTATGTTTGACGTTAATTATATTAACTAATAGGAAACTATCGAGTGGGTCGTCCCATAGTTATCCAATAACTATTAGTACGTACCCTCTAGGTGCCCCCAGCGGTCATGAGTAATACACTGTCCAATATTTGAAGAGCGTTACGTACTCCAGTCTCATCGATATCTAATCCCGATGCATCTTGACTAGGAACATTTAAAATGGTATATTTGTTTTGTTGCGATAAATTACTCACGTTACAACACTTTGTAACTACTATCACAAAAAAACCATTTACGGATTTTTCTATTATATATACTTTTAATTAGGTTAATTGATTAATATAATCACATTATATGAAGTATATAATATGAAGAAATTACCTTTTATTTCTAACAAGATTGGTTAACGAGTTAGATATATGTAAAAAAAATTATATAATTGACTAGGGCATATTCCTAACTCTATCAATCTCCCACTTTCACTTGGGGTCAATTATGGAATCTAATTCCAACTTCTCCAATCACTTTTCTCAAAACCAATTAGGCCAGTCCCTTAGTGAATGGGCATGCTATTATGTTTTTATTATCTCCTTTGTCGATTAACTTTCTGTAACACCGATAAAATACCTTTATCATATGAAACGATTCGAAGTATGTCTTTTGGCTTCTAGTGAGCTTTAAGTTCTATCATGACCAATTTCAGGATATTGTTATCTTATAACAATATTATGGGATTCTCAAAATTTGAAGTCACCTTTGGCTCAATTATAAATTTGTGCATTTATATCTATATACATTGGTTTATTGTAGCACTATTCAAGTTAATATTCTCAACATTTCGTTGAATCGACCACAATCATTTTCATATTGAAATATTTTCAAATTAAAGATTTTAACTTGAATTTTATCATTGACATGTTATACTTAATATCACTTATAAAAGTTTGTGTCTAAACATTCCATCATAATGAGTTCGTTGTTTCTATAAACAATCTCTAGTATTACATAAATACGCGAGAACACCTCAAATAACCATTTAGTGATATCAATTTGGATTTTATATTTGCTCCATGTATCAAATACATAAACAAAACACAATATCATACACAAAATAACCTGTATGATAATTCATTTTGCTAATGCATAAGGAATTCAACTTACATGTTCTCCTTTTAATAGGGTGATCTTGTACATCATTTTGGGACAATTCATATATCTTTTATACTCACCATAAAAGACATCATTTACAATCCAAAATTGAGTATTAAAACAGCTAAAGTTGATTTTAATACAGGGATATTATTAAAAATAACAACATGTTGTTTACTTATAGTTAAGAAATATCAATGTACTTTTTAACGTTCTTTCTTATAAACACATGCTTCCTCTATACTTTGATTGAAAATAAAACTATTTTATATTTCTATCAGAATACTTATTCAATCTTGATGCTTAAAAATTGATACATCCGTATCGTTTCTTGGATCATAACCAAAGACTCACAAACCCAATATCGCTTCCACGGACTTCGAGACATTTTTTGTTAATATGTGTAAACGGCTTACTCTAAATCATTATTTAGAATTTTTGTTTCAATACAAGTACCAAAAACTAAGTCTTATCGAGCGATAATTTTATGAGTAAATCTGAACTAACTTGGACATATTAAATACCGAATCTGTTATGCAAGTTTCAACAATTGAAATTTCCGATATTATTCTTATCAACATTGCTTATTTAATTCCAACCACATTAGTCTTTCCAATAAAGACACAATCTCGGTCAATGGATCACATATCTTTGGTTACAACCAGAAAAATCATATTTTGATAGTGTATTTAGAATTCTTTCAAATCTGCACATCCTACCATATAAAGACAACAATCTTAATGGTTTAATTTGAACAATCGAGGATAATATATATTTTCGACATTAATAAAAAACACATAGTTTCTCTTCGATGTACAAGAATACTTATTAGACATTCTAATGCTATATGTTCATTTAGGTTAGTTAATTTCACTTCATCTCATATAATCAGTTCCATCTATGGATCAGATCCAATTACATTTAACTACCAAAAATTTCTCACAGAAATTCCTTCACAATGAAGTTGATATATCTTAAAACAACAATTGTTTCATAGTGCAATAAAATAGGGATTCATAAATGCTTTATGAACCTTTTTATTTATAAAACTGATTTTTCACAAAAATTATGTTCAAAACATAAATATGTCATTTGATGATAGACCATTCCAAAAAACTTTTTGGAGATTCATACAAGATCCCTTATTAACAATCCTTCGACTCGCACAACCTGCCAACTCCTTGGCCTAAGATATGTTGGGATTTCTTACAAACCCTTATCTTGTATGATTTTGTAAACTGTTGTTTAGATAAAATAATATCAACCTTGTGTACCAATCTTGAGTACATGACCTTATAGAAAGAAACAAACTCAACTTCACTCACAATTAATCGTAAATTATCTAACAACATCTGATTAATCCTTATCGATGCATCATTATGTATCACATGGAGTATTGATTTTGAGATTGAATCTATATTCATTTTTAGGTACATTTTGAACTCTTTCCAGTATACTCACTTATTTGACCAAATCAAATCATTTTATTCTATTACATGTTATTTTATTTACTTTTCTTTTATATTCTATGATTTTATCATAAACTTACTACATGTATATTTAATACACATGTTCATGTTGGTAATAAATCATCGATGAATATAACAAAGTATGTGCAACCCTTTTGGTATTAATAGACTTGTGATTGCATACATCAATATGTATTAACATCAACTCTTATGATGCTCCCACTGAATGGGTGCATAGCCATTAATTTCTTGAGATATAATTAACCTATATCATATGATTCATAATCATATAGTGAATTTTTCTCTCAAAACTACGGCTCAGTCTATAATTCCAAAATAACTGTAAATAATATCAAATACATATGTATTTTGTTGCATCACTTTTACTATGAAAACAAATTCCATAATATAGTTCTATTTCATAATGAATATTCATAATACTCATATTGAAATATAGTTATATCTATTTTTTAGTCAATACCAAAAATAAATAATATGTCACAAATAATGTTTGGTATATTTTACGAAAATAATTTTTGTATTTGATGCAATTATTAGGTGCTATATGGCATGCTCCCACTATTTCTGCCATTACTATATAGTATACTAAATTTAAAGGTCCATCATTCACTTAATATTGTTAATATTATTTACTTATTTCATATGCTGCAACTAGTTTACAGAGGAGAGTTCTTTGATCAAATATTTTGAACTCAAATAAATAAATGTTGTAGAAAAAAAATCTATATAAAAATACACTTCGGAATAAAAATTATATTTCATATTCCAATATTAAGTATCAGTTATTACTACAATTCCTGTTTCCAATGTTTCTCTATGAAGCAGAAGTGGTTATTTATTCTCTTCATTCCAAGCTTACCTTAAATTACATCTATTCTTATACATTCGCTTTTCTTTTAAATGATCAAACTATTCAAAGTAAAACCATACTACAATATCATAACAAACCTTTTACAAAAGCATATTCGATTATTCTTAACATTTAGGACATCAAATATATTGCACTTTATGTAAACCGATCAAGATGACATTTCAACAATCGAGTTCTTAGATGTATCTCGTAGTTTACGGTCTTATGTTACATTAACACAATGTGATCATTTTGAAATCATTCAAGTTGAATACATGATCTTAAAATAATGTTTATTGCTTACTCTGAATGAACTAACTTCATCGAAATATTGTACCTCACAAACTATGATTGTTCACCATATAACATTTATATGTGAAAGTATAAGGATTTAATATCCATGGTCTTGAATTGCATTTAGAGTTCAAAAACTCATAAAATGCAACAAATAGTTTAAACCAAATAAACAAATAAGTGACCTACCATATCGTGATGACCTAAGTATATGATACCAAACTGTAACGCCCCACCCCGAGACCCACCTTAGCAAAGAGAATTAACAAGTAATTCTGTCTACTAAAGCAGAGAATAGGGCTGGTTAAGGGCGACCATCTATAATTTTGTCTTAAACATCTATTGAATACGTCGATAAATGCAATATACTTTTTTTTCAACTCAAGTGGATCGACATACCCAGTAAATGCTTAATCCAAAACTATAGGTGACTAATGGATCTATCAGAACAAAATACAATAACTGAATGTAAATCACATCACAGAACAATAATGAACATCATATATATACATATACACTGATACATGTTTAGTACAATACAATATGAATACAATAAATCTGGTACACGACCACACTATATACATCGAATCAAATGTAAAAACATCAGAGTATGCGGAAGAAATAAACTACTCAAGAGAAAGAAGAGCTGATATCCAACATCAACTTCAAGCTAAGCCCAATAGATGATACCTGAAACAACTCGGTCTGACCCGAGTGAAAACACACGGGTCAGGCTAGCTAGAACTTATCATTAGTAAAGGTGATGATAAGAGATAAGGGGAAAACCATTCCATTAATACCAATGGAATGATATAGGTCATTAAGTTATCTCTAGAGTGATACATCAATGGTTCATCATGATTGCATAGAGGGTTACAATATGTATATTAGATAGAAATGGTTTATCTAATTATATATATAACCGAATGAAATGGGTGAGGATATGGACCATAAAGTAAATCTTCATAAGATAATTAAACTTCAAGAATCCATCATAAATAAAACCATCTAATAGAAACTTCTTAATTTTTATACCTCATCTCATCGGTATAAATATAAATACATCTCAAACCCATCATTAACCTCATTATAAAGGAATCTCCATAGTCATTTGTACCTCATATCATTGGTACAAATATAAATCTATCTTAAATCTATTATCAACACTCATCATAAAAGCATTACCATAATTTATACCTCATCTCATTGGTATAAATATATATAATGTCTCAAATCCATCTTGATAGAACCCGGAAAGAGTTCAAAACATCATATTCGAATAGTTGAGACACATTCAAGATGTTACTAGTACTAGACCGAGTACGATTGGAGTCACCACGATGTTCACGATGTTATTACTCAACTCCAATCACCATGATGTTTTTACTCGGATTTGTGACTGGGTGTCATCAAGATGTTCCGACTAGTCAATCACGATGTTATGATGTTATGTGACCCCAAGTCATCACGATGTATGGTACCAAATTACTAGTACTAGTCAAGATGTAAAGCACGTGCTGTTTTCCATGAAGTTTAGATGTTTCGTTTTCACTGTTTTGTTGATGATGCTTTATTATAGCCTTATGTAAGAAAAGGGCTTATTTATATACATGGTTTTATGGTGATTTCGAATACGTACCTTGAGTTTGCTCAACAAATACATATAGTTATCTTATCTCATCTGTTCAATATATTAATAATACTACGCATAACATCCCTAACTTGAGTTTTCACAACAACTAAGGAGTATCTAAGCAATTTATTAATATATATATATATATATATATATATATATATGGTAAAGAACAACATTATATTGAAGATTCATAATCTTTAATATATATATTGAGTGATATCGACTTATAAAATAATATATTTCTTATGAAATACCCCAGTGATTCAAGTGTCAGACACATCAAAAATCACGATATATGTACATTTACATATGTATTTATTTCTCAAGTCTATTTAGGTTTTTTAATGTTCCATGTTTAGTTTATACGCATATCATATAAGTTATATTGTTATATAACTTTTATATTTTATATTACTTATATGATAGTCTTACGTATAATATATCATTAATTAAATGTTATCTAATAAATTTTAGTCAGTTAACTCTGTAATTAATTTTAAATTAGTATTCCAATATAACTTTTATATTGGACATATCTACTATAACATTTATAGTGTATACTATAACTTTTATAGTGTAACATACATATACCATATATGTGTATTTTATTTATTTAACTAACTTTTGATTAATTTATTCAGTTAAACAAATCTTATTAAAATTTATTAAGTTCAAAATTTATCTTATATACATACATGTATACTTATGTTGTCTTAAACATTTTAGAATAACATAACATATATCAACATATGTAATACATGCATATATGCATTAATTAATTAACATATCTAATTAGTTAATTTTATTGTTATTATTAATAAATTTGAAATTTGAAATTATCATACAAATATTTTCAAACATTTTGAAAATATTATTATCCTTTCAAACATTTTGAAACTTATGTAGTATTATAATTTTTATAATAAAAGTGTTTTATTTTAAATTTAACTATTATAATTAAATTCTTTAACATTAATTTTCAAAATGATTTTGAAAATTAGCACATCACCCAAATTAAGTTGGGTCTTTTCTATTAGGAGCAACCTTTGGGCTCATTTCACCTTTCGGGTCAGGTCGATGACCATGTAGTACATGGTACTTGATTGCCCAATTTCAATCCTAGACATTATCTTTCTAGACACCGTACTAAGTGGGCAAGCTTAATTAGTTAGCCCAAATATGACTAATTTAGACCGCATAGGCTATTAGGCTCTGGTACCATTGTTGGAACCGGACTACCCTACAGTGGAAGTTAAGGGTGAATTTCAAAAAAATTACCCTATTGGATTTTTTATTGAGCCAATGAAGTCTAACTGAATTAGAACATTTCTAATTTCATTTAAATACAATCATTTATTTTATTTAAATTCAAATATATTAAGATATGAAATTAATTTTATTTGATTTAGTTTATACATAAATGTATGCGTGCATGTGTAACATAATAATCCGTGAAAGGTATAATATGTCCATGTGTAGATGTTAGGATATAAATCGCAACAGACATATTAGCTTTTGTATGTCATGTATGTTGTCCAAAATATATGCATGTATATGTGTTACAACACACACACATACACACACACACACACACACACTATGTATGTATAAATATATTATATATAATAGTTGAACATAAAACATTTATATAGATAAATATATATATATATATATATATATATATATATAGAAAGTGAGAGAACAATTATAAAAAAATTATTTATTGTTCAAAATTAACTTATTTTTGCAAACATAACAATTTTTATATTTTAATTTGTATATATTATGAATAAATAATGTTTTCATCCATAAATAATTAATACAAAATAATCTATTGGAAAAAATTCATATTTTATAATTTTTAAAAATGTAGGATCATAAAATAGAGCTTAGAAACAATTTGGAGATTTTTCAAAGTTGAAATATTATTTTTAAAAACAAATACATTGATTTCGACAATAATTATTTAATATAAAATAATATATTACTAAAAATTCAAAATTTTATAATTTTAGGATCATGAATGAAAGGTACAAGAAAGTTTGAAGAAATTTTCAATTAAATTATTGTTTTTAATAAATCATAAACTGTTTTTTTGAAATAATGTTAACTATTAAAAATAATGAAATTTATTTAAAAATTCCTAAATTTTTCTACATGTTTCTGAAATGGTATGCTATTTAAAAAAAAAATTAAAATTTTAATGGAATAATTATTTTATATATAATAAACAATTCAAAAATTCAATAAATGTTAATTTAAAAATATGAATATATGTATGATAATTAATTTTTTGAATTTTTAAATTTATATTATATATAAAAATAAGTGTATTAAATTTTTTAAACCATATATATATATATATCTTATATGCATATATGCTATTATAAGAGATAAATATACATTGATATATATATATATGAATTTATCAATAAATATATACAAAACGGTTATTAATGACAAATATTTATTTTTTAGAGTAAAAAACATTTTTCTATACATAAATTAAATAGTATAATAAACAAATTATGCACATAACCAAATTGATTTTTGACAACCACATCTACTTACAAAAATCTCACCTAACTAAACATATCGTAGCGACATATTTAAATGGATATTAAATTGCTAATTATAGGATCATAGAATATAATTTAATTATTTTAATATATGAATTAAAATTATCAATTTAATGATTCCTTTGAATCCATGTTGAAGCAATAACTTCCCTTCCTTTTACTTTTCTTGATTCGTCGGATTGCAAGTCTGGAATCACCGATCTCTAACTGTCGAATAGTATTGTTTTAATTTGAAATATTTTTGAGAATTTTGGAGTGGATTGAGAGCTATGTTTTAACTAGAAATGTAAAAGGTAATGGCTTCCAAAAAGGTAGTAATTGTTTTTAGAGAAACACACACACACACACAATGTTGTATTAGAGAGAAACGAGGAAAACCTTTTTACATATTCTTACTTTATCTCAACCCATAATCTCCAAGCCAATTCTCTATGTTTTAACCACCCCTAGACCTTCCCAAAATCGAAATTTGCATCCCTAATGTTGGACCTTAAACCCATCTAAGCCCAAACCAAAATACTATGCAATTAAATCTAATTTATTCGCTTGTTGATATTGTATATCAATCGACATATTTATAACTGTTATAAATATATAACATTGTTTGTTTCTCAAATAATATTCAAATTTTACAATTAATATTTCATAAATATTAATTACTTTACTTAATGTATAACCATTATAAACTAATTAAATCGTTCGATCTTAAGAGAATTCATCAATTCGGCTATGTAACTCTTGGATGTAAATTTATTCAGCGATTTACATCGAACTATACTTATGTTAATGTTCACACGTCACTTAGCAGGTGGTGTGACATTATGGAAAAATTTATTGATTACATTTCGGTAAAATCCTATTTTTTTTAATAAGCGTTACTCGGTTGTGACATTTGTTTACACCATTTCTCTTGGTCAAAACTATATCACTTTGGACTTATGGAATTTGGTATTGGTCAAAATTTCAACCTCGCCCACATTCAACTTTATAGTATAAATACAAAGTCCTTTGCTCAATAATAACAATTATTATTAACCGAAATGCTCTGGTCAGAGACTTTAACTTTGAATTGACTGTGGTATTAACTATATTTAGCAGGAGAGACGAATTCTCTCTTGAATAGTGCTTCACTTCCAATACTTCCGCTCAACCCAGCTATAGTCACTCGATGGATGCCATGCCATGATTTGGCTATAATCAAAGGGGAGCTTTCATATTGAAGACCCATAGTATTATAAAGTTGAGAGAACTGTGTAAATCAGTCACGTCGATATTTTCTGTTTGACTTTAGTTATATTAACCAATAGAAAACTATCGAGTGAGTCATTCCATAGTTATCCAGTAACTATTAGTACATAACCCCTAGCTGCCCCCACTAGTCATGAGTAATACACTGCCCAACATTTGAAGAGCGTCGTGCTCCATTCTCCACGAATATATCGATATCCAGTCTCGATGCATCTTGACTAGGAACATTTAAAATGGTATATTTGTTTCGTTGTGATAAATTACTTGCTGTTACAACACTTTGTAACTACTATCACAAAATATACCATTTACGGATTTTTCTATTAAAATATACTTTTAATTATGTTAATTAATTAATTTAATCACATTATATCAGGTATATAACAGGAAGAAAATACCTTTTATTTCGAACAAGATTGGTTGACGAGGTAGATTTACGTAACAAATTACATAATTATCCCTATCGCATACCCCTAACTCTATCAGTATTAAATGCAGCCGTATAACTTAGCTTTGGATCGCATAGCCCATTAATTAAGTTTTAACAAAATTTCAATATGTATATATGTGTGTGTGTGTGTGTGTGTGTGTGTGTGTGTGTGTGTGTGTGTATGATAGTATATATTTATGATATAAATGTATTTCTTTGATTTTTTTGAACTTTGAAATTTCGGCCTATATGTCGACATATGTCATATGAATATGTCGACATATTAGACAAAATTTGGAAAACCTTTCAAAAATTAAACTTTCGAAATTCCCTCTCTTTTGTATTGATTTCAAAATTTGGAAAGCCACATTTCCAAATTTTTGAAGATTAATAGGAAACAACTTTCTCAATGAGCTCTTGCACTACTGTAAGTCACTGTGTTAAATTTTGAATTTTAGCGCCACTGCCTGTGAGCTTTGTTGAGGCTGAAGGTTCTCTAATCTCTATATTATCCAAATTGAAGTTCAAAGTGACGTCATCCTCCAAGTTCATTGTACAATTTCTTCATTTAGAGCATTGACTTTCTTAGTCCTCGTCATTTTCTAAAACAAAAGTTTTACTTGATTAGTTGCAAAGTAAAGAAATGGCGAGACGGGGGTTCAAGCCCTCCTTCTACCACAAAAATGTTAAACGAAAAACAGGCTCAACACCTGAAATGTTGTATAAAGTAATATTGTTTTAAACGGTCCCAATAATACCTACGGGCTTCAGTATAGTTATAAAGTTACTCAAATGCTTAAGTCATATCTCCAAGAGTAAAATAGACAAGTTGCATAAATATATGATAGTCCACTACTTGTTCGTTAATGGGCAGAATAGGCAATTCACATATATCACAGTTCTTTGTTCGTATGTCAACGGTAATAAAAGTCATTATGCAAAGTAAACTTTAATTCAGATAAAGGCCTTTGTGGCCTTTTTCAAATCTTTAATATGCAAGTCCAAATTTAATTCCAAGTCCAAAAATAAATCATTTGCACATCGATTATTCAATAATAGTCAAAGGCATACATTCGAAGGATTTATGCAATGCTGTTTATTGTCCAAGTCCTTATATGTAAAGAGTTACAAGAATTATAAATCAATTCTAAAAATTCTCAATTTAATTTAGGGTTTACAACTTATAATTTGAGAAGTATGAAAATTCCCCCTCGCTATGTGGCGAAGGAGGGCTATTTATAGGAGTGTCAATCACGGGATGATTGACATGTGTCAAGACTTGAAATCTGATGGTTCTGATAGCTTCATTTGGTAGAGATCCGACAATACTTTCCCCTTGTAAAAACCCGACATCCTTCGTAGGGTAGACATTTGGCATCCTTCCAATCTTTTAGGGTTCGACATCCCTTATCACTTATCAAAGCTCATCATTATTTGTTACTATTAAAGCTTGTCATTGGCAATATTTCTCCGTATAAGCTAGATATCACTGTTATTTGTAAATGCTCAACAACATTTATTATTATATATAGAGGCTTAATTAACAGTTGTTGTAGCAAAGGCTTGCCATCTCTTAAAAACTCGATATCCTCCTTTAATGTTAGATGTTCGATATCCCATTTTTTGTTACATGCTTAGCAACGTTCTATATTGTCATGACTTGACATATCTTATGTCATTTTAGAAGCTTGCCATCTCTGACTATATGCTCGCTATGTCTGATCATTTTAGAAGCTCCATCCTTATTTTTTATAAGCTCAAAATGTCTTCTATTTTACAAGTTTGGCAGCTTTATCATTTTATAGACCTGACACAACCTCTGTACAAGTTCGAAACTACTTCTACGTTTATAGGCTCGATACCATTTCTTATGTCTATAAGGACTTGATATCTATTCTACTTTCAATTTCTAAAACCCGTTGCTAGATAACTCTAATAATTCACTGATTCCTTTAAGCCATTTAGCTCTTGAGTAGGAGCTTGGTAACTACCTTTACATTAGATGGTTGATACCACCTTGTGGTTGCTAAAGGCTTGCAACGTCATTAAATTGGAAGCTATATACAATCATGGATTTATTGACTCGTCATGCATTTATGGGCCCAATATGCTTTTTTAGAGGTTCGATACGTCGTTGACTTGGAAGTTTAATAAATCGTCATGAATTTATTGGCCTGATACCTACTTTTCCTAATGTTTCCATATCTTCATATGAACTTAGCTGCTTCTTTTTCCGTTGATGACTTCTCAAGCATCCATATGGAGACAACGACCACATCTAGTCTGCTTATGATAGATCGAACATAGTTTGATTTCATTCATTTATTTTAAATTAAAATAAAATAAGAATAGAATTCAGAGATTTTTATATATATATATAAGAATCAGCAAAATCTATATTTTTTTTCACCAAATGAAGTTTTTATAAATAATCACCAAAAGCTGTCAACAGGCCTGACAGGTAACCATCAGAAGGATAGTAAACAAAACGCGGCGAAGCAAGCCGTAACAAAACAAAAACTAATACATTACATAGCTGCCGAAGGCTCCCTCCAGAGAAAGAAGCAAACAAACTGGACGAAATCCAGTAAAGACAGACGATAAAGAGAACGATGAAAACGAGATCCGGAATATTCTCCGCCCAAATCCAAGCATAAGATAAGAAATAACAGTCCCCATACCAAACCTATATAACCAAAGCCTGCAACCAAAAGCCACTAAATGAGAGGAAAAAAGGGGGGAGACTAACGGAGACGAGAAAGCCAGAACCACCTGGCTCAGGGACGGACATCATCCAGTTCCCGCCCTAGTGGAAGACTGAAAACAGAAAAAAGATAGCAGGGCCACTAGGGGACCCAAACGGAAGCTAATCGATCCCTTGAAATGTCTACCACGAAAAGCTAAAAAAACATCATTTCTAACCCGGCGAATAACGGAAGTGGGCTTCATGGGAGTTTCCTCAAAAATTGCCTTATTCCGCGCACACCAGAGGTGTCAGCAGATCAGACAAGGAATCAAGCGGAAGACAACAGATCGTAGAGATTTACCAGAGGATCCGTTCCACCAGGTCAACTGTAAATCCTCCGGCGAGTTGTTGCTACCTCGGATCCCAATCAGATTTCCGAAGTAATTCCAGCAGGATCTAGCTGTGAAACCAGAGAAAAGTAAATGATCCAAAGATTCCGAATTCCCGGTGCCGCAACATCTACAATGGGATACAAAAGGAATTTCAATCCGCTAAAGGTTCTCATCTACTGGCAATCCCTTATGAAGAGTTCGCCACATGAACAGAGACACTTTAGGTGGGATTCTCGTGTCCCAAATGAAAGTGAAAAGAGGGAGAACGGGGGATGAAAGACGAGCCGAACTCCAAGCTTTCAAGATGGAAAATGACCCACCATCCCAACCGGATTGGCCGCCATGAGAGTCAGAGAAAGGTTTGACCGATTGCATGTGCTTCCAAGTCTCACTAGCGAAGGATGGAGATCCGGAAAAGCCCGCAGAGGCCAGACTATGGTACTTGGCACGGAGGAACTTCGCCTAAAGGGAATCGTTAGTCCCAAACCTGTACCACAACTTGCAAGCAAAAGCCGAACAAATATCCTTAGGATTTCGCAATCCAAGCCCGCCCTCGATCTTGGGACGACACACCACGTCCCATGAAACCCAGTGATGACGGTGGTTGTCAACCTTCGACCCCCAGAAGAAGGAAGATGCCAAAGATTGGAAAGATCGGAAGAAAGAGGCGGTAGGAGACATCGCTGCGAAGACATGAGTACCCAGCGAGCCTAACACCGACTTGATTAGAACCAATCTTCCTGCCTGAGAAAGAATCGAAGCATTCCAACGAATAATCTTTCCCCTAGCTTTGTCCGTCAGAGGATCGAATAGGCGTTTAGTTTCCTGCCTCTGTAGAGAACAATACCCAAGTATGGAAGAGGTAGGGAAGCCACCCTGAAGCCTGTAAACGAATGGACCCAGGAAACCCTGGAATAATCCATATCCTTCGCATGAACGAAGCAACTCTTCGAAGAGTTAACGAGCTGGCCCGAGCATCGCTCGTACTGATGGATAAATCGAATCAGCCGACGAACAGACGTCCGGTTACCGTTGGAGAAAATGACAATGTCGTCCGCAAAGGATAAGGAGGAAACGAGCGGGCACCTTCTCGGAAGGCCAAATCGGTGAACCTGACCGAAAATCGTTAAGGTGTGAATCCCTCGAATGAAAGCCTCAGCCGCAATCACGAAAAGAGAAGGTGATAAAGGATCACCCTGACGTAGACCCCTTCCAGCCTTGAAGAAACTATTGGCTGATCCGTTAATGAGAACGGAAAACCAATAGTTAGAGATTAACCACCAAACCAAATCGATAAGAGTTTCTGGAAACCCAAAGGCACGCAGAACTCTAATGATGAAAAACCACGACATACGATCATAAGCCTTCTCCATATCGAGTTTGAAAACAACATTAGATCCTCTAACCTTCCGGTCAATCTGGGAAATCAGCTCCTGGGCTAACAGGACGTTATCAGTGATCAGACGACCTTTAACAAAGACAGCCTGAGAGGAGGAGATGATACGATCCAAGAACGGAGCCAAACGATTGGCCAACACCTTAGAAATAACTTTGTTGGAGAAATTACACAAGCTGATCGGACGAAATTTCGCGCATGACCGAGGGTTATCACACTTCGGAAATAAAACCAAGTTGGTGGAAGACCAACTAATGGGAAGAATGCTGCTGGAAAAGAATTGCTGGATAGCCAAACAGAAATCCGACTGAATGATAGGCCACACACTCCGATAAAAAGATCCGTTGAAACCATCTGGTCCACTAGCACTGTCCTTGCTAAGAGCAAAGACGCATGCACGGATTTCCTCCGGAGAAGGCGGAGCTGACAAATCGTCGCTCCCCTCTGAAGGGACCAATCTGGGGATGAAGGAGAGGATATCTATATCCTGATCCGCCACAGAAGGTGAACCCAGAAATGATTGGAAATGGGACAAAATGATCTCCTTGACTTCCGCCGGAGACGAAGCCATAGAAAGATCCGGTCTCAAAATTTCACGAATGGAAAGAAGGTTGACTTTCAGAGATTTAAGAACAATGTAATTTTGGAAGAAGTATGCGTTAAAAGTGGGGCATACACCAAATATCAATTAAGGATTTCTGAAGCTTTCTATATTAGGGTATTGAGTATGGGTAAAAATGGAATTCGTGAAAAAGTAAAATGTGCTGGGATATAATAAATAAAGTGAAAATTTAGGGCACGTCTTTTTTTTCTAAACTTATTTTCTAAAATTATTTACAATTTGATCAAATACTGGTATTATTAATTAACAGTTAGAAATTACGCCTAAACTTATACTTTGTTTTTCCTCTCTAGACTCTATCATCGATAAAAGCAACGATAAAAGCAACGAGTAAGAAGATGGATATGCAAGGTCAAGGAACAAAAACTTTAGCCGTTCTTACGATAAAATCGTAAATGAAAGTGGAATGCATCTAATATGGTAAGTTAATTTGCACTACTTATTATTAGTAGAGACCGATTGCTATTTTGTCTCTAATTAGCGGTCGATTGAGGCAAAATGTTATTTTGACCCTTATATAGAATGTCTTAGATATTAACACGAAGACAAATTTATTTTTAAAACATAAAACAACTACATTATGGAAGAGTCATGTCGACACGTTAACAAGTTAAAGCGAAAGTTTATATAAGAAGGAATTCTTCTCATACCTCCAAGTTGCAAACGTTGACGTATAAAAATCTAATCAGGTCATAAAATGCTTTTGGTGTTCATGGTCATTAGACACTACAACAATATGCAATCACTTTTTTAAACGGCCAATCGAAACCAAGCATATGTTTAGCTTTATAAACTATTACCAACAAAAAGCATGCTTTTCAAAAGCAAGCTTTGTATCTAATGTGCTTCTTATCCCAACTGTTATCTAAATATACATACAACATACTATATATATGTAATTCTATGAAGAGAAAACATTGCATGACAAGTCATCTTATTTCATTTATCAAGTGACAAATTCGTGGAGTTGTTTGCAGTATATGCATGCACAATAACTTTTGGTTGCCTAACTAGAAGAAGTTGCTTAACGAGAAGGAATTTATCCTCTTTATTTACAAATGGCTAATGATGCCAGCAGCTTATCCACTCTATTTAAAGTTTTTTCGACTTTCGGCTTTGCAATCAGTGGTATTTGTTTTGCATATAATTTCCACGTAAATGTATATAATACGGTGACTTATACTGGAGAAATATATATATGTACAATGAAGGTTGTGACGTCATGTGAAATATACACGTATAATGAAAGTTAGTTTGTATGCAATGTCATGTACGTGTGGCACAGTGGACATAATATAATATATGTATGTATAAAGATATAAAAATGGATCAGGATTGGGCATTAAGGTGGAATAAGAGGGGTGGAAGATACTTTGATTTGAATAGAAACTAAAAAGAAGCAAAGTGTCGGTAAGTTGAGGTAGGGCCAACGATGAAGAGACGTAACCTTAACACGAGGCCACTTGTACATCGATCAATAAAATAATAATGTGTGTGTATTTGTGACATGGAAACAAACTGCTATTCAGCCGTGTCACACGTGGTGAAGTGAAAAGAGTTAACTCTGTTAGCTAACTTTAGCTTCTTATGGGACACGTGCTTGTCGGCAGCTGAACGCTCTGACTTTCCCGGCTTTTATTTGGTTTAACAGTTTCTAAATTTGTTTGGACAACCACCGTAGATTTGGTGGTTGAGCTCATTTGAACCATATTTTTGATTCCAGAACATTCATAGATAATCAAAAATCGATAGCTTGATGTTTGATATATTTTACGAACATATAGGAGGACACGCAAAAGCAAAAGGAGAACATGGTTATTCCGTTATTTAGTTGTTATCTCTCACACACATCCTTTATTCCTAGGATAACTAGAGTCATATTTGTCTAATGATGATCACGCCTTTGCATTTTATTTTAGCTTTATGATGATCATGCCTTTGCATTTTCAACTTACTCACTCAATACCATAATGCATGCTCACTTACACCACGCCATTGCCGCATTTTATAAAGCATTGTTTAAAAATGAATTCTTGATTTACTTTGAGAGTATTTGTTAGGTCAACTATGGATTGAAGCAGAAATATAACGTTGGACATGCACCAAACATAAAATTTAAGTCTAATATACCATCACTTTTTTGCATATTCTCTTTTCTTCCTTTTTAACTAGTTTTGCATATCTCGACACGAAATTCACTCTAGCCAGAACAAGTAAGAACCTTACTGTTTGCGGGAACTTTTAAATATCAACTTATTCGCTAAGAGTTTAAAGGAGGATTTTATCTTGAATTTTGATGGTTGCCTAAGTCAAAATAAAGATGACGCAAGTTAAATGAGGCTAACACAAGTTAAAATAAAGGAGTTATCACAAGTTAAAAAACTGTAATAATCATAAATTAGTTGTGCCTACAAGTCATCTCATTTTATGAATTGATAACCCTCACATATTGTCAAGAGATGACACCACAACAAGTTGTAAGTAATAAAATATATCACATATTATAATCTAACAAGCTACAACTAAAACTCACCCCAATTTATGCTTGAATAAATACCACAAGTATCGAGTTATTTCATATACCAAATAAGCTACCACATCTTATCGGTTGGGGGTTGTCGAGCGTTATCTAAGGAGGGCTATCACATGATACTGATTTGAATCATTGTAATTTACAATTCATAAGGTTTCACATATCAAAGATGGAAAAATTAAGGAAATGCCGTAGAGGCAATTATGTAATTTGTTACATATATCTAACTTTGAGACCAACCATATTCATAATAAAGGTATTTAATATCTATTATATAATTTGTTATATAGTGATATAATTAATTAAGTAATTAATTTTAAAATATATAAATAAGAAAATCCTTAAACGAAATGTTATGTGATTCTAGTTGCAAATAGTTGCAATCACAATATAAAATAACATCTTATTTTAAATATTCCTCATCGAA
The DNA here is from genome assembly GCA_030765085.1 of Allium cepa. Classification (NCBI taxonomy): domain Eukaryota; kingdom Viridiplantae; phylum Streptophyta; class Magnoliopsida; order Asparagales; family Amaryllidaceae; genus Allium; species Allium cepa. The sequence goes on from CM060943.1 coordinate 491,821,223, forward strand.
AAGTTTCGAGAAAGGACATCCGTACACCCCATATTTTTATCACATTATTTAGGATAAAAATTAAATAAATAATGTGGAGATTAATAAATTGATAATTGATTAGCTAAGGATATTTGTGCCATGTTAATGTGCAAACTAAAATGAAATAAGCTAAACTAATGTGTTAGGATATGAGAAGGGCAATATGGGAAATAGATGGAGCTTATAGCCTAAACCCTTAGGAGATAGAATGCTCACGTTCATTTCATTTTACTCAAACTAAAAATATTAAAGTCGGCCTCCATTATCATTCTCAAGAAGAAGGTTAAAGATAGGATACAAGGGAAGAGAAACATTCAACTAAATCAACATCAAATCTCACACCTATAATCTCAAAGCTAAAGTGAATAATTACTACATCCCATTTTATTTTGTTTTTCATTTTAAGATTAGACCGAAATGATTTTGCAAGTATATAACATGTTTTGATGATTAAAATTATATATATATATATATATATATATATATATATATATATTGTTGTTGTTGATGGATTATATATGCTCATGTTAGTTTTATGATATGTTTGACATGAAAACCCTACTTAATGACATTGCCTTGAAAATTTAAATATAGGTCAGAAATGATATTTTAGAGATGTATTTCGATTTTCATAATTTTATGAATTAATATGGATTTTATATTAATTTTCTAGTGAGGAAAATTGTTTGTTAGGTTATATATTATTTTCGGCTAAAATAATTATTATTTGGGATTGAAAATTTTATATGTTAGGCAACATGGTAAAATAGATTTTCTTGGATTTTTTTTAGATTTTTCCTAAGTGTTCTGATGAATGTATAAAATTATTTAAGGCATGAGACTTAAATGTTTTATATATTTAATTAACAAGAAAGGGCATTTTATAAAATGAAATTATTATTTAATTCTGAAAATAGTGGCAACATATTTCTGAAAAGAATTTGTTAGCCAATGAAAATTTGACAAACGAAAGCAGGTTAGTTGAAAAGCTATCATTTTTAAGTTAAAAACAAAGAAAATATACTTTTAGCATGTTTCAGCCTTTATAATACAAACCTTCCAAACATTCCGACAAGGTCAAGAGGTTCAAAGCCTTTGACAAGGTCATACCAATGCATATAATATCAAGTTACTTGGTACGAAATGAATTGGATAGGGTCGAAAGGTTCTTAGTCGAAAGGTTAATGGCTAAAGAGGTTGGGGTATATTTGTTTTATAAACCAAAAGCTTTTACCTGCTTTGCTTTCGAATAAGAGCTTTCGACTTGGTTGCTTTCGACCAGGTCAAATATAAATGTTTTAAACCTTCCGACATAGTCGAAAGAATACTGCTGTTTTAATACTATTCTGTTTTGAAACCTTACGACATAGTCGAAGGGTTTTTGCCGCTTTATAAATGTTTTGTTTTGAACCTTTCAACAAAGATGAAAGGTTTACTTGTTTTGAAAACTAGCCGCTTCTCCATGCTTTCAAAAGGTAGCTTTCGACTTTGGTGATTTACCCTTGTTTTATAAATGGAACTAAAACCTAAATTTTTCGAAAGAGTTGTTTTAAAGGATAGGTTTAAAGCATTCGAAGCAGAGCTTTTGACAAAGTCGGAAGGTTGCTTCCAATGGTTTCGAAAGGTTTTAGTCGAATGGATTTGAAAGGTTTATTTAATGGTTTCGAAAGGTTTTAGTTGAATGGTTTCGAAAGGTTTTAGTTGAATGGTTTCGAAAGGTTTGGTTCAACGGTTTTGAAAGGTTTATTGAATGGTTTCGAAAGGTTTTAGTTGAATGGGTACGAAAGGTTTAGTTCAATTGTTTCGAAAGGTTTCTTGAATGGTTTCGAAAGGTTTTAGTTGAATGATTTCGAAAGGTTTTAGTTGAATGATTTCGAAAGGCTTATTGAATGGTTTCGAAAGGTTTTAGTTGAATGATTTCAAAAGGTTTAATTCAATGGACTCGAATGGTTTAAATGAAAGGTTTTCCAAGGTTTTTTCTAAGGCAATGTTTTAAACCAGTTTTAAAGAAGGATGTCTAAAGTTTTATAGCTTTCGCAACGTTTGCTTTTCAATGATTTCGAAAAATTTGGAGAATAGTTTCAAAAGGTTTAATGTTTGATTTTGAAAGAAAGGATTTCAAAAGTTAGAAAGTGGTTCTTTCAAATGGTTGAATGTTTTCATCAACTAAATTTTAAGTAAAGAATATATATATATATATATATATATATATATATATATATATATATATATATATATATGACATAGTGATATGATTTGAGTAAAGTATAAAGATTATATACTTTTCCTTGTTTAAGTTCGATTTAAAGGTTTTAAATCATTTTGAAAATGTTTTCAAGGAAATTATAGGAGGGGATCCTTAAGTGAAAATGATTCAGATATTAGAATACCAGATGGGACTAGTATGGGGTCGCACCCGATACATTAGCTAATAGCCCTAACTAATTTTGTCCAAAATTCTAGTGTGGATGGTTTTGTCACAGGTAAACTAAAGTTATGGTTAACACTGAAAGAAATATATGTTTGTATACAGATAGGTTATTGGTGAGCTCGAAAAACCATTAGGATCGGGAAAAACTGGGAGATGATTAAGTTAGGGACGGACCGTCCAGAAGTGAAGTATTTAACAAATAGTTAAGGGCAAACCGTCCAGATGAGAAATGTTTAACAGATGGTTAAGGATAGATAATCCCAAAGAAGAATATCTAACAATTTTTAGGTTAATTTTGATTATATTATCTGGTAGGCCCGAGCCAGCTAAAGGTTAAAAGTTATCCAAACAAAACTTGTATGTTTGAACAAATAGTTCATTATTACCAAATATTTGTGTATGTCTACATAATTATAGCTTTACAGTATTTAACCATTGTGGATGCAAGAGCATGGTATATGGTTTTACGAATTTTTTTGCAAAGATATGTTTTAAAAGGATGTTAGTGAGGGAAAACCCATTCCGTTAAGCGGCGTGGTCTCACTTAACATAATTATTTTGGGATACATAATATTATTGACACCAGGCTTTATGTATGACTCGGAGTTTATGTTTCCCCTTTAGCTCTCGGGTGCTCAAAATTAATTTGAGTAGACTGAGGGTTAAGGCCTTTTCAGGTTTTAGAACGTTGACGAATAAGGCTATAGGAGGCAAATGGATAACTACTTAGGATCTGCAGTTCTCGTTATGTTTTGATGGATTTTCTGCTGTGTTGTTTGTATTAGGTCTATTATGACCATATGACTATGATCAACCAAGGTGGTATCTTCATATACCGCTCTTGGCGTAATTTGTAACAATTATATTTGATCTGTGCTTGGGAACGATTTGGGGATTAGGTGTTGTGAACGTGAAACATTTGATTTTGAAATGTAATGAAGAAAAGTTGTTTTGAAATCGATGTTTTATTTCATATTCAAGAGTTTCTGATATTATATATACCATTAACGCAGCCACATTTAGTTGCCGAAAGCTAATTCTATAAATGACTGCAGCATCTGTAGTGCTTAGTTTTAGGCCTCTGGATAGGGGATGTTACAGCTTGGTATCAGAGCATGGTTTATGAAATACTTTAACTAAAAATGATTTTCGAAAACATAATCCTTGGAAATGAGAGTTAAGATCGAGGTATGAGATAACGTTATAGCAACGTACTTATATTTGCTCTCTCTCTCTCTCTCTCTCTCTCTATATATATATATATATATATATATATATATATATATATATATATATGCTATCTTTTGAGACTCCTATCTTAGTTAGGCTATTCATCTGTATCTCACGAGGTTTGAATACAAATATGGAGGAAAGAAGAGGCAGAGTAAATCTTGGAGGAGATAACACCACCACTAATGGAAATGCTCGACCAAATACTAGGAGAGGTCCCGGTCAGGGACAAACTGAAACTGTTGGTGCAGGAGTTCCCCAGATGGACATGGAAGCAATTTATCAGTTCTTTGTAAACATGATGCAAGCTGGAATAGCAGCCAGAGTTGTCGGAGGTAATGTTGCTGGAGGTGGAGCTTAGGAAGTTCCAATAGTCAATTAGTATGCTAACTGGAGTTAGGATTACATCAGGCTTGGAGGGAAACTGTTTATTGGTACTAAAGATGCGATCGATGTGGAAAATTGTCTACTGCATTGCGAGAGAATTTTTGCTGACTTAGGATTGAATGATGCACAGAAGAGGAGATTAGCTTCGAGGCAGCTGTTGGGAGCTGCTCTATTCTGGCGGAATACTGTTACAGTTAGAGTTGATGAAGAAACCATAATTTGGGAGGAGTTTTTCTGAAAGATTTATATCCATAATGGAACAGTCGGCATTGGCGAGGAAGTTTGCAGAGTTGGAGCAAGGAGATATGTCCGTCTTGTAGTATGCGAGGAAGTTTGAGGAGTTGCCCCAATACGGGTATGCTTTGGAAGACACTGTGATCGGGAGGAATGAAAAGTTTGTAAGGGGCTTGAGGCTAGAACTGATAAGTTCCACTTTGTCGCATTTCAGAGAGCCCGGTGATATAGTGGTTGAGATGGCATTAAGGCAAGAAGAGGCGTTGGCTTGCTTGAGGAAGAAGATGAAGGAGGCCCAGATGGGACAAGACCAGAAAAGAAAGTTTTTCCAGAAAAAGAATGCTTAGAAAGGGGAAGCACAGAAGAAAGGAAAGGATGAAGTGGTTTGCTACAAATGTGACAAGAAGGGACACTATGTTAATGAGTGTCGAACCGGTAAAGAAAAAGGAAAGTGGCCGGTGGAAAGAAGAATGTTAGATGTTTTAATTGTGATCAGATTGGTCATTACAAGAACAAGTGCCTAAAGTCTGCAAGAGAAGGAAGGGGAAAGTTTATACTTTGAAGCCCAAACCTCAAGGCTAGTTGTGCCAAAGAAAGGGAAGGCTGTTTTGGTAGGCTCGCTATAGATTCATGGCATGTCTGTTAGCCTTCTATTTGACATTATTTTATTTCTCGATGTTTAGTAGATAAGCTTAACCTAGATCCCTCATATTTTATTACTTCCTTAAGGGTTGCAAATCCGTTAGGAGGGTATGCAACGCTAGGGATGAGGTGTGACCATTAAGAGTTTGATTTACTAGGCTATACTATTGATTGCTGTTTGCATGTGTTTGAATTTGTGGGATTTGGGATTATCCTTGGGATAGATTGGTTAAGTAAATATGATGCTAGTATATTTTTCCATGATAGAGAAAATCACTTAGTCACCCAGATTGTAGTGATCGGAAACTTTATGCCGTAGAGAACCCTAGTTGTGAAGTGAATGCTTTATTGGGTGTTATGGAGTTTGAGGATGAGTTGCATCGAGTCTTTGTAGTTAGAGAATTTGCTGATGTATTGAGCCTGTACTTGGACTACCATTGGAATAAGCCATAGAGTTTCAGATTGACTTTGTGCTTAGAGCAGAGCCGGTGAGTTGGCCGCCAAGCAGGATGACACCTACTGAGATAGTTTTGGGTTTAATAAGAAATGTTGTATATATAATAAATAACTTGGAAAAATAGATTTCTACTAAATAATTTGTCTTAAAAATAGTCTAGAGTCAAACTGTCCACTTTCCCATCAATTCAAATTAAATTTCCTCTTCAATTTAAATTGACCCAATTCCAATAATTCCACTTTCATTGGACTTGATTTTTTCCCAATTCAAGTTGAATTTATTCTCAATTTCTTTCCAACTTCAAATCAAATTCCATTTGATTCTTACTTATTCAACTTTATTTACAGTTCCAAATTATTCAAATAAATTTGGACTAATTTCAAATTGAATCCACTTCAATTTCAAATCATTTCAATTCCTGCTTGAATTTAATCCCAATTCCCATTCAAATTTTAAACCTTCAGATTAATAACCTTTCCACTTAAGTTTAAAACTTGCTTCACTTTGGGTTTCACATCACATTTCAAAGAAAATTCAAAACTCAACCTTAGAGTTTATTTTCATATTTGTTTCCTTTACACACTAGGTTACCTTTAAATTTTAAACCACCCTTAGTTTTAATTTCAAAATAAATCCCTTAAAGATCTTCCAAACATTTCTTGCTTTAAAATAAGACTATATTCAAAATAGTCTGAATTATATTATTTGTTATTTTTTTTAACTCTTTGAAACAATTGATGTTTCTAGACTTAGGTTTTAAAACTTCACAATTTTAAAACCTACTTTAATTTAGAAGTTATACTTATCTTATAAATTTACTTCATTTGGCTTACTTAATAATAAATATATCATTATTAAACACAATAACTATTTACGATAATACCCAAGGTAATCATATCTAGATACCAATTCCTTTTTATATTATTCTTACTTCTATAAATTCAAGATTAAATTTCAGTTTGAATCCATTTCAAACTTACCTTTATTTATAGTTTTTAAACAATTTAATTTCTGAGCTCAATATCTAGAATTTCATTTTCAATCAATTTTATTTTAATTTGGTTGTATTTCCATTACCACTGAATTTAATTCCAATTCAAAATCTCGGTTATGTTGTATTTTATATTACTTCTTAATTTAATTTCAATAATTTAACAACCAATCACCTTAATATTTACTAGAAGGAGATATTGCTTTATATATCAAAATATATTTTATATAAAATCATTTAGATCATAGTCGATCAAATGGTGTCTAGCCTAACCAGAAAGCAAACAAAGAGACATCGCACTATTGCTAGTCTAAATTATAAAATGATCGTCATGATCAACGAGAAGTGTCAATTACACTAAGCTAGTAAATATAAAAGTTTAGCTTCATGTCCCATAACCACTTGCTTAACTTAAATATTTACGAACAAACTGTAAATCTTCACTAGAAAATTGTCACAAAAGATTCAATCGAATAAGTCCAAGAATTAACCGGCGAAGTAAACGCAAGCGTTTCATACCACTCGTTTTACTAAGTCGTTTAATTAGATTTCTCATACGAGTGAGGTAAAGGTTTGTATATACTAATAGATTGGAAAACGGTTTAGGAAAAGAGTTTGATATTGAAAATAAAGTTGAAAACATTTTGATAAAAGAGTTTTGATATTTACTACTAGTATTGAAACATTTATATTTTTAAAGTGACAAATCACAAAAATGATTGTAAAAACAATCAATCACAAGAATTCACATACGAAAACGTGAATAGAATCCAAAGAAATCGATACCGAATTCATCGAAAGGTATGTTCACAAAAATCCCGAAGAAAATGTCACTAAAGTTGCTAATAAATGATAGCAACAAATCGGGGAAATAACATGAATCGGTTAAATTTGGAAACCAAATCAATTCACAAAAATTCACATTCGAGGACGTGAATAAAATCCAAAGAATTCGATTCTAAATCCATCAAAGTAAAAGTACTCAAAAATTCCAGAAATAGAAGTTATCGAAGTCGACATAGTCGATCAAATGACCGAATGCTCTCACTTTATTCCTATAAGGAGTATGAGGATGGCTACGTCTTTAGTAACCTTATATGTAAGAGAGATAGTTCGGTTTACATGGAGTTCCTTCTTGCATTATTAGTGACTGAGACCCGCTTTTCACTAGTGAGTTTTGGAGGAGTCTTACAGAAGCTTTAGGCACAGAGTTAAATTTGAGTACTGCGTATCATCCTCGGACAGATGGACAGACCGTGAGGATGAATCTAGTATTGGAAGACATGCTTTAAGTATAAATTTTTTTGGATTTTGGAGGCTCTTGGAAAGTCACTTGTTGTTGGTGAAATTCACATATAATAATAGCTAGCAGGAAAGTATTAGGATAGCACTATTTGAAGCATTATACATAAGGCCTTAAAGATCACCATCTTATCAACAATAGAATCATTGGTCCTGACATGAGACTTTAAAGAAAATAGACCTGATATGTAAAAGATGAAAACTGCGTCGGATAGGCATATGCTGACAGGAGACGCATAGAGTTAGAGTTTATGGTGGATGATATGGTCTTTGTGAAGGTCTTGCTACTTAGACATATTATGAGGTTTGGTAGTTTGGCAAAGTTAGAACCAAGGTTTGTATGGCCTTCTCCAATTATAGGTAAAGTAGGGAAGTTAGCATATAGGGTAGAGCATCCTGAGAAGTTGGCGGGAGTTCAAAATGTTTTTGTGTGTTACACTCGCGGAAGTATCTACACCATCTAGTAGTTCGCAGTGCACCTAACAGCAGCATTGAGCATGGAATAAAGAGACTCTGCAATAAAGTCATTAAACTAGTTAAGGTCCAATGAGGAGACGATCCAACAGTGAATACATGGGAGCCAGCGGAGAAGATCCGAGCTATCCATCCAGTGCTCTTTTCTGATACGTTCCCATTTTAGTTAACTTAATAGACTATGCACATAGGTTTTAGCATAAGTGTACCCCATAGGCAGGGATATTTGGATTAGGAATGGTTGTGAATACGTCATTAGGACATTTTTTGGATGATGGTTGCTAACTAACGGATGTATTTTTTAAGTTAATCATTGCACACATGGTGTAATATATTCAGGTCAGCATATACTTATACCATCACCTTTCTATTTTGTCAAGTTATCTGCATATGGTTGCTACATATGTGTTGAATGGTTGCTCATTCATATAGAATTATAGGTATAAGATATTGCATGCATATTGGATGCACGACATAAGCACGAGCATTTCAGAAAATCAACTAGTTTAGAATACCGCCTAATTTTTTTTTGCATTAATTATAGGTTCATATGCATTGCATATCCATATGTGCATGTCGCATTGGAAATTTAAACTAAGCACAATAGTCGCAAGTGGTTAATGGTTGAGTAGATAGCTGTTGACATTGGTTTTCGTACACACAAGCTGTACTTTTTCATTCTTAGAGATTTTATGGGCGAAATCCTTTCAAGAGGGAGAATGTAAGACCCCGTAGAGTTAATCAAAAAATCTATTAAGATATATTAACCAATTTTATAATAAAGATAAAGAATGAAGTTTGAGCATACATCAGAATTTGGCAACGAAACTTACACCGTTGTATTGGTGATTTTCTAGACAACGGTCATATATAAAGTTTCATGATCGGATTCAAATGGAAATGTTATTAACTTTTAAAGATTTGAAATTATAAATAATTCAGAAATGTATTAAAGGAAATAAATAATAATTAACCAAGTAAGGTAATGTTAAGAATTAATATAAATTAAAAAGCACAGATCGACGGTATCTATAGGATTGGTTGACACCTAGCGGTCGATTGCTTCTTAAAGACCGGTCAACTGGTAGGCAATTGTCGGTTAGGGTTAGCCTAGGTCGAACTGCCTAGATTTTATAATTGAAATCTAATGGTTAACATTAATTCCTATAGTTATAAATAGAGATGTAAATCCTCACTATTGTTATTCTGAAACCCTAATCTAGCAGTCAACGGTACGTCCATATTCTCTTCTCTTCCAAAAACCTTTTTGTTTCCTCCAAACGCCAAAACAAAATAAAAATAAAATCAAACTAAAAGAAGGGAGTGAGAAAATAAAAGGGAAGGTTCAAAGAGGGGATTATCCAAGTCGGAATAGGAGGAAGGGAGCTTTTAAGAGGTGAGTGAGTTGATTATTAAAAATGATGTTTCATAAGTAACTGAATTTTTTTATACCCATACTTCATCTAGAAGTGTTTTCTTTTAATCTAAGATGATAGTTTTCATTTAAAGTTCATATCAAATAAATTGCGTTCACCCGTGGATGAACATAAAGGAAAAATGTGAATTTTTTATGTAGTAAATATTAGAGAAAATAAGCTAGATCAATTTGCTTTAAACCATATGATCTTTATTGGTAAAAAAATTGGATTAAAGAAATAGAAAAGGTAAATAATATTCTATTTACCATGATTTGATTAGGAGATACATATACATGTATATGCATGTATGTATGTGTGTATGTATATAATTTTATTTGGAGATGTGCAGTTAGTTTGTACAAAGCAGTGAAAATACACACATATCATTAAAGTAATAGTTCGAGTTTACGTAAACAAAACTATTGATTATACAAGAAAATTTACTTAAATCGTAGAAAAAGGAAACAACAGAATATCTGACTAGAAGTATAGAATTAAGGAGATAATAGCATTTAGGGTCAACTAGAATAATCAACGTAAATTAAAATTTGCAATAAAAGAACAACGTTCTGGAATTAAAGTCCACTTGTCAACAGTCGACCATAACTGGTCGACCGCAAGTGATCGACCGCTTTGACACAAGCGGTCAATCGGTTAATGATGTACATGCGTATATTGAACCTCGATCAATGACTCAGGTTTAATATATGATAATATAAAGGTATGGGAATATAGTTCTCATTGTTTAGAATTTTAATCACCATGGAACTTAAGTAGATGTGTACGTGGACAATTGAGCCTAGATACTGTTTATTGTAAGAGCGGTTCGAATGTGATGGTGTACGGAGCATACAGGTACTCTTCGGTGTACGCAAGCAAATCGGCCTAGCCACTATTTATGGATGCCCAATGCGGTGCAACTTTAGGCACTAACACAAGGTTACGTGTGTACGTTGGCAATTTGACCTAGACACTGTTTGTGGATGTCCGACGTGGTGCATAGGGGATGTTGTCGTTTGAGATCATGATACGAATGCATAGGTGGACCCTAAGTTATCGAGGTAGTAAGCTCGATGTGATCCCGACGTTGTGAAGTCCAATGTGGAAGCGTGATATAGATAGTTGTAAATTGTGTAATGTTATCTCAATGGTGATAGAAAATTATTCCTTGCGATTTATACTAGGAGCAGTCCTATAGATTATTAGTTGATGCATTGTTCAAACCTTGTGTAAACTTTTGTAGGTGTTTTGGGTGTAGGTGCAATTAGTAGTATACTCCTTGAGTTATGTTGACCGATCCTTGGTAGGAATCACGAAAAAAAAGATACTTCAGGTCATGTAGATTGTTAATGGCTTTTGAACACCATACACCAATAATACAATTCATTCACCACACTTTTGTCTGTCCTACCCCTTTCTATCTTTTCCTCCGTCACAGGTGGACAGGCCAGTATGTGAATTGGACCAAACATAGTACGTGGAGAAAAGAGCTAGACGCTGAAGATATTTTATTTTTTTTAGTTACTCTTCATGTACTATTTTATCATATTTTATTTCAGTCAAAAATTATGTGGTTAATTTAAAATCTTTGTATGTGGATATGTATTATAGAGACGTTATATAAAATGTTATTTTCGTACTTAAATTTTATTTCTTCCGCTGTGAGATTTGAAAGTGTAGAATACATTCTACTTTAAATTTTATGTTAGTCTCTGTATCATGTAATGCTTCAAACTGATCGCTCATACTTCTTGACATGATGCTAGTTTGAAAGTCGCTTTAGACTTTACATCGACGTACCTGAAGGTGCGCGTTGTCATGTTAAGGTTGAGCTGAAAGCAAGGAGCTGTTACTTTTTCATTTTTGTATGCATGTACCGGTCTCTCTTTGTGTGTAGCACTAAACTTATACAAATGTTGAATATATCGATTCTCATATTCAAATATTTAAATTTTGGAATATTTTTATATCAATCGAAATTAAATTTATATTTAATATATTTAACATGTTTGCAAATTTGGTTATAATAACATAAAATATGTCTTTGTGGTGAATTTAACAAAAGAATATATTTAGAATCAATGAATTTACACTTCTACGATTTTATATATATAACGGTTGCTACATTGTTTAATCATATTAAATAAAAAGTAATTATCCTTAGCAATAGCTATTATAACACAAATTTCACGTCAGTACCCCTTCCCTCATATTTGCGAAGCATAAAAACGCATTTACCTTCCTTCAAACTAACATTTTTCTTGTATCTTTCCTATACATTTTTTCCTTTGTCATTTCCCTTTCTCCTTTTTCCGAACGATGCTCCTTTCTTATTTTCAAAAGGTGATTCGCATAGACGGTCCCTATTTTTGATGCTGTTATCAAAAAGCCCATGTGGTAATGTGTGCGTAAATTAGATCCCTTTTTCTAAATAAAAAAGCGCAAACTAGCTTACACTTTTCTTAGAGAAAGTGCAAGTTAACTTGCGTTTATCAAAAATTCAAAGAATTTCGAAAATTTCAAACTTTTGAAAAGAAAAAAAATCAAAAACGCAAACTAGCTTGCGTTTTTCTGATAAAAGCGCAAGTTAACTTACGCTATTCAAAAATTTCAAAAATTAAAAAAAAAAATTCAAAATCAAAAAGCGCAAACTAGCTTGCGCTTTCCTGATAGAAAGCACAAGTTTACTTGCATTTTTCAATTTTTTCATTAATTTTAAACATTTAAAAAAAATCAAAATTAGAAAGTGCAAACTAATGTGTGCTTTTCTGATAGAAAGTGTAAGTTAACTTGCATTTTTCATAAATTTCAAAAATATCAAAATTTTCTTAAAAAAATAAGTTTAATGTCAAAAAGGTACAAATTAGCTTGCATTTTCTGTAAGAAAAGTGCAAGTCACTCTACATTATCTATTTTTGAAATCTATTTTCAAAAATAAGGATCAAATTTACTATGTACGTGACCTTTTTATACAGAATCAAAAACAGGATCTATGTCTCTATTATTATTATTTTTGAAATGGTACTTTATATACAACAAATCATTGTGACAACATATCACATGTCAATAAACGTTCGAATCACGCTGGGCAAGTTTCGAACTTGTGACCTCTCGCACCAAAGCCAAATCATTTAACCACTAGAACAATGGTGCTTGTCTCTGTGTCTTGTTTTCAAAAAACGCAGCCTCAGTTTCAGTCGTTTAGGATTGTGCCGTTGACAATTACCACGTCATCAAACAAGTCACTTTGCTAACCGAAGAGAAGACAAAATTAACACTGTCAAATAATCGTCACCAAATAAAATTATTATAAAAACCCGACTCCTTCATTCGCAACGCTCTTAAATAATCTCGTTCACAAACTCCAAAACAACATCCGAAAAGATTTCAAATTTTATTTCCCAAAAACAATAAAACAAATGGAATCGGCGGCGGTTCACGACATACTGAACCGAGTTCGATCGGTTAGTCGGGATTCTAAGTTGGAAGCAGCGAAAGAAATCCGACGGCTCACGAGGACCTCATCGGATAACCGTCGGGTCTTCTCCGACGCAATCGAGCCACTTGTTTCCATGCTTAGATGCGGTGGTCGAGATAGCTGCGAAGCGGCTATCTTAGCTCTTCTCAATTTGGCTGTTCAGGATGAAAGGTGATTTTTTACTTTTCATTTTGAACCTCTTAATTTTCGTTTAGAATGAGTTGCTTGTTGAACCAGTTGTTCACGTGATTTGTATTTGTTTAGATTTCCTAAGAGCGATGAATTTAGTTATTTGATTGATGAGCTTGAAATGAAGTTTGGAGAAAATAAGCTGCGTCTTCTTTTCTGTTAGCGATAGTCCAATCTGTGGGCAAAAAATAAAAGCAGTTGAAAGATGAGTTTGTCAGCTACTATAATTTAGTATAAATCTATCAAGTTTCGGTTAAAAATTCGTGTTTCGGAGAAATATCATCAAATTGTGATATTGGCCTTGATACCGATATTTCTTGGGAAGATGTACATGTAAATCCGTATATTTTTTGAAATTTCAGAACAACTTTTGTATGAACTTAAAATTTTTGAGTACTTTAGAAAGTATGTTAAGACATATTGACAATCTGCCCATAGATGTCGTAATTCCTAGGAACCACCCCCCCTCCCCCCCCCCCCCCCCCCCCCAAATATATTTGATGGGGTTTATGGACGACATTGACACACCGACTCCTCCACCATTGGGTAATTGATATGTTGTTTCCAACGGAAATTATCTTATCACTATATGTGCAGTTGTCCATTTTTTTAATTTGTATGTTGTTTTATCATAGCAGAAGCTTTTTTAGGCAATTTTACATTTGTGTAAAGAGTATGATATTGATACCATGCCTACCTTCCCCCTCCTATATTCTACATTCGTTCTGATATTTTCAATTGGGAAAAGAAGAAATATTCTGGAATCTGGGATAACTGCTTGACTTAGTAGGACAAACTTGGTAGATATTTTAGGGAAATTTGAAAGGAGAGAATAAAAGCAAAAATGATAAACATGTGAATGTCAATTATCTTTATGTTAATTATTATATTTTGTACGATGTGTGGCTAAGAACATATTTAGTTGTATGTGGAGAAAAAGGAATCTTGTCTTTAGATATCGATATAAATTTTATTTTTTTCCTTTCTCACGCTATCTACCGAAAATGCAACATTAATATTCTCGTATTATTGTACTTATTTAATGTGGATTTTGGGTCTTAAATATGTCTCTTAAAACTTGAATACTACAAGCATTTTTAAAAGACCTATAAACTCAAGCTTTCCTCATAGATCCTAAGAGACATACGTTGCTTGCAAGTTTTAACGTATATCCAGGAACGTGAGAAGTGGTAAAACGTTTGGATTGTGAATCCAATGGTCTTGTTTTGGGACCCCTTGACATCAATTGTAAAATTTCAAATAATAATAAGATGCAGATGAATCAAGAGTCTGTCAACAGTCATGATTTGAACTTTGCAATCGCTTGTCAACTTGATGTCCAACCGTTTGACCACCCTCTTGAGGCTGAAATACGTCAAATATTTTAATGAACCATATAAAACAGTGTGTGTATGCATACACTATATGTATGTATGTGTGTACATGCATACATACATATATGTGCATAAGAAAGACATGTTCCATATCCGCAGAAACAGTCAACTTTGGGTTACACCCTCGTGCGCCTAGTTAGTAAATAATTTACAGCAAGTTACCCTTTATGTTTATATTAAATTGATTTTTTAGCTAAAGAAGTTGTTATTTAATAATTGTCATGCCATATTAAAATCGGATAAATTGTAGAATTATGCTTTAAAAAAAAGGGATCTAACTTCAACCTTCATTTCAAACTTGTTGCAAAATAAATTAGATTTTCACCGGACCAGGAATTTGTGTCTACGCCCTTTCATAATGGGCAAGCACATAATTTACCATGGGGGAAACCATGTTTACTTTCGTAATTAGTTCAAGACTTATAATTGGAATAGGTTTTTTCTAAGCCTAATTCTAAAACTTGGTCCAATAAAATATAGAAGATGATAATCTTGGTCCACATTTTTAATTTAAGTGTCTAAATTGTTAAAATTTACCACATTTTTTAATCTAACAGTCTGAACTTAATAATTGTGATAACTAGTGTACTATGGAAAATTAATGTGTTTATTCAAAGCATGAAACATACATGAAAATTATTCTTTGTATTCATTTGTTAGTACGTCATTTATTGGAAATGAAATGGTGAGGTATTTGATTATGGTTGGATTTCTATTATCAGATTTGGAAGTGGATGGTTGAAATTAGAAGGTTAGTATAAATATATTACATGCTAAAGTTGGAAAAGTTGGTCGACGGATTTATTCTGTTTGGTCATGGACTTGTACTGATGTTTGACACTAAATCTAGTAAATTCTGTTACGTGGATTGTGGACACAGAATCAAACATGGTAAGAGGAATATCCATTTCTTTTGCTGTTTCCTGATTATCCTAGAGTTGTGCTTTGTTTTAGACCATTTGTGCTTTCATACACGGAATCTCTTTAGATAGATTTTTTTCGTTGTGTTGTATATGGTTGCGATTTTTAATTTGTTGTCACAAGTCAGATTAAGATTCTTTCATGGTAGTAGGTTATTCAAGAGAAAAGTTAACTCTTAAATCTAACCATTTAAGATATTGATGTCGTAAATGCAAGATATTTCAATAGAGCATCATATGTGTTAACTACTCAAGTAAAAACATGAGAAATGATATTTCAAAATTGCAGCTTCCTGATCTTTTTCAGAAAGACACGGTGCCCACCAGTTAACGAGTATATAAAGTTGTTATGTACATGGGTGGTTTTTGATGTTGAGTTGGTGTCCAGTAAATTAAGAATTTAGTTTCATCTTATGCAAACATTGGTTCTACCAGTTAGTTTGTAGCTAACAATAAATGTGGACTAAGTACCCTCAAAACGAACCATTCATGAATCAATAAATAGATAATTACAGGATAAATATAAGATAACAAAATAGACATGTAAAATGAACTTTTTGGATTGGGGTGTTTAATGTGCAAATAATGGACAATAGCCTAACTTAATCTAGTAAAAAAATGTGATGGAGCTCAATTAGTTATTGTTACAAACATGGCAAGCAATGTATTTGCTCTCATAATTTTGTTTCTGGATAGGCTTTCTTTTTTTTAACATAAAGGTTGTATCTACATATTCAATTAAAGATGTGTAAACACATTGACTTATAATTAACGATAATTTTACAGGAATAAGATAAAGATCATAGATGCTGGTGCTCTGGAGCCTCTTCTCTCGTTCCTTCAATCAACCGACCAATCACTTCAAGAATATTCCGCAGCCGCCCTTCTCACTCTCTCCGCATCTCCCATCAACAAACCTAAAATTATCTCTTCCAATTCTGCCCCTCGTCTCATTAACTGCCTTAAACATGGCACCCCTCAGGCGAAAACTGATATCATCACAACCCTTCAAAACCTGTCCACTCCATCGAATCTAGCCACTATTCTCTCATCATCTCCTATTCCTCCTATCATATCTCTTCTTAAAACCATCAAAAAATCATCAAAAACTGCAGAAAGATGCATGGCATTGTTAGAATCAATGGTAGCATTTGAAGAAGGCAGAAATGCGATAACCTCAGTTGAAGGAGGCGTACTCACCATAGTAGAAGTTCTGGAAGAAGGCTCGCTGTTAAGCAAAGAATACGCTGTAGGGGCACTTTTGACAATGTGCGAGAGTGATAGAGCAAAATACAGGGAAGTCGTATTAAAAGAAGGTGTTATTCCAGGTTTGCTTGAACTGACAGTGCATGGAACTTCTAAAGCGAGAGTTAAAGCTCGTGAGCTGCTGAAGCTGTTAAGGAACTCAAACTCTGCTAGGCCAGAGATCGAAGCGGACACCCTTGAAAATATAGTTAGCAACATTGTATCGAAGATCGATGGAGATGATAGAATGGGGAAGGCGAAGAAGATGCTCGCAGAGATGGTTCAGGTTAGCATGGAGCAGAGTTTGAAGCATTTGCAACAAAGGGCTTCTTGGTAATTTACTGCTGTTATGTTTTGGGCATGTCGGTTTGTGTTAGTTTAAGACAAGTAAGGTTTACAGAAATGCCAGTCCAGGCATGTAGGGAGTCGAGTGACTGGTTTGTGTTGATAGATAAATAGACGATGTTGTGATGTCAAGTTATGGTTTTTTCTTCAAAACTTGGACTGTTAGTGACATGTTGCATGTATAGAACAATAATTTGCAGCAGTTTGAAAGAGTAACGAAGCACACGTCACTTTTTATTATGTTTTTAATGTATGAGTTCTTAGCTATAGCTACCGGGGTTTACCAATTGCATTTTGCAACCTCTTACACATGAGTTCGGTTTAGCTGCTCAAATATGTGTTTCACATGTATGGGTTCAAAACTTTATGATTCATTGGTGGGTTTTTTTTTCCCTCGTTTGTAAAATCCATGATAACATATTATTATTATTTTGCTATAGTACGCATGTCCATGTTATATATGTCCTAAGTGTTAGCTCTTAGGTTACAGATGATGTGGCATGAAACATACATTTCTGTATATATGACGTTTGTGAAAATAATTGTTACCTACGTGTCAAGTGCAATGCTATCAAAGGGTTGGCTGGTGGTAGACTTTCCTAGATAGCAATGTAGCATTTGATAAAGAAAACAAACTGAAAATAGTTGAAAGTTAATACCTGAACATGAGAGTGGGTCAAATATAATAAACAACGCAAACAAGACTAGTACGTCGTAACCAAGTTAACAGTTGCTTGATGTAGAAACGAATCTGCAATACTATAAAGGAAGTAAAAAAATATCAAGTATCGACCCACGTGCTTTTGATGGTACTCGTCGACAAGGAAGTGGGCTGTCTTAGCATGAACTCAGCACCGTCTAAGTCCAATATCGACAGTGCCAAATTTATTTTTTAAAGTTCCGACAACAAAAGAGCGGCAAACAGCCATATCTTGATTGATTAGATAGTTGTTCCATATCCTCAAAATGTGCCATAGGTTCCAAAATCCCTCTATTGGTTACATGAGCATAAGTCTGCGTAAACATTACAGTCATCAACGTCTATCTAATCAAGTTTAACCATGATTTCTTAAATGCTCTCGCCTCTTGTAGCTATCTGACTAGACTATTCATTGCACTTCTACGGAAGTGAGGAACGGTGGAAGCATAAAGTAAGGGTAGGTTCAAAAACGACACGAAAAGGGCAGACAATAGACATGAAAATGGCACACGAAAAATACATCTGAAAAAGACATGAGAGAAGATTGGTTGGTGAAAGGAGGATAAAACAGAATATTACTTCATTAATTACTAGAAATTGAAATAAAAATACAATTAAACTTAAAAATATATTGAAATACAACTAAAACTTAGATGGTGGATACTGTGGAAGTTAGGCAGGTTGACGCCCCAACTTATTGACATCTAATTGCGTGTTGTGAACGTTCAATCCCCAATCACATTCAATTTCGGGCTTCTTCATCATCCTTCGAATAACAAATTGTTTTCATGTTTTCTTGAATCTTCAGTAGTGACATCGGATCAAAACGATGAATTTCTTCAAAAAATTTAACACGAGTAATAACATCATTCAAGTCCGTAGTCAGATTAACTAACGATACACTTGGGAAGGAATTATAATAGAGGAAGGGACTAGGAATAAGAGAGAGGCTAATAGATTTAGAAACGGATTTCTTCAAATTTTTTTGATATATCATATATTAGTAATACCATTCATTTTTTTCTCATTCTTCAATCGATTTCTCCTAACACGAGCTCGTAACACGAACCTCTGTCGCGCACTGGTGGCGGCTGTGGTGCTTGTTGCATGGTAATGTTTTCAACTGGCGTATAAAATCCGTCAATTCCCCATGTGTTATCGATGACGTGTTGCTGGTTTGATCTAGAACTATTCTGTAGCACCATATGTGAATGCACCCAGTTCCGTTGCGTGGATCCTTAATATATCTGCTGCATTAACACTAAATGAGCTACAGGTTGTTGCTTATACTTCAAAATTATAGAGCTAAACTCCTAAAAAGTAAAAGAAAATTTAACATTTGCACGTAAACGAATGAAAAGAGTTCAAATTTACCTTCACACGATCAGCCCACCATCGGTCGCTTCACTAACCGTTCCCCTAACTAAATCTCATCCTGCATACATTTTGTTACATAAATTGGATCATACATATCATTGTTTCTTCAGACCATCATATTTATAGTGAATTTTATCATTTGTTGGTGGCATTTCATTCGAAACAGTTGTCAATACCTCACTCAGCGCTACTGCAATTTTCTTATGTATACCCCTTTTGTTAGTTCCACAAGCTCCAAAGCATTGGTGGCACAACGCAAGGACACAAAATGGTTTGTTCGGACCAATTTTTTGGACTTTAATAAAAGTTCTTATGTATGTTTTCGGACGCTATGTAATCAGAAAAAATTTCAAAAAATATATGAAAATGTAAACGAAAATTGAGATGAGTATATCAAAAAATTATCTAAACACATGTGCTTGCTTTTGTCGGATTATGGTTGAAGTTGAGTTGATGATGGTGAGGAGAAGGATGATGAGTAAGTTGGAAGAATGTAATTTATAGAGAAAAAATGAGGTTATTGTTGATTCAGTGGGTGGCATCCGAAACGTTTAAAGCTTTGGATTTCACCCATTGTTTTTTCAATGATTACCCCAAACAGTTCGTTTGGTGAACCTCATATCTGATGCGTCAGACGTTACGACGCGTCTTAATAGACGCCAACTTAAATATGACGTCTAATTTGATCATCAAGAGACACATTCCCAAAGGCTGGCGTCCATGAACCTTGTAATCAATCAACTCCCAAGTGTATAGAGAATTCGCTTTAAAAACGTTCAAAAACTATACATGCATTTAAGTTTTGCCATCGCTATGATTAATTCAACGTTCTATAGTTTTTGATTTGTTTTTAATTTTTTGAAATTAATAATTATTAATTTACTTAAAACAAAATTAATGTTGCGAAAATTAATTTTAATTGCTAATTAGCTTAATATCATTTTTTGTGATACACGCATGTTTATATTTATTTTTTTAAAAATGAAAATAATAATTTTTTGTGAAAATGATATGCTTTGTAAATGTTTATTAAAATGTCACAATTAAACATGAGAAGAGTTCGATGACACCCTTGTCAAGAATGCTGCAAAATAGAGATTTCATCGAACACTACTCTATAAACATTGCAAATGTTTAAAAGACCGGTACATTAATACTAACATTATTTAGTTTTTTATTATTATAAAAATATGTTTACTCGTTTTGTTTTTACTTTACCATAAAAATTAATTGTTTAAATTATGCATATTCATTAGATTTTTCAACTATCGTTATTTGTTAAGCGTCACGGCACGTGCTTCGTGCGTGGGTTGTTCTACAAATTATATATTTTCAAAAAACTCAAAAAATAATTTTCATAAATATTTAGTCATATTTTGCATTGAACTTATGGATAATTTGTTTGACTTTTGTTTCTATGTTTCAGCATCTAATTTTTTTTGGTAGTTTGAATTTATATTTTTGTTATTTGTTAATAAAGAAAGAATTTGTAAAGGATTTCATTTGTTATATCCTATTTTAAAGGAACATTAATATTTGATTATATTTTGTAAAAAAAAACTATTTATCAAGTCCTATTTTCAAGTGATATTAATGTTCATTAATTTTTGTAAAGACACGTGTTGAATTTGTAAAGTAAATTATTTATTAGATCCAATTTTTATGAGATTTGGTAAAATCATACATGAGTGAAGGATATTTTTGAAAGTTTGCGGTCGGACCAAAAATTTGCGCTTTCAAATCAACTATTAATAAAGATTATGCAAATTAATCATGTGACATGAACCATAAAGTATATCGGGACCTGCATTGCGGGTATATATATGACGGTGTTTATGAAGATAATAATTGTTCGTGTATATAGATATGACGGTGTTTTTGAAGATAATAATTCTATATATACACATACACACCATACACACTGATTGCAATGCTGTCATCGGCTAGCATATTGTGGTAGAATTTACAGGGTGACATCTGATGAAGAAACAAACCGAAAGTGGTTGGAAGTTCATATCTGAAGGTGAAAGCATACCAAACGTAACAAGCAGTGGAAACAAGACTGGTGCATTTAAAATGGGGATCATTTTCATTGCAGTGACCAAGTTATCAATTAATTGAAGTAGAAAATATGCTATCTACAACGCTAAAATGTATGTCATACAATCAGGGCCTGGCCCCATATCAAGCTGGACCAAATTTAAATTTATAAAATGAACCTTTATTCACGTACAACCAGTTGTAAAATTGGTCTTATTGTATTTACGGATGAAGCCCATTAAGAAAAGGATTAGAAGTAAAATTATTATAGGAGTTGTCCGAGCAAATCCGGCTGGATATTTTGTCCGACCGTGAACTTCTCAAAATACTCCATATATAACCTTTCAAATATTAAATTTTCATTTTATATGGTCTTCCAAATAAATTAGAAGATAAAATCTTCCATTAATTACTTTATACGTATTCAAACCTAAATGTTGATTCTAATCATTTATAGAATAGAAATATAATTATAATTAAACTTCAGAAAACGAGTTAGATATATATGGCTGCATTAGAATAGATAATGAAAGATTTTCTAGATAAATCAACCAATCTATAAATATTTATTAATAGTTTAAATAAAAATATTGACGTGAAATGATAAATTGACATATGCTTCCAACGCATCGGACGCGTCAGACGCCTCATACCCTTTTCACGAACGTCTGCTTTTTTCCCCTTCTTTATCCCTCCTATTTATTCACCCCCTTCATTCCATCTCCGCACCAGAACACTAGCCACCTTTTCGATTTTCTACAGCGCTCTCTGATTCCCTTTTCAGGTATAATTTTTTACGATTTTGTGTTTATTTTATTTCGGTTTATGACAAATATTTTTCTACTAATTTTTGACAATATTCTTAATTTTCAGTTTTAGCATGTCGCTCAGATCATCTACTTTCTCTCAAATATTGCTTTATAGACGTCCAAAAGGAAGAAAATATTAATAGACTTGTGCATGGAATTTTTACAGAATAGAAAGAATTCTATTAGCTCGTTTTATGCGTCGACAACAAACGCATTTAACGATAGATTGAACTTTTATCGGTCCCATACAGAACTAAAACAACTTAAAGCATTCTTGAATTGATTGGGACAAATTGCTACAGCTAATAAGCGGAAATTCAGATCAGGAGAGCGATTACATGGACGGTCCCGAGAAGTGGCAGAATACCCCTATACGAAATTCAAGAGATTTCCCGTTTAAATTTAGAGAGTTGGATCAGCTTTTTGGAGGCTGCAAAGAAAATGAGACTTGTAGATATCTGATACTTCCTACTCCACCCACTCAGTCTTTTACTACTGTCGATACGGATTATTACTCTGATTAGATGGCGCATAATGCTCCAGTTACTCCGCAGCCCAGGCACAGTAGACATACCGAGCATGGCAGTACGAGCTGGCATGACGTTGGAAGGTCGATCGTTTGTACATATTGTTTTAACAAAGTCGTGCGGTGTTGTTATGATGTACAATCTCCTATTATAACCGTTTAGGGTGAAAGCTTATGTTACTTTTTTTTGCAATGAATCCACAAACTTGAATATAGAGGAAAAAATTGTTTGATGAAGTAGCAGGATTTATGATGTACGAGTTGAACTTGTTGCGTGGTCGTCGTTGGTAGTTTTTAGTTTGTTTTTTGATTGTATTTGAATTTAAAAATGTATTAGGTTATTTTAATGAAATCGATCAATTTATTTCTTGTTATTTGCAACTATTAAACGCATATTACACAATAAAGACAAATAATCAGTTAACTATAAATTAATTAAATTAAAAGTCACATTCTAAATACTCCGCTCAAATACCCTTTTCGCATCGTCATACACATTCTTTTTTCAACCAATTTTCCTGCTCAAATTCTCCACTACCGTTCACCGAGAACAGACCCTGGTGTACTATTATTGGCATTTCCTTTTTTTTCTTTCAACCACCCATATAATTTTATTAGACATCACTATTTTTTATATACTTTTGCCAAACATATTCTATTTTTCACTCAATCCTATATAACCGTAACTCTCATCTCTTAACAAATTTTACATACTTAAAATTTCAAACTCTAAACAAAAAAAGCTCTTTTTGCCTAATAGATGATGGGAAGTGAGGATTTAGTAGATAATCTTAATTTTGACGATCACAAAGATGTCGGTTTTCATTTCATGTGTTAATATATATTTTTTTCTTTCAAAAATCAATCATAAACTCATCATTTAGAGTTTTATTTTTTAACAAATCAATCCAGCACGACCAATTCAATCACGATTTGGAAATTTTGGGTTTCATAGAAAAAACTAGAGAAATAGGTGTCATTCGCTGAAGAAAAAAAATGCCATGTTAAGGTTGGCGATACGTCTGACGTGCCGGAAGTCCCAACATTCCAAACGCGGCATTTTGACCGTTGAGTCAATTGGTGGGAAACGATACATTAGCGTACGCTTCGTGCCCTTTTTCTCAAATGGCTACTTCTTTTCCCTTTCTTCCTCCCTCCAATTCATTCACCCCCCATTTCACCATCAGACCAGTACACCAGCCACCTTCTCGATTTTCTAAAGCGCTTTTTGATTCTCTTTTCAAGTTTTATTTTTTTTTTTTTTTTTTTTTTTTTTTTTGCGTTTATTTTGTTTCAATTTATAACACATTTTTCTACGAATTTTTTGCAATGCGATGTAATTTTCAGTTTTCAATATGTCGCACGGATTTTCTGCTTCATCTCCGTCTATTGTTTACGAACATCCGAAAGAGAGAGAATTTTCATAGACTCGGACATGGAACTTTTACCGAATAGAAGAAATTTCGTCAGTTAGTCATATATATCGGTGGCAAGCGCATTGAACGATAGATTGAACATTGGCTGGTCTCATCCACAGACGAAGAACAAATGACGCTACTTAGAGCGTTTTTGGGTTGACTATGACAGAATGCTACCACTAGAATAATAGGTTTGGAATCAGTAGAACGATTACATGGACGGGTCCGAGAAGTGGTGGAACAGCACTGTAGAGAGATTCAAGAGATTTAAAAAAGATCCTCTTTAAATTCCAAAAGTTGCATCAGCTTTTTGGTGAATGCATAAGAAATGAGAATTGCAGATATCTGATACCTCATACTTCACCTGCTCAGCCTTCTACCGTTGCCGATGCAGATTATACTCTGATTGGGTAACGCATGAAACTCCAGTTACTCTGCCTAAACACGGTAAACAAAATCAAGCATGCTAGCTCGAGCAGGCATGAAGTATAAAGGTCGATCGTTCGTACATGTCGTTTCAATAACGTCGTGCAGTGTTGTTATAATATACTACCTCCGTTTAATGGTGGTGGCTTATGTTAATTTTTTGTAATGAATTTACAAACTTAGATATTGTGGAAAAATTGTTTGATGAAGAAGTAGTAGGATTTGTGACGTGCAAATTGAATTTGTTGCGTGGTCGTCGTTGGTAGTTTATTGAATGTATTTAAATTTGAAAATGTATTATTTTGTTTTAAATACTTCGTCCAAATACTTTTTCGTATCGTCAAACACATTTCTCTTAAAACCAACTTCATGCTCAAATGTCCTGCTAAAATGTTTTGAAATCGTTCGTTGAGAATGAACTTAATGTTTACTTGATAACCATGTAGATTGTTGAGAGGCATTGAGTTTTTAATTTGCCGACAAATGATTTGACTTTATTTATTTTCCTTCGACGGTGGTGTTCCTTCTGAAAAAAATAAACATAAGGTATTGTTTGGTTTGTTGTTTTTAGTTTTGCGTTTTTGTCCATAAAAAAATGCACAAGAAGCATTTATATTGCCGAAAACGATTAACTTAGAAAATGAAATTAACATACAAAATAGAAAACAATGTTTTTTTATTTTCCGTGTTTTTTGAAATAACACAAGCACGTGTAACAATCCATTCTTTCGTCGTCGCTCCATCTCCTTCTTCCTCACTTCCGTCTTTCTTTCATCCCACCGTCGTCCATCTATTTCCTTCGTTCTCTCATCCGTCTTTATTTCATGCCCTTCGTTGTGCTTTCGTTATTCTCATATTTGACATACATATTGAAAATCGAAAACACAAAACTCGTTTTTAAATTAAGCATTTTGAATTTTGAACGAGTGCACAAATAAATTATTTAACGTGGGCTCTAGTTTTGGTCGGCAGAAAAAAAAAAGCTGTTTCAATAGCAGCATGTATTTTACTTTTACGGTCCTACTTGGTAGCCAATAAGGAGAAAAAATAAAATTAGGTATAAATCCGAGTTTAACCTATTTAAACAACGATGTGGGTGTTTGCATGTGGGGGAGGGCGCAGAGGAATATTTCTTTCGGAGAAAAGAAGCAAAAGACGTCTGAGACACTGACACTTTTATATTGCACATTAGTGGTTTGAATAATTATTGTCACCAAAGTTCTGAAATGCAAGCACGTTGTAGATTGTCCTAAAATCACGCTTCATTTATTCTCTTCCATTTATTCCTTCTTTTCACTGTATATTCATTTTACCTCTAGGGCAAATGCAATGCATGAAATTTTAACGTTTTTTAATGTATTTTTTACAAAAAGAAGTTAAAATGTATTAAAGAAAAAAATTATAATTTTTTCTTTACTGAAATGAATCTTGAACGTGTAACCTTAAACGCATTTCAAGATTTTCATTTGAAAATTGTTAGATATGATTTCAAGTGGTATTCAAATTCCCGATGTTTTGTTTTCTTATAAAGGCATTTTCAGAATTTTACGATTGTATTTCAACTATTAATAAGAATAAAATCTCATAATAAAGACGAAACTCTTGCTGTGGTAAATCCCGCTGTTAGTATTTGACCCTAGGGTTGCAAAAGCGTGTTTGAACAAATCACCTGGTAGTTTGAATTGTCTAATATCGTATTGAATGTTATTGTGAACCAGACGGCGGCGAAGACTTTTCTATTACTTAAATTAACAAGGCCCAGTCATTTTGAATTTGTTCCTCTGGATTAATTGACAATTGGGAAACTGATAATCGATGACACGTTCATCTTTCTAATCATTGAAATTCTTTCATCGTATCGTGTGTGTGTAATCTACTATTGAGGAACAACTCTATTTTGTGATAAGTAGTGTAGTGGATTTGGAGAAAATTATGGCCTCCTTTCGCCATCTACTTTAGATGTAAAGTATTTATACCATGTGAGGCACTGCAGTTACACTACGCTGATTGTGACTTGGAATCCAAATGATGTCTTGATTTTGGCCTATTTTCCTTCGAGGAATAAGGATTTTATTGCACGCCTTTTCTTGCTGGAATTTGAAGGAATTTGAAAATTACAACATGCATATCTTAACCCTACTTACTGCACACGACCAGTGAAAAAAATTATATGATAAAATAAATTTTGTGAATGCCAAAGGAGAGATGATGATCAAGTTGCTAATGGACTCATCGTAAATGCAATGACAATAAGAGTTTATCATTTATGTTTGCCTAGTGGAGTAGTATAGATATTAAATAATTGCTATTTTGTAAAATACCTTATTTGTGGAAGAATTGTGTATGTTTTTAGATTGTCTGATGCCGGATGTATTTATTATGCGAATAATGTTATGAACATTAGTATGAATGAAAATAAAGTCTACGATTGTGTTCTTAAAAATGACATTTTTGTGATCAATACTCATTATGTGTGTTTTGTGAATAGTTCTTCTAACAATATAAATGATAGTTACCTTTGATATTATAGGCTAGGTTATATTAGCAAGATACAATATTACAAACTGAAAACCTAAGGTTTTCTCACGTCACTTAATTCTAAATCATTTAACACGTGCGAATTGTGTCTTAAAGCTAAAATGACCAAGCACGCCTTTAGGGCAGCATGGAAGGGTTGATGAACTCTTAAGGTTAGTACACAATGATGCATGTGGTCCGATGCCTATAATTACCAAATATAATATTTCTTACTTTGTTATCTTCACTGATGATTTTTTATGGCAACGATATGCATATCGTATGATGAACAAATCTGATGTCCATGAGAATTTATTAAGCATAAGAATGTAGTAGAAAACCAAATGAACCGTAAGATTAAGACTCTTCGATTTGATCGAGGAGGTTAGTACATTGGATAAGAGCTCAAACAATGCTTCAAAGGTAATGAGATTACCTATTAGGTTACCCTACCATGTACTCCACGACACAACTGTAAAAATTCGTACCTTAATGAGTCCGAATTTCAACTAAATCGAAATTCAAATACATTAGGGTATGGATCGTCGGTTTTGGTTACCTGTAATAAACATAAGTATCAGGGGGCTATCTGCACAAACTCACAGCAGAGTAGGAAAATTATAATAGAACATATATGCTGACCAAGGCTACTACCTTGGAATCAATATTGTTCCTTCAATATCTGGTTTCCTTTTCAGCGCAGAGCATGAATGAGAAGACTTCATCATTTGCAGTTCTCGCCTTGCACCAGTAGTATGTTGATCTAAATTTATCATGTGGTTTGTAATGATGAGGGGTCAGAATATTATTCTGGTGACTGAAAAATTATATACTTTATCCAGAACACTAGTTTATGCCAATTGATTTATGTTTATGTGTTATGTCTATTATTCAAGGTTCTTCCTTGTAATTCCATCTATAGGTTGTCCAACCTTCTTTGAGGTATACATTCATACATATATCTAAATGTTGTACTACCTAAAAGAAAACCCTGGCCACTTAATACTTCTTAAATAAAGAGGAGGTAGACTCATCAGCCATTTAATATCTCAATCCTAACGCGGTCTCTTCGTAACGTAATTCCTAGTCTAATCGGTTCTAGCTACACCAACCGATGATCCCTTGATGTGACTTTATAATTTAATTACTATATTACTAACGCATCTTAAAGAATTATCTAAGGGTTAACTAGCATACCTTCGATAAACAAACGGTTAATTAAATAATGAGCTCTTTGCGTATCCCACACAGACTCTATAGTAGTATGAAGAAAAATCTATTAGAGCATAACCCAAGTCTCTGCTAACAATCGCTCGGGACTTCTAGTAGTCATAGCCTGAATGACAGCCTTATTACTAAATACTAGTACAACAACAATACTGACATAGCCCACCGACCACTCACAGTCGAAATCCCATTTAGACTAAGCTAATGTAAGTCAAGGAAAATGTCCACACCAGTTACTTAACGCCTCGTGTTAGAATTGAAGCAGGTATCATTTCCCTATTAAGTACTGTCATATGTTGTTAAGACTTCTTAAATAGGAAGAAGGTAGACCCAATTGCTATTTAATAACTGTTACCCTGAAATAAATCTCTTGACATCCCTAAAGGTACCAAGTTATTTAATACTTCAAATTTGAGGTGAACCCATGGTATATTTTCCCCTACCTATATGCAAATGTATGTCCCTTCCCCATGGGTCTTATAGTTGGAGATGTCTCACATCTGTAGTAAGTATACACAACTGCTGGTAGCCTAAAGGACAGACTTTTGTAGTGTAAGTCTACTAACAATGCATCCCCACTCTTACCGAACCAAACCAATCGACCTACGCCAAAAATTAGGCTAAGCCCACTAAAGCACGCTCGTCCAAAATGTATTATTAGGTCCATATAATTTCCTACTACGAAAGTTATACTACATCCTAGCAATTAATTCATATCTTATATGCTTATTATGTCTATCCTTTATTTTCCTCTTACGTCCCATAAATATCAATTGTCTGTAATAAAGGATTATTGTTATTCAAATTGAATAATCACTAATGACATTTATTTTTTCGTTCTAATTCAATCTTTTATGCCTATTTTATTTCCCCATAAATGTCATATTATACACCTTAATCAGCATCATTAAAAGCGTTTATGTTCCCATTTAATTCATGTAACTCTCTATTTACTGCACATTTATTACCTTACTAATTTTATAATTAATATCTCTTTTCCGTCTATACCTCCTAGTCCTATAATTTACTAAACTATTATTAACTAGTCGTCTTAATCATAGCTAATATGAATATCATCGTACATTACACTATATATATTTATATTTTTCATCGGTAGGCATGGTATACGTGTGTGTATTTTTTTTTTATATGTACATTCTGTAAGGAACATTTTCATATTTTTAATATATCAGAGCTATCCTATCCAAAAAGGATTACGGTTATATATTTCCATAAATTTCCCAAAAATGAGACTTTTGCTCCCTTTGAAATTGCAAGGAATTATCTCATTTCTTTTATTGAAATAGACAGCGCAAACTATGAAGGAGAACATCTGTACTTTATACATCTCTTTGCTTTTAATACATTCATTATTATTTCAAACGATGGACTTTTTTATACGTAGTTGTGGAGTTAGATAATTTATTGTACTTACACGGAAATAGATACAACTAAATTGTACCCACAATGCTTCCAATAAATTAAAAAATACACATTCCATATCAAATTAACGCAATCTAAATTTATACAAATTGTTTACAACCCAATTACCATAAATCTATAATAAATCTTGCAATCTTATCAACATTCTACTTTAACAAATTTAAGGATTGATTTTCAAACTTTCAAATTATGGTGTAAATATCATTTCTATTCCAATTATCTAACTTACATAATATGTAGGCGAGATTTCAATTGAATATATTCTTTCTAAGTCTACAACTCCACAGACCTTGCATAGGCATAATAATTAAATAAAATCCAATGATATAAGTTTCAATGTTATACATAAATAATATAATTTTCCACTCACCTTTCAAGCTTTTTAAATCTTTTAAATCTGAATCCATCCCTTTAATTTGATTCATTTTCCTTTTTAATCCTAAAATATGTATAATAAGATATATATATATATATATATATATATATATATATATACATACATACATACATACCATTAGATCTATAGGTATAAGAAGAGATTTAGGTTAAATGGGATATAGATTCATAATAATGAAATTTACCTTTTTTCCGGTATCGATTCGCTCCTTCTCTTCTTCTCCTTTATTTTCTGTCTTTCTTCGTTTATAGATATACATATAATATAATTTTTTTACAATTAATAGAAACAGTGGAGAAGGGAAAATGGAAAAGCCCCGCTGCTTGGATCAAAAAATATGAGAAGAAAAGTGAGGGGCTAGACATGTATTTATAAGCGCTTGAATCAATCATATCCATTAGATTTAAAATAGCAAAATCCGAGTCATGATCAAGGTTCACTCTAGCCCTCACCATACAACCTGTCTGCTGCTCATATAGGAGGTCGACCGACCTAAGGAGGGGTCGACCGGTGGGGTCCATGTAGTTATTATTATATATTTCTTTTTATTCCTTTTTAACTATTTTCGATCTTCAAACACTAATAACTTATTCGTTTGAACTTCGATCGGAAAAATCCAAATGTGAAAGGTGCTTAGAAAATTGTCATGAACACAATGGTGTAAGTTTCGTAGCCAAATTAGTTTGATCAAATTCCGACATTTGATCAAATTCCATTGTTGTGCCTCACTAATTATTTATTAACTACCATTAATTTTACAGGGTGTAACATTCTCCTTCTTAAAATAATTTCGTTTCCAAAATTCATTAAGGGTTTAATCGTATAACATAGCATAAAACCGTTCTAAACTATCCAACCGATTAGTGTATAATCAATTTTGTAGCAAAACATGTACAAATGTATGATATACCATAACATATATGATATGTATGCCGAATAATTCTAAATCGGCACCTGCTATATAAATGCGTTCTTTTAAAAACATTTACAAAATATAGTGCAAACAAACTATATATATACTAGCAGTTCTATATGTATTTACATTTTTAAAAACCAAAAATTCTTTTTCAGACAATAATTTCCACACTCCTATGAGTAGGAGTATGGTTCAACCAACTTTGTATCCAATTCCTACCATCCAAAACCTAGCACACAATTTCTAACTTTCAAAATTTTGAAAATAAACTTTTCTAGATCTATACTCATATGCCGAGAAAGGAATTTAGATGGAGAATTTTACATTTCCATCTCCTTTTGGATACCTATTATGCTGCAGCTTGGAACCTCCTCTTTTGCCACCAAATATTTTTCAACTTTTCTAAGTACAATATTCATAAGCAGGTTTATTTTTGAATGTGAAAACAGAATTATTCTAAATACAAGTTTTTGTTTATTGTTAAAAGGATATAGAAACAGAAATTCCAAAGCTAAATTAACTTTTTTCTTTGTTATTCCCTATGTTTTATACACGATCACCCTTGTCGAAGAGGGAAATTCATATTCACTAACACGTCGATCCTCCCTACGCTAAGTATGTAGCACTATAAATTTAAAAAAATTCATTTTCCGTGATAAAGAAAAAAAATATTTTTTTACCCATTTTAATCAAGCTTGCAAAATAGTTTAAAAAATTGAATTCTCAAAAATACTTGAACACCACATTCTTTAAAGCGCTTGAACAAAAAGTTTCAAAAGTATTCGAACCCAACTTCTTAAAAGCATTTAAACAAAAAAAATAAAAAGAATTCGAATGCAATGTTTCAAAACATTCATCGCTCCATCCTTAAAAATAAATCAAGTTGCATCTTAATAATCAGGACTAAGTCAATGAGTTGATACATATGATTGACCCTAGCATTGTGCAGTTAATCTTGGATCTGGGGAATCTTTCCTTTCACTTCAAAATAACAAACAACACACATGCCTATTTATAAATTTTAGCTTTTGAGGCATAGTTATAATGGCCCATGATTTGGCAAAAACCCTTCCCTATCTTCCACTTACTAAAATTTACCTTTTTCCCAAAACTCTAAATTTTTTGGGATTCAGGAATTCATTATTTCTAGTTGTAACTTAAGTTCCTAACAGTTTATAAACTTCCATCTTTAATAACATTCATCGCTAGTTAAGTGTCCTTATGAGATTTTCTTATATATATAGGTCAAATATCATCCACAAAGTCAATACAGCGATAAAAATATGAACATATCTCATATCATAACACTTTTTTAATATGCGAAAAGACACAACTAGTGATTACAAACCCAATAACCTAAAAGAAATCATTATGGAAGCTGCACTCCAATATCAACTGGTGTTAATGATGTTGTGGCCCTATCACTCCTTCCTCGACTAAGATGGATATTTCTAGTATACCATTCAACTATAATCCACATGTCTAAACTTATCTCTTTGGATCCCAATGTAGAAGGTCCATCCATTACTCAATCATTACACCTAATTATGTGAAAAATTATGCATTCCCACACAACATTGGATAAGAAATATGAACTACACTATTTAAATAACTCATCGGAAAGTTGGTTTGATGGAATAACTTCCATACCATCTATCTTGCATTCTTTAACCTTGAGTCAACCAATATCCTTTGTGTGTGTTTGCCATCTCATTGCCTTTTTCTCTAATCATGCTATTATCTTCTTTCAATTAAAATCTCTTGATAGTATTCATAACTTTGGTATTTACTTTCTTTTTTCCTTATACTTTCATGCGAGTATACCCTAGGACATTCAAAATTGTTCTTTGATATCATTCCCTATTCCTTTAAGGGTTCTTCTTATGGCTTTCACACATGTCTAATCAAACATTTCTAGGTACATACCAATATTCCTTATATTCAATTATGATTCCTTTTTGCTACCTACGAGCATTCATAGCTATTTTATTCATAGCCTTGATCTTTACCCCGTTTTATGTAGGCAGCCATAACTATCTATTCCATATCAAAAATTCGTTTAGATTTTCGCAACTCTTTAAAAAAACTTTACAGTCATGAAGTACTTAATCCAAAACTTTTATCTTTGAAATATAAACTTAGAAACCTTTTATAAAAATTGCTCGATTTCTAAAAGGAGCCATGAAAGTTTTTCCATTCTAACCAACTTTCCCTTTTCAAAAACTTTCTACAACTTAGATTTACATCTTCAAAAGTAAGATTTTTAAAATCAGAACATTTATCATGGTTGCATTCAAAAAATCAATTGTTATACCAAACCATTTTTCAAAACCACCTTCTATAACTTTAAAAATGAAAACTAGACAAGGAAAACTTTCATCCTATTATTTTCCTATTACTCATGCTATTTTTGCTTTCAACCTTAGTGGAGATTCTAATAGCACTTGACGTAGACTTTAAAAGATATGCGCAATCACTACACAAATTTACGAAAACCGCCTATTTCCCTATTCTATTCCTGTTCATTTTCTCCTTAATGATTTATAATTAGATTACTAACCATATTTTAATATAAATTTCTAATGCTGTTTTAATTCAAAATTCCTAATATTGCTATTGTAAAAATTTATCCTACCTCAGTTGTTCTCATGTTGCTTCTCCTTACATAGCTATTTTCCTCTTTTATTGTCTTTTTCATCGATTCATTGCAGTGCATTTGCCTACTGCTTTAGTCATTAGCCTTCTATTCGTTAACATAAAAGAAGATATGTATAAATCTATTTTAGTCATTTCTCTCCACACCTTCCTTATACGGGAGTATTCTTCCTATCTTCCTTATCGGGCATTCTCACCCTTCTATTCTCTTTACCCCATTTCAATCAAGTGTCATTTCCATTTATCCATCCTTTAGAAAGAATTCTATAAAGAAACTTCTAGATTTACAAAAATAAGAAAATCATTGAGCCAAACCTATGCTCTATTTCCCATCTATAAAGATGAAAAATCCCTTAACAAAAACCTTTAAATCAAAACTTTTTGATCCAAACAATTTTTAACTTCACTAGAAATCTCTAAATATCCCTTTAAAACTTACAAATTTCCTTTCTTTTTCAAAACAACGGCTTTTCAATGGTAGGGTCCTTCTATTAAAATAAATCCTTTAAAAATCATTCAAACATTTCAAGGCACTTTCATTTTTTTTGTTAAATTCCTTCACATTGGGTCAGACGTAGAAATGAACTTATTCATCCTTTCTCTTAGACTTTCCTTCTTTTCCCTCTACTTTTACCCTCTTCTTATTAAGATTATATACTAAAAATTCGGCTATCCTCTTGTGATGATTAATTAACACATTATGTGGGAACTTTCTCAACCCTTTTTTGCATCTTACTTTTGGGTGATCGCAACATATAGTTTCTTACTTTCCATCTGTTTGGATGAAATGTACATCTTCAACCTATAGTCCATCGAGATCCACAATCATAAGGTAGCCTAGGCCCAACAAAGGAGTCATGTACCATCAAACTTTCGGAGTCCTTCTATATGGCATGCTCATGCTCTTCTGGTCAATACCTTAAGGTACACCCTACACCCCATGGGATCACAATCAGGGTAGGAGTATAAATTTGACTCTATTTATTATTCCAACTCATAGTTAAATTATCCATCTTTTGAAAATATGGTCAAAATTACTTACATAATTGGAATTTATAATGTTTGGAATATAATATATATATATAATTGTAGGTAAAAATATAAACACGTTCACTCAGCATGTTCTAATTACTTTGATTGACAAAACTAAACTCCGATACCAAATGTAACAACTCATACATTAATGGGCCAAAATTTCGACTAAATCAAAACCCAAGTCTATTAGGATATAGATTGTTGGTTTTGGTAACTTGCAATAAACAGAAGTATGTCAAAGAGCTATCTACACAAACTTACAATGATATAGGAAAAATATAATAGAACATATACGCTGATCAAGGCTACTATAACAAATCGGTGTTGAGCAATAATCAATTAATAATAATGATGGTGATTTAGTTTATTAAAATGGACTTTTAAATATTAAATGATAATAACTTAGAATTATTTGGTAAATATTGGTTTGGATAATGAAAATATTTTGAAGGAATCTAAGTTGTTTTGGGAAGAGTTATTAAATAGCTTTTTGAGTAAAGTATTTTGAGAAGTTAAATAGTTTGATGATTTTG
Organism: Allium cepa; assembly: GCA_030765085.1. Taxonomy (NCBI): domain Eukaryota; kingdom Viridiplantae; phylum Streptophyta; class Magnoliopsida; order Asparagales; family Amaryllidaceae; genus Allium; species Allium cepa. The sequence continues at coordinate 491,856,400 of CM060943.1, forward strand.
AATTATTAATAAAATAAGGAGTTTAAATGTATAATTGATAATGATTACGCTTTGAATTTAAAATAGTCTTAAATATGATAAAAGTAATCGTATAACTTTCTAGAGCCTAACATTATTAGTAATTGGGATTATAAATGTTTTATAGGAAAAGAAGTTTTTGTTTTTATCAAATGAGTGGTTTTGGAATTTATTTAGCCAATGCATTTGCAATGTAATTATGGAATGATTTAAAGTAAATAAATTAAAATATGAGATTCATATTTTAGAAAATAATATAATATCTGAGAAATGAAAATTTGTGATAGCAAAAATTTTTAAGTAAAGATTTGAATTAATTTCGGTTGACAAATTTTTTTACTAAGTGGGCTAACGCGGTAAATTTGATTAAATTGATAAATATAAGGAAATTTTTGGAAAATAAATCCTACAAAAATTTCACATTGTTTTGTAATCATTTTCACAGTGAAAACATGTTTTTAATTTGGAGTTTTATAGTGTTTTGAATTGAAAAGAAAATGGTTTATAAAAGAAAAAGAAGAAAAGAAAAGAAAGAAGCGAAATGGGTTGGCTTGTGTAAGGCCAAGCCCAAGTGTTGTTTCATAAAACAAGGGTATATATAGTTCTATGTCTAGAGAATTTTTTCTTTCATTTACAAAAAACCATTCTCGTTTCTTGCTCCATCTTCATTTTCTACCTTTGTTTTAGCAAGCCAACGACGAAAACATACCCTTTTCTTCATTCAAAAATAAAAATAGAACATAAATAAATTCTCTAAAATTTCCATATTCAAATATGTCACACTCAATACCATGCTACACCATATACTATGAAGAAGTTTGCATTTTGTCCAAGTTTTGGAGTATGAAGATTGTCAAAGTTGAGGCAATGAATGGATTTAAAGCAAAATATATTTGCTATGACCAAAGTGAGTATTTTCTTCACTCACAACTATGTTTACATATCTAAATTCCATTTTGTATATGTTGGCATGTATAGATTTCGTGTATGTTCAGCTCTCTTGGAACTTATGTTGGTTTTCTTTGATTGGTTTTGGATAATATTGAAGTATGTTGGAATTTGAATTGTATAGGCTTTTTTCAAATTTCTAGAAATTTAGTCGATTGATAAAATGTTTCAGTCAATCGAACCCTTGTAAATTTCGTCATCGAAAATAAAATCAAAAATAAGAAGACTGGTAATAATTCAGTCGACTGAATCTAGTTTCAATCGACTAAACCTGGGAACTTTTGATTTCCTAAAATAAATTTTATTATTTTCCATTATATTTCCGTTCGGTTTAAATTCATGATTATTTGTGTTTTTTAAAATTGTATATTATACTAAGAGTTCCCTATAGAATAATTATAATGGTTGGAAATTTATTATACACAATTAAAAGGTTAATATAGTTTAATATATCTTCATTCTAGAAATCTATTATTCTTAATATAAATTTATTTGAAGTTGCTTTATGATTTTGGAAATTTAGCAATTTATTTAAATGCAAATATATAAAATTTACTAGGATTTAACTTATATATATGTATGTATATCTTTCTTTTTAAAAATCTATTTGGCTTAAGATAAATTAACTTGAGAATAGTTTATAATTATAGAATATTATTAAATGACTCTTGAAGGTTATTAAATGATTTTTTATATTTATGTTATTTATATTTGATTAATGATTTTAGATTCTTATTCTATATTATATTAGGACCTGCTGAGAGTTGTTATATACGTTTAGAAATATTATATATAAGATATTATGATTTAGTGTTTAACTTTTATTCTAGAAGTTTATTTTGTTTAATATAAACTCATTTGAAAATATTTATAAACTTAAAATTATGAAATGATTTTTATAATTATTTGTAAAGAGATTTGGAAGTTTGAATTAAATATAAGTATATTGATTTGTAAACGAATTTCTTTGTTTAAATCTTATCTTGAAACTATATAAGTAAATTAAGTTATTACCTAATAATTAAGAGTAATAGTTTCTTTCTCAATAATGGTTAAACATTATTCTATTACCCTTTTGTAATCATGTTTCTTCTATATTGATTTATTTACTATGAATGATTCACCATTGATATTGATTTGAGTTACATTTTTAAGATGATATGGTGATGACATCTTTTTGTTTGGTTTATTTATATTGATTCTACGTGAGGAGAAATCTGAATAAATGGATTAGTAATACCGTTTAGGATAGGGCATTCGGTAAATACTTTTCTGGTTATTTTTTGGACTCATTATATAGAATATTGAAGGAGCGAGTGTTATATGCGAGCATTGAATAAACAGACTAGTAACATGCGGTGGTATGGAACGTCATTGTGATATTTATTTTGTTATTCTTCTACTCATGGTTGACACTCTATACGAGGGTAAGCTACATGTGGTACTTGCTACGTTGAGTACCTTATAACTATGTGTTAGCTTATATGAAGAGCCATGTGTCAACCATCATGTATGCTATATATCTATCAACCTGTGTCCGACTTCCTTTCTATTTCAAAAATGAACCAGATTGGCTAGTATCCACCATGGAGGCTAGATTGTGGGGTCATGTCTAGATTGGCGATACCGTTGTTGAATATTATATTTGATGTGCATCATAGTAGTAATAGACGAGTAGTTTCCATAGCCCCCTTGTGTTGCTTAGGCCAGCAGTTTGTTACCATTAGAGGAAAAGTAGGGTCATGATCGAGGCTATGCGTAGACGAGCCGTTGATGGATGGGGTCACGATGTCCGTCGAGTTAACGGAAGACTGTAGGAACAGATTTGGCTGCTTAGCGGGAGGCTAGTAGACCCTGGGTTCCTAGAGCGGGCATGTGGCCATCAGTCACCCTTCTTGTTTTGGTGTGGAAGATGGTTATATATGAGATGTGATTATACCTAGGACAGTGTCTAGAGTGTGGTCAACCTCATATCCTTCTTAACATGTATTTAATTTTACATATTCCATTTTCGTGTGTCACCACCTTTGCTATTTGGCATGTGTTACCATTTATTTATTTGATGATTATTTATTATGATTAGAGCAAACAAAGAGATGTCTATTATATATTCATTTTTGGTATTGTTGTGCACTAGCCCGATTTTACTTGATGATTTCTTATACTATGAAGATGATTTATTTATGAGGATGATTCACCCGTTTGGTTGATCATTATGGTTTCTTATTGATTGGATTTATATGGGCGATGACACTTTTTTGTATGATTATAAAGTGAATGTCCTTTGAGATATTTGAGTCTGTCAGTGTCATCATTATTATACCTTCCATTTTATCATTACATATTTTACGTCATCTATTATTATAGATATAGTCTGATCCATGTGTTATACATAATACTCTAGTAAGTCTAGACATTTTAGGTTCAGGGACGAGATTACCAGTTTATAGATTTTGGGCATAGATGGAGGCTAGGATATAATAATATGCAGTCATTATATATTTTTGATATACAATTGGATTCATGTATTTGATGTTTTGGTGGCAGTGTATATTTGATGTATATCTTAAAACTATCATACATATCTATATATATCATCGTTGCATTTTGACTCTATGTTCTGCATGTAATTTATTGCATGTACATTGTGTATTGTTCTGTCCTAAAAGCACACTATTTATTGCTTTGTACTGAGACTATATACATTTATGGTGAGTTTTATATGATATGAGATGTATGTTGGTGTTAGTCCAAGGTAATATTCCCCTGTGTACCTGAAACGACCTTAATGATAATTTTTTTTTTGAAATAATTGATTTAAATATTGAATCGATATTAATAGATGGTCCCAAAAATATGATTTTCGTATACGATCAAATCAGGACTCGATTCATATTGACGTTTAGTATAAGGATCGCTATATTTGGAGATCGAAAGATCCGATGGCCGAAACGGTATTAAAAACATGAAATTATCATCCTAGAGCGTTGTCTCGGGTAGCAATAAAATTTATACTATCAGGACCCAAAAATTGAGGTGAAGTACGCAGACGAGTTTCATGGCGATCGGAGGCACCGTTTAATTGTGCGAGCTCGAAACACGCGACTGTTTATTTGAAAAATTGAGTAAAAGGAAAAATAATGTTATTAAATAGGCCAATCACAAACCCTCTCTCATAACCTATTATCAATTCCATGTTCCATTCATTCTTCAACATACCATGGCCGCCTCCCTCCTCTTTGCTCCAAAAATCCAAATCGAGGGTTATACTACACAAAATCAATCCATATCAATTTAGAAGGGTGCAACGTTGATTTTTGGGATAGACGTATGGGGCTCGATAGCTAGGGTTTGGATTATAGGGAGTTATAGGCAACGTTAGGTGAATTCGAGCATGGCGTTGGTTATCCTCTGCAAAGTACATGGTTCCACCAAGTTTCAGCATTCACAGAGCCATGGATCAAAATGCATCAAATAAGGGGAAGGGATCGACACTTCCAAGTTGCATGTTTGCTTTGTTGGTAATTTTTTGAAAATGCCTTTCGAGGATGATATTGGATTAAAATATATCCCATAGGATAGGATTTCGTTGATAGTATATCGCGCATGTCCATTGACATGAAGATGAAGCACGGTGGACTTTGGAGATACGCTTCAAACTTCAGTGAAGATGTCAGACATTTTTATTTAGTTTGTATTTAACCATTTTCAGTTAAGTACACAACCAAGGTGGTTGTTATCAACTACTCTGAAGTAGTCGATGCCTGCCACTATTGACGATGGTCGATTTGGCTAATTTTGACATGAATGATGGGGAGGCTTCGAGGAGCACACTGTGAAGCTTTGTTCATCCTATCTATGCTCGATTTTGGTGTTACTGCTCTTCAACGAGTGATTTGTGATGAAGCGAGGATGTAGCGCTTCGACATGATGATTTCATGATTCGACAATGATGATTTCATGATGGGAAGTGACGATTTTGGCAATGGATAATTGTGATGTAGAGACGGCGATGATGAGTCGGATTGATGGAATTGCCGAAGAAGGGTTATGGGATGCACGGTGACATTCTACGACTGACATTAGCTATTTAGAATAGTTCTCAAGTCAAAGGACGCACAAAGACATTCTATTTCTGATGATGACTTTCTAGAATAGTTCCTAACCACGATGACTCCAATGGGAGTTGTAAGGACAGTTCTAGTATGAGCTTTGCAATGGATAGCATGTGCAAAGGAACATTAATACTCGTAGGTTTTGCAGCGTACTTGTAGAGCAGAGGCATGAGGACACTCACTTGGATCACACGTTGACCCGATTCATTTACCCTGTTCTACGAGGTCGGATAGTCTAGTTCTTGACTTCTGAGTGGCATGGATTGAGTCGAGAGACTAGGACGTTGAGTAGTCCTTGGCCAGGGCGGTCATACAAGATTCAAATATCCAACGCATTGAGTGAGTGAATGTGAGGATGGATGATGAATGCTATGTTTGTTTGACCGTTTCTATCACCTTAGAGACGTCACATGATGTAGATATTATAGATGCCGATATCTAGATGTCCTTAGTACTTTGATGTATATCACACCCATGGCGACTATCATAGAGTAGCATTATATTTGATGTTATGTGCTAACTCTTTGGATGCAGAGACATGTCAGATATGATTTTCCATACCATCTGTTCCATATACTAATCGACTTTTATAGTATTTTGAGATTATTTATCACTCACACCAGACTATTATTCGACTCATAGTATTATGCTTTACTTCTTATTACTTGGTACTCTTAAATGAGTAGACTAGATATCAGGTGTAAATAGCACTTGGAGCTGTGCATATGGACAAGCAGGAGGCTAGGCTTTCTTATACTTATATTTTGAGACTTATTATTATTTATTCCACTGTGTGAGACCATGGAGCCTTGACAGTGTTTGACTTACCATTATTAAAGACAGTTTATTAGTTGAGTTTATTTATCAGTTGTATAAACTCTATTACTACTTTATATAACTGTATGAGCCTATGTGCTCTGATTTTGTGATTTATATATTTAATACTATCTCGTCTGTTTTATACCTATGATGACTATTATAATTTATCTGATGCACCGTATGATAAATGATAGGTTATGTGATTGTGTGATGTTTTATTGCCTTCCCCTTTCTACTATCCTCTTCTCTTCTTTTTTATTCCTTGTCTTTGTTTCTTCTTATTTTCCTTGATAATCGTCCTACATCGATAGGATGCTCCAACAGGGCACTATTCAGTTATATGGGCATTGGAGGTTTTAGGTGGTTGTCATGTTTGGTATCAGAGCTTAGGTTATGTGATTAACTTGAGTTGATATTGTGATCCAGTAGACATAGGGTAAGAGTTGTAACCTTAGACTAGATTGAGATTATATATGCACAAGAGAGTGCGTATTTGTTATATATTTTGACTTCAGTAACTATAGTTTATATATTATATAAGTTGTATTGCACAAATGAGCACTATTGATGCAGTTTTCTTTATGAGAGACTGATCATCTTTACTATGAATTAGGAATGATCTGGCATACGAAAAATACTATTATTGACTCCAACTCCAAAGTTGAAAGTGGGCAGGATCGAGGACTACTAGCGTCGATTTGTAGAATATGTTTACAGAGATTGTGTGAGTCATTATTTGGAATGCCTAAGTCAATACAAATGATTATGATGCTCAAGTGCAAACTCCTAGAGTTGACTTTGTCAAGTTATATAAAGACTACACGAGTCTACCTCTAGATGATTCGAGGGACGAACAATGAACTGGTGGAGTGCCCTTATAGCTTCGATCCTGGAGTATCATTTTACTTGGGATTAGTTCATAGTTCGCATCAAAGAGGAATTTATCACGACTTTTCAGAAGTCGGTGTTGTTTAGGAAGTTCGCCGACTTGAAATAAATCAATATGTCTGTATTGGAGTATATGGCCAAATTCGATGTGCTGTCGAAGTACGGTCTATCTTTCATTGATGCTCTACTCTTAAAGAATGAAAATTCTATCAGTGGGTTGAGTGATCATCTTGGGAAGCGATCAATATGATAATATTGACGAGATCTTTGAGAAGTTGATCGAAAAGGGCTCTATGATGTAGAGCCTGCACAAAGTCTTGAAAGATCGTAATAAGTAAGCTAAGTAGGGACACACTATGGTAGAATATGCATCGAATTCCATTTTGATTTCGTCAAGTCCCCCATCAACGAAAGAAAAGGAAGATGGCATTACCATATTGAGGTATGCTTTCCTCTTATGGTGATTCCATACGTGTTTTATTTTACGTCGAGATTTCATATTCCTTCATTTGATAGATAGGGATTGAGACCCAAAATTGTTTACCGACCTTTAAATTATGAGGAACCTTGTTGGAGGCTCATCCAGATGATACATGTGTAACATCCTATATTTTGTCACCAAAAATTAATACTATGAATAACTACAACATCCATAACACTTAGTTTCGAGCCTTAAAAATGCTCGGAGAGTAGAGGAGACTAAAGGTGCAAGCGAATGATCTATTGAGACTAGGGTTTATTCATAGGAATATATTTGAGTAGGATACACCTATATTGTTTTCCACTAGGGCGAATGACTCTTTGAGGTTGTATATTGATTACTATGATCTGGATGAGATTACGAACAAGTATCTACTCCCACTTATTGATGGCTTTTTTGATCAGCTTTATAGTGCGAAGGTGTTCTCTAAGTTAGATCTTGCGATGAGGTTTCATCCACTGAGAGTATTTAGAGAAAGTGCACCGATCATAGTGTTTCCTACGCTACCTTGATTTTTGATTAGTTGGTTATGCCATTTGGGGTAACTAACGCGTCGGCATGCCTTATTGATTTCTTAAACCATGTTTCGAGGAATCACTTGAGTTGGTCTATGCTTGTGTTCGTTGATGATACTTTCATCTATCCACGGACAAAAGAGGAGCACAAGACACGATTGAAGATTGTGTTGGAGGTGTTGAGAAAACACCAACTGATGATGAGAAGTTTGCTTGGATTGGTACGTTGTTATACACGCTCTGCCATGTACTTCTCAAAGGTGGCAGCACCATTAATCGATTTGATAGGAGAGTATCAGACTTTTAATGCGAGGTGCAGACATGCATTAGTAAGTCTGACTAAGAGGTTAATGAGTGCACTGATGTTACTCATTCCGAGTAGGAATGAGGTGGCGATAGTACACACATGCCTGTGGTACTTAATTGGGTGCAGTTTTGATGTTGAAAAGTTAAGTTGTCACATGTTAGTTAATAACTAAAACTGCACGAAAGGAAGTATCAGACTCTTAATTTGGAGTAGGATGTGATAGAATTCACTTTGAGGATTTGGAGGCGTTAGGAGAGAGAATCAAGTTGTTCAGTGATCCTATATCATTGAAATATGTCTTCTCCGAGAATGTCTCAACCTTCACTAGAAGCAGCCAAGGATAGAGTTCTTCGCGTCCTATGACTTTGACATTTCTTAAATGTTCATGAGCGAATTGTGGTCTTTGACGTTTTGAGTTGGAGACGTACTAGTTTAGGAGCGATATCCCTAGAGTGGGCATTGCTCGAGTTTATCACTGATTATGACCCCAAAACTTGATATGGGCTGCGGCCAAGATGATGACCGGTTTGACTATTAGACCTACTTTGATTTAACGGATCGGTACTAGTCAGAGGCATGAAGATAAACTAGTGGAGATCATGGATAAATTAGAGGAAAGAGTAGTTTTTGTAAAAGTGATACAGTGTAGACTCTACCGAGACAGCTGGCTCTGCAAGGATGAGATGGATTTCAGTGATGGAATGCCAAGGACTAGAAGAGAATGTGATAGCATTTGAGTGACAGTCAATAGGGTGATGAAAATGCTAGATTTGTATTCCTTAAGTCTAGTAGAATGACATCCAAATTAGTTGAGTTATATGTGGAATGGATATTGTGATTCCATTGCATGTCAAGAGCATTGCACGTGGTTGAAACCGTTGTTCGCTAGTGGGTTTTGGGAGAACTTATAAGAGACGTTTGGAATTGGCACCGAATTGACTGGATGATATCAAGACTGAACCATTGACTTCGAGACCTCGTAGGCCTATTTGTAACAATAGACCTGATATGAAATAGATTAGAAGGAAGACGACGGAGTAGTAGAGGTTCAATGAAGTGAAAGCAAAGGCGATTGCACATGAGAGACCGATGGGAGCATGCATACCGCTTGTCTGTAGCTCTTCCTTAGGGAAGATTTCTATTTTTCGCCAGCTTTCATATTAAATATCATATTTGATGTATTATACTAGATAATTTAGTATCTTGCATGATAGAATAAGCATGAATGTTACTTTTTGATGTTCTATTGGTTGCACTTGATTTGATTACTTTATGCTTATATGATTGTTAGCATGCGGGATAGTTATGGTTCAATATAGCATATTTATTTGAGATGATTTCTATATATATGATTTAGTATACTTTTTTACATGGTGATGTTACTATTGTGCTTAATCCTCATTGTTGAGTACTTAATCTGGCACATGGAAGCAAGTGTTGGCAATTTGATGCTTACTCTCTTATATTTGCATTTAAATGGCACTCTTTCTATAAAAGAGGTATGTGACATCTGTAGTGTGGATTAGGCTATATAAGTTTGGTTTTCTTCAGAAACGAGATGCCCTAAATATGAGGTGCCTCAAATATGAGATGTTTTTTTTTGTGTGTGTGTGTATATCTATGTTGTATCGGGAAATTTCCCTAGACCTAGCCGTGCAAGGGAGGTGCGGCTGAAATTTCCCATCACATAAGCCAAAAATTGAGAAAAAAGTCAATGTATAGGATATTAGACGTTGGCAATAGTTGAGAGAGGTGGCAATGAATGATATTTAGTTGACTTATTTTTCGATTAGTGAGTTGTCATTTTGTTTTCCAATGTTCATTTCTTTAAAAATAAGTGCTTGACTTAGATCTTTGGTTTAGCCACATTGATTTCAGATTTGATAGTGATGTACTTAGGGATGAGGATGACATCCTCAACTGATTTCGAATCTGTTCCCTTTGTTGTGATTGCTTTCAATGATTGTTGTCGAGAGTTGATAAGTGACGATTTCTCTTGTATCGTTGCTTATGTAAGGGTGTTGGGTTGTGTTGTTTCGTCCTTGGGATTTCGAGGATGAAATTGTTTTAAAGAGGGAAGAATGTAATGACCCGTAATTTTAACAATAAGATATTTAAATAAATGATTTAAATATTAACAATAGATGGTCCTAAAAATATGATTTTCCATATACGATCGAATCAAGACTCGAGATCACATCCATTGAGTTCGTATTGACGTCAAATTAAAATGAGTATAATGATCACTATATTCGAAGATCGGATGATTTGATCGTTGAAATAGTCTCGAAAAATGCAAAAGTCTCATCTTAAAGCACCGTCTCAGATAGAAATGAAATTTATAGCAATAGGATTAAAAAAATAAGGTGATGTATGTACACGAGTTTCGTGGTGATCGGACACACCATCGATCGTGGGAGCTCAAAATGCATGAACGTTTATTCGAGAAATCAAATAAAAGGAAAAATAATATTATTTTAAACTGGCCATTCAGAAATCCTCTCTCCTAACCCATTATCTATTCACTATTCCATTTGTTCTTCAGCATAGCATTGCCACCTCCCTTCTTTTTGCTTCATAAATCCAAATCAAGGGTTATACTACACGATATATTTCGAAAAGCACATGTTTCTGTTGAATATGCGCTTTGCGCTATATGATTTTTGTTTGATGATAATAAACATATATACATTCATATAAATGTATTTGGTAATGTACTATTTTATTTTTCATAGTTTAAATAAATATTTGTTGAATAAAATTAAATTTCACAGAATTTGAATTTGAATTCAAACAAAACAAGTTAAACAGATTTTGAATTCAAACAGAAATTTTATTCAAACAAATATTTTGTATAGTATGTATTTGGTTAGATAAATATCTGTTGAATAAAATAAATTACACAGAATTTGAATTTGAATTCAAACAGAACAAGTTACACAGTTTTTGAATTCAAACGAATATTTTATTCAAACGAATATTTATTACAAACTTGAATAGTACAAATTCATGCTCTCACTATACATATACATTTCTGATTACATCACGATTACATCACAAATATTTTTACATTGATAACCTCACTACATATCACTCACACTCGTATTTTGTCTTCAACTGCATTCCGGTTTGAATTCAGCATCTGAGCAATCTGCAAAAATATAAACTAACGCAGTAAAATTGAAAAAGAAATATTTTTGCAATTCAAAAATAAAAGATAATTTTTGAATATATGATTTGCCTCAGTTATTTGGGTTGTTCGTCATCATTTTTGACTGTGCAATATCTGTGCATATCAGTATTTTTATCAGGGATAGGCAATTATAAGTGGCTGCAGTACACACGTGTACATTCGTATACGTGTGCACTGCCTCGCCAACTCATGTGCAAAAATCAAACAAAAGCACAGAAATCAAAAACAAGGCCAAACCCAAGATAGCAACATGCTTGAAGACTCCAGCACGACCAAGTATGGAGTGTAAAAATGCAAATGTCCACACAACAACATGAAGAGAATCAATTTCAAGGCAGTAGTGTACACAAAGACAACAGCCAGTTCAAATGCAACATTGAAAACAAGCTGCATGAATACAACATGAAGTACAACCACAAAGTTCACAAGTGCAGCATCACCAAAGACTCAACAGGGAAAATGGAACCAGACACAACAGTGAAAGTGCAGACCAAGACTCATGGAACAGACCCAAAAACTAGTGCCAACATGAACATAACATGTGAATGCATCAAAGCAAGAAAACAACACTGTCGAGCTCGAGATAATACTGCTACAACATGGACTGCAACAAATACATGATGCACAACTCAAATGAATATCAGTGCAAGTGTCAACCAGGTAGCAAGGAAGATCAACACAGCAAGCTACAGCATCAAGTTGATCAAGATGCTACAGATTTCAACCAATGAACCATCAAAGAATGCAAGAAGAAAATTATATGTCAAATTATGATATGAACACAGTGCAATGACCAATGCACAACAAACTCAGTGACATGCTACAATTTCAAACAGGCAGTGCACATGTGAATCAAGTGACCAACCTGAAGTACAAAGCATGCACATAAACAACATGACATGAACAATGCAACTGATCAAAGCTCGGCCAACATAATGCAACTATGTTCAGGGGAGCAACATGAATGCAACAAAGACCAGCTACAGAAATGCATGCAAGTGTCAAAGTACAGGTGCAAGTGTACATAAGAGAAGTACAAAATGACCAAACAGCAATGCAAGTATAAGTATGGCAGTGAAATTCAGTGAAGTGCACAAACAACATGACAACTGACATGAATACATCAATAAACCAAGTAGCAGTATGAAGCAATTTGAAGCAAAGGTGAACCTGAACAGGTACACAAGTATGAAAGCTACATGATACACAGTGATGCATAGCAACTGCATAGCAGCTACACAACAAAGCAATGACCAGAACACAAGTACAAGCAAATAAATGCAATAGGAAGTGATATAACAGCAACTACAGGTACTCAACAAGGTGAAATCAAAGTGTGCAACTCGAAAATGGATACAAGTGACTCAGACCAAATGCAGTAACATACTGCAACAACCAAAACCAGTTCAACAAGTATGAACCAGTCAAGGCAACTTGAAGCATACAAGCTCAATGAAGATTGCAGCAATACACAGATGAACAAAATAACCAAGTGCAACATCAAACAGAATGAAATGCACAATGTCACAGCAAACTGGCACCAGCTAGAAGATCAACTCGAAGCAATTGACCACAAACAACAATTTAGCTCGAAGAAGTGACAGTAGACAAGTCAAAGAATAACATTGCAGACTCAAATTATCAACTAATCAACAGTCGAAAATATACGAAATTGACAAAGTCAAATATCAAAAATCACGAATTCAATTCAAAGCCGTGACCAACCAAGCAAGAAATATGAACAAGTCAACATCAAAGCCGTGGGACGCAAGAAACAAAAATACGCATATGAAAAAGTCAGAATCGATCTCAATCATTCAAGCATCATCAAGTGGCCGAGATAAAGAATTTGACAAATTCAATCAAATTTATATGAACGCAAATATAGGAATTCATCCTATTAAAACCCTAATCATCATCGGCATTTAGATGGATCGAGTTCAAGTATCAATTTAGAAAAGAAAAAGGAGACAGTACATACCGAATTCACAAGCATCAAACTCGATCGAGCAACTGCAAGCAAGCTAGGGCAACCAATCACAGATCAATTGAAGAAACCAAAGCCCTAATTGCAACAAAGAACCAAAGCCCTAATTGCAACAAAGAGCCGAAGCCCTAACTGGAACGAAAGGGAACGAAGCAAGCCGCCATTATTCTCACGAACGAAACAAAAGGGGATCGGGCTGGAGATAACAAAGAAAGGAAGTGGGCCGGTCCTGTAAAAAGAAAAAGGGGGTTTTTGTTTATAAGGCTTTATTAATATTGTTTTAGGGTTATTGTTTTTAATTTATTGTTTTTTATTTTACGAACCAAAAAGTTAGTAAATCACCACCTAGGTTAGGTAGTGTCAGATTGTCTATTTTGAATTAGTTCAGTGAGCAGGGTGTGCGAGTTTGCAAAGCTTTATAGGCGGGAGCAGTGTTTGCAAGTGAGCGAAACTCTATAGACGGGAGCAGGGTGTGCGAGTCTAGTAGAGTGTTTGTGAGCGGGAGCAAAAGGGTCTGCGAGTCTAGTAGAGTGTTTGTAAGCGTGATACTGTTTAATTCTAATAGAAATCTGTGAATGCAGCAGTAGGCAGGGGTTGCCGAAGCTGGGTAAATTTTGTGTGTGATTTACTTTTCAGTATATTTATTTCTGCAGTTTATTTCTGTGTTTAAATCGAGAAAATTTGCTATAACCCTATTCACCCCCCCCTCTAGGGTTAATCTAGATCCTACAAGTGGTATCAGAGCCCGGTATATTTTTTTTTACTCTAGAGTCATGAGTCTACAAAATAATGCTTTTTCTGAGGGACAATCTATTGCTAGGCCACCCATGTTTAACGGGAACGATTATGCTTATTGGAAAGTTAGGATGAGTATTTATCTTAGTTCCGTTGATTATGATGTTTGGGATATTATTGAAACTGGCTATAAACCTCCCACTATAATCGTTGGTGGTACTGAGATTCCTAAACCTAAGGATAGGTGGGATGCAAACGATAAGAAATTGAAAACGACAAATGCTAAAGCCATGAATGCTTTGATATGTGCTCTTGATAAAAATGAATTTAATAGAATTTCTCATTGTACAACAGCACAGGAAATATGGCATACTTTGAAGGTGACACACGAAGGAACTTCTCAAGTCAAGGAGTCTCGGCTAGCCCTATTCAGCAATGAATACGAAAACTTTGTAATGGACAAAGACGAGAGCATAAAGGATATGTTTGGACGTTTTTCAACCTTGGTATACAATGCTAGAGCGCTTGGGAAGGTATTCACTGAGGTAGAGCTTGTGCGGAAGATACTACGAGTTTTACCAATGAACTTTGAGGCAAAAGTCACAGCAATCCAAGAATCGAAAGATCTGAGCAAACTAAGCATGGAGGAGTTGATTGGCAACTTGATGACATATGAGCTTGAGTTAAAAGCAAAGGAAGAACGCAACAACTCCGAACCAAAGAAGAAGACGATTGCCTTAAAAAGTAAAGAAGAAAGCGATGAAGAAGATCCAATGGAAGAGCTTGCAATGGCTGTCAATAATCTTAGAAGATGGTCTAGATTCAAGCCACGCAAGAAGAAAACAAAGGGCAATAGGTCAAAAGATTCCGAAAATTCCGATAATGAACTGACATGTTATAACTGCAACAAGCCTGGCCACATCAAACCAAAATGCCCACTTCTCAAAAACAACAAAGAAAAGAAAAAGGCAAAGAAGGTATTTGCAGCAACTTGGGATGATGAAGAAGGAGAGGAAGCTTCGGATAGCAGCCCAGAGGAGGCTAACTTGTGTTGCATGGCAAAATCAGAATCAGAAGCAACCTCCGACGAATCTAGTGAGGCAGGTGAGTTTTCTTATAAAGAACTTGTTTTTATGTGTTCTGATCTTACTAAGGTAGTGGATACTCTTGAATCTAAAATTGAAAAACTGAAATCTGATAGGAGAGAATTTGCTCGTGAAAATTTTAGGTTAAAAACTGAACTTGAAAATATTCAAAACCTAGAATGTAACCAATGTAAAATATTAGATTCGGAACTATCAAAAATTAGGAATAACTCTGAGAATCTTGAAAAAGAAAACTTGAGTCTTAAAGAAAACATTGACACTAGAAAAAAGGACTTTATAAATCGATGCACCTCACTTGTCGCTGAAAATACAACATTAAAAACCAAAGTCCAAAATCTTGAGAAATCTTTGAATAACTTTTCAAGAGGCGAAAAATCTTTCAACATGCTATTGGGAAATCAAATTTTTGCTAACAATAGAAAAGGACTAGGTTTTGGAAAATCACAAGATGATGATAAAGGTAAAAGTGCTGCTCGATCTGAAATAATTGGAAATCAGGTTGAAAATCATAGTCATAGGAACACAAAATTTAATCAAGTCAATTTAATGAGCACGTTTTGTAGAGAATTTGGACATAATCGAAATAATTGTTGGTATAGACCCAAACACGTGAAAACTATACCAATTTGGGTTCCAAAAGGCACAAATATAAAATCTTTGAAAGTCAAACAAATTTGGGTGCCAAAAGGAACATGTATAAATAGTTTTGAGTCTCCAAAAACATATTTTTCATATTCTGCCACTAACAACAATGGACCTATAAAAACAAATAGGTCACATAAATCTTTTATCGTGTAGGTGTGGTGGCAGGCTAAGGAACAACAATAGTGTTCTCTGGATTTTGGCTGTTCCAGAAACACAACGGGCGACAAAGCAAAGTTCCTTAGCCTAGTTCAAACGTGACAGAATCACAACGGACAACAACGAAAAATATCGTAAAGGTAAAACAGGTATGGTATGTTTTAAACGATATTAATTGTGATAATCTGCACCGTATTTTGAATTAATTCAGCCAATATTGAGATGAACAAAAGATGATTTTTTAAAATATTGACTAACCATCTTTAAAGAGAATTACTTGGAGTAATTATGATGGTTGACTGATTCGAACTTAATTGATATGATTTTTTGACTTGTTCTTATTTATGGCATTAATTTGTGCTTAATTGATGACCAATCAGTTTTTCAATTTTGAACTAATTTATATAAATTTGATTGGTCAAATGCTGGTTACTCATGCTACACGTAGATATATTGGTTCTGACATTTTGATCACTGTTTGTAAATTTGCACGATTTCAAATTCATGAGAAAAAGGATTTTAAGAAATTGTTTTTGAAATAATTATGATGTTGATTGACTGATGATTACTCATGAAAATAATTGTTTATCCTCTGGTTTCTGAAATTAACATCATGATATTTGTTTGAGTGTTAACACGGCTTAAATTCAAATTCAAAAGAATGATGTTTTGAAATTTTTGGTGCACATCTCATGGTTTGATTCAACAAGTGAATATTGAGTGAAATTTAAATTCAGACGCGGATTACACTGGTAATATGGTTGATAGAAAAATTACTAAGTGTAACGTGATTAATTATTTTTGAAACATTCATTTGCTGCATCGTTTTTAAAGAAAAAGTCTGCATATTTTTCACTTGAAATAATTTTCAAATAGCAGAAAATTTTCTTATAAAACTCCCCTCAAGAAATCATGTTTGACCATATTTACAGCTTAATTATTTTTGAAAAATTGATTTTATAATTTTTAATTTGATTTTAAATGACAAATTTGACTAATCTGACTCCCTTTGATTATCGAAAAGATAAATAGTGATTGAAAAAGAGATGAGTGTTGATATTTATCATATATTATAACTCGAGAAAGTATAATTTAAAATTTCTTTAGAATTTCATAACAAGAGTTATGAAAACTTTTTGTTGGATAATAATTCCATGACCATTTCTATTTCTATCATCTTTCTATCGAACATCACTCATCAAGATCATATTTAATATGTAAATTTGTGGTAGTTTACAAAGGAAATCATTTGTTCTTCAATATCTTTAAATCGGTGAAGGAAATTATTTGTGCTTCAATTTCTTATATTCAGCAATTAAAAATAAATATCCAAAGTATTCACTCTCATTTAAAAGTCCGCACGGTCATGCATGGGTGAATTACTTGGATTTTTGATTATGTGCTTTCATGCTCATTTAAAAGTCCTCACGGTTATGCATGTATGGAACGCATATTAAAAATAATTAATTTAATAGACAAGTTGATTCTAATCCCATTTAAAAGTCCTCACGGTCATGCGTGGTTAGAAGATACTTGATTTCATTTTTTAAATTAAATAGGAATACTACTAATCTCATTTAGAAGTCCTAACGGTTATGCATGGTTAGTAGATATTCAAATTTCCAGAAATAAATATACCACAAATAGACATATCTATATGAATTTTTGATGATTCTATCTCCATCACTTCTGAAAGTGGGATATGCGCTCGACAAGGGTAATTATGATTTTTGTTTGAGTTTTATTGAAATTTGATATTTATATTTAATTGAGTTAAATGTTTGATTCATGTCTATCACTTCATCCCTATTTTTATAACACTGTTATTCTTTTGCTGATAACAAAAGGGGGAGAGAAAAGTTAAGATTTTGTCAAATAGAATCAAGCAAAGGTCAAATAACTTTCAATTTGCATATAGGCTCATTTACATATTTTTATTTATGTGCATATATGTAGGGGGAGCCATATATGTAGGGGGAGTATCACATAAAAAGGAAGCATTCAAATAGGGGGAGCAAATGAAATTATCAAATACATTTAATATATTCAAAATCTTAAATATATGTTTGTTATCATCAAAAGGGGGAGATTGTTGAATATGCGCTTTGCGCTATATGATTTTTGTTTGATGATAATAAACATATATACATTCATATAAATGTATTTGGTAATGTACTATTTTATTTTTCATAGTTTAAATAAATATTTGTTGAATAAAATTAAATTTCACAGAATTTGAATTTGAATTCAAACAAAACAAGTTAAACAGATTTTGAATTCAAACAGAAATTTTATTCAAACAAATATTTTGTATAGTATGTATTTGGTTAGATAAATATCTGTTGAATAAAATAAATTACACAGAATTTGAATTTGAATTCAAACAGAACAAGTTACACAGTTTTTGAATTCAAACGAATATTTTATTCAAACGAATATTTATTACAAACTTGAATAGTACAAATTCATGCTCTCACTATACATATACATTTCTGATTACATCACGATTACATCACAAATATTTTTACATTGATAACCTCACTACATATCACTCACACTCGTATTTTGTCTTCAACTGCATTCCGGTTTGAATTCAGCATCTGAGCAATCTGCAAAAATATAAACTAACGCAGTAAAATTGAAAAAGAAATATTTTTGCAATTCAAAAATAAAAGATAATTTTTGAATATATGATTTGCCTCAGTTATTTGGGTTGTTCGTCATCATTTTTGACTGTGCAATATCTGTGCATATCAGTATTTTTATCAGGGATAGGCAATTATAAGTGGCTGCAGTACACACGTGTACATTCGTATACGTGTGCACTGCCTCGCCAACTCATGTGCAAAAATCAAACAAAAGCACAGAAATCAAAAACAAGGCCAAACCCAAGATAGCAACATGCTTGAAGACTCCAGCACGACCAAGTATGGAGTGTAAAAATGCAAATGTCCACACAACAACATGAAGAGAATCAATTTCAAGGCAGTAGTGTACACAAAGACAACAGCCAGTTCAAATGCAACATTGAAAACAAGCTGCATGAATACAACATGAAGTACAACCACAAAGTTCACAAGTGCAGCATCACCAAAGACTCAACAGGGAAAATGGAACCAGGCACAACAGTGAAAGTGCAGACCAAGACTCATGGAACAGACCCAAAAACTAGTGCCAACATGAACATAACATGTGAATGCATCAAAGCAAGAAAACAACACTGTCGAGCTCGAGATAATACTGCTACAACATGGACTGCAACAAATACATGATGCACAACTCAAATGAATATCAGTGCAAGTGTCAACCAGGTAGCAAGGAAGATCAACACAGCAAGCTACAGCATCAAGTTGATCAAGATGCTACAGATTTCAACCAATGAACCATCAAAGAATGCAAGAAGAAAATTATATGTCAAATTATGATATGAACACAGTGCAATGACCAATGCACAACAAACTCAGTGACATGCTACAATTTCAAACAGGCAGTGCACATGTGAATCAAGTGACCAACCTGAAGTACAAAGCATGCACATAAACAACATGACATGAACAATGCAACTGATCAAAGCTCGGCCAACATAATGCAACTATGTTCAGGGGAGCAACATGAATGCAACAAAGACCAGCTACAGAAATGCATGCAAGTGTCAAAGTACAGGTGCAAGTGTACATAAGAGAAGTACAAAATGACCAAACAGCAATGCAAGTATAAGTATGGCAGTGAAATTCAGTGAAGTGCACAAACAACATGACAACTGACATGAATACATCAATAAACCAAGTAGCAGTATGAAGCAATTTGAAGCAAAGGTGAACCTGAACAGGTACACAAGTATGAAAGCTACATGATACACAGTGATGCATAGCAACTGCATAGCAGCTACACAACAAAGCAATGACCAGAACACAAGTACAAGCAAATAAATGCAATAGGAAGTGATATAACAGCAACTACAGGTACTCAACAAGGTGAAATCAAAGTGTGCAACTCGAAAATGGATACACGTGACTCAGACCAAATGCAGTAACATACTGCAACAACCAAAACCAGTTCAACAAGTATGAACCAGTCAAGGCAACTTGAAGCATACAAGCTCAATGAAGATTGCAGCAATACACAGATGAACAAAATAACCAAGTGCAACATCAAACAGAATGAAATGCACAATGTCACAGCAAACTGGCACCAGCTAGAAGATCAACTCGAAGCAATTGACCACAAACAACAATTTAGCTCGAAGAAGTGACAGTAGACAAGTCAAAGAATAACATTGCAGACTCAAATTATCAACTAATCAACAGTCGAAAATATACGAAATTGACAAAGTCAAATATCACAAATCACGAATTCAATTCAAAGCCGTGACCAACCAAGCAAGAAATATGAACAAGTCAACATCAAAGCCGTGGGACGCAAGAAACAAAAATATGCATATGAAAAATTCAGAATCGATCTCAATCATTCAAGCATCATCAAGTGGCCGAGATAAAGAATTTGACAAATTCAATCAAATTTATATGAACGCAAATATAGGAATTCATCCTATTAAAACCCTAATCATCATCGGCATTTAGATGGATCGAGTTCAAGTATCAATTTAGAAAAGAAAAAGGAGACAGTACATACCGAATTCACAAGCATCAAACTCGATCGAGCAACTGCAAGCAAGCTAGGGCAACCAATCACAGATCAATTGAAGAAACCAAAGCCCTAATTGCAACAAAGAACCAAAGCCCTAATTGCAACAAAGAGCCGAAGCCCTAACTGGAACGAAAGGGAACGAAGCAAGCCGCCATTATTCTCACGAACGAAACAAAAGGGGATCGGGCTGGAGATAACAAAGAAAGGAAGTGGGCCGGTCCTGTAAAAAGAAAAAAGGGGGTTTTTGTTTATAAGGCTTTATTAATATTGTTTTAAGGTTATTGTTTTTAATTTATTGTTTTTTATTTTACGAACCAAAAAGTTAGTAAATCACCACCTAGGTTAGGTAGTGTCAGATTGTCTATTTTGAATTAGTTCAGTGAGCAGGGTGTGCGAGTTTGCAAAGCTCTATAGGCGGGAGCAGTGTTTGCAAGTGAGCAAAACTCTATAGGCGGGAGCAGGGTGTGCGAGTCTAGTAGAGTGTTTGTGAGCGGGAGCAAAAGGGTCTGCGAGTCTAGTAGAGTGTTTGTAAGCGTGATACTGTTTAATTCTAATAGAAATCTGTGAATGCAGCAGTAGGCAGGGGTTGCCGAAGCTGGGTAAATTTTGTGTGTGATTTACTTTTCAGTATATTTATTTCTGCAGTTTATTTCTGTGTTTAAATCGAGAAAATTTGCTATAACCCTATTCACCCCCCCTCTAGGGTTAATCTAGATCCTACAGTTTCACACCGAGTTTCGGCACTCGTGGAGCCATGGATCAAAATGCGTCGAACAAGAGGAGGGCCTCGGCACTTCCAGGTCACGACAAGGGGGAAAGGACTGGGTCATGTTATTTTGGGTGCGTCGTGATGAGCACGTGAAGTGTGATGTGTTGCAATCGTTGGTTCATCGATTCATTGGGTATTAGGTGAGTATTTGAAGAGAGAAGGAGTTGTATAGGTGGGCTTCATTGATACGCACATTCATTTATTTAATTCTGATAACTTATATATGCTATATCTTTTGCATATGAGGTTTGTTCTGAATGTCGTTTCTTGCATTGCGTTCGTGATGGAGAGCTCTAGAACTTGGCGATGATTCAGACAGATTTGTTGAGATGAGTGATATTGTCTCTCATCATACTATAATTGTTAGTATAATATTAAAATGATGTTTTAAAATGTTTTCCGACATTAAAATTTGATTTCTAAAATAGTTAAACCTATATTTTATTTTATAAAAAGAATTGACAGTGTTTTAAAACGATTTTAAGTTAAATATCATATTTTTCCCATTTACGGACCATTTCAACGATATTGATAGATTTAGGCTGTTTTGAAATTAATCCCACATTATCCTACATTGGTTGCTTGGATGGATTGTATTGTAATATTACAGATATATGTAGGCTAGTATAGACATTTGTATGTTTGCTGGTTGCATGTTTGCTTGCTTGGTATTGCTTGCTTGGTAGTTGGTTGAAAACGCCGTTCGAAGGTGAAATAGGATTATAATATATCCCAAGCGATAGGGTTTCATGCATAGTGTATCATGCACGTCGACTGAAAGATGAAACATGATGGACTTTGGAGAAATGCTTTAGATTTCAGTGAAGATGCCGGATGGTTTTTCATTTGGTTTCTATTTAACCATTTTTGGTTAAGTTCACGACCAAGGTGGTCGTTATCACTACTATAGAGTGGTCGATATCTACTACTATTGATGATGGCCGGTTTGGTCAATTTTGACATGGACGATAGGGAGGCTTTGAGGAGCACGCTGTGATGGTTCGTTCGTCCTATCGACGTTCGATTTTGGTGTTACTACTCTTCGACGAGTGGTTTGGCGATGAAGCGAGGATGTGGTGCTTCGATGCGATGATTTCATGATTCGATGATGATAATTTCATGATTTGACAACGATGATTCAATTATGGGAAGTGACGGTTTCGACGATGGATAACTGTACTTCATGATGCAGTATGGGCGACGACTATTTAGATTGATGGAACCATCAAAAAAGGGTTATGGGACGCATAGTAACATTCTTCGACTGAGATTGCCTATCCAGAATTGTTCCCAAGTTAGGGGACGCGTGATGATATTCTATGACTGACGATGTTTGTCTCCCAACCGCAATGACTTCAGACGGGAGTTGTAAGGATAGTTCTGGGATGAGCTCTGCTATGGATGATATGTGCAAAGGGATCATTGATATTAGTAGGTTTTGTAGTGTACTTGTAGAGTAGAGCTATGGGGATGCTCACTTGGATCACATAATGACCGATCCATTTACCCTAGACTACTAGGTCAGGTGGTCTAGTTCCTGGCCTTTTGAGTGGAATGGTTTGAGTACCCAGAGACCAGGACATTGAGTGGTCCATGGCCAGGGTGGTCATATGAGTATCATATATCTAATGCATTGAGTGGATGTTAGGATAAATGCTATGTTTGTTTGACCGTTTCTATCAACTTCGGGATGTCATATGGTGTAGGTATCACCTATGACACGTTCTTAGTACTTTGATGTATAGTACACCCATGATGACTATCATAGAATAACATATGTTCGATGTTATATGCTAACTCTTTGGATGCAGGTACATGTCATGTATGATTCTCCATACTCTTTGTTTCGTATACTATATCGACTTTTATAGTATTTTGAAATTGTTTATCGCTCATACCAGACTATTATCTGACTTGAGGTTTTATGTTTTTCTTATTATTATCTTTAATACTCTTAAATGAGTAGACTAGATATCAGGTGTAAACAACACTTAGAGCTGTGCAGATGGACTAGAAGGAGGCTATGCTTTCTCGTACTTATATTTTGGGACTTATTATTGTTTATTCCACCATGTGATACTATGGATCCTTGACAGTGCTTGACTTACCATTATTAGAGACAATTTATCAGTTGAGTTTGCTTAGCAGTTGTATAAACACTATTGCTATTTTGTATAACTGTATGCACTTGTGTACTCTGATTCTGTAGTTTATATAGTTATTGTTGTCTCCTATGTTTTATATATGTGATGACTATTATATTTTATCTAATGCGCTGTGAGATATTCGACATGTTATCTGGTTATGAGATGTTTTATTTCCTTCCCCTTTCTTTTGTTCTCTTCTTTTCTATTCCTCATCTTTGTTTCTTCTTCTTTCCGCTGACAATCATCCTACATCGACCTGATGCTCCAACAGTGCACTATTCGGTTATATGAGCATCGAAGGTATGGGGCGTTCGTCATAGTACCCTATACATCTCATTCTCTGTATTATCCGACACTATTATCGTATAATACTCTTGGATAGTATATGTATAAAGGTGGAGGTGGCACAGTTGGTACTAGAGCAGGTTCAGAACAATACATCATATATACGATACACGAGTCATTGGCCTAGATAAGACTTAAAAGTCCCTACCCTTAGTACTGGGGTAATCATCTGGGGTATTTTGTATAGAATATAATACTTTACCATTAGCTATTAAATATGAAATGTAATATGATTAACCCCAGTTGCTTATCATAAATTATCGTGTTCTAATTAATTAATGATTAGAGCACGCGGCAGGAATGTATGAATTACTTTTCGCTAAGCTTATTTATATTTGTATTTGATAGATTGATGATTACTTGTATTAATTTGTAATTCTTAATATTATGAGCCTGCGGTGTTTTCAGTGGTTAAACTACAACTAGGAATTCTGCATATTTTATTTTTATAACTTATTATTTATGTATAAAGATAATTCGAAAGGTTGGAAAGTAGTTTTAAAATTTAATGCTTGCTTGGTATTCTTTGAATTAATGGAAATGATTTATTATTGGAAAAGTTTTTCGGAAAATATTTAAATAAAAGCAAGTATGGTTTTAATTTGTAAAATAGAAAGGGTAGGAAGAATATTTTATGGAAGTAAGAAATGTTATAATTAAAAAGCTTTTAATAATATTTATATTTATAAAAGCTGCATTTGATTAAGTTTCATTTAAATAATTATTGGATGAAGTATGATTTTACATAATGCATATAGATAAAATAATTTGAAGAATTTTGAAATTGAATTATGTTAATCTGTCCGTTGAGTGTTTTAAGAATTCTTGTCAATGCGTATCTGTAGGGATTCCTATACACTTCGACGAGATATATGGACACAAAGTACTGAACTGCTTTTAGAAGCTTTAAGACTTCTTGAATATTAGGTAAATTTTTGTAAAGTGATGTAATATTTTGAAGGAAAAGCAAAATATTCTGAACCCTAATGAAATTAATGTTAAAAAGTCATATTTTGGAGAAGAAAAAATTATTTTGGAAGTATATTGAAATTGATATTTTGTAGCAATCTTTTAAAGGTGGTTAAACTTAATATTTTGAAATGTTTTAGAGGACAATATTTTGAAGTGAGTACAAAATGGAAGAAAATGTAGAATTATTATTTGAATATAGTAAGCAATTTGAGGATAGAATAAATTGTATTTTGAGAAAAGTATTTTGGAAAAAGATAACATTTTAAAGAAATATTTTGAATTATACTTTGAAAGGAATTTAGATAAAGCTTTAAGAAATGATATAAAATATTTTGATAAGAGAAATTTTATTTTGAAATGGAATTTCTGTCAAAATTATGATATGAAAGCATGTGTAAAATTTTGAAGCTTTAGAAACCCGTTTTCACTTGAAATTTATATTTTAAGAGTGTATTATTGTGATAGAGTATCATTTTTGATAAGATGTTTAACAAATATTTTGAGATGAATATATTGTTGTATCGTTTTATATAGTAAATTGCTTTGTAAATAATACATGTGTTTTCTTATATGTATTACTTGTTGATTGCAGCTATCGAGGGTTAGTGGATAGCTGATGTCGATGCGGGGTAATGTTGATCAAATGGTCAACACTGTAGCTAATTGGGGAAGTGAGCTACTAGAAATTCATAGGGAGGCATCATACATATTTTATAATTTAAAATTGTTTGATATGTGATGTTATGATCCATGCTCCCTATGATGAATGATATTTGTAATTTGAATGGATTGTGTGAATATTTTATGTTTCGATATTTTTTGATATGTAAATGTGTATATGAAAATTCTTATTTTAAAATGGTTTTTATTTAAACTAACATAGTTTCAAAAAGTATATGGAAAGTGTAAATGTTTTGAGGAATTTTTTTTTGTAAATACCCAATATTTTGGTAAACGTTTCCAACAGAAAGTACAGAACATAATTATAGAAGTTTAATGGTATTAGAAAAGATAATTTTAAAGTTGGAAATAGTTTCTAATGAATGTTTAGAATGCAGTAAAGTGAGTCTAGAAGTATTTATAGTATTGTCAGTTTTAACGGAATTTAAAGTTTGGTTTGTGAACTTGAATCATATACAAATTGTTTTGTGAATTATCTATAAAAGGTCTTTTAGTAAAATCAAATTTAAATTTATCGATTATAAATTTAAAATCATTATTGTTGAGGAGCTACTGAGGAATATAATAATTGATGTCGTTTTAAATAAGTTTCATATTAGTTTAATGATACTATGTAATGGTTTGATTAAAGTGAGTGTAGTAAAGCTAATTATTTTAGCTCGTTAAGAATTTTCTCTATAGGTATTGCGAGGACGCTATTTTACTAAGGAGGATTCTGTAACAATCTATGTTAAGCAGTAATTAATTAATGATAATAATTGTAACGGCCAGGCTTTCCAACCTTCAAAAATTGACACCAATACATCTACGGTATTCAGTTGCCGAGCATCCCAGTGTCGAAAAAAATTGTTGGGACCAAAGAATGAAAAGACAGAACAAAATCTCACATCGTGACTAGGAATATATAATATACAAATGATCTCTACAAAATAACTGCAATATACACACATAAATCATAGTAAACTGACCTATAATCAATTTGGACGGTTGTAACAATCTATCCTCACAAATGCTGATAGATACAAAATAACAGATGTAGCTAAAATTAAAGATACGTAAATATGTCTTGGAGGCATCCAAATCTTCTCTTGAATCTCCATAACATCCATAACTAAATCTGAAAATATGTTTAGGCTGACCAGAGCATTATAAGAAATTTACAACCGAATCAGTCTGGTAAATCAGCATGAGAAACACAAATCATATGGATTTTAATGTCATAAAACCTTTCAAAATAAAGGTATCCCGTAAGATCACATCATGCAGAAACACAGTTAATTTTTACCATACGGTAACCAAACATTTTATATTAGAAAATCCAACGATATTGTAATAATGTCTTGGGTTGAAAATAAATATTTAACATAGCCAAAATGGTTAAATTAATTACATTCCAATATATTCAGTATGCAACTAAGTCCGTAAAGGCACATATTGCAGACTGGATTCCATCAATGATAAGTCTACTGGAGTAATGCCTACCATAGTACACCTCTCAAAAAAATGTACCGAGGGCCTCGCCGGGACCCCTTACCGACCTACGCCTTACTAGATAGTACCGAAAATGGAATCACCCCTATTATGCATGAAAAACCATTTCCATCATCGTAAGCATAAATAATACGAGAATATTGATCTAAATACAGGTGATGACCATACCCTAATGGCAGCGAACCACATATCCTCGAAGCATATCCTATGTTCTAGTCATATTGGGCATGAGGTTTGAGGCTACTATTTACACATGCTCCTTTACATTAGAAACTCGATAAAACCAATGCCATAGCCTATCATCGCCTAAATCTCACACAATCGCTAACCCTAGTCACGGCTCTTCACGTCCACCATCTCAAAACGATGATGCACTCGACCAAACTTGCACAGATTTGAAGCATACACTCTCACGAGTTTAATTGATTCGGTTTGATAATTTTTCATGAACCATAGATCTTGATTTTAATTTTTGAAGAGGAGGATGGGTTAAAATCTTTTACAGCGGAGGGAAAGTGAAAGAGAAAGAGGGAAAAAGAAAAGTATAAGGGTAGGGTATAGTTTATTTTACAATTTTTGGTAATTCGCTACAAGTATCTTGTTCGGGTACGAACCACGAACGATAGAACTAAAAAAATGATCGCACACAATAATACGACCTAATCACAATACATCAATAAAATACACTGGTTAACTTATTATATGAAATTTCATAAGTACCAATGTTTTTCACAAAATGTGTCGAACGATAATTTAAATATTTTCCAAATTAAAATTATGGAGAAATTCTATAAATTCATTTTAAAATAGGTCACTAAAATAAAGTCATTCTATAAACAATTTATTTTCTTATTACTTAATAAATTTGAATCAAATTTGAATATTTAAATAAATTAAATATTCCCATTTGAAATATTGAAAATTGCTGATATTCTTCCCTTCTTAAAAGAATTTTGTCTATGAAATTCCCAAAGGAAAAAAATGCACTCCCACGCTTAAACATTAAAAATCAATTAGTTTAAATGAGTTATTAAAATTTGAAAGTCTCATGAGTTACAAAAAATTTGACAGCACCTCTTTTGCACGGTTAGGTCCAAAAAAATTACAATATCAATATAGGCACATATCTCAGACCTCCCATATTTGGGGACAAGATAACCATAATATATACTTATGATATACCTTATAGAGTGTGTATGTCACATAGCAACCTATTAAGCATAAACACATTCCATTTATCGAGCAATCAAACTCTACTCATGAAATCAAAGGCAGCAAGCTAGCCTTTGCTGCCATATTCCTGAATATCGCTTAAATACCCCCAAAAAGAGAGTTAAGCATGATAATGAAACAAGACAATGACTCCTCCATCATATATAGCAATCATCTCACATGAACATGTCATCAAACTATATAACTTGCATTTCGAATCAAAGAAGCAAACAATTATATTAATGCCCATACGGCATATGTCATCTGTATGCAATATCAAATCTAATCACTTGCTCGATCACATAAACTTCTCTTTCGCACTAGTATCGCTTACTCGATTTTCCTAGTACGGACTACGATTAGGTTCCTTGATTAGGAACCTCCATTCTTCTTGCATATCCATATACTATGATAGAAAACTTCAGAATCTTATCAAGAATTCATATCAAGTGTTCACCATCAAAAGTTGAGTGAATAATCCTTGTTTAGATCAGCGTAAATTACCACGAAAATATGTACTTGAATCTGGATCAAAAACAGTTATGTGAATAAAATAATCTGCGTACAACTAAGTATTTATTATATTTGTTTCTTAACTGCAATAATTTCTTTTCATTTTAAACCACATTCATCTACTCTTGAAGTACTTTATTGAATACTAAAATCATTTATCCACCACTCCATAACACATTACTTATGTTTATGAACATTTCAAACTTAAGTTCATATTCGCATAATACTCCACTACACCCTAAGAGTGTATATTCAGTATCGGATTTATTTTACTTGACCAGGAGGTTCAACAAATTTAAAACTTGTTTTAACTTACTATTTTTCCATTCTAGAGTTAAAAAACTTTACTTTTATATTTTTAGAACACTTAGCTTCAAGTTCTCAACTAATATGGAAGTTTTTGACTATCCAAAATCATTGAAAATTCCATTCATTTCAGTAAATGAAAATTACCAAATAACATATAGTAATGAGTTGCACAAACCAAATTAACCTAATGCATAGGATACGAGCGGCCATGATACAACTTAATAGAAAACTTAAGAACCATACACCAAATTTTATTTCAAATTATTTTAAAATAATAATATACATATCTCCTTTTGTATATTAGACCATACTTTGGGATTAAATCAAAAATCTATTTTACCAAACAACTCTATAGAAAACTTAGTAGCATCCCTCATTTAGAAACTCGAAAGTGAATGGCGATGATACTGTAATCATCCTAGAATTGTTTTCCAACGGCAGAAGTGAGTTCAGTACTTTCTATCTCCTTTAAAATCCATTTTTAAAATATTTATGTTCACAGATACTTTCAATAATATTATTTTTATTTTCACCCAACTTTGAAAAAAAAAATCAAAAATACCAGGATTTAAGTTCTCAGGTTCTCAGTTTAAATCCTTTTTATTTATAAACCATATTTATATAAAGCCCCTTTCTTATAAAAATTATTTCGCAAATTTATATCTTTGTTTAGATTATAATAAACAACTTTGTTCAAAATTAAATTTCAATCCAACATTATCACCAAAAGTTTTATAGTCAAACTATGAAATTTAATTCATAAGGTGTTCGTATTTAATCTAAATCAAGACAATAAATGCTTATAAACTAGCTGAACATAAATAATCAATAAACAAATCATAGTCAATACTCCTAAACTAGATGAGCATGACTAATCAAATAATAAATGATAATTAAATATTATCCTTTCCTAACAAACAAACACAACATAAATTAATACATCAATTTTTTGAAAATTGTCCTTTTATATATAAAATACAATCCTTGGTAAAATTATTTCATTTACTAATTTTAAAAACAATACTATGTGGGTTTGCCTTATTCAAGTGTTTAAAAACCCGTATCGATATAGTTGTACCTTCTGTATTAACCAAAATTCATAAACCACCCAACGGATTAATCAACACAATATATTTTTATAGCACTAATAAATGCGCCCTCCCATACACACACACACACACTCACTCAAACTCATTATAGGGCGTCATTAACCCTATCTCTAATGAGTTTACCCTATGAAGGCCTAGGTGTTCGCTCAATCTAAGCTCTAATGCCACGTTGTATTGACTATCATTTTTGACCCACAAAATTCGATACTAATACATCCATGGTATTCGCGTGTCGAGCACCTAAGTTCCGAAAAGACTGATTGTTATGGTGAATGAATGAAAAGACGGAACTGAATCTCACATCACGTCGAGTACTTTATAATACACAAATGATCTTTATAAACGAAACCTACAATATACATACATAAATCAGATTAAACTAACCTGTAATCAACCTTGTCGGTTGTAACAAGCTATCCTCATAAATGTTGATAAATGCAAAACAATAGATACAACCGAAGCTAGAAATACGAGAATACACCTTGCAGGCATCCCGTTCGTCTCTTGAATCTCCAAAGCATCCATAACTAAATCTAAAAATAAGCTTAGGATCACCCAAGAATTATAAGAAAATAACACCCGGATTAGTCTGGTAAACCAATGTGAGAAACACAAATCATATGGATTGTTAATGTCATAAAACCTTTCAAAATATACCTCATAAGACCATGCCGCAAATAAATATGGACAAGTTTTTACGTTATGATAACCAAATCATTTTTATCAGAAAATCTAATAATATTATAATAATGTCTAGGATTTATAATAAATATTTAACAAAGCTGAATTGGTTTCATTAATTATATTCCAGCATTTTAGTATATAACTAAGTCCGCAAAGACATGTATTAGAGACTAGATTCCAATAATGACAAGGATAATGGGGTTTTGCCTTTTACAGTACACCTCAAGAAAAATGTACCGAGGGCCTCGCCAGGGCCCTCAATGAATTAGGACTAGCCTACCCCTTAC
The DNA here is from genome assembly GCA_030765085.1 of Allium cepa. Lineage (NCBI taxonomy): Eukaryota > Viridiplantae > Streptophyta > Magnoliopsida > Asparagales > Amaryllidaceae > Allium > Allium cepa. Next base: position 491,887,479 of record CM060943.1, read on the forward strand.
TGGATAGTACCAAATATGTCATCACCTCGGTTGTCCATGACAAACAGTTTCCATGGTCACAAGCATACATAATCTGAGAGTACCGATCTAGATACAGGTGATGACCATAACCTACTGGCAGAAACCACATATCCCTGATGCATATCCCCTGTTTTTTCCATCACTGGTTGTGAGGTTTGAGGCTATATTTTACCATTTTGCAAATCCCACTTGGAATATTAGCCTTGCCCTCTAGGAAACAATGCAATGTCAGCATTCATCTATATAAGTTGTCAAGGATATGAACAAACTGAAGGCACTACTTCTATAGTTATACTACATTATTTTTGGAATCATCCTTAGGGTTAGTTGTAAGTGGCCCTTGCACTTCAAAGAACTCCATCTACGATCATCTTCACAATGTCTCTAATTAGAACGCTTATCCGATTCAAAGGGGCTTTCAGATAACACATCTGATCCCGATCTCTTCGAATCGACAACGATGGTTTTAAAACAGGCCAAGATTTGATAATCAGGTATTTAACTATCAAATAAACAACAATCAAATCAGAATTTAATTTCATATGGAATCCAACCATGGTTAAGCACATATGAAACTACTAAGCCTCTTTAATTACCCCTATCATTAATTAAAATCTCCTTTCAAATATTCGTATTAAAATACCTTTTACAAAAGATATATTTACGAGCCTACTCTACTTTTTCAATACATAAAAGATATTCGTATACTTATCTCAACTGTATAAGTGTACTCACAAACCCTTTTCACTTCCATTACTTATAAAAGTATTTATATACTTATCTCAGTGGTATTAGTATATTCACAATACACTACACCTTAGAAAAGTATTTATATACTTATCTCAATGGTATAAGTATATTCACAAAATCTAGAGAAAGATTTCACTTCCAAAACCATACTCATTTGGGTTAAAACAAATGTCATTTAAAACATGTATATCAATAAACTCACTTTTCGATTTCAAAGTTATACTATCACTCGGTTAATAATTAATATAGTCGGACAAGTTAGTGTATTATGCATGCCTCAACATACATTCTTAATTCTGAGGATAGGGACAAGTTTTCATACCTCGAAATTTGGTGTTAAGTATGAAAAAAAATACTTTCATACCACCATAAGATATAAAGGTCATTTATGGAAATCAAATCTCATTCCTTTTATAAAACACCCTTTATAAATTTCTTTTATATTTCGAAACTCCTTTTATAAATCTCCTTTCTATTTATAAAACCACTTTTGTAAATCTCATTTATATTTACGAACTTCTTTTATAAATCCAAATTCTATTTATAAAACTTCTTTTATAAATCTCCAAATTTCTTTATAAAAATCCTTTTATAAATCTCATTTCTACTTATAAAACTCTTTTTATAAATCTCATTTATACTTTCCATAAAAACGATTATTCCATATATCACTATAAATTCACAAATGTGATTTATTATTCCAAGTCATCAAAATGATATCATTTCCCATTTTATAAAATACCATCTATAAAATATCATTTACAAATATGTTCTTTCATTTATAAAATACCATCTATAAATATATCTTTCTATATAATACTACATATATCGCATTTTACAAATATATTTTTTTCCAAAATATCACTTTCTTTTTAAAATAGAATCACTTTATAATAAAAGATAAGCTCATTTTTCTTTGTAATAATCATCTATTATTATATTAACTTTTCTGTAAAATAAATACTTCCCAAAATACTTTTTAAAACCTTTCCATATAAAGTAGAAGAGACAAACAAAAAGGTTGGAGTAAAATAGAGAAGTTCAAAAACCATTTCTATATAGAATACCTGATAAAATTCCAAAAATTACATTTAAAATTATTCTTTAAATCTAAACCATTTTCAATTCAAAACAACAATTAATATTATTTCAAAATTCTATAATGAGGCCTAGAGCTACATGGCACTAAACAAGTGTTCTATAGATCTGTAACTAAAGGTGTTCAACTTTTTAACATATCTAAGTCATAGGCAATATGGCCAAGCTGCCAATTTTACCATTCAAACATTTATACAATAAGCACATAACTAAAATTTAAAATCAACAATGGCGAGGAATACAGATCCCTCTACAAAACTCCCTATATTCCAATTTATATATCATCCACTTTCCAAAATGGGAATTCAATCAAACCAAACACTTAAATCATTCAAGTACACAAACAATAATTTATATCTATCATATATCATACAACGTGCATCCAATGGTCAGTTTACTCACCTTAATTCCAGTTGATGCTTATGCGTTACCGTTCGATCTAAAATCAAATGATGTTCGATTTTAGCTCAAAATCCTACTTGCTTCAAACTTGACGAAATCAAGTCTAGTGCATAGATACCCTCCTATAAGCACAACACAAAAGATAACATTTCAATTAGACCTCGTACGAAGAAGTTACTGATTTTATAAGAATTAGAATTGAAAACTTTAATGAATTACTTTAATTTACCAATAAACACCTTAATCCACTCTCAATCCTTCTTCACTACTCTCAATACATGGTCGTGCACAGGTGTGCACAATCCTACAAAGTATGAGCACAAATCCTTTCCTATCTCGAGCAATACTCCATGAATTCTACTACTGCCACTTCTAACGAACCACACTTTGCACAAGCTTTGCTATGCACCCAATGAGACCAAGCTTAATCCACTCCTCCTCCACTCAACTTGGAATATCACCTCGCGACCATACAAATGTTGTACTACCCAAACCACCATCGCGCTCCACCAAACTTCCACAGTCGATGCTCTTTCGCACGAGAAACTCGATGAAACCAATGCCATAGCTTATCGTCCTCTAAATCTCACACAATCGTTAACCTTATACACGGTTCTTCACATCGACCGTCCCCAAACGACGCCATGCTTGGCCAAGATTGCATAGATTCGAAGCTCACACTCTCACGAGTTCAATAGATCCGGTTGTATAATTTTTCATGAAACACAACTCTTGATTTTAAGTTTTGAAGAGATGGTTGGGTTAAAATCTTTTACAACAGAGGGAAAGTGAAGGGGAAAGTGAGAAAAAGAAAAATGAGAAAAAGTATAAGGGCGGGGGATAGTTTATTTTACAATTTCAGATACTTCGCTATATAGTATCCCATTCGCATACGAACCACAAATGATAGAAATGAAAAACGATCGTTTACAACAATGCGACAGATCATAAAACAACAATAAAATACTCTGATTAACTTATTCTATGAAATTTAAAAAATTCCAATGTTCGTAGCAAAATTCATCAAATGATAATTTAAATATTTTTCAAATTAAAAATTATGGAAAAATCCTCTAATTTTATTTAAAAATCGGCCACTAAAATAAATCCATTTTAGTAAAAATTTATTTTCTTATTATTTAATAAATTTGAATCAAATTTGAATATTTCAATAAATTAAATATTCCCATTTGAAACATTAAAAATTGCGGGTCATTACAATAATGGTGATTTAATCAATTAAAATGGATTTTTAAATATTAAATGAGAATAATTTAGAATTGTTTGGTAAATATTAGAATTTGGATAATGAAAATATTTTGAGGGAATCAAAGTTATTTCGGGAAGAGTAATTAAAGGGCTTTTTAAGTAAAGTATTTTTGAGAAGTTAAATAGTTTGAAGATTTTGAATTATTAATAAAATGAGGAGTTTAAATGTATAATTGATGATGATTATTCTTTTGAATTAAAAATTGTTTTAGATATGATAAAAGTAATTGTATAATTTTATAAAGACTTATATTATTAGTAATTGGGATTATAAATATTTTATAGGAAAAGAAGTTTTTATTTTTATTTATATGAGTAGTTTGGTATTTATTTAGCCAATGGATTTGTAATGTAACTATAGAATGATTCAAAGTAAAAAATATATGAGATTAATATCTTATAAAATTATATACTATCTAAGATATGAAAACTTGTGATAGCAATAATTTCTAAGTAAAGATTTGAATTAATTTTGGTTGATAAAAAGATTTTAACTTAGTTGTCTAAAGATGGTAACTTTGATTAAATCGATAAATATAATTAATTTTTTGGAAAATAAATCGTATGATAATTTCATAATGTTTTGTAATCATTTTAGTAATGAAAACATGTTTTTAATTTGGAGTTTTATAGTGTTTTGAATTGAAAAGAAAATGGTTTATAATAGAAGAATAAAAGGAAAGAAAGAAGTGAAATGGGTTGGCTTTTGTGAGGCCCAAGCCCAAGTCTTGTTTCACAAAACAAGGGTCAAGACATTTATATGTCTAGAGAATTCTTTCTTCCATTTAACAAAAACCATCCACGTTTCTTCCTCCATTTTCATTTTCTAGTTTTGTTTCAGCAAGCCAACAATGAAAATAAACCCTTTTCTTAATTAAAAAATCAAAATAAAATATAAATAAATTCTTTAAAATTTCCAAATTCAAATATATAACACTCAACGCCGTGCTACATAATATACTATGAAGAAGTTTTCATTTTGTCCTAGTGTTAGAGTATAAAGATTGTCAAAGTTAAGGCAATGAATGGATTAAAGCAAATTATATTATGTATATGTTGCATTTTGCATATGTTAGTATGGATTTCATGTATGTTCAGCTCTCTTGGAACTTATATTGGTTTGCTACAATTGATTTTGGATAATATTGAAGTATGTTAGAAGTTAAATTAATTATGTACAGGAATTTTTAAAATTCTCGAAATTCAGTCGACCGGGAGAATGTTCCTGTCGACTAAATTCTTGTAAATTTCACCGTCGAAAGGAAAATCTAAAAATAAGGTAACTAAAATAATAATTTAATCGACTAGTTCAGTCGACTGAATCTTGTTTCAGTCGACTGAACCATGGAACTTTTGATTTACTAAAATAAATTTTATTATTCCATTATATTTTCCATTATGTTTCTATTTGATTCAAATTCATGATTATTAATGTTATTTGATATTGTATATTACATTAAGGGTTCTTTGTGGAACAATTATAATGGTTGGAAATTTAATATGTATACTTAAAAGGTAAATATAGTTTAATATATCTTCACCCTAGAAGTCTTTTATTCTTAATAAGTTTATTTGAAGTTACTTTATGATTTTGGAAATTATGAGGTTTGGTAATTTGTTTAAATGTAAATACAGAAAATATATTAATATATATGTATATCTTTCTTTCTAAAAATATATTTGGCATATTATAAATTAATTTGGGAATAGTTTATGATTATAGAAGCTTATTAAATGACTCTTCAAGGTTATTAAATGATATTAATATAATAAATATTGTTTTATTGAATATGTATTTATGGAAAGGTTTGAATTTTATACTAATGGATGTAAATATAAACAAATTACTTTAAAAGTTATTTAATTTATTTTAAAATGTTATTTGATTATTGCTTTTTTTGACCTTCATCAATTCCGTAGACTAAAATAAAAATTCAGTAGGCTAAAACCTAATTCAGTCGACTGAGAAAAATATTCAGTCGACAAACTAATACAAAATCCCAACCCAAGAGTAACGCCCTATTTTAGTCGACTCCTTTATGGTTATAGTCAACTTGGATTAGTCGGCCGAGGTAATGTTTCAGTCGATTGAACTTGTATATTTTGTTTTTCTAAAATATTATTTTGTATATTTATGTTATTTATATGTGTTGCATGATTTAACATGCTTGTTTAATATTATATTAGAACTCACTGAGAGTTATTACATACACTAAATTTTTTATTTAAATATATAAATATATGTATGTATGAATGTATAAAAGCTATTATGATCTGACATTTAGCTTTTATTTTAGAAGTCTATTTTATTTAATATAAATTTATTTGAATATAGTTTATAAACTTGAAATTAGGAATTGACTTCTATAGTTATATGCAAAGAGATTTGGAAGTTTGAATTAAATATAAATATATTGATTTGTAAATGAATTTCTAGATTTAAATCTTATTTTGAAACTATATGCATAAATTAAGGTATTACCTAATAATAAAGGGTAATGGGTACTTATTCTTAATAAATGGATAAATATTATTTTAGTAACCTTTTGTAATTCTTGTTCCTTACACATTGGTTTATTTACTATGAATAATTCACCGTTGATATGGATTTGAGTTATGTCTTTAAGATGATATGGTGATGACATCTTTCTGTTTGATTTATTGATGTTGATTTTGTGTGACGAGAAATCTAAATAAACGGATTAGTAATATCATTTGGGATGAGGCATTCGATCATACATTTTCAGTTATTCTTAGGACTGCTTATAAAGAATAATGAGTGAGTGAGTGTTATAGGTGATCGCTGAATTACTAGTAACACGTGGTGGTGGTATGAGATGCCATTATGATATTTATTCGGTTATTCTTATGCTCCTGGATGACACTCAATATGAGACTACGTTGCGTCAGATACTTGCTGCGTTGAGTACCTTCTAGCCGTGTGTCGGCTTATATATAGAGCCATGTGTCGACCATTGTGTATGCTATATGTCTACCAACTTGTGTTCGACTTCCTTTCTATTTCGTAAGTGAACTAGATTGACTAGTATCCACCTTAGCGGTCTGATCGTGGGGTCGCGCCCCAATTCTAAGACACCGTTGTTATATGTTATATTTGATGTGCATTGTAGTAGCATTAAGTGGATAGTTTCCCATAGCACTTTTTTGTCGGTTAGGCTAGTAGTTTGTTACCATTAGAGGCAGAGCAAGGTCATTATCAAGGCTATGTAGACGAGCCATTGATGGATGGGGTCACGATGTTCGTCTAGGTAACTAAGATTGTAGGAATAGATCCGGCTACTCAGTGGGAGCCAGTAGTGTAAAACCCTTAATTTTTAATAACATTATTTAGAAGATTTAAATAGATAAATTAAATAGAATAATGTAGAGTGATAAGGAGATTGAGATTGGAAAATGAATTTAGTAGCCGTGCTTATTAAAATGGATGAATTATAAAAGGTTAAATGATAATTAAATTAACATAAGGGCATTAGGGTCATTGCCACCGGTATCTTCTACCTTATACTATTGTCCCTATGCCATTCACATTCATTTTATCATAAGAAAAAATGTAAACAAAAGAGAAAGAGCAAGTCGACCATTAGGAGGAAGAAAAGAAGAGAAATTCAAGTTTAAAGCTTAAGAACAAGCTGGGGGAATCAATCTCTATCAATCTCCAATTTCATTATCCAATGTAAAGTGAATAAATCACTACATCTCTATTTTTTTATACAGTCATTGAGTTTTGGATTTAATATTAATCTAATATGATGATTTTTGGTGATATGCTTGATTTCAAATGAATGATATAGTCAAACAAGGTTGTTTGCATTTGATAAACACGGTTTTAGGGTGATTTTAGGGGTAACTCCATACATTCTGATTTTAAAATGCTATAGGAAATTTTATGTTATGAGAAACGTGATTTTGGAGTTGGGTTTCAATTTTTAGAATTTTCCAAGCCGTGTAAAATCTGTTGTGAATTTTCAAAGGAAAATATGTATTATTGGGTTTAGAAATTAATTACGGTAATTATATAATGAATTTGGGTCTGAAATTTATACATGCTAGATAACATACTAAAAATGTATTTCTGTGATTTTTGGGGATTTTCACTAAGAGGATTATTATGAACATTAAATTATTTTGAAAGGAGGACCTAAATGATTTAATTGTTGTTAAATGAGAATGGATTATTTGTTAAAGTTAATCTTGTGTTAGATATAGGAAAATGCGATAATTTTCTATAAAATAATTTGAAAAGTCTAAGGCAACCAATCAAGAGTTTACATGCAGGCAAGTTAGTTCCAAAGAAATTGCTTTATTTGGTAAAAACGGCTTTTTACCCAGAAAAGTGGGTTCCGCCTCCTTTGGTAGTAGCATTCGACCTAGAGCTTTCGCCTTCGACTACGTCGAAACTAATGAAGCTGAGACTAATACACATGGTATCACTTAGTTGGTACATAGTAGATTGGAGAAAGACGGTAAGGTGTCGAAACATAGCTTCCGCATGAGTCGAGACCTTTAGTTTGTTTTCTAAAGACGCTTGCCTGTTTACAAAGAGGTTTCAAAGGAGTTGAAACCAAGATTTGCGAAAGGGTATTTTAAAACAAGTTTTCAAAGGAGAGCTTCCGCCTTTTAAATGCTTCTGAAGGAGTTACTTAGTTTTCAAATTGAAGCTTTCGAAAGGGGTAGTTTCGACCAAGTCGAAATCCTTCTGTGACTTTAAGCCTTTCAAGGGTATTGAAGATACCAATGTTGTCGACAGGTACTTTGTATTTTTATAATTATAAGCCACTTCCTATATTTTTTGAAAGGGGTTAGGGGTTTCAAAGGCAATGGTTTCCAAAAGGGTTTAAAAGCCAACCTTCAAATATTTTACCCAAATGTTTTATGCTTTCGAAAGGATGGTGCCGGCACCATCAAGTTTTCCCCAATATTTTTGTGAGATAAAGAATGATTTCGAAAGAGATGATTTCACTTTTATTCACTTGACCCAAAATGATATTTTAAATATAAACCCAATGGCTCCGGAAGGGATACTTCGAATGGTTTCAAAAGAGGGTCTTTCAATGGTTCCAGAAGGGATACTTCCGAATGTTTCGAAAGGGGTACTTTCAATGTTTTCGAAAGGGGTACTTTCAAATGATTTCGAAGCTATGCTTCTAAAGTTAAATGCTACTTCAACACATTTGAATTGGCTTTAAAGGCTTTTAAAGGAGGGGACCTAATGTTTTGAAAATGGACTTTTATGCTTTCGAAGGTGGGTATCCAGTGAGATTGAAAGCTAGCATTCGAAGGAGTCGAAAGGTTTTGTTTTTCAAAACTAATAACCCAAACTCAATTTTTAAAGGAAAAATCCATGGCTAATTAAAGGAGTTTTTATAATGGTTTTGAGAAAAAGCTTTTCTTGATGAAATAATAGGTTTAAGGGATTGACTGTGTTTTATATTAAACCCATAGGAGTGGTTTTGTTATGTTATGTTGTTTTCTTCTTTAAATATAAATATATTCACATTACATATCCAGAGGGTTGTAATGAGAGGTGGGTCGGAACAATGTTCTGGTGATTGAAAAATTATATACTTTATCCATAGCACTAATTCATGCCAATTGTATATTACACTATATATATTTATATTTTTCATCGGTAGGCATGGTTATACATGTGTCTCTATATATAACTCATTAATTCCCGTGCCTAGTAATTTCAAAACATACTTATATGTAAATTATGTAAGGAACATTTATTTCCACATTTTAATATATTAGAGTTATCCTTTTCAATAAGGATCATTGTTATAACTTTCCATAAATTACCCATAAATGTAACTTTTGCTTCGTTTGAAATTAAAATGAATTATCTCTTATCTTTTATTGAAATTGATGGTGCAAACTACGGAGGAGAACATCCACACTTTACACAAATATTTCCTTTTTGGTATATTCCTTATTATTCCAAATGACTCACTCTTTATATATAGTTATGGAATTAGATAATTTATGAAACTTACATGAAAATAGATACAACTAAATTGTATCCACGATGCTTCCAATAAATTAAAACGTGAAAATTCACATTTCAAAACGAATTAAGGAAATATAAAATCATACTTATAGTTTACAACCTAATTATCATAAATATAGATAAATCTTACAATCTTATCAAGATTCTACTTTAAAAAAGTTAGGGACGGATTCCAAACTTCCAGATTATGGTGTATTTATCATTCCTATTCCAATTATCTAACTTATCGAACATGTAGGCGAGATTTCAATTGAATACGTTCTTCCTACGCCTACAACTCCACGAATATGTTATATGCATAATAATTAAATAAAACTCAACAATACAAATTTCAATATTATATATAATCACAATTTCCCACTCGCCTTTCAAGCTTTCCATATCTCCCAAATCCGAATTCATCCTTTTAATTTGACTCCTTTGCCTTCAACCCAAAAATATGTGTAGTAAGATAGACACACAACATTAGAATTACATATCTAAGAAGAGATTTCGAGCAAGTGGAATATATATTTACAATAGTGAAATTTACCTTTTTCAAAAGTATCAATTTGCTCCTTCTCTTCTTCTCTTTTATTTTCTTCCCTTCTCTGATTATACACACGCACACACATAAAATATAATATTTATAATTAAGAAAAATCATGGAGAAGGGAAAATGGTAGAACTCCACCACTTTGATCAGAAAATAAAAGAAGAAACTATGGGGCTAGGCATGTATTTATAGGCGCTTAAATCAATCGTATATGTTAGATTTGAAATAATAAATTCTGGTCCGTTCAACTAAGGTTCAACCCTAGTCGCCACCTTACAAACGGTCGACCGCTTTCCTATAGATGATCGATTGGACCAAGAAGGGGGTCAATTGGTGTGGTCCACACAATTATTATTATGATATATTGCCTTCTGTTCATTTTTTATTATTTTCATTTTGGAAACTTCAAACATCAATAACTTCTTTGTTCAAACTTTTATGTTTAAAACTCCAGTTATGAAAGTTCCTAAAAAAAATCGCCACGAACGCTATGATGCAAGTTTCATGGCCAAATTCTAATGTTTTATCAAATTCCATTTTGGGCCTTGGTAATAATTTATTAATTACCATTAATTTTATGGGGTTTTACAACAAAAGCGTATAAGAGTAAAGGAACTTAACCTATTAGATATGGTTCATTCCACAATGAGCAAAGCCGGTTAGCTCTGCCCTATTAGGGATATGTGCTGGAACCCATAGCACATATGTTGGACTTGTTGCCTACTAAATATATGTTAAACCACCGTTATTGATTTTAGTTACAGCAATCATAATACAATCATATAAAATATAGAAATTAATGTTTTGCCAAGTTATATAGTATACTGTGCAGAAATTTATACAGGTACTGAATCAAAGACTATAGAGTATAATCACCCAAATGATAGACATGAAGGCTCATAAGTACAAAGACCAAGATATGAAAATCTCAAGATTATAATTTAGTGTATAGAGTCATATCTTATATTGTTAAAGTCCTAGATAGCAATCTTTGATATCTATCTCCTATTTTTCTATCTTTTATATTCTTAAACAAAATAAATTTTTAAAATATTTTATAAATGTTTTTCAATGATCAAATTTTTTATAAACTATGTTCAAACTATTTTACAAAGCATTAAATTATTCTACAAAGTATAGGATTTTCAAAACATTTTAAAAGAAACAAGTTTTCAAAATATACATGTATATGTCGATATATATGCATAGTATTTATAAACATACATACCACCAAGTCATTTTTCAAACTTTGAAAGGAAGTGTCTATTTATCGCAACTCTTCACTAACGGACACATCTGTTAATTTACTATATAAATGGGAGTGCAAATGATTTTTTGACAACTTATTACTTATTTTCTTCCCTCCTCTTACTCTAGAAAATTCCTTTGAAAAGTATATTCAAATCTTTTCAAAATCATATAGTTACAAATCGTACTTGTATTGATTCAATACCACTTTCTTACTATTTTGGAAACATCTTCCTCATAATTCAAATGTCAAGGCCATCCAAGAGGCTATAGGATCCATTGTATCCAAAGTTCAAGAATTTGTCTTTGAAAAAACCATAGACTCCATTTATATTTGCTTGGGTGTGCTTGCAGCCTATTCAAATCAAGTGGGCGTGCTTAGTAGCCCGAAAATCTAGTGCATGTTCTTGTAGCCAGATCAAATGAAGTGAGTCTACCCTTAGCTCAAAAATTCAAGAGGGTGTGACTTGTAGCCTCAAAATCGAGATTGTATTTGGGTTTGCATTCTGCCCGGTTGAAGATTGGCATTTGAAAAGAAATTTATACAAGCAATTAAATGGTACTGGATGCAGGAGAAATTTGAACCTGTACAAAATCCCTAGTGTCATCTCTCTAACACTTTACTTTGCTTTATTGCTTTTATTTTTATCTGTGATTGCATCTGTGATTGTTTGATAGTATAATTTTATGTTGTTAATCTGTGATTTAATATTTAACTTGAAAGAAATTTAAGAAGATATACATAAGTTAGAAAACACTATTCACCCCCTCTAGTGTTTAATTAGCCTTAAGATCCATAATTCCGCAACCCATAATATCTGCTTCAAACATCATATGAAATATGATATAATTTGAAACCTCAACTCAAGTATTTGAAGGTGTGGAGTTGTTCGGCCTAATTAAGAATGTTGGTCCAAATAAACTAAAGGAAAGATTGGTAATATGTTAATTTATAGGATATCTCAGAAGCTCAATGGAATATATATTCTACATCCATAGAACAAAAGGTTGTTGTTTCTCGACATGCTTTCTTTTTGAAAAAGGAATTTTTTTTCAAAGGAAATTAACAACGAAATTGTATACTTGGATGAGATCTATGAGGTTAACATTGAGACTGAACTAGTAAGAGATTCAAGTTCACCCCTATACGAAATCACGCAACCAATTAAAAGGTCAGTAGGAATCTCACGCACTAGAGAGATACTACGATTTTCTCATGGATGGAAAGAAGGAGGACCGTATTATAGATGAAAACATTCCTCTATCTTTCCAACAAGCACTACGGAGTAAAGACTCTACACTCTGGCTTGTAGCAATAAAATCTGAGGTGGATTCACGAAAATAAAGTGGAGACTTTGTTAGACGTACCCGAAGGGATAAAATCTATCAGCTGCAAATAGATTTTTAAGGAAAAATCAAATTCATATAGACAATAGAGACTTATAAGGCTAGGCTAGTTGCAAAAGGATTTCATCAAATTCAAGGTGTTGATTATGACGAGACCTTATCTCCTGTAGTCATGCTTAAGTCAATTTAGATTTTTCTAGCCATTGCTTCATTCTATGACTGTGAAATATGGCAAATGGATATAAAGATGACATTTCTAAATGGTAATTTAGAAGAGACCGTTTATAAGTCGCAACCCGAGGGGTTGTGGTAAGTGTGAGTGAGGGCAAAGCTAGCAAGTTGTTAGGTCCATTTATTGACTTAAAATAGTTTCAAAAAGTTGTGATAATTATTTTGATAAGTTAACCAAATGATTTGGTTTTTATCAAGATACAGAGGAAACATACATATATAGAAAGGAACACGACAACGCTATCATATTCGTAGTGCTATATATTGATGATCATCTGTTGATTAGTAATAACATTTCATCATTGCAATCAATGAAAAGTTGGCTTTCCAAAAACTTCTCCATGAAGGATATGAGGGAAGCAGCCTACAAACTATTTATTAAGGTCTATAGAGATGGATTTAAGAGGTTGCTGGGATTGTCCCAATCCCTATACATAGATACCATACTAAAGAGGTACAGTATGAAGAATTCCAAGCATGGACATGCTCCAATGCAGTCTGGAATCATCCTTTTTAATAAGGATGCTCCCATACTGTTGTGCAGAAAGAGCATATGAAGAGGGTTGCTTATGCTTTAGCTATAGGGTCCATAATGTACGCTATGTTATGCAATAGAATGGAAGTGGCTTACACATTAGCATGTGTGAGTCAATACCAGTTTAATCTGGGGGAAAAGCATTGGATAATCGTAAAATGTATACCTAAGTATTTAAGATATACTCGGGACTTATTCCTCATTTTTAAGAATGGTGACCTCCTTATGAAGGGGTGTATGGACTCTAGCTTTTCGAGTGACATTGATGATAGTAAATCAGTGTTTGGTTATGTTTTACGCCAAAAGGCGGAGCCATCGGTTGGAAAAGTTCTAAACAAGAAACAGTAGCTGGTTCGACGATGAAGGTCGGGTACATCGCCCTTAATAAAGCAGCTAAAGAGGTAGTATAGATGTGTAAGTTTTTGAGTGAGCTCGAAGTGAATCAAAATACTAAGAATCTAATGGCATCATTCTAGGATAACAATGTGAGGATACAAATCACAAAGGAGCCCAGAGCATACAAGAAGTCATGACATATTCTTTGGAAGTTCCACCTCATTGGAGAATTCATTGAGAAGAAAGAAGTCATGATGTAAAGATTAGGTGCTAAGGATGACGTAGTGAACCCATTCACCAAGGGTCTAGCTCAATCACCTCTCGAGATGCTAATCGAAGGGACGGGATTGATATTCCTTAATCCCAAGTGCAAGTGGGAAATTGATAGAGCTAGAGGCATGTCTAGGGGAAATTCTATAATTTATTGAAAATTATTAACTCCGTAATCAATTCTCGTTCGTAATAAAGTTGTTTTCTTTCTGTTATTTATCTGTTATAATTTTTTATAAATAATTAAATGCTTAATTAAAATATATTTAACATAAAATTCATAAGATGTGTGTTTGTGATAGCAAATATAAATAGTTGCAAACATGAGCATTGTATCATCATATAGTATACACATCATTTTAAATATTCCTATTCAAGATGCATGGAGAATGGATATTGATGCATCCATTGAGACTAGTGTAGAACCACTCTTTAAATATTAGGTAATGTATTACTCATACTACTGGAGGCTCCAAGGGGTTACACACTGATAGTTATTGGATAGCTATGGAATGACTCATTCGGTGGTTTTTTATTGGTTAATATAACTAAGATCAAATAGAAAATATCGAAGTGACTAAATTATACAGTTCACTTGTCTTGAGAATACTGTCGATATTCAATATGAAAGATCATATTTAATTATGGTCAAATCATGGCATGGTGTCCACCGAATGGCTATAGTTGGGTTGAGTGGAAGTACAGAAAGTGAAACACCATTTAAGAGAGGATTTGTCTCATCGGTTATATATGGTTAGTATCACAGCCATATGAAGTCAATTCAAAGTCAAAAATCTCTGGCTAGAGTAGTTCGGTTAATAAGAATTATTATTGTTGAATTCAGGACTTTTGTTTGGACCATAAAGTTTAATATGGACAATATTGGAATTTTGACCATAATCCACAAGCCCAAAGTGATATAGTTTTGACAAAAAGAATTAGTGTAAATAATTGTCACCAATGGTTAATGTTTAGTAAAGTAAAATTACTGAAATGAAATAAGCGATAAAATTGGCAATAATGTTACATCATCTGCTAAGTTAGGTGTGAACATTAATATTTGAATCATTCGATATTAAACGTTGACTAAATTTACACCAAATTCACCCAAACAAAATTTTGAATCCATTTACCACCCGATTTAATTAATTTATAAATTGTCATAGATTGGTAAAATTAATTACATCTAAAATGTTAATTATAAAATTTTATTTGATGTATATTGAACAATATTAAATAGTATTTTACGTAGTTATAAATATTCCAATCGGTATACGATACTGGTACATGTTTAAATAAAATTTAAAACCAGATTTGAGGCCCATACAAGCATGCTACTTTAGCTATAAGAGGCGTGTTTAGGCCACTCATATGATGGGAAATATAGAGGATTTTGAATGGTTAAAATGGTGGAAATGGTAAGAGAGAGATATTAGGATGTGATCCACTTTTCACTCTCTTGACTTCCTTTTTGTAAACCACTTTTTACATCATTTTTGACACATTTTCCCTCCGTCCTCTTTGATATTTTTAGCCAACACACTCCCTCTCTAAGCTCGAAAAATCCAAGTACATATATTGCACTAAAACACTTCGATTCGATTGTTGATGTAAGGTCGTTCGGGTGCTAGCGACTTCTGATTTGTAAAAGGATTCTAGGGGATCAATTCAATGTTTCAACATATATGCAAGTACCTTGGTGAAAGGTAAATCTTTGTTTTATCTTTGTTATGTCACAGTTATTGTAACAAACCGGGTTTTTCGACCCTTGAAAATCGACACTAATACATCCACTGTATGGCGTGCCGATCATTCAAAATGCCGAAAAGACCGATCGTTAGGGAGAAGAAAGAAGATAAGAAGAAACGAAACAATCACAGAATCTCACAGCTCAACTAAATAACATATATTAATCAACATAATACTTTATAAAGACATTTCTAAAATGATACTTTGGAACCATACTAATACAATTCTACTCTTGGATAGTTATAACAACTTGTCACTACCTAATTGATATAAGATACATATAATTCAGTGGAAACAAGATAATAACTAGCTATTGATGAAGCCTCCCGTTCCAAGCCCCTCCAAAATGCATCCATGGGAAACCTAAACACTTGGTTAGTCATAAAAATTTGAGCATCCAAGAGTTTTATGAAAAGAAAAGAAAACTCTAGGTTAGACATGGGTATGAATAAACTCAAACAGTTGAATTATTATGTTTAAAACCCTTTCAATATTAAAGGTATCTCGTAAGACCGTGCCGCTCATAAACACGGATGGATTTTTACTTTACACTCTTTTTATTGAAAATCCAGTGATGCTATAATAATGTTTAAAGGTTCAAAGTAAATATATAAAATAGTTGAAATGCTTGCATCTCACATTCCAACATATTTGGGCACAACTATAAACGTACGGAACTTATTGGAGAATCGATTCCATACTAGATAAGGCACCGAGGTACTACCTATCATGGTACACATCTAAAAATGTACCAAGGATCTCGCTAGGATTCCCTGCCAACAGAAGATTGGCCTACCGCTTACTGGATAGTACCAAATTTGTCATCACCCCGGTTGCTTTGCAAACATTTTAATTGAGATCTCATGCATAACCAATCCATAAGTATGTAGACGTATCTAGAAAGGTGAGGACACACCCTATTGGGAGCGACCCACTTAGCCCTGCTACATCTCCCATGTTTCAATCATTACCGATTGATGGGCATGGGGCTACGCTTTCCTTTTGAATAGAAATCCCACTTGGAATACTAACTCCCTCCATGAAATAATGCAGTGCTAGTGTTCATCCATACAAATTGTCAAGGATAAGGACAAACTGAAGGTACTACTTCTACTACCTCTATTCTGGAATAATCCTTAGGATTAATAGCAAGCAGCCCTTGCACTTCAATGGTTCCGTCTTTGGTTCCATATGCTTTAAGATGTCTTTAGTTTAAAATGCTTAAGTTGGATCGAACTTGTTTCCTGATAACAAATCTGATCCTAGTCTCTTCGAAATAACTTTCGATAATTTCAGGTAAACTCATCCACGATTTTTTAGGAAATAAGCAGATAAAAGATAAGAGCGGAGTTCACCTCCTAACTATTTGTGGATGGATTGCCTTATTATTTATCCTAGAAGAACGAAACGTGATTTATATGCACAGTACAACATCATTGGGGATGACTGTACCATATAGCTCACGCGTTTCTTCTAAATATTTCCGAAGTTACGTTTAGGTCCAGATTTTGATAGCTGGTTGTTTAACTATCAAATAAACAATCATTCAAACATGAATTTAATTCCATACGGGATCCACTAAGCCTTTATTAATTGATCTTTAATTAATTAAAATCACTTTATAATACTTGATCAAAGATCTTTTCAAAACACTAATCCCAAACCACTTACACCCCTTTGATACTCCTCAAACATTTATACTCATCTCATGGTGGAAGTACACTACCCAAAACTCTTTACTTCCAATACTTAGAAAGCAAAATCATATACTTATCTTATCGGTATAAGTATTCACAAAAGTTTATAAAGATTTCCTCTTACCAAATTCCATACTGAAGGACCAAATGAATTCCATTTAAAACATTACTTCCTGTAAAAATAAATCCATTTATCCTTTGTAAAATGTTTCCTTTTTAAAGCTCACTTCATATTTCAAATAACTTATAAATTTTCAAAATAGATTCATAATTCACTTTTAAAATTCTCCAAGTTAAATTATAAAATCTCTTTACAAATCTCTAAAATCATTTATAAAACATTTCCCTATTCAAAATACTCTTTTTACAAATCTTCTTAAAGAAAAATCCTTTACAAAACCATATATTGAATATTTAAAATTAATTAAATATTCGCAAATCAAAGCAATGAAATTCTAAGTCGTTACATTCTTCCCTCCTTAAAAGAATTCTATCCTCAAAATTACACCTCAACTATCATGAAAAACACGTAACACTATACATCAATCTGTTTAATGTATATAGACCATTCTTATACAAAAATATGATTCTATCATTACTTGAATATGTAACTTCACTTCCGAACTAGTATCGCTCATCCGATTTTCTAGTGAGGACTTTAATAAGGCTCCTTGATTAGGAACCTCTGCTCTCCTTACATAGTTGTAACTATCATAGAAAACACATGTCCTATACCAAAAATCCTCATCAAGTTTTCATCGTCAAAAATCAAGTGATAGATTCTTATTTGGAATGGTGTGAAAAACCTCAAAGCCTTGTAATCGAATCTTAGATCATGACTACATGAAACGATAAATGATCTACATCCTACACACTTCTTTAATTGGTTTTCGCTAATTCCAGTTCTATTTTCACTAATTTAATTATGAAAATGTTTCATAAATCTAAACTTAGGTTCAACTTGTGTAATACTTTACTACATCCTGAGAGTATATACCCGTATCTTATTCGCTATTCCATTTTTCATTTATCTCCCTAAGAAAACTCAAGATCCAAATACCTGGCTTTTATTTCAAAAACTTTTTGAAATAAAACTCTGTATTTCAATCGAATATATATATATATATATATATGTATATGTATATATATATATATATATATAAAGCCCGAGTAACTCCAAAATGGTACCAAGGAATTGGGTACTATCAAACAGTATCATACACTCCTTACTAGAAAGGTTAATACTCAAGAGAAGTTTTTACCATCCTAATATATCTCTTCCTCAATTTTAAGTTATTTTCGAGCCATTCGAACTAGTTAACTTAAAAATACTACTTTTGTTTTTGAACTTTCATTTTTGAAATAATACATGACATTTTCCAACAAAACATTCATTACCACCTTACTTTAGGTTCGTTCACAAAACAATCAAGACTCATTTTACGAAACTACTCCAAAGAAAGCACTTCATACTTAACATTTTAGAATATTTTTTTCAGAATATTCTAGCTTTTAATAAACATCTTTTATTAAATCAAATTATTATCCTAACATCAAATGCCTTTTTGTCAAATTAAGACACTTAATTCATAAGATGTTCGTTTCAATGTTTTCCCCATTTCTATTTACCCAACCCAAATCTTAAAAAAGGAAGCTACCAACACATACCAACAATAGTCATTGCTTAACTTAACAAGCATGACTAAGCAAACCCTAAATGATAATAATAGAATATTATCTCCCAAATAACAATACCTCAAAATACTATACTGTTTTTGAAATCATTCTTTATATACAAATATATTTCTAGGTAAGATTATTTCATTCACCCAATTTTAAAACAATACCATGTCACTTTGCATTATTCAAGTGTTTAGGAACCCCTATTTCCACCGCAGTGTCCCACGTCTCGACCAGAGTTCTTAAGACACTTAAAAAATAAATCATCACAATATAAAACGTTTATAAATCACTAACAAATACTATCTCTTATATAATATATACACTCATACTCATTCTAAGGTCTCACTTACCCGATCTCAGATGAGTTTACCTCACCAGGACCAAGGTTCTCACTTAACCTTTTGCTCTGACGCCAAATGTAATGAATGGGTTTTTTGACCTATGAAAATTGACACTATTATGTCCACTGTATTTTGTACTGAGCATTCAAGTGCCTAAAAGACCGATCGTTAGGGGAAAGAAAAAAGATAGAAGATAAGAAGAAACTAACAATCACAGAATCTCATAACGCAATGGAATAACATACATTAATTAATAAAATACGCGTAGGAGTAAAAGCCTCTTGCTCGCCACCAAACAGAATGCGAGAACCCCCTATCACTTTAACCCAAACAATGAAAATAGATCCGATCCCGGTCTCTTTGAAACAACTTTTGATAATTTTTGGTAAACTCAACCCTAATTCTTTAGGAAATAAACATATAAAAGATAAGAGCGGAGTTCACCATATAACCGTTTATGGACGGATTTCCTTACATTTATCCTAGAAGAATGAAACGAGATTTATATGCAAAGTATAACATCATTGGGGATGAGTTTACCGTATAACATACGGGTTTCTTTTAGATATTTCCAAATTTACGTTTAGGTCCAGATTTTGTTAGTCGATTATTTAACTATCAAATTAACAATCATTCAAACATGAATTTAATTCTGTATGGGATCCATCAAGCCTTTATTAATTAATCTTTAGCTAATTAAAATACTTTATACTTGATTAAAAGATCTTTTCAAAACACTATTCCTAAACCCCTTTCATTATTTATAATCGTAAAACACTTATACACTTATCTCATGGTGGAAGTATATTCCCAAAACATTTTATTTCCAATAATTAGAAAAAAAATCAAATACTTATCTTATCGGTATGTGTATTTAGAAAACTTTACAAAAATTTCCTCTTTCTAAAATTCCATTTAAAACATTACTTTATATAAAAATCAATCAAGTTATCCTTTATAATAAGTTTCCATTTTAAAAGCTCACTTCATATTTCAAATAATTTATAAATTCTCCAAATAAATTTATAACTCACTTTTATAATTCTCCAAGTTAAATTATATAACCTCTTTACAAATCTCTAAAATCATTTGTAAAATATTTCCTTATTCCAAATATTCTTTTTACAAATCTTCTTGAATAGAAATCCTTTACAAAATATCATTCACAAAATATCCTTTGAAAATCACTTCAAATAAACCTTTAATTTAGTGATACCCTCTTTTTTATAAGCAAATTATTATTTATAAATATCTTTATAAAATAATTATATAACTTGAAAATCATTTATAAACTTCAAACCTCAAAATTGATTAAAGAATTGAAGTTAATTCAAAATCTTACTTTATAAATTCAAAAGGAGGCTCAGGAAACCCAATGGCACTAATTTAAGCTACCATTTAATTTCAATTTAACTTTTAATTCATTCAATAATTTATTTACATAAGTCAACATATATGTAAATAAACTTCATATCCAAATCAAGGAGTAATATATCAATGCAAACTAACTACCATATAAACGTCTAAATAGCATAATAGCAGGATGGTGATTTGTCCTACTAAACTGATGTCCAAACAATTAACTTATAGCAGAATGGGGATATATTCTGCTTCGGCCAATCTATAGAACGGGAATTTATTCTACTAATATAGATCAATTAGATTATAGCTGAACAGAGATATATTCTACAACTAAATGTCCATACAACACAATCACCCACATTTTAGTTCATTCGCAATTTTTTTCTACTTAATGGTATCGACATTTGAACTCGTTGTGTTCAAACCATCTTTCAAAAATAAGTACCTTAAAAACAATTTGATTCTTGGAAAACAAGGATTAAAAACTTAAGACTTCATTTTAAAATTACTAACTACAAGTTAAACCCTTATTAAATCATAATTGATCATTATTAAATTTGAACTTAATTATAAATTAATAAATAATTAAACCTTTAATAAATAATTATAAATTAAACCTCTATTAATCCTTTGTTAATTATGAAATAATAATTTAAAACATTTATGAATAATTTACTATAAATTAATCTCAAATATTTGATGAAATAATATTTAATTAAAATATAAATAATAAATTATTTTAAATTTAAACCTTAATTAATTTATAGTTAAAAATAATTAAACATTTGACTAATAATTAATTGTAACCTTATACTTAATTAACTAAAAATAAATCATATACTTAACTCATAATTAATTAAATATAAATCTTTCTTAATCATAAATTAATTAAAATTAATCTTACTTTTAAAAGATAATTAATTAGTAATTAATCTTTACTTAATTATAATTAATAAACATTGTTTAATTCTTAATTAATTATTAATTATCAAAATTAATAATTAATAATTAATTAATAAATTCTTAATTACTTTCTAAATTACCATTATCAAGTTTATAAAAAAAATTCAAAATACTTCTAATTATAAAAAGTAAACTTTGCAAAAATTGGATTTTTAAGCGAAACTACATCCATAGCAACTATTGCTATGGATGCCATAGCTTGAAAATGTTTTTGGCTTTCCTTTTTGAAAACAAAACCCTTAGATACTTGTTAAATTATCTTAAAACGTACAGTATGATTTTGTATATGGAAACAAATTTGAAACCTTTGAAATGATTTTGACTTCCTTTATAACTAACACTAGTTTCACACAAAAAGTCAATCGCCAATTTCATACCAATGCATCAACTTCCTTCGCATATATATCACATATCCAAGTGTATACATAATCGCAACATCTATAATCACATCACACCATAAACATAAGCAAGATGTAAGCTTTAACCAATTACAACAGTTTTAGATTTCAAATTCAAGCCTAATGTCATTTCACATACAAGCAACATGTATATATAACAATCACATGATAATCTAACCAATTCAAACCAACATATCATACAACATACTAACTAAAAACATAAATAAAAAACTTTTACAAAACAAAAGATTACTCGGTGAACTTACTAACTTGAAGCAAACTCTTTTGAAAACTTGAAATACTAAGAACTTGCAAAGCTTGGAAAACCACAAAAATCAAATCGAAAATGGGTCATCTTCTCTTTGATTTTTGGCTATGTCATCTCACGATTTAAAAAGTGGTCAAAAGAAAATATCTTTAAAATTATTTTCTCTATCATTTCAAAAAAAGTATCATTCAATTTGGATATGTTTGAGGGAGATATGGTAAAAAGAAGGAGTGCTATTTTCGGGCTTGAAAATATAGGTCCAAAAAAGAGTAAGAAAAAAATGTATTTTTATCCAAAAATATTCGAAATTTGAAAATGTCCTTCAAATCAAAGTTGTAGTCACAATAATTCTACGTGGTTCTAAAAAGGAAAAATCTTGATTTGGAGAAATATAGAGGAAGTTATGGCTGAATGAAGTGTTTAGCTTTTGAAGATGAGGTGAAGAAGAAGAGTGGAGAGGTTTCAGCAAGTTGGAAGTGATTTAAATGGAACTACTTGGATTTTAAAACTTGGAAAATATGTTTAGGAAGCCATGGAAGAATGCTCAAAGCTTGGAAAATTTTGCAAAAGAAAATGGAAATGAGAAAATGGAACATAAATTAGGAAAATTAGTTTTATACGAAATGTATAAGGTGAATTACCATTTTACCCCTGCACCTATACCCTCCACTACATGTATGCCACGTCACCAACTCATATTTACCTCACCTTCAGCCCACAAAGAATCATCCTCCCTTTCATGTCAAGGCAAACATGTTTTCTCCCTAATGTCACATCATGTCCCCTTAAGCATCTTATATTATATTTTAACTTGTATACTTAAGTATAGTACATATATACATACACTAATACACACACACACACACACATATATATGGTAACTTATCTACAAATATGTATACTTATTCTGAAGAGCTCATAACATTTTCGATAATTTTTTGCCCACTAAAAGTCGAAAATTCGAAAAACAAAATTTCGGTCACATTTTTTGTTTTTCTTCGACTAAATACTTTTGTAAGCAAAATTTGAAAATGATTTCACCATCATTAATTATTATTTAAAAGATTTTTATTTTCATTATAAAACCCATATATTGAATGTCTAAAATTAATTAAATGTTCGCAAATCAAAGTAGTGAAATTCTGGGTCGTTATTTTTATATGCTACATTATTTGTGTGATAGAATATGAGCTTATATTACGAATCTTGTACATCGAAATGCTATCATAAATTTGTTGGCTGTCTATATCATTGCATTTGTATAAATAAATAAATAAATTATTTTGTGAATGTTTATCATACTTAGTGTTTACGGCCAATAAAAAATATAATAAAAAATATAATAGTTGATTTTGGTAAACTAGTGATTATATCTAAAGAGTATAAATCATGTATTACATGTTTTTAAATTTAAAAAATTTATTTATATAAAGTATACATTCGACAGCAACAATAGAAAAAATTGAATAAATACATTTAACTATTTATTCAACCTAAAATTTATTATGTAATTTAAATGTTTATACATATACATCATAAAAAATATATATTTTTTTTAAAAAAATTGTATAACATATATTACACATTAAACGGTCAAAATATTTTTTTCCTTTTTATGTTTAAGTTTACATGAATTTTGAAGTTAAAAATGCTTTAATGATTATATTTGCAAAACGGAAAAATAATTAAAAAAATAGAAATAAAATATATCCTTAGCCAAGAGAAAAATTTGCAAAAATACATAAATATATATTATTTTAGTAAAATTATTCATGGCTTTCGTGTTATATTATGAGTGTGTATACACACACACACATATATGTTAAAAATTATTTTATAAGCTATTAATTAATTAATTTAGCGATTTAGTTAAATATATTATGTTATTTATATAAATTATTTATAATTAACATTTAATATATATTTTTGTGTGTGTATACTTATATATATATACTTATATATATTATTATGATTCAAACATACGTACATTTAGACAACACATTTGTATACAAGAGGGGCTAACATGCACAGTGTGGTGTAAATCCCAGTATCTATACACGGACATGTCAAAATATGTACATATTACCTTATTGCACGTGCATTCACACACATGTGTATATGATACACACTTATGTGTATATGATACACACTTATGTGTATATGATACACACTTATGTGTATATGATACACACATATGTGTATATAATATGCACATATATAATATAACACAAATTATATAAATAAAACTTTGTTAATGAATTCAAATAAAATGTTGATTTTATTTACAAATAATTTAGAAAAGCTCTAAATGAATTATATTTCGTACACCCATTAATATTCCAATAATGGATTTTTTTGAAATTTACCTAATTACTCCACTGCAGGCTCCCCCAGTTCCAACAATGAATGTATTTTGATAAATAAAAAACATGTCCATAATTTTCATGAATTGCCTTAAGTTGTGTGTAGAAGAATTGTTAGACACCCAAAGAAAATTCTATACACCAACATAATGAAATACATAAATAGAGTATTATAACACTTTTGTGTATTAAGACTAATAATTTGAATGGATGACTATTTTAACAGCATAATTAATGATAATACAAAAAAATCTTAATGTAGAAAATATTAGTAACTTCTTCATACAATCACGTGCACTCATATATGGGAGAATCTACGTGGACACAAAATGTTGACATAATGAATCGCAATCATTAGATTGCCTCATGATTTCAACCACATATGCGAACTTAATAAGATCTAATGTTCAGAATCTATTGTGTCATATTTTGTGTTTAATTTTGTAATCAAAGTGCCATTATATATATAGACACACACACGTATGCATGTGTGTGTGTGTGTATATATATATATATGTGTGTGTGTGTGTGTGTGTGTGTGTGTGTAACTAACACGCTTGCACACACACAAATTGAGACATAATTGACATAATGGATTTTACCGGTGTATATCCATTAATTCTAAAATATAATGAAAATACCAGAGATTTGTCGTATCACTAATTTATGTCCTTGTAGACTTTGTATGTGCACATATGCAATGTTCAAGAGCACCGCACTTTGGAACACCTAAAAGGTCCCTTGATTTTGACCATTAGATCTACTAAATCCATTCATGGATAAAAATAGATAGAAAATTCACATGCATGAAAGATAATATTTTGTCTTTGTCCACTTTTTCCTTTACTTTCCCTCTTTAGTAGATATGTTGAATTTAACAGGTTAAATAAAGTGGATTTTGGGGATCCAATATAGAAATGCTCGTATCTATACATACACATATGTATGTATGTTATATATGTATGTGTGTATGCATATAGACAAACACAGACATACACACATAGATACATACATACATATATGTATGCACATAGACACACACACACACATGCATACATACACACACATGCACATGCACGCACGCATATGAAATTTTTTATTTGGACACAAAAAACTGACACATAGATTTGCAATCGTTAGACTTGGCCGTTAGATCTCATCATATTTATAGATGTGATGAAGATATATCATTATTTATATCCATGTATCAACCTAAAACATGATTAATAGATAATTTATTCTTGACGAAAGTAAATATTATTGCTTTAAATGAACATAAATTATAACAAAATGGAAAATGGATAACAATATTAAGTAAGAATAGCATGGGATGATTGGTTGTTTACATGTATGATTTATTATATATTGTAAACATTTGTTTTAGTACAAATGACAATAAAAAACCAAGATTAACTATGATTAAACCATAGAATTTATAATAATTTTCTATTATATTATTGACATCAATCAACCACTGAATGAAAGTATGTATGTAGAACAACATTTATGTAATTTATCCATAGAGTAAAGTCAATTAGAGAGTGTTACACACTTTGATCTCAATAAATGTATCGATGTCCATTCTTGAAACATCTTGACCATGAATATTTAAGACAATATGTTATTCAATGTGATAAAATTCTCATGACAACAATTTGTAATTACTATCACATAATCAATTATTTAATAATTTTCTATTAAATATGTTTAAATTAATTATTTAATCAATACATCATAATATAACTAATATATAATAGAAAACAAACACCTTTTATTTTGAATGAGATTTTATTACAAAGTTAATAATTTATAATAAATTACAAAATTCTTCCTAAGGCATACTCCTAACTCTACCAATTTTCTACATGCACTTACTGCAAATTATGGAATCTCAATCTCATTCCTTCGATTAATTTGCTTGGAACTGGTCGAATTAGTCACTTTGCGAATGGACCTGCTTGTTGTCTTTAGTGTTTATTTTTTTAATCACGACTTCTTTGTTAGCATAAAACTATATAATAAAGTGGAAATTCCGAAGAATGTTTCTTGATTTCTTTTGAGATCAAGGCTCCTTTGTGATTTGCATCGTTGATTGCTGTCACGTACAACGTTATGGGTTCCTCAACATTTGAAAACACCCCTGGCTCCACCATAAACATGCGCATCCGGACCACTTTTTTTGCTACTTCGTTGAGGGCGAAGCACTTGGCCTCCATCATTGAATCAGCAATTGTCTCTTGCTTAGAAATTTTCCAACTGATCGCTCTACCATTCAATGTGAATACATAACTAGACACCGCTATACAACCATCGATATCACTCTGGAAGCTTGAATTTTTATACCACTTCATAAGGAGGTCAACATCCCTATATATAAAAAAATAGGTCTTTAGTATTTCTTAAACACTTAGGCCTGCATTTACTACCATCTAAAGTTTTTCTTCAAGGTTAGACTAATATCTACTTACACATCTTAAGACATAGACCAATTCTGGCCTATTACAAAGCATAACGTACATGATGGAACTGATTGGGGATGCATATTCTATCCTCTCTATATTCTCCTTCTCCTCATTAGTATAAGGAGCGTTCTTCTTATAAAGGATGATTCCAGACTACGTCAGAGCATTCCACATTGGGAATTCTCCATACTGAACCTTTTTAGTATGGTATTTATGAATGGGGATTGGGACAATCCCAATAACCTCTAGGATCTATCTCTATAGGTTCTTCTCCGAAATCCTTCAAGTGGAAGTTCTTGGACAACCATGATTTCATTGATTACAACAATGCAATGTCATTGCCAACCAAGAACAAATCATCGATATATAAAACCAAGAACATAACAGCACTTTCTCGATCTCTTCAATATATGCATGCTTCCTTTATACTCTGATACAAACCAAACTACTTGATTACTTTATCAAAATTTATTCAAACACCTTGAAGCTTATATTGGACCATAAATCAATCTTAATAATTTTCATGGTTTTTCCTCATTTCCATTGACGTCGAAACCCTAGGGATGTGAAATGTAATTGGTTTCTTCTCATCTAAATGTCGTTTTCACATCTATGTACAATATTTCATAATTATACAACAAATGTAATAGCATGTGTTATCCGTATGGACTTAAGCATTGCTGTAGGTGAAAACATTTTGTCATAATCAACACCTTAAATTTGACAAAATCCATTCACAATTAGCCCTATTTTATAGGCCTCCATCTCTCCATTTGCATTTAACTTTTTATTGAAAACCCTTTTGCAGCCAATATGTTTTATTCCCTTCGCTATTTCAATCGAAGTTCGCACTTTGTTGTCATAAATGATATGCGTCTTGGATGTCATACCTTCAAGCTAAAGTGTAGTCTTTACTCTGTAGTGCTTGTTGGAATGAGAGAGGAGTATCTCTCTATTGCACAAAATTCCATATAAGACCTTCTAATAGGTTGCGTGTTTTCGTATAATGGTGAATTTGACTCTTCTACCAGTTCAGCCTTTGTGTTTACTTCTCAGACCTGATCCAAATCTGCCACTTTGATGTTACTTTCTTCTAACAAAATTTACTTTTCTAATAAGATAGCATGATGAGAAACAATAACCTTTTATTCCTTAGTGTTATAGTCAATATATTCCATAGAATTTTTGGAATATCCTATAAGTTTACATACGGTCAATCTTGCCTCAAGTTTATTAGAGTCAATGTTCTTAATGTAGTTTGGATAACCTGGCACCTTCGATGCATGGGATGAAGTTTCTTCCTGTGCCATCTTAGGCATTGATTTAGTAGATATCACATTCAACATATTTGCTATGGTTTCAAGCTTATTTCCCTAACAGGAATGTGGTAACTCAACCTTACTCATCATGAAACAAACCATAACTAATAGGGTTTGAATCCTTATTTAAGAAACATAGTTATGTTGAAGAGTGTAGGGTGGAGTAATCTAAGAAACAATCTCATTATCTTTTAAGTATTGTTCGGGTTCTTACCCAAAACACTCGCCTCCTTGATCTAACTGAAGTATTTTAATTTATGGTTTTATTTTGTAAATTGTACTTATAGTCTTTAAATTTATCATAAATATCAAATTTATTTTTCTAAAGATATACAAATCCTAGTCTCGAAAATCATCAGTAAAGTTACAACATAAGATGAATTATCCTTTGTCACTATAGGTATTAGGCCTCATACATCTGTGTGTATGAAAATAAGAGTTCATTAACTCTTTTGTTACTCCCACTAAAAAGGTTCTTGATCATTTTTCCTTCGAGACATAACCCATAATCATCAAATGATTCATAACCAAATATAGTAGAAAACATTCATTTTTCAGTTTGTGCAGTGTTTATCACTAATGTGACCTAGCCTACAATGCCGTAAGTAATTATTATTAATGTCAATAGAAGAATTATTCATAGCGCGTATATGATTAAAATTTAATACATAAATGTTATTATCCAAAACACTATTGTAAATATTATTTCCATCAAACACACTATTCATAATACGGCCTTTACAGTGAAAACCAAAACTATCTTAGACAACCTAGAAACAAATATAATACTACAAATAAATCTTTTAACATAATAATAATTATTTAAAACTAAATCAAATCCATTCGGAAAAAACCAGGTGATTATCTCCGACTACAGTTGCATTTACTACAGATCCATCAGCAACTTGAAGCCTCATTTTACCTTTTTAAACATGTTTTCTGCTCCTAAGTCACTGTAATTAATTACAAAATATGTGTTCCATATCCAGTATCCAAAACTCAATATAAATGATTGGTTGCAAAACAATTTTGAATCATAAACACATCTCTATTAGCATAAGAAACATTCTCTTTCTTTTCTTCGATCGTCTTTAAATAGTACGCACAAATGCATCTCCAATGTCTCTTCTTATGACAATGGTGACATTTACCTTTGTTGGTAGAAGCATCCTTCTTACATTTCTTAGAGCCCCTCTTTCGTTTTTTCGAACCTTCCAAAGGTGTGGTCTTACCCTTTACAGCCAACACTTTATTTTGATCCTTGAAAGATCCCCCAGCTGAACTCAACATATTGAGTAGGTTAATGAGGTTTACACTCAACTGGTTCATATTGTAGTTCAATATGAGCGGTTCAAACTATAAAGTCAATGCCCTAGAATCAAACTTAGATGTAGTTCATTGCTTATTTCCACATCTAGCTCTGAAATTCCATCAATATAGCCTTTCATGATTAATACAAAATCCCCAATGCGACTGCACTTGATCGTCTTCATGTTGAACAATTCTTGGTAATCTCATACCTTGCCGAACAAGATTGATCCCAAGCACAACATTGAAGCTTTCAAATATTTTATGGATAGACATATGTTCATGTTGCCTTTGCAATATCATGTTTAAAGTAGACGATACGAACACTTAAGCGATTTCACAAGCTGCCACCCAACTGTTGTATGACTTAACTATTCCGGGGTCAACACTCTCAACCAGTTTGTAACGACTCTAATTTTAGTTAACATTATTTAGGACATTTAATTAATTAAATTAAATAACGTAAATTTTTAAGTGATTGACATTTGTGGTAATAGAGGATAGCCGTTCCTAATGAACAATGAACTAAAAGGGGATTAAAATGAAATAGGTAAGGGAAATAGATAAGGGCAAAGTAGGAATAAGTTATATTCATATACTCTAAACCCTCGTACCACTTTATTTTACATGTTCACAAACTAAAATAAAAACATAAGGCCAACCACCATTAGGGGAAAGGCAAGAAGAAGATAAAGCTAGGATCAAAAGAAGGAAGCTTAATCAACTTAATCCAAGATCAAATTTCAACTCCTTAACAACAAGCTAAAGCTAAATAATAAATTACATCTCATATTTTTATTGTTTTTGTTTTAGTAGAGATCTGAAATTATTTTGCAAATGATTTGCCATGTTTGATTGTTTAAATGGATATATATGCTTGTTGATGATATATGCTTTTTCATATAGATTTTATGATAAGGTCTAACTTAAAAAATCAATCAAATGACATCCAAATGCCTTGCAATTTTGAGATAAGGTCAAAAATAATATTTTAGAGTTGATTTTCTAATTTCATAATTTTCCGAATTAATGTGTATTTATTATGATTTTTCTAGTGAAGAAAATGGTTAATTGGGTTTAAAATTAATTATGGCTATTTTGTGTTGGCTTTGGGTTAGAAATTTATATATGTTAGAAAACATATTAAAAGTGATTTATGGGAATTTTGTAGAATTTTTCTAAGTGTTTTAATAAGTATATAAAATTATTTAAGGTATGTGACTTAAATGTTTTATATGTTTATAAAAGGAGAATGTGCAATTTGTAAATATTTTAAATTGTTTAATTTTGAATTTCGGCAGCAATTTTAGAAAAGATTTTGGAAAAAAATTAGCAACCAATCATATGTTGACAAATAAAGCAGGTTAGTAGAAAAGAAATTACTTTTTAAAGTCAAAAATTCGGTTTTTATAAGGTTTTATTGTTTCGCCACTTTCGGCAGCTACCTTTCGACTTCATACTTCCGCTAGTCGAAACTAATACACAAGCATCAAAAGCCTTGGTACGTAGTGGATTGATGGATAGACGAAAGGTATAGAGTCGAAACAAAAGGTTCTGAAGGAGTCGAAATTTCTTTTTCTTTTAAAGGAAAATGCACCTGGCACTACAACAAAACAGCTATATTACAACTTTTTATTTACAACTGGCATAAGCGGACAGTTGTAATATGCATTTTGTAGCAACCGTGTATTTTTGGCCGTTGTAATATACATCTGGAATAACTTCCCTTTCGGTACTAGTTGTTATATTTGTTCGTAACCACTGTGATCCGAAGTTGTTGAATAGTTGTAACAAGTCCATGCAAAAGAAAAAACGAGTGTCACGTGAAAATCAATGTTCCCTCCAACATTTCTTTCCTTCCCGCTGAACTTTCTATTAACTTTTATTCCCGTGCAAAAGAATTCACTCCCAACATTTGGAAAACCTAGTCCAATCCCGCTCAACACTCGCCGCTCGCCAATGAAAGGTAAACCCCGCAGCGCCCTCGCCGTCGTCGCCATCGTCACATCTGAACCCCGTTGCGCCTGCTGCTGTCACCATCGACGAAGCTAGATCGTACTCGCCTCCATTGCCGATTGCAAACCCTAACCGTAATCGTCGTCACCTTCATTGCCACTTATATAGGTATTTTCGTTTATTTCTAATTTTTAAACTGCAAACAATTAATTATATTATTTTGATTTGGTTTTGATTTTGATCGGTTTGGTTGTTGTTCGATTCTGATTTGGCGTATACTTGTTACTATCAAATAGCTCATATGCTATTTCAGCTCTCATTTTCTGAATTTGTGTCTTTGAAAAGGCTTCCGGTAACCATTCATTACTGCTAGTGTTTTCCATATACTTCATAACAATTTGGTGAGCCTTGTTAATATTTATTACCTCAAATACTAATTCTCGTTGCAGTTGTGGAAAAACTGTTGCTATAATTACTGCGTTTAGCGAGTAATTTGGTCAGATTTGTGATTTTATTGTTGCAATTGGGGAAAAGTTGTTGCTTTAATTACTGCATTCATCAAGTAATTTGGTTAGTTGAGTGATTTTATTGTGCGATGTTTCTTTAATTACAAGTAGAGATAACTTGCATTCATACTTGATTTAGTTTCCTTACTGCCATTCATACTTCTAATGCATGTTAAATGCATTACCAATAAGCAATAACAATTTATTTATTTGCTTATTCTACTGTTAAGAGTTGAATGGCCACATTTGTATAGTTCTATTTACTGTTAAAAATATTGTACTTGCTGAGAATCATAAAGATATGTTCAGTTGACGGTTTTAAATTTTCATAAAAGAAATTTGGTAGGGACATAGAACTTATTTTTTTACTTACAAGAATATGTATGCCAAAATTTTCGTTTAGTATTTTTATACAAATAATTTCATGCTACTTTGTGTATTTATCCAATTAGTCACAAAATTTGTACATTTCCAAAATAATAAAAAACATTAATAGATAAGTGGAGAATAAATTCCCATTCAGTTTTTTTAAACAAGTTGTATTAATTCAATAATTCAGTAGTCAATTTGTTCGTGAATTCAGATATTAATCTTCTCATATAGCTCTGGATGAAAAGGAGAAAGGAAATATAACTATCTTTCATGACTTATTCATCATAGCAAATGAGTATATTGGGACGTTTAAAACAAATTCTTGTTATCAGTCATTTTCACTTTGTAGACTTTTAAACATATTTTTACATACTAGTCATGCAAAGTTATCCTGAACATTTTATAAACTCCTTCCCATTATTTTGGATCTGTACAAAATATTCCATGCCAGTATTCCGATATCTGTTTATCATTAACAATGCATTCCTTCGTTCCTAATTTTTTTTTGCCTTTTTTCTTGAAAAAGTGAATTATTGCTTTCCATAAATGTTCTGTATCATACTTACATGCATTTCATACACGTGCATATAAATTTGCATTCATTGCTTTCTTTACTTGTTGCCTTTGGTTAGAAACACATGATCCATCATGCGGAATATTCCAAGGGATCTGTACTTATGTTTTCAATCATTATTACAAATCATTCACAACATTCTTTATTTCAACTTTTTTCAATTACATTTGGCAATTACATTTGCAATTTCAATGCTAAACAAAATAACATGAAGAGTGTTGCATAAAATTTTGTTATCATTGCTTCAAAATTTGTTGGTCGGTGTTTTAACGTTTACTTCATGTCAGATTATGTATTTAGTAAACAATAACATTGTAATTACTGTAATCTTTTATGGTAATAGTATGGTGTTTGTTTGTGTCTTTCCATTAGGTTTACGCATTAGAGGCATTTTATCAAAATGGACAAAACATGGGTCAACCTGCCAAGGTTTCATTATTTTGATTATTACTTTCATAGTTATGAGCATTTTAGAATGAGTATTAATTCGTTTATTGTTTCGTAGAATGACAGAAGAATATAAGCAAGCGATTCGAAATTTTGTATATAGGCATGCTGAAAGCAAAGGAAATCCAGAAAAAATTATATGCCCCTGCTGTAAATGTAGAAATCTAATATGGCAAACATCAAGGAATGTTGTGTCGCACTTGATTTGTTTTGCAATTGACCCAACTTATGATGTATGGATTTTTCATGGAGAAAAACGCCCTTCGCAAAATAAAAGCGATGAACCGACAGATACATACAGAATGTATTTGGATGCACAAATCTGTGATGAGGAGGTAGAAGCTAATGGTAATGAAAGACATGGGGAAGGTATTAAGGAAATGATGGAGAATGCCGAAATTCCTTTGTACCATGGTTGTGCAACCCACACAAAGTTATCTACTACAATACTCCTTAACAAGCACAAAGCGCGAAATGGTATATCTGACATAGCATTTACATAACTCCTTAAACTTCTCAAGGATATGTTGCCTAAAGAAAACACGCTTCCTGATTCGACATATGCAACAAAGAAATTGCTTCAATCATTTGGTTTAGGCTATAAGCAGATACATGCATGTGTAAATGATTATTGTTTATTTAGAAAAGAGCTTGCACATAGTGATTTTTGTCCTAAATGTGGTAAGTCTCGTTGGAAAAAAAAACAAGACTAGTGAGGATGGGAAGCAAGCCAAAATACCTGTGAAGGTTTTGCGATACTTCCCATTGATACGAAGATTGAAAAGGATGTTTACATCACCAGAAACATCAGAACAACTAAGATGGCATAGCATCCATAAGAGTGAAGACGGTAAATTGCGTCACCCAGTAGATTCTTCACAATGGGCTATGATTGATAGAATGTATCCTTCTTTTGCTTCCGATCCACGAAATTTAAGGCTTGGTCTTGCATCTGACGGCTTTAATCCTTTTGGTGATTGGAATTCTGCATATAGCTGTTGGCCAGTGTTTCTTGTTGCTTACAACTTTCCTCCATGGCTTTGTATGCACAAAGATAATATGATGCTATCTTTGTTAATTCCTGGACCACGATAGCCGGGGAATGATATTGATGTATATCTACAGCCACTTATTGAAGATTTGAAAAAATTATGGGATAAAGGGGTGAAGGTGTATGATGCTTATACTCGTAGTGAATTTAGATTAAATGCTATTCTGATGTGGACAATTAATGATTTTCCAGCTTATGGAAATTTAGCTGGTTGCACTGTAAAGGGTAAGAGAGCATGTCTTGTTTGTGGCATTAATACATGTTCAGTATGGCTACCATTTAGTAAGAAGTGTGCATACACGGGTCACAGACGATTTCTTGAACCTAACCACGAATATCGTCAACGGAAAAACTTATTTGATGGAACCGTGGAAAATAGACAAAAGCCTCAAATACAAACCGGTGTTCAAATCTTTAACAATGTTCAAGATATTAGTAATGATTGGGGAAAAAAAATCAAAAGATGAAGAAAAAGGTGAAAGGAAAAGGAGTGAGATGAAAAAAGGATATAAGATGTGGAAAACGAGGTCCATTTTTTTTTATTTGCCTTATTGGAAGGTAAAATTAAACTAGAAACAAGTTGTTTTTCATTTTCTATTTATGTTTGCAACGTAGTACGTTATTATTACTTAATGATATGTGTTTTTTCAATTTCTTAGGCACTCCCTTTACGGCGTAGTTCTGATGTTATGCATGTTGAAAAAAATATTGGTGAAAGTATTCTTGGTACATTGCTTGATATCAAAGGAAAATCGAAAGATGGACTCAAATCACGACAAGATCTAGAAGCGATGGGCATTAGAAAAAAGTTGCACCCCATAAACATTGGAAATAAGTATTGCTTCCAGCCGCGCCATGCACCTTAACAGATCAAGAAAAGGAGATCTTTTACAGTAGAATGAAGAATTTAAAAGTGCCAGATGGATATAGCTCAAATATTGGAAAATGTTTTGCAAAACAAGACAAGATCTCTAGTCTTAAGTCTCATGATTATCATGTTTTGATGCTACAACTGTTGTCTGTAGCAATAAGAGGACTTCTACCTATAGGGATAAGAAATGCACTACTACGACTATGTTCATTTTATAATGACATATGCCAAAGAGTGCTTGATAGAGATAAATTAGAATTATTGGAGTATCAAATTGCATTAACACTATGCGATCTAGAGAGGTTCTTCCCCTTTCCATTTTTGATATCATGATTCACTTGACAATACATTTGGGGAGGGAAGCAAGAATATGTGGACCGGTCCATTATCGATGGATGTATCCATTTGAGAGGTAAAATTTATTAACAGTACTTAAAGTGGTTAATAGTATATGCAGTTATGAAAGTAATTTGTTTATGCATTTTGGTTATAGGTATATGAAAATATTAAAGGGGTATGTTAAAAATCAAGCATGGCCTAAAGGGTGCATTGCTGAGCGCTATTCTGCCGAAGAATGCATGAAATACTTCTCTAGATATATTAAAGATGCATTACAGGTTGGAGAGAGGAAAAATCGAAATGAAGTGGAACAAAATGATTTTATACTCGAGGGGCGTCCTATTTCCAAAGGAGAACCTATGACGGTTGACACGACGGTGATTAATGCTGCTCATCGATATGTCTTTTTTAATACGGAAGAAGTAGAGCCGTATATAGAGTACGTATAAGTTCAACTCAACTATGATCTATAAAATAAATTAGATCTTTAATTACATTTATGTATGCAGAATGCACAAAGAGGAGCTAAGATGTTTGCATCCTCATCTTTTACGAGATGATTTGGAACTTTCAAAGTTGCATTCAGTGACTTTTAGTTATTGGTTTGAAAAAAAGGTCGAAAGTTATATTTAAAAAAATATTAACGATGAATGGATTACATCATCATAAATCTTTAATTAATATATTATACTTGTCCAGGTTAAAGATGATAGACGTGTACCCAATGTTAGCAACATAATAAAATGGCTTTCATACGGGCCTCGTTCGCAAATAATTTCTTATTCTGGCTATATTATTAATGGTCGACGTTTTCGTACGAAAGACTTCGAGAAGGGTACACAAAATAGTGGTGTTTCCATTGAGTCAAGTACTGTTGTATAAGTGGGTCCATTGAGAGGGTAATATACTATGGGGTCTTGCGTGAGATTTTCTTGTTGGATTATCGTCAATTTCAAGTTGCCTTGTTTAAGTGTGATTGGGCAAAATATCTATCGTGGAGTTAAGGTTGAAGATGGATTTGCATTAGTCAGTTTACATCAGTTCCAAAATCAATTTGCAAGCGACCCTTTCATCTTTGCAACACAAGCCGTACAAGTCTTCTTCTCTAGAGAAAGTAGTTCTTCAAATTGGTATGTTGTGTTGAGAGCACCCTCTAGAGGATTTCATGAGTTGGAAAAATATAATGAGGATGAAGAGTCAACTAGTAAACCACTAGATGAGTCACTACTTAATGATATAGACGTAGATACTGGGGATGAAAGTTACATAAGGGAGGATTGTGACGGCATTTTGATATAATATAAGCATACTTTATTGATTTCTTAATTTATGCATAGTCGTTTAAGCATAAGACTCGATCGATAACTAATTTAGAGTGAACTTTGTTACTTTGTTACTTTCAACTTGCAAATTTAGAGCACCCTCTTAATTTAGTGTGATGTTCTAATTCTTTGTAAATTATTATGTTTTTCATAAGTCGATCACTTAGTAGAAGAAGAGTGAACTTGTAGTATCAATGGGGAAGAGGGAGCAACATGACGGAGAGGTATTCAAAATATCTTATTTTATGGTGCAAAGTAATGATTGTAGTATACATTTCGTGCTACTAAATTGGCTGCTTTGCTACAATAATAGTGAAATTATTTTTGATATAAATTTTTTATGGTATATGTGTTGATTTATTCGTTATGTGTTTAAGAATTCCCGCCGATGCGTTTGAGCAACGTTATCGACAGGGATTCCTAAAGACTAGAACGAGACATTTCGACACAATAGTTTGAAAAAAATAGATAATAAGTTTTGAAAAAAGGAAATGATATTTTGAAAATAATACAAGCGTGAAAAAATAATAAAAATAGATACAATGTTTTAATTTATGGTAAACAAGATATGGGTGAGAAAATCCATTTAAAAGCTTAGATTTTTGAATTTCTTATATATGATATTTTAAAAATATGAACATTGAAAATCTTCAAAGTGTTTAGATTATTTGAATTTAAATTCAAAAGGAGATTTTAAGTATGTGAATATTTTCAAGTTGAGAAAATATTGATATAAATATTCCTTTATTATTTTGAAAATTCAATATATTGTACATGAAATGGTTTGAGATAAAAATCTATTTTTTTTAAAAGATTAAATATGAACTGTATTAAAAGTAATTGAATATGGCATGGAGTATTATGTTGAATGCAAATTGTTGATATTAAAAAATGGATGTGTATACATAAGTAACCCCATAAGTTAATATTTTATACAAGCAAGACAATGAATTGAGAAAGTATGAATATTATTTCTACAATGGTAAATAAAGAATAATATATTTGAAAATTAATAAATAAATAAATTAATCAATAAATATTACACCCTAAAATGGGGTGTTGTCTGCGTATAAACAAATATAATGGTTACTTTATTTGAAAACTAGAATCTGATGGAGTTGTGTAAATTTAATATATAAACAAGTAAAACAGTTTTTGAGATAACAAGTATTTGAAAAATCGATACTTATTTTATATAAATAGATATATATGAACATATCAAAAGTCATGAAGTATCTTCTCTCATCTGGTATTTACTTTGTTCAAATTTCTGTGTAATATGTTTGGGGTTATATTGGTAGTAGTATTGATGCCTATAAGACTAAATTAGTTACTTTGAAAATTATAAAATGCAGTGATTAAACAAGAATTATCGAATTACACCTTAAATTTGAATGTTGTGTCGCTTATTTCAGAGCCATTTCATATGAACAGTTGGAATAGGGAATAAGTTCCACAGCTGCAGTATTCTTAAATATTTTCTTTTGGGATCTTGAACCTTTCTTAACTATGGTTGGCTGAAGTTACAGACCCTGAAACATATCTTGCTATAGAATCATATTACTTGTTATAAAATTATTTGATAATTAATATTAGTTGCCTAGGTGAACTCTTAATGAACTTATCATACATGTAATCCTAATTTTTATTGCATTCGAAAATCGAAAAGAAAGGACAACAAAAAATGAAATAATTTTTTTAATAACAAATGAAAAATGAACCGATGAAGAACACAATTTCAGTCATGCCACTCATTTTGTGCTCTAATCTTTCTCATGTGCTTGCATATGTATAGTAAGGAAGTTCATGTCAGTGACAGAGCACAATAGTTGACCCTTTTGCTTTAAAAATATTGTCAAATTTTGTTCAGGTACATTTTTAAATGATCCATCTAAATGTTTGAAAAAATAATAATACATATTTTGTCTTTGCAGTTATGTTGAATTTTCTTGAGAAAGTTTGTTTGAATTTTTCCCTCATTGTTTATTGAAACGAGTTGTCTGCAAAATTTATGTTAAACAAATCAGTATTTGCTAATTAGGTTAATATTTGAACATGAATATGCTTCTTATTAGTGGACAATGGTCAAAAATTATTATTTTTGAGTCTTACTAGCCTAGTAGTATAACATGATCTTCATAACTTCTTTGGACATAACTTTTATACATTCCCTCTTAAAATGGATCGAATTGGCTGCTTTGCTGCAATTTAAATTCATGGATCGATGCATTGTTATAAATCCTTTTTACTTTGGCAGTTTTTATTGATTATTAACTACACTTTCTATACTATCATATGACGCTTAAGTTAGCATGTATTTCACTGACTTCAATTTTGATATTTCAGAGCTCAAAGACAGCGATCAAACGAGCAAAGAGGCAAAATCTTGCTGCACTTGCAGCTTTTCGTGCTGCCGATGAGAGGGCTGATGGTGTTAGAATCAACGAAATCCAAGGTGACCATCTTGATGTTGCTAATTCGCTTCGGGATTTAAATTGTGCTGTAAGAAGATCTCCCCGAAAGCATGCTGAACACCCAATACGACCCCCTCGTCCACCTGGAAGCAACCCTGGCCATACTACAAATCTGATACAGTCCCCTTCTCCACTCATTAGCAGCCCTATCCATACTACAAACCCGATACAGCCTCCTTCTCCACCCACTAGCAGCCCTGTCCATACTACAAACTCGATACAACCCCCTCCTCCACCCGCAAGCAACCCTATACATACTTCAACCCCCTCAGATGTCACTCCAATCCAGCTTCCATCAGATTCTGGTGAA
The DNA here is from genome assembly GCA_030765085.1 of Allium cepa. Classification (NCBI taxonomy): domain Eukaryota; kingdom Viridiplantae; phylum Streptophyta; class Magnoliopsida; order Asparagales; family Amaryllidaceae; genus Allium; species Allium cepa. The sequence continues at coordinate 491,927,684 of CM060943.1, forward strand.
GGTTATACATTGAAGAAACCTAGAAAAAAAGAGGGAGGACAATGTTGAAATCATTTGCTATGTTACCGAGTGAGAAGCCAGAAGTAGAGTTTAATGAACGAGGACAAGCCATAGGTCCCAATTCCAAGCATTTGTCATCATACATTGGTGTTCTAGCAAGGGAGATGGTGCCAATGACTATTAGCGAATGGAAGAAAGTCGACGATGAATTGAGGGATGATCTATGGACTTGTATTCAGGTAATTGGTCTCATCATTAGTATTTATTGTAATTGGCGTTCTGTTTCGTGGTAATTTATGCAAGTTGTTGTCATGAACCGTTTCTTGGTATTTAATGTCGGTAATTGGCTGTCATCCAAAATTTGTGCCATAAGCTGTAATTGGCTGTCATCCAAAATTTGTAGCTCGCAATAATGTCGGTAACAAATTAACTGACTAAGCTACGGTTAACCTCCACGAATTTTTTTTAACTTGCTGCTTTTGCCTGCCTTTGTTATCTTCACATCAATTCTTTGGATTTTGATTGATGTACATTGCCCAACACAACAACAAAGTGGAGGTGGCTGTTTCATTTTTGTATGGTTGTATGTCTAGGTTCCTCATGTGAACTGTTTGTAATAGAGACATTGTGCTGCCATTTTATTTTGTTTTGACTATTTATCGCTTAGATACTGTTTAAATCCTTTGTATAATTCTGTAACTGATAGTGGCCATTTTATACCGATTTCAGACTTCTTTAGTATTTGTTCTGCTAAAACCTAACATGTTATTCCCAACTAATCACTTAACTGATCACTTGGTTTATTTTAAACATTGAACAGTGAACATAATTATTATTTTCAATCACTTGGACATTTGCAACATTTAAGGATTTGTGTGCTTAATAACAATGGCATTGAAGTACTTGTTTAATATTCTATGTATTCTTGTTGTGCAGTCGAGATTCAAGGTGGATAAAGTGTACAAGGATTACTTGTTAATGATACTGGGACAACGATGGAAGGAGTCGAAATCAAGATTAGTTGCAGCTATCAAAAAAGCGTTCACTTGTCCTAACTCTACTTATAGAGTAGAAGACTTAAAACCAGATAATATAAAGAGCATTAAAGAGTGGAATGCTATTGTAAAGGAAAAATTGTCGGAAAATTTAAAGGTGGTTATTTTTATTTTATTGATTACAACTATTTAATTATGTGAACTCTTGGGGAAGATCAGCCTGTTATCCCTAGAGTAACATTTATCCGTTGAGCAACGGCCCTTCCACTCAGCACCGTTGGTTATTACATTTTCTTATATCATATTTATTGAATTTATCTTATGTAGGAAACTAGCCAAAAATTCAAAGCTATGAGAGATAAGAATAAATATCCACATACCATGAGCCGAATAGGTTATGCAAGATTAGAAGAAGAAATGGTAAGTAAATATTAAAAACGTAATCAGTACAAGTTCCAAAATTTTAACATTGCAATCCCATTTGATGTATATTGATTATTGCTAAAGAATTTTTTATTTGTTATTACTTGTACGTTCTTAAGCTCTTATGCTATTTTTGTAGAAAAAGGAAAGTGCAACGTCTGATATCAGTAGAGACGAATTGTGGTGCAAAGCCCACACCAGAAAAAATGGAGAACTCCCGAATTCAGTTGTTGCCGACTGCATAGTAAGGATAATTTCAAATATACGAAATAAGCAAAAAAAATAAGTGACCGCGGCTGTATGTTATTATTAATGTAGTATTTTTTTAGTTGCTTAATATTGGTGTTTTTCGAATTTGTAGTCCAAGATAAAAGAGAATAATGCCATGAGTCAGAGTTCTCAGGGAACAACATCAATTACTCAAGATGGAGTGTCAATGCTTTTTGGTTAGGAACATGGCGGACATGTAAGAGGATTAGGGTTTGGGGTTGTACCATCTCATCTGCGTATTCATCAGGCTAATCTAGGTGAAGTACATGCGTTGCGAAACCAAGTTAGTGGCATGGACGCTAAATTTCAAGAGCTTACTGCGATTATACTGGTAAGTGTTAATTATCTATGCTAATGAATATGTGACATGTTCTTACAAATTACTAGTTATATATGTAATAATATAATCTTTATAGGATATGAAAGTAAAGCGAAGAGTCAATGAGGAAAATCCAGAGACTCCTCCTGCTAATATGCCTCAGGTACCGTTTCCATATGTATGTTTCTAGTGATATAGTATAGAACTTGACTAGGACATCCGCTTATGTTTCCATATGTTGCTGAGTTATAGTATAGAACTTGGCAGCAGACTTGCTTTTATTTATTTTTCAGATGTATTTTGGCATTTAAAAAGCAGGACAATTATTTTTACAAAATAGTTGTTTACAAATTAAGAAAATTGGGAAACAATGATCAAAACTATTTTAAAAACCAAAAACGAAAAGATAGCATGTTTTAGTTAGGCGAAAAAGAAATCTATTTCATAAAAGATTCGATCGGTTTGTAAAGAAATAATGTTTGTTTGAGGAGGAGATTTGAATGAAAGCCAGTGGGTTTGGATTGATTGAATGTTGTGTAGAGAAGTTTTTTTCGTAGGGTGGAGAGATGATTGAATGTGTAGAGAGGTGATTAAATGTGTGGAGAGGTAGGGGTAATGAAGTTGAAGTCACAGGGGTGATGAAGTTGTATATGAGGTAGGTGATGGGTACCAGGTGACAGATTTTGCTGCTGATGGTTTAGGGGGATTTCTTTATGGAATATTTAATGGAGTGGGGAAGATGAAGTGTTTTCGGTTGGTTAACTTGCAGTGTTCGGGAAATGTGAAGTTAGTGAGGTAGTTTTGATGGAAGGAGGAGCTGTTTGGTGTATGAAAGATTTGAGGAGATGAAATGTTGGTTTGATGGAACAGAGTTTGGAAGGAGGTTGTTTTGGTGCAGGACAATTTATTGCTTGAAGCAGGTAGTGATAAAGTGTGCACTGTGCACGTTGATGAGGAGTTGGTCGAAATTGTCTAGGTTGGAGTGAGTGGAGATGCTCAGTGGGATTTAAAATAGATTGATGTTGTTCAGTCTATTTAGCATATGGGAAGTAAAGGTGATGAGGTGAAGGGAAATTATATCTCTGTCTTGGGCAGTGAGGAGATGGTGATTGATATTTGTACTGATGTTGTTGTTATGGAGAAGTCTGATATTGGTTTGGCTAATCTTCACAACCACAATAATGGTAACAAGGTTTTTTCTCATTAATCGGATTTCGGAAGTATATGTTCACTTCGAAGAGGCAAGGGCAGCATCCCCTACCATAAGTATGGAGAGGACCAACAAGATGTGGTTCGTGGGTTGATTATTGGAGGTAGTGTTGTTTCAAACAGTTGTGGAGTAATGGGCTTGAGCATTGGATTTCAGGGGATAAACCGCTTTTTGTTTAAAAATAAGGCTTTGCATATTGTGTCTTTGGACATGCACATTTTTTTAAGCTTGCATTTCAATATTATCGGTTCTGTGTTGAAGGAGATTAGGGGGTCTGATTTGGGTGTGATTATGGCTGGTTCTCGGGATATTGTAGATGGGTACGTTCAGTTGCAGACTTTAACTGATATTTCATGTTGCTGCTAGTGTATTGGTTTGTGTTTGTCCATCCTGTCTTCAGTTTTCATTTCCTTTAAGACTTTAACTGATATTTCATGCCACCGTTATAGTTTTGCAAACCTCTGTTTTGTGTATAAGCTTGTTATCTACTGTTGCCTACAGTCTTTATGCTTCCTGTTTAATTTCTGGAGCAAAACATATTTTTGTTGATGTTATACAGAGGTTTTGTGCTATTCAGTCCACATTTTTAGTGATGTTATACATATACCATAAATAGTCTAATGTATTCGTAAATTATTTTTATGCAGTCACACCGTGAGAGCAATACTCTGACTGTTGAAGAACGACCTAAACGGGATGCAAGGCATGCTGGAATTGAGGACGGAAAATGTAAAATATTGAGTTGGCAAAAGCAAGTTGTTGCAGAAGGAACGGTAGTATCCATTAATCCTGATTGTTTGGTGCATTTTAAAAAACTAGGACTAGATGGTTGTAAAGTTTGGGTTGATGTGGCGGTGGATCCGGAAACTTTTTTGTGGAGGCCGAGTTCCGAGATATGTACTATTGGAGAAGCAGTTGGATCGACCATGGCTTGGCATAAAGACTTCGTTGCCTTCGACTAGTGTATTTCCTTAGGGTATGTGTTTTGCGATACAAAACTTTATCTTTCTTATGTATTTTGTGTTGTATCCTATTTTGGAATGGTTATGCGAGAATGTTGTTTTGGTACTGTTTTAGTTGTTGATGTGAACGAATACTTTAGATTGTTTTATTTGGTATGTATTTTGTTTTGTTAGAATTATATAAATATTAATATTAATATTTATGAATGAATTTAATTCAGTTATGTATATTTATAGTTTTGGTAAATTATTAAATGGTGCATGCAATTATATTTTTGGGTTTAAATTGCAATTGATGTGGTTGTAATTAAAGTATATTACAACTGTGGAGGAGGTCGCAGAACATACTAAACTACAACTGCGTGTAACAGTGGTACTAGGGATAACTACAACGGTGGCTACGTAGTTGTCATACCTGCTATATGACGAATGTTACAATCTATAACTGCTATCAACTGTTGTAAAAAGATTAATTGCAACTATGAATAATAGTTATAGTAGATAACTACAACAGTTATCCAGTAGTTGTCATACCTGCTACAGCACGAAATGTTACATATCTACAAGAGTTACCAACAGTTGTAAAATGGTTGTTTGCAAGGGTAAGAAACAGTTGTAATATACAATATCACAATGGTTATATGCAACTAAAGAACACAGTTGTAAAAAATTGATAGCCTTTTACAACTTCTTAAAATACGACTGTGGTTCCACCGTTGTAATATGCCTCTTTTGTTGTAGTGTGGTTTGATTTCAAAGGCAATGCTTTCAAATTAGATAGCTTTCGACTTAGTCAATTTTTTTTAAAGAAAGGTTTGAAAGAAGTTACGCCTTTGTTTTAAGAAAATCCTTTCGAATGGGTCGAAACCCCTTGCTACCACATTTAACCTTTAGAAGCAAAGCTTTCAAAAGGGTTTTTTATTTTTAAAATCAGAGCTGCTTCTCCAATGCTTTTGAAGGGATATGTTTTGAAACCATCCACTTCTTTCTTAGGAAATTGCTTTTGAAAGTGTTGCTTTCACCTTAGTTCATTTAAGACACTTTTGAGATTTTGAAAGCTAAACCCAAAGGTTTTAAAAGGAATAGTTTTGAATAGTTTCAAAAGGTTGTATCACATGTTTTTACTTGAACCCAACGCTTTCGAAAGGTTTGATTTACAAAAAGGACTTAATTCTTTAGAAAGATATTAGTTAAAGTTTCGAATGGGTGGTTTTCCAATGTTTACAAAAGGTTTACCTTGGTGTTTGGATGGAGGGTTTCCATTGTTTTCAAAAGGACAGTTTAAAGTGTTTGAAAAGAAGATGTCCGTGGATTTTATAAAGCTTTCGAAAGGGATTTTTTTAATGTTTCTGAAAGATCTATTGTAGGCGGTTTTGAAAGGTATGTTTTGGCCCTTCGGCTTAAGGTTATAAAGTAAAGAAGTTTACTTGTATCAAAAGGGGTACTTTCATGGTTTCAAAAAAGGGACATTCAATGGTTTCGAAAGTGTTGTTTAATGGTTTTAAACAAAGGTTTCGAATATTTTCATCAATAATGTTTTGTGTAAAGTTTATTTAACATGACAAGGTGATTTGAGTAAAGCATAGAGTATATTTTCCTTGTTTAAGTATGAATTATAAAGTCAAATCAATTTGATAAGAAACGTTTTTACAGAAAATTTGATGGGGTAGTTGACCATTAGTAAATGACTAAGATATTAAGAATACCAAATAGGACTTTGTCACAGGTAAGACTAAAATAATGTTACACATAGAAAGGAATATATAGAATAAAAATATATTATTGGTGAGCCCACAAAACTATTAGGATCAGTTGACCCTTGGAGGAGTAAGTTAGGGACAGACTGTCTATAAGAATATTTAATTGAAGTTAGACTATTTGTTTAATTTGTCTAGTAGTCCCAAGTTAGAAAAGGTTAGTAGTAAGCCAAACGAAACTACATTATTCAGATAGACATTCCATTTATTACTTGATTTATATGCGTACATGATGTTTTCATTGTTGCTTTACCAGTTTGGTTGCAAGATTTTGATTTACAAAAGATTTGTCTTAAAAATGGATATTAGTGAGGGGAAACTCATTCTGCTAAGCGGCGTGGTCTCATTTAATATCAATAAACTTGGATGTCTAGTATTATTTACACTAGGCTTTATATCCGACTCGAAGTTTATGTTTTCCCCTTAAACTCTTGGGTGCTCAAAATACGATTTCAGTAGGTTGATAGTTGAGGATTTATAGATTTTAGTAGGTGGACGAATAAAGCTTCCAAAGACGTGCAGGATGCATGGATAGGTATTTAGGATTTGTTATTTTTATTTCCACTCTGATGTACTATGACAATTATGCCTATTTAGTACTTTAATCCTCCAAAGGGGCATTTTTATTTGTCGCTCTAAATGTATTTGTAATAATTATATTTCATCAAAACGTGGGAAACGTTCAGGGTTATTTAATGGAATATGAAATATGTTTTTCAAATGTGATCAATAAAGTTGTGTTTTTTGAATCTACGAATTTTTTCATATTCATGTGCTTCTAATATCATAGATACCATTGACATTACCATGTCTTGTCATCGAAAGTTAATAACATAGATGACTGCAGCATCTGTAGCGCTTAGCTTCGGGCCTCACGATATGAGATGTTACAACATGGTATTAGAGCATAGGTTTATGAAAAACTTTAAACCTTAAAATGGTTTTGAAAACATAATCCTAAGGAATTAGAGAAAAGATCGGGCTATGCGATAACGCTATAGTAACTTACTAGGAATTGCTATATATAAGGTGGAAATTGGCCATAAGGGCCTCATTAGCAAGTGTAATTAGTTTTTAGGACACACAACTGCAATAATTTACTTTTAAGGACAAAATGCAAAATAATTAGTTTCTAAGGCCCAAAACCTATGAAAATTTGTCCTTGAAAGTAATTAACCGCTGACTTTATCCTTAAAAGTAATTATTCTGTTGATTTTGGCCTTGAAATTAATTTTTGGAGATGTGTGTCCTAGAAACTAATTGGACTGCAAAGTTTGTCCTTCTAGTGAATGCCCCATATATAAGTGTATGCTCTATCTCTATTCTCCCATCTCTCTTAGGCTTATCTTCTGTATATTACGAAGACTCGAATGAAAATATGGATGATAGAAGTTGGAGAGTTAACCTTGGTGGGGGAAGCACCACAACTAATGGAAATTCCAGACCATATCTTAGAGGAACCCAGATCAGGCACAAGCAGAAAATTTGGTGGTTGGAGTCGCGCAAGTCGACACGGAAGCAATGTATTAGTTCTTCATAAAAATGATGCAAGCGGTAGTTGCTGCTGGAGTAGTTGGAGGAAATGTTGAAGGAGGAAATCAAGAAGCTTCATTTGTGAATAAATATACTTTTTCGAGTAGTGATTATGCTCGGCTGGGAGAAAAGCTGTTTATTGGTACTGAAGATGCAATTGAAGTAGAGAATTAGTTACTTCAGTGCAAGAGGATTTTCGTTAATTTGTGACTTAATGACGAATAGAAGAGGAAACTCGATTCTAGATAGCTACAAGGCGCAGCATTGTAATGGTGGAACAGTGTTACTGCTAGAGCGTATGAGGAGAATAAGACCTGGGCTAAGTTCAAAAGAAGGTTTGAGGAAAGGTTTATGTCGGAAATCACTAAGTCTACTCTGCTCAGGAAGTTTGCTAAGTTGGAGTAGGGTGATACGACTGTACTAGAGTATGCAACAAGGTTTGAGGAGCTAGTGAGATATGACTACGCTACAGTTGATACTATGATTAAGAGGAATTAGAAGTTTATTCGGGGGTTGAAGCTTGAGATGCAAAGGCCACATTACCGCATATTAGGGATCCATGTGATGTTGTTTTTGAGATGGTCTTGAGGAATGAAGAGATGCTTGCTTTTCTTGAAATAAATAAGGCAAAGGAAGTTCAAGGAGTGCAGAGTCAGAAAGGAAAGTTATTCCACAAGAAAGGAGCCCATAAGGATGGAGTTGCTAAGAAACAAAAGGTAGGGGTTGTCTGTTATAAATGCGACAAGAAATGACATTTCAAAAATGAATGTCGCTTAGGAGATGGAAAGAAGGTGATCGGGAAAAAGAATATTATATGCTTCAACTGCGATCAAATTGGACATTATAAGAACCGGTGCAAGGAGCCAACCAAGGATGGAAAGAGCAAAGTGTTTGCATTGAAGCTAGCAATTTTGAGGCCAACAGCAGAGGATAAGAGAAAGACTATGTTAGGAGGTACGCTTATGATTCATTGTATGTCAATTAGCGTTCAATTTGATATCGTTGCGTCACATTCTTTTATATCTCATTGTTTGGTAGATAAGCTAACCTAAAACCCCCACACCTAGTTACTTCTTTAAGGGTTGCAAATCTGATAGAAGGTTATGCGACTCTTGAAATGAGATATGACCACCTTGAGTTTGAATTGTTAGGTCATAACTTTGTCTGCAGTTTGCATGTGTTCGATTCCGTAAGGTTTGGAATTATTTTAGGCATGGATTGGTTAAGTAAATACGATGCTATGATATTTAGCCATGATAGGAAAATATCGCTTAGACGCCCTGACTGTAATGATCGAAACATATACTTCGTAGAAAACCCTAGTTTTGAGGTTAACGCTTTATTGGTGTTATAAAGGTAGAATACGATGTGAATCGAGTTTTCATTGTTAGAGAATTCGTAGATGTATTTGAACCCGTAGTGGGATTGCCACCGAAACAAGCTATTGATTTTTGGATAGATTTGGTATCAGGAGCAGAATCAGTTAGTAGACCACCAAGCAGAATGACACCTACCAAGATGAAGGAGTTAAAGGTGCAGTTGGTGGATTTGGAAGGCAAGAATTTTATCAGACCAAGGCGTTTGCCTTGGGGAGCAGTTGCAGTATTTTCTAAGAAACCGGATGGATCGTTAAGGTTATGATCGATTATTGTAAGTTGAATGAGAAGACGATAAAGAATCGATATCCGTTACCTAGAATTGAGAATTTTTTTGATCGGTTGAGTGGAGCCAAAGTATTTTCCCTATTGAATTTAGCAACAGGGTTCCATCAGCTTAAAGTTGCAGAGAATAGTATTCCTTTGACAATGTTTAGAACCAGATATGGATCATATAAATGGTTAGTAATGTCGTTTGGACTAACTAATGCGCCAGCGTTTTTTGTATATTTGATGAATTGAATTTTCCGAGAGCACTTGGATAGGTTCGTGTTGGTTTTAATAGATGATATTTTGATGTATTCTAACGATGAAAAAGAGCATGAAGTTCATCTTAGAATGGTGCTTGAGACGCTTAGGCAGCATCATCTAAAAGCGAAGTTTTTGAAATGTCATTTTTGGAAGTAGGAAGCGAAGTTTCTTGGTCATGTAGTCCCAAAGGAAGGGTTGTCTGTAGATCCGACTAAGATTGAAGTGGTAAAGAAACCTGATACAATGACTGAGATAAAAAGTTTTCTTGGATTAGCTAGATATTGTTGGAGATTCATAAAGGATTTTTCATGGATAGCAGCACCGATGACCAAGCTAACGTGAAAAGATGTGAAGTTCGCTTGGACAGAGAAGTGTGTGGAGGCATTCCAAAAGTTAAAACACTTATTGACTAATGCACCTATGTTCCTTGTTCCAGAATGGAATCAAGACTAGTGGTATACACGGATGCATGTGGAACAGGGTTAGGGGCTATGTTAATGCAAAGAGGTAAAGTGATTGCCAATGCATCTCGACAGCTTAGACCGCATGAGGCTAAATATCCAACACATGCTTTGGAATTAGATTCGGTAATTTTTATGTTGATGGATTGGAGACATTACCTTTTTGGAGAGAGATTTGAGCTGCACGCAGGTCATATGTCGCCGAAGTATTTATTCCCCCAGAGTGAATCGAATATGAGATAGGAGAGATGGTTGGAGTTTGTAGCCGCTTATGACTTCGGTATTGAGTAAACATTAGCAAAATGCAATAGGTTGCAGATTCACTTAGCGGAAAACATCAGAATGCAGTGTTGGAAATAATAGCTGAGTGGAAGTATTTGGAAGCCTTGACGACATGTAGAATATGGTATTGATCTGAAGCTTGATCTAGTAAGGAAACAGTTATGTTGTTGTGTTTAGAGGTTCGACCGGTGATGATCGAAAAGATTGCTTCTAAGCAGAATGATGATCTAGTACTGGAGAGCAGATCAGGAAGTTAAGAGATGGAACAAAGAGCGATGACTTAAATGGTTTCAGTCTTGACCAGAATGGATGGTTGAGGAAGAAAGGAAGACTATGTGTTCCAAATGCGGCAAACATTAGGAAGGAAGTTTTAGGAGAATGCCATCGTTCGAAGTTCACCATTCATCCAGGAAGAACTAAGATGTATAAGGACATAAAGAAGTTTTTTCTGAGAAGGTATGAAGAGAAATGTAGGTTTGTGGGTGAAACAGTGTTTGAACTATCAATAGGTAAAAACCGAACATCAGAAACCAAGTAAGTTACTTCAGCCTTTAGATGTTTCAATATGGAAATAGGATTCTATCTCGATGGATTTCATAGATGGGTTGCCAAGATCAAATAGTGGAAAAGAAAGTATATGGGTTATAGTGGACAGGTTTACCAAGAGTGCCCATTTCTTTCCGGTCTAGTCAAACAGAATGGCAACTGTTTTAGCTAAGTTATTTATGAAAAATATAGTTAGACTTCATGGAATTCCTAGTAGTATAGTAAGTGATAGAGTTTCCTTATTCATTAGCAAGTTCTGGAAGAGTCTACAGGAGACTTTAGGTGACAAGCTAAAGATGAGTACCACTTACCATCCATAGACAGATGGGCAAATGGAAACGATTGACAAAGTCTTAGAAGATTCGTTGTGAGCTTGTTTGCTTGATTTTGGGGGATCATGGGAAGACCATCTACACTTAGTTGAATTTTCATATAACAACAATTATCAGACTAGCATAAGGATGGCACCGTTTGAAGCTTTGTATGGAAGGTATGCAAATCTCCAGTTTGTTGGCTAGAGACTGGGGATAGGTTGGTTCTTTGTCTAGATTTGGTTGAAGAAGCTGCAGAGAAGGTTGAGTTGATAAGAGCAAAAATGAAGGAAGCTCAGTCTACGCAGAAGAGATATGCTGATAGAAGAAAGAAAGACTTAGAGTTCTCAGTTTGAGATCATGTTTCCATTAAGGTATCACCAATGGAAGGTGTAATTCGATTCAGGAAATCGGGGAAATTAGCACCAAGATTCGTTAGTCCATTTCCTATTGTACAAAGGATCGAGAAACTTGCATATAAAGTAAGAGTTACCGAAAAGTTTGGTAGGAGTCCATGATGTTTTTTATATTTCTCATTCGAGGAAGTGTATTCGAGATCCAGAGACTACTATAGTGCCGACTGTGTTAGAGGACTTTGTAGTGGAACTGAACTTGACTATAGTTAGGAATCCAGTTCGTATAGTCACAAGAGACGTGAAGAGGATAAGGAACAAGACAGTTATATTAGTTAAGGTCTAGTGGAGGGACAATGAGTGAGACTATACTTGAAAAACTAAGAGCATGATTAGAGATGATTATCCTGATTTATTTCATGGTACGTTATGCCTTTATGATTGGTTTGATGAGTATCTTATCGAAATTTCAAAGAAGAAATTCTTTAGGAACGGGAGTCTGTAACTACCCTAATTTAAATTAATGTTATTTAGGACATTTAATTAGTTAAATTAAATGAAATAATGTAAATGGTTAGTGGGTAGCCGTGCCTAATGAATAATAAACAAAAGGAAGATTAAAATGAAATAGATAAGGGCAAAGTTGGAATAAGTTATAGTCATATACTCTAAACCCTTATACCACTTCATTTTATACGTTTACAAACTAAAATCAAAACATAAGAGAGGTCAGCCACCATTAGGGGAAAAGCAAGATGAAGATAAATCTAGGATCAAAAGAAGGAAGCTTAATCAACTTAATCCAAGATCAAATCTTATCTTCTTAACAACAAGTAAACGTCAATAATAGATTACATCTCATATTTTTATTGTTTTTGGTTTTAGGTGAGATCCGAAATTGTTTTGCACATGATTTTCCATGTTTGATTGTTTAAGTGGATAGAAATGCTCGTTGATGATATATGCTTTTTCATATAGATTTTATGATAAGGTTTAACTCGAAAAATCAATCAAATGACATCCAAATGACTTGCGATTTCGCAGTTTGGTCAGAAATAATATTTTGGAGACGGGTTTCAAATTTCATAACTTTCTGAATTAATGTGGTTTTATTGTGAATTTTCTAATGAAAAAAATGGTTAATTGGGTTTAAAATTAATTACTGCTATTTTATGATGGCTTTGGGTCAGAAATTTGTGTATGTCAAAAAATATGTTTAAAGTTATTTATGGTAATTTTTGTAGAATTTTCCTAAGTGTTTTAATAAGTATATAAAATTACTTAAGGTATGAGACTTAAATGTTTTATATGTTTATAAAAGGAGAAGAGGCAATTTGTAAATGTTTTAAACTGTTTAATTCTGAATTTTGACACCATTTTTAGAAAAGATTTTGGAAAAGGAATTAGCAACCAATCATATGTTGACAAACAAAGCAAGATAGTTGAATAAAAATTACTTTTAAAAAAGTCAAAAATAACTTTTTATAAGGTATTGCTGCTTCGCCACTTTTGATAGCTACCTTTCAACTTCATACTTCCACCAGTTGAAACCAATACACATGGTGTCAAAAGCCTTGGTACGTAATGAATTGGAGAATAGGTGAAAGGTATAGTGTCGAAACAGGGGTTCCTAAGGGGTCGAAACCTTATCTTGCTTTTAAAAGGAAATGCGCCTGCTTTACTTTCGAAGCGAATGCTTTCGAATCAGATAGCTTTCGACTTAGTCAAATGTTTTAAAGGATGGTTTCGAAAGAGGTTGCGCCTTTTTTTTGAGAAAATGCTTTCGAAGAGGTCGAACCCCTTGCTTCCACATTCAACCTATCGAAGCATAGCTTTTGAAAGGGTTCTTCTGTTTTTATAATTAGAGTCGCTTCTCCAATGCTTTTGAAGGGATATGTTTCGACACCATCCACATCTTTTATTAGGAAATTGCTTTCAAAAGTGATGCTTTCGACTTAGTTATTTTAAGACTCTTTTGAGATTTTGAAAGCTAAACCCAAAGGTTTCGAAAGGAATGATTTTGAATGGTTTCGAAAGGTTGTTCCACATGTTTTCACTCGAACCCAATGCTTTTGAAAGGTTTGATTTATGAAAAGGACTTAATGCTTTCGAAAGATATATGTTAAAGGTTTCGAGGGGGTGGTTTCCTAATGTATTCAAAAGGTCTATCTTGGTGTTTAGATGGAGGGTTTTTAATGTTTTCAAAAGGTATGTTTAATGTGTTTTGAAAAGAGGATGTCTAAGGGTTTTATAAAACTTTCAATTGAGTATTTTTAACGTTTTTGAAAGACCTATTGTAAACGGTTTCAAAAGTTATGTTTTTGCCCTTCGGCCTAAGGTTATAAGGTTAAGAAGTTTACTTGTATCAAAAGAAGTACTTTCAATGGTTTCGAAAGGGTTGTTTGAAGGTTTTAAACAAAGGTTTCAAATGTATTCATTAACAATGTTTGTGTAAAATATATATAACATGGCAAAGTGATTTGAGTAAAGCATAGAGTATATTTTCCTTGTTTAAGTATGATTTGTAGGGATAAATAAATTTTATAAGAAATGTTTTCATGGAAAATTTGATGGGGTAGTTGACCCTAAGTCAATGACGCAAATATTAGAATACCAAATGGTACTGGTATGGTGTGGCGCCCTATATTTTAACTAGTAGCCCTTAGCTAAGTCCAAAATGATTTTACATACAGAAAGGAATATATAGAATAAAGATAGGTTATTGGTGAGCCCAAAAAACCATTAGGATCAGTTGACCCTGGGAGTAGAAAGTTAGGGACAAACCGTCCAGAAGAATATCTAACAGAAGTTAGATTATTTGTTTAATTTGTCTGGTAATCCGAGTCAGCCAAAGATTAGTAGTTAGCCAAACAAAACTATATTGTTCGGACAGATAGTCCATTTATTACCTGATTTGTATGCATACATGATATTTCTACTATTGCTTCAACCAGTTTGGTTGAAGGATTTTGATTTGCAAAAGATATGTATTAAAAAGGAATTTTATTGAGGGAAAACCCATTCCGCTAAGCGGCGTGGTCTCATTTAATATAAGTAAACCGAGATATATATTATTATTCACCCCAGGCTTTATGTCTACCTCGAAGTTTATGTTTTCCCTTTAAACTCTCGGATGCTCAAAATTTGATTTTAGTAGGTTGAGAGTTAAGGATTTACAGGTTTTAGTAGGTGGACAAATAAAGCTTTGAAGATGTGTAGGAGGCATGGATAGCTATTTCGAAGTTGTTATTTTTATTTCCGCTATGATGTATTATGCCTGTTATGTCGATTTAGTACTCTGATCATCCAGGGGAGCATCTTCATATGTCACTCTTAGCGCATTTATAATAATTATACATGACAAAATCCTGGAAACATTTGGGATTATGTAATGGAACATGAAACATGTTTTTGAAATATAATCAATAAAGTTGCTGTTTTTGGAATCTATGATTTTATTTCATATTCATGTGCTTCTGATATTATGGATACCATTAACATTACTTTATCTTATCACTAGAAGTTAATACTATAGATGACCGCAACATTTGTAGCACTTAGCTTTGGGCCTCAAGATAAGGGATGTTACTACTTGGTATCAGAGTATAGGTTTATGAAAAACTTTAAACTGATCATGTAAACATAATCCTAAGGAATTAAAGAAAAGATCGGGGTATGGGATAACGCTATAGTAACGCATTTGTAGTTGCTATATAAAAGTATATGCTTTATCTCCATTCTTCCATCTCTTTTAGGCTATTCGTCTGTATCTTACAAAAACTAGAATGCAGATATGGATGCTAGAAGTGGAAGAGTTAATCTTAGTAGGGGAAGCACCACAGCTAATGGAAATTCTAAACCAAAAACTAGGAGGAACCCAGGTCAGGCACAAGCTACAAATGTGGGTGTTGGAGTCCCGCAAGTCGACATGGGAACAATGTATCTGTTCTTTGAAAACATGATGCACGCGAGAGTTGCTGCTAGAATAGTTAGAGGAAATGCTAAGGAGGAAATCAAGAAGCTCCGGTGGTGAATAACTATGCTATTTTGAGTAGAGATTATGCTCGGCTGGGAGGAAAGACGTTATTGTTACTAAAGATGCAATTAAAGTAGAGAATATGTTAATTCATTGCTAGAGGATTTTCGTAGATTTGGGGCTTAATGATGAGTAGAAGAGGAGACTCGCTTCTAAATATCTACAAGGAGCAGCACCGTATTGGTGGAACAACGTTACTTCTAAAGTTAATGAGGAGATTATGACCTGGGCTGAGTTCAAAAGAAGTTTTGAGGAAAGTTTATGTCGCAAATTACTAAGTTTACTCTGCTCAGGAAGTTTGTTGAGTTGGAGCAGGGGGATGTGATTGTACTTGAGAATGCAACCAGGTTTGAGGAGCTAGCGAGATATGGCTACACTATGGTTGATACTGTGATTAAGAGGAACGAGAAGTTCATTCGAGGGTTGAAGCCTGATCTTGCAAAGGCCACAATAACTAATACTAGGGATCCATGTGATGTTGTTGTTGAGATGGACTTGAGGAATGAAGAGTTGCTTTCTTTTATTGAAAGAAATAAGGCGAATAAAGTTCAAGGAGAGCAGGTCAGAAAAAAAGTTTTTCCACAAGAAAGGAACTTAGAAGGATGGAGCTGCTAAGAAAGGAAAGGCAGAGGTTGTTTGTTATAAGTGTGACAAGAAAGGACATTTCACAAATGAATGTCGCTCAGGAGATGGAAAGAAGGTGATCGAGAAGAAGAATATTTAATGCTTCAACTATGATCAAATTGGACATTATAAGAACCAGTACAAGGAGCCAGCCAAGGATAAAAAGGGCAAAGTGTTTGCATTGGAGCCAACTACCTCGAGGCTAACAGAAGAGGATAAGGGAAAGGTTGTGTTGGGCGGTATGTTTATGATTCATGGTTTTCCAACTAGCATTCTATTTGATACAGATGCATCGCATTCTTTTATATCTTATTGTTTGGTAGACAAGCTTAACATAGAACCCTTATACGTAGTTACTTCCTTAAGGGTTGCAAATTCAATAGGAGGTTATGCGACTCTTGGGATAGATGTGTCCACCTAGAGTTTGAATTGTTAGGTCATACTTTTGTTTGCAATTTGCATGTGTTCGATTTCGTAGGGTTCGGAATAATTTTGGGTATAGACTGGTTAAGTAAATACGATGCTAGAATATTTTGCCATGATAGGAAAATATCGCTTAGACACCCTGACTATAGTGATCAGATCATATACTTCGTAGAAAAACCTAGTTTTGAGGTAAATGCTTTATTGGGTGTTGTGGAGGTAGAAGACAAGTTGAATCGAGTTTTCATTGTTAGAGAATACGCAGATGTGTTTGAACCCCATAGTGGGATTGTTATCGGAATGAGCTATTGAATTTCAAATAGATTTGGTATCAGGAGCAGAACTGATTAGTAGACAGCTAAGTAGAATAACACCTACCGAGATGAAGGAGTTATAGGTGCAGTTGGTGGATTTGGAAGGTAAGAATTTTGTCGAACTAAGGAGTTGGCCTCAGGGTGCAGCCACGGTTGCTAAGAAACCAGATAGATTGTTAAGTTTATGTATTGATTATCGTAAGTTTAATAAGAAGACGATAAAGAAACGATATCCCTTACCTAGAATTGACGATTTGTTCGACTAGTTGAGTGGAGCCAAAGTATTTTCCCGGTTGGATTTAGGAGCTGGGTTCCATCTAGAGTGGCAGAGGATAGTATTCCTTTGACAGCGTTTAGAACGAGATATGGATCGTACAAATAGTTGGTAATGCCGTTTGGACTATCTAATGTGCCATCGTTCTTTGTAGATTTGATGAACTGAATTTCCCGAGAGCACTTGGACATGTTCGTGTTAGTTTTCATATATAATATTTTGATATACTCTAAGGATGAAAGGGAGCATGAAGTTCATCTTAGAGTGGTGCTTGAGAAGCTGGGGCAGCATTAGCTAATAGCAAAGTTTTTGAAGTGTCCTTTCTGAAAGAAGAAACTGAAGTTTCTTGGTCATGTAGTCTCAGCGGCAGGGTTGTCTGCAGATCCGACTAAGATTGAAGCGATTAATAATTAGAAGAGACCCGAGACAGTGACTGAGATAAAGAGTTTTCTTGGATTAGCTAGGTTTATCGGAGGTTTATAAAGGTTTTTTTGTGGATAGCAGCACCGAAGACCAAGCTAACGTGAAAAGATGTGAAGTTCATTTGGATAGATAAGAGTAAGGAGGCATTCTAGAAGTTGAAGCACTTATTAACTAATGCACCTGTGTTGGTTGTTCCAGAAGGGAGTCAGGACTTAGTAATGTACACGGATGCATGTGGAACAAGATTAGGAGCCGTGTTAACGCAAAGACGTAAAGTGATTGCCTATGCATCTCGACAGCTTAGACCGCGTAAGGTTAGATATCCAACATATGATTTGGAATTAGCTACGGTAATTTTAGCATTGCGGGTGTGGAGAGATTACCTTTTGGGAGAGAGATTTGAGCTGTATACGGAACATAAGTCGCTGAAGTATTTGTTCTCCTAGAAGGAGTTGAATATGATACAGCAGAGGTGGTTGGAGTCTATAGTCGCTTATGACTTTGGTATTGAGTGCACATTTGGAAAAGGCAACAAGATTGCAGATGCACTTAGCAGAAAATATCATAATGTAGTGTTGGCAATGATAGCTGAGTGGAAATATTTTAAGCACTGATGTCATGCAGAATACAGTGGAGATCTGAATCTAGATCTTATAAGGAAATAGTTATGTTGTCATGTTTAGAGGTTCGACCAATGATGATCGAAAAGATTGCTTCTAAGCAGAAGAAGGATCCAGTATTAGCGAGCGAATCAGGAAGTTAAGAGATGGAACAATGACTTAAATGGTTTCAGTCTTGACCAGAATGGGTGGTTGAGGAAGAAAGGAGGACTATGTGTTCCAAATGTAAGAAACATTAGGAAGGAAGTTTTAGGACAATTCCATCGTTCGAAGTTCTCCATTCATCCAGGAGGAACTAAGTTGTATGAGGGCATGAAAAGAAATTTTTTCTGGGAAAGTATGAAGGGAGTGTAGGCTTGTAGGTGAAATGGGGTTTGAACTATCAAAAGGTAAAAGCCGAATATCAGAAACCAAGTGGGTTACTTCAACCTTTAGATGCTCCGTATGGAAATGAGATTTTATCTTGATGGATTTCATAGACGGGTTGCCGAGATCAAAATAGAGGAAATGAAAGCATATGGGTCATAGTGAACAGGTTAACCAAGAGTGCCATTTCATTCCGATTAAGTCAACCAGGACGACACCTATTTTTGCTAATTTATTAATGAAGAACATTGTTAGACTTCATGGAATTCCTTGTTGTATAGTAAGTGATAGAGATTCCTTACTCACTAGCGAGTTCTGAAAGAGTCTACATGAGACTTTGGGTACCAATCTCAAGATGAGTACCGCTTACCATCGATAGATCGATGGGAAAATGGAAAGGATAAACAAAGTCATAGAAGATTTGTTACGAGCTTGAGTGCCAGATTTTGGGGGATCATGGGAAGACCATCTACACTTAGTCGAACTTTTGTATAACAACATTTATCAGACTCTCGTAGGGATGGCACCGTTTGAAGCTTTGTATGGAAGGCCATGCAAATCTCCAGTTTGTTGGTTAGAGACCGAGGATAGAATGGTTCGTGGTTTAGATTTGGTTAGAGAAGCTGAAGAGAAGGTTGAGTTGATAAGAGCAAAAATGAAGGAAGCTCAGTCTAGGTAGAATTGATAGAAGACAGAAAGACTTAGAGTTCTCTGTTGGAGACTATGTTTTCGTCAAGGTATCACTGATGAAAGGTGCCGTTCGATTCGGGAAATCAGGGAAATTAGCACGGAGATTTGTTGGACCATTTCCTATTGTAGAAAGGATCGAAAAACTCGCATATAGAGTAGAGTTACCGAACAGTTTGGCAGGAGTCCACGATGTTTTTCATATTTCTCATCTGAGGAAGTGTATTCGAGTATAGGAGACTATATAGCATCGACTGTGTTAGAGGACTTAGTAATGGAACCAAACTTGACTATAGTTAGGAAGCCAGTTCGTATAGTCACAAAAGATGAGAAGAGGCTAAGGAGCAAGACGGTCAAATTAGTTAAGATGCAATGGAGCGACGATGAGAGAGATTATACTTGGGAAACAAGAGCAGGATCATAGACGATTATCATGATTTGTTTCATGGTATGTTTTGCCTTTATGATTGGTTTGATGAGTACCTTATCGAAATTTCGATGATAAAATTCTTTAAAGAAGGGAGTCTGCAATGACCATAATTTTAATTAACATTATTTAGGATGTTTAATTGGTTAAATTAAATGAGATAATGTAAATGCTTAAGAGATTGAGATTTGTATTAATAGAGGATAGCCGTGCCTAATGAACAATGAACAAAAGGAAGATTAAAATGAAATAGATAAGGGCAAAGTTGGAATAAGTTATATTCATATACTCTAAACCCTCATACCCCTTCATTTTACACGTTCACATACCAAAATCAAAACATAAGAGAGGCCGACCACCATTAGCGGAAAAGCAAGAAGGAGATAAAGTTAGGATCAAAAGAACGAAGCTTGATCAACTGAATCCAAGATCAAATCTCAACTCCTTAACAACAAGCTAAAGGTGAAAAATAGATTACATCTCATATTTTTATTTTGGTTTTAGGTGAGATCCGAAATTGTTTTTCACATGATTTGCCTTGTTTGAATGTTTAAATGGGTATATATGCTTATTGATGATATATGCTTTTCATATAGATTTTATGATAAGGTTTAACTTCGAACATCAATCAAAGGACATCCAAATGCCTTGAAATTTTGAAGTAAGGTCCGAAATAACATTATAGAGATGGGTTTCAAATTACATAATTTTCCGAATTAATGTGGATTTATTATGAATTTTCTAGTGAAGAAAATGGTTAGTTGGGTTTAAAATTAATTGCGGCTATTTTATGTTGGCTTTGGGTCAGAAATTTATATATGTTAGAAAACATACTAAAAGTGATTTATGGGAATTTTTTGTAGAATTTTCCTAAGTGTTTTAATAAGTATATAAAATTATTTAAGGTATGAGACTTAAATGCTTTATATGTTTATAAAAGGAGAAGGGCAATTTGTAAATGTTTTAAATTGTTTAATTTTGAATTTTGGCATCATTTTTAGAAAAGATTTTGGAAAAGGAATTAGCAACCAATCATATGTTGACAAACAAAGT
This sequence comes from Allium cepa, assembly GCA_030765085.1. NCBI lineage: Eukaryota > Viridiplantae > Streptophyta > Magnoliopsida > Asparagales > Amaryllidaceae > Allium > Allium cepa. Next base: position 491,948,260 of record CM060943.1, read on the forward strand.
AGGTTAGTTGAAAATAAATTACTTTTTAAAGTGAAGAATCCGTTTTTATAAGCTATTTCGCCCCCTCCAACAACTACCTTTCGACTTCATGCTTCTGACATTTGAAATCAATACATATGGTATCAAAAGCCTTAGTATGTAGTAGATTGGAGAATATGTGAAAGGTATAGCGTCAAAACAGGTGTACGAAAGGGGTCGAAACCTTGTTTTGGTTTTAAAGGGAAATGCGCCTACTTTGCTTTCGAAGAGAATGCTTTCAAATCAGATGGCTTTCTACTTAGTCATATATTTTAAAGAAAGGTTTCGAAAGAGGTTGCGCCTTTGTTTTGAGAAAATGCTTTCGTAGGGGTCAAAACCCCTTGCTGCCACATTCAATCTTTTGAAGCAAAGCTTTAAGTGTTCTTTTTTTTTTTCAAATTAGAGCTGTTACTCCAATGCTTTCGAAGGGATAGGTTTCGACACCATCCTCTAATTGACTTAGGAAATTGCTTTTGAAAGTGTTGCTTTCAACTTTGTTCTTTTAAGACCCATCTGAGATTTTGAAAGCTAAACCCAAAGGTTTCAAACGGAATGGTTTTGAATAGTTTCGAAAGGTTGTTCCATGTGTTTTACTTGAACCCAATGCTTCCGAAAGGTTTGATTTATGAAAAGGACTTATTGCTTTCGAAAGATATATGTTAAAGGTTTTGAAGGCATGGTTCCCCAATGTTTTCGAAATGTTTACCTTAGTTTCTAGATGGAGGTTTTCCAATGTTTTCAAAAGGCATATTTAAAGTGTTTTGAAATGAGGATGTCAAAGGGTTTTATGAAGCTTTCGAAAGGGTATTTTTAATGTTTTCAAAAAATCTATTGTAAATGGTTTCAAAATGTATGTTTTGGCCCTTCGGCCTAAGGTTATAAAGTAAATAAGTTAACTCGTATTGAAAGGCATACTTTCAATGGTTTCAAAAAGGCTGTTTAAAGTTTTAAACAAAGTTTTCGAATGCTTTCATCAATAATGCTTTGTTTAAAGTTTATATAACTTGGCAAAGTGATATGAGTAAAGGATAGAGTATATTTTCCTTGTTTAAATATGATTTATAGGGTTAAATTAATTTGATAAGAAATTTTTTTGAGGAAAATTTGATGGGGTAGTTGATCCTAAGTAAATGACCCAGATATTTGAATAGCTGATGAGATTGGTATGGGGTCGCACCTCATACTTTAGCTAGTAGCCACTAGCTAATATAAGTCCAAAATTCCAATGTGTAGGGCTTTGTCACCGGTAAGACTAAAATGTCGTTACACACAGAAAGGAATATACGGAGTAAATATATGTTATTAGTGAGCCTGCAAACCATTAGAATCAGTTGACCCTGGGAGGAGAAAGTTAGGGACAGACCATCCGGAAGAATATCTAACAGAAGTTAGGTTATTTGTTTAATTTGTCTAGTAGGCCCGAGTCGGCCAAAGGTTAGTAATTAGCCAAACAAAACTATATTGTTCGGACAGATAGTCCATTTATTACCTGATTTGTATGCAAACATGATATGTTATTATTGCTTTAACCAATTTGGTTGTAGGATTTTGATTTGCAAAAGATATATTTTAAAAAGAGATGTTAGTAAGGGGAAACCCATTCTGCTAAGCAACATGGTCTCATTCAATATCAATAAACCGATATGTATAGTATTTTCACAATAGGCTTTATGTCTAACTCGAACTTTATGTTTTCCCCTTAAACTCTTGGGTGCTCAAAATAAGATTTGAGTAGGTTGTGAGTTGAGATTTAATGGTTTTAGTAGGTGGACAAATAAAACTTCCAAGGATGTGGAGGAAGCATGGATGCTATTTAGGAGTTGTTATTTTTATTTCTGCCATGATGTATTATGACTGTTATGTCTATTTTATACTCTAATCATCCAAGGGGGCAACTTCATATGTTGATCTTGACCTATTTGTAATAATTATATTTTATCAAAAGTTGGGAAATGTTTAGGATTTTGTAATGTAATTTGAAACATGTTTTTGAAATGTAATCAGTAAAGTTAATGTTTTTGGAATCAATGATTTTGTTTATTATTAATATGCTTCTGATATTAAGGATACCGTTGACATTACCGTATCTTGTCACCGGAAGTTAATATTATTGACGACTACAACATCTGTAGTGCTTAGCTTCGGGCCTCGAGATTGGGTATGTTACAACTTGGTATCAAAGCATAGGTTTATGAAAAACTTTAAAATTAAAAATGATTTTGAAAACATAATCCTAAGGAACTAGAGAAAAGATGAGGCTATTGGATAACGCTATAGCAGCGTACCTGTAATTGCTATACATAAGTATACGCTTTGTCTCTATTCTCCCATCTTTCTTAGGTTATTTTTTTGTATTTTAGAAGATTCGAAAGCAGATATAGATGCTCGAAGTGGGAGAGTTAACCCCGGTGGGGGAAGCACCAACAACTAATGGAAATGCCAAACCAAATACTGAGAGGAACCCAAGTTAGGCACAAGCTGCAAACATAGATGTTGGAGTCCCGGAAGTCGACATGGGAGCAATGTATCCGTTCTTTGTGGACATGATGCAAGCGGGAGTTGCTGCTGGAGTAGTTGGAGAAAATCTAAAGGAGGTAACCAAGAAGCTCAGTTGGTGAAAAACTAAGCTGTTTTGGGTAGATACTATGCACGATTGGGAGGAAAGGCGTTTATTGTACTGAAGACTCAATTGATGTGGAGAATTGGTTACTTCATTGTAAGAGAATTTTTGCTGATTTGGGGCTCAATGACGAGCAAAAGAGAAGAATCTCTTCTAGACAGCTAGGAGGAGCAGCACTGTATTGGTGGAATAGTGTTACTGTCGAAGTTAATGAGGAGACTATGATCTGGGCTGAGTGGAAAAAAGGTTTATGTCAGAAATTGCTACGTCTACTCTGCTCAGGAAGTTTGCTAAGTTGAAGCAAAGCGTAAATCGTCATACACGTTAAGTTTTCATTTCAATTGATTAGTGCGGTTATTGCACGCGTGCACGTATGTGTTTATATATTTTAATTATATTTCTAGTTAACGATCCCTAACTAGAATACTTCTTTCTATATTTTAATTTGTTGGAATTATATTTCTAAAAAGTTCGTTATAATTCCCATAAATTAGCGTAAATTAGGAGGTTTGCTTTATTTGAAATTATAAGAAAAGATTATTTTCTTTTAATTAAAATAGATAATGTAAACTACGGAAAATAGATCCTTACTTTTCACATCTCTTTCCATTATTTACGCTTATTCCTTATCAAACCAAACGTTGTATTTTTCTACGTAACGAAGAATACTAGGCAAATTTAGAAAAATTAAATGGATAATATTCCCAATAATTAAAATATAGAAAGTCCACATTCCAACAGAATTGAGGTATAAATCTAGATTATACCAACATCTTTACAACCCAATTTTAGATTTGGAATAAATTCGACATCTTATCAACATTCAACTCTTAATATCTTAAGGTGTCATTTTCAGATCTGGGTGTAAACAATATTTCTAATCAAGTTTTCTGTCTTGTAGAAATTGTAGGTAATGTTTTGTATGTCTAATTTGAGCCTACAACTCTTGGATCTTTATTTGGGCATAATAATCAAATAAAAATCCAACGAAATAAATTTCAATGTTATAAACAAATTACATAACTTCTCACTCCCCTTTTAGAGCGTTCCAAATCTTCGAATATGAATTTGATTTCTTGATTCAACCCCATTCCTTTTTAATCCATGAATTACATATTTGAGAAGAGATTAAGGGTTAAGGCAAACATAGATTTGTAATATTGGAATTTATCTTGCTATTTGCGCAATGTTGATCCGCTCCTTCTCTTCTTCTATTTATTTTTCACTCTTCTCCAATTTGTATAAATACAAACTATTTCAAAGCTATGAGGAATAGTGGATAAGAGGAAATGGTAGAGCTTCATAGCCCTAAATCAAAAACTATGAGAAGAGAAGCGAGGGATTAGGCCTGTATTTATAAGCTCTCAAATTAGTCGTGACCATTAGATCAAAAATATTAAATCTAGGCCGTTAGGCCGATGCTCAAACCCTAGCAGCCAAAGCTAGATGGGTCGATTGTGCCTCTATGAGCGATTAACCATTACTGGTCGACCAACCCATATTGGTTGGTCAATCGGTGGGTCTTATTATATATATTAATGTTTTATTGTTTAATTTTTTTCAAGCATCTGTAACTTCTTCGTTTTAATTTCGATTGTGGAACTCATAACATGAAAGTTGTCCAAAAAATTTCCCCGAACGAATGGTGAAAATTTTGTGGCTAAATTCCATCATTTTCTCAAATTTTATTTTTGGATTCTAATTAATTATTAAATTGTTAACCTAAATTTTATGGGATATTACATTCTTCCACCAATCTTAAAGGATTTTCATTACTGAAATTACTCTAAGATTGAATTATGGGGTAATGTAGTAACCACCCTAAACTACCTAAACAATTAGTACATAACCAATTTTTCAGTTAAAGGTGTACAAGTGCATAGTGTACCATAACATAAAAAACTTGTATGTAGAATGATTCTAATTCGGGCCCTTCTATATTAGTGTATTCTTTTAAAAATATTCTTGAAAGTATGATGAAAATAACTTATATATATTGGCAGTTTATTTGTACGTAGGTTTTGAAAAAAAAAATCACAATAATTTCCATAATCAATAGATGCATGGTTCAACCAATTTGGAATCCATTTTCTACCATCCGAAAATCTAATGCATCGAATTTTTTTCCTAAACGTTCACTTCTATGCCAGAAAATGGATTTCCTAAACGTTCACTTCTATTGTACATTGGAAATTTCCTCGTTGCCTCGGATTTTCTATTAATTTTCCATGTACGATACGCCTAAGGAGGCCTGTTTTCAAGTGATAAAATGGAACAGAATAGAAAATGGATTCTTTTATGTCATTGACAAGGTTTGAGCATTGGGAGAAGGTCATCAAAACTACTAACAGGGGTTGGAGAATAAGATTTAGAGGGGAGAGGATCCTTTGAAGTAAGACACAAACCAAGCCCCTCGCATGAACGACTCATGGCCCCAGGAGAGTCTGGAATAGAAATGAAGGAGTGAATCACCTCAGTTGGTCGTTGAACCTTTTCTCAAAGGAGTAAGATGTAAACCTCGGGGCTTGGATTAACATCCATAAATGATTCTTAATCCACGATGACAGAGGTGTGCATTCCCCGTACCTTAGGCTTCTTGCTAGGAGTTATGACGGTAACAAAACTATCACTTGGTTTTCTTTTTAAAACTTGAATGAACTAGTAATAATATCCTTGAAAGTTTGCGACTAGGGAGGCCAAGTCAAAGAAAAAGTACCATCTGTACTCTTCTTTTCTTTAGGAGAATCACTTATGGTCTCTTTTTTTGTAGAGATAGCTACTACGGTAGATGAACCTGAATTGAAAATAAAAAACTTATAAGATAACATTACAATAGTCTGACATAAGATGCAATGATACTCACCAAAAGGTTCAAGTTGAACCAAAGAATTAGTAGAAAAAGATCCTAGCTTGCCTAATACCAACGATCATTTTCCTTGAGCATTGCCTTTGACTATCAGAGGCTCTTCCAAGATCTTGTGGTGATCCAAAATAATAGAATACCGAAGGATCTTTATTGGAGTTAACAGTTTAAGCCTATTCCCTATATTATCGGCTGCTCGAATTAGGGACTGCATAGTTTCTTAGTTAGTGGGGCTTAGCTTTTAGAAGCAAGGTCTAAAAGAAAACACTTATCAATAAAGAATAACAAATGAATATGAAAAAATAGAGACATGAACTTACTGGCAGTAGAAAATGCCCCTCTAATTTGGCATAGCATTTGACATAAATGAACAGTGTCTTCCATCCTCTTGTCTTATTAACACCTTCAAAAATTAAGCTTTTTTGGGAGAGGATGAACCCGATACAAGGGGTGATCTTGTTGCTCACCAATCTAAGTAGGACCTGCTATTGAATAGGGAATCCTAGCATTTAAAGAAGGAAGTCCTGTCTCCCGGGCCAAGACTTTTAGACAAGTTAAATATGCATATGAATTTAGGGAGAACTAGAATGGGGAAATGTTCAGGCGCTCTTAGTATCTCAAATGGAAATTGGAAAAGGGAAGATAACCTGTATGCCAGATGTGTATCGGGGTAAAAGTAAAATACCCTTTTGGTGGATTATAAATGTTGTCTTAAGGACTAGCTAAAATAGCTACAATGCTAGTGATTCTAAATTGCTCGACGATGGGGTTGGCTTCAACATAGGTAGTAACGTATGATGGATTCAGGAGGTGGTCGCCCTTCTTACTAGTGGAAGGTGAAGCCTTGGAACCTATGCTAGTTTTTTGTTGGACTTCTTAGTTTCCTTCTAACCTTCCATTTGCATGCCAAGTGATATTATTCCAATTTTAAGAAATGCTAATGCATGTTAAAAGGATTATTATTAAAAGGCATCTAAGTGATTTACCTATTCTCTAGGCTATGTATTGAAAATATAAAGTCTAGCGAGGTGTTAATTGAGTTGTCAAATGTTGGAATTTAAATCAAAGATGCAAATAACTGTTAAATTTGTGATAATAAAGTATGTTACAGAAAATTGCATAAAATTTGAATAAAAGTTAACTCAAAGGTATCCTAAGTACAACACAACATCAATAGGCACATATCGAGTGGATACATCAATGTTGATTATGGCATGGGTTATATTATCAAACAATAGTGAATGTCACATTTATAACCAATGTCGGATTAATAAGGTTGTTGACGCTAATGAAGAATGACGACATAGATCGATGATGTACTAATCGTTTAAGTGACTTATTAGGCTCTGAAATAGCAGTGTCGTAAGTAACGAGATCAAATGAGGTTTATTTTATAATGTCAAAGTGTAAGGCCGTTTGTACCAAACCATACCCATTAGTCAATGTTGAAATAAACGACATCTTTTATAACTCATACCGACCTAAATAATTCCATATCTAACCAGTATGAATTTCCATATAACAGTGGGTGGATTACCGCACATCAACTTAGTAATTAACGATATGAAAGTCTTCGGCCATAATTTTACTGAAACTCGATGTCAACTGTTAGAACAATGGAATAATAAGAGAACTCAAGTAACATCGAATATCATATTTATATTGAAAAATATCAATTTTGGCATAAAAAATGAATCAAAATTGAGCATTATAAAAGTGTTATATGGCATCAGTATCGATATAAGGCAAGAAAGTGTAGGGTCTAATAAATCATCTTCTTCACCGTTAAACTAAGAATACACTGGTTTTTGTAACAACATCGGTTAACTTAAAATCTTTTTGTATGACATAGGAATTCAACATTAATTTAACCTCAAATTACAATCGACTATAAACCTAGTTAATAATATAAGCATCAAGGTCCCATAATCGAACCCAGATGTTAACCTGAAATTGATGGAACCCAAATTAAACCTTGCCAGCGATTTCTATACCTAATCACCTAATTCAATTCACTAATTTAATCGATATAAAATGGAAATCGTACTTAAGTATCAATTCAAATTATTGAAAGTAAAAAATGTTTTGAATTTCTTTGGGAATTTTGATTTCTCACTTGAGCTCTCAATGTTACACCGTTATTATTCTTGAAGATATGTGGCATGCGATATAGCTGTGACATCTCACTAATAACTAATGCCGATGGAATGGGAGTGAACCGACACCGACATTATGAAGGACTGCGATGCAGTATCCCGTCAATGAATGGTCATATGGAACGTCGCATGTCATTAGTAAAGTTAAGGATACTAGATGCCAACGATGCCGAATATCATCTATAAGGCAGGATGGTTAACACCAAGTCTTTTATGTCATTGAGCAATGCCGAGTGGAATCAATAGCGAAATTCATCAAGGAAGCAGTGACGTCAAACGTGATTGATATCGCATGCCATCAATGTCTCCTCACATTAATGTTGTATCCTATCAACGACGCTTTTCACTTATGAAGTTGGAACGGATGTTGCACTTACTTTATCAATGTCACTCATCATTAATGCTGCTTGTTGCTAAAGCCGCTATATGTTGATGTCATATACTGTTGTTACCGAAGCTAGCTTATTGTCGATACTGCTCCAGTGATACATCCAAAATCAATAAAGCCATTATTGATATCTCCACTATTTCATGCCGCCACTCTTCAAAGTCGTTTTTCAGGTGATACCGTGTTTGTTGATCCGCCTATTACTGGTGATTGTCGATAGCCAATATCTACCTCACTGATGACACATTTCATCAACATTTAGAGGACACTACACATCTATATATGCGATGTTGATGCGGAAAGTCATCAACATTAACAGGAGTTATCAAGGTCAATATCATACAAGATGAGGCTGCTTCGTGTTAATGTCGCCTCATCCTGATCTGGGTGGATGCCGATGTCGCTTATGAATAAAGAAGGCTGAAAGTCATCTAAAGTAAGGAATGAAGCCTGGCACCATTGAGGTTGTCGAGAGTTATGTGTGAAAAAGGATGAGCATGCCGAATATGGCATTGACTAGTTGTGCCTAACCATATACCCCTAAAAATACAAACCTCTGGGCATGGAAAAGGGGTGGATCATTCTTTTCTCACTTCTTACATTTTAAACTTTATAACCCTAAATTGATTTGGGATTTATTGCCAAGAGGGCCACTCCACATATGACTATATAAATTCAACATAATATAAGGAATAGGAATAAGATTTCTTGAATTATGGCTTACTTTCGAATTCCAAAGCATTTACGATTTCTTGATCATAGCTTGCTTCAAATTCCAAATGTATTCCTTTTCTCGACTTCTATTTGTGCATACAATTCGACTTCAAGTACATATGACCTCATATGATTAAGCATATGACTTCTTCATAGACCTAAGCTTACTTGCTCACTCCTTTTAAGTCTTAACCAAGCGTCGCTTTGTGCCAACACTCGTTTAGGTTAAATCTAGGCTCTCCAATTTCTGTCATTAACATTTTTGGGGTTAACGAAGAAATCCATTAACGCAATGCAAACAACCTAAAGAAAAGAAGATTAAAAATGCTGGAAAGGAAATGACAACAACCACACTATAAAACCTGAGATATTAACTAAAGACTATAGGATGCTTCTGATCCTCTATAGGAGCTCGAGCCATTGTTGCGACCTTGGAATAGGCATAAAAGAGTGGCTATGCATCCAATCTCATGGCTCTGGTGCTGCTGCGTAGCTCGAATCTCTTGCGTCTCCGCTTGGACCTAATGAATAGTAACTAGTTCGAGGTTCTGGTATCCTCTAGCGCCCAGCCCTTGTTCTTCCTTTTGTTGCAACTGCTCTCCTGCACTAGTGGCTCAGGGATTCCCATCTTCTTGAGAGAGGCTCTATTGAGTACAGGAGGGACCTTCTTTGAGATTGGCTCTCCAGAGAGTTCACACTGTATTTCCCAAAGATACGAGTGAAAAGATGGCAATACGGAATGTAACTTGGGGAAGTTCCAAACCTAGGTCATGATAGCACGAGCCCAACTGAAATCCATACCACTTATGATGGTGTAGGTAGCCATCTATACCCAAAGGATAAATGAGATCAAAGCTCCCCGTCTTTGGGATGATGTTCTGCAAAACTATATGAAGGACGAGGCAGGTTGTAGGTTACAATTTGTCTACCTTATATACACCAATTTCTCTAAGAAAAGATCCGCTACAAAATCCCCACATCATTTATCTCCACATCATCAAAATTCACCCTCTCTATAACATCCCCAAAATATCATCGAAATTGTTGTCAGACAAATCAATCTCCACTACCTTTACTTCCGACCGAAGATTACTTATGCCAACATCAAATTTGTATGTCATATTCGTGTCAAATAGATGCATGCAACACGGGTAGAATTCCTAATAAAAAGTGTCATAGTGTAGGATTATTGCCAATCCTGTTGTCATGAACAATTCCTTAAGTCCGAAGGCGGTGAAATCTTCAAATTTGACTGGCCGTCGCTGAGAAAGGTGACATTTGCTGAGGCCAAGTAAATGGAGATTTTTTTATCTCTGTGATCGAGCAAAGCAATCTTTTGAGGAGTGAACCTAGATGTGTGAGGAAAACCAGAGGTTCGAGGTGGTACCATGGATTGAGCAGAGGTCGGAGAGGGGTGATTGGGTTCAAGTCCAGAATGGTTATGGAGTTTGGTATGGCATGAAAAAACTAGTGCGTATGGAGGGAAAATAGGCTCGGCTATTGTTGAGGGGGTGTTTGAGGGGGAGAGGATGGGGGCTGAATTAGGAGAGTTGGAAGTGGGTTCGATGCTTGAGTGGAGAGAGGGATGATGGAAAAATGAGGATGCTGGAGCTTGGACGCGAATACATGTCATGTTCTAAGTTCGAGTCACGCCTCCACCCATTAACTGGTCCACTATTAATGGTAGACCGATTGCCGTATTTCGGACGTAGGTTGAAACCTTGACCCTATTAGGGCTGGTTAATTAGTAATAATAACAATAATTACCATTTTGTGTCCTTTTTTTGATCTGGCATGATCCGAAAATTTCTTTCCTCTTTACGATAGTGCCTTGCTAACCGTCTAGCTCTTTGAACCTATTCCTCAATTATTCGCAGTATTCCTAACTTATATTGCATTTGCCATCTACAATTTCAAAAACCCTAATATATTCCAACCACTATTCCCGGTATTATTTTTATATGGGAATATTCTTTCTATTCGCCGGGGGGCATTCAACATACTTCCTAACTACATACCCTAAAAAAATTAAATGTCGCTTCTATTATATTCGCCCCTTTAAAAAGAGAAAAGTTTAAAAATTACCAATTTTATAAATAGGAAAAGTCGTCAAACTATACATATGCTCATTTTAGTTTGTTTCAAAAATGAGAACCATATTTCTACCAAAAAACTTACTTTTAAACCAAAAATCAAGATATCATTTTACTACAGATATATATATATATATATATATATATACACACACATACATGTATAAGAATTTCAGAACTCGACCTTTTAAATCAACACTTTCGCATAGCTAAATGAAATTCCATACTTTCTTACCTTTTAAAACAACAGCTTCCAAATAGACCGTTTGGAAAAATCCTTTGAGAACCCACTTAAACGTTTTAAGGCATTTTTGAAGTATTTTATCAAATTCTCTCTTTTGGGCTTGGAATAAGAAATAGACGTTTACTCATTTTAATAAAAATTTAGTCCGTCATCTTATGGTGATTGATGATCATTCTCTATGAGAACTTGCCTCCGGATGTTTACAACGTAAAAACTCTCATTTCCCACTTATTTGGATAAAATGTGCATCTTCCACTGTCATTCTATCAAAATCCACATTCATACGATAGCTATGTCTCAATAATCAAATCAAACACCATCCAGCCTTTAGGGTCCTTCCATAAGTCATGCTCATGCTTTCCTAGGTAAATGGCTTACATGAAGCCAATGCCCCATGGGGTAATTGGGGTAAGTGCAGAAATTTTAACTCTATAAATTGTTATTTTATACTTATAGTCGTCTTGTCCATCCTTTGGGAATATGGTCGCAACTATTCCATAGTTGGAATTTATAGAGTTCAGCATAGGATATTTATAGGTGGAGAAATACAAATACATACTCTCAGAATATCATAATCCCTATAATCGACTAACCTATGTTTCAATACCAAATGTAACAACTCGTACCTTAATGGGCTTGAATTTCAATAAATAATCGAAAACCTAATCCATTAGGGTACAGATCGTTGGTTTTTGGTAACCTGTAAGAAACATAAGTATATCAGAGATTAATCAAACTAAACTCATAATGGAATATAACATATAGCATGATATAAATATCGACTGAAGCCACTACCTCTGAACCAATGGTTTCCCTTGGATATCCAATCGCGTTGTTAGTACAGAGCATAAATAAGAAGACTTCTCCATTGATCATTCTGTCTTGCTCCATTGACTTGTTCCTCTAAATCTATCATGTAGTATGTAATGAGAAGGGGATCAGAACAACATTCTACTGATTGAAAAATTGCATAATTTATCCATAATATAAATTGCACTGTTTGGTTTCCATTTAAACGTTGTGTCTATGATTTACGGCTAACTCATTCAATTCGATGCATGTGCATACAATATATTTGCCCTAACCTTTCCTAAGGTACGCTATACATACATACATACATACATATATGCATACACAACACATATGTGTGTATATATATATTCTAATCATTCTATACCTAAAATCCTAACCACTTAATACTCCTTAACTATGAAACGGGCCTCGTGCAACGTCCTCGCCGGCTATCGTCCTAGCTACACAGAGTGATGAATCCGACATATGGCCTTACTATATAATTTAATTTATTTTCCGTATTACTATTTCCATGCAAAGACTCGTTTAACGATTAATTAGCCTACCTCTACTAAACTATGGTTTCAACTATGTCTATCATGAGGACCATGCGTATCCCATACAAATTCTATATTAATATAAAGCGAAATCCGTCAGGGAGTACCCAAGTCTTTACTACCGCTCATTTGGGGTCGTTGGGCGTCCAAGCCTTTATGCCGGACCTACTACTAAATATTGGTACCAACTACTTACATAGCATGCCGATCCCCCACAACTGATATCCCGGTTTGGACTATCCAAAGTAAGTCAAGGAAAATAACCCCTTTGGTTACTTACCACCTCTTATTGGATAAGAAGAAGAGCCCATTTTCCAAAAGGTACTGCGCCATACTTCAAATTCAAGGAGAACCCTTGGCATACTTTCCCTAATCTATTCGCTACGTAAATCCTTTCTCAAGAGTCCTAAGGTTGGAGATATTCCACATCAATAGTTAGTGTACAAAAATACTGGTAACCTTTGAGTGAAGGACATACTTTTGTTATGTAAATCCATTAACCTCACATCCCAATGCACTAAATCAAATTACTGTAAACTTCAATATTGGGAAAAGCCCACTAATCTCTATTTGCATATTTAAGGCTATGTAATTTACTTTAATGACAATCATATTGCCTTAAAATATTCAATTACTACCTAACATTTTTACTTATTATTTTTATAAATGTCAACTTGTACGTAGTAGAAGATTGTTGTCTTAACCGAACATTTCCTAAGACATTTATTTATTTACTTGGATTTTGCCTAGTATTCCTTCCTTATTCCTCCGTTATCCTAACAATCTTATTTATTAGCCCTTTAATTCATTTATAACCTATTTAACTGTTGTAACTTCCAAATTTATTACACACTTATTACCTATTTATTTGGAGTTACAATATTTCCATCTTTATTTCCTAACCCTATTATTCATGGCACGATTTATTCTAACATTCTAACTATACCTAATGTGAATATTACATGTAAATCGTTAATTAGTTAATTTTTCATTTTAATTGATTGGTACGGTTAAATGCATTTATATATTTTTATTAATTTTTCTAGTTATCAATCCTAACTAGAATATTCATTTCCATATTTTAATTTGTTGGAACTATATTTCTAAAAAGGGTTTTCCTTATAATTCCCTTAAATTGGCCTAAATTTAAAGGTTTGCTTCGTTTGAAATTACAGGGAATGATTTATTTTCTTTTTATTGAAATAGGTAAGGTAAACCATAGAAAATAAATTCATACTTTGCACATCTCTTTCCTTTATTTGCACATATTCGTTGTCAAATTAAACGCTGCACTTTTCTGCATAATTATGGATATAAGAAAATTTTATAAAAATTAAATGGATAATATTCCTAACAATTAAAAAAAAGAAATTCCACATTCCAATAAAATTATGGTATAAATCTAGATTGTACTAACATTTTTACAACCAATGGTATATCTGTAATAAATTCTACATCTTATCAACATTCAACTCTTAATATCTTGGGGACTGATTTCTAGATCTGCCTGTTAAACAATATTTCTAATCAAGTTTCCTAAATTCTAGAATATGTAAGCAATGTTTTATACGTTTAATTTAAGCCTGCAACTCTTACATTTTTATCTAGGTATAATAACCAAACAAAAATCCAAAACAATAAATTTCAATATTATAAACAAATTACATAATTTTCCACTCACCTTTTAGAGCATTCCAAATCTCCAGATCTGAATCTGATTCCTTGAATCAACTCCTTCTCCTTTTTAATCCAAGAAATTTGTGTAAAAAAGTATATACATACTATTAGAATGCCATATTTGAGAAGAGGTTTGAGGATAAGGGGATATAGATTTGTAATATTGAAATTTACCTTGTTATTTACGCAACGTTGATCATCTCCTTCTCTTCTTTTATTCATTTTTCGCACTTCTCCAATTTATATAAACACAGACTATTTGAAAGTTTGGACGAATAGTGGAGAAGAGGAAATGGCAGAGCTTTGTTGCTTTAGATCAGAAAATATGAGAAGAGAAGGGGGGGATAGGCCTGTATTTAAAGGCTCTTGAATTAGTCATAATCGTTATATTAAAAGTATTAAATCCAGATTGTTAGGTCAAGGCTCAAACCCAAGTCGCCAAGGTTTGACCGTACCCCTATGAGCGGTCGACCGCTACTGGTCATCTGGCCTATAGAGTTGGGATGACCAGTGGGTCCTGGTTAATTTATTATATATGATAATGTTTTATTGTTTAATTATTTTCTTTTCAGTTTCTTTAAACGCCTGTTACTTCTTTGTTTGAACTCCAATCGTAAAACTCCAAATATGGAAGTTGCATAGAAAATCGCCGCGAACGCAATGGTGCATGTTTCATGGCTAAATTCCATTGTTTGCTTAAATTTTATTTTTGGAGCCTAATCAATTATTAAATTATTAACCTAAATTTTACGAGGTGTTACATCTATTCTTTATATTACCGGTACTACACATAACATCTCTAGCTTGAGGAATGTCGACAACTAAAGAGTATGAAAGTATTTTATTGATATATAAATAGCAGATGACAACCTATATATTGAGGATAAAAAATATTTAATATATTTAAATATTGTGTGATATCAATTTAGGGATAATGTGTTTCATATGAAATACTCTCGTGATTTGAGTGTTAGACACATCAGAAATTACGATATAGATATAAGTTCGTTCCTTAAACCTAAGTTGAGTTTCTTACTATTCCACTAAAGTTTTATACATTCATATTTTATAAGTTTAATTCATTTATAACTATTTATAATTTAGTCAACTTATGTAATATTCATATTTATATCATTAGATAAATCATATTTAATTAATTTAATCTATTAGTTTAACCAACAAATTAATTGAGTTATTTTAAATTCAAATTTTTATTTTACCCAACCTAAACAATTTACGATGAATATAAACTTTAACACTTATAATTTTACATGCATATATATATATATATATATATATATATATATAGTTTTTATTAATTAACATTTAGTTAATATATTAATAATTATTTTATAATTATAAACAACTTTTAACTAAATAATTAATGAATTCGAAAAAATTATTTATAATATAAATTAAACAATCTAAGAAATGTATATGTATGTGTATATGTGTGTGTGCGTGTGTGTGTGTATATATATATATACTGAAAGTGGTTCTTTATTTATTGACATATAAAGAACATCGTGGATTTTGCCTCCTTAAAAAACCATACCATAGTAGCGAGAAAAAAGAGTGAAAAAATCCAACAAAAACAATACAGTACAAACATCCACAATTAAATATCAAATTACTTACAAGTAATATACATCACCGGCTTTCAAAGCCCACCCGCAATATGCAATGACCAAAGAAGTTCTTAATCCCTAGTGCTGTCAACCATTATCAGCTAACTTCACTCCCCGTTGTTTAAGAATTTTTCTTCTTCTTTGGAATAATCGCATAAACCTGTCCTTCAAACAACTTATAAATCACTTCCTTCTCCAAAAACTTCTCTCGTTGTAGTTTAGTAGAATCCTTTAGCTCAAAGACTCTTTTATTTTGTTTTGCCCATATATGGTAGATTGTAGTAACAAGTGCTATGAATGTAAAACGTTGCTTGATGTTCCTGTCCTTGAATATTAATATGAAAGTCAAATTTCTTCCGGTAAATCCCAGTAGTGGAAGTGGACATCTTAATGAAGTTTAGAAGATACTTGCTATATTCACAGTGGAAGAAAATATGGTTGAGATTCATTATCTTGGAGACATAGTGAGCATCGGCTGTCACGTTGCATCCGTCAATTTGATAGTAGATCCACTGTAGGTAATCGTTTGTTTAGTACCTTATATGCACATATCAACATCTTTCTTGCACTCAATTTGTAGCGATCCTGACTAGGCCTTCGAAAATTGGCACCGAATACGACACTCATATTCAAATGCCGCAGATTCAAACGTCGAGTCTCGCTTGCCGGAGCTTATAACACATCAAGTACAACACAGCGGAAGAAAATGAATAGTATCATATACAACATTTGATACAATATCAGATACAATATTGATACAATATAATGATACAACTGAATATCAACATATATCAGAGATACAAGAAATAGCAGTAGAAAAGAATATCTTCAATGGAATGCATCTCCAAAATGCAACTGCAACACCATCTCCAAACTACAGATCGTTTGAACAATTATCAAGTTGCACCAAGATAAGCGAGGTCATCCATGAAAGCTGAAGTATAGAAAATGCGACCCACAAATCCAAAAGGCTTCGAAGGCTATCCAATCAATTCCTATTATTCGACTATCTAAAAATCCGACTCTTGACTGTCCGTGTGGAAAATTGTGGGCACCCAGAGTTTAGGAAAAGAACAATAAACTCTAGGTCAGTCATGAGACTGGTATGATTAAACAAAATAGTTTTTATCTTTAAACAAACAAAAGAATTTAGATTGAAATCCGCAATGCCTTTGGAAAATAAAACTACCATAAGGCCTCCTGCCACACACACAATGCAAGCGCAAACTTGGAGGAGATTTCTCCTTATGACAGTCAGAAATGCTTGATACGCGGAAACCATTTGATATTATTATTAGTGCAGAAAACCTTTCAAAAATATAATACTAATCTTAGCCAGCATAGGTACCATTATACAATGCCTACTATCGCTCCCATTCTAAATGGAAGGTTCTACAACTAAAACCGTACAGGACGCGTATTGTTTTGTTTGGATTTCCAACAAATGGTCCGGCAAAAGAACTTCCCACATAAAATGGAACGCCTCTGGAGGGACGCCCTCGAGAACCTACTCGGATCTCTGCTACATAAGGCCGGGTTACCTCTGTAACTAGGTAACAACTGACACGAGCATGCCATCTCCCGATCATTACCGACCTTTATCCGAGGGCCCTCTATCTAACAACCACACAGTAAAGTATCTGGGCTCCATACCATGATACCACTTTCATAAAAAATCAACATAAGTAAATATCTGGGCTCCATACCATGATATCACTTTTTGATCCAAAAGGAAATGGTCATACCTCAGGAGGAGCTACCCCCAAATAACCTTACTGCCACGATTCCTATTTCGACCATTACCGGGTTGTGAGGCTCGACGAAGTCTCGTCCACAAAGCTACACTTTTAATAAAGTCATGCTTTGATCATAATTGATCAACAAATGATCATCAACACACAACCGCACTTAGCATGCCACACTACCAATTTGGGAGTATATTGCTGATAAGCTCCAACTACAGAACCTTTGAGCTCATACGTCACAGAGAAGGGTGTTAAGCTAAGAGAATAAATTTTCTGCCACCAACAGATATGTATTTGATAAAAACCAGCTTTATATCTCAAAGTGTAGTGTCAGACATACAACCATACAAGTCTGTTCCGGGTTCGAACAGAACCGAAGGCACTTCCGATGAAGCCATTGCAAATCTGGGTATTCATAATCCCGATCGGACTTCCCATCACTTAGAAAATCTCTATACCGGCGCGACTCAGTACAGAGACAATCGACGGCTAATCCTTTCGTTTTTGAAAATACACGGTCTTCACCGCCGGTCTTCAAATGCTATCCATAACGACGTATCATTATTCGGAATGGGTTATATGACACAAAGTTCTCTCCCGGCTAAACCGAATAATGAGCGCAATATTTAAAACATATGGATAATGGGATTTCAGTTGAGTCATAACTTATTATTCAAAACTTTTTCTTTCAAATGGTTTGAAAAATTACCATTTTAAATTTTTTAAACAAAAGGATTCATTTCATGAAGTTCACCCAGTTTCACAAAGATCCATTCACGGATTTCAAAACAATGTTTAATAATCTTTCACATAAGTTAAAGCCATTTAAGTAAAAACTTGGGTTTTATGTTTAAATTTCCAAAACCATACTTTAAATGGTTAAAAACCCATATAAACATCTTTATAACGTGTATAATCTTTTTAGACCATAATTTCCATATCATTGAATTCATTTTCAAATATTGAATTCAAATTTAAATCAAATTATTTAAATTTCAAGTTTTATTAAGTTATTTAAAATAACTTTTATTTTTGTGAAAACTCATTTTCAAAAGCTTTCAATTCTAATTCGAAAACTATTTTGGATTCAAGAATTCAATCTTTAAAATTGTTAGAAATCTGTGACTTAGCCGATTTCCTCGTGCAATCCATATTTGTGTGTGTATGGTGTAGTCCAGCGGTTTTACCCAAAAGTGCGTGTAAAGGCCCGCAAATCCGTACCCCTTTGAACTAACAAAATTCCACAGCAGTTCTGTCCAAAGTGGCACAAAAGTACGAGTCTTCGGGTAAAAGAAGAAAGAGGTAGAAGAAAAAGAAAAAAAACAACATCAGAATCTCACATCGCAGCGGAATAAAATATAATATATAGACTACAGTTTAAATACAAGAAACTGTACTGTATACATATGTACATACATACCATCATCAGAGTACATCAAACATCCATACAGAGACAACTAATAATTGTCCATACACAGCGGAAACAATAGTCAAATACGGAAGTACGCTCTGTCATCCAGGTCGTCTCCTGAGCTCCTTAGCTTTTAACCTGATCCTGTTAAACTCGGTCTAACTCGAGCATCATATAAAACAACACCCGAGTCAGTTTGGAAAACCAGCGTGAGAAATCACACTCAATTGGGTTATTATATTTTCAGAAAAATCCTTTGAAAAAAAAAAGCATCTCGTAAGACCACGCCACAAATAAACATGTCAGGTTTTTACCTTACGATAGCCAAAACATTTTTATTAAATTCGTCTGATATTATAATAGTGTCTATAGAAAGTAAAATAGAATCTAGCTGAAATGCTTGCATCTCACGTTTCAGCAATAGTTGGGCACAATCAAAACCGTACAGGCGCTTAATGGAGATTGGATTCCATACAATGGCAGGGCTACCGGGGTACCGCCTGTCACAGTACCTGCTCTAGATCAGAGTACAGAGGAGCCACCCTAACTCCCATGCAACACTAGACCGGAACCATCCCCTACTGGACAGTCCCAAGAAAGATCACCCCGTGGTTGGCGCGACCAACCACCCACTAAGCCGAAATAAAAGGGACATCTAGACGGGGGAAACCTTACTCTCTAGTGGGGGCTACCCACGAAGCCTTGCTGCACCTCCCCTGTTTTAGCCATTCTCGGTTGATGAGGCTTGAGGCTAAATGTTACCTTTCAAGAACGAGTCCCACTTAGAATGCTCATCGTCCCCCTGACGATGTTCTGAAAGCATTCAATCCATACAAGTTTCCCTGGGTCTGGACAAACCGAATCACTGTCTTCCACTCTTCACGGTCTTTATTCGTAATCGTTCAAACCAGATCGAAATGGTTTTAGGATAATTAAATCCGATCCCGGACTCTTCAAACGATCAGCATACTGTCCAATATTGATAGTCGGTTATTTAACTATCAATTAATCATTCACAAGCAACCATCAAATAATTTCCTCAAATTATTTATCTCAAATATCATTCAAATATTATTTCCATTTTAACCCATTTGAAATAAATTTTCACAGCCCTTTTATTTCCATAAAATCATTTAACTGATTTCTTATGCCTTCTCACATTTTGATTTACCCTTTGAAATTAACCTTTATTTTCTCATTCCTTCCTCAAAAATCAATTTACACTCTTGTTATAAATTCTCAAACTCAATTTCTCCATTTTATAAGATTTCTCCTAAATCTTATCTCATTTAAATTAATTTGCTTGCCAACACAAGAGGATTTTAATTGGGTTTTAAAAACAATTTAAAAACATCTATATTTATAAAATAAGAAGTATGGGTTTATACAAATTAAGGTTCGAAAGTAATATTAAAGTTCATATCCAATCAATGAAAAATTCCAAAACTGGGTTTAGAAAAATAAAGTTTATTAATAAATATTTGCTAAGCCTTCAAAGTAACTAATTCGAAAATATTTTTACATTCCAATAATAGTTTATAAATTTTTTATATAGTATAGTAATTTAAAAATATTCCCTTTTAAAATAAATTTATAATTTTAGAAAACCCAATATCTATAAATGCCACTTGTCCATATTCACACTTCTTACCTTCGGAAATATTCTACTATTTCCGTTTCAAACAAATTTATAACTCAACATAAGATTTCTCCTTGACTTATCTCTTCCCATATTTACTGGTTTCTTCCTTTCCATTTATAAACCCCGTTTATAAATTTGATAAACTCCCTTGAGTTTCTATTTATTTATAAATAGTTTTATCCAAAAGTTTCATCTTTGATAATTTTATTTCTCAATAAAATTTCATATCATTCCTTAATAAATTCCCTTTTATTCCATAATAGAATTCCCTTTTTTATCTCTTAATAAATTTTCTTTTTATTCCCTTAATTAGAATTTCACTTTTATACCTTAGTTATTAATCTATAAGTTAAATTGTCCAAAACTTAACTTTAACCAATTTTAGGTATAACCAATGTAATAAATATTCTTTTTATTTTACTTTATTCTCAATAGAAGTAAATCCAAATCCTAAATAAATATTTTTTTAATTTAACTTTCATTTAACTTCCTTTAATTAAATTATTTATGGTATTTAAAAATTACCAAATTCCAATTTCCATGTTATTTAGCACTTAATAATTTATTCACATGCAATTCCATATTATTCCATCCAACCTGCCATTATGAACATATATATAGTAAATAAATATCTTTGAGGAATCCTGTTGGATCCCTCCAACCTGTTTTCCCTGCATCCACAAATGTTAGCACAATAACATATCAATTCTACTTCAAAGTGGGATATCACGGTATATGGGTTTATAATATCATTTAGTGAATAAATTATTATCAACCAAACACATCCAACGATTTAAATTTAACATTTAAATTTAATCTAGGGCATCCAAATGAGTGAGAAAATCTCACCTTTTCTTTTAAGTTGCAATCCCTTCTAATCTTGACCCGATTTCCCGACTGTTGACCTTATATAAACAATTATATGAATTTTATTAATATTTGAACTAATCAAATGATTTATTTCCATTTAATGTTTTTAATTAACTCACAATTTATTTTAAACTATTTAGTTCCCTTTTAATAATCTTTTAGTAGCTAAGATTAATTAAATAAATTTATGGAACAAATTCATCACTTTAATACCTTGTTTTTAAAAAAAAACTAGTAAATTAAAATGGATATAGTTATATATATTTTATTTCTCATTTAGGAATTACATATATATATGTTTATATTTCTATTTTTCTTTTCTGTAAGTAAACAAAAAAAGGATTTTCTTTACTGTAAAGATTTTTAATACATATATATTTGCAAAATTAAAACAATCTAATTATAAAATTCCTATATGTATGTGTATTTATAAATATTTACATTTATATATATTTTCTGTAAATAACCAAAAACAATAATTTCTTCACTGTAAAAACTTTCACCTGTAAAAATGAAGTTTTGACTTTAAAATTTTCCTTTTTTTCTGTGTATGTAAGCATTTATCTATTCAATTAAATAAAAAAACAAAAAAAATGATACCTCACCGCAACCACCATCGATCACGACCTCCCCTCGGTGTCGACATCGGTCATCAGAACAGTGCCTCAAGGACTCGAGCTCGAGCCTCACGAATCCTCGATTGATTGCAAGCCACTCGCGACCCCAAATGCTTGCCGCCAACTCGAGCGCCTCCAGCCTCGCTACCATCCCTGACCTCTTCCTCCACTCAACGACGACGCAACCCAGATCCCAGTCGCCATCGCGATTCGCGAATACGCGTTCGACCTCGACTCCGCTGCCTTGTCCTCGCGCGAGCGCGCACCCTCCAATTCGATTGCACGACATTTTTTTTTATAATCGACTTCGATCGTGGGATTGGAAAAGGAAGAGAGGAGGAAGCATCGTTTGACTCCAATTTGGGAAATAGAAAAAGGAGGACGAGGATTCTGAGATAGGGAAAAATAGAGGAGCGCGGTTTATTTTTAAGGTAGGATCGATTCCCTCCTCTAATATGCTCGGCCATCAATTTAATTTTATTCCAGATTGAAGAGAGGAATGAGAAGACATCGCGATTTAAAGATGAACAATTAGATTTTGGCTTCCGAGGGAAGACAGAGAGTACGTGATTAAGAGGAGTAGGTCGGCTGCTCAGGAACAGGGTTGCTGAGATGAAAGAAATTTGACTGGTGAAAAGATGTAAGATATTTTAAGTAAAAACGATTAATTATTTTCGAAGCGTTCATATACCGCACGCTCACATAACGAATCTGAACGCTACGAAAATTGGAACCTGGTAATAATTCAATATTACAGATCCAATGGAACTAGTTTCATCGAATTCCGAGACTATCCCTCGGAAGGCTATTTTTAAATATTAAATTAAAAGATATATTTTAAAATCGGACAAACCACTGTTAAATTCCAATTTTAACTCATCTATTATTTTTAGTATAATTGATATAAATTCTATAAGCCTTTAAAATATCTTAAACAAGCTTACTACCCCAGATTTAATATTTTACCCGATATTCAATCACTATTTTAATAATTAATTAATTCAACAGGTCGTTATATTTAAATCCTGAATCCTTTCTATCATATAAAACCAAACTGTTCATATTAAAATCAAATTAAAGTTCAAATTAGATATTTAAATCCAACTTAAATATTGCAAATTAATCGTTTAAAAATCCGGGCCGTTACAATGCAACACATCAATCATCATATCACATATTTAAACACATCGATATTGATAAGCGGTATAATCTATAATTCTTATCATTCATCCATAGATAAATAATATAAATTTATCATAGATAAATAAATTTCATTCATCACAGATCACACCGAAACAATTCATGGCACAAAGCATAACATATCAGAAATATCCAACAGTTCGACAATTAATAGAATCAAACATCCATAAGTGAACTCAATTAATTATCTGATTTATTTAAATCCGATGGGTCATCAATCATGGTTAATTAACTCTAATTGATTTCAAATCATTTGATTAATTGTCCTTTAATCATTTATTAATTAAATAAATCAACCTTTAATTATTTTTACTTTACAGTTATCCTTTAATTAATTTCTTTAATAAATAAATCAACCTTAATTATTTACCATGTAATTAATAATTCTTAATTAATTACAATAAGTGATTATTCCAAATCACTTAATCAACTTTAATTAACTATTTATATTAACCAACACTCTTCAATTATTAATAGTAATTGAATTGGTTTAATTATCTTCACACATTTATTTATCTTTAATTAATCAAAATTCTTAATTACTTAAGATAAATAGTTATCGTGATTGAGTACTAAATCTTAATCTTTAAACTTTATTTTAAATAAAATACTTTAGAAATCAATTTTAGTTAATTAAACATTCAGATTTAACTTTTAACTCTTTAAAACTTTTCTAAGTTAATAAATAACTTTTAATACAAACATCATTCTGAAAATCCACTTTTTATTCTTATTTTTAAACTTATCTATTACATATTTAAAAACCTGTTTATCTTTGTTTTAAAACTTGAATTATTCCAAAATCAAACTTCTTTGTTTTCAAACTTAAACATCCGGTTAAAAACAATTGTTCTTGAAAACCATTTACTTCCATAAGTAAGACTTGGTTTACTTTTGTTTAAAACTTATAAATCCTTTTAACAATCAAATTCTTTTATTTAAAACTTTTTTTTTAAACTTCGTGTAACAATTTCTTAAAGCCTGCTCAACCCAGACTCGAGCAAACACTCTCATTCTCCACGAAGCAACACGCGAGCAAACTCGTCTTCGAGTTATATCACCATTTCCCCGAGTTATTTCCCAAGGCTACCCCTTCTTCCTCGATCGACACCATTCCCAGCTGCACCAAATCTCACACATGTAGGTGCACAGTCGCACGGCGACGCTCCGGTCATCACGACCACCACCGACAAGTCACTAACCATCTCCACCCTCGATCTAACGTCTACTGATGCAATTCATTTCTTATATTTAATTTTATTGAGCATTATTTCGAACTTTGACTTCTGTTCATCCCTTTCCTACCCTCATTTTCATATTCACATCAGTGCTTGCGTTTATACTATTGTAATACATATATATTGGAAAACAGAATTGTGTAATTGTAATGGACTCTTAGATATGGATACTGAATTGAGGTTTTAGCTATTTATGTTTAATAATTTGTTACTGAAAAACAATTTATGTTTCTGATCATTTGTTTGTTGTAGATCCTTAATGCTAAGCATCACTTTTATGTTACTGAAAAATGGAATTTGCAAATGTGCATAATATGGTGCTATAGTCATTCATTTCATGTTGGATAGAAATATTATGATATTTCCTTAAGTCTACAGTTTAAATTTTATGCTTTCAACTTAAAATATGAAGGTGAAACCAGGGGAAAATTAAGTTCTGGTTCAAGATGTAGACACTCAAGCATCCAAATTAATTTCTAAATGAAAAGAATCGATGCTTCATGTACTCAATGCTTTTGAAAACCTTGGTTTGAACTGCAAAATAAGGATACAGGTAATATATTTTTGTGCTTCTTTTCAGCTGCACAAGCTTGGACTGTACATGTTCTGCTGTTATCTTGATGTTGATGTTATTTTCAATTTTTTCCCTTAGGATTTATTGTTATATTAGGAAAATTGCTATATGAAATGTAATTGTAAAGAATGAATTTAATTATCTATACTATAATAACTATAGAACCCACAACTAAGATTATTGAAGTTGGAATATATTTGCTTTTTGGTTAATCATACTTTAGATAAAATGCAGTTGATAGAATAACAAAAGGTATATATGGTTATATATTCATGATTATATGAATTGTGTAAATTTTTCTATCATTGCATTTTTGTCTCCTGTAGATGTGGGTTTGGGGAAGAAATTGAACAAAAGAATTTCTCTAGATTACTTTAATATGACACCAGAGATGAAAACATTAGTTGACGTGGGCTGCAGCAGCATACAATATCAATCCGGGTAGTTTTGCAAAAGGTGAAAGTGTTCATACTAAGCATGAAGGTCAAATTAATGGTACCCTTGATCTAAATCAGCATAAGGTAATTATTGAATTCATCGGCTAAAGAAGTCCTATTTACTTTTTCTATGCTGATTATGAAAAGTAATGATGATTATACCCCTGACTTAACCCACTGAATTTTAAGTATGTCGAATCAAATAAAGATATTTTGTCAAAAAATGCAAAAAAAAGAAGAATATGCAACCAAATGCAGGTTCATATAGATCAGGTTAATTTTTTTCTTGATTCTTTGCAAATTTAAACTTACGTAAATGAATTTTTTCATGATTATGAGGATGAAATATAACAAATTATTATGTATAATATAATTTTTAATAGGTTATTGTTGGAAAGAAGGAAATGATTAAACTTTGATGAGCTCATTTATGGTTTTGAAAGCTTAGATCCATGAGAATCTCAAGTGGAGAAAGAAATTATTTTCTATATTGTATATAGTTTCTTCTGGAAAACGCAATTACAAAATCCAATGCAATGTGAGAATGTGCGTGGTCGGAAACTGTCATGATTACTAACTTCTGGAAAACATTAATACACATTTGTTAACTCATATGGTTGAAAATAATATTTGTCTCCTAGAGAATTTGATGTTTATAATGAAGTATCCTACCCTTGGCAGTAGCCTTCATGTACAAAACAACGAATTTGATTATTCGCTACATTTTTTTTCTTATTACAGGTGCGCATTGGTTCTCTTCTGGTAGCATTTTTTTGAGTTGGCTACTATTGATGATTCTAATCTATCTTTGAATAGTTGGTAGAATTTATTGACTGTGTTAGAATCAGTCAGCTTCTTAATTGTCCCTGTCCATTATATTAACGAAGAGATACTTTTTTTTGTTCATGTGAAAATTATTGCATAAAATTGGAATATTATTTTTGTTTAGTGCTTCCACCATAGTATTTGCTGTTAAAATTTTTAGTTTTATTTATTTACATCACATATCATGTTTTCCACTATCAATAATTATAAATTTTCATGGATATGTTGTAAAACTTATGGTGGGTTGGTACTTTGGTCGGAAGTTTTTATGTGTGGTCAGCAACATAATATTTTTGTATGCCTATAACTTTTTTCATCTCACTTGATGAAGTGTGAAAGATCAAAA
This sequence comes from Allium cepa, assembly GCA_030765085.1. NCBI lineage: Eukaryota > Viridiplantae > Streptophyta > Magnoliopsida > Asparagales > Amaryllidaceae > Allium > Allium cepa. The sequence continues at coordinate 491,974,915 of CM060943.1, forward strand.
ATATGATGTGTACAAAGTGTAATGATTAAAATTAATGATGAGCACAAGTTCATTTGTATGTGCATTCATTTTTATTTTCTCAAAATGAACATGGAACCCTTTTATGCAATTTTTTTTTTATCTTAATTAGAACTTGAAATATGACATATGAAGTATTTACATAAACCAAAGTTAGAATCATTAAGGGATACTAAATTTAGGTGGATAATCATGTATTTGTTTCAAAATTAAGACATACCGGAAATAAAGTAAAAAAGTAATTTAAAATAGACAGTAGAAATACATAACAAGGCTGTAGGAGATGAAGTAAAATGAGTAGCAAGAGACAATGGTATACTGTATCCAAAGGAGCTATAAGGAGCTGTAATGGAGTACTTGCAAGTGAATATTGAGATAGTTAGTTGATGCTACATAGGAGTAGTGGGCTGAAAGTTTGAACTAAAGACCCAAACTAAATGAGCACTGAATGAGTAGCGATAGTGGACCAAATGATGATGTGCTTGAGATAGGAGACAGAGCTTTGAATATAGACTTGAATGGGTCCCGAACGAGTAGAGTGAGGCATGCTGTGAGTATGGAGGAGATGTGTCGCATGAGAGGTGGAGATGAATTATGATTCGATTTTTTTTCCTGAGTGGGAAAAACAGGGTGTAATCTAGGTTTGCAATTGTGGCAAACCAAACAAGGCAGGTAAGGCTGAATTAATTGAAGAGGCATGCATGTTGATGCTTCGTTGCTACAAACATGCATGTGAGAGAACATATGGAGTGAAAGCTAGCATGTGATGAAGCAGGCAGTGTAATTAAATCTGAATGAAAATGACTGGCATGTTGAAGCACAATGTGGGAGATTGGCATGTAGGGAGCTGCAACTAGACTGAAGTACAAAAGTTGATTTTTAAATGTAAGTACATAGAGTACACAAGTGAACTTTTGAGAATACATTCATTGAATACTAAAGAATACATCATTCAATCCATAAATATGCTAATTTCTTAAATAAGGTTATTAGCTCTTAGTGGAAGAAGTGAATGATAGTAGATTGGGTAAGATTTTTCATCCGTCCTAAAAAGTAATCAAGGCAAGAAAGAAATATCAAGTTTGGGAAAAAACTAAATTTCATCCGTGAAACATCAAGGCAAAAGGCATGAGAGGAATAGTATTTAGAATCTAGGTCAACAGCTGTAATTATAGTGACCATTAGGTTATGAGGAAGGAAAGTAAACAACTTGCTCATAAAAAATTGTAGCATAAATATTATCTTACATTAGGTCCAAATACCCAAGTGGCAAGATGTAGGGCCACGTACTAAATTTGTCTAAAGCCATGCATCATGGTTAATATGGAATAATTTTGCAAATAATATTAAATTTGTTTAATGCACTAATTTTATTATATTTTCTTTGAAATAGCTACACTGTAAAAATGTCTTTCAACGATCAAATGCAAGTCCAATTGGACGTGCACATATACTCGTATGGATAATGTGATTTCAGTTGAGTCACAACTTATTATTCAAAACTTTTTCTTTCAAATGGTTTGAACAAATTACCATTTTAAATTTTTAAACAAAAGGATTCATTTAAGTTCACCCAGTTTCACAAAGATCCATTCACGGATTCAAAACAATGTTTAATAATCTATCACATAAGTTAAAGCCATTTAAGCAAAAACTTGAGTTTTATGTTTAAATTTCCAAAACCATACTTTAAATGGTTAAAAACCCATATAAACATCTTTATAACTTGTATAATCTTTTTAGACCATAATTTCCAAATCATTGAATCAATTTCAAATATTGAATTCAACTTTAAATCAAATTATTTAAATTTCAAGTTTTATTAAGTTATTTAAAATAACTTTTATTTTTTTGAAAACTCATTTTCAAAAGCTTTCAATTCTAATTCCAAAACTATTTTGGATTCAAGAATTCAATCTTTAAAATTGTTAGAATTATGTGACTTAGCCGATTTCCTCGTGCAATCCATATTTGTGTGTGTATGGTGTAGTCCAGTGGTTTTACCCAAAAGTGCAACACATCAATCATCATATCACATATTTAAACACATCGATATTGATAAGCGGTATAATCTATAACGCTTATCGTTCATTCGCAGATAAATAATATAAATTTATCATAGATAAATAAATTTCATTCATCACAGATCACACCGAAACAATTCATAGCACAAAACATAACAGATCAGAAATATCAAACAGTTCGACAATTAATATAATTCAAACATCCATAAGTGAGCTCAATTAATTATCTGATTTATTTAAATCAGATGGGTCATCAATCATGGTTAATTAACTATAATTGATTTCAAATCATTTGATTAATTATCCTTTAATCATTTATTAATTAAATAAATCAACCTTTAATTATTTTTACTTATTCGATTATCCTTTAATTAATTCCTTTAATAAATAAATCAACCTTAATTATTTACCATTTAATTAATAATTCTTAATTAATTACAATAAGTGATTATTCCAAATCGCTTAATCAACTTTAATAAATTAGTTATATTAACCAACACTCTTCAATTATTAATAATAATTGAATTGGTTTAATTATCTTCACACACTTATTTATCTTTAATTAATCAAAATTCTTAATTACTTAAGATAAATCTTTATCGTGATTGAGTACTAAATCTTAATCTTTAAACTTTATTTTAAATAAAATACTTTAGAAATCAATTTTAATTAATTAAACATTCATATTTAACTTTTAACTCTTTAAAACTTTTCTAAGTTAATAAATAACTCTTAATACAAACATCATTCTGAAAATCCAGTTTTTTTTTTTTTAACTTATCTATTACATATTTAAAAACTTGTTTATCTTTGTTTTAAAACTTGAATTATTCCAAAATCAAACTTCTTTGTTTTTAAAACTTAAACACCCTGTTAAAAACAATTGTTCTTGAAAACCATTTACTTCCATAAATAAGACTTGGTTTACTTTTGTTTAAAACTTATAAATCCTTTTAATAATCAAATTATTTTATTCAAAACTTTTTTTTAAAACTTCCTGTAACAATTTCTTAAAGCCTGCTCATCCCAGACTCGAGCAAACACTCTCGTTCTCCCCGAAGTAACGCGCGAGCAAACTCGTCTTCAAGTTATATCACCATTTCCCCGAGTTATTTCCCAAGGCTACCCCTTCTTCCTTGATCGACACCATTCCTAGCTGCACCAAATCTCACACGTGTACATGCACAGTCGCACGGCGACGCTCCGGTCATCACGACCACCACCGACAAGTCACTGACCATCTCTACCCTCGATCTCAACCACCCAAAATCTAAAGCAAGTTCAAAATCAAAATCGAGCTTCTCGATCGAACTAGAGCCCAAATCCAAATCAGAAAAAAAAACCTCTTGCCACCGTGAAACATCACCGGAGTGTACGCCATTCCATCCAAAGCTTCACCACATACTTGTGCTTCTTTCTCCCCCACTCCAGTTCAACCTGATGCGACCATGACATCGAAAATGCCTCGACAATCACCTCGTTCGAATCAATACCCTAACCCAGACTAACTACGCCATGCCACCATGGCAGCCTATAATTCAAACGAGTATTTTTCCACTGTGACCCAACCTTTCATCCTCCTTCACCATTAATCTCAACCAAGAACACTCGGTCGATCATGAGAAATTGACACAAACCCATTTTCCGTTCAACTCCCAATATCACTCAATCTATCAACCTAAAAATCTTGAAATTCACATCAAAATTCACCATTTGTTAAAAGTAATCTGATTATGGGATCAAGACACACCATTTGTTACTTTGTTTCAATCATCTTCCGTTCAGAGATTATAGCTTGAATTCGATAAATGGAAGAGATATTGAATTTTAAATTTTGATTTTTAAAACCTGTAAACTGAAAACATAATTACATATATGTATATATATATATATACACACACAGACATACAACCACTTCATATACACATGCATATATATATATATAAACACATTCATATTCATGCAACTATCTTGCTTCAGGAATCAGTCGCAGGCATTTTAGTTATAGATTAAAGGGTTTTAAAATAAAAGTTTGCTCACTTGAGTGTACAGTGCAGAGAAGAACAGACGACAAGTTTTTGATCTGAAACCTGAAAAGCTATTGTTGCCTGCTTGTCTCAATTTAAATTCATTTGAGTTGATCTTTAGCTTGGTGACTTCAAATCCTTATGTCTTGATCTTTGAATTTGCATTTACTTGATCAGGTTGATTTTATCTCCTTTTTGGTTGAAGATTTCATCTTGCATGCTAATTTTTGTGGATCTTTTTTTTCTTCTGTTTTTTTTTAGTTGAATGAATTGGTGATGTTCTTATTTTCTGGAATGTTAAGTTTAATGAATGAACTGGATTGTATGTATATATAGAGAGAAAGTGTTTGTAGGGGAGGCTTGCTGTACAAGATTTTTCCCTTTTGATCAGGTTTTTTTTTCTTTTTCTTTTTTATTTGATTTGATCAAAGATTTTTTCTCTTGCCTACATTTTTGACTAGAGATTACTTTTGTTTTGGAGGCTGAGATGATATTATTTCAGCTGAAATGATTTTTGTTTTGGTGCTTAGATGATATTAGTAAGTACATATGTTTCCTTCTTTGTTTTTATCTATTTATTTTCTTATTTGATTTGATCAGGGATTTTTATTTTGCGCATCCTTCTTTGACCAAGCCTGATTTTTGCTTTGGAGGCATTTCGGCTCAAATGATTTGTTTGTGTTGAGAATAGATATTACATTAATTATCATTATCTTATTTCCCATTTTATTTATAGGCTCATCACTTCATTTGATTTCGTGTATGTAAATATTTTTGTTTTCTTTTTTTCTCATCCTTGTATGTTCTTAGATTTTTATTTGTTTTATTATCTTGCCTATACTTGTTAATTTCTCGTTACATGTTTAGTACTTGTATTTCTCATCAATTAAAAGCTTTTAAATAAATTATATATCACATTTTTTTCTTATTTTATAAATACATCTTCTTTTTCACTATTATATACACATTATTTAAAAGAAAATGCCATTAAAACTAATTACCCATAAATCAATTTACATAAATATATAATATATTATGACAATATATACACTTTATCTTTCTTGAAACATCTTGAGTGGGAATACTTATGACAATATATTATTTTCAACTTGATAAAATTATCATGAGCACAATACTTTGTAACTATTATCACATAGCATATCATTTAAGGATTTTCCGTCAATGTACGTTAAATTAATTACTTAATTATTTATATCACTATACAACAAGTATATAATAGAAAGGAAAACATCTTTTATTTTGAAAAAGATTTGTCATAGAGTTAGATATATGTGATCCATTACATAATTGCACCTAGGGCGTACCTCTAATTCTATCAATCTCTCACTTGCACTTGGAGTCAATTATGGAATCGTATTACTTCATCGAACTATTTTCTCAAAGACTAATAGGGTTAGTCCCTTTGTGAATAAATATGCTATTTTGTTTTAATTATCTACTCTATCAATAAACTCACTCTGTTGCTGATAAACTCCCCTTATCATATGAATTTATTCAGAGTATATCTCTCGACTTTTATGAGCGTCGGGTTATTTTATGATCTGTTCCGTGGCATTGTTAACATATAACAATATCATGGGATCCTCAACATTTGGAGTCGCTCTCAACTTAGTTATAAATTTGTTCATTTATTTTGATTTCTTACATTATCGTAGCCTTTTGTTGAATCAAATACTACCGATTGTTTTGGACAATTCCAACTTAAGTTTGAACATGAATTTAGGATTAACATACTATACTCGATATCATTAATGAAGTTCGAGTCTATGCACTTCTCACAAGGAGTTTGTTGTTTCCATAAATAATTTTTTAGCATTTCATAAAAACCCAATAACACTTTAAACTGTCATTAAGTGATCTAAATTCAAATTTGTTACTTGCTCTATGTATCAAATACATGAGTGAAGTGTGATATTGTAGACAATATAACATGTATGATAATTCATATCGCTAATGCATAAGAAACCCATCTTTCATGCTCCATATTAAATAATTTTAATATCATTTTGGAATATATCATTTGGGGCAATCCCATCATCCTTTTATACTAATTATAAAGATGTCATTTTCAGAACCAATGTCAAATATCAAATAACTAACTGAAATGATTTAAATGAATACACGGTTAACGTTCATAAGTTTATTGTTTAGTTGTAGTTTTAGAAATATGTTTTAGTACCAATTAATATTTTCTTAATAACACACGCTTCCTTTGCATTTTCAATGAATTTTAAATTATTTAATTTCTCTGTCAAAATATTTACTTATCTCTGATGCTTACCGCATAACACTTTCGTATCACTTTTTAGATCATAACCCTACTAAAAACACGGTCATTGCTTCCATTAATTTTGAGACATTTTGGTTGTTATGTGCAAATAGTCCATTCTAAATCATTATTAAGAATTTTTGTTGCAACATATGTACCAAAATTCAAAATGTTAATGAGTGATAAATTTTATGAGTAAAATTCTAATTAACTAAAGCATGTCGAATGACGAATCCATTACATTAGTTTAAATAATCGAACTTTACGATATTATTCTTATCAACGTAACTTATATTCCAACTATATTGATCTTCTTCTTGAAGACACTTTTATAGCCTATGGATCATATTCTTTTGGGTACTAATATCAAAATCATATTTTGATAACGTACTTGGAATCCATTCTAAATTTGCACATCATGCCACATGGTAAAGTTGGTACTCTTAAGCCTTAATGGCTTACTTAACATCGAGGAAGTTCATTTCTCGACATTAATAAAATTCGTAATTTTTCTTTAATGTGCGATATTTATTATTAGACATTCTAATGTGTCGTGTCTATTTAGTTCGGTTAAGTATGTTTCATCATTTGTTATCAGTTTAATCTTTGGATTGTATCTACATCCATTTTACTACCAATAATTTTTAAAAGAAATTCCTTCATAATGAAGTTGCCATTTCTTGAAATAACAATTATTCTTAGTTCAATGGAATATGTATTCATAAACATTTTATGAACTACCTAAATATATGCATGAAACTGCTTTAGTTTACTACACTTGTGTTTATAACATGAATTGATAGGTCAATATTAATCAGTCCCAATCTCCTTTGGGGTAGTCCACACAAGACCATTTATAAGCAAGTATTATGTTTAGCCACTCAACTCACACAACCTGTTAACTACATGACTTGGGATATGTAAGGGTTTCTAGTAATGTTTATCACATATGATCTCATAAAGTATTCTTTAGATGAAATTAAATTTTAACCTTATGTACTTACTCTTAAGTTTACTATTTACTTCTTATCGATACATCATTATGTATTATAGGGGGAGTGACTTTTGAAATTGAATTTTTTTAATTCATTTTTAGGCTCTTTTGGAACCGTTTCCCTTTGTATAATAATCGATCAAATCGAAATTTCTTATTTTCTTTGCACTTTACGTTTTATATTTTTGTTTTATATTCAATGAACTTATCATAAATAAAGCACTTGTGTATCAAATACACATGTTCATTTTATGTTAATTCATCTATAAATTAAGTAAAGTACGTGGAACTATTTTTGGTATTACTAGGCTTTTGGCTACATACATCTTTGTGTATTAATCTAAGAGTTCACAAACTCTTATGTCGCTCCTACTAGACGAAGGTTTTATCCTTAATTCCAAAATAATTGCAACAAATTATAGACACCGTTATGTTATTTAGCTAATGCAATATATACCATTATTCTAACAGATTTATCTTATAACAAATATTCTAAACTGTCATCACAAATGAAACTATCTTAACTTTGAATCAATACTGAAATTACTTATTATTTCACAAATGTTATTTATTATAGTTATGAAAAAAACCAATAACTTGATGCACCCATTGATAATTATTATAATGACATGCTTCCACTATTTTCGTCATTACTATAATAGGATATGAAATGCGAAGCTCCATTCAACTACTTATTATGTATTGTTCATTTATTTTATTATAACTAATTTATAGTCAATTTTTTTGATCAAATGTCTCAAACTTTATAGAAATAACTTTTGTGGAAAACTATTTTCTATATGACAAAACACAACTGGAATAGAAATTATATTTATCATTCCATATTAAGTATCTACAAGTATTTTATACAATTCTTATTTTCGACATCACTTGATGAAGCAGAGTTGACTATTTACTTTCTTCATCCCAACTACGCCTAAATTACATTCATTCTTGTACATTCTCTTTCATTTTCTAAATGGTTGAACCATTCAAAAAGGAAATCTTTATTGTAAATAATCGTATTGAATACACAATTTCACATTATGGTTTGTTTGCTTATTCCAATGTAGAAATTTCGTTGAAGATTCATACATTATAAACTATGATCGTTCACATTATAACGTTTATATGTGATTGAATAAGGATCAAATATTCATATTTTTGCATTTCTTAAGAGGTCAAAACTCATAAATGACAATACATAGTCTTAGACAAAAAATTCTTAAGCGATTGAGGTATGAATATTCTAGCAGTTTTGTAAATCGGTACTTGCATGGGTTTCGAAGTGAAAATATGCCAAAAGACTTCAAGGTAAGTATATCTTATATTTCTTTATCGATCTTTAATTTAGTACAATTGTATATTTCAATTGATAAATAGTTTACCAATTATATTAGTTACACAAATTGTTGACATAGATTATTTTAACTTTATGTAGCAAATGTTCTTACAATATTAGAAAGGTTAATATTACCATTTCATTTTTCTTATAATGCTCCCACTAGATTTCATGTTTCTCAAAACTCAATAAAAAACATAGAAATCTTTTTATTTATCTAGCGAGTGTTAGCATGTGCTTTCCTTGATATTCTAACCTTGAGTAAACCTCAATAAATCATAAGCCTATAAGCGATTGATAATACCTTATTGGTTGTATCTTATATAGCTCATAACTCATGGTGTTTGACTTAATCATCTTGACCATGAGGAATGCTCAACAAATCAAGAGAGAATGTTCACTCGTACCCATCATTTCATGATGACCTAAGTATAATGCACATACTTTGAGAAAATCTTAACAAATATGTATAGTTATCTTACCTCGTCTATGATATATATTAATAGTACTACACATAAACATCCCTAGCTTGAGGAAAGATCAACAACTAAGGAGTGTTGGGGTAATCTATTAATATATAAATGGTAGAGGACAACATTTATGTTACAGATTCATGATCTTTAATATATTTATTTTGATATCAATTTAAGGTTGTAATACCCTCATGATTCAAGTGTTGGATACATCTAAAATCAAGGTATATGAATTATAATATGTACTTATTCCTTAAATCTCATTGGGGTTGCTTTCAAGTTCCACTTGATTTTATACAATCATATATCATACAAGTTTATTTTCACAAAACCTTTTATAATTTAATAAATTTATATAATAGTCTTGTGTATATTATTAATTAAATCTAATTTATTAAAATTCAGTTTGTTAGTTAAATTAATAAATTAACCGAATTATTCTTAAAATTCAAAATTTTATCTTATTCATCCTAAATAATTTAAGATGATATAAACTACAACAATTACAGTTTTACATGTATATATAATTATATATCTACATCTTATTATATTGATTAACATTTAATTAATTTATCAAATAAATATGTTATTTAATTAAAACAATTTTAATAAAATATTTTAATAAACTAAAATTTATTTTAATTTGCCTTGAACAATTTAAGATAAATATATATATATATGTTCTACTACCATATTTATAGTTATAAATACAAATATCAACATATATATATATATGTATAATTTTAATTAATTAACTTTGATTTAATTATTTACTTAATTAATCCAATTAATTTAATGAAAAATAATTTTCAAAATGCTAATTTATTTCTAAAACAATTCTGAAAATGCATTTTATAACTTTTATAAATTTTATTTAATATTTTAAATTTAACTTTTAAAATTAAAAAATCTTTTAAGTTTTCAAGCAGATTTTGAAAATTAGCCCAAGGCCCTAATTTAAATTAGGTCTTTTCTATTAGGGATAACCTTTGGGCTCACTTCACCTTTCGAGCCAGGCCGGTAGCCAAGTGGGGCATGATACTTGGTTATTTAAACCCAAATAATCAATACTTTCTAGATGTTATAATAAATGGGTATGCTTAATTAGTTGGTCCAAGACTAGCCTGCATAGACTATTTGGCTGTGATACCATTGAAGAAACCGGGCCATTAAGAAGTAGGTGAAATAGATAAATTTCAAAAAAAAAATCATATTTTGGATCTTTTCGGCCTATGAAGTCTAAAGGTATATTAGATCCAACTAATAAGCTTTAAATAAAATCTTATTTTATTTTGGTTGTTTAAAATGGAGTTTGAATTTGATTTAAATTTAAATGTGTGATGTACAAATACATCCATGTGTATGACAATTACTTGTTAAGGTTAATTTAGAGAAAGAAACCTTATGTTTCTCTCTCTAAAACCTATGCAATTAATTATGAGAAGATTTAGTTTTCATTTAGGGAGAGAAACCTTTCGTTTTTTCTCTTTTAAATTAAATTGATTGTTTTATTTAATGTCATTAATGAGAAATTTATACATAGCATAAATTATAAGTATTTCTAAATATACGCTAATGAATATTATGTAAGTGCAACACATAAGTAGTATACATGGTTAATGTGAGCATGTATATGTTTTGGGATTTACACCGCAAAGGAGCCATTTCTCCCTTTGCATATGCCTTTGTTGTCCAAATTTTTGAGTTTTAAATATATTTATATATAATAATATATAAGTTAACACATATACATGTTAAAAATAAGTTTCCCTATATTATATATGTTTTTGAATCAAGAATTAACAATTATAACACTGGTTTTAATTAAGGAAGAGTTTAAAAATAAATTTTACAGTTTTACATAAAAGTCCATTTTGATTCAAGTTAAAATAACATAAAAACATGTGTGTGTAATTCCAAATTATGTTTTAAGTTTAAAATGACATAAGTATATACAAAGATTGTAATTCAAGCAGTATATATGTTTATATTTAACGATAATAAATTTAATTCAATCTTTTAACTTGGATAGGAAATAAAAATGTTTATAACTTTACACAAACGGCCACTTGTGAATTTGAGAAATAAAAAAAACTTTTACATTTATGAACATAATAACCAAAAGAATCATTTTCTAGAAATAACCTAATATAAGAAATTAAATTTAAAAGCAAGTTTAAATAATCAACAAATATAGTTTATTAGTGTTCATGTATATAAAAGTTATAAAATTTTATACAACATAACAAAAAAGGTTTTATATTTCTTATAAACAATAATTCTGAAACATGTTCGGATAACTTAGGCATATACAAAATTTATTATGGGATAATTTAGATCTAACTATATAAAGAATATAGACAAACAATTAAATATGATAAAGGATTTAAAATATGTCAATCATAATAAACATATAGTTAATGGAGATGTAAAACAAAGGGAGATCTAAATTAAATCAACAAGATGATCACATAATTAATTGAGATGGATGAAACATGGATCTGATATATATTATAAGATGAACATACAAAACAGAAGATATGTAACATGAATAAAATCTGAACCATGTAAATATGATGAATATACAATTAAATAAAATTAGAATTACCTAAAAATGAAGCCAAAGATTTGCACATTGTATGAAGATATCTTCTTAAACCCTCCAAGACCTACAACCAATCTTTGCAAGAGATGGATGGACCACTTATGTTTCATTATATATTTTTGATACTTGCATTTGACTTGGAGTTGATATAATTTTAGAAATCCTTGTTTTGTTTTCCAAGCATGTAAGGTAAGGAGGAGGGAAGAGAAAAGTGACTAAAAATGAATGTATGTAGGAAATGAATTAGTGGATTTGTTTTTAGTAAAAAATTTAACACGTCCTTATTTTTTATTATTTTATAAATTATATCGCTCCCAATTTTATGTTATGTTTTCATCCCAGTTATATTTTTCCCAGTTCATCTTTCCATTTTTACGCCTGTTCTTCTAGACTTAAACCCCCCCACCCTCCGCGTTGTTTGATATACTTGATTTCTTCCAATTTTTCTTCCTTGTTTCGTTTGTGCAATTTTTATTCCAATTTGTATACCTATTTTTGTCCAAATTTCCATGCTTTCAACTATTTCGCATACATCTCAAGCAATTGTTAACATCTTCAGTTCTTCTACATCTCGATCTGGAGCTAATTGGAAAAGTTCTTTACTTAGTTTCATTATATTTGGAAATCTTCTTCATTTGCTATTTTGTGCTACTAATATGAGTTCGAGGTTTGTTTTTTAGGTCGTAGTTATTTTTTTAAATCGTTTTTATAACATCATGTTGAATTTACTGTGTTTGTTTTTGTTATCATTGTAATTGGTTGCTTATGTTGGTATTGTTATAGTTATGTATGTTGTTGGTATTGTTATAGTTATGTATGTTGTTGATATTGAATTATGTGAAATTAATAGCATATGTCAATGAAGTGTTATGCATGGCATTATTGTTATTGCAAATATTTGTCTAGCGTATATTTTTCTATGTTGAATTTACCATCTTTGTTTTTGTTATTATTGTAATTGGTTATAATTCTTATGATGTTTTGTTATAACTGAAGTATGTTGTTGATGTAAGATTTGGTGATACAATATTTCTAAATGTAGAAGATTTGGAAGATATTATTGATTTCAGCAATCCAATATTTCCAATTGCAAAAAGATTTGAAAGATATTTGAGATAATTACTCAAATATATATTACTCTTTTATAGCATTAAAGAAAGTAATATATTACTTACTTGAGAAGAAGAATTGTGTTGTTTGAGGTAATTAATTAATTTCTTAATTAGCTAATTAAAGAAGGAATCTTATCATGTGCATGTAAATTGAGGTAACTGAAAAATCAAATGGATAAATGTTTCACATATGAATAGGAGGATTACTAAGGCATTGATTTATGAACATAAATCAATTACTTTGACCCAAATAATAATCTCTATATAAAGGCAGAGATTAACATGGGTAAAATTATTTCTCTTAGTTGTATTTCTTGTTGTTCTTCTCCATTATCAACCTTGTAAAATTTTCACCTCTTAGAAAGTAATAAAATATCATCTCCCCAAGTGGATGTATACTACCTTGCGGTAGTAGAACCACTATAAATCTCGTGCATTATTTTTTTTATTATTTGATCTATGATTGCTTTTAGCTGGTGACTATATATTGTTTGTTTTGCCTCACCATCAATCTAGTCTATTTTTTTCGCAAGGTTTGGTTTTTGTTCCTAAGGCGATCTTGAGGGATTTTTTCTCGAAAGTCTGGTATCAGACCAACAAGGATGATTTAGAAAGGGTATTACGCATTATGGCAAGAGATGAGGAGACTCCAACGGTTGTGCCAAGACCCTGTGTTAAAGGGATCTACATTGCATCAGGATCTATTTTAGAAATAGAGAAGTGGAACGGTGATAAAGACTTCAAGAAGTGACAATAGAGGGGGAAAGCTTTTCTGATGAGAAACGAAGTTCATCTTCTGTTGTTTGCTCCCGAGGAGTTGATGGTTGAAATTTCAACCGCGGAAAGGAAGGAGATGGAAAATTGGGCATTTACTACTTTGCAATTAGCTATGGGAGAAAATGTTATTTCTGAGATTAGTGGTGAAACTACTGCTAAGGGTATTTGGACCAAGCTGAAAAATCTCTATCTGAAGAAACCTTTGACTAACCGTATGATTTTGTTGAAGACATTTTTCACCATGAGGATAAGTGTTGGTACTTCTATCAGAGAGCATCTGGGTTTCTTCGACGATCTAGTGATGAAGATGAAGACTATGGATTTGAAGGTAGATGAAGAGAATATGGCTATGAAGCTCTTGTGGTTCCTTCTGAAGCGTTATGCCAGTTTCGTTAATAACTTTATCTTTGAGAGAGATACTTTAACCATTGAATATGTGAAGTCAAGTCTTCTATTTGAGCAGGCGAGGGATCAGATGAAGGAGATGGGTGAAGGTAGAGGAGCAAGTAGTAGTCAAGGACTATTTGCTGAGAGTGCGAGAGAGGAGAAGAAATTGGAATTCTAGGGGGCGTTTCAAATCTAGAAAACTCGGTAATAATTATAGAGGAAAGTCTAAGGATGGAAAGTGTCACCATTGTAAGAAACCATGTTATTAGAGAAGCGATTGTCCAGATTGGAAGAAGAAGAAGGAAGAATATGGTTCTTCATCATTTGCGGTGGAGAAAGCTGTATCTGATGATGTGTTATCTATAGCGGTATCAGATGTATCTAACCATTGGGTGTTTGATTCAGAGGTGTCTTTTCATATAACATCAAATAGGGATTACTTCAGTTCTTTAGTCAACAAAGAGGAAGTGCAATCCTTAGGGGTAATGATGCTATTATAGAGCCATGGGAGAAGGTACAGTGCAGATTAAGTTGTTTGATTAGAGTGATACACACTTTGATAGGTGTTCGATGTATTCCAGGTCTTCGTAAGTCCTTGATTTCTTTAGGGCAGTTGGCATCCATGGGGTGCAAGGTCACTTTAGAGAAGGATGGTTTAAAAGTTCTGAGGGAAGTTCTTGTTCTTATGAAGGGACATGTGTTTCGGAATCTGTATCTGCTTATGGGGACCACAGTTCTTGGAGAGTCGTATGTTGGAGTTGGTAGTTCTCGTGCTTTGGATGCCACCTGACTTTGGCATCTTAGGTTGGATCATATTTCTAAGAAATGATTAGAGTTGCTTTGTGGATGGAAGATGATCAAAAATGACTTTGACAAGTTGGATTTCTACCAGAAGTGTGTGTTAGGTAAGCATACTAAGGTATCCCTTAGAGTTGGACTCCATAGATCAGAGAGGGTACTTGATTATGTGCATTCAGATGTTTTGGGACTAGTCGCTACTACTTCCATTAGGGAAGCGAAGTATTTATATCTTTTATTGATTATTTCTCTAGAAAAGTTTGGATGTATATGGTGAAGGCCAAATCGAAGAGCTTTGAGAAGTTTAAGGCTTGGAAGGTGCTTATTGAAAACCAATCTGGTTCTAATTTAAAGGTGGTAAGATCTGATAATGGTGACAAGTTTGTCTCTGGGAAGCTCCTTGACTTTTGTAGACAGCATGACATTGAGAGACAATTCACTACACCCAGTGATCCGCAATCCAATGAGGTTGCTGAGAGGATGAATAAGACTTTACTTGAGAAGGCTCGTTGCTTGAGATTGACCGGGGGCTTATCTAGAGGCTTTTGGGCCGAGGTATAATCAACTGCGATGCATACTATTAATTGGATTTCTTGCTCAGCCGTAGAAGGGAAGATTCCAGAAGAGAAGTGGAGAGCTAAAGCTGTGTATCTTGGTTATTTTCATATTTTTGGTTGTCCTGTATATGTTCACCACACAGTTAATGATAAGTTGGAGGCTAGAGCACAAAAAGGCATCCTATTGGGATACACAGATGATATCAAAGGATATCGTATTTGGCACCCTATTAATAGGAAAATTGTTCATCTAGACATGTTGTTTTTAATGAATTAGCAATGTTCAATTCTAAGAAAGACTTATCTACCACATCAGATATTTCTGAAGAGCCTAAGAGATGTAAGAGATTCCTATTTTACAACCTAGTAGTAGAGTTGTTGATGCTGTTGTGAGTGAGAAAGATGTGGTTAATGTGACATCACATAGTAGTCCACATGTTCCTTCTAGTAGTGTTGGTGGTGTGCATAAGACTAGATGAAGTTCAGTTCAAGGTGGAGGTGAAAAAATTCAGGCAAAATTGTACCTACTCGGGCCAGTTGTAGGAATATTAGTCCGCCTGAGAGGTATGGTGATTGGTAGCATGCAAACCTTAGCCTTAGCGATCAGTTTGATTATCCCCTACATGTTGTTCATGAGGAGTCGCTTGAACTCGATTCGCTTGATGAACTGCTAGGTGCCATTGGATGGCACGGGGGAGAGTGAGTCGGTAAATGGAGACGTTTGTTTTCATTGTGGAGATTGATAGGTCCTACTTAGAGAGCGTACTTTAAACAATTTGTTGACAAGCGTTGGCCTCGTCGAAGTTCATTGACAAAGTGCAATGGATGATGGCTATGCCGAAGCTCATTGAGAAAATATCTATGGTGTCCTGTTCGAAAGCTACTTGGTGTAAGAGGATGTAGGTGGAGTTGATGGGTTTGTTAGGAAATATAGTTTCAAGGTGGATATTGTCAGATTTGGTGATATAATATTTCCAATTGCAGAAGATTTGGAAGATATTGTTGATTTCAGTTGTACAATATTTTCAATTGTAGAAGATTTGGAAGATATTTAAGATAATTATTCAAATATAAATTGCTTTTTCTATAGAATTAAAGAGAGTCGTAAATTACCTACGTGAGAAGAAGAATAATTTTGGGATATTGAGTTAATCAATTAATTTCCTAATTAGCTGATTAAAGAAGAAATCTTATCAGGCGTATGTATATTGGAAGAAACTGAAAATTCAAATGGATAAATGTTTCCTGTACGAATAGGAGAATTAATGAGGCATTGATTTTTTTACCATAAATCAATTACTTCAACCCTAAGTAATAATCTCTATATAAAGGCAGAGATTGGCATGAGTAGAATTATCTCTCTCTATTGTATTTCTTATTCCTCTTCTCCATTATCAATCATGTAAAAATTTCTTTTCTTAGAAAGTAATAAAACCTTCTCTCCCCAAGTGGATGCATACTACTTCGTGGTAGTGGAACCACCGTAAATCCCATGTATTTTAGCTGGTGACTATCTATTGTTTATTTTGCCTCATCTTCAATCTGGCCCTATTGATAATCTTAAGGGATTTTTTCCCCAAAGTTGATATTGAATTATGCAAAATTAATAGGATATGTTAGTGAAGTGTTATGTAGGACATTATTGTTATGTATAAGATTTTCCTAGCTTTTTTCTATTTTTTATGTCATGGTACTTTTATCTTAATATCATATTTGTTTTTTCAGACCTGATCTTATTGATGTTCTTGTCTTTTTTTGTTGAGTAATGATACTTATAATAGGCATCTTAGTTTGAGTGATTTTGTGTTGAGATTGGGAAATGATATTTGTGAACATTAGTCTGAATAACACCAGGTTCTATTGAATTGGTTTACGAACGAGATGATAAGAAAAGAGTTATTGAAACTAGTTCTAATTTGCATAGCATATTATTGCTTGTTGCTTATAGTTGTGATGATTTTCTTGTTGTTTCGGTTATATCTATGTGGTGTAAAAGTATTTCGATTTATGTTGGTACTTATATTTCTTCATTTATTGGTTCTTTTGGTGAATGTGGCTTACTATTTCTTCGATGGTTTGTTCTTCAGTTGATTCTAGTTCTACTTGTTGAAATGGTTGTTAAAAAATGATTCTAACAATTCAGTATTTACCAGTGTTGGTCAAATATTTGTCGTGGGCGTTGAGGAGTTATGATTGTATCTTATGATATATTTTATTAAATATTGTTATAAAGTTAATGTTGTTAAAAATGATAGTGAGAAAGTTACAGCTATTTGCCATGGGAAGGTTTTACTTTTAGTACTCATGCTTCATGCAAGTTTAACCTACCAATTTTTTGTTATTAAACTATGCAAGCCAATCATTCAGGTGGAGCTGATATTATAGATGTTAACCATCCACATGTTTTTAGCATATTAGTTAAGAAGTTCGTTATGGATTTTATTCATTGAATTCCTCCTATACAAAAGACATTGTTTGTTTATATCAGACCGAGTACAATATTGTGTTAAATTACTAATTTACTTATATGGAAAAAGATTAACTTTGGAAGAAATCCTTCGGCATGATTTGCCTTTGTATCATCATTTGAAATATTTTTTTGAAGCTATGGCTGTGTATAGTCCTGATAGTACTATTGAACTTCAAGGTGATTCCGCTAGTCATGAATTTGAGAATTATAATATAATTGATTTAGCTTCAATGGCTAAGAATGGTAATTAAGGTATGCTTTAGCTCTGAAAATTATAATATAATTGATTTGTTTTATATTTAGTGAAATAATTGCATGTCAAATATTACCATATTTTTATGGCAAATATTTGACATACTTATGTTGTTTCATTTTGTTTATTTTGTTATTTTAGTTGTTAAACTCGTATTATAAATGTTATTTTATTTACTTGGCAAACCTTTTTTTTTGAATGGTTAAATTTGTTTGTTATGTTAAATGATTTAGGTTGTTAAATATTTCAATGTCAAATATTTGCCTTATTCTTATGGCAAATATTTGACATACCTTTGATGTTGTAGTTTGTACATTTTGTGCATTTATTTTTATTTTAATTATGTGATAAATGTATTTTTATTTATTTTTGGTTTTTCTCACTGGCTTTTGTCATTGTATCTAATGAAGATGAACCTAATTGGTATTGGTTTTTAATGAAGTTTGGGGAACTGGTATGAGATGATAATCATTATTTTATCTTTGTATCTGATTGTCATCTTGGCCTTTCTTGCGGTTAATCGAGTTTTTACAGATTCAGATCATGTTTCTTGTTACTATCATTTGAAGAATAATTTGTAGAGTTGTTTTGACAAAAAGGTGTCTTCAAGGTTGAAAGAAATGGATTATTTCATTATTTTATTGAGTTGCTAATGCTGCTATAATAATCAATCTTCGTCTGAGTTTAGCAGTGCTAGTGAGGTTGGTGGAGAAATTTCTTGCATGATTTGCTTTTTGAAAAGTTTGCTAATGTTTTTTTATTGGCAATCGATATGGAAAATTGAGTTCTGATTGTGTGAAAAGTTTTTATCAACGGATCTTAGAGGAAAGATATTTATCTATCACTGCATGTTTAGATAGAACTCATTTGATGCTCATGAAACTTATGTCTGATAGGTGTGAGTTAAGTTAAAGTTGGAATAATTAATTGTGCCCTGTTGTGGAGAAGCGTTTAAAGGATTTATACACTGAGGGTTTGATGGAAAGTTACTAGATCCACCATTGATGTTTATGAAGTTAAGCCAACTCGATCTTATCATGTACTTTAGAGTGTTTGACAATGTAGTTGTACTTATAGCGCATTAACGGCTTTCCATGTGCCCATGTTATTTGATAAATTCTTGCTTTTGATTCAAATGTTTATTCCTATATCAAAGACTATTTTAAAGTGTCCTTTTTCGAGCATCTGATTCTCATTTGATTCATCCACTTGTTAATCTTCAAATGGACGATGTTTTACCTGAAGATGTTGAAGTTCATCCTTCTAAGAGAAGATGTGGTGCTGGAAGGCCTTTTTCTTTTGAATGGATTAAGTCAACCGGTGAAGTGAATAATTACAAACTTTGTAGTTTGTGTAAGAAAATAGGTTATAACAAAAGATCTTGCTTGTTAATAAATTAAGTGTAATTTTATACACTATTGGCTTTTTATTGTAAAGACTACTAATGTAATTTCATGTATTGTTTTGTTGATTTAAATGGTTTTGTATTATACTTATTATTTTAGTTAGCAGTGTAATTTAGTTTGTTTGGTTAATAAAAGTTAGGGCAATTATCATTCTCTTAAATATTTTCCTGAGTAATATATATCAACTAAATATTTGCTAGTGATATATTCAGTAGTTTGTTTTTGCTTGTTATAAATACGTCATGCATATATATATTTGTGTGTGTGTGTGTTTGTGTGTGTATATGTGTTTTCATTATAATATGTTTTATTTAGTTGTTAGTTTTGAAGATAGGTTTGGTTAGTCATTATTCTAATTTGGTTATAATAGTTTTATATTTGTAGTTGATCAGGATGTGTATTTAGTTATCTTTTACATCTACACATATATGATAATATTTTTTACTTTTTTAAATTTTGCATTCATATGATCCTTATTACATTCTACACCAGCCAAATATTTATCAGGAAAATATTTGCTGGGCAAATACTTGCCTCGTAAATATTTGCTTTTTCTTTCATGATTATACTTCTTAACTGTTGTTATTTTGTATACATGATTAGATCGGTTAGATTTTGCATTTATGATTAAATTTGCTAGTAGTGGTATGCTTGATTAAGCAAAATATCTCAGTTATAAAGTGGTCTCTATATGTACTTGATTAGGTTTGGCATCTGGTTTGATTTTGTACCCATAAATACCTAATAAGGTTTGGCATCCGGTTGGCTTTTATATTCATACATACATTATTAAGTTTGGCAGCCGATTTTCTTTTGTTTTCATTTGTACTCGATTAGGTTTGGCATTCAGTTAACTTTTGCATCCATACACACCCGATTAGATTGGGCATTCGGTTAACTTTTACATTTAGTGGAATGTTCGGTTAAACAATATATATCGGTTATAGATTGGTTTATATACATACCCGATTAAGTTTGGCATCTGGTTTGATTTTGTATCCATGCATACCCGATTAGGTTTGGCATTCTATTAGCTTTTATATCCATATATACCTAATTAGGTTTGTCATTCGATTAGATTTCACATCCATATGTACCCGATAAGGTTTGATATTCGTTTAGCGTTTTCATTTGGTGGTATGCTCGGTTAAATATGCCTCGGTCATCGATTGGTTTCCATATGTATCCGATTAAGTTTGGCATTCGGTTAGCTTTTGTATCGATACATACCTGATTATGTTTGGTATTTGATTAGCTTTCATTTCCTTATGTACTCGATTCAGTTTTGCATTCAGTTAACTTTTGCATCCATACATACCCGATTAGGTTGGGCATCTAAATAACTTTTACATTTTATGGTAGGCTCGGTTAAACAATATATCTTGGTTATAGATTGGTTTCTATATTTACCCAAATAGGTTTGGCTTCCGGTTTGATTTTATGTCCATACATGACTGATTAGGTTTGGCATTTGGTTAGCTTTTGTATCCATACCCGATTAGATTTGGCTTTCGATTTTCTTTTGCATCAATGCTTACCCGATTAGATTTGGCATTCGGTTTGCTTTTGCATCAATGCGTACCCGATTAGATTTAGTTTTCATATGTGCTTGATTAGGTTTGGCATTCGGTTAACTTTTGCATCTATACATACCCAATTATGTTGGGCATTCAGTTAACTTTTACATTTAGTGGTATGCTCTGTTAAATAATATATCTTAGTTATAGATTTGTTTCTATATGTACCTAATCAAGTTTGGCATCCGGTTTGATTTTGTATCCATACATACCCGATTAGGTTTAGCATCCGGTTAGCTTTTGTATCCATACATACCCCATTAGGTTTGATATTCAATTAACTTTTACATCTATATGTACCCGATTAGGTTTGGCATCTGACTAGTTCTTATTTCCATTTGTACTCGATTAGGTTTGGCATTCAGTTAACTTTTGCATCTATACATACCCAATTAGGTTGGACATCTGGTTAACTTTTACATTTTGCGGTATGCTCGGTTAAACAATATATCTCGGCTATAGATTGGTTTCTAAATGTACTCGATTAAGTTTGACATCCGGATTTTGTACGCATACATACACAATTAGGTTTTCCATTCGGTTAGCTTTTGTATCCATACATACCCGATTAGGTTTCGAATTTAGCTAGCTTTTACATTCATATGTACTCGACTATGTTTGGTATTCGGTAAGCTTTTGCATTTGGTGGTATGCTCGGTTAAACAATATATCTCGGTTATATATTGGTTTCCATATATACCCGATTAGGTTTGGCATTTGATTAGCTTTTGTATCCATACGTACCCGATTAGGTTTAACATTCGGTTAGTTTTTGTTTCTATATGTACTTAATTAGATTTGACATCCGGTTAACTTTTGCATCCTTACATACCTGATTAGGCCGGGCATTCAGTTAACTTTTACATTTGGCGGTATGCCCAGTTAAACAATATATCTCGATTAGATATTAGTTTCCATATGTATCAAATTAGGTTTGACATCCGGTTAGCTTCTGTTTCTATATGTATCTGATTGGGTTTGACATTCAGTTAGCTTTTGTATCCATATGCATTCAATTCGGTTTGACATCTGGTTAACTTTTGCATTTAGTGGTATGCTTAGTTAAACATTATATATCAATTATAGATTAGTTTCCATATGTACCTGATTATGTTTGGAATCTGGTTTGCTTTTTTTCTTATATTCGATTAGAGTATGTAGTCGATTATGTTATGGTATTGGCTATAACCTTGGTTAACAAATATTATAATATTAAATGCACTTCTTTTAGCGCTTGTAAAATATTTTCCTGCCAAATATTTGTCTGACAAGTATTTACCAAATATTTGAGTTTAATGTAGAGATTATACAATGTTACACTGTATGAGAATAACAACATTTATTTTGAATATGGTACATCACATTTCAGATATAAGATACTGTACGTTACATTATGTTAAAAGTATGTAGAATCCAATATTCAACATAGTTGAGTTAAACATCTAATTTATACAATTTTATATTGCATACCAACCACATTTTCAATATAGGACATTATAGTTCAAATGTAAAGTACTTTACATTACATTATGATATAAGTTTTGAACTTCATCCAAAAGTGTTTTTTAAACATTCAATATGTACGTGTAACATTATATGTCTAACATCCAACATTTGTCATCCAGCTTTTAGTACATTTAGTCAAGTTAGATAAATTATAATTATTTAAGCGAAATTGCCTATAGCAATACAATCTTTAGTACATTCAACAGTATCGAGTTATAATTTCTAGCCATGATTTTTGTATCCGATGATATCATATAGGATTTGAGCTTTTAGTTTTTGCATTTCTTTATCTTCATATAAGTCTTCCTTTCCTTCTATTTGTATATTATTGGACAGGTCTTCCATATATCGCAAACAAATTTGCACAATTAATTCTACATCAGTTAATTTTATTTAATGTTATTATATTTACTTTTACAACTTATAATTTTATACTTACGAATAGTACTTTTGTTGTAGACTATCCACAAAATTAACTAGTTTGTCTTGTGGTTCTAATGGTTGTTTCCCATTTTTGCATAAGTAGACTTCAGAACGTCCATTATTTTGTCTCTCTACAGAAAACAATCAAGTCAATTAAGTCAACAAATATTTTCTACCTGGCAAGTATATGACAAAAGATATATTTGTCAGGCATATATGCCACTAGTAATTATTAATATATTTAAACTTACCATTATTTTTGTTTGCTATTTGTGTGGGCAGTTGAAGTTTTTCCTTCTTGGTCTTTGGGAATCACAGTGTTTCTAGGTTTTATCAATTGCATTAAACTCGAATAGTGTATAATGGTTTTTATTATGTAGTGATATCGACATTTTTTCATAAATCATTGCTTCTTCTTGCTGCACTTTGACTACTAAAGCTTCATATGTTGTTTTGTAGTCTTGAATTATCGATACCTATGTTTACAGATTAATTAAATTTCAATTTTTTAAGTGATATATATTTGCAGTTTAAGTATTTCATACCGCTGCGTAGGACTTTAAGTATATGATATCTTCATCGTTTGCCTTCGGTTTTATTTCTAAGAACCGGTCCATAGAAATTTGATTTTATGTATTAGTTTTGTATTTTTTAGTTAATAATATTTTACTGAATTATACACCTTTGAGTCAATGGATCATTTTGAATAACATGTCAGGAATATTGACTCCTCTTGTTTAAGTGTCTTTGTCTGGGTCATAGTATGTAGCTTTCATGTTTTAATAATAGATAAAGTATATTAGCATGCATTATAGTAAGTACGTTAGAATACAATATACATACTTTAATTATGGTTTGTTCCTGAAATTGACACTTCGGTAGGTGAATTTATTTATTCAAATAATGGCAAATATATTTTTACCAAACAATTGACTAAAAAATATCCGCCTGGAAGAATTTACCAGACACATATTTCCTAGGCATACATACATTTCCGTATGTTTGTTTCTATATTTGCATTTTATGTTTTAATAAATAACTTACCTATTTTAATCTGCTTCATAAAAACATTAAGCTCGTGAATCTGTTCATTTGTGAGCCATTTTTTTTACAAGCTTGCTTTTTTGAACCAATATCTTTACTTCTTTTATTTCAGACCTATCGTGATCAAATGATGTGCTTTCATCTGATATCATTTCAAGTTGAGGATCTTATTCATCTTTTCCATCAACGTTGAGTAGGATACTGGAAATGTGGATCTTTTTTACTCTTTTTTCTTTCTTTCTTTTTTATTCTTTTTGAGAGTGAAGAAGGAGAAACTTATGTTTGTTTTCTTTTCAACGTTTTCTCCTAATTTTCAAGCTTGATTTTGAAATCTCCCACCACTTTTTATTGAATGTTTTCTGATTTCTGGTTTAATTCTTGACTATTTTCTTAACTCTCGCTTGAAGGTGTTGTAAGTGGAATGTTGGATAGCTGATACATGGTTTGTCTTTCTTTTGATCACATATTATAATTGTATATTTAGTATATGTCAAATATTCGATATATATTTTTTAATATAAAAATAATTTTTGTTTTAAAATTTATATCTTTCATTTTATATATTATTTTTTCTTGATATCCTTCTATAATCAAAGCTTCTTGCTATGCAATGTTTGGACTGCATTTTTCCTAATTCGGCCACATAGTTGGAACTGCTTTGGGATTTTGTATCAAACTATAAATTTTTGAGTAAAATGGGTGATCCTCTCAAGGAGAAGAGCACTCATAAATTTATTTTTCATACATAAAAGATAGAACCGCGCTCATATAATTTTTTTCCATACATAAAAAGATGTTGCCAACAAGTTTAGAAGGTATCTAAAAACCCACTTACAAAAATAAGAAAATAAAAGGACCCTCCCCAGGGAAATTAATAGAAAATAAAAAATAAAAAGTAAACAAAGCATCAAAACGTGAAATTTGCATCGAAATACGAATTTTTTGCACAGACTATTCGTGCAATAATAGACGTCTTGTAGATCTCTCTTTTTAAAAAAAGTTCAAAAGTTTGGCGTTTATTTAATAGCCATTCGAACATAGACTATTAAACTTAAGCATCTAGGCATTGGATAATAAATATGTTAATTTAGAAGCCTATCAATTAAGCAAGCACACCTAAATACCAAATTCAAGATTACGAATCCTAAACTAGATATTAGTTTAAATATTTGCTATAATTTGATATATTGCTCAACTCTAGAATTTCAAATCCTCTAGTTTCATTCTTGTCGTTCCTGTGAGCTAGTTCAATATCCATCATATGTTTTCATTTTTATTTTAATTTCCTAAAACATTATAAATTAACAACGAGATTAAATTTATCCACGTAGCACCGATGATGTGATTAGAAGATTTGCAACCCAAAATTTTTACTACTTGGAATATAACTCTTAAATCGTGATTGTTGAATTGTTCTTAAAAGGCTTTCATATCACAACGTCATTTCCATCATTAGATGCAACATAAATATTCTCCGTCTATTCCTGAATCATTAATAGGAACGTTATGTTAGAATTCTCAAAAAAAATTGGTGAATGAGGTATGTACCACATCGCCAAAAATATGTTAATTTTCTGGTTTATATAGTATACTCTCAATCCCTATATTGGCTCTTAGGGTGAGGTAATTTTGTGCAAGGGGGAGGACCTATATGGCCATGGACTAATACATACGCGGACGCAGCCGCCCACTCCTCCGACTGAACGAACCAGGCCGGGTCGGGTGCAGGTGCGGGTCCAATAATAGTGGACCGTATTATATTTTTTCTGTACAGAAGTGAACGGTTTTCTACCATTTAAATTCAAAAAGAAGCGACTACTGGATTGGACGCGACCGTTGCAAACCGCAACAGTTTCTGGCCATTGTAAACGAAGATACACGACTATTGCGAACCGCAATAGTTTCTGGTCGTTGCAAAACGCAGAGGCGCGACTGTTGCGAACAGCAACAGTTTTCGGCCCTTGCAAACGAAGAGGCGCTACTATTGCGAACAACAACAGTTTTCGGCCGTTGCAAAACAAAGAGGAGCGACTGTTGCGAACAGTAACGCTTTTTGGCGTTGCAAATGAAGGGATGTTACTTTTCTCAACGGGTGTAGCCATTGCAAATTCGGCTATAAATAAGGAGGAAACCTGATCACTTTTCTCACTCAATTAATTTTGAATTTTCTCTTCTTTCTCTTCGTTTTTTAATATCTACAAACCGTGCGCTTTTGCATATCACATAGATGATCATACACATCACAATCTCGAGCTGATCACGTCTATTGTATCTTGGGAGACTTTGAATAAAGTCTTAAGGAAATTATTATGACAAGCCTCAGAAGTAATTTCCTTCTTCAACCGGTTAGATATATATATATATATATATATATATATTGTTTTCTTTCTGCTTTGTACTATTTCATTAAATAGTATAACATTTGATTTAGCACCATAGTTATTATTGCTATAGTTGTTAGTTTGTTGTTGTATTTAATTACAACATACTTATTGTTGAAATAAGTAATACAAATTCCAAAGTAGTGGAAATCTGAGTTGTAAACTTGTGAGACAAGATTATTATTGATTAGTTTCTGTTTTGGTATACTAGACGTATAACATCTTAAGACATCTCTGTTTTCGCTAAAACAGAGATGGCAACAGTTGATCTATCAACAAAGGCTACTACTCACAACAGGCCTGATCCGTTCAAAGGAGATGGTGATGACTTCACAACATTCTGATTTTTGCATCAGACAAGGAATCAGATGTTGATATATGGAAGCATTCCGATTTTCTATGCAGAAACCATATTCTGAATTGTCTCGACAAGGTGCTATACAAAGTATATCAGCCTCTAAAGACTGCAAAAGCACTCTGAAATGCACTTGCCATGAAGTACAAGACGCAAAATATCAGTCTTAAGAAATTCATCGTAGATAAATTCATGGACTACAAGATGGTTGACCCCAAACCGGTGACTGCTCAACTGCATGAACTGCAAATCATCATTCATGAACTCGAAGCGGAAGGTCATAAGGTTGGAGAATCGTTTTTGGTTGAAACCATCACGGGAAAACTACCTCCGTCATGGAGAGATTACCGCAACTATCTAAAGCATAAGAAGAAGGAAATCTCTTTACAGGATCTCATAGTCCTACTAAAAATTGAGGCAGATAACCGTGGAGTTACAAAACCAAGCGAGGAGGCATTTGTGGCCAAAGGGTCAAAGACCAAAAACAAAAAGAAGAATTTCCATAAGAAAATTAAAGCTTCAGACAACAAACCAAAGGACAACAAACGAACCAAAAAGTTTAATGGCGAGTGTTGGGTTTGTGGAAAGGTTGGACATGCCGCTAGAGATTGCAGACACAAAATGGAACGCAACAAAGAGGAAAATATAATAGGCAACATGGAAGTAGACGAGTCCAACTTCTCAACAGTTGTATCTGAATGCAATTTGGTTCAGAATCCTAACCAATGGTGGATAGACACAGGCACTACTCGTCATATCTGCTCTGACAAATCCATGTTTGTAGGATCGATTTCACCCTAGAGGGGGGGTGAATAGGGTGATAGTGTTAATTATAAAAATTAATCGCGGAAGCTTATAAAATAATTTCAACACGGATCACAGAATATTACCAGCACAGAAATAAATAACAGAATAATAAAATGCAGAACAGAACAACACAGAATTTACCCAGCTTCAGCAAAACCCTGCCTACGTGC
Organism: Allium cepa; assembly: GCA_030765085.1. Classification (NCBI taxonomy): domain Eukaryota; kingdom Viridiplantae; phylum Streptophyta; class Magnoliopsida; order Asparagales; family Amaryllidaceae; genus Allium; species Allium cepa. The sequence goes on from CM060943.1 coordinate 492,002,711, forward strand.
TGCCCCCAAGGTTTCTACTAGAAATTAGAAAGTCCCTCGCTTACACACGTAAACTCGCTATACCCGCTATTGACTATTCTAACTCTACGCTCAAAACCTTGACCACAACTCAACTACCGAGTTGCAAATTCCCAAACTACACACCGTAGTTTGCACCCTAGTCACACGACTAGAAAATTAAAACCGTTTAAAAAAGAAAATGCAAATTAAAAACAAAATAAAATAAAATAACCCTATTTAAACAATTAAAAAACCCTTTGTATAACAAAGAAAGAAAAACCAGGCCGGCCCAATATTTATTCCTTTTATTTTCTTCGGCCCTATTTCTTTTGTGATAATGTCGGCTATCTCTGTTTCTCCCTTCGTTCCTCCTGATTGCAAAATTAGGGCTTTTGTTTCTCTGATCCAAATTCAGGGTTATTGAAGCGCCGCTTCAGGTTGGTCGAATCGAAACTAATGATTTTTAGTTGCTTGCCTTTTCGATTCGTTGTTGCTTTGAATTGTGGACGGCTACTTCGAGTTCGGCTGAGTGATATGGTATGTGATTTCCTTTTTATTTGTTCTTCTTTGTTGTACTCGAACTCTCTGCAATGCCGATGATGATTATTGGGTTTTATATAGGATTCCAATTCCTATTTTTGCGTTCGTATAGATTGATTTGAATTTGTCAATTAATTTGTTCGGCCGTTGATTTTAGCTTGGATGTTTGAGATGATTGCTGACTTCTTCAATTCACGTATATTTGATTTCTTGATTGTCACGGCTTCAATTTTGTACCTGTTCAACTTCGGCCTTGACTCGTTCATCTTGGTTTTGAATTTGATAATCACGGCTTTGAATCTGACTTTGATAAAAGAAAAACTTTGACTTGATTTAAGCATCACTTGATTTTATTCTGAACATTTTAAACTGAGTATTCTTGTATCATTGCTGCCTTGGCTTTGGTATTTTCTCTGTTGGCATTTTGGTTTACCACATGTGCCTGCTTTAGTCTCGGTTCTTCACTTTGTAAGTGGGCTGGTGCATCTTGACACTGTTGCATTGTTGTTGTTGTTACTGGTTGGGTCTGCACATCCACCTGTTGTTGTAATCATGTACGAACTGATGCTGCACTTGGTCTTTGTTGTAGCTGGACCTGTTGAGCTTGTTTTGTTTGTTGAGATTATTGTACACTTGCTTGTAGTTGATGGTTCATTTGACTTGGAATTGGATGTTTGTTCATTCCAGTGAGTTGTCTGTACTTAGACTTGAGCTTTCATTGTTATGTACAGTTGGTTCATTGGTTTATCTTGATGGTCATGTACCACTGCATCTTGTCTTGTATCACTTGTGTCACCTATGTTGCAACTGCATTGATATCCCTGCTTTAGATGCTTCTTTGACTTTGCATCACTTTGGTCTGGTCTGTATACATGTTGTTCTTGCTTTGTTTTCTTCACTATTGATATTCTGTCTGGATTCATTCAACATAGTTGTATTTGTACATTGCCTTTGTTGTGGTCTGGTCCTGTGATGTTGAGGCTGTGCTTGGTCATTTGTCTGCACTTTCACTTGAACTTGTAGTCTGAGCTCGTATGAATTTGTTCATTGTATTGCTCCTTGAGTTGCTGTACTTTTGACAGAAATACTTCACTTGATTCTCGTTTGCACTTTGTAGTTGATGTACTGCATGTCCATTGATTTGAGGCTGATCATAGCATTCATGTGTACTTGTTGCCTTGTATTCCATATGCATGCATATAGCCATACTGTTGCATATTAGTGTGCTTCTGTCTTTGACTATCTTTCTTTCAGTGCTTAGTGTCTTGACTTCATTGCTTGTTTCACTTGTACTATTGCCTTGTTGACTGCATCACCATACTCGCAGTTTTGACTTGCATTGGTGCAGTTTCCATTCATGTTGCCTCTTGTGTATGCATTTGCATATTGCTTGTTCACTGTGTCACTTAGATGCATATGTTAGCACTGTGCATTGACTTAAGCTTCTCTTTGGTCATAATTATTGAACTTGAGTCTGTTTCAACTTGATGTTGCTTTATCTGCCACTGTTGTTTACTTGAGTTGAACCTGTCTGGGTTTGACCTTGTACTTGATTTGTTAGCTGTGCATTTTGTTTTGCACACACGAGTAGGCGAGGCAGTGCACACAGTGTACTGCAGCCACTATTGTCCCTAATAAAATACTGATATGCACAGATACAAAAATATGATGACGAACAACCCAAATAACTGAGGCAAACAATGTTTTCAAAATCATCTTTTATTTTGAATTGCAAAAATATTTTATTTTCAATTTTACTGCGTTAGTGAATATTTTTGCAGATTTCTCAGATGCTGGATTCAAATTGGAATGCAGTTGAAGATAAATATGAGTGTGAGTGATATGTAGTGAGGTTGTGATGTAAATGTGAAATGTCGTGTATTGTAATCAAAGTTGTATAGTTATAGTGAGAGCTTGAGATTGTACTATCAAAATTGTAATAAATATTTGTTTGAATAAAATATTCATTTGAATTCAAAAACTGTGTTATTTATTTTTATTCAGCAAATATTTATTTATTCTGTGAAGATTAAAATAGTATGTTAACAAATACATTTAAACGAATGTATATATGTTTATTATCATCAAACAAAAATCATATAAACGCATATTCAACAATGTTTTCTACATACCAGAAATTCGATCACGAAGAAAAACTCTATATGGGTAATCTGCAATATCCATGATCGAAGGCAGTGACACAGTAATCCCCAAGTTTACTTTTGGAAAAACTAAAAAGTTGAATGACGTGCTCCACGTTCCAGACATATGCAAGAATCTCATCTCTGGTGCAGTACTACTGAAGAAATGATTTAAAATGGCGTTCGAATCAGACAAGACGGTTTTATCCAAAGCTGGAATGTATATCGGAAGGGGATATTTTTGTGATGACCTATTTAACGCAGCCGTTATCGGTAATAAAATTATGTATTCTGATTGTGCTATTAATAAAATTGAAGTTTCTTACTTGCTTGAACACAAAATTTTAATATGGCATGATAGATTGAGACACATAAATTTTCGAAAAATGAAAACATTTCAAATTTGGGATTAATTTTGAAATTCCAAGTAGATAAGAACTACAAATGTGAGACATGTGTAGAAGCAAAAATGGTTAAAAAAACCATTTCAATCTGTTGATAGAAGCACCGAACCACTAGGTTTGGTTCATACAGATTTATGTGATTTTAAATCGTTACCTACAAGAGGTGGGAAAACGATACTTTATCACGTTTATTGACGATTATACGCGATATTGCTATGATATCTTTTGAATAGTAAAGATGAAGCAATCACATCATCTATAAAGTAGAAGGCAGATGTAGAAAATCAGTTAAATAAAAAGATAAAGATATTGCGATCTGATCAAGGTGGAGAATATGAATCACCATTTGAATAGTTCTATGCCGAAAATGGTATAATTCATCAAACAACGACTCCACATTTACCACAACAAAATTGTGTAGCCGAGAAGAAGAACAGAACGTTAAAAGACATGATTAACGTCATGCTTCGAACCTCTGGTCTATCGACGAATTTGTAGGGGGAAGCCTTAAATATGTCTAATCACATATTAAACAAAGTCCCTCACAATAAAGCAGAAACAATTCCATATGAGATTTGAAAAGACACAAACCAAGCTTTGAATACGTCAAAGCATAGGGGTACTCGGCATAAGTTCAAGTTCCGCCTCCTAAGAGAGTCAAACTTGGACTAAAAATAGTAGACTGTTACTATTTAGGGCCAACCGAAAATAGTAGTGCTTACAGATTTTTGGTATTCAAGTCTGATATAGCTGATATTCATGTAAATACAATCATGGAATCTAGAGATGTCTCATTCTTTGAAGACGTGTTTCCACACAAAAGGAATGAAGGGAATAATGTCCCTAAAAGAACAAGAGAAGAATCAAAAAATTCACATGAAAATGAAGCTCATCATGAGATTGAGGAAGTTGAACCAAGAAGAAGCGTAAGGGCTAGGACTTTCAAGATATTTGGTTCGGATTATTTCACATATGTATTAGAACACGAACTTCAAATGTACAAGGAAGCAATGTCATCTTTTGAATCTTCATGCTGGAAAGAAGCAATCAAAAGTGAAATTGATTCAATTCTATATAATAAAACTTGGGAAATTGTTGATATTCTACCGGGATAAAACCTATTGGCTGTAAATGGATTTTCAAGAAGAAAATGATAGCAGATGGCTCTATCGACAAGTATAAAGGCAGATTAGTATCCAAAGGATATCGTCGAAAAGAAGGAGTAGACTTCTTTGATACATATTCGCCGGTAACACGAAAAACTCCATAAGAATGTTAATAGCAATTGCATTGATCTATAATCTAGAAATTCATCAAATGGATGTAAAGAGAGCATTCTTAAATGGAGATCTCGTTGAGGAGATCTACGGAGCAACCTGAAGGTTTTGTTTCCAAAGAAAATGAAAACAAAGTCTGTAGATTAGTAAAATTACTATACAGACTAAAACAAACTCCAAAACAATGGCACACAAAATTTGATAGTGTCATGATGAGAAATGGTTTTCGTATAAAGAATGCAATAAGTATGTTTATTATAAACAAATTGGACAATCATATGTGAAGATTTGTTTACATGTAGATGATATGTTAATATTTGGTCCAAATACTCAGGTAATAGAGACTACAAAGAAGATGTTAATTAGCATTTTCGATATGAAAGACTTAGAAGTTGTAGACATTATTTTGGAAATCAAAATAATAAGAATACCTAATGGAATTGAATTATCTCAGTCACACTATGTAGACAAAGTGATTGAATTTTTTTGGAATTAAAGGAGAAAACACACCTTTTAATCCATCAGAAGTACTGCATAAAAACACTAATGAGAGTGTAATGCAACTGGAATACTCTCGTGTAATAGGACGTCTCATGTATCTCATGAATTGCACAAGACCAGACATAACTTATGCAGTAAGTCGACTGAGCAGGTATACAAGCAATCCTGAAAAGGAACACTAGAAAGCACTAATGAGATTGTTTGGATATTTAAAAAATGCCACAAATTATTCCTTACATTATGGAAAATATCCTGCCGTCTTAGAAGGATATGGTGATGCAAACTGGATTGTTGATTCAGAGGAATCAAAATCAACGAGTTGTTATGTGTTTACTTTAGCAGGGGAAGCAATGTCATGGAAATCTACTAAACAAACATGCATAGCTCGATCCACTATGGAATCGGAGTTCGTCGCTTTAGATATAGCAAGCGAAGAAGTAGAATGACTTCGTCATTTTTTAGAAGATATTTCATTTTGACCTAAACCTATACCGGCCATATGCATACACTGTGATAACAAAGCTGCGCTAAGTAGAGCGCACAGCTTTGTGTATAATGGAAAGTCACGATACATTCGCCGACGCCATAAAACAGTTAGGCAGTTACTCCCAAATGGGACTACTTCCATAGATTATATGAGAACAAATGATAACCTAGCAGATCCATTTACTAAAGGTTTATCAAGAGAGAAAATTGACTGCGCATCGAGGGTAATAGGTTCAAAAGCCTAAACCACCAAGAGTTATCTTATACGGAAACATATCATAGCGACTGGAGTTCCCATGGACTAGGATCAATAGGCAAATCGGTTCCGAATAACTCAAGACATAATGCATTTGCTTGGACATAGTCCAACTCCATTCCTATGATGCACAATATAAATGCATGTCTACAGAAGTATTTAAAGGTTAAAAGTATGTTTTTTAATGATGACCATATCTTGAATAAAACAAGTGGGGTATATATAGGATACTCTTAATGGTTGCGATCACCTAAGTTAGTGTGAGCTGGGTCGGCTCTATGAGAATATTAAAGGTTTTCATTATCTAAAAACACTCGCAGAACCAAAAATTGTTCAGGACCAAAATGAACATAACCAAGAGATTGGATGTGAAGGGAAATAATGCTTTGTAAAGCTTATTGTCTGGTTATACAATAACGGCTGACGGTTCAAGATGAAATAATTCACCAATTAGCCAGAGTTATCCAATAAGTTTTAACTAAGGAAAGTTCAAAGTGAAATATCAACTTATCCTCGATATAGCATTTTCATATGAACCGTGTGATATTAAATTTTGTGTGCGGGAGACATATATCGTCATTCATGTGGGGGATTGTTAGGGTTCTCAAAAAAATTGGTGAATGAGATATGTCCCACATCGCCAAAAATATGTTAATTTTATGGTTTATATAGTATACTCTTAACCCCTATATTGGCCCTTAGGGTCAGGTAATTTTGTGTGAGGGGGAAAACCTATATGGCCATGGACTAACGCATGCGTGCACGCCGTCGCCCGCCCATTCGTCCGACCGAAACGGCTCGGGTGCGGGTGCAATAAGAGTGGACCGTGTTATATTTTGCTGTACAGAAGCGAACGGTTTTCTACCATTTAAATTCAAAAAGAAGCGACTGCTGGATTGGACGCGACTGTTGCAGGCTGCAAAAGTTTCTGACCGTTGCAAAACGAAGAGGCGCGACTGTTTCGAATAGCAACAGTTTTCGACCGTTGCAAACGAAGAGACGCGACTGTTGCGAACAACAACAATTTTCGGCCGTTGGAAAACAAAGAGGCGCGACTGTTGCGAACAATAACGCTTTTTGGCGTTGCAAATGAAGGGATGCTACTTTTCTCAATCGGCATAGCCATTGGGAATTCGGCTATAAATAAGGAGGAAAGCTGATCACTTTCCTCACTCAATTAATTCCGAATTTTTTCTTCTTTCTCTTCGTTTCTTAATATCTACAATTCATGCGGTTTTGCATATCACACAGAAGATCATATACAGCACAATCTTGAGCAGATCACGTCTATTGTATCTTGAAAGACTTTTAATAGAGTCTTAAGAAAATTGTTACGATAAGCCTTAGACGTAATTTACTTCTTCAACCGGTTAGATTTATATATATATATATATATATATATATATATATATATATATATAGTTTTCTTTCTACATTGTACTATTTCATTGAATAGTATAGCATTTCATTTAGCATTATAGTTATTGTTGTTATAGTTGTTAGTTTGTTGTTGTAATTATTTCCAACATACTTACTATTAAAATAACTAATACAGATTTCAAAGTAGTGGAAATCTAAGTTGTAAACTTGTGAGACAAGTTTATTATTAATTAGTCTCAGTTTTGGTATACTAGACGTACAATACATTAATCATTGTCCTACATATATGAATTGTTTTTCTTATTTGGGTTGAACCGATGGTTTATATTTTGAATCGAAAATGTGACAGACATATAACCGATTACTTGGAGAAAATATATATAAGAAAAAAAAACTGAATTAATTGGACTAGAATTAATGGGTGGGTGAAACTAATAAGATTTGCAAAATACGTTCATGCTAATGATAGACTATATATTTTTAAAATGTCAATAGCCAATAAATTAAGAACATAAATAATGATCCACCCTCACTTCCACAACGGCAAAGGAAATATTATGCTTTTGCCTTCCAAAAGAAAAACAAAAATGAATTAGCTGTCCAAGTAACTGTGTGAAAGTATAAAATTAATTCAAATGCTAGTTGTCAACAAAGGTAGTTTTAATAACATGGAAAGATGGTTGAGAGCTAATTTGAACGTTTCCCATTCGGCGAAGCAAAGCAAAATCAGTTTAAATATTTTACAAAAACATCCCTGCGTCTTCTCCGCGTTCCTAAATCATGTCATCCTGGATTAAAATAGGATACTGCTCTTTACCAGTTATTTCTATGATATTTATACCCAAAAAATATCAACACTCTTTAAAATTTCCATTTAATTTATTCTTTATTTTAATTTGATTTCGGAATAAATGTCTACACCGTCGCCGACGTCTCCTCCATCACCATCAGCTCCTCCTCCGTCAAACGCCACGTCGCCTCCTCCTTCTTCTTCACCACCGTCAAATTCCACTTCACCTCCTCCCGCTTCCCCTCCTCCGTCAACTCCGTCAGCGCCTCCGCCATCTACTCCATCAATTCCCTCAGCTCCACCGCCTTCTACCCCGTCAACTCCTTCAGCTCCGCCGCCATCTACCCCATCGATTCCTTCTGCTCCACCACCGTCAACTCCATCTAAACCTTCACCGCCCCCGTCATCTACTCCATCCACTCCGTCGGCGCCACCACCGTCTACTCCCTCCACTCCGTCGACGCCACCGCATTCGGTTCCGCCAACTAGAAAATCCCCACCCGTACCTCCGCCTTCCAATTCTACGACTCCATCAGCTCCGTCTCCACCCGCTCCACGTGGAGGATCGCCGCCATCTGCATCTAAGGACAGTTCTAAGGTTTCAATATCAACTGGTGCGGTTGCTGGGATTGCAATTGGGGCTGCAGCTATTTTGGCGGTTTTGTGTTTTCTTTTTGTTTGTTGTAGAAAGAAGAAGAGGAGGAGAGCTGCTTCTCCGCCCCTTGGTTATTATGGTGGTGGGACGCCACCTATGCCACATCAGAAAGGTATGTATTGTTTTTAATATTTTTCCGTTTGTATATTTGCAATGCGAAGAATTACTCCAGAAACCACTTGTCAGTTTCACTTGTTTTATCATCTCCAGCAGGACTAATTTACTAGAAAATGGGAAACCTTCCACTTTTTTTCATTCCTCAAGCTTCGATTTGAGTATGAAAAAGAAGAAAAATTGGGAGTTCCTCTCCTTTTATTTTTCGAGCGCGAGTTATAAACGATATTCTGAAAACCGGTTTTCAGAAAACCGTTTAAGAAGAAAATAGGTTTTTTTAAATCTATGTTACTCTATTAACGGTTTTGTGAACACTTATAGAGATTATTTAAAAAAAAAAAAAAGAAGAAGGGACAATTCATGATATTCATCCCATTTGCTGTTGCAAGAGTGGGAGGAATTCACGTTTTATCTTTCTCCTCTTCTTAAAAGTCGCCCTTTTGGAGATGCACTTATAATTTTGAGATTTCTTACTTGGCACCATCCAATTTCTAAAAATTGATTGCATTTGATATGGATCTGACTATCAAAAGTTTAGAATTGGGAACACTAAACCTAATTGAATTTATTCCGTTTGGCCTGTACAGTACAATTTTGAAATCTTATTGTTATATTTAGTGATTCTGCTTTGCATTTTAACATATTATGTGGTCAAAGTCATTTTTTATACTTTGCTTCTTAAATATCGTGTGCATGCATTTGTCCTGGGCACGCATTTAGATAAATTAACAGTACTTGCACAGTTGTACCACACTGTCAATGTTATCTTAGTGCTTTGATATACTCGGGAACTATTTGTGGGTATGATAATTGCTATTTCGGAACCTTTTGGAGCACATGATATATTCTGTGTACTTGCACAAAAGTTCTGAGGTATAAAGCCGGATTGTTGGCTGTGTATTTGTAGATGATCGGTATGGCACACAACCCCAACATTGGCAGCATAATGCTCCACTACCACCAGCAGCTGATCATCTAATGAAATTGCCACCTCAATCTCCAGTACCTCCTTATGCTTCCCGCCCGCCACAATTTCCTCCTCCACCACCTCCAAATTTTAGTAGCGGGTCTGGGTCTGGGTCTTATCAATCAGGATCCGAACCATTACCTCCATTGAACCCTAAATATACTCCTGGCTATGCAAAGAGCACTTTCACATATGAAGAATTGGCGATAGCTACAAATGGGTTTTCCGACTATAATCTTCTTGGGCAAGGTGGATTTGGATATGTGCACAAAGGAGTACTTCCAAACGGTAAAGAAGTGGCTATCAAGCAGTTGAAAGCCGGAAGCGGACAAGGGGAGCGTGAGTTTCAAGCAGAGGTTGAAATTATCAGTCGAGTGCATCATAGGCATTTGGTTTCTTTAGTTGGCTATTGCATTTCAGGAGATCATAGATTGCTTGTCTATGAATATGTTCCTAATAAAACCCTTGAGTTCCATTTGCATGGTAAGTTTTATTAATCCCTAGACTTTTATATATTCAGCATTCGCTTTATTTCTCATCGATATGTTGTTTTTGACCTAAAAGACTTCAGAAAAAAAAAAAAAAAAAAAAACTCAGGTGACTTTTTGTATTGGTTAAAAGTTTATATTGTGATCCCTGTTACTGAAACACTCTCAATTATTACAAAGATTATGAGTCAAATTTGGTTGAGACATAAGCAAATATATATTTTTAACATGAGATATACATTTCAGTGTACCTTCCCTGCTTCTTTTAATAGTTATATCCTAAATCCATTGCAACTGATAAATTTGTTTCGTTTGAATCTTCTATTTGAATATTCATTTACACAGGAAAAGATGTTCCACCTATGGATTGGCCAACGCGGTTAAAAATTGCTTTGGGTTCTGCCAAGGGGTTGGCATATCTCCATGAAGATTGTGAGTTTTACTAAGGTTCACATCTTTCAAATTAACTTTTTTTGGTATAGATTGTAACTGAGTATTTTTAACAATATATCTTCTCTCTGTGAAGGTCATCCCAAAATTATTCATCGTGATATTAAAGCAGCAAATATTCTTCTTGAGATGAACTTTGAGGCTAAGGTAGGCCTCTCATATTGTACTTCGATTATTCAATATATCAAATCTGGATTTAGTAAAACTAGTGCACTCTAAACAATAAATTTTTGCTCTGGTTATAGGTTGCAGATTTTGGCCTTGCAAAGTTCACTGTTGAAAATAACACCCATGTTTCTACACGAGTCATGGGAACATTTGGGTAAGTCCCGCTCCCTTTTCGGTACGCAGAGCATTTATATATGGTAGAATATGGGATCCTTTTTCTGTTTCGCATACAAATTTAAATATCTTAACATACTCTATATTCAATAATAGGTATAGTTGTACTGAGCTGAAAATAATCAGAATAAATTCGAGGAAGATCATATTGGATTGATGGAAGAAAATGCACATAAATAAAGATGTTACATATACAAAATTTGAACTTGATCTTATTGTATTCAATAATCTGTTTATAGATTATAATCCGAAGATCAGACATTGAATCTTGTTTGTGTTTTATAACATAGATGCTAATGTTGTAATCCTTGCATGCAAAACAATAGTAATTCAATGAATATGAATCTTCTCCATACATTATTTATCTCATGTGCAGTCCATGGTCATTGAGTGGAAATAAAAAGCTACTCATTTGCACATATCATGCACAGACTATACATCAAATTATTGAGATAATTCCTGCAAAATAAAGGTCTTTGATTGTTTTCTTTGTCTAATAAATTGAACAGGTATCTGGCACCAGAATATGCATCCTCTGGTAAACTAAGTGATAAATCAGATGTCTTTTCATTTGGAGTCATGCTTTTGGAGCTGATTACTGGAAAGCGACCAGTTGATGCAACCCAAACTTATACAGATGATAGTTTGGTCGATTGGGTTCGTCTCAACACAGCTTATCATGTTTCACAAGCTAAATCAATAGTATTCAAAAATTTACAGTTGGCGTGTTATGTATTGTAGGCAAGACCATTGCTGCAGAAGGCTATGGAGCATGATGATTATGATGAGCTCATTGACAGAAGGCTAGGAGATAAATACAACCATGACGAAATGGCACGGATGGTTGCATGTGCTGCATCTTGTGTACGTCACTCTGCACGACGCAGGCCAAAGATGAGTCAGGTAACTGTACTTTTCGCTTTACACCTTATTTTTACGCTCTCTGTTGATTTAGCCGAAGTAGGAAAATTCATGCTTAGATTGAACTAAGTCTTAAACAAATGCCATTTGACCAGTTTTGAAGAAGGATCCTATTTTCTAGCCTTATTTTTTTTTTTTTTGCGTCTACCCTTGCTTCCCTGACCTTGTTCTTTTGGACGTCATAGCACAGTTCTTTGAAGAATGATTCAAGGATAAGTTATGGGTTAGTTATGAAGCTGTGGTGTTTTTATATTTAAAGTCAGAGCAGTTGCAAGATGTATATTTGAATACCGGATTAATCTGACGGTGTGTGTAAATTTCCAAAGAAGCATGAACTGAATTCACAACACAGTGCTTTTGTTATGTATAACATCATTGTTTGTTTGTATGAATATGGACTTTTATATGAACAGGTAGTACGTGCCTTAGAGGGACATGTTTCTCTAGAAGCTCTGAACGAAGGCATCAGACCTGGTCATAGCGCAGCTGATGGCTCTACATATGGAAGCTCTGATTATGACACCATGCAATATAATGAAGACTTGAAGAAATTCAGAAACATTGCACTAGTTAGTAGAGATTTCACGAGCAGTGAATATAGTGTGCCAACCAGCGAGTATGGCCAAATCCAATCTGCTTCAAGTGGGGAAGATAAACAAGCGAGAGAAATTGGGAAAGAGAAGAAAAATGATTATAGTAGCTGATATGAATTGTAAAGAGTTTTTACCTATTCCAAACACTGGATTAGTGGGGAATTTTTTAAAAATAGGTTTTGAACAGTGGAGTTTTGTGGGTTTATTTAATTAGGAAATATTCTGTTTGGTTTATGAAAAAGATAAAAGGGAATTTGTTTTATTCTGGTTGATTAGAATTTTTTCTTTTGAATGGTTTGTGTGGCTTTTAGAAAGATTCGTGCATTAGAATGTCATAATATTCTTGATAGATAGAGTACGAATGTGATATCAATTTTAATTACACGTGGTATTTAAATCAAAAATGACACAAACACTCAAAAAATTAAGTGGATAAATAGAAGTGCAGTAAATTTAAACGAAAACGAGTAGAAAAGAACACACAGCAATTTATGGTCGTTCGGTTAATATTGATCTACTGCAACTTACTAATTTTATTGATTATTTTTGCTGATTACAGACAGAGTTCTTATGGATCGATATATATTCGATAGTTGTTGGGCGAATTCTCACCCAGAAGACCTCGAGACCAAGAGGCGCCAACCTCACTTGTATTCACATCCTACCCTTCACCAGCAAAGCCAAGGGACCATTTGGAAGCCCAACCTATAGGCCATTCGCAATCCCCAGTGCACAAGCCCATTCGGCAGAGAAATGGAGCCTCGTTCGGCAATGCATGTCCCAAGCATAGAAGCACATTCGGCAGGAGTCCATTCGGCAGATCTTATGTCCCATTCGGCATATCCTAGTTCTCATTCGGCGCGACCCATTCGGTAGCCAAGAGGAAGCTTCATCCGGTCAAACTCCTACCGGACCAACCCCATCTCCGGTCCACCATACCACTCCTACTACCGGACCAGGGTCCTACCGGTCCATGCGCCACTTCCCTACCAGTCCAACCTATGGCCGAACCAACTATTCTCCCACACATCACCTTATGCCGAACCAACAGCCAACCATGCTACCGAACCAGAGTGATGGGAAGCCATCACCGGACCAAACCTACCACCGAACCAATACATCACGCCAAACCAAAGCCTCTCCACTTCATCTCCATGCACGGCCGAATGAAGCTCCGCCGAACCAGATGACTACCAGGCCAGATTGCTTCAGCCCAGGCCCGCTGGCAGCTACATACATCCAAGACCCCTGCCCCCTACCTCACTCTATAAATAGAGGGGCAGGGGTACAACAATGGCAGACAAGTTTGAGAGCTCAAGCAGGGAAGGAACTTTCAAACTACTTTCATACACTTGTATACAAAGCATTGTACTTGTAATCTGGAAGAAGAAAGATAATAACATATAAAGTGGACGTAGGCACATTCTGGCCGAACCACTATAAATCTGCGTGTCTTTTACATTTCAGCCCTTACTTTTCTCATATTTACATACTCATCTAAAATCATTGAAAATCACACATACTCAACTAAAATAATACGACTTGGAGGTGTTTGTCCATTTTTTGTGCAAACATTTTTGGTGCTTTCACTGAGAGTTGAACTCAGGCTTCATCTTCTCCCACTCAACCTTTTTCCTAACGACATCACTCGTTGCTTAGAAATCATGCCTTCCAAACAGAGAAGGGATGTTAACAAAGGAAAAAACATCGCAACTAGCAGCCTTCCAGATCCAGCAATCACAGATCAGCCCACTTCAACAGCAGTACCAGATGAAAATCAGGAAAATCCAACTGGTCCCGCAACGGAACAACCAATCACTAGGGCAGATCTGGACAGGGTTGTGGCTGAAGTAACTAACCGCTTCACATCCCAACAAGAAACTTTGGTGGACCAACTCATGACACGCTTAAGGGACGCTGAAGAGTCCAACCGCAACACTGAATCATGGGGTGAATCCCAATCCGGAGGATCCCGGAGGCAACAAAGGTCTTCACTCTTCGAACAAGCTATCAACAGGAAAAACGATGATAGGGGCCGCGCCCGGACTCAGCCCGAACTCCGACTCGGGGAAGCCCTTGGAACCGAACCTAGCGGGGGAGGCACCAGGCGAGGGTCGGATGTAGCTGAGCCAGTCATGCCACCTAATCATAGAAACCCCGCTGAACGGAGCCGAGCTAGAACCCAGCCCGAAGTTGACCCCATGGATGTGCTCGAAACAGAACCCCACAGGGGAAGATCAAGGCAGGGGGCAACTGTAGCTGGTCCTAGCGTGCATCCAAGCAGCCAAAGACAACCACTGGATAATGCTAGAGGTGATAGACTGTACCATCCCTACAGGTCATCTGGGCGAGATAGATCCCGCAGGGAAGAACCGAGCTCATTTTTGTCCGCTCCAAGTTCTGACGAGCGGATGGCACGATTATTCAGAGAATGTGTCCAACGGGAGCAAAGGGACCGAGGAATAGGCGCTAGGGTCACCAGTCCCTTTACCCGAAATATCGAAACTGCCATCACTCCCCGGGAATGGAAAATGCCAACCATGGAACCTTACAAAGGAACTTCCGACCCCATCGTACACCTGCAGAGATACACCCAGCATATGCTCATGAGTGGAGCAACAGAAGGAGTATTATGTAAATGCTTTCCGCTATTCCTATCAGATCTAGCTACCTCCTGGTTCTGCCATCTACCCCAAGGATCCATCAACTCATGGGAGATGTTAAAAGAAAGGTTTATTAGCCAGTTCCGCATCCATGTGGAACAACCCAGGGATGCTTATTCTCTATCCAATGTCAAACAGAAAACCGGAGAGACGCTACAACAATATCTAACACGGTTCAACGCCGCAGCGGCAGCAGTTCAAGATGCCGATGAAAAACTCACTCTAATGGCCCTCTGTAGTGGTGTGCATCCAGACACCAAGTTTGCCAGAAGATTAACTAAGGAAAAACCACTTACCTTGCCTGATTTCTTCCATGAAGCTGGAAAGTATATGAGACTTGAAGACGCTGCTACGGAGAGGCAGCCAGGGCAACAAGGCAAGATAATTCAGGACAAGGTTCCCACTGCAGCTAAGGACGCTCGAAGAAATGAACCTAGAGACAATGCTGGGGGCAGAAAGGGTGAGAAGCGCCAATATCGACCAGGGCCAAGATTTGACTCCTACACTCCTTTGAATGAAACAATCGAAAACATCTACCTAGCCACTCAGGGCGAACTCGGATACAAGCGCCCCCCGCACAAGAAAGAATCAGATAACGCACTCAAGTCCGGAAAGTTCTGTCGCTTCCACGAATCCCACGGACATGACACCAATGAATGCCACCATCTTCGGGACTTGATCGAAGAACACATTAGAAGAAGAAGACTGGAACGTTATGTGAAAAGTCAGGACAGGACTCCAACTCCTGCCAATGAGAACTCAAAGCAACCCCTCCCAGAAGTAGGCGGAGGGAGTCGCAACAATCACAACACCAGTGGCTCTAGTCAAGAGAAGATAGTAGTCCTTACCATCTCAGGAGGACCACACATTGCCGACAGAAGTTGGGCAGAGATGGAAAGGTACGGCAAGTCGCTTAGAAATGCCGAAGGATATGTTAACTCCATTACGGAGGAACGCCACCCGAAACGAAAAGAAAACGACGACATCATATTCAGTAGGCGTGATTTGGAAGGAAGACAGTACCCACATATGGATCCTATGGTCATCTCTGCCTGGTTCGGTCCAGCTAAAGTTTTTCGGATTCTAATAGACACAGGAAGCTCCGTTAATATCCTGTTCAAACATGCTTTCGACAAAATGAAGTTATCAATGAAGGATGTATCCCCCTGTGACAAACCACTGCACGGTTTCACTGGAGATGCAAAAATACCCCTCGGGCAACTTGACCTCTTCGTCGAAATAGGAAGTCATCCCCGCTCCGTTGTGCGAAAACAAACGTTCGTACTAATAGAAAACCACTCGGCTTACAACGCTTTCTTGGGAAGACCAGCCTTGTCTGACTTTCAGATTGTATTAGCCCCCTGGTGCCTGAAAATGAAATTTCCAACAGACAACGGAATAGGAGAAGTAGAAGGAGATCAAGACGCTGCCCGAGACTGCTATGTAACTGAGCTTCGCAACAACCGCAGAAAGAATAAAGGAAAAGATGCAGAGACTACTCTCTGCATGAAAAGCTTGGAGGCATAGCAACTAAAGAAAGCCCCTCCTCTTCGATACACAAGCGATCCCTTCAATGAACTAGACCCCCGGGATAAAGAGGAGGAGGCTACCGCCGAGCCTGCAGAGGCTATGGAATTCGTATCTGTAGATAAGCACGATTCAAGTAAACTATTAAAAATCGGATCTCAGCTGAAAACGGAATTAAAGGGTCAACTCATTGACTTTCTCCGCCACAATTTAGATGTATTTGCGTGGACCCACGCCGATATGACAGGAATCTCTCCAGACGTAGCGTGCCACATGTTGAACATCGATCCCACCAAGGTACCAGTAAAGCAGAAAAAGAGGAGCATGGGGGCAGAGCGATCAGCAGCCCTTGATGAGGAAGTAAAAAATCTACTTGCTAATGACTTCATACGGGAAGCCATCTACCCAGAATGGATCGCTAACCCAGTGCTAGTAAAAAAGGCCAATGGAAAGTGGCGAACATGTATTGACTTCTCCAATCTGAATGACGCTTGCCCGAAAGACTGCTTCCCACTTCCCCGAATTGACCAACTCGTGGACAGCACAGCTGGGCACGAACTCCTATCTTTTATGGATGCATACTCCGGATATAACCAGATCCCCATGCACGCTCCCGATCAGGACCACACTAGCTTCATCACCGACCGCGGATTATATTGTTACAAAGTCATGCCTTTTGGACTCAAAAATGCTGGAGCTACCTATCAACGCCTCGTCAACAAAATGTTCGCAGAACTGATAGGACGTACTATGGAAGTATATGTGGATGACATGTTGGTGAAGTCCAGGAAAGCCAACGACCATGTAAGCCATCTGGACGATATGTTTCGGGTACTTCGCCAATATGGAATGAAGCTGAATCCTCTAAAGTGCTCCTTCGGAGTATCATCGGGAAAATTCTTAGGATTCATCGTCCACGCCAGAGGAATCGAAGCAAACCCTGAACAAATCCGAGCTTTAAAAGAAATAAGGATACCTTCCACTCGAAAAGAAATGCAGAGCCTAAACGGAAAGGTGGCCGCCCTAAGCAGATTCATTTCCAAGGCAACTGACAAGTGTGTCCCTTTCTTCGAAGCACTCAAGAAAGACAAAGGGAGGTTCGAGTGGACCGACGAATGCTTAAAAGCCTTCCTCAACCTAATCGAACACCTTCAGAGACCACCAGTACTCTCAACTCCAAATGAAGGTGAAGTGTTATACCTATACCTCGCTGTATCATCTCATGCTCTAAGCGCCGCCTTGGTAAGAGAAGAAGACCGCACACAACGTCCGGTTTACTTTGTAAGCAAGAGATTTATGGGGGCAGAAGCCAGATATCCTAAACTTGAGAAGTTAGCATATTGTTTATTGATCGCGTCAAGGAAACTGCGACACTACTTCCAGTCTCACTCCATCAGGGTTCTAACCGATCAACCACTAAGACAAGTGCTCCATCGTCCTGACACTTCTGGGCGACTCCTCAAATGGTGCATCGAACTAAGTCAGTATGATATCACCTACCATCCCCGCACCGCTATCAAAGGACAAGCCATGGCTGATTTCATTGCCGAATTCACTACCAACGAAGGCAAGGAACAATCCGAAGTAGCAAAAAACATCAAGTGGAACCTCTTTGTAGACGGAGCATCGAACGAACAAGGCTCGGGGGCAGGTATTGTGATCGTCACCCCCAGGGGAAGAAAGTTGTACTATGCATTAAGATTGGAGTTCACGGCCACTAACAACGATGCTGAATATGAAGCAGTAATAGCGGGATTGGAACTGGCCCTAGAAATTGGGATCAATTCCTTATGTATTCATAGTGATTCTCAGCTTATCGTAAACCAGGTACTAGGAGAATTCCAGACTCGAGGAGAACGGCTCACAGCATACCTAAAGAAAACCAGACTGCTGCTCGATCGATTGGACCATTATCTAATCAAACACATTCCTCGAGAAGAAAACCAAGAGGCAGATGAACTTGCAAAGCAAGCTAGTATGAAGGACAGCACCATTCCCGGAGCACTAGTAATCTCAAGGCAGCTAGCCCCGAGTTTCGAACAAGCGAATCTGATAACTGCAATCGAAGAAGGAACCTGGATGACTCCTATCCGGAAATATTTGCAAGATGGCATACTACCCGACAGGCGTGACGAAGCCAAGAAGATCTTGAGGAAAGTTCCCCACTACACAATGCAAGAAGGCATCCTCTACCGGCGTGGCTTCTCTAGCCCCCTATTAAGATGCGTCGCCGGAAGGGAAGCCAAGGAGATATTAACAAACATCCATCAGGGAGGATGCGGAGATCACACTGGAGGACAGACTTTGGCAAGAAAGATACTCCGATATGGATATTACTGGCCCACACTAAACAAAGATGCCCTAGACTTCGTTAAGAAATGCGACAGATGTCAGAAGTTCGCCAAGATCCCTCGACTACCCACAAACGAAATTACTCAAATGACCAGCCCTTGGCCCTTTGCCGTATGGGGAATTGACTTAATTGGCGGACTGCCAACGGGCCGAGGCGGAGCCAAATATGCTATAGTGGCAGTCGATTATTTCACCAAATGGGTGGAAGCGGAACCTTTAAATAAAATATCTTCAGCAAAAGTTATCAACTTCTTGATCAAAAACATTCTGTGCAGGTATGGAGTCCCCCTCAAGATCGTATCAGACAACGGACTCCAATTTGACAGCGAAGAATTTGCCGACTGGTGCCAAGAGCATGGAATTCATAAAAGCTTCTCATCAGTAGCTTACCCTCAGGCAAACGGACAAGTTGAAGCTGTCAACAAAATTCTCAAAACCCTAATCAAGAAGAAACTTGAAAAGTCAAAAGGCGCTTGGGTGGACGAACTTCCTACGGCACTATGGGCATACCGCACATCTTTCAGAACATCAACGGGACATACTCCTTTCTCTTTGGCATATGGATCGGAGGCAATGCTCCCAGTTGAGACTATTGTGCCTTCCCACCGTAGGATCCACTACAACCCAGAAGAAAACGAAGAACTCCTCCTCATGTCTTTGGATCTGATTGAGGAAAGGAGAAACGATGCAGCACTCAAAGCAGCAGCTCACAAACAAAAAGTGGCAGCACTATACAATTCCAAAGTCAAGCATCGCAGCTTACAAGAAGGAGATCTTGTCCTCAGGCGAATCTTTCCGCGCCCCGGGGCACTGGACCCCATCTGGGACGGACCATATGTAATTCACAAAGATCTCCACAACGGAGCTTACATTTTGTCAACAGTGGACGGAGAGGTGTTCCAGAGGGCATGGAACATCCGACACCTCCGTCGATACTTTTCTTAACTTGTACTGCCCATATGAAGTGAATTAACAAAGAGAACCAGTGGACGTAGGCATTTTCGTGCCGAACCACTTTAAAAAATCTTGTCTCTTTTTAACTTGTTCCTTTATGTCTTGGCTACTTGTTAAGTTTTATCCCTTTCTGTTGAACAAAATTCTATGGCATCTTCACTCAAGACGCACCGCGGCCTCATCTGGACTAGGCCTAACAGGTACGCTACGATTCTATGCACTCGCCAATGAGACTCTTTTGCCCCGGCATCCCTCTGCTGCGGGTTAACTCATTGCGCGCCTGCCCTCAAAGCCAACTGTAATGAGCCGATTATAAGTCATCATAAAGGCCGACTATAGCCGATGGCAGCTCATTACGGCGTTCGGCTCGTCGGTAACTGTGAACCTACTTTAAGCCCCAACATAAGGTGTGGCCAGCCAGGGGTAGTTCACGGCCAACGGCACCCACGCTAGCCGGCCACGGTAAATCGAATAATACCCACGATTACGGACCATAATGGTTCGGGTAGTTACCGTGCGCGATCTCGGCTCCGATGTGTCTTAAGTGCGGCTGTGGTAAAAAAGAAAACTCCCCGCGGAGGCGTAAGATGGGTGACAAATGTCTCCAAGACCCACAGCTAGGGAAAGTGACTACAAAACCCGTTTGCCACGAACTTAAGCACATCGACGGCCTTCCGTGACTGGAAGTTTTACTTTTACTATATTTCCATTTCATTTAAATATTTTTCTCCTATCCTGTATAACAAACTCTAAAGTACAGGAAACCAAATAGGAAGCATTCACTCATGAGGCTCTAAGCCTGCATGCTGGGTAGCAGGGCGCTCTGCTATACCCGTGAACAGTTACACAAGACACTCAAAGCTACCGCCTGCGAATAAAACATAAAGGGCGGTACTCTCTTCTCTTGTACATAAATGCGTAACTATAACTTATTCATACACTGACATTGCAAAACGTGAAATTATATTTCAAGCAAAAACTTAACATCAAACACAAGTGGAATCACAGGCATATACATAATTATACTTCTCACACAGCACATAAAGATAGCAACAACATTTGAACATGACAAAATCAACTTATATTATAAGATCACACGAAGTTATTCTTTGCAAATAATTTTATTACAGTTGCATATCAAAGACTAACATGAACAGTGATAAAAAAGAAACAAAAAGATGGCAGATGCATCCACACTCCATCACCAACTCCCCCAGCCTACTTAGCCGCAGGATCGGAGCCCCCAGCATGTGGATCTGAAGTCCCACCTGTCCAGATCAGAAGAGGAATTCATTAAACGAACGATCAAGTTATGAAAACACGAAAAGAAAAGAAAGGGAAAAGAATAACTCACCAGCATCCGCCGCTTGATCCTCATCATCCAACTGCACGCCCGCTTCCTCTGCAGCGAGTAGCCGCATCCCCTCCTTCACCGCCGCTTGCTCCTCCTTTGAGAACTGAGCAGTAACCGCACTCAAGTTGAAAGCCTCTCCGCCTTCCTTACCCGCATTCACCCTGGCCTCCTCTAAAGCCTGGAGATACACCTTGGCCATGACCCGAGGGTAATCGTCCATCCAAGACAAGCCGCCCTCCTTCCAAGTGTGGAAGTACATATCCTGCAACATCTCATCCATCATCCCCTCGTTTTCCTCAAACTCCCTCACCCGGGCCTCGGAAGCTTGCAACTTGGTGATGGCGACGTCCCTCTCTGATTGGTATCTCAAGCAGTCAGCCTGGAGTGACCTTCTCATTTCCTCTTCCTTCAACTTGAGGGACCTCCTCATCTCCTCCATCTCCTCCTTCAACTCGGCCTGAGCCATCTCCGCAGCCTCGAGCCTCCCTGACAACTCCTCTACCCGCTCGAGATCCGCATTTCGAACCTCATCCACCGTTGTAATAGCCATGTTAATCCGCTCCCTGCAGGTGACCTCCATTTTCCGTAACTCCGCCCTACTTGCCTTCTCCATGGTCTCTTTCAGACGCTGGGAAGCTTCCTCATGCTGGGAGATCTGGATGGCTTGGTCGGCAAGCTGCTTGGCCTGATCGGCAACCTTTAGCCTTAACCGAATGTTAGCACTCCCAATCTCCTCCCCGGCCTTGACCAATCGAGCATGATGCTCCATTAACTTCTTAGTCTCTTCGGCCACCCGATCAATATTAGCCTTGGCCTCGTCCCCCATGGTGACTACCCGTGTAGTAAGTAAATCAAGATCTAAAGATTTGGCCTCGTCCAGCACTCTTACCATGGGGTTGCGGGGAAGTAGGTGCTCGCCCGTGGTCTCATCGAATGAAATGTCCCGAAAACTTGGGTCTAAATCAGGATGGCCGGCAAAAGGGTCACGAGGCACGGGGCGAGGCACATCGGGACGCCTTATATGAATGACAGTAGAACTCTTGGAAGGAGGAGGAGGGGGGCAGGGCTCCGTGCTCTCCTCCGTAGTATCACAAGGAGGCTGAGTAGGGGGAGACAGAGTAGGAAGCTGCGAAGCAGAAGAAGACTCAAATAAGGAACGGCTCCGCTTCCTTTTCTGAATGCCCTCTTCGATGACCCCAAGAAGAGGGCGGTACTTGACTACGTCCCCAGTGCGATCAGTAGAAGGTTTCGCGGAAGCCCTCCTCGACTTAAATTGTTCAAGGCGGTGTCGAACATCCGACGTTTTACCCGCCTGGCCTGCCCCTGGAATAAAGAACAAGTGTTACGAACATACAATAATCCGCAATTCAAAAAATGTGCTAAGTTAAAAAGAAAGAAAAGTGAGGAGACACATCTGTTATACAAACCCGGCGGAGGAGTGGGATACTGCAATAAGTCCTGGATCTCATTCCAGGACGGAAGTGAACCGTAAAAAATTTCTAAGTCCTTATCGAAAATAGAATCGGCAGAAGACAAAAGTTCACCTTGCATCGCCGGGGTCACCCTAGCTGAGGAACCCTTAGAGGATGGGTCAGTGCTAACCACAGCTTTGCCGGTTTCCTCTGCCTTCTCCGTTTCCTTCTCTGTTTCCGACTCCCCCTCTGACTCCCCGAAGGCCCGACGGAGAGCCTCATCCAGTTCGAGGTCCTGCTCAGAGGTTAGAGCAGCAACACCGCTACCACCCTGACCATCGCCATCTCCTCCACCCTCCGACCCTTCTCCAACTTCACCTCCTTCCTCCTCTTCTACACCTTCCTCCTCCGGGACATCCGGGCAAGTACTTGGAGAAGGGCCATCGGACTCCTTGAGCTTCTTGCCTCCTACGACTGGACGTTGTGCAAAGGGCTTCCTCTTGCCACCCTTCGCTGTCACCCCACCTTTAGGCTGGGCAGCCTTCTCTTCTGCCGTGTCCCTCTGTTTGACTACGGACTGATGTGGGAGGATCAAATTATACGACAAGAGCCTGGCATTCCTAATCAGATAAGCAGCCGATCTGTCTCTCCCGGAAATAGCTTCAATTTCTGCTGCCATCCGAACCAAGCGATCATCTTCCACAACCGCAAAACCACCTGTCGCTAGCAAGAAATAAAAGCGCATAAGAGAGTGAATTACAACCAAGACAGGAATTATGAGTAGAGTTTTTACTTACATCCGGAGGTAAATCGGCAAATAGAGACGGAGTCATCCCTGACAAAGAACCATTCCTTCTTGAACATGCTATACTTCGAGTATAAATCCAAAACAGGCTTGAAGGAAACGGCTGACTCCAAGCTAATATATGGGGACCCCTTCCTGTACCCCCTCAGATTGTACAGATATCGTATTTCCCGGTTGGAGGGGGCGCGCCCATATCTCTTCTGGAAGATAGCATATAAGCATACCAGAATGGCATAAGAGTTGGGCTGAAGCTGGAATGGAGCCACCTTCAGATAAGTGACGAAGCTTAGTATCCAGGCGTTGATTGGAGGAATAGCCCCGCACATGCAATGGTACCGGCTATAAGCGAAGTACCCCTCAGGGGGATCATATGGCATGACCCCCTCCCCCGGTAACAGCATAAGAGCCCTGTCTATCCCAAAGGAACGGGATATAACGTCAAGTTGCTCCTCCTTTAGGGAGCTAGGAAAGCAGTCGGGAGGGGAGACCAGAAGTTCCTGTGGACCATGTCCGTCCACCAACGACCTCGGAACAGGTCGATGTTGCCCAGATCCTGGTTGGGCTGGGGGCAGAGAAGAAGACTCTCCTCCATCATTGGATTTCCGTCTGTCTGATCGTGTTTCCGCCTTGCGAGACATTTATCTGCATACACAAAAGTGAAAAACATGATGTTAGAACAAGAATACAAGCAAGCATACATAAGTCCAGAGTTCCACCCAAAGACCGAATACAAAGTTCATTCAGCACTAGGGTCTTATGCTCATTCGGCACTAGGGACTTAAGTTCATTCGGCAATGGGGTCATAAGTCCATTCGGCACTAAAAAACACATCCGGTATACATATCATTCGGTAAAACAAAACCCTTCGTGTGCATTCGGCAATCATATTCATTCGGTGATAAAAAACCATTCGGCAAAAGAATATATACCTAATTCGGTATAAGCTTGGTTCGGCAGAAGTTTGGTTCGGCTAAAAATTGATTCGGCTCTCTTTGGTTCGGTAAGGGAAAACTAAGGGGGGTAGCCTCTATATATAGGCAAACTCAGGATTGCCGAACCAGCTGGTTCGGCCTACCGGACCAACATACCGGACCAGCGTACCGGTCCAACCAACAACCGAATAAAACTGTCTCTACCAGCAGAAACCAGAAACAGGGGGCACGCAGGCGCTTCACTCAGATAAGTACCGAACGCTAGAACTAACTAATAAAATAAGATTATGATAACGGTGAATAAGTCGTAAAATCCTCACCGACGTGGATTAAATCGTTTACACGTGTACGCGACCTCGAATGGTCCATAGGCACGCTCTGAATGGTTGTTAACCCTACCATCGTGGGAATTTACACTTTGACACGTCTTTTTAAACTCATAGGTGAGACGGATAGTTGACTCTGATAATTACGAAATGGCTAAGCTACTTACACATGTACGGGATCGCGAACGATCCCTAGGCATGCTCTGAGCTGGCGATAAACCACCTTGACAAACGATCCAGGGACCCACTCTAACGTGAACCTGGCATCGATAATGCTAAGCCCCCTCGGGGCACACTAACTCGCCTCGAACGGCGCAATACACTTCATCCCAGACATTTCGATCACGAACGGCCATCGTTTGAAATCATACTAAAACTGTAAATTCCTTCGCAGGACATCAACAGGATACGAGCATCCAGCCCATGGCGTTACAAAACAAACCTTCCTACCTCGAGGAAACAAAGCGCGACACGTGCAAGCACGTGCCCCACTTTGGGGGGCAAATGTTGGGCGAATTCTCACCCAGAAGACCTCGAGACCAAGAGGCGCCAACCTCACTTGTATTCACATCCTACCCTTCACCAGCAAAGCCAAGGGACCATTTGGAAGCCCAACCTATAGGCCATTCGGCAATAGCCCATTCGGCATCCCCAGTGCACAAGCCCATTCGGCAGAGAAATGGAGCCTCGTTCGGCAATGCATGTCCCAAGCATAGAAGCACATTCGGCAGGAGTCCATTCGGCAGATCTTATGTCCCATTCGGCATATCCTAGTTCTCATTCGGCGCGACCCATTCGGTAGCCAAGAGGAAGCTTCATCCGGTCAAACTCCTACCGGACCAACCCCATCTCCGGTCCACCATACCACTCCTACTACCGGACCAGGGTCCTACCGGTCCATGCGCCACTTCCCTACCAGTCCAACCTATGGCCGAACCAACTATTCTCCCACACATCACCTTATGCCGAACCAACAGCCAACCATGCTACCGAACCAGAGTGATGGGAAGCCATCACCGGACCAAACCTACCACCGAACCAATACATCACGCCAAACCAAAGCCTCTCCACTTCATCTCCATGCACGGCCGAATGAAGCTCCGCCGAACCAGATGACTACCAGGCCAGATTGCTTCAGCCCAGGCCCGCTGGCAGCTACATACATCCAAGACCCCTGCCCCCTACCTCACTCTATAAATAGAGGGGCAGGGGTACAACAATGGCAGACAAGTTTGAGAGCTCAAGCAGGGAAGGAACTTTCAAACTACTTTCATACACTTGTATACAAAGCATTGTACTTGTAATCTGGAAGAAGAAAGATAATAACATATAAAGTGGACGTAGGCACATTCTGGCCGAACCACTATAAATCTGCGTGTCTTTTACATTTCAGCCCTTACTTTTCTCATATTTACATACTCATCTAAAATCATTGAAAATCACACATACTCAACTAAAATAATACGACTTGGAGGTGTTTGTCCATTTTTTGTGCAAACAATAGTGATTACAAGAAATTAATGTCAGAGAAAGCGAGAGTCCAAAAGATCCTTAGAAATGCGTTTTATCCTCATGTTTATGGAGGTAGGAAGCCTAAAATATCGCCATCGTGATCTTTACATCGTTTTCCACATCGTAGACCTATTCTTCAAAAAATAGGTGGACAACTTAGCAACATCACGGATCGGTACCGATCCAACCTCCTGAATCGGTACCGATCCATAATTCCTTCATATAGATGGTTTTCATCTTCTTGTCTTGGCTCGATTTGTTGTTAGCTTCGTTTTTCCATAGTGATTTGCACCATTACTAACTTGTTTCTGAGCTCAAATGATGGATCTATGGAGAAGTAGAGTTGCTGATTCAAATGCTCATGTAGATCGATAGGGAATTACATGGAGTCGACCGAATAATACTTGAAACAGGCTTCTAGCATCATCACGAGTGTCTAGTAGGAGTGAGGGCGTGTTTTGATGAAGATTCTTGGATCTGTACCAATCCAGGAAGTTGGATCAGTACCGATCCACAACTTAGGTGGATTTCGTTTCTTTTCTCTTGCGTTGATTTGTCTTTTATCCCATGGTTTTGCTTGCACTTGGTTTTGGACTCTTGGTTATCTATCTGAATACTGCCTGGTTAAAAGGTTGGATAACAACTGCCCCTCAAAGTACATCTTGTTTCAAATATGATATGCTTTGAATCGAGACAAGCTGGGATTGTTGTGAAGGACTCCACTCTGCGTTTCGAATGGTCGTTATCCTTCCCGCAAATCGTCTCTATGAAGAGTTACATCCATAGTTATTCGATGCGACGCTTTACCGGCATCATGGACTATAAACTTGAAGTATGATTTTACGATCTATCATTCCGAACTTTGTAATTTTGAGCTGGTTCTTTTCATGGACTTTTCAAGTTTGAACCTGGTTTTCTTTCAATCCTAGTTGTTGGATGTTGAATATAATTACGCATACGTATACACGTGCATGTTCTCCAAGGGATCCATAGTCATAGGCGCACACACATGCATGCGTACATGAATGGTCATCTCCATCATCATTTTGTTTTCCTTATAACACGGTACCGATTTATGTTTTTGGATCAGTATCGATCCAAGACTTAAGAAAAAATCTTGCTTTCTTGGCCTTGAAATCGGAGTCATGGGTTCATATAACCCGAATCATGTCCTCTTCTTCCTCACTTGCTTTCGAATTCTGATGTTAATAAAACTTGTGCTTCTCCTTCCAAGATTTATTTTGAATGTGAATTAAAACTTTTATTTCATCCAATTCTCATGCGAATTTGCTTAAGCATTTGAGTAATGTGCTTTCCATCCGATGTACTTACAATCCATCTCTTTTCATAATTATCGTCGGACTAAGATGTTAGCCTGTTTCATGATTTGCTGGCATTTCATCATTAGTGAACGTAAAGCAATTTTTGGAACACCTATCGCCAAGTGCCCATACGTGACCTTGTCCACTCCTAGAGCTTGGTTGAACTTCGATCACCTGCGAAGATGACTTAGGTATTATTCTTAAGGGAACTTTGAATGGGATCGCACCTGTCTTTGGGCATCGATTGAAATGAACTAGCTTTAACGGCAAGTTTAGCATCCTTCTACGGGATGCAAGTTTCGACGGTGCCAAGATCCAGACATTGATCTGAATTGACCACGTAGGATTGTGGCTTAGGTACCCTTTTTCCATATACATGTCTCGATCGTGCCAAACTTTTGGCGCTGGTCAGGTTTTTACCACCTAAGATGGCGATCAAGACTTCCCATCCAGGACATTTGCTCGTGATCGTGCCAAACTCCGGGCATCGATCGAGGTTCACAAATGAGATCCCACCTAACTTCGGACATGGACCTTTTACCTTGCCTACTCCGGGCACAATTTGAATGTAGTCATTTTGGACCACGCCTATCTCCGGGCGATGGTCTAAGCTTGGATAAGATCTTGCCTAACAATAGGCATAAGTCATCGGATAGACGGTCTTTACACGTCCTTTTTAGTTTATCGACCTCGCCAAATTTCGAGCAAGGCATTAGCGCTCCACCAATCTCTAGGCGCGAGCTATCGGATGGACGGTCTTGTCACATCCATTTTGATTTAGCGCTCTACCAAGCTCTAGACACAAGCTATTAGATGGACGGTCAAGTCACGTCCCTTCTAGTTTATGCTCCAGCCCCCATATCAAGGGCAAGAGTTAGTGGATGGGCGGTCTAGTCACGCCCTTTTAGGTTTATTCTCTTGCCCCCACATATAGGGCAAGATTTAGTTGGTGGAGGGTCAAGTCACGTACCTTTTTGTTTATACTCATCATCAAGGACAGGAGTTAATGGTTGGACCGGTCATGTCATGCCCTTTGTGGTTTATACTCCTACCCCAACATCAAGGGCAAGAGTTAGCTGGCATTCATCTTTGGACGCCATGAGTGGTTAAACTCCAAGTGTACGATCATGGACCATAGAAGTTTGGTTGGAACCTAACTCCAAGTACCTACATACCTATGTTATACGCATGCAAATTCATTCGAGTTGGTCATATTTCACAACTCCTAAGCTATGTAAAGACAGAATCACAGGACGACAGGTTCTGCTTTGTTACATGGCCTTAATCAATTAGTACAAATTTATTTTCAAGTGAAACAGCATCGCAAGTGTTTGCTATCCCACACCCTCGGGAGTGTGATCCCGTTCACTTTTGCTAGCTTGAAAATGTCATCCCCAAGCTTTTGCACAATTGCGTACAGACCTTCCCAGCTCGGGCCTAAGTTCTGAGGCCTGGGAAGATTCGTTTGAGGACGAGGTCGTCGATTTCAAAGGTTCGATTCCTAGCCTTGGCATTATAATATCAGACGACTCGATTTTGGTGTGCAGATACTCTCAAGTTAGCTTTGTCTCGCTTCTCATCATTTATGTCAAGGGATTCCAAAAAGAGTTGTTCATTCGTCCGTGGATTGTAATGAATCATTCGATGAGAAGGCACTTCCAGTTTAACTGGAATCATAGTCTTTGATCCGTAGGCTAAGGAAAATGGAGATTGGCCGGTCGTTGACTTGTGGGTCGTCCGATAAACCCAAAGTGCTAATGGAAGTTCATCAACCCACTTGCCCTTAGCCTTTTCCAATCATTTCTTGAAAATGGACTCGATAATCTTGTTTATAGATTCAACTTGTCCATTCGCCTGAGGTGTGCCACCACATCAAATCTCTTCTCTATGCGATGTTGGGGGAAGAAATCCTTAAACTCGGTGCTCCACCTTAGCCCATTTGGTGAAGTAATCAACTGTAACGGTGATGTACTTAGCACCACCTTTAGATATCGACAATACATCGATAATTCCCCAGACCGCAAATGGCCAGGGACTGTCCATATGAGTAATTTCTGTCTGTGAGGCTCTCGGAATCTTAGCAAACCTTTAGCACTTGTCACACTTTCTAGTGTAATCAGCTGCGTCTTGGTTGACGGTTAGCAAGAAGTACCCACAACGAAGAATCTTCTTCGCCAAGGTTTGCCCCTCAGTGTGATCGCCACTGGCCCCTTCATGCACTACTATCAGGACTTGTTTGGCCTCGTTGTTGGCGACACATCATAGCAATGGGACTGAGAATTCTTTCCTATAAAGTGCTTCATCTTGAAAGATGTATCTCGAAGCTTGGCGAAGGAGCTTCCATCGTTCGAGCTTTTTGTTTGATAGGATCCCCCTCTGCAAATAATTCTTTATGGGAGTCATCCATGACTCCTTCTCTTGTTCGGCTTCCAAGATCCAATTTCCGTCTATATGGTTGATGCTCGGAGTCGACAATACTTCCACTGGAACCAAGCCCATGAGCTATGCATCTCCTAAACTGGCTAGCTGGCCAGCAAGTCGACCTTCACATTTTCCTTTCTAGGAATATGTATTATTGTGTAATATTCTATATCACTGAGCGGCTCAAGGGTTCGGTTTAGATAAGGAGCTAGCATCGCTCCTTTTTCTTGAAACTCCTTCCTGGCTTGACAAACCACCAGCCGGGAATCGAAAAAAGTGTGTAAAGTTTCCATTCCCAATTTCTTGGTAATTTTACATTCCGCAATCAATGCTTCGTACTTCGCTTCATTATTTGTTGCAAGAAAGTTGAATCTCAGGGCGTAACAGATTGTACCTTCCTCGGGTGTGACAGATACAACTCCGTCACCAAAACGGCATTCGTTTGATGCACCATACGTGTATATTTTCCACCTAGCATTTTGCTTGCCACTGCTCTTCGGAGTATCGTCTCGCGTAGTGAATTCGACTATGAAATATGCCGAAGCTTAACCCTGGATATCACTACGAGGGTGATAGGTTATATCGTTGTGGCTCAATTCAATGTTCCATTTCAATAGCCTTCCAGAAGTCTCAAGTCGTTGCAAGACTTGTCACAAAGGCTGGTTGGTAGGAACTTTGATCGAATGACCTGAAAGTAGGGGAGGAGCTTCCTTGAAGCGCAGGTAGTACACAAGCTTTCCCAGCTTTGGGTAATTTCTTTCTGCTTCTGTCAATCGTTGTGATAGACTAGTCATTGGATGTGGGATTCCACGTGTGAGTGCGGCACTCAGAGCTTGCACAGACATTGCTAGATATATAAACAAGTCCTCTCATCCACCAACTTCGAGAGGATGAAGGGTCTCTCTAAGTGATCCACTAGAGCCTGTAATGCATCTACATACTCCTACATCCAAGTGAAGCTTCATTTTCCCTTTGGACTTTTTCCCTTCTTAATTACGTCAAAGAATGAGATGCATTTATTTGTGGCTCTGAACATGAATCGACTCAGGGCGGCGACCTTTTCGTTCAAGATTTAGACCTCCTTAACTGTCTTCGGAGCCTCCATGTCCCTTAACGCCTTTTTCTTTTCTGTATTGGCTTCAATCCCATTGCAGTTCACAATGAAGCCCAAGAATTTCCTTGACGCAATGCCAAAAAAGCATTTCAAAGGGTTTAACTTCATTCCGTATTTTCAGAGAACATCAAACATCTCTACCAAATTATCAATGTGGTTTCTAAAATGTCTTGACTTCACGAGCATGTCATCCATATAGACTTCAATCGAGTGTCCAATCTGATCTTTGAACATCTTATTAACTAGTCTTTGGTAGGTTGCTCCAACGTTCTTCAACCCAAACGACGTGACTAGATAGCAATACAATCCCAAGTCTATAATAACACTGGTATGTTCCTAGTCTGGGACATGCGTTGGAATCCGGTTGTATCTAGAGTGCGCGTCCATGAATGAAAGCAATTCATGTTCGGCTGTTGAGTCCACCAACTGATCAATCCTTGGAAGCAGGAAGTTGTCCTTCGAGCATGCCATAATCATCTGAATAATCGATGCATGTTCACCACTTTCCGTTAGCTTTCTTCACCAAGATTGGATTGGATACTCATTCTGGGTATAATGCATCAGAGATAAAGTCGTCGTCCTTTAGCTTCTCCACTTCTTCTATGAGTGCAGCAAATCTCTTCAGACCCAGGCCGCGATGCTTCTTTTTTTATAGGAACGCATTTAGGATTTATATTCAATGCATGGCTCGCTATCTCTAGAAATATTCCACATATATCACAGTGCCTCCAAGCGAATACGTCCAGGTTGGTTCAAAAAAAACCAACCAACTCCTTTATCATTCTCACGTCAAGCTGTGAACCAAGCTTTAGGACCCGTATCAAATCATCCTGGCTGACTGAAACATTGATCGTTACTCGGCAGGAGCTGCTCTTCCATCTGTTGACTCATATCCTTATGGAACCGTGATACCCGAGCCAGGGCTCAGGCATTAGTTGCCATGTGTTCAAATCCTTGACGCAGAGAGTCCCCACCATAAATTTTCTTTCTTTCTTCGACTCATCTCCTTAGCTCCGCAACATAATATTCACGTCCAAGCCATTAACCTCCATGCACTACTCCCACACTGTTCTCCTTAGGAAATTCAAGCATCAAACGCCAGTGAGCTATAGCCGCTCCGAATTCAACCAGGGCTTGTCGGCCCAAAAATGCATTGTAAATGGAGTAAATATCCGACAAAATAAAAGGCACGACCCGCACTCGCCTGTGGTCGCCCTCTCCAAGCACCACCGATAAATTCATATATCTAATTGGCTAAATAGTTGTCTCATTAAATCACTGGATCCGTGATTTACATGGTTTCAAGTCCTTTCCTTCCAAAAGCATTTAATCATAAGCCCTTTTGAATAGAATGTTGACCTAACTCACACAGTCAACTAGCACCTTTTGCACAACATTAGGGCCAATCGTGGCCGTTATAACCAACAAGTCGGTCATTGGGGCTTCCACCCTATCAGCATCTCTATTTTGGAAAACAACTTCATTCGTCATGGTTCTAAATTGTTTCGCTTGAGTTCCATCCTCTATTTCCAAACAACTCTCACTCTCATTATGCTTCAAAGCACCAGCACACATGTCCATCTTGATCAAACTCTTATCGACTAGATGAGGTCCACTGATGATTGTGTTAATTACCTGTAGGATCGATTTCACCCTAGAGGGGGGGTTGAATAGGGTGATACTGTTAATTGTAAAAATTGTTGCGGAAGCTTATAAAATTATTTCAACACAAATATATCGAAATTATAGCAGCACAAATAATAGCAAAATAATAAATGCAAAAATAGAACGACACAGAATTTACCCAGCTTCGGCAAAACCCTGCCTACGTGCTGCCCCCAAAGTTTCTACTAGAAATTAAGTAGTCACACACTTACACATGTAAACTCACGATACCCGCTACTGACTAATCTAACTCTACGCTCAAAATCCTGCCACACCTCAAGCACTGAGTTGCGAATTCTCAAACTACGCCACGTTCTCGTGATTGCTTGACGATCAATTGTATTTGTCACTTTGCAGCGGCTGCTCCTACTCGATCGAGTTCGGTGATTGGGTATGTGATTTATTGCTTTTGCTTTACTGTTATGCTTGCTTGAACTTGATTGATTAAATGCCGATGATGATTGGGTTTTTATATAGGGTTCGAACCCTTTGATTTTCTTTCGTATATATTTGTTTGAGTTCGTCTATAATTCTCCTCGGCCATTCGATTTTGTTTTGATGTTGATGATTTCTATGACTTTGTCAAATTCGTATAATTTCTGGTAGCTTGATTCACACGGCTTCGATTCTGACTCGTTTGATTTCTTGGTCATCACGGCACTGAATCTGGTTTGACGATGTTGATTTATCTCGGCCAGTGATTTGAATTTGTTTCTTATGACTTGATCAAAAACTATTACATTGATTTAAACGGCTTTGAAGTTGCGATTTCTTGATTACCATGGCTTTGAATTCTTTGGTACTTTGACTTCGGTCACTTAGAACTGCAGTTTGAAATCTCCTCCGTCTTTGTTTGAACTAGCCGTGTCACTTGCTTATGCTGGTTTGATTTCGGCATTGATTATGTGCACTGTGTTGGTATTACAGTCTTGAGTCAGGTTCCATTGATGATGCTATGTGTTTGTTGTATATATGAGCTGTTGTGTTGATCTTGCTTGCTACCTGGTCGACACTTGCAGTTCACTAGTCTTGGCCTTGGTTCCTATGCATAGCATATTGAACTGTTCGAGTTGTTTTGTTGCATTCATTCTTCACTTGTGTACTGTCTCTTCATATTGCATTGCTTCATCATTGATTGTTGATAGTTGTGTGTTTTGCATATCAGGTTGTACTTGCTGTGTGGTTTTAATACATTTGAATATTGTATGCTTGAATCTGTACTTATTTGGTTTGATGTTGAAACCAATGTGGCATTTGTGACATGATGCACATGTATTCAGTCGCAGTTTCATTCATCTTCACATATGTACCTGTTTCACTGGTGCATCCTTGTTTCACTGGTGCATCCCTTGACTTGTTGACATGTGCATGTCATTTGTGTCTTTAAGCCTTTATATTCAGTTTTGTTCTTGTTTGGTTTGTGGTGCACTTGCTTGCTATAACCTGATGGTTGTATGCATATTGCCTGACCATTCATATACGTGTTGAGTCTTGTTTCTTTGTACTTCTGTGGAGACTGTTTGCTGGTGCATACATTTCATTTGTTGCCAGACCTTTGTTGCTGTGTTGCCGTCTGGTTGGACTGTTAAACTTCATGTTGAGGCTGCACTTGCTTATGTACAACTGCCCTGGTGCACTTATAGATGTATTGAGTACATTGTTTCATTTTGCCTGTACTCTTCATGTGTACTTTGGAGTTTTAGTCGAGGCTGCATATATGTATGAGCTGGTACATGTTTGTATCCTTTGACTGGCTTGCTCCTGACCATTTTATTAAACTTGTATATTCGAACTGCACCTGTGTTGGATCCAGCTTTAAAGCTCGGGCTTGACCTTGTGCTGATATTGTGACATTAGTTTTATCGCACTTGAGTTGAACACGGCGTTTTGGGTTTGACCTGTGCTCACCTGTCCCTGTAATTATATAAAGTGTATATATCGGTGTGCACGACCTTGTGGCATATACAGTGATACACTGTGTATGTCACAAGCTGTTCATGTATGATGAGTTCAAAATTAAATGATGATGAACAACCCAAATAACCGAGGCAAATATTATTTTCAAAATCCACATTTTATTTTATACTGCAAAAATATTTTATTTTCAATTTTACTGCGTCAATGTGTATTTCTACAGATTGCTCAGATGCTGGATTCACATTGGAATGAAGTTGAAGATCAGTACGAGTTAAGTGAATGAGTGATATGTAGTGAGGTGCAATGTGAATTGTAATTTAATCAAATTTGTATTGTAATTGAAATTGTATATAGTGAGAGCTTGAAATTTGTACAATTCAAAAATTGTAATAAATATTTGGTTGAATAAAATTTCCGTTTGAATTCAAATTCTGTGTTGTTTATTTTATTCAGCAAATATTTATTTAATCTATGAAAAATAAAATAGTACATTAACAAGTACTTTTAAATGAATATATATATGATAAAAAAAAATCATATAATCGCATATTCAACATTACCAAATGTTTTTCAAGCCACCTAAGCTTGTCACTACTAGGCTCGGCTTGCCCCCATTGGGATGTTGAGCTATGGGGGTTGGAATTTCCATGCCCGCCATCCCACGAGGCTTTCACAAATTTCTGCAACTTCTTTCGAATCAGCTACCCAATCATATTGCGCAAGTGCCTGCATTCATTGGTATTATGACCGTGTGTCCATCAAACCTGCAGAACTTTCCAGATCTCTTCTCATTCTCGGTCGAATCTCTTGGAGCCGACTTCCTGTACTACTACTCGGTACCTTGAGTTGCTAGATAGATGTTCTCAATTTCTTGTACTGCTCGGAAATGTGATCTATATCTTTGGCGGCATGAATAAGTGTTGATTGGAGTTGATGTGCAAAATTATGAACATAGAAAGTGGACTTGTTCTCATTCAAAGTAAGTGTTTTAAGACCATTGAACATACCTTACACACATGGCCGGTCCACGGGCAAGCCCACTAATCCCCTGGGCTGGGGCAACCCGCCTTGGGCTGGGGCAATAAATATTTATTTATTAATAATGTAGCCAATCCAAAAAAAAATTCAGCAAATAGCACAAGCCTGGAGTTGATGCATTCAAGTTTCTCAAAATCAGTTGATATGCAAAGCTTTGGCTGAGTGAGAAATTAATGAAACTTATTATTGCTTCCTACTACATTACCATATATTGCTATTTATTATTTATAATTAATTTTCAACTTTGATTGTTCACTCGTTAAGACAAATACTGATTATACCGTTGGTTTTGTACTATATATATCGTACTATTAGCTGTCATTTACTGTCATTATTTGGGAGATATTTTGCTGATGTTTTCTTACTTTAAATTCACTGCTTTAGTTTGTTAACTACCTGGACTTTCATCAAAGTGCACTGTCTTGTACAACTAAATTTACGTGTTCTTTGATGATAATTACAGTTCCAGGTGAAAATTTAGTTACAAAATTTTCAACACATTCCCTGACAACTCTATGACCATAGTGCAATAACATATATGTTATATCTCTTTTATTTGACGACATGCTTAATTTAAAAAAATTAATAAAAAAAATCATTTGGGGGCAACCAAAATAATTTTGGGCTAGCAAAACCCAATCTTAGGGCCGATCCTGCTTGCATATTACTTGCCCCATCATAACCTTGACCACGTAGCTTTGTCATGCTCAATTTATGTTTGCTGAAAAAAATCTTCAAGCGATGTTTTAAGAATAAATTGATGTTGTATTAGAAACATGTACCATGCCTACAAATCTTTCAACAACACTTCTAGTTTTGTCCATAAATCTCAAAACAATTGTCATTTGCTCTTTAATTGAAGAATCACGAGCTTCATCAATTAATAACGCAAATAGTCAAAGTTGTTTTAACATAACATCTACAACTTCCACTACAATATAATGCACGATATCCTTTTGAATACCCAGTGATTTCATTTTAAGATTTTGTGGTGCATTTTTTAAACAACCGCATTAACCGTGGGCTTTTCATTAGCTAGTCATTGTAGAAGTTCAAGAAAATTTCCCTTATTCATCGATTCTTTAGATTCATCATGACCACGAAAAGGAAAACCTTGATGTAAAAGATATCGAATGCAAGCAAGGGTTGAATCTAAACGAATTCGATAACAACTTGACTTTGAATTGATTGTCTCTCAACTACCATCTTAAGATGTTGATTTTGATTCATTAATTTTCAGCCTTGATGTATGCACAATATGAGCATCTGTATTAGCATGAACTTGAAGTCTTTGATAGTTCTTCCAATTTCTAAACCAACCTCGAATAAATGCATCACTTGTATTTCTACTCATTGATTGAGCGCGAAATAAATAGCATGGTAAGCAATATATTGCATCTTCTTTCTCATTATATTCCAATAGAATTTTGTAATCATTAAACCACGATTAATTAAAGCAACGAGCATTTCCGCCAATTATTGTTTGTGGAAACAATTGCAAAGAAGGCCGACAGGGACCTTTTAGTAAATATGCTCTTCGAACTATGTCTTGATCGTTTGGATCATAGTCTGAGATTTGATGGGTAAACTAGGATCAGAAGAAAGATTCGATAAATCCACCTGAAAACGACTTCGATTTACTAAGTTCGAAATAATAGTGTTTTTACTACCATTCTTCGGGACACTATCAGTAGCCAAAGAAACTGTAGAAAAACCAGCTTCGTTTGAAATATTTTCAAATGATCTTTTGAAAAAAATCGCAAATCCGAAATAAACATATTAACTCATTACAACTTCAGGAAATTCAGTACCATTTCCTTCGGCAAATTCATGGCCTTTTAGCAAAGGATTTCAAGCAAAAATTTACATTTCAGCAAAATATTTCAAAAAAAAATCATTTCATTAAACTATTTCATAAAAGTTTTATTTTAGAAAAGTATTTAAGCAAAAAAGTTCATTTTAGCAAACTATTTTAGTGAAAAAGTTCAATCCAGCAAAGTAGTTCAATAAATAGTTCATTTCGACAAATTATTTAAACCAAACATCCCCAATTTAACAAATTCAATTCATTCAAATCAGTAAAAATCGGTAGCCACGTTTAAATCTATAGTTCCATTTAAATCAATAAATAATTTAAGTAGACTCTAAATAACTACATTCAAATCAGTGCAAATGAAAATTAGGGTTATTAGATTATCCATTACTTTCAGTGAGATGTGAGGAACAGAGGGATTGGCAAATCTCTGGCCTATACTCACTATATTAACTTTTTATTGCTTGATTCACTGTATATCTACCAAAGTTACAAGAATGATTCGATATTCAATATCAAGGATAAAAATGGCAGAGTTTTCTCTAGGTATGAATAAACAAAGTCGAGTCTATTTTTTACTGGACATAGCCTTCTATTTATACCAATAGTAGGCTATATTTGGGGCTTAGATTTGTCGGATAGCAATGCGATTCGTCAATCAATCATATCCTCCATAGTAGGAATGAAATCAAGGAAAACTGGACCAAATCTTTTGGGCTTGATGAATCGGTACCGATTTGTGGACTTGGCCCACTTTTGGTCTTTTCTTATATGCCTTCTTCATTGTTTCTTTGAGTTTGGGGCTCAATATTGCCATTTTGACGAATCGAAACCGATCCATCCATGGATTGGTAATAATCCACGGACTTAGGCAATTTTTTCCTCTCTGCTTCTTTTTCTCTTCGTACTTGATCATCTTCGAGTTCAACATTCATTTCTTCATCATTTTGTAGTTCGGTTCCATTGAAATGTCTTCTGTGAAAATCATCAGTTTACACTTGCCATTAATATATGATTTTGTGAAAACAAAGCATTCTTTGAGTAAAGAAAAATGACCAAATCCTAATCTACACAGGTGGTCCGTTACACGAACTGATTCCATGGAACGTCGCATCTTTACTGAAAATTCAAATGCTTAGCTTCCACACAATTATCAAGTCGCGTCTTCTCGGCGGATATAAGTACGATACTTTTGGAATCCTGAAAATTCATTCATTTCGTTCAACGCTGCGAATCATTAGAGAATTGATCTGGTCCTTGGTCAGATAGGTATACTGATGGCGTTTTAAAAATGCTATCTTATACCACTATAGGATAAAAATGTTATTGCTATCATATGCTATTGTATGATGTGTGTCCAGTTACAATGCTAGCATTCATTCTCTTATTATGGTACTTCTAAAATGCTACGATGATATTATCTTCATCTTTGACATATATGTACCTAGTTCGATTGACTCAATTTCTATATATATACATCATCACAAAATGCTATATTATCACATCTATAAACATTCAATAATCAACTCGTTATATTAATAACACTACTAATAAATTAACAAATATTCTATTAAGCTTAACGAAAAATGCGCAATATCCATTTACCAAAACACATACTGATGTTTATTGTAATTAATAGACAATTTTATCAAGGTAATCTGTGTCATAGAATTCTTTTCTTGAATCTCATCATCCTCCATTTTAACCAACTCCAATAATTTCCTTCTAGCCTTTTGCATCTCTAAACTCCACTGACAGCCTCTCAATCTGTCCATCACTCATACGTTCTACAGATGAAAGGTTAAAAAAGAAAAAAAAAACTATTATATAAAAGAATATCAGCGGTAAACACATACAGCTTTGATATTCAACTGATGCTTCTTGCTTTGAACATCAGCAAGTTCAGTATTGAATTGCAGACATGAAGCATTTTTGCTCAGGAGTGGCCTGAATCTGAAGCGGCTACAAACGGCTAGTGAATATGTGCAGCTAATGGAGCATCAGGAAATGATATGAGAACTGGACTAGAAGAGAAATGTTGCAGGCTGATACATATATGGACGACACACATGTGCTGAACCAAGCCAAGACTTGTGCAGAGACTGGGTATGAACATGCCGAGGCTGCGTGAATAACAGACAAACGAGCTATAAAGCTGGAGTAAACAGCGGATGTGTGTGAGTGTGCGAAGCCTGATATATGTATGTGAGTGTGCGAAGCCTACTATAGAAATGAGATCGAGCAGACTACTGACCCTACAAGAGTGATTGGCTGTTCCAACGGCTCTAAGCTGTTGGTGGCCGTTGGAAGCCGTTGGAAAAGCCATTGGAATAGCGTTCACGCTTTCCAACGGCTTCCAACGGAAGCTATGGGGCTATTCCAATGGCTATCAACAACACTTAGTCGATGGAAGCCGTTGCAATAAAATAAATAAATAGCCGTTTATAGCCGTTGGTAGCCGTTGCTAACCTGGATGAAATTTTTTTAATAACAGCAAGCCATTTACCTTCCAGCCACACATAATCAATATATATCCATTTCCATTCCATTTCCACTCCATTTCATATATATATATATATATATATATATATATATATATATATATATATCACATATCCAACACATTATACCACAAACAATATAAACAACCAAAAATCAACATCAAACATTACATTTTCAAACCAAACTCCAAGTCAATATGTACATAAACGACAAACCCTCACCAACACCAACTCCAATCCATATTCAAGTCAAAATATACAATGCAAACACTTAAACTTCACCACCTCAAAGTCAATATATACACAATAACCATCAAACACAATCCTCACCACCTCAAACTCAATATATACAATAACCAACCACAAAGACAATAATCATTATACCTCTCAAGCATCATCCTCACCTCCGGAAGCACCATACGATGAAGGGAAGGAACCATGCCTATGCGCGTACTCCGCTAAACGTTGATTCAGCTGCTCCATTTGTATAGCGCGAAGACGGTTCTGCTCTTGCAGCTGCTCAACCATGGCTCTAAGCTCTTTTATTTCTGCTTTGTCACACGCCTTTTGATCTGTCTGAACCTGCAAATAAAATGTGAGATGTTCACATTTGTATTATAATCGTTTTCTTAAGCAATGCATATTTTAAAATATAGAAACGTAAATGACGTGATCTTAAGCAATGCATATACCACAAGGAAATGCATATTTTATTAAATGATAATGGTGCAGGATGGTAAATCACGTATATGTTAGATTTAACTCAGGTAGAAATCATCATATGTATAGTGTATCTATAGGTTAATTTATTAAATATAATATTTCAATGTTTATAAGATTACTGCTTGGTTTCCATAGCCATAGCGCCTATTCCGCTGCTTCGGATCCATAATAACGTTGAAAATATTATCTTGCTCCTCTATCGTCAACTCATCATGATCTGATTCTGAAAGCAGCTCTGCCTGTGCCTCCTGAAACTTTGCCTAAATAAAAAACAATTACAGGTTAAAATTAGTAGAATAGGATTTAAACTTATCGATATTAATAAAATAAGATTTAAAATATATATACATATGCAGCCGTCGCCTTATCATCATCATCCCACTGATATGTAATATTGCCAGTATTGTTTGCTTATCTTGATGCATGGGTGTGGGTAAATACCTCCATCATAGACACGGGACGTCCAAGCGATCTTTCCTGCAATAAATAATTTATATATTTTAATTTTTCATAGCTAATTACTAAATTGATTAATATGCAAAATGTAATAACGGTTTAGATTTGTAATTGATAAATTTACCAAGACCTCACGGTGATGCTGAAAAGACTTGGATCCGCCACGATGTGTTACAGGATTCTTACTTCTATTGGCGGATTTCCTCTCTGACTCTACCTGCAATTCAAATTGAATATTATATTTACTAATTGCGATATAATTAACTATATATTTGGTAGATTTACCTTGAACTCGTCGGTCTCCCACCAACTCAACCAAGAATCTCATACGGAAGCGTCCATCCAGTTCGGTTTCTTCCCCGATTTTTTAAGAGCTGACATTACCTCCCTGTAATTTTTGGCAACCTTCGAATTCCAGTGGCGCTGAACCATGGCGACATTGGGCTTCGCCAAGTGCACTTGCTCCTGTACAAAGAGAAAATATTACTAATTGTT
The DNA here is from genome assembly GCA_030765085.1 of Allium cepa. Lineage (NCBI taxonomy): Eukaryota > Viridiplantae > Streptophyta > Magnoliopsida > Asparagales > Amaryllidaceae > Allium > Allium cepa. The sequence goes on from CM060943.1 coordinate 492,044,318, forward strand.
CATTTATACTTATTCATACAGTAAAGAGGTATAAACTCACCAGAATATCCTTCAAGATGGCCTCCCTGACTTGATCAGGGATCTCACTCCACTTAGGCCAGCAATCTGTCATCCTGCTCATATATAATTGCTTGAAAATGCCAAGCACAACTCCTGAGGGCTCCAAATCAAATCCCCTATTTTAAATATAAAACAAAGCTTTAGACAAGTATATATATGTATGAACAAATTTATATTGTTATCATTTTAATTTTGATACTTACGCTCCATCAGCCTTCGGCTGCAAATATACAAGTGGTCGAGCCGGAGGCTCACCACTACTCTCGCTAGCCGAGCGAGAAGAGCGACGACATCTGGAGCCTGACACAATACCCGTTGAAAGTTTCATTTTTAATTATAGAAATAGATAAAATGATGATGATATGTGGCATGTAATGAAGTCATTTTTAATTGGTAGTGCATATAATGATGATGATGATATGTGATGCGTGTGCATGAATAATTATAAAAATTACCGGACATTACTCAGTCCTCGTCGTTTTCTGATTCAGACTCGGTCTCTTGTTCTATATCGTTTTCCTCTACACTCTCAAAAGCTTCGACTAATACATTTGTTTCATCATTTAATTGTCCAAAATCAATTTGATCGTCTGTAATTGTGATTTCAACATTTTTATCGATATCTGCTTGATAGGCTTATTCTTTTGGAATATTTTTTCCATCGAATGTAAATCTCGCCTTGATTTTAAAAACCGCAGACCAATCCGCTTTATCTCTTTTTAGAGATGGATAAAGGGCGTAATAAACTTGTAGGGCTTGTTTGGCTAGTACAAAAGGATCGTACTGCTGATAACGGGAGGTATGTTTTATTTCTATAAGATTATAATTTGGGTGCACGTTAATACTAGAACCTGGAACATTGTTGAACCAGTTGCATCTAAACAAAAAAACTTCCTATACAGGTCTTATAAAATATGTCAATTGCAAAATCTGGGTTAACATGCCATAAAAATCATGTATATGATTATTAGGATCATCACTGCCTTTAACAAATACACCGCTATTGTTTGTTAATTTTTCAGCACCGTATTCTTTGGTGTTGAATTTATATCCATTAACGAAAAATATTGGATACGTTTTAACTTTCCTTTTCGGTCCCAACTCCAAATGTTTTAATCCCTCATCGACCGCATTATTTCACAAACGTAGTTCGAAAACCAAGTAGCTAAATTTTTGCTTAAATCGCTGTTTGAATTTTGTGATTCATAAATACTGCAAACAAAAACATAATATATTGCTTTATTATTAATTTGTACATGCAATATTAAATTAAATTTATCAAAACTTGTAATCTAATAATTACCTAATAAATGGTGCAACTTCTGGACAATTAAGAAGAATATATGTGTGTGCCACATGGTAATCTCTATCATCTAACCATACTTCTACACATTTTCCAGCATGTCGACCATGTTGTTTAAAAATGATAACATTGCTTTAGAAGAAGAATCTTGTTCAACAGCCTCATCATTACACGCAACACTTTGAAATGATAAATTCACATGATCATTGAAATATGAGAGAAAAAGAACGATGTTTCTTCTTTGATATGTGATTTGCAAATCGAACCTTCAACTCGAGCTTTCTGCCTCACTTTTTTCTTTAAATGATTTAAGTACCTAATAAAAAATATTTCATATCAATATTGATTTTTATTTATAGTTAAATTAACATTTACATACTCAGTATTAAATAACATACCTCTCGAATGGAATATCCATCCATATTGCACAGGACCTCGAAGACGTGCTTCAAATGGAAGATGAACATGTAAATGCTGCATTACATTGAAAAAAGCTAGAGGAAATATTTTCTCCAGTTTGCAGAGCAGTATAGGGATTTCTACCTCAAGTTTACGAAGACGGTCAACCATTAACGTAGTTGAACAAAGCTTCTTATAAATGAACTAAGTTCTGTTATAACGTTCCAAACTTTTACGTGCAACAATTCTTTGAAAGCGAAGGGTAACAAATTTAGCATCATTACATGACAATCGTGGCTTTTCATCCCACTCAGTCTTCCGTCCTTATAGTCGACACATCTACGAAGATTAGATGAAATTCCATTAGGAAATCATAATCCTTCCACCCATTTTAACAGTACTTTAACTTGGTTGTTACCTAGTTCATAACATTTAGGTTTTTTAGTGTCAGTTGGCTTCATATGAAGCTCAGGACGATTACATATTCTTCTATATCATGTCTTGATTTCAGGTCGTCCTTAGTCTTGCCCTTAACATTCAAAAGTGTATTAAACACATTATCGAATATGTTTTTCTTGTTATGCATCACGTCATTGTTATGACGGACTAAGAGAATTTTCCAATAAGGCAACTCCCAGAATATACTCTGTTTGCACCGATTATGAAACGTCGATTTACCTTGGATTTCATTTTGCTGCCCGGTTTCATGTATCTTTGGATAATCTTTTACAAGTTCATATATATCTTTACTTGACCAAATCGTTGGTGGTTGTAAAGTCTCATGTCTATTAGCTATGAAGTTTTTTTTGTCCCTTCTAAAAGTGTGATTAATATGGAGAAAATGTCGATGACAATCAAATCACCAAATTTTCTTCTCATATCGTAAAGAAAATGCTCTTGTTTCTTCCATACAGTAAGGACAAGAAAAACGACCGGCCGTACTCCAACCCGAAAGCATGGCATATGAAGGAAAATCGCTAATAGTCCATAACAAAGAAGTGAACATCCGAATTTTTTTCGATACGTTGTATGTTTCAACTCCTTCATACCAAAATGTTTTTAACTCTTCGATTAGCGGTCGTAAGTAAACATCGACACTCTGTGTCGGATCATCAGGGCCAGGGACGACAATTGTGAGAAACATATATGGAGTTTTCATATACATCCATGGGGGTAGATTGTAAGGTGTAATGATTATAGGCCAAGATGAATATTTAGAACCAAACAGAGAAAACAGTGAAAATCCATCAGTACACAAACCTAGTCTTACATTACGGCTCTCCGCTGCGAAATCGGGATAATTTTTTATCAAAATACTTCTATGCTTCTCCATCAGATGGGTGTGTTAACGTACCTTCTTCAGGTGTTCTCACACTGTGCCATCTCATATGATGCGCTGTTACAAATGATGCATATAAGCTTTGAAGTCTAGGAGTGATAGGTAAATAATGCATACGTATAGAACTTCTTTTCCATTTTTTCCTTGGTTTATATCTTTCTTGATTACATATTATACAATTCCAAAGATTGACATCATCTTTCCAAAACAACATGCAACCATTTAGACATGTATCAATTTTTTGATATGGCAAACAGAAAGATGACATAAGTTTTTTCACTTCATAATAATTTTCGCACATTAAATTATCTGATGGCATATGGCGTTTAGCAGCTTGTACAACAGCCGTAAATCCGGCTTCTGTGAGGTTGTACTTTGATTTGATTGCAATTTACTCTGCATTTGCTGATAATTGAGTGCCGCTAGTACATCCATTCCAAAGAGGTTTCTTAGCAGCATCCAATAAATCATATATATTTTTTCGCTCCAACATTTGGTTCCTCTTCGACGTTAATGTCGCCATTATTAATTTCAATAGTAGGGAACATTGATCGTGCTGCATCTTCAATCATATGTTCTACGAGATTCGTCGTACTAACTTCATCACTAGTGGCCTCTATTGACTGTTCTTCGTTACATGTTATAATTTCTCCATGACGATCCCACACCAAATAATTGGTTATGGAATCATATTGGCGCAAATGAATCCTAACCATATTAGGTACTAAAAGCTTCAATAATTTACACCTACTACATGGACGACGAATTTCTACGTCGTTTCCAATATTACTTAAAGCAAATTCGACAAACACATTTACCCCCTTAAGAAAGTGTTTACTTATTGAGCCTCCTATTTCTCTTCTTTGATACATCCAGCTTCGATCAATAAAATAATTGACTATTTTTCCTACTGTAAAACTTATGATCAATAGAAAAAAAATTATTAATCAAATTCGATAAACACATTTAGATTTTACTGTTTTTTATAATACATTTTCGTTTATATACAAAGATATATTTCTTGATATTTTGTTCACATTTTTGTACCATTTGTGATGATCGTTCATCCTACTTTCCATTACAAACAAAATAGTAATTACATTTCTTAAATCATATCATTACAAATGATTTTTCAAAATTTTGGCAGCACTTCCCCCGTGTTCCTTGTATCGTACACATATGCATGTACACAATGAACGAAAAGGAAATGCTGTTGAAATTTTGTGAACCATTTATAACGATATGATTTACGAATTGTAATTACTTTATAGTGTTTGTAACTTGTCCAATACAAAGACAGATCCAACAGATATTGTATCAGATGAATATGAATATCCGTTTTGCAATAAAAACGAATATTCATACAACTATCACATACAACACTTGTCAGAAGGGGCCAAAAATTCACTAAGGGATTTAAATTTTGTTTATATGTTAACGTTTTATTAAATATATAAAATAAAGCGTATTGTACATTATTTTATTTATATTCTACTATTTTACTAAATATATAGTGAATTATATGATTTTTACCATTTCACAAAATATATAATTCATGTGTGTATATATACTAAATTATATATTTATCTAATGCTAATATATTTCGTAAAAGATATAATTCATGTTCGTAAAATATTCGACTAATTCATGTTTTCCTAATATTTTATAAAACATACACAAAATAATTTAAATCACTCCTAACTAATCCAACGCTAACTCAAATGCGCATTTACACTAAATTATCAACATATATATATATGTGCATAGTATATATACACAAACAGTTTGGACATTTGGATGGTAATAATTGTAATTAGCACTTAGTTTGGTATAATAAAAAAACAATAGGCCATTAGATACAACTATAATAACAAATTAACACAAATTAGAAAAACTTAAAATTTTAAGGTTTTAGGCAAAACCTGATTTTGGAGATGTATTTGGATGGAAAGAGGCCGCTGATGTTGATTGATGACGTCGGAGTGGCTGCCGGTTGTGTGGGGAAGCTGGGACCAAGAAAATAGGAGTGGAGGAGGGTTTTGGTGTTTTTGGGGAGGAAGAAGATAATGATTTAGGTCTCGGCCTCGTTGCAGGTTTACACGAATATTTCCAACGGCCGCAAACGGCTATTTTTTCAACAGTTACCAACGGCTACCAACGACATGTTAAAAAATAACGAGCCGTTGGAAAGTCACGTTGGAGGCCGTTGGAAACCTGTCGTGGCTATATACTGTAGTTCTAGTAGCGAGAGATACTAATATATAAATTTGAGCCACCAATACCATCATGTGCATGCTGAATTGTCTGATATGCTGCAAACTTAAGGTACCAGTACAAACAGAAAAAAAATGGTAAGGGTGGCAGCAGTAAGTACAAACCCATTCAACTAGAAGGTTCAAAACGCATGTTATGCATTTTTATGCTACCAAAATTTCCATATGTGTAATGATAATGCAACCTACAAAACAATGTCCTGTATTCAAAAACGTATGAAACAATCAATTTAATTCAAAATGGCGATGGTCGCAAACTTGTGGACTAAATCTATCAAACAATGTACTGTATTCAGTTTCAAGTAGTGATTTTTGTTGAATATTGTAGCCTTTGTTTTATTGTATGCTAATTTTATTTTGGTAGAATGTTATGAATTTCTTGTAGTTTTTTTCCTAAAAAAAGATAGTTATGAATAAAATTGTATCCTTCGTCTAGTTTTTGTTGCGATATGAAAGGACATGAACAGATAAAGATTCGGACCTCTGCAAGACGACCTTCACAAATGCGGAGCAAAGCAATTTCCTACAAGCTAATTCTGGCAGAATTTTTATTGTTAGCGAGGCCAATGAGGCAGTTTACAGTCCATGAAACAGCCACCAACAACTTGATCGAAGTGCCCGAGAATAAATGCACTATCATTGAATTAGTACCAATAGCAATTAGTAAAAAGTGTGTGAATTGCATGTTGCAGATAACTTCTAACAGTTGAATAACGAATATGCATCCAAAATACTGAAATTCAGTGGAAAATCTTTCAGCAGAAGAATATTATGCTACAATGCGAGCATATCGCCTCCTCTGTTCAACATTTTCAAATGCATTATCCACAATAAATTCAATATCATCATCAACTGCTTCAGTAAGAACATAAACATGTTCCGCCAACCAGATTTTATACTACAAACTTTTGATTTTATCGTCTGAAAAGGAAAGATTAGTAATTATATTTATCCCAAATAAGCTTAATACCTATCTAATTACAATGCAGATAGCTCAATACTACCTGAACAATGCAATCAACAATCAAACTATGAATCGTCTCGTTTCAACTGTTGCGCATTAGAATCACAAATGGCTTCAATATGTCATTTTGGGAAGTAGTAGCCAATTCAGCACGGTCCAAATGTAAGGAAATTTGACCGTTTTGTAAGGAAATTAATGCGAAAACATTAATGGACCGTTTCCTTCCTCATTATGTGGTACATTAATGGACCGTTTCCTTCCTCATTATGTGGTATATTAATGGACCGTTTCCTTCCTCAAACGTTTTCTTCCTCATTACGTGGTCAATAGAATCTAAAGGGTTTTCCTATTAATATGCTAATAAATAAAATGGTTATAATCTAGAGCATTAATTTCTCTCATCTTGATCTTGATGGATGATCAAGATTAAGTCTACAAATCTGGAAAGTTGGTCCTCTCTCTACCTATAAATATTAACCTTTGCCCATCACAAAGGATATAGAAAACACATAAAGAAAGATATAGGAAAAGAGAGAAAAACCATTTCCTTTCTCCATTGAAACAGCTTTCGACAACAACCATTGCTGATTCGTATACAAAATGTCTGGAGGTATGTTTTATTAATTCATTACATATGTGATAATCATGCAATTCTAGATCTTAGGGTTTATGTTATTCGCAAGATATAGATTACATGTGGTATCGGAGCAAGGTTTTAGAATTCATGATTATCCATCAATATATAAAACAAAACTAGCATAGATATATGATATGATGTTTGTAATTTTACTATGATGATGATAATCATTATTAGTTTTAATATGATTTAAGTTTAATATTCATATTATTTAAATTGCTATAGTAATCATGATTATCAATATTGTTCTATTTACTGTATGCTTAGATCTGGATCTAGAAAATTTATATTTCCGCAAAAGTTGATTTTTTCTACTTTAATGTTTGACCTACTCTATAATATGGAACAACTTATTGTATGCTAATACTTTTCAGAAAATATACATATTGAAAACAATTGTTTCCTAGTTTGGCATTAAATTCATGACCTGGAACTTGCAAGATAATTGTCTATACATGATTTGCAAAATAATTATTTATATGTTAAATTCATGTATGGAATTTACTTGGAGTTACTAAACATTTATTATCCTTGTTGTGGATTACTTGAAAGAATGACAAATGTTTACGCAAAAAAAAAACCATTAATGTTTATCTCTTTTCTCCCTTGTTTTAGTTTTCGCTTCCGCACTTAATTTCCTTATTTCCTCTAGTCTGATGCATGCAGTCCCGTCCACAGGTGGCTGCTACTTGCACAATAACGCATGAAACATTAATGTTTATCATTCTTTCATATGTTTGGTTCTACTGCCTACCCACAGGAGGCGCTAAACCTAACCTCTTATTATGATATGTGTTTTATTCTAATAAAGAAGCCTACATTTCTTTTATATCTGCAGTTGCAATGCCCTCAAACCTTAATTCGTACGCTACGTCTATCGTCATATTCAATGGAACCAACCACTCAGAATGGAAAGAGAAAGTTGAGTTTTCTTTAGGCGTACTTGAACTGGACATTGCTCTCCTAAAGGAAAAACCAGCCCCACTTACTGACACAAGTACGCCTGAGGAAAACAAACACCATGATGATTGGGAACGATCTAATAGGCTCGGCATGATGTTTATGCGAATGGTGAATTATACCAACATCAAAACCTCCCTACCCAAAACTGAAAGCGCAAAAGAATATTTGCAATCCATTGAAAATCGGTTCAAGACTGTAGACAAATCCCTTGCTGGGAAACTTATGGCAGATCTTGTAACCATGAAGTTTAATGGTTCTCGCTCAATGAGCGCTCATGTCTTTGAAATGATTAACCTTGCTGCCAAACTTAAGAACTTGGGATTGGTTATGGACGATGCTTTTCTCGTCTAATTCATTCTCACTAGCTTACCTCCTCAGTATGAACCATTCAAAATTCATTACAACACTATTACGGAAATATGGAGTCTAAATGAATTGACTAACAAACTGGTTCAAGAGGAGTCTAGGCAAGGCTCGTAAGGCATTAAAGTTGCTTATTTCACTCAAGGGGTTGGAAAACAAGCTGGCAAAAAGAATAACTCACAGCATAAAAGAGCACCACCCAAATCTGATGACGCCACTCAACCGTCCAAGAAGAAAAAGAAGGATGATGTCTGCAAATTCTGCAAGAAACCTGGACACTTCCAGACAGATTGCATTAAGCGCGAAGCATGGTTCGAAAAGAAAGGTAACCCAATGGTTTCGTAAGTCATTTCGAATCAAATCTTACTAATGTACCTTCTTCTACTTGGTGGATTGATACTGTTGCTAACGTTCATGTTTCGAATTCTATGCAGGGATTTATTACGATCCAAACCACAAACCCAAGTGAGAATTTCATTTTCATGGGGAATAAAGATAAAGCTCCAGTTGAAGCTATTGGAACTTTTCGTCTTATTTTGGATAGCGGTTTTCAGTTAGATTTATGTCAAACTCTTTATGTTCCATCTATTTCCCGTAATTTGTGTTCCATCTATTTCCCGTAATTTGATTTCTGTAAGTGTACTTGATAAATTTGGATATTCTTTTGAAGTTGGAAATGGAAATTTTAGTTTATTTAAAAATTCTAGTCTTATTGGTTCTGGAATGTTAATTGATGGACTTTATAAACTTCATCTTAAACAAAATGCTGAAATCCAACTCACCCTGAATGGAAAAGAAACTAAAAGAATGTCATCCAAGAATGATTCTTACTTCTTGTGGCATATAAAATTGGGTCATGTAACCAGTGAAAGAATCAATAGGTTAGTGAAATATGGTGTCCTACCGGACCTAGACTTCGCTAACATTGCGGCATGTGTTGATTGTATTAAAGGAAAAACAACAGAAAACACAAAGAAAGGATCCACAAGAAGTACAAAACTTCTTGAAATAATACATACAAATATTTGTGGATCTTTTGATGTTCCATATTTTGGAGGAGAGAAATATTTCATCACTTTTATCGATGATTTTTCATGTTAGTTCTATCTTTATCTTTTGCATGAAAAATCTCAGTCAGTGGATGTTGTACAAGTGTTCGTTACTGAAGTCGAAAGGCAATTAGAAAGAAAAGTGAAAATCATTAGGTCAGATAGGGGTGGTGAATTCTATGGAAGGTATGATGAAACGGGACAACATCCTGGACCTTTTGCTAGACTTCTTCAAAAACTTGGAATTATTGCACAATACACAACGCCTGGATCTCCATGGCAGAATGGTGTAGCTGAAAGGCGAAATCGTACTTACATGGAAATGGTTAGATCCATGATGAGTCATGCAAATTTACCTATATCATTATGGATGGATGTATTACGAACAGCTGTCTACATCTTAAATAGAGTTCCAAGTAAGGTCGTTCCAAAGACTCCTTTTGAACATTGGAAAGGATGGAAACCTAGTTTAAGACATCTCCAAATTTGGGGTTGCCCAGCTGAAGCTAGACTGCATAATCCAAATGAAAAGAAATTGGATTTTAAGACAGTCAGTGGTTACTTTATAGGTTACCCAGAAAAATCTAAAGGATATAGATTTTATTGTCCTAACCATAGTACAAGAATTGTTGAAACCGACAATGCCAAATTCTATGAGAATAGTGAAATCAGTGGGAGTACAAAACAACAAGAAGTGGTCATTCATGAAATAAGGGTACCCATTATCTTACCCTCTATTTCGAAAGATATTGGGAATCATCCTATTATTGAACCTGTTCACAATGAGGAAAACCCAATAAATGATCAACAACTCCATAATGAAATTATCACCAATCATAATGTTGATGAAGTACCACAGGAACTAGCATTAAGAAAATCTCAAAGACAAAGAAGATCAACTATTCCTGATGATTATATGCTTTATCTAATAGAATCTGAAGGAACTACGGACCCAATTTCTTATTCACAAGCCATTAAGGATGTTAATTCTATTAAATGGATTGATGCCATGAAAGATGAACTGAAATCTATGGATAATAATCAAGTTTGGGAAATCGTTCAATTGCCGGAAGGATATGAAGCAGTTGGTTGTAAGTGGGTCTTCAAGACCAAACGTGACTGCAATGGTAAAATTGAACGATATAAATCTAGACTTGTTTTCAAAGGTTTTAATCAGAAAGAAGGCATTGACTATAATGAAACTTTAGCTCCTGTTTTCAGGAAAGATTCTCTTAGAATTATCATGGCATTAGTAGCTCATTATGATCTTGAGTTACATCAAATGGATGTGAAAACAGCCTTTCTAAATAAAAACTTGGAAGAAGAAGTCTACATGCGTCAACCTGAAGGCTTCATAATTGAAGGACAGGAAGACATGGTCTGCAAACTTAAGAAATCAATATATGGACTGAAACAAGCTTCTAGACAATGGTATCTAAAGTTTCATGAAATCATTACCGCTTTCGATTTCACAGAAAACATAGTTGACCCTTGTATATACCTCAAGTTCAGTGGGAGCAAGTTTATATTTTGATTCTGTATGTTGATGACATATTATTAGCTAGCAACGACCTTGGTTTATTACGTGAAACTAAGGATACGAACTTTGCAATGAAAGATATGGGTGAGGCTTCCTATGTGATAGGAATAGAAATATTCCACGATAGATCACAAGGAATTCTAGGATTGTCTGAAAAAGCATATATTGACAAAATTATTGAGAGATTTGGCATGACGAATTGTTCCTCTAGTCCTGTCCCACTGCAGAAAGGAGACAAACTTGTTCTTGAGCAGTGCCCAAAGACTCCTATCGAACGAGAAGAAATGACCAAATATCCTTATGCATCTCTTGTAGGGAGTTTGATGTATTTCACAGGTCTGTACAAGACCTGGTATCAGTCATGCAGTTGGTATGCTGGGTAGATTTCAAAGTAACCCAGGAATCGCTCATTGGAAAGCTACAAAGAAGCTACTGAGATACCTAAAGGGAACAAAGAATTACATGCTCACCTATAGAAAATCAAGTTACCTACATGTAACTGGTTATTCTGATTCAGACGTTGCTGGATGTCCTAATACTAGGATCTGCACTCTTGGCTATGTGTACCTCTTATGTGGAGGTGCAATATCATGGAAAAACCAGAAATCTAAGAAGCTTTTCGGATCCACCATGATGGCTGAATACGTAGCATGTTATGAGGCTTCAATTCAGGAAATATGGCTGCGTAATTTTGTCTCACAATTTGGCACTTTAAGTTTTATCTCTAAGCCACTAGCTGTCTACCGTGACAATGAAGCTGCAACCTTTTTTTCCAAGCATGATAGGATAACCAAAGGTTCCAAACACATGGACCTTAAATACCTACTACTGAAGCAAGATGTTAAACTAAAGAAAATTATTGTTGAATCGATAAGTACAGACCTACAAGTGGCAGACATATTCACGAAAGGACTACCTCCAAAGACCTTTCAGAGACATACTGATAGCATGGGTCTTGTAGATAGTTCCTAATTATCTTCTTATTATGCCATTTATTTTATACTTATCTAGACATGACAATTATTGAGCTCTTAATAATTTGGACATCTTTTATTTCTGTTTTATAATGTGTACACATTTATATTTAGATAAATGATAACAGAAACAGTCTTTTGCTTCAGGACATTATGTGACCATTAAGTTATGCTCATCTACGGTCTAGTTATGAAAGTTGTCAATGTCATAGTACATGGAAGTAAGCATGTTGTAAAATTAATGTGTACACGTCATGACTTCCATTGACCACTAGATTAACCAAGACACTTATGATAACTGACTAAAGAAAATTTTAGCATATCATGCGCGCCTTGTGACCTTAATACGAAAACATTAATGGATTTTACTATTGACCAAGTGGGAGACTGTAAGGAAACTTGACCGTTTTGTAAGGAAATTAATGCGAAAACATTAATGGACCGTTTCCTTCCTCATTATGTGGTATATTAATGGACCGTTTCCTTCCTCATTATGTGGTACATTAATGAACCGTTTCCTTCTTCAAACGTTTCCTTCCTCATTATGTGGTCAATAGAATATAAAGGGTTTTTCTATTAATATGCTAATAAATAAAACGGTTATAATCTAGAGCATTAATTTCTCTCATCTTGATCTTGATGGATGATCAAGATTAAGTCTACAAATCTGGAAAGTTGGTCCTCTCTCTACCTATAAATATTAACCTTTTCCCATCACAAAGGATATAGAAAACACATAAAGAAAGATATAGGAAAAAGAGAGAAACCATTTCCTTTCTCCATTGAAATAGCTTTCGAGAACAACCATTGTTGATTCGTACACAAGATGTCTGGAGGTATGTTTTATTAATTCATTACATATGTGATAATCATGTAATTCTATATCTTAGGGTTTATGTTATTCGCAAGATATAGATTACACCAAATACTTCATAGATCAAGTTGTCTCAGTGAATCAATTGCATACATGGCAAGTTTCTCATCATGGTGGCTCCCAGTAATGTCAAACGCGGAAACATCACATACCACATTTTTGCCCACGCCTGAATTAGCGTAGACACCCAGATAATAAGAAAAATGATTAAAATTTTGAATACTCCAACATAAAGATGTTTAGTACAGGTATCACGTGTGAGATCGATAAAAGTTCAAATTTAAAGAGAAAACAAAACCACTCACTAGCAAAACTAACAATTTTCTTTTTTAAAAGTTGCATATATCTATAATATTTTAATCTCAAGATTGTAAAAATTTCTTTGGTAATTACACCATCAATTATCAAGGTTTCAAGTTGGAAAGTAAAATTTTACCCATATTGTTTAGTATCTACATTCTACATAAATAAATTTATCTAATAATGGCTTAGACCCCATCATAGATTCCACTGGTCATCACAAAATGTTCGCACCACTTTTTTTTCATTTTCTTTTGAACAGTTACGTAAACATGAACATCGTGCTTAATGGTGTTCTGGTTCAGGTATGTAGCTCTTTTTTTCAATATGGTAAAGAGCCAAAGGCAAATAGGAATAGGAAGTATCCACAAATGACTAATATTATTATTAGGACAAAAGCGGTGAAAGAAAATCTAGTTTAAGGTTATAGTTGTACCAGACGTATACGAGCCATGTTATAATAGTTTGTGATGGCTGCTTCTTCCAAATATGGTCATAAAAGTTGACCGCCTGCTTCTTCCAAATATGCAAATGGTACTCCATGAGCTCTAAAAGACATCATGACCTGAAAGTATGTTCTAAATATGTTTAATAGTTAGTATTAGTATTCATCGATCATGGCTTGTGATGAAAATAGCTTCATGGCTCTGTATCTCTATTTTGATCATCATCCAAATATGCTAAATTGCAATATTCACACAGATACATCTTCCACTATTATAAACGAGGTAGATTAAAGTTAAGTATGATATGACAATTTACCTCTCGAGGGGTCCGAATTGATGTAGTTCCTTTTATCAAACTTGCCATTAGCACAAATAAACCCATCACGCTGGTTCTAAAAAGGTATCAATGTATGATGCATGTTACCTAAATATTCATGCTCTCTGCGTTACTAAATTGACATCATAAGATTTGTATACAGATATAACCACTACAAGATATACACATTGATTTCCGACGGCTCATACCCATCGGTGGCCGTCGAAAGCCATCGAAAATCCTGTAAGAATTCAGAACAAGGATTTCATCCATTTCTGACGGAATCGAGGATGATTTTGCGACGGCCTTCGACGGCTTTATCGACGGCAGTTCCGACATTTTTTCGACGGTGCTGACGTCCACGTGGCTTAAAAATACGTCAGAAAACCATCGGAATTTTCGACCGGTAAACCATCGGGAGCCATCGCAAATCGTCGGAATATTTCGACCTATAAGCCATCGTCGTAGGAAATATGGATATTTTCTTTTAGGCAGCCCAACAGCACATCAATATCAATATATATCACAATACATCAAAATCAATATAGATATCAGATGTATAAGCTAAAATCAATATAAAAATCAATATCAATAATAATATAAAACTCAAACATTACCATCTCAAACTCAAATATTTCCAATCAATACAAAACAAACCGTCCATCATCACTCGACTGTAATATCAACATCAAACATCACATGTCCACAAATCAACATCACCATCTCTCAATATATATACACACAAGTTTCAAAAAAAAATTGCAAAACGTACCACATGACTCGTTATTGGCTCCAGCACCACCAGAAGAAGGGAATACTCCATGATGCTCTATATTCTCGACCAAATGCTGGTTCAGTTGCTCCATTTGCACTGCTCGGAGATGGCCCTGCTCCTACAGTTGTGCAATCTGCTTTCGAAGCTCATTAATATCCTCATTGTCCTGAGCCTTTTGATAGGCCTTTTGTGAGGTCCGAGCCTACAAAATAAGTCGAAATATGTTTAAGTTATTGCGTAACTTTTATAAAAATTAAGCAATTTTTACAACTTAGTTAATTTTTATAAATTACCGATTGATTGTCGTACCCATAACGCCTATTTCTCTATGTTGGATCCATAACGGAGTCAAAGATAGCGTCCTCATTAGTGGTTAATTGCTCCCGTCTCGAATGCTCAGGCATCTGCGCACGTGCTTGTATAAATCTTCCCTATAACGTAAAATTAAATATAAGTAAATATTATATGGTATTACTATAATATTAATGATCATTATTAATAACTTATAACTTAAAATATACTTACATGTGCGACATATGCTTTATCATCCTCATGCCAAGCATAAGTTACCGATCTCTAGTCATCGGTCTGCCTGACGGCATGAGTATGCGCAAATACGTCTATATACGAACAGGAGCCCCACGTGCTCTTTTCTGCAATAATTATTGTGTATTATTGTTGTTCATACAAATTTATACAAAAAATGTAATAACTGTTAGTAATTGCAATTAGTCAATTTGCCAAGTCCTCGTGATGATACTAGAATGATTTCGAACCATCACGGTGTGTGACTAGATTTTTCTGCCCGTTCGCCGAGTTCTTATCTAACTCCGTCTGCAAATTAAAAATTAAGATTATATTTTATAGGTATAAATTATGTATTCTCTATTGAAAAAATTAATGTTACATCCGATAGACTTACTCTAAATTGATCGTTACCCCAGCATGCGATTCAAGCATCCCATACGCTGGTGCTCATCCAGTTTGGCTTGTTTTCGATTTTATGACGGTAGACATCGTATCCCAATAATTCTTTGCAACTTTGAAGTTCCAGTGGCTAAAGAGAAACATCCTCCTCTTGTAGGTCTACTGCACACTGTATATATGTTGAAAAAAATATAAGTTATACATTTATACTTGGTCAGTAAATTGTAAAGTGATTATATATAATAATATATAATTTTACACTTACCAAGAAGTCTTACCAGATGCTCTCCCGGACATGCTTTGGGATCCTGCTCCATTTCGGCCAGCATGCAATCATATGATGTAACGACCTACCTTTCTGACCCCTAGGAACGTCACTTAACACATCATCGACGTTCGTGTGCTGTTGCCCAATCATCGGAAAGATGAATCGTCATGGGGTGAAAAAAAACATAATAGAAAACTCACAACGAAATTGCTAAATAAACATAACAGAAATAGTACATCAGGTTACCCCTTAACAGACAGTTATCAGAGTTACGTAAAAGTACTACAAATCAGCTTAGGCAGTTATAACGTCCTGCCTTTACAAATGCTGAAACAAAATACATCTACACAAACTAAATAGTATAACAGAATAAATAAATATGAAGATGAAAAGCATCCTGCTAGGATGTCGTCTTAAAAAAACCCAACAAAGATCTGCTACTCTCAGACTACTCAAATAAAATGAGTATCTGAGAGTTCATGGAACAAACAACTCGGGTCAGAAGATTTGTCTGGTATGAGTAAAACTTTAAACGAAGGTACGTAATAAAATACAAACATATGAGACCACGCTACTGAACACTGAACAGATTTACTCTCACTAAATCAACATCGAAACGTGAACATCACAAAAAGTGGTTGACTCTTTCCGATTAAATTAAGGAAACAAATTCAAAGGTTCGAATTAAATAAGGAAAGGAAAATCTTCAACAGATGACAAGAAAGGTGCACCCCCTTGAAGTATACCTCTAATAATATACTTCTAAGAAGCTCATTTGTTCTATGACACTTCCCGGAACCCTCCAAGCCAAACCCCGCCAAATCTTACCGAGAATTCGAATATTTCACATCTAATAGCGCTATCGAATCCAATCTAAATGAGATGTGAAAGTATCCTGATGGAAGCAACCCCACATAGCTTAGCCTCCTCTTACGCTTTGGTTTTAGTCATTTCCGACAAAAAATATCAATGCTCAATGAAGTAATAAATCGCCTTAGAACGACGATAATAAAGAAGCTGAAATAACCGATAGCCAAGGAAACAACTATCGAGGATATAAAACAATCGTATATGGAAATTAAGTCTTGTATAATTATCATCACTCATCGAATTCAAACTTGTATTATTTCTTGGTTAACAATAATATCAGACAACACTACAAGATCGACACCTGATAGCGATGGCTTTTAACCGTCGCTGGCCGTCACTAGCCGACGCTAAATGCCGTCGCTATTTACCTCGTCGCCCAATAGAATCGCGACGGCTCCGTCACATAAATAGCGACGGCTCGCGACTGCAAATATGCCATGTGGAAATTTTCCAACGTCTAATTGGCGTCGCTAGCCGTCGCTAATCTGAACAAAATGGCCGCCGCTAGCCGTCGCTAATCTGAACAAAATGACCGTCGCCAGCTGTCGCTATACTGAACAAAATTCTGTGCACTTGCACAACCCATATACACTTCAAACAATAACCATCAAATGCCATCATCACAGCCACTATACACTATATTCATCAACTATAACCATCATATATCCATCATATAACATCACTATACATTCAAACAATATAAAATCCAACAAAACCTAACAAAATCATATACAATCCCAACAACAATACATATCATGTCAACCAATACAAGTCATCAAAATATGCACATAGTTCCCCAACCAAAATGTGTACATAGTTTTCCAACCACAACTACAAACCGTTAACCCAAACAAACCGTTAACACAACTATAAGTCATCAAAATGTGTACATAATATCCTAAAATATATATACACCAAACCAACCAAAATGTGTACATATCAAACTGTAACATGAGCAAACAAGCATACCTACTCCTCACCGTCGCTGCCATCCTCTCCAAGCATCCTCCCATGCTGTTGCAAATAACCTGCAATCCGCTCATCCAGCTGTTACCTGAAGAAACTCTTCCGCCACTCATTTATTTCATCCACTGTTTTCTTCAACTGAGCAATCTCCTCTTCTTGCTGGGACCTCCTGTATGCACTTTGCAATCTCGTCGCCTGTAAAATAGTTCACAATTATTTATATAGTAGTATATATATAATATTATTAAAATTATTTAACTATTCATATGCATGTGTAAATTTATATATTAGTACATGTCAAAATTTACCTTCAGATTTCCATAGCTATACCGCACATTGGTCCGAGAAGGCGGGTCAATAATAGCATCCCAGATATTGTTCGCCTCCTCTAGCGTAAGCTCTTCCTGACCAGTGGACTGTGCTACCCGAGCCCGCTCAGCTTCGTACCTCTCCTGCGATTACAAACAATTGTTTTACACGATAAAAACCGAATTTCAAGTTTTTGAAAATAAAATAAGACAAAATATTGTTATTAACAATAAATTAGTTTACCATTACGGATTGGGAATTGTCATCCGTCCACTCATACGAAACATTGCCTTCTTCATCAGTCCTCTCCACGGCACGCGTCACCTTGAACAACTCGGCCATAGTGGGCTCGCGATTGTATCTCGTGGCCTAAAAATATATAAATATTATTGCTAAAATGATTATAAAATATTTTAATAAAATGTAAACACAGTTTATAAATTTAATTACCAGCTCTCTCTTATGCTCCTGGAAGGATTTGGAGCCACCACGGTGCAATGCAGGATTTTTATTCCTGTTAGCCCGGTTCCGCGCAGATAATTTCTACAAATTAAGATAAATTATCACGTATGTATCTTACGAGATTTATATTAAATTTTAATAACAAAGAAAACATATATTGCATACTTTTGCTGCTGGAGTGTCCCAAAGCCGAAGAAAATCAGTCCGTACACCGTCACCCATCCAGTTCGGCTTTTTGCCTGAATTCTTAGCCTTGGACATTGTATCCCTGTAATTTTTCCTCATTCTTTTATTCCAGTGATTTAAGAAAACGTCCATGCCGTCAGGGTCAACGCGGATTGCAGCCTGTAAATTAAAATTATTTTAAGTTATATAGATTATATTAATTTACAACTGAAATTCAAACTACTACTTACAAGTAAATCGGGGTGTATTGCGTTCTTGACATGAAGGGGGATGTCATCCCAGTGAGGCCAACAACCATCCATCCGGTTCTGAAAAGCCTTCCTTGAAACCTATAGAATATAATCTGATGGCTTTACCTCAAAGTCCCTACAAAAGTTATGATATACATGTTTAGTGGATTTTAAAACCTACACTTTAAATAAAATTGATACTTACCCGGCACTTTTCGGAACAACTTCTGCCATCGGACATAAGTCCGGTGTAGTGCCACTACCACCTGCACCGGGAGATGGGGATGGCGTGCCTGTCATACTTCGTCACCTGTCAGATATATCTACTATAGAAAAACAATATCATCACAGAACAATTATAGAAATTCACTACTACATAGCATGTTTCAATTACTTTCATAGAAATAATTATAAAAATTTACTAGTACAAAATATGGATAAAAATTAAATAAATGATCATCACAGAACAATAATAAAAATTCACTACTACATAGCATGTTTCAGTCACTTTCACAGAACAATTATAAAAATTTACTAGTACAAACCATGGATAAAAATTAACTAAATGATCATCACAGAACAATTACAGAAATTTACTATTACATAGCATGTTTCAATCACTATCACACAACAATTATATCAATAACGATCAGTCTTCATCATTTTCTGATTCATACTCAGTCTCGTATTCTATCTCATTTTCTTCGTTACTTCGAATGCATCAAATAAGACGTTTGATTCATCATTCAAAGGCCCTACATCAATATCATCAGTTATTATTATTTCTGTATTTGGTTCAAGATCGGCTTGATATGCTGCTTCATCTGGAATATTATTTCCATCAAATGTAAACCTTGGTTTTGTTTTGAAAACAGCAGACCAATCCGCTTTATCTCTTTTCAAAGATGGATACGGAGAAAAATAAACTTGCAACGCTTGCTTGGCTAATACAAAAGGATCATACATAAAGTAGTGTGATGTATGCCCTATTTCAATAAGTTTATACTCTTTATGCACGTTGATTTCGGAACCAGGAACGTTACCGAACCAATTGCACCTAGATAAAAAAAACATTTTCTAAAGGTTCAACGTAATATGTCAACTCTAGAATCTGTGTTAAGACGCCGTAAAAATCTTTTAAATGCACATCTGGATCATCACTGCCTTTGACAAATACCCTATGTTATATGTTAATTTTTCAACCCCGTAATCTTTCGTGTTGAACTTAAACCCATTGACGAAGAATATTGGATAAGTCTTCACATTTCTTTTCGGTCCAATCGCAAGATGTCTCAAGCCTTCATCAACGACACTGTTTCTTGGCTCATAAACATAGTTCAAAAACCATTTGGCAAATCTTTACTAAGATCGCTAGATGGATACTGTGATTCATAGATACTGCATATATGTAATATGTGTTATAATTATTATGTACGTACAAGTAAATTACAAGTGAATTAATTATTACCTAACAAATGATGCGACTTCGACACAATTTAAAAGAACATACGTGTATGCTACATGGTGGTCTCTATCGTCCTACCATATTTCCACAGATTTTCCACCAGGCCTACCATGTTGTCTAAAAACAGATAACATTATTTGAGATGAATTTTGTTCAACGACTTCCTCATTTCGAGGAACAGTTACAAACGATAAGTTCACATCATCCTTGAAGTAGTGAGAGAAAAAATGAGGCTTCTTCTTCAAGATACGATTTGCATATCGAACCCTCAACTCAGGCTTTTTGTCGAATCTTCTTCTTCAGATGATTCAAGTACCTATTAAGATATTTATTACATATTTAGATATACAAATTTGAATTTGAAATTGACTTGAACATTTCACATGTTAATTTACCTCTCAAATGGATACATCCATCCAATTGCACAGTACCTCAAAGAAGTGCTTCGGATGGAAGATGAATAGGTAAATGCTCCACTACGTTAAAGAAACCAGGAGGAAGTATTTTCTCCAGTTTGCATATCAATATGGGTATTTCTACTTCAAGTTTACGTATACGATCCACCTTTAATGTTGTCGAACAAAGCTGTTTATAAAACAAACATAACTCTGTTATAGCGTTCCATACTTTTATGGACAACAGTTCTTTGAAAGCCACGGGTAGTAAATATTCCATCATGATATGACAATCTTGACTTTTCATCCCACTCAGTTTACTATTTTTAAAGTCAACACATCTACGAAGATTGGAAGAAATCCCATCGGAAAATCTTAATTCTTCCACCCGCTTTAGCACGAGTTTTACTTGCTTATTGTCTAGCTTATAACATGCTTTCGGTTTTTATTGTCATTAGGCTTCATATGAAGTTCCAGGCACTTACAATAGTTTGCTATATCAAGCCTTGAATTCAAATCGTCCTTGGTTTTTCCCTTTACATTCAAAATTGTATTAAATAGATTATCAAACACGTCCTTTTTGTTGTGCATCACGTCAATATTATATCGGAGTAAGAGATCTTTCCAATATGGTAACTCCCAAAATATACTTTGTTTGCACCTATGAATGTCTGACTTTCCTGGGATTTTATTATGGACTCCAGTTTCATGTATCTTTGGATAGTCCCTTACAATTTCGTATATTTCCTCGCCTGACCAAACCTTGGGTGGTTTCAAATACTCTTCTCTGTTAGCTATGAAAATTTTCTTATCTCTTCTAAAAGTATGATTGGGATGAAGAAAACGCCGATGACAATCAAACCACGAAACTTTCTTTCCATATCGTAACGAAAATGCTCGTGTTTCTTCCATACAATAAGGGCATGCTAGACGACCGACTGTACTCCAACCAGAAAGCATCCCGTATGCAGGAAAATCATTAATAGTCCATAACAAAGAAGCGAATAACCGAATTTTTTTCGTTGATACATCGTAAGTTTCAACTCCTTCATTCCACAGTTTCTTCAACTCTTCGATCAATGGTTGTAAATAAACATCAATTCCTTTGGTTGGATCATGAGGGCCGGGAACGATAGTGGTGAGAAACATATATGGTGTCTTCATACACATCCATGGAGGTAAATTATACGGAGTAACGATAATTGGCCAGGATGAATATTTACTACCAAACTGTGAAAATGGTGAAAATCCATCCGTACATTAACCAAGTCTGACATTACGGCTTTCCGCAGCAAATGCAGGATAAGTCTTATCGAAATGTTTCCATGCTTCTCCGTCGGATGGATGTATCAAAGTTCCTACTTCTGCTGTTTTCACACTATGTCATCGCATATGACAGGCCGTAGCAGAAGATGCATATAATCTTTGAAGTCTTGGAGTGATGGGTAAATAATGCATTCTCTTGTATGAGACTTCTTTTCCTTTCTTCTTTCTTGGTTTGTATCTTTCTTCGTTACATATTTTGCATTTTCTGAGCTCAACGTCATCTTTCCAGTATAACATGCAACCTTTCACACATGCATCTATCTTTTCGTACGGTAGATCGAAAGCGGATATCAATTTTTTTTACTTTATAATGACTATCGCACATCAGATTAATGGGTGGCATGTGTCGTTTCGTAGCTTGTACAACTGCTATAAATGTAGCTTCCGTAAGGTTGAATTTTGATTTCATAGTTATGTATTCGACAGTTACTGAAAGTTCGGTTTCGCTTTTACATCCATCCCATAACGACCTCTTAGTAGAATCCAACAAATCGTATATTTTTTTAGCTCCCGCAGTCGGTTCTTCTTCGACATTTTCGTCTTCATCGACTGCTTCAGTTGTAGGAAACATTGATCGTGCTGCATCATCCACCATATTTTCTATCGGATTCGTCATCATATTACCGTCCTCTAACACTTCAGTATTAGGTGTAGGATCAACAAGTTCTCCATGACGATCCCACAAATTATAATCAGGCACGAAACCATATTGATACAAATATACTTCAACTATATCTGGTTTCCAATGCTTCAAATATTGGCACTTACTACACGGGAAACGAATTTATGTGTTGTTTCGGTTATTAGATTTATCACATCTAATAAATTCGTGTACACCATTGTAGAAATGTTGCTTTATTGATCCCTTCTTTCCAGTTTTAACTTCATACATCCAAGTACGGTCGAGAAAATAATTGAACATTTTTCCTGATTTGAAAATGTATGTTAGACAATTTAAACCATTAATTTTCAACCATTCTCCATTGTAAACAGTTCATCGTTGCAGAAAATTCAAAATAAAAACTTCACTTTATTTTTTTATTTTTTGGTATTTTGGTTTTCACTTCGGTGGTCAGTCATTCTGCTTCCCATTACAAACACAATAATGTAATTACATTTTATAAATCATTTTAGATTAAACGGTTCAACAAAATTTCAGCAGCACTTCCCTTCTGTTCCCTGTATCGTACACAAATGCGTGTACACAGGGAACGTAAAGGAAGTGCTGTCGAAATTTTGTAACCGTTTAAAATGAAATGATTTATAATATGTAATTACTTTATTGTGTTTGTAACATGTCCTACAAGGACAAATCCAACAAATATTGTATCAGATGAATATAAATGTCCGTTCCGTTACAAAACGAACATCCATATAACGATCATATACAACACTTGCCAGACGGGGCCAAAGCCAACCTAAGGGATAAAAAAGTTTCTTTCAATTTTATCAAATATTGTTGACAATGTTTCAACTCTTTAAATCTTATTTTATAAATTTATGTATTTAAATTTTAGTTCAACATTCAATTAACAATTTTAGTTCAATATTCATTTCTTTATTTTTTGCGACATAGATTTTAGCGGAATATTTGTTGTTGTTATATTAATTTCTTAATTTCTTTACAAAATCGATTTTAATACAATATCAGTTGTTTTTAAAGTCATTTCCTAATATTTTTTTAAAAAAATTAGATATTTGCAGAATTTTTAATGTTCTCATATTCATTTTTTAATTTTTTGTATAAACTTTATTTTTGTACAATATATACAACCTTTTTGCATTTTGGTCGTCGCTAGCCATCGCTAAAATTATTAAAATGGCCGTCGCTAAATCAACAAGATAAATAGAATAATTATCAATGAAGATAATTATAAAACAACAAAATCTAATTATCAAATAGATAATTAGAAAACAATAAAAATCTAATTATTAAATAAAAATTTGTCAATTTAAATTCACTTAACAACTTAAATTTGTAATTTATCAATTTCATAAACTGTGAGATACTTTCATGTAAATTTATCAATAAGCAAGTTAATCATTAATATACACTAATTTTTCACCTAACACAACTAACCACGTTAATCGCCAACACTAACTATCTACATCAACCATTTATTCAACTTCATGATAAACTAATTAATCTAATACCTAATTTAACTTCATGATAATAGACTAATTAATCTACCAAATCAACATACAACACTACTAATACCTAATTTAACAACACTACTAATACCTAATTTAACAACAAATCCTAATTTAATTAAGGTTTAAACTAAACCTAAAAACATCAAATTTACATTCAAAATTGAGATTAGAAGCATACCTAGGCGAATTTGGGTGATTTGGAGGCGGGGGAAGGCGGGGCGGCGGCTGCGGTGACGGGGGGTGGCGGATTGGGGGAAGGAGGGTTTAATTTTGGTGGGAAAGGAATGAAAGTTCTGCTCGCGGGAAGCAGCCTATATTTTTCGTATAACGACGGCCGCATTTTTTATATGTCGCCAGCCGTCGCAAAAGCCCGTCGCTATACGAAACCGTTCTAGCAGTGCAAGTCAAGGTTACCTCAAGGTCATGTCTCACGGTTATTCTTAACTTTCAAAATAGTAGCAAGTTTACTTCTTCAATGTTTAGTGCTAAGTACATAAGTAAATCGTTTCCATATAAGTGATATCGCTTTATGGAAAATTAATTCATTTTAATCAACGAATCAATCCTTTTTTTCTTTTAAAAAACCTGAATTCGTGCTTGGGCTTCACATTACAAGTATTAGCTTTACATTGTTTAAAAGAGTTAGCTAACTCCAAAACATCATGAAAAAGGATTTAATAACTTAAATTCTTCTTATTACATTGATTAATCAACTTTGAACTTCAAATGTCTTTAAATAATAAAAAGGATAAATCACCTTTAAACCTTCTTAATTCAATTAATTAGAAAAAATAATTAATTAAATTAATAATTAATTAATATAAATATCATTATTTAAAGACAATACATCTTTGTTGCTTTGATAAATTCACTTTGAATCTTCATTAGTTAAGTTGATAAATTAATTTCAAATCCTTAAATTAAAAAGGGTAAAAATAATAATTAAATATCATTATTTAAAAGTGATTAATTAATTTTAAAACTTTATTTAAGGAAAGATTAATTAAGGTTGATCAGACATATTAACCTTTAAAAGTCATTAATTTAAAAGCATTAATTAATTTTAAAAACATCATTAGTTAAATGATAGATTAACTTTAATCCATCATTATCAAAAGATTAATTAGTCTTAAACATCATTAAATAAAATGATTAATTAAATTTAAAACGTCATTAACAGAGTAATTAGTTAAAGTTAAAACACATTATTAACAAATTGATTAATTAACCTTAATCCTTATCAATTAAATAATTAATTAAATAAAATAATCATTATTAAAATCATTAATTATTTTTGAAAACATCATAAATTAAAAACATTCTTAACTTGTAAACATACTCAAGCTCGAAAATAATCCGAAAAGTTTCGATAAGGTGATATTTTTTCGAAAAACCGATATAGCGATAGCTGTTATACGGACACTTCGATACACAAGCTTATGAATTTTTCATTTAATCCAAACATTTAATAACATAACAAGAGCATGCATATAAGTTACGTGCATTTCAAACAAAGGCTGGTAGTTTGTGTTACCATGTACTTAATTTTTATAACTAACTTTGCATGTTACGAGCTAACTTCGACTACTAACTTTCTCATAGCTTACTACTTCCAAGGCGACAACTTTTTGAAGCATAAATCAAATGGCCAACCAACATATAACTAAACATATAATAATACTTCAAAGGTTATTAAAATTATAAATATTAAAGCTATAACTTTGGGTTTAAAAAGGCGAAATTTTTACTCACTGAAACTAGCTCAAAATCGAACCAAACTGCCACAATACTCAATCGGCGGATGGATCTGGCTACCTTCTACAAAATCCAACTTTTAGAACCTTGGGGGCACTTATAACCCCCGCCAATATGCAAGGGAGGCTTGTCCAAGAGTTCAAAGATGGGTCTGTGGTCTTATTTTGAAGCTATGTGATGATAAGAGGGAGTAGAGGTGATTTAGGAGCCAGTTCAAGTGTTTTGAAGGGAAAATAATGGAAAAGAAGTATGTTTGCTTTTAGAAAACTAAGAAGCCATGGAAATAATAAGTGAAGACATGGTGAGAATTATGAAAAAGAAAATGAAGTGAATAAAATATGAAAAGAAAAGAGGAAATAAGTATATATACATGAATATAAATCAAATTGCAAGTATACCTCAAGTACATGCCCTCTACCGAAATTTTGCCACCTAATTTTTCTTGTCTCCTTTAAAATTTTGAAATTTTCATGCATTCCAACATGCCAACATGCCTTGTACCCTATTATATTTGATTTGTACTTATGTCTGCCTAAGATGTGTTTCCTTTTTATTCTTAAATACTTACATAATAACTCATGTCATCCTTATTATAATTATTTAAGTTATTATATTAATATTTATCAAAACAAAGTATAACTCATTTATAAATATGAATACGTGTTACTTAAATGTGCATAACATTTCCAATAATATTTCGGGCACTGAAAAGTCAATTTTTCGGAAAACGATTTTCGCCTGCATTTTCTATTTTGTTTTGATCTAATTGTTTATGTAAAAATATTTTGAAAACTTTTTCACTATCATTATTTATTATTAAAAAGAGTTTTATTTTAATTATAAAACCATTATTTGATATTTAAAGGTATTTAAATATTCACAAATTAAAGCATTCAAATTTCGTATTGTTACACTCTCTCCCCTATAAAAATTTCGTCCCTAAAATTAACACTTAAGAAGATAACTTAAAATCACACCAAAAGGCAAATATTATATCGAGAAATCCCATACCACAAATACACGGTAAGAAACTATGTTATAAATGAACATACATAATACATTCAAGCAAAAAACAACTCACCTAACATTACATCAGGATAAGTTTCTCTAATACGATCCTCGGTCTTCAAAGTGCAATCGCGAGGGTCATCACTCCACTGAACTTTCACAAGCTTAACCACCTTGTTCCTCAATCCTCTTCCGTCTCGGTCTACAATATGAACTGGGTGTCGGATAATAATCAACTTCGGTTCTATTTCTAAGTCTTCCTGAACATATGTCTCAACAATCAAAGATGGATCATGAACATGCTTTCTCAAATGAAATACGTGAAAGACATTATGAACTTCTGACAGTCCTCCAGGCAATTCTACTCTATAGACCAATGATCTAATTCTTTCATGGATTCTAAATGGTCCAATGAATCTAGGTACTAGCCTTCCTGCCCTTTTGAATCTTACAACTCCTTTCATCGGGGAAACTATCACAAATACCAAATCCCCGACCGCAAACTCTAAGTCCCTTCTCCGTTGATCTACATAACTTTTCTGTCTATCTCGGGATTCTTTCATCCTTTCCTTGATCATAGCCACTTTCTCATATGCTTCCTGAATCATTTACGACCCAAGAACTAAACGGTCTCCAGCCTCAACCCAACATGAAGGTGATTTATATGGCCTCCCATACAAAGCTTCATAGGGCGCCATGTCAATGCTAACTTGGTAATTGTTTTTGCAGGAGAACTCTACTAAGTGAAGTTGATTTTCGCATGATCCTCCAAAATTCAAAATACACGCTCTTAAAAGATCCTACAAAATTTGGTTCACCCTTTCAGTTTGTCCGTCTGCTTGTGGGTGATAGGCTATGCTCAAATTTATCTCTGTCCCTTAATTGGCTTGCAATGCTCCCCAAAAATGACTGGTGAAGATGAGATCTCGATCATTAACTATACTTACTGAAATTCCATGCAGTCGAACGACCTCCCTCAAATAAATTCCTGCTAAAGAAGTTGCAGTTTTAGTTGACATCACTGGAATAAAGTAGGCGCTCTTTGTTAATCGATCTACAATTACCCAAATGCCTTCATTACCTCTTCTTGTTTTAGGCAACCCCTTGATAATATCCATGGATACTTGCTTACACTTCCAATTCGGTATCTCCAATGGTTGGAGTAACCTAGTAGTCTTTTGCTGGTCACTCTTGACCTTTTGTCAATTTGCACACTAGCTTACGAAAATTGAAATGTCTCTTTTCATGCCTTTCCATCAAAAGGTCTTCTTCATATTCTGAAACATTTTAGTTACTCGTAGGTGTATTGATAACTTTGATCGATGGCATTCTTTCGATACATCGTATCTAATTCCGTCAACATCCGGCACACAAATCCATCTATTCATTCTTAAAATGCCTCGAGAGTCAATCTGAAAACTAGAGATAATTTCATCTTCAACATCGTTCTTAAGCCGGGATAGAATAGGATCTTCTTCTTGGAAATATTCAATTCTCTCCACTAGTGCTGGCTTAACTTTCAAATTTGCAATCATCGCCCAACAACGGCGTTTGCTTTCTCTAGGGTGTAAAGAATCTCTAGGTCATAAGACGCGAGAAACTCCAACCATCTTTGCTGCCTTAAGTTCAAATCCTTTTGGGTAAAAAGATACTTTAATGACTTGTGATCCGTATATAACTCAAAATTTGCACCCAAAAGATAGTGCCTCCACACCTACAATTCGAAGACTACTTCCAAAAGCTCCAAATCGTGCGTAGCGTAATTTCTCTCATGAGGTTTCAACTGCTGACTTACATACGCTATTACTTTACCATCCTGCATCAAAACTCCTCCCGGTCCGGTCCTATAAGCGTCCGTGTAAATTGTTAATCCTTCATTCCATCTGGAATAGTCAAGATATGAGCGCTTGTCAATTTCTCCTTTAACTCATTGAATGCTTGAACGCACTTGGGTGTCCAAATAAACTTAGCATCCTTCTTCGCCAGCTTTGTTTGATAAGAAGCAATCTTTGAGAAATCTTTAATAAATCTTCTACAGAAACCTACCAATCCCAAGAAAATTCTGACCTCAGTCGCACTTTCAGGTTTCTTCCAATTTTGAACCACAACTACTTTAGCTTGATCCACTAATATGCCGTCTTTCGAAACTACAGGCCTTAGTAATCTAACTTCAAATTTCCAGAAATAGAACTTAGAAAAATTTACTTTTAAAACATGACTTCTTAAAGTACTTAGAACAATTTGAAGATGATACTTCTTCTCTTCCTTCGTTTTAGAATAAACAAGGATATCATCAATGAAGACTAGAACAAACTTGTAAAGAAAATCCCAAAACACTTTATTCATCAAGTCCACGAAATAAGCGGGTGCATTAGTCAATCCGAATGTCATGACTAACCATTCGTAAAAACTATTAGGGGTATGAAATGCTGTTAAGGGTACACTCTCTTCTCCTACCCTTAATTGGTGAAAACGAGTGGCAAGATCCAACTGATAAAATATACGAGCTCCATGGAGCTGGTCAAATATGTAATCAATTCTAGGTAAAAGATACTTATTCTTGATAGTCCTCTTATTTAATTCTCGATGATCCATACATAATCTAAGAGAACCATCGGCCTTGGTAATGAACGTTACTGGCAATCCCCAACTTCATGTGCTCCGCCGGATCAAACCTTTCTGCAATAAATCAAACGTCTGCTTCTCCAATTCTCTTCTTTGCTTTGGAGCTAACCTTCAAGGAGGTTGTACAATAGTTTTAGTTCTTGGAATAAAATCAATGCAGAATTCTACTCCCCGATGAGAAGGTAAACCTTGCTCTTCATTAAAAATATCCTTGGAAGTCCCGAACGATTGGTATATTTCTTATCTCATCTTTGGGTACTTCAAGCGAATAGATAAAACTTCTCATCAACTTATTGGGATCTCCACAATAAATATCCATACCAACATTTTCAGCACCACTAATTTGGACAATCCTTTTATTACATTTATGACTGCTCTAAATTTAGACAACCAATCCATACCCAATACTACCCCAAAACCCATGAACCTAAGAACAAATAATTCAGAAAAGAAGGACAGTCTCGAAAAGAAATAGGCGCATTTAAACATATGGTGTCAAGATTGGTCGGACCCCCAATTGGGTTCGACGCACAAAGAGAAGTGTTTAAAAGAATGGGTTTGAGTTTAAACTTATCAACAAGATCTTGTGAAATGAAACTATGGGATGCACCTAACAGGAATATCAGAAATGAATACTGTACCTTGCAACACCTTCTTTCCTTTTGGATCCCTAGAAGTGTATGGTAGTTCCTCAATAGTAAAAGCCTTCCCTTGAGCCCCCTTCTTTGGAAAAGGGCGCTGGTTCTTAATGCCTATGTTTGTTGCAATTGTAGCAGAGTGGTCCACTAGCCGGGTTCGGGAACTGATTTGCAAAGTGGCCCATTTGGTTGCACTTATAACAGAGGATATTAGTTAAATCTAACTGCTTGTTCTGAGCTGGAGCTCCACCTCTAGGCTTCTTTCCCGACCACTTCTTCTTCCCTTTATGCTTGAAAAACGGCTTAATAGCAACTGGTATCACCGATAAAGGTTGGGCATTAACTGCTGGCACTACTTCTTTCTAAACTCCTTGCTCAATATCAAGAGCTTCAAACCTAAGTGCCAGATTGGTAAAGGTACCGTTGAGATAATTAGTCATTTCCCGATGGATTTCTGGTCGCATTCCTTTCACAAACATTTCATTCTTTTTGAGTGGCATATCAATCAATCAATCTTGGTCCAAAGCGAGACAATGCGTTGAACTTATGCTCATACTGCGTCACTGACTTCTCACCATGTTTCAAATCCATGAAACTTCTGAACAACTAAGTTCTTCCCGCCTCTACGATAAACTGAGCTTCAAAAACTTCCTTAAACTACTACCCAAGAGAAATCTTATTCTAGTGTATTCATGGTGACTAAATCCCACCAATCCACTGCTGCTTTCTGAAGCTGACGCGATGCTAACAATCTCTTTCTAGCATCTCCCAATTGAAGATCCCTGAATATCCTCTCACAAGAGCAGAGCCTTATCTGAAATCCTAAAATATCTTCAGTTCCATAAATAGGCTTACCACCTAAAGCAGTGTAATTCTTGCACAAGGTCGCAAAGTTCTAAGATGGATAAACTTGCATGACTGCTTTTGTTATCGGCTCTTCAACTGGCTCATTCTTAGAAGTTGTGCCATTTGTAGCCGTGCTGGTTCTAGATCCCCTCCCTCTTCTACCTCTTGTACTCGTTTTAAATAACCTGGATAAGTGATAGGTATCATTAAAATAAAAAGATAGGGTTAATGATGGAAAAAAGAAACTATAATAATGGATCTAAAACCAGACTTTTAGGGAAGAAAAGGAAACATTCTCTCAAGATTAACCCATTCTAGGACTCTATTCACCCTATATCTAATGAGCTGTACCCTAATTAGGCTAAGGTGTTCGTTCAACCTAAGCTCTGATACCAACTGTAACGAACCACCTTTATGACCCCTAGGAACGACATTTAACACATCCTCGATGTTGGTGTGTTGTTGCCCAAGCATCGAAAAGATAAATCGTCCCTACACCAAACAACTCAATTTGTAACACTTTCCCATTTTTAATTTATAACGGTAATAACCGTTACAAATTTCTAACACATATTTCCATGACGAACGTTTATCATGGTTATTTCCGTTGCTGAATCCGATGATTTTGTAATTATTAAAAGTACCATGGATAGAATTGCCATTTTATCTTCTGGTACTACCTATCCCAAAGTCATGCATAACATTTTGTCTTTCCATTTTATTTGCTCTTTCGATTTAGGGTTATCGTCCCTTCAATTTTTTCTACCGCTGCCTCCACCGTTTGGCCACTACCTCCTTCGTTTTGCCATCGCCTCCGCTGTTTACTTTCCACCGATTTGACGAAGACAAAAGAAGGTTAGGGCTTGCTTTATATTTCAAAAATCGATTGGAAAAGCAAGTTCTGTACGTTTCATGCTTTTGCAGTTTTGTTGTATTTTAGAATTTACTTTTCTAATCATGTCTTCATTTGACTAGAAATTGGTCTTACCAATTGATGCAAATAATGAATTTTTTTTGGTCAATGTTTTCTCGTGCTCTTTTTTTGTCAAACTATACCTTGAGATGGATTCCTTGCATGAGTGAAATTACAAACGTGCTTTATGAAATCATTGCTTAAAGTGTTTTATTCTACAAGAAATTGCTAAATGAACATGTAAATTAAGCGTTATTAGGTGCACTTTATTTTTACACTCCTTATAATCTGTCTACGATGAGCATTTATGTAAGACGTTAATGAAAAAAAATGTTTTCATTTTCGAACTCATAACCCCTCTCTTGAATATTTATAGTACTATGCACTATTTTTATTTATATTGAACTCATAAGCTGTATATTGTTATAAACACATCTTGAAACATTTTACCTTACGCCAAATTTATTTATTTGCAAAAATTATATAGATAATATTCCAACCTATCATGGAATAACTTTCGATGTGAGTTTGCTATCAAAAGATGTTTGTGTTTAATGTTTATCACTTGCTTCTATTTAAATTTAAAGGTACCTTATTATATCAAACCTACGTAAATTCGTTAATTCTTAGCGATTATGGTATGTATAAGTTGTCACTATAGATAATCATCAAAGATGGAGATTGTACCTGAGATTGTTTTAAATTAGTATGAGTTCTACATGTAAACTTCACTTTCCGTTTTTATTTTTAATATTTCAAAGTTAGCGCTCTGAATTTATGTCATAGAAATGTGTTAATTTTTTTTGCAAATGATAGTGGAAATGCAATCGTTTTTAAAAAATATGAATATAATCTTTTTTTTGAGCTTTCATTTTTCATGCGTATTTTTCCTTTTTTTTTTCATTTTTTGATAATAAAATTTGACATGAGCCGTGGCCACCTTTCTTATAACCTATGTTAAAGGCATCCTTATTTTTCATATTGGTGGATGAATTTTGCATTAAGTTTATATTTACGAATGATTTGTTTTGTATGAGTTTTGTTACCATACATGAGTGTTTAATCCAACTCTATGCTCTTGTCCATGTTTATGTAGTAGATCGCATACTATATAGAAATATGAATGGCTGTGAATATATATATATATGTGTGTGTGTGTGTGTGTGTGCGCATGTGTGTGTGTGTATAATCATATGTATGCGTGTGTACATTGTGGTTCATAGGTCCGCATGTGCTGTTTTTGGTACACGTGTGTTCTCCTTGTCGTATGCCCGGGTAATGCAAATCACTGTTGCTTATAATTGAACTTGAATCTATGTTTATATAAGTAGGAAATATAACAAATGCACTTAAGATTAGACCTATATTTTACGAGTAAATATAAAATATAAATTATAGTTGATAAATAAGTAAAGAGAAGTTATTAATATTGTTTAAATAGAAGAATCAAGTTAGAGGATAGATATAGATTAACATAATGAAATTTTCATTCATTCTTTTGCTTTTCTATGCATAAGTTTTTAGGAAACATCATTTCTGCACTACTTTTAACTATTCTTTCATATAATAATCTCCTAAGATTTAGTTGAGCTTTTCAGACTTTGTCGATTCTGCAAATCATAAAACTACGGCAAGCATGTTAAAGTAGAAAAAGAGAGAGAATTATAATTTTAGAGGAGAATAGACAATTTTTTTTATAACTTGCTTTTTGTCTTGTCTACAACTTGCTTTCAACACAACAAAATGACCACATATATATAGTGGTTTACAACCCTTACAAACGGACATAACCTTTTTGAACAGACGCCCTTTCACTTCAATAGACATGACTTTTACTTAATAGACACGACTCTTCATTTCAATAGACACGACTTTTCAGTGAACGGACACGACTCTTCACTGAATAGATATGACTTTTCATTTGAATAGACATGACTCTTCATTCGAATAGACATGACTCTTCACATCAGCAGACACGACTCTTAATTTTGGTTTACACCAACAATGCCTCCCCTAAACCAAAATTCCTTCGAACACCTAATGCAGCAACAATTCTTGAGAAAGCAGTCCCTCCAAGCGGCTTTGTGAAGATATCAGCAATTTGTTCTTCACTTCGACAATACTCAAGACTCACTTCTTCTTCACGAACGAGTTCTCGTAGGAAATGGAAACGTAGACGAATATGTTTTGTTCTTCCATGCAAAATAGGATCCTTTGAGACAGAGATAGTAGAACTATTGTCGCAATAAATGATCGTAGGATCTTTTTGCTTGAAGCTTAGATTTTCAAGAATTCCTCTAGCCACAAAGTTTGACATCCTGCTAGAGATGCTGCGATGTACTCCGCTTCGGTGGTAGAAAGTGCCACAACTGGTTGTTTTTTTGAACACCAAGAAATAATTCCACTTCCAAGGTTAAATGCATAACCTGAAGTACTCCTTGAATCATCGATACTTCCACCTAGATCGCTGTCCGTATATCCAACAAGCTTCACAGGCACATGAGCTTCATAGAAAATGCCATAGTCAATAGTTCCTTTAACGTATCGTAAAATTCTTTTTGCAGCTTCCCAATGGTTTGAGAAAGGCTTCTCCATGAATCTGCTAATCAAGCTTACTGCGTACATGATGTCGGGTCTTGTAGCAGTGAGATACATCAAATTTCCAACTAGGCTTCGAAAAATAGTTGGATCCACAAACTTTCCTTCACCATTTTTGCACAATTTCGAACCTGCAACGCAAGGAGTTGAAACTGGATTTGCATTCATCATATTGAACTTCTCCAATACTTGAGCAGCATATTTTTCTTGCGAGATAAAAATCCCACATTTTGATTGCTGAACACCTATCCCTAGAAAATGATGTAATTCTCCCAAATCCGTCATCTCGAACTCCTTCATCATTGAATTTTTGAATTCAGATAACATCTCCATATTATCTCCAGTAAAAATCAGATCATCCACGTATAAACTCACGATCATGAAACCTCCTTTTGAATGCTTCTTCATGTAAAGAGTGTGTTCAAAAGGACATCTTTCAAAACCATTCTTTAAGAAGAAATTGTTGATACGATCATACCATGCACGGGGGGATTGTTTCAGCCCGTATAAAGCTTTCCGCAGCTTATACACCTTTTCCTCTTCGCCCCTCTTCACAAAACCAGGAGGTTGTTGAAGATAAATTTCATCTTGAAGAAAACCATTCAAGAAAGCTGATTTCACATCTATATGCAGCAGCTTCCAGCCATTTTGGCCAGCAAGAGAAATCAATAATCGAATTGTATCAAGTCGAGAGACAGGAGCGAATACCTCATTGAAATCTTCCCCTTCCTTTTGCTTATACCCCTTCGCAACCAAACGTGCTTTGTACTTGTTGATGGAGCCATCAAGATTTGTTTTGGTTTTGAACACCCATTTTACACCAATGGCTGATTTGTGTGAAGGCAATGTGGTAAGCTCCCACGTACCATTTTTCTCAATAGACTTGATTCCATCCTTCATTGCATTCACCCATTTTTCTTCCTTTGATGCTTCTTCATAAGTGATTGGATCTTCTCCCGCAAAAAATGCAAAATATACATGATCCATAGTGTCAACTTCTTCGGTTGTATCATAGATTTCTCTCAAGGATCGCGTCCTTCTTTTCGCCGTTGGTGGTGAATTTTGCTCCTGCTCAACCCCATTATTTTTAGGCTGTTGTTCTTTAATACCAACATCAGCATCAACACCTTGTTCCGAAGAAGTTTCCTCTTCAAGATTTAGAGTTTGCCATCCAGGTAATTCTGCAAAATCTGAAAAATTATAACAACCATTTTCATCAAAGCGAACATCTCTGCTGATAATCATCTTCTTCGTCTTCGGATTGTAAAGCTTGTAATCTTTAGTCCTTTGACTATAACCAATGAAAATGCCTTTTTCAGATTTGTCGTCGAGCTTCGATCTTAAAGCATTAGGAATACGAGAGTATGCAAGACAACCAAAAGTTTTTAAATGAGCAACATTTGGTTTCTTGCCATACCATACTTCATTTGGAGTGGAATTCTTTAAGCTCTTCGTTGGTGATCGGTTGATTAAGTAAACGGCACAAGAGACCGCTTCATCCCAAAAACATGCAGGCAAGTTCTTATTCTTCAACATGCATCTGACCATATTCATTATTGTTCGATTTTTGCGCTCTGCGACTCCGTTTTGTTGAGGTGAGTACCTAGCAGTTAACTCATGGCGGATTCCATGATTTTGGCAGAATTCTTCAAACTGAGAGGACATGTATTCTCCTCCACGGTCACTCCTTAGATTTTTTATTTGATGACCGGAATGTTTTTCAACTTGAAATTTGAACTCTTTGAAGCAAGAGAAGGCATCTGATTTTTCTTTGACACAATAAACCCAAATTTTTCTTGTGTAATCGTCAACAAATAACAAGAAATATCTGCTGCCTCCAAGCGATGGCACTTGCATTGGTCCACAGAGGTCGGTGTGAACAAGCTCCAGAGGTGATTGAGAAATCCACTTCGATTTGGATGGGAAAGATTCACGATGTTGTTTTCCCAATTGGCATTCCTCACATGCTTCGTTTATCACTTCAAGTTTAGGCAGCCCTCGGACTATTTCTTTGGTAGACATTTCCTTCAAACTCCGGAAGTTTAAATGGCCAAACCTCTCATGCCATAACTTGGAAACTTCATCATTAGAAGTAGCAATCATGCACATACTGCTTACGATGTCAAGTTTGATCGGAAATAATTTGTTGGATCCCATCACAATATTTGCCACTTGTTGGTCGTTCTTCTTCATGCTACATTGATCTCCAACGAATCGAAAATCAAATCCTTTCTTCAGCAAGTGACCGACGCTAAGAAGATTGCTACGTATGCTTGGTACATAAAGAACCTCCGACATTTTTTCAACTTTTCCAGCCTTGGTTTTGAAAGAAATTTCGCCAACACCTTGAATTTTGTATGATTTTGCATCTCCAATAGTAACCTGACCATCATCAGCTTCCACAAGACTTGAAAATAGATTTTTATTTCCAGTCATATGCCTACTTGCACCACTATCCAAGTACCATACGTTTTCAACATTTCCATCCGAAGCGATCAACAAAGATTCAGATTTTTCTGCTTCATTATGCATAAAACCAGCAACTGGCTTCTTTTCAGGATGTTTCTCCCAACAATCATTTGCTTTATGACCCGGCTTGTGACAGAAATTGCATTCAAAATATGGTTTTTTTGCCTTTGTATTTGCCTCGCGCCTTGTTACTTTGGAATGATCGTTTCTCCTCCTTTGATTCTTCAAATTTTCCACTATTCCTGCTGTTACTTTTGCCATGGGATGGGCCTTGAACTTTTATGGATGTGAATTGAGATTTTAAGGCTTGATCTTGAGAAGAATTTGTTTGTTTACTTCTCATCAAGATTCTAGCCTCATGAGCTTCCAGCCTTCCTTGCAAGCCTTCAAGAGAAAGTGAAGCAATATCATTTGATTCCTCAATTGCAACCACAATATGATCGAACTTGATTGGTAGGCTCCGTAGAATTTTTTCAACGGCTCTTTGAGTCTCCACGACTTCTCCGTTTGAAGCCATCTGATTTATGATGGAAGTGAGACGAGTAAAATACTCTGAGATTTTCTCACTATCCTTCATTTCGAGCTTTTCGAATTCAGCTCGTAGTGACTGCAGGCGAACCTTTTTTACTTGATCTGGGCCAGAATACGTTGTATTCAATATTTTCCAAGCCTCCTGAGCATTTGCAACTTTTGAAATTCTCTCATAAACTTGAATTTCAAGTGTCTGGTAGATTTGGAAGAGAGCCTTCCGATCTTTCTGTTTTTTGCTTTTCAGAAGATCTCTTTGGGCAATTGTGAGTTGCGTTTCATCTTCCGGCGCACCAACACCTTCTTCAACAACTGTCCACAAGTCTTGAGATTCAAGACAGAGCCTCATTAGATTGCTCCAATAATCAAACTTTTCACCATTGAATCGAGGAACAAGGGAGACAAGGTTGTTTGACATTTTTCAACCAAGCTCCGATACCAATTTGTTAAAGTAGAAAAAGAGAGAGAATTATAATTTTAGAGGAGAATAGACAATTTTTTTTATAACTTGCTTTTTGTCTTGTCTACAACTTGCTTTCAACACAACAAAATGACCACATATATATAGTGGTTTACAACCCTTACAAACGGACATAACCTTTTTGAACAGACACCCTTTCACTTCAATAGACATGACTTTTACTTAATAGACACGACTCTTCATTTCAATAGACACGACTTTTCAGTGAACGGACACGACTCTTCACTGAATAGATATGACTTTTCATTTGAATAGACATGACTCTTCATTCGAATAGACATGACTCTTCACATCAGCAGACACGACTCTTAATTTTGATTTATACCAACAAAGCATGTAGGTTTCTAGATGCTTTTTTTAGGCCTTGACAGTCCCCTAGGTGAAACCATAACAAAATGAATGTGTGCTTGCAGATATAGGTGTTTCAGTGTGTGCGTGTGTGTGTGTTGTGTAGCAAAGGGTAGCCTGGGCATGAATAGTGTGAACTAGTGTGTGTAATATATGTGTGGTTGTTGCAGTGTGATACGTGTAGGCGTGTGCTGTGCAGAGTTTATGTGTGAGTGCATTATTTTTGAGTTGCACATTATATGATGTATTTTGCATTGTTTTATTTCAATATTACTTTGTTTTTTTAAGTTCAAATGACACTCTGTGTTATTGTGCAAACAGGGGCATGTGTTTAGCTTTAAGTGGGTACTGCAAATTGGAAATAAATCGACGTGTTTGAGTTTTAGTGTGCAAAAAAGTTTGATTGCTTCGGTCAGAAAACATGATGTCATAGTGGTGTTTCTCTCACATAGATGCACCAACTAAAGGAGATTGTGCCATATCACGTCGTATAGATTTTAAAATGCTACTTCTGTTTTTTTTTTTTTTTTTTTTTCAAGAAAACAATTTAAAAGAAGAAAGTATTGACATAATTCATAGAAATTAGAATGCCAAGGCTGTATTAAATACTCTGTCAAAGTTGTTTTATGAAGAATATTCTCAGTAAATATGCAAAACATTAAGGTTGTAAGTTAAACAAATTTGCATACTCGCCGCCTTCAAAAATCTATATCTAGTGAATTCCTTTTGTATTCTGTGAACTATTATTTGTTTGGTACCAAGTAGAACTATAAAGCTAAAAGTTAGAATGGACTTTAAGAAATGAAGTAGATACAAAATTTAAGCTTTAAATTCTAAGAACAACTTGAATTTAATACAGGTAGAGTATCATAATTCTTTATGTGTTGGAGAAAAGCCAGTCTGTAGACTCTCACATAGTAAATCTCTTTGAAATAACAGTCATGTTTAACCACTTATTAACTTTTATTTTGTTTATAGGTATTATAAGCTCGGTTGTTGATGATTTGACGATTGACTTTTGCCTTGTAGGTATTATAATTTTCCTTTGCTTCTTCATAATCAATATATTTAGCAAATACATGATTAATTAGTTGATCATTTGTGAAAACATCGGAGCGATAATAAATAAATATAAACTATTCCTTTGCAGGAAGGTAGTTGTTTTTGAAATTGTTGGTGAAGTGCCTTAGTTACATCATAATCTTTTGCAAGTGTATTAGTCCTGACATTATATATAATTCATTGAATTTAAATCTAACAAATAATTCATTACAAAAAAGGCTTTTCTTTGATGATTTTTTGTGACTTTATTGATGTATAATGAACTTAGGCGTATTCATCTAATAACTTGCTCTAGTTATAACCATGTTAACCTTCCTATGATCAAAGATGAAACCGTTCATACTCAGTCATGTCATTTTCCCTTTTGTGGCATCTGTTGTTCTATAGTAGTCATTTGTATTACATAGAATCTTGGTCTTAAATTTTAGCTTTAAGTGTGTTTATACTGATATGATATAGGTATATTTATACTTTTAAAATTAGGGATTTGTCCAAGTGTGTTATAGAAATTCAAGTTGCTGGTTGCATTGTACAATATAAACCTTAATTCAAATTGTTTAAAAGATACTCCATATACAATATAGCTTAGCTGACAATGCAATTGAATTACACAGCAAAAATATAGTGATTGCGTTAATGCGAAAATAAAAACATATATGTTTTTAAATCTTGGATCTAATTAATTATTAACCATGATCTTTTGATAAAGTATTTGCAAGCCCACCTAACATCACTTCTGCACCTGTTATCGATTTATTAAATTCCTTGTGTTTCTTTATTCTTACTACTGCTGCCGTTGGAGTTATTTTTTCAATGCTATTATTCTTCAAATTTCTAACGAAGGCATAGCATTAGTAGGTGGAAAGGCTACAAATGGCCTTGTTGTAGCTGTATAACACCAGTAAAAATAATTAAGCAAAAGACTAGAAATATTTTTGTCATTTTAGAGAAAAACTTTGTGATAAGATGAGAAGTATACACCTTTTTATAAGGTTTGTAATAGCTTATCATTGAATAGACAAGGAAACACTTTGCTCATGGTGGGTAGAGGTAGTTTTCACGCATTTTTCTATTCTTTTATCAAAAAATAATGTTACCGAAAGGAAATTCAACTGTTTATTATTTACTATAGTTGATAGACTTACATTAATTATCACTACAGATTAACATATTGAATGAACATCAGACAAGATTGATTAATAACAGTTGATAGACTTATATTATTTACTATGCGTTCTTCTATTCTTTTGAATAGAACTGATTACAGTAACATTTCTTGAATTTCATTTTCTGATATTATTATGACAATGAGTGGCGCATGGGTGATTGATTAAGTATGTAATATTCATACTTATCATATAACAGAGAAATTAGTAGGGTTTATAAAGATTCTAATATGATGAATAAATAAGAAGGGGTTATGCCCCCACTTTCCCTGCATCTCTATGTGACCAATTATAAAATATCAATAAGGTGAAGCGTTGGTTATAGGTGTTATGTGTTAGCAATAAAGCTGGTGAATTAATAAGGAGTTTTCTTCAGTGCGGCATCAAAGAGCGGCATCAAAGAAAGAGGTCGAGTTTATGTCCTACGCGTCTGTTAACAATGATTTTGAAAATACTGCTGGTTGCTTAAGACTGATAATCAAAAGCATTGAAAGAAAAATAAAATACTACTAATGAAGTTTGGTATATATAGGAGAATCAATTTTCATATTCTTGTATAAATTCAAAGACCGAATCAATAGACAGTAATTAGCAATGTAAGCGCCTGCCATGCAGACATATGCAAAATTGGCAAGAGATCGCCTGCGTACATGTCTGCTACTGATAACATCCATATAGGACCGAAGGCAAACCCTGTCTGAATCTGTGAGTGTAATTTGGTAGTTCTGTATCACTAATCTACATATTCACACTAATCTATGAATTCACACTAAAATTTCATTCTCTTTTTGGTAGTTATCTGACTGTACTGAACAATCTTTGTTTGGTACTTTCATACTCTATATAAACTAATTTCATGTAGCTCTGCATTTTCTTTTCAAAATGATGACTATAAATATATCGTCCCTTCTTTTATTAGCTCTGTATTTACAGTAGCTCTTTAGTTTCATACTCCATATAAACTAATTTCATGCAGCTCTGTATTTTCTTTTCAAAATGATGACCGAACATGAACATTTTCTTTTTATTAGATGAAAGTCTTGCAACAAAGGCATTTGTAGGGACACAAAGTATATGTTGATAGTATGATCAATTTAAAATCCTAGCTTGATCAATAAAGAGGTGTAGTTGATAATATAGTATCCGGTATTAGAGTAAGTTTATTGCCTTGACCAAGATTTTTATTGTACTTGGAAACATTGCCTTTGTCATTGCATAATTTCTTATTCTAATCGC
The DNA here is from genome assembly GCA_030765085.1 of Allium cepa. Lineage (NCBI taxonomy): Eukaryota > Viridiplantae > Streptophyta > Magnoliopsida > Asparagales > Amaryllidaceae > Allium > Allium cepa. The sequence continues at coordinate 492,086,124 of CM060943.1, forward strand.
ATGTTGGCTACATTGCTACCTTGAATCATGAAGTTAACATAATAAGTTAGATTTATTACTGATATCTTTTTATTAACTATAGGATATGGCAAAGAAGAGGAGGCTTACTCGCAAACAAAACAAGCCAAGGAACCAAATGAACAACTTGAAGCAAATATTGAACCCAATGAGCAACATGAAGCAAATTTAGAAACCAATGAGCAACATGAAGCAAATTTAGAAACCAATGGGCAAAGAATCGAAGCATGTAGAGATAATATGATGTAGGGTGAAGAAAATATTGAAAACAACGAATTTGAAATTGAAAATGATGCGATGGAAAATGAGACTGATATTCAACACATATATGAAAGTCTGATTCAAAAGAAAAAAGCTAAAGGTCAAACTAGAATGAAAAGACTTCCTTCGGATCTTGTGTCTCGGATTAACGTTGAATTTAATGAGAATGTGTACCAATAGGTGAAGGTTCTATAAAGCTATCTTCTTACTTAGGACCACTTTTATGGGAGCATGTTCCATTCACGATTGATGATTGACGGAATATTGGCGATGATTTAAAACATATGTTGTGGAGTTCCATTTAGGTATCACTATACGATAACATTTAATATTTATTTTTGCAGTTATTGGTGGTTCATTCAAAGCTAATTTCATTTACTATTTAAAACATGCATCGCACCTAGTCACATCTTTTTGCTAAAATAATGAATTGCTTTTTTCTGGGCAATCCCAAGTTAATTTCCTGTAAATCAAAATAATTGAGTTCAACTTTCTGTCAAAGAATTTATTTTGATCGGGCTAATACAAATTTAATATATTTGAGTTAAAACATATTGGATATTTAGACTTAGTTAATTGTAGCCAGTTGGAAACTAATTGTACTCATCGGTCGCCAGTTGGAAACTAATTTTATTTGGCTACAATGATGTAATGTAACGACCCGATATAGGTACATAAGTCCTTCATTTTCTGTAGTTGTATTTTTGCCACACGTGTAATATTGTTGACTGTGTTTGTAGACTATAAATATACTTTGTACATATTACTTTTCCGAGTCAATTTTCGAGTCAATTGCGAATAATAAAAATTTACTTTCTTCTCCATTCTTTCATGCCAATTTTAGTTTAACTAAATTTGACTGATGCATTAGCTGTAGGAACTCGTGGTAATATTCTTTTGAATGGAATAAAAATCTTTCATTGAAGTATCAATGATCACTAGACCTTGCATTTGCAGAGTGTTTTTTTAATCTCAATTATAAGATCATAATGATAGGAACGGGAAGAATAATTCAATATGTTTCAATGAAGACTTGTAAAAGGATTAAATGGTAGAAGAGAGTGAGAAAGTATCTTTTACATGATGAAGGTTTCTTTTCCTTCTATTCCTTCTACCAGCTACAGTGTTAGCCTCAAAGCTAACATGACATGGTTGGTGTATATCTCCCACAACATGGGTTTTCCAACCCAAGACAAGAAGAATAGTAAGAATTTCCTTGTTACGTAACTTGAAGCCTATGTCTTTTATCATTTTCATGTTCAACTAAACAGGAATTGGAAAACTAAATTAGATAAAGAGCTTTCAAGGAAGCACTGAAAAAACTACCATTTAACACTGTCATCATCAATCAAGGGATGACATTTTACCTTTTACTGTATATACTATCAGCCATCTTTTCTCCTACGACCTAGAGTACCAATTTGTAAATCACCATGCTTCAAACTTTCAAACTTGTCCCTTCTTTTTCTTCCTTTTCCTTTGTAAGCTTCTTCTTTCACACTGTCATGTTCCTGTTGTTGCTATTTTGTGAATATTTTAATTAATATTGATACTTCTTTCCTTCTTTATGATATGCACAAAGATAACTTTTCCACGCTAAATTGGTAATCTGATATAAGTCAGGTCTTCCTATATGGCCACCTTAGGTTGAACTTGACTACAAAATCACTGTTAAAGCTTAGACTGTATAAACTAATAAACATATGAACATATTCAAATGATATCACATGTACCAACATGCATATTTAAAAGGTCATTTTCGTTTTTTTCCCTTAAATTCTATGCAGCAAGTTATTTATTGTTGTATATATCGAGTAATTAATGATAATAAAAATAGCCACCATTTGTATTATTTGGAATATAAAAAATTGTGAAATATTCTAGGTTATCATCGTTCTTTCTATTAATTAGAATAAATGTTTGTTTTTTAGACACGAAAACGTTATTGTTGTACAAATCCAGGCTTCGTTTTTATTTTAGTTAGGTTATTGATACTATTTTGCATTTTATCTTTGTGAACACTTAAAAATACAGTTTATAAATACAATTATTTGTCTTTTCTCATTCATAATTAAAACAATCATAAATGTAAATCAAACATAAAAAAGATTGTTAATCATCGTGTTGTTTATGAGGTCAGACCTCTAAACGGTGGTTTAAAGGCTTTGGATTTGAATAAAGGTGATGTTATATCAATACTTTAGATGGGAATTTCTTATGCATGTTGGAAAAAATCATTATCACGTATATAGCACTAAAATAATAAAACAAAAATGGAATGCACAATGAAATTATTTGTATCTTTTTATATTTTCAATATATACTACGAAATATTAATTAACTAATAAATCTGGAAATCTATATCTTTTATTTTCTAACAATTCTATAACATTTCTTCATATTAACACATCTCCAGCGAGGGTCGATATTTAGGTTAGGAGGAGATTAAAAAGCGTCGATTTCTCCCACTACTCCAGTAGTCGGTGGGAGGAATTGTCCTTTTTTTATTTTTTAAAAACTATAAACAATTTTCAAAAACCGTTTATAGCATGATAGGGTTTTAAAACTCTATAAACATATTCCTAAGTATTCATTTCTTCCCCTCTCTCGTTTCAATTTTTCATGTCGATGGCCTAACTTATCTGGGATTCATCTGAAGGGACCAGTTGGTCCATTACTGTTCGTGAGACGTTGGACGGGTCATGAATGGGAACCGGGTAAATTAATATTGAGAATGGCAATTAAACCATACATAATTAAAAAAATACATTTAACTTATTATCTCTACCAGCATGTATAAAATGGATACAGTAAATAGCGAAACAAAATTGGTACGGATAAGCAGGAGTATAAAATGGTTTTGACGAAGATGAGTTGATAATTTTCGTTTATCTGAAAGTTAAGAAGAGAGCAAAATATGCACGCTTTAGCAACTAAAATAAGAATGCGCACACTTTGAAAAGTGATGCAAATATACATACATCTACGTCAGAAATATCGGGGAAGATAAATTACTTGATATACATTATACAACGGAGAGAAAAGCTACTGATGATGGTATACCTGTAGTCCTTTGAGAAGAACTACTGTTTCTTTCTCCAAAAAAGTAGATGGTGTATCACTTTAAAATTATATAGACGTAACCAATATGTCTGCCATTGGTTATGGTGAACTAGTTGATACCAGACATAGGCCCACCACTGGAAGACAAATTTATCACAAGTCTTATCTTATAGCATGAAATACATACATGCAGATTTTCATCATTCAGCTGCCAAGCTTTTTGGTACGTCTGTACGAATGCCACCAGAGATTCAATTTCTCATCTGATTTTCTATGTCCAGTTGTTTTTTCCACAGCCAGAGGGTTACCTTGCCCAAGATGATCTCAGATTTTGACGTTTCACTCTAAAATCCATGCTGGCTAGAATCTAAGTCTAGAACGTTATTCCATAAACCAATCGACCTAGTGTTTTAATCCGCTTCTCATTTAAAATTGTGAACTAACCCGCTTCTCATTTAAAATTGGATTAATATGTTCGAAAATCTGGCTTATGAGTCTTAATATTGTATTTTCACAGGTTGAGTCAAGGTCGCTATAATTGAGGAGGTGAAATCTACAAGGAGTAACAATGGTCGCATCCATGAATTTCAATTATAATAAAATAAAAAACCTCCATTTTTTTTTTAAATTTAAAATATTGAGGTTGTCGCTACTTTACTAAGACTATGATAGATATGCTCTGTAATTTCACCATGTTGTAATCAATGTCATACTATTGCTTATGAAGGTGTACTTTTTTTAGCTAATGTGCACTTATATCGGTATTGACAACTCAATAATTTCTAGATAAATAGTTACTGACGTTATAGTTATGTGCCAAAGCAACATACAAGTGTACACTGTTCTTTAATGAATTGAAGAAAGGAAAGAAGAATTTTGAATGGAATCCAACCCGCCAGACTGGCTTTGAGAAACTATTACAACATACGAAGACTTCATCTGTTTTGTCCAAACCGATGGACAAGGAAGACTATTCATTTATCTAGCCAGTCGACTCATGCCTTGAGCATAGCACTAGTACGTAAAGAAGCCAAGATCTAGCAACCCATTTACTACATTAGTAAGCGATTTAGTGTAGCTGAGAAGAACTATCCGAAGTTGAAAAAACTAACCTATAGCCTGTTGATCGCATCAAGAAAGTTACGCCCATACTTCCAGGCTCACCTAATCAAAGTGTTGATTGATCAACCTTTGAAGCAGGTATTGTACTATAACACCCCATATTTTTGATAACCTTACTTAGGATATTTAATTAGTTAAGCTAAATTAAATAACGTGATGATAAGGGATTGAGATTTGATTTAATTAAAGGGGTAGTTGTGTCATTTAACCAATGAATTAAAAGAAGGGTTAAAATGAAATAAAAGGGGGAGGGGGGTAAAAAGGAAAGAGGCTATTCATATATCCCTAAAACTTGACCGTGTATTCTCCTATAAATGTTCATTTCATTTTCAATTTTTTTTAAAAGCTAAGGCCGACCACCATTAACAAGAGAAAGAGGGAAAAGATAGAGAAAAGTTAAGAAGAAGCTTAAGCAAATCAAATCCATTCACATCTCAATCTTTTTAATCTCTAAAGCTAATGTTAATAATGTTTATATCTTATATTTCTTTTGTTTTCGATTTTAGGATGATATCCAAACCTATTTGCAATGATTTGCCATGTTTTTGAATGATGGAATGATTATATATACATGTTGATGATTTATGTATGTTCTGTTTGCACCAAAATTGGTCACAAACCCCGATGAATGTGAAAGCACCAGTGTTGGAATATAAATCAGCAATATCCAAACACAAATCACAGATCTAAGTAGCAAAATAGTAAATGTAAACAAGAACACACGATTTATAGTGGTTCGGCTATCTCCGGCCTACGTCCACTTCAAAGGTTTTTCCTTTTATTGATGTTTTTCGCTGATTACAATCGATTACAGCGGATTACAATGAATTATAGTTCTGGAATTCGAGTACAACGATGGTTGTTGAGTGCCAAGTAGAGCCTTGGTGGAGACTTGGAGCTTCAGAGTCTTGATCTTGCCAAAGAGAATCCAGTCCCCTTTCTGAATGACCTGGGAGTCTATTTATAGGCGTAGGCTGCTGGTATCTCGCTGAAAACTCGGGAGAGCTCTTCTGGCACGTGAGGGGGCCCACACGTACGGTCTCAGGAAGTTTGGGCCCACTTTGGCATCGGTTCGAACTCCATTCGAACCGATCAAGAATTCATCCAATCGAGGTGAAATTTGGCGTGGACATTCTTCAACATGTATGCAAGCATCTGTGAAAGTTTCACTGCATTTGGATCAGTAGGTTAGGAGATATGTTGGGTTCGAAATAGACTTCACGGCAAGGCTGCTTGGTTCGAATCCATTGCGTTCGAACCGATAGGTTCGAAACCATCATAGCACGCGACTTCGTGGTGACGTGGAGCGCAGACTTCGAATCGATCCGGACTTCACTCCGTGTTGACCGCTTCGATTCCATATATCTCGGCGCATTCGAACCGATGGAAGACACGTCATCGTGATTGGTTGACTCAGTGGGTTCGAATGGAGCTACACAGGATGGGTTCGAAGATGGATGGGTTCGAGGCATGGCTCACGGAAGGGTTCGAAGCAGGGCTCTGTGATGGGTTCGAAATAGTTGGGTTCGAAGTGGAGTCGAGGCCGAGGGTTTCGGGTGTGGCGTGGCAGTGCTTATTGGTTCGAAAGCAGGTGGTTTCGAACTAGATGGGTTCGAAATGATGGGTTCGAACACCATCGATTCGAACTGGGGCATAGGCTTATGGATTCGAGGCGCGGCCTCATTTCTTGGTTTCGAGCTTGGTCAAGGGGGATGGGTTCGAACATAGGAAAGGTAATGGGTTCGAACCTGACAATGCCCATTCCTCTTAACTTGAATCCACCATAACTTGAGCATACCACCTCGGATTGACTTGAAATTTGGAATGCAGACTTCTATGGTCTTTCTTGTCGTGCCCTATCAATTGTGGCCCGTTCCGGACTCGGACAAAATTCATCGATATCCATGGTTATCCTGCAATGCATGGTTGGTATTCATGAATAGTAATCATTGATTTTTAGTAAATTTTGGATATCTCAACTTTGCCAAAAGTTGGGATAACATTTTGCCCCCCAAAACATGCCTTTTTGTAAAAGGTATGTTTTGAATGGTCTTATATCAAGTGTGATAAATTCATGTTTCACTCATAGCTGTGGCATTATCAATCAAGTTTGTGGCTGTTCGAAGCCAAATCAATGTTCGTTCTTCCCGTAGGAGTTGAGAATGAAGTTTCGCAGTCTCTCTGGACTATTATTGGCTGCTCTGAACCCTTACTAAGTCCATTCCAGACTTAGTGATTGAACAGAAAGATCCTATTGCTCTCTGGCGTTGCCTTCTATCCCTTGCACTCCGGTCCCGGTTAGGACATATAGCGATATCATGGTCGTTCGGGACCGATCATAGCCTCTCCGGGCTCTTGCTGGATCCCATTCTGTCACTCTCCGGTGAAGGGGAAACATCGCTCAAGTGAGTCGATCCTGTCGCTCTCCGGCGAAGCAACTCACTTCTTGCACTCCGGTTCAGTGTATCTGAACATTAAGCGATGTCATGGTCGTTCGGGACCGATCATAGCCTCTCCGGGCCCTTGCTGGATCCCATCCTGTCACTCTCCGGTGAAGGGGAAACAACGCTTAAGTGAGTCGATCCTGTCGCTCTCCGGCGAAGCAACTCACTTCTTGCACTCCGGACCCCGTCTCTCCGGGTAGGGTCATAAAGCGATCATGTTTATATGTAATGTTCATCCTTTGACTCTCCGGTCAAAAGGTTTATTGCAAGAAGTTCTAATTTATTTATTAAAATTCAAGTTCCAGATGTTCAATCTCAAACATCAGAAAAAAACTAAAGATTGCCTCTCCGGGCGTAGCGGTTTATCTCCATCTCAGAGCATGCCTAGGGATTTCTCCGGTTCCCGTACATGTGTAAGTGGAGTGACCGTTTATTCTGAAAATAAATTTAAATAAAATTGTTCGGCCGAAGTCCAAATCCTGGACTTGGCCCTCGCCATCTTTGATCAGTTGATGACGAGTCGTGATCCCGATCCAGGATCGTTCCTGCAAGGTGGAGGCGGTAGTTGTTCAGGTCTCGTTGCCGCTGTCCGTTCTCTGACATACTGTGGCAATCTACCACCTCTGGCATGCTCTTCCACCTCATCCTTCAGGTGACGGCATTCATCCGTGGTGTGCCCATCCAGCTCATGGAATAGGCAATATTTTCCAGTCCTGCGCTCCCGCTCGGTGGGATCCCTTATAGGTGGCTTTCGATAGGGGATTTGTCCCCGAGTTTCAGTGTAGATTCTTTCTAGGCTTGTATTCAGATCGGTGTATTGCCTGAATCTTGGTTCTCGGGATTTCTTCCGTTTATCAGGACCATCATGTCTGTCATCCTGTTTCCTCTTTCCCTTGTCTGCTCCGGACTGTTCTCTGGAGGTTCCTACACTTTGTGTGGTATTTATTTCACGACTCTCGGCTCGTGATTCTTCTAATCGAATGAATTTTTCGGCTTTATGGAAGAATTCTCCAAGATCTTGCGGTGGATCTTTTGTTAGAGAATCTTTAAACTTGGTACCTTCCGCGACTTCTGCCACTGCCGCCATTAAAATCATTGATGGATCCGGGCGATCTACAGAAGTCACTGTCACGTTGAACCTGAGTAGAAAATCTTTTATGGACTCTCCGGTCCTCTGCTTGATTGTTGCTAAAGTCATCACACTCTTGGGTCGCGTCACGTGGACCCTGAACTGTCTCATGAAGCAATCAACGAGCTCGCTCCATGTTCCAATTGATCCAGTCTCTAGTTGTCTGAACCATAGTGAAGCTAAATCTGTCAAATATAGAGGGAAGCATCGTGCCATAACTTCCTCGGATGCCCCCAGCACCTCCATGTGCCTGATATACCTTGTGATGTGCATGGTCGGGTCTGACCTTCCGTCATAGGGATCTAGCGCTGGTAACTTGAACTTTGGAGGGTTCCTTGCGTTTCGGATGTTCGGAGTGAATGGACTCCGACTAACTTCTTCTAGGCCTCCGCTAGGCAATCCTCCTCTCATGATTCTTCGCATTAGGCCTATCATTCTCTCATCTCCGTCTAGGGGTTGGCCCCTTGTCAGATTCCTGTCCTGCCCCCCGAGCATTGAAGGGAATTCTGGTACGTATTCTTCGGGTGGCTCGTTAACATATGCATTGGCTCCAGCTTGTTGAGCTCCGTCTGTTGGTCTCCCAGTATCGGACCCCGAGGGTCTGCCCCCAAGGCCTTGTTGACCACCTTCAGCTCCTGTGTTCTGGTCTTGAACCTGACCTTCATTTGCTTCTGCAATCCTGATTCCTTGTCCCGTACTCGTAGCTGTTGTAGTTGGTCCAAGGTTTTGCATGTTTGCTGTCCTCATTTGCTCGAGGAAATTTTGCAGCATCTCCTGTTGACTCTTCATTATGCTTTCGCGCAATGAATTAGCCATGGCCTCCATCTCGTCCCTGGTGATGTAGACGGAAGCTTGTCCTTCTCCTGATCCTGAGGATGCCTCTTGGCTCCCTCCCTGTTGGCTCCTATCAATTCTTTGTCTCGTTTGTCGAGTCATTGTTTCCGAATTGGAGTTCTTCAAACTTTTGAATATGAATTCCGAATCTAATGTAGCGGGTGCTAGTTGTTCTCAGTGAAAGCACCAAAGTGTTTGCACCAAAATTGGTCACAAACCCCGATGAATGTGAAAGCACCAGTGTTGGAATATAAATCAGCAATATCCAAACACAAATCACAGATCTAAGTAGCAAAATAGTAAATGTAAACAAGAACACACGATTTATAGTGGTTCGGCTATCTCCGGCCTACGTCCACTTCAAAGGTTTTTCCTTTTATTGATGTTTTTCGCTGATTACAATCGATTACAGCGGATTACAATGAATTATAGTTCTGGAATTCGAGTACAACGATGGTTGTTGAGTGCCAAGTAGAGCCTTGGTGGAGACTTGGAGCTTCAGAGTCTTGATCTTGCCAAAGAGAATCCAGTCCCCTTTCTGAATGACCTGGGAGTCTATTTATAGGCGTAGGCTGCTGGTATCTCGCTGAAAACTCGGGAGAGCTCTTCTGGCACGTGAGGGGGCCCACACGTACGGTCTCAGGAAGTTTGGGCCCACTTTGGCATCGGTTCGAACTCCATTCGAACCGATCAAGAATTCATCCAATCGAGGTGAAATTTGGCGTGGACATTCTTCAACATGTATGCAAGCATCTGTGAAAGTTTCACTGCATTTGGATCAGTAGGTTAGGAGATATGTTGGGTTCGAAATAGACTTCACGGCAAGGCTGCTTGGTTCGAACCCATTGCGTTCGAACCGATAGGTTCGAAACCATCATAGCACGCGACTTCATGGTGACGTGGAGCGCAGACTTCGAATCGATCCGGACTTCACTCCGTGTTGACCGCTTCGACTCCATATATCTCGGCGCATTCGAACCGATGGAAGACACGTCATCGTGATTGGTTGACTCAGTGGGTTCGAATGGAGCTACACAGGATGGGTTCGAAGATGGATGGGTTCGAGGCATGGCTCACGGAAGGGTTCGAAGCAGGGCTCTGTGATGGGTTCGAAATAGTTGGGTTCGAAGTGGAGTCGAGGCCGAGGGTTTCGGGTGTGGCGTGGCAGTGCTTATTGGTTCGAAAGCAGGTGGTTTCGAACTAGATGGGTTCGAAATGATGGGTTCGAACACCATCGATTCGAACTGGGGCATATGCTTATGGATTCGAGGCGCGGCCTCATTTCTTGGTTTCGAGCTTGGTCAAGGGGGATGGGTTCGAACATAGGAAAGGTAATGGGTTCGAACCTGACAATGCCCATTCCTCTTAACTTGAATCCACCATAACTTGAGCATACCACCTCGGATTGACTTGAAATTTGGAATGCAGACTTCTATGGTCTTTCTTGTCGTGCCCTATCAATTGTGGCCCGTTCCGGACTCGGACAAAATTCATCGATATCCATGGTTATCCTGCAATGCATGGTTGGTATTCATGAATAGTAATCATTGATTTTTAGTAAATTTTGGATATCTCAACTTTGCCAAAAGTTGGGATAACATGTTCATATTGATTTTATAATATATTTTAAGGTGAAAACCCTATTAAATGACATCCAAATATCTTAAGAATTTTTATATAGGCTAGAAATATTATTTTAGAGATGATTTTAATTTTTTATAGGATATATATGAATATTCTAGCAAAAAAATATTATTTTGGGTTATAAATTATTTACGGTTAAATAATAAAATGTTTGGGTCTGGAATTTTTATATGTTGGAAAACATATTAAAAGAGATTTTTTTGGAATTTTTGTAGATTTTTCTTTAGCGTTTTAATGGATATATAAAATTATTTAAGGTATGTGACTTAAATGTTTTTTATATTTATAAAAGGAGAAGGGACTTTTTATAAATAATCCAAATAGTTAGTTCTGAAAATTGCAGCACGTTTTGTTGGTAAAGAAAAGAGACAACTAATCAAAATTTGACAAGTAAAGCAGGTTAGATGAAAAGAACTATTTGCTACATGCTTTTTACTGGTTCGATGATTTCGACACCTGCTTCTACCTTGGTTGGTTTTCGACCAAGTCCCTCTGCCTTCAGCACCATCAAAACTAATGCGAATTGTATAAATATATTAGCGCATAGCGAATTGGATGGAAGGTGAAAGACATGAGGTCGAAACTAGGGGTTTCGAAGGGATTGAGGCATCACTTTGCTTTTAAATTAAAAATGCACCTGCTTGCTTTCGACTAAATGTCTTTCAACTAAGTAGCTTTCGACTTAGTTGGCTCTCGATAAGGTCAAATGGATTTAAAGAAATGGTTTCGATTGGGTTGCGCTTTTGTTTAAATGATTGCTTTCGACTAAGTCAAAATCTTTTGTTGCCGCCTTTTTACCCTTCAACCCAGATTATTTCGAAGGGGTACTTTGTTTTCTAAAATATGGTCACTTCTCCAATACTTTCAAAGGGATGGTTTCGACACCTTCACTTCTTTACTTAGAAAATGGTTTCAAAACAGATGCTTTCGATTTAAATGTTACAAAGGTCCTTTTTCTATGATTGACGTAAAACCCAAATGGTTTCAAAATAGATAGTTTTAAATGGTTTCGAAAGAGTGTTTTCAAAGTTGGTTTTCATAAATAAAAATTGATGAAATGTTTAAATAAATAGAAATAATTGGAAATAAATATTTCAAAGTTATATTACGTAAAAGTGATTTATATAAAGAATGGTTTTATAAAAATATTTTATAAAACGGAAAGAATTTCGGGGACTATACCTGATGGTTTTTAAATGGTTTTTGAAAGGATTTGGGAATGGAAGTTATTATGGATTAGAAGTATTTGTAATTATTAGTGTAAATGATTTTCCCACTTCAAGATATAAAGTGATTTGGTATGTTACCAAAGATTCGGGTAACCCATATTCTATAAAAATGCATGGACAATGGAGGTGCAGATGTACAATAGTCTTAGTGTAGTCCGCTCTTGGGATAATGGGATGCACTAATCTATTATTTATTCGAAAGGCTAGACCCAAGGGCTTGGTTATAGCTTAAAACCTCCCGATCAGGTAGCATATAGTTTTGTATGCTTGTATATTGGCATCATTTCAAAAGGTTATTTTCAAATATAGATATATATATTTCTAAAGTTTTGAAATAAGAAATCGAGAATAAAGTCTAAAGAGATAATTTCCGTTAAGTTAATTAGATTTGAAAAATCTATATGTAAAGATTAAGCCTAAGTGGATAGTTTTGGGAATTGCACATTGTTTGTGCATCGTAGGCTCAATGAGTCTTATTTACGGTAGGAGAACTGTGTTGGCTTGATCCTGTAATCTGATTGGATGTCCAATTAGATAGGAGTACGTAGGCAGTCACAAGTGGTTGTGATGCAGCCTCAATAATAAAATAACATTTTTCTGTTTATTGTTTGTTATTTGTCTTGTGTTGTTGTATCTTTCCTGCTTACTATTTTATTCCACCTGCATTGTTTATTGAGTTTGCAAGTAAGAATATTGCGTTTTCCCATCAGAGTTGCGTACCGATAGATTTATGGTTATTTGTAGGATTTTATTTTGGTTTTTTGTTAAAGCATACTAGTAGATTAAATTGATTACTCTGATCACTTATATGATTGAAAATTGTATCCTATATGTAACAACCCAAATCCCAGTGTGTCCGGATTTTTCGCAAAATTGCTAAAATCCAAGTCCACTGAAGCCCGAATTGGGTATTTGGTATCATGCAAATATGCAAAAATAAATATATCAGAGTTTAAATAAATATCTCACAGGGGAACTGACTAAAATATAATAGTAAGTGAATACTCACCAAGATAATAATACTATCTAAACAAGTGTCACAAAGCTGGAAAATCTCTACCATCTACCTAACTTGTGGGATGATATGAGAAGGGGGTCAACTCTAAAGTTCTGGTGAATGGACAAATTATACACTTCTAAACATAATTCTACATATAACATTCTATTTTCATTTTCTGTTATATTAGGTTTATTGGGTTTATAATACTCTCGCATTTGTGCGTGAATCATACCCATCTACTCCTAGTAGATTAAGACCTAATAACCAATATATATATATATATATATATATATATATAGCTACATGCCCAAAGATCGATCGGTCCATGGTACCACCTATAGTACCTTCCATATCCTCCTCGAAAAGGGCTACATCATCTTGCTACTAGAGAATACTGTAACTACATCTATAAAGGACAGTTTCATGAGGCCTACAGTACAGATATTCCGCCGTCTTCTATGAAAACGTGAAACTGCACCCGTACTAGTTTATACTAGTGCTCGGACATCCACAATGTACCACCCAGTCCGTACCTTGAGGACTACATGTAATCGTTCTGTCTACTCTCTGAGTTCTGCCAATAAGGTCTACCTTGTACGGACCTCAGTTGGAGATTTTCTATATCTGTAAAAAGTCCGCTTCGGTAGGCCTACAATACATATATTCTACTTGGTTTGTCTCTTTTCTCATCGTGGCTATGGCCCTATGCAGCCCTCTCTCAATTAATCGAAAGACCTTTCAAAAGCTAAGTGGTTGTGCCCATTGCAAACAATTTAAACATCCAATTGGATGTGCCACTCATCCAGTGTCTCGATAGTGAAAGAATCACTGGTCTGCTGGTTTAACTCTAATATTTCCTGAACTCGATCTGACTGATGATGGCTTGGCATGCGATTACCCTTTTGGGTCATGCCCACTATAACCTACTTGCAAACTAGAGTACGGTGTCATACGGATATCCTACTCCATCACCAACCTTTTAACTGCCTACAAAGGTGCGCTTCGTTAGGCTTGCAATGCAAAAGCATTCAAGGCATACTCTCTTGATGGAACACCTACAGACCTACCTTTGGGAGTGCAGCTCGTTAGTCCTCCCAAGAGGGTCATCTTAGAGTATCCTCATGTTCTGTTGAAGTCTCGTACTTCATTCTAGCCCAAAATAAATAAGTTGGATGTGCTCTCTTAGTACTAAAAATCTATGATGAACTGCTTTGTTATGCTTTTTATATAGATTCTTTTTGGGCTACTCCAAACACACCTTACTATTTTATTAGACCCTATATCAACCCTTATTTAACAAATTAAAATTAATTAGGGTTTCGAAATAAAACTTGATTGGAGATTGATGAAGGGCATAGGCTTGTCGAGAGTGGAGAACGATAAAGTTGGAGATGATCGAGGAGGCATGGGGGTTGGCTGACGACGGGGAGAAGGTGATGGAGTTAGGGATTTGGATAATTTTGGAGGAAATGAGATAATGAAGCTGCTCTTAGCCTGGATCCTGTATACACGCTTTTTTCGATGGCTAATTTACGTCGGTTTTCGACGACCGCTATATTTTATTTACGAAAACGCCACGAAGATCGTCAGCCGTCGGTAACGGTCGAGAATAGCTATCGGTGGCCGTGGAAAGCTTCCGTCGATATTTACTGTTATTCTAACAGTGATCATAAGAAAATTTGCAAAAGCTTGAACCTCATCACCTGGAGATACTCTTATGCAATAGAAGAACTGAACCACTACAAGATATTGAAAATCTCAGATAAAGTAGAAGCACAGCTAAATTTTTTTTAATCCCATCCCTCTTAATCTGTTGATATAATTTAGACTTCAATCAAATTACATGTATAACAAATGTTTGAGTTCTTTACTTTGTTGATTTTAATGCTTGAATACATAATACATACATGATCTCATCGAAGAGAATGAAAGAACAACCTAATTCACTTTTGGTAACATATTTCATATATGCCAGTAATTTCAAAGAAAATCTTGTGATAGGTTTAACAGTGTAATTAATTTCTGCACAAAGAATAGCTGTTGTATTCTACTTAACCAAAGTGCTGCCACAGTTATTTATTTATTTTTCCTTTTTCTTGAAAAAAAAAAACTTTCTCCCGCTAATTAGTTTCTTATCATTGCATTTAAAATAATATTCAATAACAGGAGAAGAAGCTTTCTTGGGATAATAGTTTTTGTTCCTAGGAGAATAAGCCATTTATTTTCATTTATCAGTGCTAATTCAAATTCAAATATCGTGCAATTGTGACACAGTTTTAGTATTCGCAGACATATATGCTTAAAACTTTGCATGCACTACCTTTTCTAATTAATTAGTTCAAATAATATGCACCTGTTGGGTATAGTTTCCCGGTTAAAGAATGGCAATATCGCATTCCTACATATACTTTTGCCGGGACATTTTTCTCACACAATGCTTTCCTCAGTTCTTCGGTCTATATCATGAATAGATCGTGAATGCTAGGGTTATATTTGTACACTGATCATATTCAATATAGAATTAGTAAGAAATCATGAAATGAAATTGATTAGACAAAACAAAATGTAAGGAAAGATGCTAACGAGAACATTCTAAAAAAAAAATCAGTATTTCATGAAATTATAGTTCATGTCTCAGAAAATGTTACTAGTGATGTTTGCCACCTTTTTTTTAGCAAGTTTTATTTAATTCCTACGTACATTGTTACTCCGAGTAATCCAAGTTTTGAGGTTGGGCCATTCAATAACAGGCAACCACTTTTTTGAAGCTTCTTTGACAAAGTCAAGCTAAGAGCTTGAAACGGGTAATTATGTCAATATTTAAAATAAAATATTTTAAACATGCTACCAAAACCAACCAATTAAGTAAAAAAAACCAAGACTCCTATGTATGTTAAGGAAGAGAAGCAGTACGCACCAAATGTAACGTATATTCTATCAAATTTGATAATTCATAATTTAAGGTGAAGAATTAGACCATATCCTAATGGACGAAAACATGTTTGGAAATTTCTGCTTAAGACATCATTCTTTTTGAGATTTTTTTTTAAATTGTTAGTTCTAGATTTAATGAAATAAGAATAATTTAGTATGGTAATTCAAATTGGTATGCCTCGTTGGAAATATGACTACTATGTATTGGTATAGATCTCAATACAGAACCTGTGCCATCTGTTAAGGTAACAAAATCATGGAGATGGACATGTAAAGTCCAATATATGAATTATTGATAAAAAAAAAGCAACGGTCTTCTTAATGGCGACTTTTCTCTGATTTCTGCGTCTTCTCTTTTTCTTCTTTTATTGTCACCTTCCTCCCTTCTGATTTCTGCTCGGTTTTTGTTCTCTACTCTCTATGGATCTGATTATTGGAGAGGAAGCCTTCATCCTCAAAGACTCGTTCTTGAAACTGTGCCATAGCTTTGCCTCCATTGCCAAGGCTTTGCGCGTGCTCACTGAGGGTCCGATTTCTCTTACTTTCTCCGGTCCTGCCACTATTGAGATTCAGGTATACTCTTTGCGCGCCTTCGCTGATATTTCTAGGCATCGTATGGTGGTGGTGGAGAAATGATTTCTGGAAATCCTCCCTTGCTCTGACTTCGGACTGTTTTTTCGTGAGCTTTCGCTTGGGAGCAGTTCCGATTTGGGTTTCGACCCTTTATTGCGATTCGCTGATACTTGCTCTTTGGTGAATTGGGGAGATAACCCTCCCTTGTTTGGTTCGTTTATTGGGGGTTTATCTGTTACTAGCATTGTTGAGTCGGAGTGTTCTGCTGCGAATGGGGATTTCATCGCCCCAAGCAGTTCTTCGATGGTTTCGGGTTGTTCTCTGAGGCGGCGGTCCTCTTCTGCGCGGCGGCGGCGGAGGCGACGCGTGCGTCGTCTAATTCGCTCGCTGCCTTCTTGCGAGAAGCTGTCGTTGCCCTCTGCTTCTGTGGATTTTTCTGTCGATGATTCAACGACAGTTGGTGCCGGTTTTGGTTTTTCCGTTTTGCCATCTGCTTTGTCCGATCTGATGATTTGGGAGCATTCTTTGCCTCTGTTCCAGCCGCTTGATGCGGTGCTTTCATCGCTTGACTATTGTGCTGCTATAGGGGATTGCACCACCCCTAGCAGTTCAACCATGATGCTGTCGATGCTTTCTTGTGTTTTTGGACCAACGGCCACTGATGCTTTGGGTTCTCTGATCATTGGTTCGGTGTCAACTGATGTTAGCTTTTACTTGGAGGATTGGTTGGGTTGGGCTTTGTCTGCGATACTGCCCCTATCGCTTTGTGCGGCTGTTCTACTGCAGGTGCGTTTCTCTTGCTTCGTTTCTTTTTTCCATAATCCTGTTGGGTTACCAATCTTTTACTGGTTGCTGGCCGATGGCATTTGTTTGTTATGCATGAGCCACGACACACTTTGGTGTGTGCTCCATGTCTCTACTTCTCGGTTCCTTGTTAGTGGTGTGACAGGTCACAGTAGATTAGGTGTTCGGTCTGTCTCTTGCCTTCCTCTTCGCAGTATCGTCTTTGCTTCCACGTCATTACTTCGTGGGAGTCTCACATCGGTTGTGTCCATACTAGGCTTCTAGTATGGATCAAACTGATGTTTTCCCCTTGCTGGGTTCTTATGTTTAGACATTACGAGACCTTTCCTGTGTCGTATATGTCTTATGCTACGCTTCTTTTCTCATTGTTGTTAGGCTATCGTTGGTCTCTAGGGCGGTGTCTTCGGGCCTGGAACGATTGGTTCAGACGATATCCCCTCTCTGTTCGAATAGTAGTCCCTATCGCGGACCTCTATTCGGACAGACATGACTATTGTCATCCTACATTGTTCTGCTTTATCGCTTCCTCCTATGAGACCGACCTACGACACTTACCTGCATTGCAGGGCTGTACTATTAGTGACAGTCCGGCTACGGTAAGTTTCCTATAGCAACGTGGGCTGCACCAGTTTTGCTCCCATACACTTCCCGATTCTTTTTTTGTTATCTCTCATCTCCTTCTTCCTTCCCTTTCTTCGCCTTCTTCTTCCCCGTCTCCGGTTCTCTCTGCGCTCTTGCTCTGTGATCGTTCTTCCGCTTCATTAGCCTCCTCTCTTTTGTCCCATTCTTACCCTATTGTAGACTGGCTTTTTCGGCGGTATGGGCTTCAGTTGGCTAGGCACCACTCTCTCTTGCGCTCTCCATTTGTACCTCATGACCGTTTGGACCCATCTACTTCCCCATGCTCCTCGGCGTGCTCCCTTCCTTCTTCTCTCTGTTCTCTGTCCATCACCATTCCTCTAATGTGTGAGGCTGAAATTGCGCTCCTTAATGAGCGGCTAGATTGCATTTCTAGGAACTCTTCCCCTTCGCCTTGTGATTCTCCTCTAGCTTCCATGTCCTGCTCTGATGGTGAGGTGTCTTTTGAGACATCCCCCCTCCCCCCTCCCCGCTGGACACGACGCAGATCGCGTCGAGTAGAGTCTACCCCTCGCACCATTCGCACACGCTCTATAGCGGCGTCCGACCAGATTGACAGATCTACTCGTTTTCCTTTGTATCTTATCTGAGTCCGCTCGGCTTTGCTCAGTTGGGTGTCCGTCTTTTCTTTTTCTTACTCCGACCTTCTCCCCTTTCCTCATGTCGAATTTCCTTTTCTGGAATGTTCGTGGCATTGGCAACGATGCGTCTTTGGCTAGACTGAAATGCATCGTCAAGAAGCACTCGGTGGGATTGGTTGCTCTCCTGGAACCTTTTCTGGCCCCGGAAGGTATGCCCAAAACCATTCTAGCCTTAGGTTTTGGGGGTGGATCAGCCAATGCCTCCGGAAAGATTTGGATTTTATGGTCCAAATCCTTTGTTGTGCATTCCATCTTTGACTCTTCGCAGCTTCTCTCTGTGGCCTGCTCTTCTCCCTCGTTCACTTCTCCCTTTCTTTTCTCGGCGGTTTACGCCAAATGCGATCGGACGAAAAGGTTATCTCTTTGGTCCGACATTCTTGCCTTGGAGGAGTTGGGTTTTTCTTCCTCGGTAGTTGGTGGCGATTTTAATATCGTCGCTTGCCATGCGGAAAAGCGAGGAGGAGCCGCCACCAACCGTGCTGCGATGACGGATTTCAACTCGTTCATTGTCAACTCTGGTCTATCTGAGCTCTCCTTTGTTGGCTCTGCTTTCACTTGGTCGAACAACCAAGAGGGAGCGAACCGTATTCTTTCTAGGCTCGACCGTGTCTTCGGGTCGGAAGAATGGTTTCGCCTCCCTTTTTCCTTCTCAATCGCTCACCTTCATCGTGCTTTTTCTGACCATGCTCCTTTGGTTGTTCGCTGCCTTCCTCTCTCCCTCTCTGGGCCCTCTTCTTTTCGGTTCCAGAGCATGTGGAGATCTCACCACTCTTTTCATCAAGTGGTGGCTAACTCTTGGAGTTCTCCGGTTTCTGGCTCTCCTTGCTCTATCTTCGTTCGTAAGCTTCAGCGCCTCAAAGCCTGCCTTAAGGTGTGGAACGTTGATGTTTTCAAGAACATTTTTGATCGCGTTCGGGTGGCCGAAGAATCCCTGATTTTAGCCGAATCCTTATTAGATGAGGTTCCTTCATCCGCGAACAAGGAGGCTTGGGCTTTAGCCCAAACAGTTTTCTCTTCTGAACTTCGTATCGAAAATGACTACCTTCGTCAAAAAGCTAGGATCAAATGGGTGGTCGAAGGTGATTCGAACTCTAAGTTTTTTCATTCTTCTATCCACAAGAAGAATAATCTTCTCACTATCCGTGATATTTTGCGACCTGACCAATCTTTGGCCTCTTCTATGGAGGACGTCAAAGATATCATTTTGTCCTACTTCCAGTCCTTTTTGGGCTCTCCTTCTGTCTCTATTAACGATCCGGCCCTGATGGCCTTCATCCCCCGTATGGTCCTTCCTACGGATAGCAACTTTTTGCGGAACCTCCTTCCATGGACGAGATCCGTGCGTGTGTCTTTGCCCTGAACAAGGATAGCGCCAGCGGTCCGGACGGTTTCAATGGCGTCTTTTACAGGTCAGCTTGGCCTATTATCGAGGCTGATTTCTGTCTCGCTATTCGGTCCTTCTTCAACGGTGGGACTCTTCCCTCTGGATGGACTTCCACCAATTTGATTATTATTCCTAAGTGCGACAATCCTCGGTCTTGTGCGGATTTCCGTCCCATAAGTCTTTGTAACTTCTCGAATAAAGTTATCTCTAAGATCTTGGCTAGTCGTTTGGTCCCAATCCTTGAACGCATTATCTCTCCCTCTCAAGCGGGGTTTGTTAAGGGACGTTTAATCTCGGATAACGTCCTTCTAACTCAGGAACTGATCTCCCAACTAGATCGAAAAGTTAGTGGTTCTAATGTGGTTTTCAAACTTGACATGGCTAAGGCCTTCGATCGCTTGTCCTGTTTTTTCATCTTAAAGGTCTTTAGGGCTTTCGGGTTCCCGGAAACCCTTATTGACCTGGTGTGGAGGCTAATCTCGAACTGTTGGTTCTCTGTACCCATTAACGGGTCCTCTAATGGGTATTTCAGGGTGGGAAGGGGTATGCGTCAAGGAGACCCACTCTCGCCTTCTCTATTCGTCATTGCGGCAGAGGCATTCAGTCGCGGTCTTCAGTCTCTTACGATCTACGGTCAGATTCAGCACTTTGGAATCGCGAGGGGTTGCCCTCTAATTTCTTCCTTATCATTTGCTGATGACATTATCATTTTCTCTAATGGTAGTCGCCCGTCCGTCCGGTGGCTGCTTCGTTTCCTTCACCAATACGAGAGGTGTTCGGGCCAACTCGTTAATCCTTCCAAAAGTTGCTTTGTCCATGGCAAGAATTTGTCCCCCACTAGAGCTTCATGGATCGAGACCATTTCTGGTTTCAAGGCAGCTTCCCTTCCCCTCCCTTATCTGGGTATCTCTCTTTACCGGGATAGAAAACTTAACGCTATCTTCGACCCCTTGACTGATAAAGTTAGGAACAAGATCATCCGCTGGAATGCTTCTCTTCTGTCCCAAGCCGGTAAACTTGTTCCAATTAAGTCAGTTCTTGACTCTATGGGCATCCATGTTTTCGCAGCTATGACCCCCACCGCTTCCTTCTTCCGTTCCTATCGGTCCTTGGTCTCGTCCTTCTTCTGGGGTTCCAAGGACGATAACCGTCGTTACCACTGGGTATCGTGGGACGCCATTTGTCGACCAAAGAACGAAGGTGGCCTAGGATTGCGTAATCCTAAGGACCTCTGTGCGGCTTTTGCTTGTAAGCTGTGGAACAGGTTTGGGGCTAACGACTCTTTGTGGGCTTCGTTCCTCCGTGCTAAATACCACAGGCTTGCGGGCACCAATTTCTCTGGTTCTCCGTCCTATGCTAGTGAGACCTAGAAGCACATGCAGTCGGTTAAGCCGCTCGCTGACTCTCATGACGGGCTCACGGGATGGGATGGTGGCTCGTTCTCCGTTCAGAGAGCTTGGTCTTCGATTCGCTCCTCTAGTCCTACTCGTCCTTTGTTTTTCTTCATTTGGGATTCTCGAATACCCTCCAAGGTTTCTCTGTTGATGTGGCGTATCCTACACAATGGGTTGCCGCTCGACGAGAATCTCCAAATTATCGGCATCCCACTTGTCTCCCGTTGTAGATGCTGCTGGGATGGGAATCTGGAATCCTTGTACCACTTGTTTTTTGTTGGTCGCTCAGCCAAAGCGTGCTGGAATTACTTCGGCAACCTAGTCGGAGTTCGTGCCTTATCCTCATCCCCCTCTGATCTACAGTCATCCTGGTGGTCTGGGGTATCTGGTAAATCTCTTCGCTCGTGTGTTTACCGCTTGATTCCCTGTCTGATCTGTTGGCACCTCTGGTGCGCACGGAATAAGGCAATCTTTGACAGCACCCCCATGGACCCCCCCGACTATTATTCGCCGTGTCAGGAATGATGTCTTCCTAGCTTTTCGCGGTAGACCTTTTAGGGGTCGTGTGGGCTCCTGCTCCAGGAGACTAGTGGGTCTTCTCTCTATTTCTTCTGTCCAGTCTTCCTCTAGACAAGGCATTGGCTGAATCCTGTTCTTGGGGAGATGGCTCTCCCTCCGCATTCCCGACCCCCCCCCCCAACTCATGTGGTTGCTTGTTTTCCAGATCAAGTGTCTGTGGACTCTTCCTCGGCCCGTGACCCATTTCGCTTGGATTTGTCTTCTATTTTTGGTGTTGCTGGTTTGCGGTAGATCTGCTCTGTCCGCTTTTCCGTGTTACTCTCTTGTTCTTCGGTATTGGTGCTGTTCGAGTGGTCCTGGATCTTGCTTCTCGTGGTCCTTAGCCTGTACCTGCTTTGGTGTTGGGCTGACTGCTTCCTTCTGTATTTTTTCTAGCTGTTTTTGGGTTATTTTTTCTATTCCTTTTGTTTTTTTCTATGTAGTTACCTGTCAGGCTTGTTGGCAGCTTTTGGCGCTTGTCTATATATTTTATTTATTTGTAAAAAAAAAGTCCAATATACCAAACTAGAAAATTAAACAAAAATGAAGCTTTCATCAATCGCCACTTTCTATTTGATCTGCTCAGTTGAATTTATACAGGCTTTTGATTATTGATTACAATACAAACACAACTTTAATAAATATTGTCAGCACCATGCCATTTTGATTAATCGAATACCTTGTGCTCCATTGTCAACTTTTAACAGCGCAAGCACGTCTTACTGGTGCCTAAAATTATTTTCTATGATTATTTTCATATAAATGATTTTACTTCTGCATTATGAAATTTGATCAATATATATAATTAACGGGAAAATAGAAAAATATGAATGACTGGCAAGTTGAAAACCAAAATTTATGAAAACCGTGAATAAGCAGCAATAAAATACAAATCATTGGATGTAAGAACAGAGGAAAAGACAAAATAAGGAAGAAATAACAGAAGTAAAAAGTTAAAAGGAAGAATAATTATGTTTGCATCAAAAATTTCCACACCTAATAGAAAGTTAAAATGAAGAATATAAAATGAAAACAGAGAAAATAAGCAATTAAATAGCAGAAAAGCAAAGCTATAACATGAACACAATGATTAGTGGTTTGGCGTTATTTGCCTACGTCCACTTTAAATAGATGGCTATATTAATCACTTTGTAAACTGAGTACAATAGAGATCAAATGAAAATCCTTGGTTACAGTAGAGTACAAGGCAATTAGCAACGTAAAATTCACGAAAATGAATAACCAACTGGCTTATAAAGGAAGACGGTGAAATATCTTTCTGAAAATTCGGCAGAAGGATCTCCAAAACTATATGGACCATTAAAGAGATCGTATGGCCCAAATCCTAAGGAACACACTACTAAAAAAAGCTCAAAAACCGGCAAGGCAGGGCGACGGCTCCCGACGGCTTCCGACGGACCGTCGACGGCCGTCGGAAGCCGTCGGAAATTGGCGAATATCTAGCTCCAGCCGAGCTTTCTTCTTCTCCATTTTCATACGAAAAAATTAGGTTTACTTCCCCCAATTCTCTTCCCCAACCCTCCAATCAGCAATTTCGTGATTTCAAGTTCTTCCCGGCTGTGCAATTAACTTCTACTGCTCTCTAGTACAGGTATAATCTCTTATTTTAGCCAAAAATTCAGTTTTTATCCTAATTCTAGATTTGCATAATTCGATAAATTAGGGGTAATCGTTGATCGCAATTGTTTACAATAGTGTTATAATAGTTTCTAGCATTCCATGGTATTCCTATTTAATCTGTTATCGTGAAATTGTGAAAAACATGTATAATTTATATTGATTGTATCTGTGTGTAGCGGTGCTATCATTGTATTGTGTTAGTTGAATTAAAATAAAATGAACGTACGAGGTATAAATATTATATTGTGCACGTAATGATTTATGCAACAAAAAAGTACATCGAATGAGGCTTAAGTTGATGCATAATACGTCGAATAAATATGTTAAATTAATATATATTTTTGTAAATGTGAACAGTGAGCAAAACTGTATTTTTTCGTAAAATGTGCGCATGTAACTGACAAATGTCCCTTACAGAGTTTTTGGCCCCGTCTGACGAGTGTTGTACATAATCGTTGTATAAATAGTCGTTTTTTTCGAAAAACGACCATTTATATTCATCTGGTACAATGTTTATCGGATTTGTCCCTGTATTGGACAAGTTATGAACACAGTAACAATTTACATTTTGTATACTACTTCGTCTCAAACGGTTCATAAAATTTCGGTCTAACTTTTCTTTTTTGTTTCCTGCGTACACGCATTTGTGTACAATGCAGGGAACAAAAGGAAAATGCTGCCGAAATTTTGTTGAATCGTTTGAGACGAAGTAATATACAAAATATACTTACTGTGTTTGTAATGAGAAGTAGGATGCCTGGCCAATGAAAAAAAAATTATATATATTTTTAAATCGTTACATTAAAAAATAAAATGTGCCCTACTTGAAAATATTTTTAAATTTGTGAAGTTATTCTTTAAATTCAAAATATTATACGACCATGAAAATAATCTTTTTCGAATTTGTATTCTTCAAAATAAATATTAAATTTTGAACTTCTCATTTTGTCAAATAGGAAAAATGATTGATTATTTTGTTGATCGGAGGAGATGCATGTACCAAAGAAAAGGACTGAGGGGCTCAATAAAAGAAGATTTTTATAATGGTATAAACGTGTTTGTTGAATTCGCTTTAAGTAATAACGGAAACGATTCAGAAATTCGTTGTCCGTGTAGTAGGTGTAGACATTTGAAGTATTTGTTACCAGATATTGTGAAAGTTCATTTGTGCCAACACGGTTTCGCACCCGAATATTATGTTTGGGATCGGCATGGAGAAGTTGTAGCAAATACTTCTGTAGAGTCTGAAAGTGTCGTTAACGAAATAGTTTCAACGACCCGTATAGAAAATATGGTCGAAGATGCAGCACGATCAATGTTTTCTATGGTTGAAGTTGACGACGATGATGGAAATGTTGAAGAACCAAATATTGAAGTTAAAAAAATTTATGATTTACTAGATGCAGCTAAGAAACCTATTTGGGATGGTTGTAAAAGCGACACTCAGCTGTCAGTAATCGCAGAATACATTGCGATGAAGTCAAAAAACGACATCACTGAAGCTGGGTTTACGGCTGTTGTACAAGCTGCAAAAAGACATATGCCGCCCGATAATCTAATGTGTGAAAATCACTACGAAGTTAAAAAACTTATGTCGGCTTTTGGTTTACCGTATCAGAAAATAGATACATGTTTAAAAGGATGCATGTTGTTTTGGAAAGAAGACGCAAACCTTAGAAATTGTAAAATTTGTAACCAGAAAGATACAAACCAAGAAAAAAGAAGGGGAAGGAAGTTCCGTACAAGCGTATGCACTACTTACCCATAACTCCAAGACTACAAAGATTATATGCATCTTCTGTAACTGCGTCTAATATGAGATGGCATAGCGTGAGAACGGAGGAAGAGAGTACGTTGACACATCCGGCCGATGGAGAAGCATGGAAGCATTTCGATAAAACGTATCCAAATTTTGCAGCGGAGAGTCGAAATGTTAGATTAGGATTATGTACGGACGGTTTTTCTCCTTTTCTCAATTTGGTTCTAAATATTCATCATGGCCCATTATCGTCACACCTTATAATTTACCTCCATGGATGTGCATGAAAACGCAATATATGTTTCTTACTGTTGTCGTTCCTGGCCCCGATGATCCGACACAAAGAATCGATGTATATTTACAACCGTTGATTGATGAGTTAAAAATACTGTGGAACGAAGGAGTAGAAACATACGATGTGTCCAAGAAGAAAAATTTTCGTATGTTTGCTTCTTTGTTGTGGACTATAAGTGATTTTCCTGCCTATGCAATGCTTTCGGGATGGAGTACTGCTGGTCGTCTAGCATGTCCATATTGCATGGATGAAACACAAGCGTTTTCTTTACCTCATGGTAAGAAAATTTCATGGTTTGACTGTCATCGATATTTTCTCCATGTAAGTCATCCCTTCAGATGAGACAAGAAAAACTTTTTAGCAAATAAGGTAGAAACCAGACAACCACCGACGATATGGTCAAGCGAAGACATATATGAACTTGTTAAGGACTATCCAAAGATATATGAAACTGGCGAGCAGACAGAAATTGAAGGCAAATCAGTTGTTCATAACTGGTGCAAACAAACTATTTTTTGGGAGTTGCCGTATTGGAAACATCTTCTGCTTCGTCATAACATAGATGTGATGCACAATGAGAAAAATGTATTTGATAATGTTTTTAACACAATTTTGAATGTGAAAGGGAAGACGAAGGATGATTTGAAATCAAGACGTGATATAGAAGAATTATGCAAACGTTCTGAGCTTCATATGAAACCAAATGACAGTAAAAGACCCAAAGCTTGTTACGAATTAGATAATAATCAAGTTAAAGCTGTGTTAAAATTGGTGGAAGGGTTAAGATTTCCTGATGGGATATCATCAAATCTTCGTAGATGTGTTGACTTTAAAAATTGTAGATTGAGCGGAATGAAAAGTCACGACTGTCACATAATGATGGAAAATTTATTTCCCGTAATGTTCAAAGAACTACTGCCGTTAAAAGTTTGGAAAGTAGTAACGAAGCTTAGTATGTTTTACAAAGAGCTTTGTTCGACTACTTTAAAAGTGCAAGGTTTACGTAAATTGAAGTGGACATTCCTATATTGCTTTGCAAATTACAGAAAATATTTCCGCCAGGTTTTTTTAATGTGATGGAACATTTACCTGTTCATCTCCCATCTGAAGCACGACTTCGAGGTCCTGTCCAATATGGATGGATGTATCCATATGAGAGGTATGTAATATGTTATAACGTAATAATTGCATTTGAAAGAAGAAGTTAATATAAATTAATTTTGCATAGATATTTGAATCATCTGAAGAAAAAAGTGAGGCAAAAAGCACGGGTTGAAGGTTCGATATGTAAATCTTACATCGAAGAAGAAGATTCGTTCTTTTTCTCTCACTATTTCAGTGACCATGTGAATATTTCATTTCAAAGTGTTCCTCGTAATGACGAAGGCGACAAACAAGAGTCCTCTCAAGCAATGTTATCTATTTTTAGACAACATGGTCGGCCTTCTGGAAAATGTGTAGAAATATGGTTAGACGATAGAGATCTTCATGTAGCACACACTTATATTCTTCTAAATTATGCCGAGGTTGCACCGTTTGTTAGGTAATATGAAATAATAATTTGTGTTTTATTCTTTTCTATAATGCATGCGCGTGTATAACCTAATGTAATAATTTGTTTATATAAACAGTGTTTATGAACGTGAACATCCGAACGGAGATCTCATTAAAGAATTTTCCGGTTGGTTTTTAAATTACGTTTATGAGCCGAGAAATAGTATTGTTGATGAAGGGTTGAAACATCTTGCGATGGGACCAAAAAGAGTGGTCAAGACATATCCAATATATTTCGTCAATGGATATAAATTTAACACCAAAGAATACGGTGCAGAAAAATTAACAAATAATACTTGTGTATTTGTTAAAGGTAGTGACGATCCAAAAAATCATTTAAATGATTTTTATGGTGTTCTGACACAAATTTTGCAACTGACATATTTCTCATGACCCGCGGAGGAGGTGTTTCTATTTAGATGCAATTGGTTTAACAATGTTCCAGGTTATGGAAATTATGTGCACAAGGATTATAATCTTATCGAAATAAAGCATACATCGCACTATCACAAGTATGATCCTTTTGTACTAGCCAAACAAACATTGCAAGTTTATTATGCTCCTTATCCGTCTCTAAAAAAAGATAAAGCAGACTGGTCTGCAGTTTTTAAAACAAAGGCCAGATTCACATTCGATGGGAAGAATATTCCGGACGAACAAGCTTATCAGGCAGATCTTGAGCAAAATAACGAAACAATAATTACAGACGATCATACAGATTTTGGTCCCTTGATCGATGAATCAAATGTTTGGGTACAAGCGTTTGATAGTGCAGAGGAAAATATCGTCGAAAACGAGACCGAATCTGAATCAAAAGACGATGATGAGTGATAAAAATCTGAATATGTTTTTTTGCAATTGATGTAACTATGTTGAATTCTTGATGTATTATGAAATTGATGTAACTATGAAACCAAATCCATTTGCTATTGTTTGCATGTTTTATGTTATTTCCATTTGTCATTTATTTAGCAATTTTTATTAAAAATGCAATGAACTCTGCTTATCGTTAGAAGAGTACACCCATTATGAATCAGGTATAACACACTTCCATTTCTATTTCCATTTCAGTCATTAATTAAGCAATTTATACCGTTGATGTCATTTTCATATGAAATATATTCCATTATCATGTTTTTAATTTCATATATAATGATGTGTATATGTCACAGGTTTATCATTATGTCATATAGAGGTAGGAGCTCTTTCCGATCCTCAGGAGGCGATGGCAGTGGCCCATCGCAAGAGCCACAGCGGGAAGTTGTATCGTTAGTCCCTAGAGCAGATGGGTAAGAATTAAATTTTATTCAGCATCTCATTTTTTCTATGATATACGTACGTACTTATCTATATCGTACTTAAAAACAGGGGGTTCGACCTACTTCCCTCTAAGGTTGTGTTGGACGTCTCTAGAGCATCTTATCGCAGTAGGACGAGTGCATGCTGGCCGAGGTGGGATACCATCCCTCCTCACATCATAAAGTGCATATGGCAGAATGTCCTAGTATGCATAATTTTTCTGTTTTTTAATTCGTTTTTGCCGTTTTTCTATTGTTTATCGTTTAAAGTGTAATCTTTTTTTTAATACAGGCTGAAATAGACATCCAGACAGACGATTTGATGCTGGCACGAGCATACTGGATGAAGAAGATGCGCAAGAAGTACAGGCACACGATATCTGAGATTAAGAAATCTGGTAAGAAACCACGGTGGATGGGAGACAGCGTGTGGCAAGCTTGGTTGAGCTATTGGGAGACGGACGAGGCGAAGGCAAGTACACTAATTTTTTTTGAATTATTAATTTGACGTGATTGAAAAATAATGTATCAAATTTTGAATGTACAGGCAGAGTCGGATAGAAACTCTGCAAATAGAAATAAGAATCCCGTCACTCATCGCGGAGGATCGAAGTCGTTTCAGCAGTATCGGCAGGAGTTGGTAAATTTACTGAATCATAAATGTAAATAGTTTATGCTATATGATTTTAAACGTATAATAATTGTATGTAACAATCAACTTCAGGAAGCCGAGGCATATGGTCCTATCAGCTATATGGACGTGTTCACCCGTACGCATGCTGTCGAGCATGTTAATCCAGACGGGACTGTTTCGTATGCATGGCAGGACGATAAATCCAGCAAAAGCCATGTAAGCATATTTCATGTTATTCAGTATTAGTAATTATTTTAATTGTTAAATTATGATGAAATAAGATATGATATTATTAATTTGTTAATGCAGGAGATGTTTACGGAGCAGCGGCAGAAACTCCTTGCTGATATGGGTAGAGAGCAGCTGACGACCGATGAGGAGGACGTTATTTTTGAGTCCGTTATGAGTCCAGCAGAGCGTGGTCGACGATACGGATTTGGCAATTTAGCGGTAAATAATTTACTTTTTCTTAAAATACTGAAAATATGATATTTTTACCTTTTCAAAGAAATAAACTTGGATTTTATTTATTTTTCAATTATTGCAGTCAGTAGTCAGAGTAGGGGATGGCGGAGTAGACCTCAGAGCGATTTAGCAGGTATAAAAGAATTGCGGACTAGAATGTCCCAATTGGAGGAGCAGAACCGCCAACAGGCCTTGCAGACCGCACAGTTGTTAGAGTACATGCAGCAGTTTGGTGGCCGCTTCCCTTCCTCGGCTGGCTCTGGATCTGGAGGAGATTGATTCATTCCTTGCTTGCTTGTTCGTTTGTTTGTTCAGGTATGTTTTGCTTTAGTTTAGAATGATTTGGTAGATGGTGCAGGAAATTGTTGATTTGTATAATTATGTATGATACACTTGGTTCTGTAGTTGCATGAGGATATGCATGAGAATATTGATGAATTTGTGTATTAACAACATGGTAGAACAGTTATTGTTAGGATTATTGTTAATGTTGGAATGGTATGTATATTTTGTATTTTATTTTTATTCTAATTTTATCCATTTGTGTGTTTATTGAATATTTTGTGGTCTAGGTTTGGATATTTGGTTGGATTATTGTTTATTGGATTGTGCGGTATTGATATCGTAGTGTTTGGAAGAGAAATGTGGTTGGAAGGCTTTATTTGCAGCAAATATAAAAAAACAGCAGATTTCGACGGCTACCGACGGCTTCCGACGGCCTACAGATCAAAATTTTCGACGGCTTCCGACAATTTCCGGCGGCCTGTAGCTACACATTTCCGACGGCTAACGACGGCTTCCGACGGGCGTCGGAAGCCGTCGGAAATTGTCGAGAGCCGTCGGAAACGCGTTCGGTAGCCTCCGTCGGAAGCCGTCGGAAATACTGCTCCCCGATGCACCCTTTTCCGACGGCTTTTTCCGACGGCTTCCGACGGATTTTGGCCGTCGGAAAATGCGTTTCCCCTTGTAGTGACAGGAATTGGTGCCGATCTCTATTTTGGAGGAATTTGAGGGTGCGATCTCTGTGGGAGCTTTACCATGTCGTAATATGCTTAGCCACAAGTTTCATGCCAATTAGATTAGTTTAACTTGAGTTATTTCTCGATCTTTACTGTAATGTGAGTTGTTTCCTGATTCTAACTGATCTCTATTGAGGGGAAATGGCACATCCCTCTTGCTTCATCTTTTTGAGGTGTGATCCCTAGATAAGCTTCCTAGGGTCCCCACAACTTGCTCACAAAAATTCATATGGATTGAACTTACGGATTTTGATATATTGATTGTTTCCCATTGACTTGCACTTGTTTGGTTGAACTATGCCGATCTTTAAGATTTAGTGGGGTTATAGCCGATCCATTTTCTATTTTAAACCATATTCCATACTTTAAACATTATGCACCGCATATCTCTCAATTTCGTTCGATCACGTCTTCATATTGTCATCTGTACTTGATCTTTGGATCCCACATCATCGCTCTGGATTTACAAGCCTTGATGACAATCGAATCTAACTTGTCCAATCAACTCGGATATAGCCGGGTCAAAATGCCAGATAACACTTGCCTCCCCAAAGGACGTCTTGTGCTGAAACATGACTTGCTTTGAATCGAAGTATGTTAGAGTCGTCGATAAAAAATCTATCCGGTTTTCTGAATAGTCGTTGTCTTTTCGTCGAACTACTTTCCCAAAGTGTCGTATCTTTCTTTGACCGTCATGACGCTTGGCCAATTTTCAATAGCATCAATTCATGATTATATTCCATCAATTGATACATATATCCAGTTCTACGAGACTAGTAAGCTTTGGCTACCCGGTCTCGACCATGAAAGCTTCAGGTTTGAATTCAATTTCTATTGATTTCAAAAATTGAACTTTTAGATTATATACATGCACTTTCAGGTACACGTTTTTGTCGTTGGCTCTCGGATGTGTTTGCACACTCATGAGTCGTTGCTAATTTTTATTGAACTAGATGCAATTTCATTGCATTTTATATATATGTACTTTATATAATTTACATGCCCATGTTTGCATGCACATAGGGTTCGTAACCCACCCCTCTTTTTTTTCTTTTTTTTTAATGTATATAGAGATCGGCATTCTTCTAGCCGATTTATCCCTCCTTTATTTTTTCTATTATTTTTTTCATACATATGGTGATCCCTTCATTTTCCTTTTTGGTTCATAGCAGTCGACATTCTTCTAGTTGATCCCTCATTTTCCTTTCGCTATTTTTTCAGATGTACGTTGACAGGGATCGGAAGGATCTCCTTGGGTAGGATCGTCCCCAATCCTTCTCAGCATTGAAAACAACATGCTTTTAGCTTCATGAAGAAACTAAGATAGGTTGATCCCTCTAGTTCCATATACAAACTAACATTTGCTTCTCTAACCTTTACTCATTTCTTTTTCGCTTTTCTTTACTTTCTTCTCAATCGAACCCTTCTTTCCATTTTCTTAGAGTCGAACCCTTCATACTTTCATCAAACCGAACTCATTCCTTCGAATCAGACATCACGTCCATCCTTAGATTTGTCATCTTCCCTTTCTTTAGACCACCACTCCATCTTTAATCTGAATCGAAGTCGAAAATCTTCTCTCAAGCTGCTCATATTTTATACCCTTAGGTAGGTTTTCTTGCATTTAACGTTTAACCTATGACGAGATGATGAGTTCGATCTTGTTAGTGGATAGGTTAAGGCTCGATGCGTATGGAGTCGTAACTTGCAGTTAGATGGAGAGGGATTAGTTGGAATGTAGGTGAAGGAGAGGGATCAGAGTGGATGTTTGATGGAAATGTGAAACGGTTGAAGTGCAAGGATCGGTATTGAAGTTTAAAGAGGAAAGGGTCAGTTTTATGATTAAGTGAAGGGATCGGTTATTTTGTTTAGTGAAGGGATCGGCTGGTTGGAGAGGGGTCGGCCATTCGTGAGGTAAAGAAGGATCGGCTGTTTGTTTAGGAGGATTGTGAATGCGGCTAAGTGGAGGGATCGGTAGTGGTGTGTTTGTGGATGGAGGGATCGGTCATGCGCTTTTCAAGAAGGATCGGTTGTTTTGCTTCATAAGAGGGATCGATTGTAGGCTTCGTAAAAGGGATCGACTATCTTTATATAGAGGGATCGGTCATGGGTACTTAAATGACACTACAAGAAAGTATGTTATTAATAGCACCACTCGATAACGCATTACTCTAAAGCGTTATTATTCATTATTGACTGTTTACTTTTTTGACTTTGTTTTGTTCTGTTCGGTACACACGTAACACGTAACGCTTGGCTAAAAACGAAAGATATCCCTCCTAAAATTTTCGTCTCCCTCTCAAAACACTTATTCAGTTTGTATTCCTCCTAATCGCTCATCACTCATCGCTTCCAAAATATCGCTTCCAAAATAACCCTCCTAATTTCTTATCGCTCGCCATCTTCGATCTCCAATCCAGCTCACCATCTCCGATCTACGATCCAGCTCACCATCTCCGATCTCCACTCATCGCCCTTCAGTAGTTCCGAAGTCGACGCGTCCAGAACCCTAAATCTCCCACTTAAATTTCTAGGTTAGAAATTTATAGGTTATCTTTATCAACAATTTTTAAGAAACCTTTGTATACTTTTAAGCGATGGTGGGCTTTGGATAATAATTTATTCTGATATAACAGTGTTCTTCTTTAATTGGTGAAATTTGAAGTCCTCGTGAAATTATGATATAATAGAGATAGGGTATGTTCCTTTAGTTGCGCAGATGACATCAAGCTATAAAACAAGTATGATTTACAATATAATCTAAAATTTATCAAGTACAACATTTTTATTTTTGAAAATTGAATATTCTAGTCTAATAATATGTGACTGGGACCTCATATGTTATCTGTTAATGCTTGATATTCCTGCTAATATTCTTTGTAGTTGTAGATCACAAAAAATGCATATGGGGATAATCATATCTGGGAAGGAAACATGGTCAAATTTATGGTTTTATGCAGAAAGATGCCATGGGGTAAGTTTCTTTCGGCTTGCCAATAAAAAGATACATTATTTGGAGAACTTGATGATAATTTAGAAAAAATATGAACAATTAAATGCAGGTTGTTGGTGATGAGAATGTTATCGCTGCTTTTCAAATGGACACAAAGATAATATTCTATATTATATGATTTGCTTATATACATGCTTTTAAATTGTCTTTGCATATAATCACTTGAATATCCTCTAATATAATCACTCTATTGGTACTATGAATACTGTATTTAGCATATCAACAAACACTGTATTTATCCAGAATCATTATAATAGGAATTTTGTTATATGATTCCATTTTGATTGATACTTTCATAAATTACCATCTGAAAGGAAATGTTGGTTGATTTCCATGAAATTTTACTTTTTCATTTAAGGTATATCTTTTGTTAAATAGAAAATGTTATCACTGTAATATATTTATCCTTTTTGCATTTAAGAAAATTATCACTATGTTATTAATTGATCCAGTTTTCATATCTGGAAGCAATATGAGAGAAATCTAATACAAAAATTAAAAAATCTATTATAGAAAAAAACATTTCAATTTGTTCAAGGTTTTTCCCAATGCTACCGAAATTGCACTTTGCATGAATTGCTTGGGAAAATTAAACCAGTACATATTCGAAACATTACTAAATTTTAACTTCCTAAATTTTTTCTACCAAATATACATTCCTCTCATCTAAATTTGGATTTAGAGTCACTAAAAACTAAAATGCACAAATAATCATACTTTAATTTTTGCCAATAACTTCTCTATTTTATTTTGAAAAATTAAATTTCATATTGGCACATGTACTGGACATGTTGAGGCACAAATTTATTATATAAATAACTTCAAGCAAAAAATGAATTGCATTGAGATAATTATGTAAACATATGCCAACTTGGCTTCCGTTGCCAAATTTTCGAATCTGTAAGTTTCACATCTGGAACTGAAACGATAAGCGATACAATTCAGTGCTTGCTAATAAATCATGTACTTAAACATTATTTAAACATGGGAAATTAAGTTGGATCTCTGTTTCAATCTATAATCCTTTACTATTAGTTCCTACCATTCTCCTATCTTTAGGCAATATTTTCTAGTATCCTCTGTTCGACAATTTAGCTGTAGCTCAATATTAAAATTACCTTGCAACTAATTTTGTGAAATAATAGCCTGTGTATGTAAGTGATGCACCGTATGCTCATGTGTTTCAATTGCTCGAAACATGAATTGGTAGCCTGAAACATGCTTTGGTTTCCTGAAATATAATTTATTGGTTGTGCTTATGTAAGATCTAGCTGTTTCATGGCTTTCACGTCATCTATTTTAAGTTTTGCATGTAACTGAAATTACTATGGCTACCTGATGCCGAGCTTGTAGTGCCTTAAACTTTGTTGTGTAAGATCTGGCTAGAGTCGGTTACTTGTAGAAGCTAAGTAGAGCTTGCTTTGGAGTTCTAAATTATCATGCCCAAAACCAAGTTTTATCGAAGATTGAAATTTTGATGTGATGAATAAAAACGAGGTGGTGATGGTTGATGGAAAAGTTGAAATGTCAGTTGAAATGCAATAGTTCGAAGGTGATGCTGAAATTCAGACCTTGGCTAAAGTCTACCTGCTGCAACCTGTTTGATGAAATGATTATGAGATTAGCAGGTAATTATAGAATTTCATTTAGTTTTTATAATTTATAATGTATGGTTTAATTAAAATATTTATAACAAATAAAAATGGGTAATATGCTAAACTGATTTATAAGGTATGTGGCTGACCACTTAACAATGGTAGAGTTAGTTGCAATATATGTTCATGACATATTGCTGAACAAGTATGTTAACTCTTTTTTCAGACTCGTTTGTTTATAGAAATAGGTAAAATTTTCGATCTTGGTACTGAGCATTGAATGTGTGAACGACATTAGCCTCCAATTTAAAGATATTTCTTCTTAATATCATGTTATTTTTCCAAGCCATGAATATCTTATACTGTACACCTCATTTTTTGATTTCTGTTCTTTTGTTAAGTCATATGAGCAAGGTTGCTTTGTATAAAAAAATTGTTGTTTTATAAAACTTGATTTATTATCATTTCTATTTAGATGTGCAGCAATGTTGTTCAACCTGGTTCTTTTGTTAGGGTCTTTGAAACATTATTATCTTCTGCTGCTACTACAATGGGTGCTGCTGCTGCGCAAGCACGTGCTAATTTTTATGTGACTTGTATCTTATCATCCCTTCCATAGGGAGGTGCAGCGCTAGTTGAGATAAATCAGTTATGCTATAATCTCCGTAATGTCTTGTTATAATATCATTTTTTTCTCTCTAACATATTTAGAAGCTATTTTGCACACTGTTACACTTGGCTATTTTTCCTTCCATGAATTTATATACGGTTTATGGAACCCACGTCGCCATCTAGTATAAAATAGCGACCACCTTTTGTTTATACTTTGTGTATCAACAGGGTATCACTTTGTTTTTCCTTTGCAATCTACAATTCTGAACTAATAGATTTAGTTCAATGTTCCTCCTTCTTGGTTAAATGTTTGAAATTGTAACAAGAGCATTTATCATTGCCTGTAATTCTTGATGGTTGTACAAAATACATCTTAGTGCCCCTAAAGTGAGTTGGTAGCATTTTAGTTCTTGTAAGCTGGAAGAGCAACATTAGGCAGAAATAATTTGAAAGTGCCAACCTTTTCTTTTTCAGCTAGCATCATGGTATATTTTATATGCTTATCCAATGTTTCAAACTATGACAAAACAAGGCTAGTTGTTGTTGCCACCCAGAAGTACATTTCAGAGGCTGCAAATGATGCTCTGCAGTATGTTTAGACTTCTATTTTAATTGTCTTTTAAAATGTTCAAATATCGTAATTAGTATCCTAGATGCATGCACTGGTTCTTTTGAAGCTGGTAGCGATCTTAACTGAATTACTCTGTCATATCAACCAAATTTTACTTGGTTCCACTTACCCCTCCATCATATTTGTAATGTGGTTCAATTTCATTTTATTCTCTTTTCTTTCAGACAAAAACATGTACTGGTTTGGTGTCCGCATACATTACCGACAGTAATATATATATATATATATATATATATATATATATATATATATATATATTGGTGAATTGTATATCACTCATAGACCAAATATTAGTCTATTTAACAGATGTCGTATTTTTACAGTGTCCTGATCGGATATATCATCTTTATAATTGTATAGGCACTGCAAGGCAAGGACAGCTGCACCAGTTAAGGATAAGAGCAAGCAGCCTAAGGTGAGGATCTCTAAGCATTTTTTATAAAACAAGTTATTAATGGGTAAACTTGAATGAACAAATATTACATTTTGCAGGATAAGTGTCTTGTTTTGACAATGGAGGATCTTTCTAAAGCACTGCGAGAGGTAATTTAAGCTAGGCATCATCTAGCTTTGCAACTCTTTGTTTACTCTAAATACTTCGAGTTTTCCAGCTTCCGGAAGTAATTATATTATCAAGAAATAGGTGCAATATATGTTTTTTAATTAACTCCATACGTTCCTCTAATCTTTTTAGTGTTATATCTGATTTAGTTTGTACTTTTTTTTTCCAAATCATTTATTATTTAACATCCGTATCTGTCAGTTCCTCGATTCCCTTTTGTTGTTAAACTTACTATTTACATATCTTGATTAGTGTGATCATTGTTTGAAATGTAATTTTATTGATTTCATGTAAATGTACCAACTGTAAGTTTTATAAAAATTAACCAAGTTTAAAAAAATTATACCAACAACAAGAGTCGAATTAATAATAATAACAATAAACAACTAAGTTTATAAATATTAATTAAGTTTCATAATAATTAATAAAGTCTAAAATGATAACAACAACAATAATAATTAATAAACCAACTGTAAGTTTGATTAAAATTAACTAAATGTATATTAATAATAATAATACTACTTGTTTATTTCTAAATTAACTAAATTAACTAATTTGTGGTCCTGTGCTTTTGGTTTCAGTATTGGTTGTGCATTTCTCTGTTGTGTGTCCAAAATACTTGCATTTATGGCATATGAATGGCTAGAAATCATACTCAACTTTAACAGTGCATTCATCATTACTTGATTTAACAGTTTTTTGTTCAAGGTAAGTAGAGTTGATATTGATTTGAACTAGAATATGTGCATAACTTGTTTATTTCATTGTTGCAGTTACACTATCAGCCCTAATTGGATGGCCTGTTACACTACTGATGTGGCTAAGTCTTTTCATCCCAATGTTCCCAGTCGTAAAATATTAGCATTTCCTTTAATCGTTCCCTGATGAAGTCAATGCCGGGAGACCATTGCTTAATAACAATAAATCTAGAGTTGAACGTGTAAAGGCCCATTGTTAATAACTTTTAATACTTCTGAAGTTGTAGAAAATTGTACAATGAAATGTCCAGGTTTTTAAATTATGATATATTATATGTATAAATATTTTGTATGTTTAGTATAACGTGTTACATCTCTTAGCAGTATTATAAAATATTATATGTATAATGCTTAATGGTGTTATAAAGATTTCCAATTCCGTTGAGATTTAGCTGTATTATAGCGGCTGCAATGAGCTATTGAATAAATATTTTATAGCGGCAAAATGGTGTTATAAAGATTTCCAGTTCCGTTGAGATTTAGCTGTATTATAGCGGCTATAATGAGCTATTGAATTAACGTACCATAGCGGCGAATTTGCGTTATAAAATTAAGCTCAACCATAGCGGCATATTTTGTGTTATAAATATTCAACAGTTTTTCATAACATGTCGATATACAGCGCTTATCAAACCGCTATGGTTGTGATTAATAGCGGCTATATGCCGCTATAAAAGACACTTTTTGTTGTAGTGCGATTCTAAGCTTTGAACTGAACTTAAATAATTTAGCAAACCAATCCAAATTTACTTGCATGAACAATTAGAACCAATCTCATCTTAGCGAACTTGAACATATCCAATGTCAAACTCGAAATTGAACAACCAAACTCCTAAGACTTAGAATATGAACCAAAACTTAACATATGGACTTTAATAATGGACTTCACACTTCGACATGCCGACGGTTGATCACAAAGCTTACACAACTGATCAATCTAAACGCCAGTTGAGACAGTCAGTGATGAAGGTCACTCTGGTCGGACTTTAAAGTCTCGATGCTTACTTTTGCTTTTAATTTTGAACTGTTTATCACTACAAGGCACAAAACAATACCACACAAGTTTACACTTAGCACAAGGGGACAGATAAAGTTTCTACTCTCGATTATCTACTGAGTTTAATTGATATGGGCTCCAGACATTCAGAACGTTTAGCCGCAATGCCTTCTAGACAATCTTTTCAACCTAAAAATCCTGGATCCTAGTCAACTTTTGCAATTGTATCAGACATACTTTCCCCTGACCATTAGATTAAGCAACCGGAGGTTTTCGGTCCGATGGCCGACCTTTTCTCTGATGTTGTCGTTCTTCCGATAGAAGATATAAGTCATACCCCCGACGCTATAGAAGGTGTTATATTTCTATATAACCCGATGGATTGCCAAGCCTCCAGAATTGGCGAGACTGTTATCCGTAGACTATGTTCTAAACACGCAATTTCGTTTGGAGATGTCCTAGTTCCTTCAGTGAATGATATGGCTCATTTGCCCCTAGAGTGATATATGGCATGCAATAAATTCATGTGCTGAGCCAGATGTGTACCGCATTTTAATTTTTTTATTCGAGAGATGCTAAATTACCTTGGAATAGCTCTCGCTTAGCTACACCCGAACAGGCTATGCTTCTCTTTATGGCACTTTCTTGCTATTTATAAATGTTTTGTTCCGTCCGCCATCTTCTGAGGACATCAGATTCATTTACAACTTCAAACGACGGACAGAAAGTCTTTCTTACACTTTCCTCGAGCCTTCATTCCAACTATCAAGTTCTAACCGGCGCTTGGAACAAGCTCAACATCTTTAAACACGAATGGTTTTCTGTTCGTTGTCTGCTTGGCTTCACGGGGCAATGGTCAAAAGGACGTAAGTGTTGTCTTCACTTTATTCTCAAATCCTTTAGCCCAGGTCGGATCCTGAACTAACTAATACTTTGAAAATTTTCAGGCATCCACGAGTGTCCAGAAGGCGGTAGTTTCTCAAGGGCAGTTTCTACAATCCGTGCCACCCCAGTTGAGGACTGGGACATCGAATTCCTTGCAACCGATGAATGGTTATCTCCTTTTTGACTGTTAGAAGAAGGTTGCAGCATCGGGCTTCAAGAAAGCGCTGCACCACCAAGAAATGCTATGGAATAAGAAGGCGGCACCAGTAGCCCTATCGTGCCCCCAGTCGAAGGGGCTCAGGACGATGCCAAAAAGAGTGAAATTAGAAGTGACGAAACCGATATTCCTGGCGATGCTGATGCAGGTTTGGGCAATGTGCATGTGGTCGAACCATCATAAGGCGTGCGATCTCACATGCCAATAAGGAGAGTAAAAATATTCGCATATAATCTCCGTAGGAGTAAAACCGCTAAAGAGCCCGAGTTTATCATCACTTGTTGAAGAAGAGTCTTCCTCTCAACATTTAGAAAGTTTGATATCATCACTTATGACTTCCCTAACATCAGTATTGGGGGGCTCAATTCTCTTATCAGGAGTGGCGACAACATTCCTTCTACTAGTAAAGGGGAAAAAAGTCCAATGAGCAAGGCTACAATAACTGGTCCGTCGGGGGGAGATTAGGACACTTACAACCACGCGCACTTCACTACACGATTTTCATCTATCTTTCATTTGATGGTCACTTATACACTCTTGTTTAGTTTGCAAAGATGATGGTCGGGAAAGAAGTCATCATTCGAGAGAGTCTTCATCTTCTAAACATACGTCCTAATCTCAATTGTCTCATTAGGAAGTTCAGTCCAATCTTCCTGCACATAGTGACGATTAGACTTCTTCTCGTGCTCCTCAAATTGCTGTGCCACCCGAGTATTATTCAGGTTCATATGGCTCTAGACAGTCCTGCGATCGTAGCTTGAGAAAATGCCTAATTATTACTTCTGATCCAGCTTTTCCTACTTCATCTCCTGAGGTTTCCACGGCAAATAAATTGGACGAACATAAGGTTAACTTTCCAAAAATCTACTTCGACGGGCTTAAATTCCTTCCTTCCATTCATACAATTCTAGAGAGTTCTAAAGTCAGTTCCCTTGCATACATCCATGCCGTTTTTGTGTAGCATGAAGCATTACAGCATTTAGCCAGAAAATTCTCTGAGGTGTCTATCGAGAGACAATGTGAAATTGATCGCTTCAAGTTAGAGGTGATCCATGATAAAGACATAATTAAGAATCAAAATGGTGAGATTTTGGAACTGACAGCAAAGCTAACCACGGTAGAAAATAGTGCCAAAGAAACATCCAACGTGGTTAGTCGTCTAAAAGCGGTTCATAAAAAGGAGCTAGATGCTACCCTCAACCGCAGCGGTGTGCTCACTTGAGAAAAAGATGCACCATAAAAAGGGAAAAACATTTTGGCATGCCGTGTTGAGGAACTTGAAGAACTCCTTTAAAAAGAGAAGGAAGAAAAACTCAAAGCTTAGGAGGAGTCACAAAGATATTGCAAAGAGGCGGTCGAAGCCTAGGGACTAAAAATTAAACTTGACGAGCAACTCATTCAAATTAAAGTCCTCAAGAAAGAGACAAGTGAAGCGGGTATCAACGAGGTTAAAGAGCAGATCAAAGCCCAGTTAGAAGATGCCAAAGAAGGTGGTCGAAATGAGATTAAGGATATGTTTGATCCATTAGTTGTTGAATATAATGCTAAAGTCCTAATCCATTGCAATTTGATTTTTCTTGGAGAGAGTTATCTCGAATCGCTTGCTTAGGCTTGGGAATATATTGTTGACATAAAGAAAAAAGCTCTCAGTGAAGCTAATTTAGATAAACAGAAGCTCGTATAGGAGATTCTTCGTGGGGATGAACCTTTAGACTTTGCTGCTACGAGGCTCTAATAATTTGATATTTTAGCACCCTCCGACAAAGGGAATAACATTGTTGATTCTTCGGAGTCTGATCCTAAATGTCCCCCTTCACTTCACGCAGCCAGAGCATCAGTTTCTTTTGGCCTGGGACAGGATCCGAGCTATGATCCAAACAGACCCGGTTATCAATCTAATGTGTTGACTCCTATTCTAGAGGGGAGCACTCCGGATATAATTGAAAGTCATCCAAACACAGGTATTCCACATTATTCTACACTTTTCGAGAGATTTGTTCCTCATGTCCAATAGTCATGGGCTTATTCTTTTGTTTCCACGAATCTGCAGGTCTACCAGGTCCCAGCCAGACTCCAGCAAGTGGTGCTGCCGTGAAGCAACATTGACATCTACTAGAATTCCAGTGGCCACCAACATTCTACGGCCCGATGCTCAAGTTATTAGAGCACTTGATGATGAAAAAGCTGACGACCAACGGTTGACGTTGTGATCACTAGTGCCTCTGAAGATATTGATGATCTCAGCCTGAATAAGCGCATCAAGAGAGAGGAGTTGTTAAAAAAAATGCTAAAGCTGAACCCGCTGGTGTGGACATTGATGATCCAAATCTCGTCTCACTACAAGTCATTCCACCCGGAGGGTCAATACCTGAAGGACTCCCTCCAACCCTTTAAAAGCTCTCCTGCCAAGGGCGGCAAATGATAAAAAGAAGAATAGGCTGAAGCTTAGGTGGCGCCACTCCGAAAAAATCCAAAAGAGAAAAGGTACAAAAGAAATATCTGTCACTTCGGCGTAGTTTGTATATAGCTCGTATATCTACTTTTCTCTTTTTGTTGGTCGTGATTGTGCACATACGACACCCGCTTTTAAATAAATTTGTACCACAATTTTCAAGTTTAAGGTGCAAATAAAATTTCTTTATTTTCTGTCGTACTCTTATGCGAATTTTTTTAAGTAGTCGAGCTATTACTTTTCCATTCAATGTACTTGTAATTCATTGCTCATTAATTCAGATAACCATCCGTTAATTTTCACTCGAGGCCTCTATGTGGTCATGGCCTCAAGTTGTGTCAAGCACCGGGCTCGAATCCTAGTGTT
The DNA here is from genome assembly GCA_030765085.1 of Allium cepa. Lineage (NCBI taxonomy): Eukaryota > Viridiplantae > Streptophyta > Magnoliopsida > Asparagales > Amaryllidaceae > Allium > Allium cepa. The sequence continues at coordinate 492,128,548 of CM060943.1, forward strand.
ACATCGGATGAAGCGGTTTAAGTGATTATACTCCTGCCACTAGTCCCAGGTTAGCAGAGTTAGATAATACATGGTCGGACTCCATCCTTAGCGAGTTCATACTCCTCCTGTCGGTTTTGGGTTGGAGTTTATGGAGTAGTGAGCGGTCGAACCGCACTCACCTATTTATACTCATATCCACATTCTTGGGATACGGGTTTTTTGGCAGGAGATCGGATCACACCCAATTAGTGTTTATACTCTAGTCCATACTCTGAGGAACTTAGAGTTATTTCGAAAAATTGTTGGACTGTACTTTTCTTAATTAATTGATTTGCCTCCAAGTCTGAGGTTTAATTTGGCGAGCGATTTGTTTTATCACGATCGCTTTTAACTCAGTCTGTCTTATCGCTAGGTAGTATTAACTTGGTTATCAGATGGTCGAGTCACATCCATTCCTCGTTAGGTATTTTGTCTATCGGGTTATGAGTTAGAATCATCAAATGAACGGTCGGACCATTCTTAGTTTATTTGGTTAAATCATGAACTCATGCAATCGGCTAGCTCCAAACTCAAGGAACCTGCTCGGACATGTCGATGTTAGTTAGTCGAGTATTGTAACTAATATGCAATGCTATAGCAATCACATATATGAAGGAAATTTCAAAATTTATTTGCTAAATGGGAAGAAATGAGATAATTTGTCTTATTACATATCTATAAAATCAAATGCTAAAGAAAATTCAAAAATTGAATACAGCGAAATGAAAAAGAATAAAGTAAGTTAAATAGCGTCGTAAATACTCTCTATTCCACGCCTTTGGGAATGTGATGCCATCAACAGTCGCTAGCTTAAAATTTCCCTCTTCAATCCTTTGTTCAATGGCATATAGTCCTTCCTAAGTAGGATTCATGTGTGACGAGGCACAAAAAACTCATTTCAAGACGAGATTTTCGATTTCAAAGGTTCTAGGTCAGCCTTTGGTATTGTAGTATCGGACGACTCGATGTAGATGTGCAACCGTCCTCAAATCTGCTTATTCGCGCTTCTCAACTACAAAGTCTAGAGATTCTAAAAGATTTCCACTCATTCTGGATCGTAATAGGTTACTCAATGAGAAGGGACTTCAAGTTCAATAGGAATGACGGCTTCGGAGCCATAAGCATGGGCGAATGGAGTATAACGAGTCATGAACATGTGGGTGGTTCTGTAAGCCCATAATGTTATTGGGAGTTCATCCACCCACTTGCCTCTAGCTTTTTTCAAACGCTTCTTCATAATGGACTTTATGATTTTATTTACAGCTTCAACTTGCCCATTTGCTTAAGGATGAGCATTTTCCGCAAATCTCTTTTTAATTCGATGTTGACAACAAAAGTCTTTGAATTAAGCATTGTCGAATTGAGTCCCCTTGTCGGTTACAATGGTTCATGGAAGGCCAAAATAAAAGATGATGAAGTTGATTGCTTTCTTTGTCATGATTGTGGCTAAAGTTTCCGCTTCGGCCCATTTGGTGAAGTAATCAACTGTGATGCTGGCGTCCTTCGCACCACATTTAGAGATCGGTAAGGAACAGATAATATCTATGCTTCATATGACAAACGACTATGGACTGACCATTTCTGTGATTTCTATCGATGGAGCTATCAAAACTTTTGTACATCTCTGGCATTTATGACATCGCCTAGCATGATCAGCAGCATCTCGATTGACATTCGACCAATAATACTCATAACGGAGTATTTTCTTGCAAGTCTTTGCCTCCAAGTTTGATCGCTATATTCCTCTTCATGGACTTCCTTTAAGACTTTTTTACTTCATCAAAAGCGATACGCCAAAGTAGGGGAATGGAAAAACTCTTCTATACATGACTCCTAGCCTGAATGATATATCGTGAAGCTTTGCGGAGGACTTGTCGTTTTTATTCCTCCATTCAGAAAGGACTCCTTGTAGAAAATAGTCTTAAGCGGAGTCATCCATGACTCCTTCTCAGGCTCCGTCTCTAGTACCCAGTTGATTTCCATCTAGTTTATGCTCGGAGCATCTAGTACTTTAACTGGAACCAAGCCCATTTGTTGTGCATCCGCAGTGCTAGCAAACATTACCAATGAGTCAGCATCTTCGTTTTGATCCCAGGGAATGTGCGTGATGTCATAATACTCAAAACCAATCAATACCTTTTGGACTTGGGTAAGGTACGGGGCAAGTCCTTGTTCTTTAGCTTGGTAATCTCCTCTGACTTGGTATACTACCAACTGTGAATCGCAAAGGATTTCAAGATATTTTATTCCCAGTTCTATGACAAGTTTGAGTCCAGCAACCAGAGCTTCATACTTAGTTTCGTTGTTTATTGCAGGGAAGTTAAGCTTCAAAATGTAGCAAATTGATCGATCCTCTGGAGTTACTATCACGATTCCAATTCTAGAAAACGATCATTGGATGCTCAATCCGTATGCATTTTCCATCGAGTGGTAGGGGATCTACCGCTCTCTGAGAGATCATCTTGTGCATTGAATTCTACCACAAAGTCCGCCAGTGTCTACCCCTCGATGGCTCTCCGAGAGAGATAAGTAATCTCGAATTGACTTGGTTCGATGTTCCACTTGAATAACCTTCCAGATGACCCAGGTTGGTGTAGGACCTATCATAATGCCTGGTCGGTGTAAAGATTGATGGGAAGAACCTGGAAAAAGGGGTGGAGATTTCGTGAAGCAATCAATAAGCAGTACGCCAAGCTTCTTTTAATCATTTGCTAACATAATAGAATGGTCTATAGATTTGATTCTCCTCGCGAAGCAGTGCGGCACTTATAGCATGTACCAACACGACCAAGTAAACATACAATTCTTTATGATCCACTAGATTTTACAAGATAGGTAGCCTCTCTCAACGAAGCTCGGAATGTATCTTCACAATCCTCCATTCATTTAAAGTTCCTTTTCCTTCTCCTAATCAAATCGAAGAAAGGAATGCCTGTAGCGCTGACTTTGGAAAGAAATCAACTTTGGGTAGCAACCTTCCCATTTAAATTCTGTACTTGCTTCATGGTCTTCGACACTTGGGTGTTGCGAATTTCTTGAATCTTCTCGGGATTGGCTTCAATTCTGCAAGCATTAATAATGAAACCCAGGAACTTCCCTAATGAAACACCAAAGAACATTTCAGAGGACTGATCTTCATTTTGTAATGTCGGACGATATCTAACATTTCTACTAAGTCTCCAATGTGATTTCTTGATCTTTGTGACTTCATGAGCATATCATCAACATATACTTCCATTGTCTTTCCAATCTGATCTTTAAATGTTTTATTGACTAGGCGTTCATAGATTGCTCCAGCATTCTTCAATCCAAATGGAATTACCATATAGCAATACAATCCAATGTCGATAATGAAGCTAGTGTGCTCCTAATTGGGAATATGCATCGGGATTTGGTTATATCCAGAGTATGCATCAATGAAAGATAGCAATTCGGGTTTACGGTTGAGTCTACCAGCTGATCAATCATTGGAAGGGGAAAACTATCTTTCGGTCAGGCCTTATTCAAGTCCAAGTAATCAATGCATGTCCCCCATTTTCCATTCATCTTTTCTCACAAGTACTGTACTAGATATCCATTTAGGATAGAGGGCGTCACGAATAAATCCATTGCCTTTGAGCCTATACACCTCCTCTTTAAGGGCAGCAGATCTCTCCGAATCCATGGCATGCCTCCTTTGTTCATTAGAACATGCCTCGGGTCGATATATAATGTATGGCTTGTACTAGCAGGCGAGATCCCACATATGTCATAATGAGTCCAAGCAAACATACAAGATTCGCTCGGAGTAAACCAGCAAGTTCTTTCATCATCGGGGGGTTAAGCAATGATCTAATCTTTGAAAGTGTGTAGGATCGTGTAATATGGAATATACTTAAATCTAAATGTGGAAACAGATGATAATAGCAAAGTAAATGGAAATAAGTAAAATAAAACAAGCACACCAGGAATTTTTATGTAGGTTCGAACTTCCCATTCTACGTCCAGTCCTAGACTCCTTCTGGAATTTCAACTACAATAACCCTCACTTAACCTGGAGGAACAGGTATATACAGTCTGAGCAGCAGAACAGACACCTGAGAAAATGAACAGGATTTACGCCTCAGCAGCAGAAGAGGACTTCACTAATACAAAATAATATTTGACACTGTGTGTTCTTGATAACATTGATTTTTCACTGATAGTACAAACCTCCTATAATCAAATCCTCAAGTATATGAAGTGTATGTGAAGATATGAAGAGAAGGTAATGCTAAGAATCGAAGATTATGAAAGTTTGTTTGTAGATTCAAAGCTGTAAAAACGTTTGTTCGCTGTTTGAATGCAAATATTAAAGTACAAGAAGAATAGTAGAGAGTTAGAATGAAATTCGGCGAATGTGAAGTGTTTGGGAACATGTATTTATAGTAGACAGAGAGTTACTGCCATTGGTGAAGGGTTCTGACCAAAAGGAGCGCACATTTCCGTTCATAGAAAGAACACAACCTTTCGCAGAATGAAGATGTCTTTTCAAAATATGACAGTTGGGTTCAGGTCAGTCGACTAGTCGTAAATGGTCAGTCGACTGGTCGTAAATGGTCAGTCGACTGAATAGTGAAGACATGTAAAAAATTGTGCATAAATATGTTAAGATGCACAGATTCAGTCGACTGAATGACTGTAATTAGTCGACTGAATTTTGTTGTTAAGCAAAAATTGCAGTAGCTCATTTGGTCAGAGTACTTGCCTTCCAAACTAGTGACTCGGGTTCGAGCCTCGCTTTATGCATTTGACAATTTGATTTTGATTAAAATATGCATGCAAGTTTATTTAAATGTGAACGATAATTATTGAGGAAAGATTTTAACAAAGCACTAAACTAGACTTTAAATACACAATTGATGACTCTTATTAAAATATATAACTATACAAGCCATATATTGAGCCGATGAGTCTGGATGTTATCATAGTTGTAGATTCGTGAATTATTGTGTCTTGTCAGCAATCAAAACCTATGATCCAACATTCTCCCCCTTTTTGATGATGACAATTATGCTACAAACGAATCTTTAACAAGGTTTGTTGATCTTATCTCTCTCACTGAATATATTCCTGCAATTGTGCTATAGATTTATCCCCCTAAATGTTATATATTCCTGTAAATAATTAATCTTTTCTCCCCCTTAATCTGTGCTTACATGGATATTCCTGCAAATAGTCTTAGAGCAATATCTTTCTCCCCCTTTGTCATCGCCAAAAAGGAGAGTTTATATGATGATATAAATTATATTCACTTAAGTGTTAACATAAAACAATGTAAAACAAAATAACTTCTATATATAATGTAAGGTATAAAAAAAATTAACATTTAAAGCATACGATACCTAAGGTTCTTATAATTTCCTAATTTTTAGGAAACCATACCCATTTGGGTGTGGTTGAACATTTATAAATATAATTTTCATTATTAACTACCATATCAAAAAAATCATCAATGTATTTTTCTATATTTTTCCAATTAACAGGAACCCAAATATTTAGATAATTTTTATTCATATTTCCCGTCAATGATTTTGTACTGCTAAAGGAATTGTAAACATTATTAGTCATAGCAGTATTTGAATTTCTATAAAAATTGGATTTAGACTTTTCTCGTAATCTAATACTAGCACTAACATATTTACTATACATGAAAGCGTGTCTAGTGCTGTTTCTACGATCTGTTTTATTATATCCTAAACCACTTTTATCATTTAAAGGTCTAGAACTAGAAAAAATCATGTTTGAACTGTTTTGATATTTATTAAATTTTGTGACTTCAGTGTTAAATTTATCAAATTTAGCCTTAAAGTCCGATTATTATTTTCAAAAGAAATATTACTATTATTCAAAATATCAATTTTCTTATTTAATTCAGAATTCTCATTTTTTAACGTACGGTTCTCATTTTTGAGAAGGGAATTTTGAAATTCCGAATTATCTAAAGAGGATTGTAATAAATCATTTTGTCTTTTCAAATCCAAAATTTCTTTTGAAAGTTTCTCTCTCTCTTTTTCAAATATGGTGTTTTGTTTCTCTAGAGAATCTTTAATGGTTATAAAATTATTCTTTAAAACACCAAGTTGATTTTCTAAATCTAACTTCTCATTTTTCAATTTTTCGTTCGCACGTTCTACAGATTTCATATTTTCTAAAATAATAAAATTAAGCTTTGAAATCTTATTGCTAATACTAACTAATTCATTATTATCTTTTACTGAAATTTGTAAATCAAAAAGTACCTTTTTGTAGTTCTCACTGGTGGCTTTGACAGGGATTTTGCCGGTTGTATTTCGATTAGATCATTTTCTGGCCATTATTCTATGATGTTGTGACGATCGATAGAATTCCAGGATTTTAGATTATCAGATAATTGTGTTATGGTTATATGATGACTTTGCTCTGATACCAATTGAAAGTGTGCTATAGATTTCTCTCCCTGAATCTATGCTATATATTCCTGTAAATAATTAATCTTTTCTCTCCCTTAATCTGTGCTTACATGGATATTCCTGCAAATAGTCTTAGAGCAATATCTTTTATTAATCTTTAATGTAAGTGTGTAGGATCGTGTAAGATGGAATATAATTAAATCTAAATGTGGAAACAGATGATAATAACAAAGTAAATAGAAATAAGCAAAATAAAACAAGCACACCAGGAATTTTTATACTGGTTCGAACTTTCCATTCTACGTCCAGTTTCAGACTCCTTTTGGAATTTCAACTACAATGACCCTCACTTAACCTGGAGGAACAGGTATATACAGTCTGAGCAGCAGAACAGATACCTGAGCAACTGAACGGGATTTTCGCCTCAGCAGCAAAAGAGGACTTTACTAATACAAAATAATATCTGATACTGTGTGTTCTTGATAACACTGATTTGTCACTAATAGTACAAACCTCCTATAATCAAATCCTCAAGTATATGAAGTGTATATGAAGATATTAAGAGAAGGTAATGCTAGGAATCGAAGATTATGGAAGTTTGTTTGTAGATTCAAAGCAGTAAAAACGTTTGTTCGCTGTTTGAATGCAAATATTAAAGCACAAGAAGAATAGTAGAGAGTTAGAATGAAATTCAGTGAATATGAAGTGTTTGGGAGTATCTATATATAATAGTTGAAGAGTTACTGCCATTGGCGAAGGGTTCTGACGAAGAGGAGCATTTATTTCCGTTCAGAGAAGGGTTTCATCCTTTCGGAGAAGAAGATGTCTTTTCGAAAATATGACAGTTGGTCTCGGGTCAGTCGACTGGTCGTTCATGGTCAGTCGACTGATTATGTAGAAGATTTAAAAAATAAACAGTGCATATGTATACGTACACAGTTAGTCGACTGGATGGTTATGGCCAGTCGACTGGCCATGACATTTTTAAATAGTATGCTTCTGTTTTGATTTTTTATGTGAAATATGAAGTGCGGACTACTTAAGGAAAGATTTTAACAAATTTCTAAGACTCAATCATACATAATAGACAGTGAAAGCATAGATTAAAAGTCTTTGGTATAGACATAGTCCGTTGATTGTGCACATACGACACCCGCTTTTAAATAAACTTGTACCACAATTTTCAAGTTTAAGGTGCAAATAAAATTTCTTTATTTTCTGTCGGACTCTTATGCGAATTTTTTTAAGTAGTCGAGCTATTACTTTTCCATTCAATGTACTTGTAATTCATTGCTCATTAATTTCAGATAACCATCCGTTAATTTTCACTCGAGGCCTCAATGTGGTCATGGCCTCAAGTTGTGTCAAGCACCGGGCTCGAATCCTAGTGTTACGTCGGATGAAGCGGTTTAAGTGATTATACTCCTGCCACTAGTCCCAGGTTAGCAGAGTTAGATAATACATGGTCAGACTCCATCCTTAGCGAGTTCATACTCCTCCTGTCGGTTTTGGGTTGGACTTTATGGAGTAGTGAGCGGTCGAATCGCACTCACCTATTTATATTCATATCCACATTCTTGGGATACTGGTTTTTTGGCAGGAGATCGGATCACACCCAATTAGTGTTTATACTCTAGTCCATACTCTAAGGAACTTAGAGTTATTTCAAAAAATTGTTGGACTGTACTTTTCTTAATTAATTGATTTGCCTCCAAGTCTGAGGTTTAATTTGGCGAGCGATTTGTTTTATCACGATCGCTTTTGACTCAGTCTGTCTTATCGCTAGGTAGTATTAACTTGGTTATCAGATGGTCGAGTCACATCCATTCCTCGTTAGGTATTTTGTCTATCGGGTTATGAGTTAGAATCATCAAATGAACGGTCGGACCATTCTTAGTTTATTTGGTTAAATCATGAACTCATGCAATCGGCTAGCTCCAAACTCAAGGAACCTGCTCGGACATGTCGATGTTAGTTAGTCGAGTATTGTAACTAATATGAAATGCTATAGCAATCACATATATGAAGGAAATTTCAAAATTTATTTGCTAAATGGGAAGAAATGAGATAATTTGTCTTATTACATATCTATAAAATCAAATGCAAAAGAAAATTCGAAAATTGAATACAGCGAAATGAAAAAGAATAAAGTAAGTGAAATAGCGTCGTAAATACTCTCTATTCCACGCCTTTGGGAATGTGATGCCATCAACAGTCGCTAGCTTAAAAGTTCCCTCTTCAATCATTTATTCAATGGCATATAGTCCTTCCTAAGTAGAATTCATGTGTGACGAGGCATAAAAAACTCATTTCAAGACGAGATTTTCGATTTCAAAGGTTCTAGGTCAGCCTTTGGTATTGTAGTATCGGACGACTCAATGTAGATGTTCAACCGTCCTCAGATCTGCTTCTTCGCGCTTCTCAACTACAAAGTCTAGAGATTCTAAAAGATTTCCACTCATTCTGGATCGTAATAGGTTACTCAATGAGAAGGGACTTCAAGTTCAATAGGAATGACGGCTTCGGAGCCATAAGCAGGGGCGAATGGAGTATAACCAGTCATGAACATGTGGGTGGTTCTGTAAGCCCATAATGTTATTGGGAGTTCATCCACCCACTTGCCTCTAGCTTTTTTCAAACGCTTCTTCATAATGGACTTTATGATTTTATTTACAGCTTCAACTTGCCTATTTGCTTAAGGATGAGCATTTTCCGCAAATCTCTTTTTAATTCGATGTTGACAACAAAAGTCTTTGAATTAAGCATTGTCGAATTGAGTCCCCTTGTCGGTTACAGTGGTTCATGGAAGGCCAAAATAAAAGATGATGAAGTTGATTGCTTCCTTTGTCATGATTGTGGCTAAAGTTTCCGCTTCGGCCCATTTGGTGAAGTAATCAACTGTGATGCTGGCGTCCTTCGCACCACATTTAGAGATCGGTAAGGAACCGATAATATCTATGCTTCATATGACAAACGACTATGGACTGACCATTTGTGTGATTTCTATCGATGGAGCTATCAAAACTTTTGTACATCTCTGGCATTTATGACATCGCCTAGCATGATCAGCAGCATCTCGATTGACATTCGACCAATAATACTCATAACGGAGTATTTTCTTGCTAGTCTTTGCCTCCAAGTTTGATCACTACATTCCTCTTCATGGACTTCCTTTAAGACTTTTTTTCTTCATCAAAAGCGATACGCCAAAGTAGGGGAATGGAAAAACTCTTCTATACATGACTCCTAGCCTGAATGATATATCGTGAAGCTTTGCGGAGGACTTGTCATTTTTATTCCTCCATTCAGAAAGGACTGCTTGTAGAAAATAGTCTTAAGCGGAGTCATCCATGACTCCTTCTCAGGCTCCGTCTCTAGTACCCAGTTGATTTCCATCTAGTCTATGCTCGGAGCATATAGTACTTTAACTGGAACCAAGCCCATTTGTTGTGCATCCGCAGTGCTAGCAAACATTACCAATGAGTCAGCATCTTCGTTTTGATCCCAGGGAATGTGCGTGATGTCATAATACTCAAAACCAATCAATACCTTTTGGACTTGGGTAAGGTACGGGGCAAGTCATTGTTCTTTAGCTTGGTAATCTCCTCTGACTTGGTATACTACCAACTGTGAATCGCAAAGGATTTCAAGATATTTTATTCCCAGTTCTATGACAAGATTGAGTCCAGCAACCAGAGCTTCATACTTAGTTTCGTTGTTTGTTGCAGGGAAGTTAAGCTTCAAAATGTAGCAAATTGATCGATCCTCTGGAGTTACTATCACGATTCCAATTCTAGAAAACGAACATTGGATGCTCCATCCGTAAGCATTTTCCACCGAGTGGTAGGGGATCTACCGCTCTCTGAGAGATCATCTTGTGCATTGAATTCTACCACAAAGTCCGCCAGTGTCTACCCCTCGATGGCTCTCCGAGAGAGATAAGTAATCTCGACTTGACTTGGTTCGATGTTCCACTTGAATAACCTTCCAGATGACCCAGGTTGGTGTAGGACCTATCGTAATGCCTGGTCGGTGTAAAGATTGATGGGAAGAACTTGGAAATAGGGGTGGAGATTTCGTGAAGCAATCAATAAGCAGTACGCCAATTTCTCTATCTTTGGATAGTTCCTTTGAGCTTCTTTTAATCATTTGCTAACATAATAGACTGGTCTATAGATTTGATTCTCTTCGCGAAGCAGTGCGGCAATAATAGCATGTACCAACACGACCAAGTAAATATACAATTCTTTATGATCCACTGGATTTTACAAGATGGGAAGCCTCTCTAAGTGGTTCATCGAAGCTCGGAATGTATCTTCACAATCCTCCATTCATTTAAAGTTCCTTTTCCTTCTCCTAATCAAATCGAAGAAAGGAATGCCTGTAGCGCTGACTCTGGAAAGAAATCAACTTTGGGTAGCAACCTTCCCATTTAGATTCTGTACTTGCTTCATGGTCTTCGACACTTGGGTGTTGCGAATTTCTTGAATCTTCTCGGGATTGGCTTCAATTCTGCAAGCATTAATAATGAAACCCAAGAACTTCCCTAATGAAACACCAAAGAACATTTCAGAGGACTGATCTTCATTTTGTAATATCGGACGATATCTAACATTTCTACTAAGTCTCCAATGTGATTGCTTGATCTTTGTGACTTCATGAGCATATCATCAACATATACTTCCATTGTCTTTCCAATCTGATCTTCAAACGTTCTATTGACTAGGCGTTCATAGATTGCTCCAGCATTCTTCAATCCAAATGGAATTACCATATAGCAATACAATCCAATGTCGGTAATGAAGCTAGTGTGCTCCTAATTGGGAATATGCATCGGGATTTGGTTATATCCAGAGTATGCATCAATGAAAGATAGCAATTCGGGTCTACGGTTGAGTCTACCGGCTGATCGATCATTGGAACGGGAAAACTGTCTTTCGGTCGGGCCTTATTCAAGTCCAAGTAATCAATGCATGTCCGCCATTTTCCATTCGTCTTTTCTCACAAGTACTGTACTAGATATCCATTTAGGATAGAGGGCGTCACGAATAAATCCATTGCCTTTGAGCCTATCCACCTCCTCTTTAAGGGCAGCAGATCTCTCCGAATCCATGGCATGCCTCCTATGTTCATTAGAACATGCCTCCGGTCGATATATAATGTATGGCTTGTACTAGCAGGCGAGATCCCACATATGTCATAATGAGTCCAAGCAAACATACAAGATTCGCTCGGAGTAAACCAGCAAGTTCTTTCATCATCGGGGTGTTAAGCAATGATCTGATCTTTGAAAGTGTGTAGGATCGTGTAATATGGAATATACTTAAATCTAAATGTGGAAACAGATGATAATAGCAAAGTAAATGGAAATAAGTAAAATAAAACAAGCACACTAGAAATTTTTATACAGGTTCGAACTTCCCATTCTACGTCCAGTCCTAGACTCCTTCTGGAATTTCAACTACAATAACCCTCACTTAATCTGGAGGAACAGGTATATACAGTCTGAGCAGCAGAACAGACACCTGAGAAAATGAACAAGATTTACGCCTCAGCAGCAGAAGAGGACTTCACTAATACAAAATAATATTTGACACTGTGTGTTCTTGATAACATTGATTTTTCACTGATAGTACAAACCTCCTATAATCAAATCCTCAAGTATATGAAGTGTATGTAAAGATATGAAGAGAAGGTGATGCTAAGAATCGAAGATTATGAAAGTTTGTTTGTAGATTCAAAGCTGTAAAAACGTTTGTTCGCTGTTTGAATGCAAATATTAAAGTACAAGAAGAATAGTAGAGAGTTAGAATGAAATTCGGTGAATGTGAAGTGTTTGAGAACATGTATTTATAGTAGACAGAGAGTTACTGCCATTGGTGAAGGGTTCTGACCAAAAGGAGCGTCCATTTCCGTTCATAGAAAGAACACAACCTTTCGCAGAATGAAGATGTCTTTTCAAAATATGACAGTTGGGTTCAGGTCAGTCGACTGGTCGTAAATGGTCAGTCGGCTGGTCGTAAATGGTCAGTCGACTGAATAGTGAAGACATGTAAAAAATTGTGCACAAATATGTTAAGATGCACAGATTCAGTAGACTGAATGACTGTATTTAGTCGACTGAATTTTGTTGTTAAGAAAAAATTACAGTAGCTCATTTGGTTAGAGTACTTGCCTTCCAAACTAGTGACTCGGGTTCGATCCTCGCTTCATGCATTTGACAATTTGATTTTGATTAAAATATGCATGCAAGTTTATTTAAATGTGAACGATAATTATTGAGGAAAGATTTTAAAAAGCACTAAACTAGACTTTAAATACACAATTGATGACTCTTATTAAAATATATAACTATACAAACCATATATTGAGCCGATAAGTCTGGATGTTATTGTAGTTGTAGATTCGTGAATTGTTGTGTCTTGTCAGCAATCAAAACCTATGATCCAACATTCTCCCCCTTTTTGATGATGACGATTATGCTACAAACGAATATTCAACAAGGTTTGTTGATCTTATCTCTCTCACTGAATATATTCCTGCAATTGTGCTATAGATTTATCCCCCTAAATGTTATATATTCCTGTAAATAATTAATCTTTTCTCCCCCTTAATCTGTGCTTACATGGATATTCCTGCAAATAGTCTTAGAGCAATATCTTTCTCCCCCTTTGTCATCGACAAAAAGGAGAGTTTATATGATGATATAAATTATATTTCACTTAAGTGTTGACATAAAACAATGTAAAACAAAATAACTTCTACATATAATGTAAGGTATAAAAAAAATTAACATTTAAAGCATACGATACCTAAGGTTCTTATAATTTCCTAATTTTTAGGAAACCATACCCATTTGGGTGTGGTTGAACATTTATAAATATAATTTTCATTATTAACTACCATATCAAAAAAATCATCAATGTATTTTTCTCTGTTTTTCCAATTAACAGGAACCCAAATATTTAGATAATTTTTATTCATATTTCCCTTCAATGATTTTGTACTACTAAAGGAATTGTAAACATTATTAGTCATAGCAGTATTTGAATTTCTATAAAAATTGGATTTAGACTTTTCTCGTAATCTAGTACTAGCACTAACATATTTACTATACATGAAAGCATGTCTAGTGCTGTTTCTACGATCTGTTTTATTATATCCTAAACCACTTTTATCATTTAAAGGTCTAGAACTAGAAAAAATCATGTTTAAATTGTTTTGATATTTATTAAATTTTGTGACTTCAGTGTTAAATTTATCAAATTTAGCCTTAAAGTCACGATTATTATTTTCAAAATAAATATTACTATTATTCAAAATATCAATTTTCTTATTTAATTCAGAATTCTCATTTTGTAACGTACGGTTCTCATTTTTGAGAAGGGAATTTTGAAATTCTGAATTATCTAAAGAGGATTGTAATAAATCATTTTGTCTTTTCAAATCCAAAATTTCTTTTGAAAGTTTCTCTCTCTCTTTTTCAAATATGGTGTTTTGTTTCTCTAGAGAATCTTTAATGGTTATAAAATTATTCTTTAAAACACCAAGTTGATTTTCTAAATCTAACTTCTCATTTTTCAATTTTTCGTTTGCACGTTCTACAGATTTCATATTTTCTAAAATAATAAAATTAAGCTTTGAAATCTTATTGCTAATACTAACTAATTCATTATTATCTTTTACTGAAATTTGTAAATCAAAAAGTACCTTTTTGTAGTCCTCACTGGTGGCTTTGACAGTGATTTTGCCGGTTGTATTTCGATTAGATCATTTTCTGGCCGTTATTCTATGATGTTGTGACGATCGATAGAATTCCAGGGTTTTAGATTATCAGATAATTGTGTTATGGTTATATGATGACCTTGCTCTGATACCAATTGAAAGTGTGCTATAGATTTCTCCCCCTGAATCTATGCTATATATTCCTGTAAATAATTAATCTTTTCTCTTCCTTAATCTGTGCTTACATGGATATTCCTGCAAATAGTCTTAGAGCAATATCTTTTATTAATCTTTAATGTAAGTGTGTAGGATCGTGTAATATGGAGTATAATTAAATCTAAATGTGAAAACAGATGATAATAACAAAGTAAATAGAAATATGCAAAATAAAACAAGCACACCAGGAATTTTTATATTGGTTCGAACTTTCCATTCTACGTCCAGTCTCAGACTCCTCTTGGAATTTTAACTACAATGACTCTCACTTAACCCGGAGGAACATGTATATACAGTCTGAGCAGCAGAACAGATGCCTGAGCAACTGAACGGGATTTTCGCCTCAGCAGCAAAAGAGGACTTTACTAATACAAAATAATATCTGATACTGTGTGTTCTTGATAACACTGATTTGTCACTAATAGTACAAACCTCCTATAATCAAATCCTCAAGTATACGAAGTGTATATGAAGATATGAAGAGAAGGTAATGCTAAGAATCGAAGATTATGGAAGTTTGTTTGTAGATTCAAAGCAGTAAAAACGTTTGTTCGCTGTTTGAATGCAAATATTAAAGCACAAGAAGAATAGTAGAGAGTTAGAATGAAATTCAGTGAATATGAAGTGTTTGGGAGTATCTATATATAATAGTTGAAGAGTTACTGCCATTGGCGAAGGATTCTGACGAAGAGGAGCATCTATTTCCGTTCAGAGAAGGGTTGCATCCTTTCGGAGAAGAAGATGTCTTTTCGAAAATATAGCAGTTGGTCTCGGGTCAGTCGACTGGTCGTTCATGATCAGTCAACTGATTATGTAGAAGATTTAAAAAATAAACAGTGCATATGTATATGTACACAGTTAGTCGACTGGATGGTTATGGCCAGTCGACTGGCCATGACATTTTTAAATAGTATGCTTCTGTTTTGATTTTTTATGTGAAATATGAAGTGCGGACTACTTAGGGAAAGATTTTAACAAATTTCTAAGACTCAATCATACATAATAGACAGTGAAAGCATAGATTAAAAGTCTTTGATATAGCCATAGTCCGTTGATTATTTCTAATTCTCTTTTTCTTCTAACTTGCTTTGTCATGAATCAAAAACTAGTGATTCAACATTCTCCCCCTTTTTGATTGATGACAAACCTGCATATATAAAGTCCTAGCGAACAAATAAAAACTCCCCCTGAATATATGATACTTCTTGTACCTACATAAAGATGATTAGGACAATTCTTCTCCCCCTTTGTCATCGACAAAAAAGTGATATAGCAAAAATAATTTCAATATAAAGTGTATAAATAAATAGCAAAGTGAGACTATTTAGTACAAGTCTCAAAAGATAAATAATTAACAAGTTTCAATATGTTTTAAATTAACAATAAAGTTATAGATAAGAAAATAATTCATACCCCACTCACTCACCAAGAGACCTACTCATCAAGATCTCAATTGTATTCTCCCTCTGTTGCGGGCTCCTTTCCTGGTCTAGGAGCGCCTTGAGCACCACTGCCTGCTCCACTAATGTCGCTACTAGTATGCTCCTCGGATGTAGATCATGTAAATTGAGGTGCGGGGCGTTTTCCTTGGGAGACAGACGTGGAAGTAGTTGAAGAAGAACATGATAATGCATCACATAATGTAGAAAAGAAACCTTTGATTTTATCGAGCTTCTTATCCATTTTCTTGAGTCTAGAATCCAAAATAAGTTGATTGCGGAGAGAATTTCTATGGATTCACGGGTGCTAGAGGAGTAGCTAAGCGAATACCGCCTTCTTCTTGTTGCGCTACCAGTTCTCTAATTGTAGGACCTCCAGTTTGTTGTTGTTGAGCCTGTTGATGCTTCCAATCTTCAAATAAAGTAATAGGTGGCGGACGTGTTGGTAGCTTCATAAGACTTATGGTCCTTATATTTATCATCCCGACAGTAGAGAATTCGAAATCCGGTTGACGAACACCCATATCTAGAAGAAGTCGCATAATATATTCTCCAAAATAGATAACATGCATATTCCCATGTGTGAAGGTGAGAAATTCATCCATAATACGACGCAACTAAATAACGTGTATATTTCTCCATATGGCATAAAGAGCTTTCAAATTTTTCGGATATATTAATTCATATGATCCAGTTCGGGGGAGAATAGATTGCATAAGCGTCTTGTGTAAACTTCTTGCTTTAGGATGAAGAAGCTTAGAACAGAATTCAATCATGTCGTCACCCATGAACATATGACTTATTCTATCTCTTTTTCTTGGATTGCATTCGACATCATTTAAATCTATTCCTTCATTCGGAGATCGAAGTATATGTGTCATTCTATCAAGGGAAAAGAAAACATGTTGTCCACATACCAAACTCCACCCACAATTATTTGGATTCGATGGTTGTTGGTGACCAAGATTTAAATTTGCGAAGAAAAGTTTTACCATAAGATGATTAATATTGTGGCGATTTGCATTGTAGTCAAGGAATGACTCTAAACCACATCTTCGCATTAATTCTTGAAGAGAGTAAGCACCAAAATCAGAATAAACCATGAAGGAGCCTTCAAAAATCCTAGAATTTTTCATCTTCTCCCATCGTTCAATTGCAGTTGCGTCATATAGCCAATGAGCAACATGAGTATCAACAAAGGATGAAGAGCCTTGTTTTGAGCGTTTAGATATAGGAGGGGCCATTAATTTGGTGTTTTTTGATGATTTCGTGAAAGAAAAATGGGGGCTAGGGTTTTGGAGGCAGTAAAAACGAAGAAGGTAAAGTGAATAGATGGTGTAAAAAGGTTTTTGAAAAGAAACAACAGAACCCCTTTTTGTACAGCCAGTCGACTGGTCGGGGTAGGTCAGTCGACTGGTTGATAACCCGAGAGTTTTTTTACTCTGTAATCAGTTGACTGACCTATATGACTCAGTCGACTGGTTGACAACCCGGGATGTTTTACACCATATAAACAGTAGACTGGTTATATATATCAGTCGACTGGTTGAAGATAGGAAATGCAATGAAGCTTAAAACAAAATTTTATTTAAAAAGGCGTATACATAATCGAAATCCAAGTAAACAAGAACAATAACACACAAGAAAAGATGATTATTCAGGAGTTTTTGGAGAGCATTAATATGGTTCAACCTTGGTGTTCTCAACATAAGGTTGCAAAGGAGAACAATAATTTTGGCGTTCCCAAGAGTTTGGAAATGCCGGAGGTTGATGTGGAGTTTGCTCCCATTGATTCCAGCAGGATGAATTTGGTTGACGGGATGTTGAAGGTTCAACAACGTCATGCTTAGATGTTTTTCCACAGAATTTAAGGGCAATTGATTCTATAAGGCTAAGGCGACTGGAATTCATCCATTGTTCATAATACATTTCTCTTTGTAGATTGATTTGCTCTTTTTGATAATGATGGATTTCATCAATTTTTTCTTTTGTTTTTTGAGAAACAAACAATGATCTTCCTGACTTCATAGTTTTTGAAGAAAATCCAATGTGATATTGAGTTGTTTCATGTCTAGGAGTAGGAGTTGGCATGGACGGAGTAGAGCAATGAAAGAATGATAGCTACTAGAGGATGTTGGTGTAGCAAAAGATAATTTGGAGTTAGAGGAGTCGTAGGAGTCGTGAGAGGCCATTGATAGAAAATGAGGAACTTGAAATTTTAAGTTTTCAAAAATAATTGTAAGGATGATTAAAAAATGAAGGAATGCAGATTTATAGATGAATTTGAGCTGTGTTTGAGTGGTTAGAAAGAGAAGAACATTCATAGCCAGAGAGGAAAAACAGATACAAGGAATGGATGAAAATTGATTAAAAAATTGAATGGTTATGAGCCCACAAAATAAAAGAGTTAGCAAAAAATAATACATAGCTCAACTAGTAAGACATTGACTACTAGTTAGGAGACCCGAGTTCGAGCTCCAGCAGCTACACAATTAACTTTTTGAACGAAAATTTCTAGAAAAATTAAAACCAAACTTATAGTTGAAACAAGAAACAATCATAGTTCAATTTGTAAGAAGCAATTGTAATACTATAAAGAAGAGGTCATGGGTTCAAGTATCTCTAGAGTTGTAATTTTTTTTTTTAATTTTGATAAAATATTTGAGTGAGAGTTT
Organism: Allium cepa; assembly: GCA_030765085.1. NCBI lineage: Eukaryota > Viridiplantae > Streptophyta > Magnoliopsida > Asparagales > Amaryllidaceae > Allium > Allium cepa. Next base: position 492,147,034 of record CM060943.1, read on the forward strand.
ATATATATATATATATATATATATATATATATATATATATTATCAAGCTGTGTTATGAAAAACTACAAATACAAATAGCATATATACATATATAAAATTTATAAATTTTTAAAAGAGACTATTCCAAGTTCCCGTCTTAAATTGATGAAAGTGTTTTCATTTAAAGGTTTTGTAAAAATATCTGCCAATTGTTTATCAGAGGAAACAAATTCTAGATTTATCAAATCCTTTTCAATATTATCACAAAGAAAATGATGACGAATGTCAATGTGTTTTTTTGTTCGTGAGTGATTAACAGGATTTTTAGATAAATTAATAGCACTAGAATTATCACAGTAAATAGTTGACTTAGATAAATTAAAACCAAAATCTTATAGTATTTGTTGCATATAGATAACTTGAGCACATGCCAGAGCTGCAGAAATATATTCTGCTTCACATGTCGATAATGAAACACAGTTTTGTCTTTTACTAAACCAAGATACAAGAGACCGTCCAATGAAGTGACAAGTCTCACTTACACTTTTTCTATTTGTCCGGCTTCCTCCAAAATCAGCGTCACCATAGGACACTAATTCAAAAGGACATTCCTTTGGATAGAATAGTCCAAAGTCCTTGGTTTTATTAAGATACCGCAGTATGCGTTTCACTGCTCATAAATGTGATTCTTTGGGATCTGCTTGAAATCGTGCACACAAACAGACACTCATCATTATGTCAAGTCTACTAGCTATTAAATATAGTGACGATCCAATTATACTTCGATATAGTTTTTGGTCAATACTTTTGCCACTTTCATCTTTATCAAGATGTATGGTTGTACGCATAGAAGTTGGTTTGGTAGAAGTATTTTCCATACCAAAGCGTCTAATTAGATTGTTACAATACTCTTCTTGACTAATAAAAATACCATTTTCTAGTTGTTTTATTTGTAAGCCAAGAAAATAATTTAACTCACCCATATGTGACATTTCAAATTCTGTAGTCATTATTTTAGAAAAGTCTTGACAAAGTCTTTCATTTGTAGATCCAAAAATAATATCATCAACATATATTTGAACGATTAAAATATCTTGTTTATTTCTTTAATAAAAAGAGTTTGATCGACCTTTCCAATTTTAAAACCAAAACCTATTAAATATCTTTTAAGATGATCATACCAAGCACGGGGTGCTTATTTCAAACCGTTTAAAGCCTTTTTAAGCTTATAGACATGGTTAGGAAATTGTTCGTGTATGAATGATGGAGGTTGTTCAACATAAACATTTTCTTTTAATGAATCCATTTAAAAAAGCACTTTTGACATCCATTTGATATAATTTAAAGTTATGAAAACATGCAAATGCTAGTAAGATTCGTATTGCTTATAGTCTAGCGACTGGAGCAAACGTTTCTTCATAGTCAATTCCTTCTTCTTGATTATATCATTGAGCAACTAATCTAGCTTTATTTCTAGTAATATTTTCTTGCTCATCTGCTTTATTTTTGAAAACTCATTTTGTACCAATAGCTGATTGATCACTAGGCCGTGGAACTAAATCCCAAACATCATTTCTTTCGAATTGGTTTAGCTCTTCTTGCATACCGATTAACCAATTTTCATCGGTAGATGCTTCTTTAATATTTTTAGGTTCAATATTAGAAAGAAAAGCTACATGACCCATTTGATTTAATTGACTTTTTGTTCTAACAGATAAATTGAGTTCTCCAATAACATTAACCGAAGGATGACCTCTTAAAGGTGGAGATCTTAATTCATTGTTATTGTGAATAATGTTTTCATTATTTTCAAGAATTGAAGTTTCTGTATTTGTGATGTTATCAGGGAATTTTTCATCGTATGTTATACTTGGGATTTGTTTAAAATTTTCATCGAAAGATACATGAAGTGTTTCTTCGATGATATTTGTTCTTTTGCTATAAATTTGATCAGCTTTGCTTCGATCCGAATATCCTAAAAAGGTTCCTTCATCGGATTTTGGATCGAATTTACCAAGCTGATCTTTTGTGTTTAAAACAAAACATTTTGAACCGAAAACTTTAAAATAAGAAATATTTGGTTTTAGTCCATTAAGAAGTTCATAAGGAGTATTCTTAATTAGTGGTCTAATAGAAACACGATTCAAAACATAACAAGCTGTTGCAACTGCTTCAGCCCATAAATGTTTTGGTAACGTACTTCCATTTAACAAAGTCCTTGCACATTCTTGTAAGGTTCTATTTTTACATTCTACAATTCCATTTTGTTGTGGAGTTCTAGGAAACGAAAAATTATGGAATATTCCCTTTTTCTTACAAAAATGTTCAAATGCTTCGTTTTCAAATTCACCTCCATGATCACTTCTTATGTTTTTGATTTTCAAACCTTTAAATCTTTTGACAAACGTTTTGAAATTATCAAAGGTATCACTTTTATTTTTCATAAAAATAGTCCAAGTATATTTAGAAAAATCATCAACAATTACAAACATATATCTACTATGATTAATGGATTGTACTTGTATTGGTCCAAATAAATCCATATGTAGTAATTCAAGTGATTGTAAAGTTGAAATGACCTTTTTAGATTTAAAAGATGACTTAGTTAACTTTCCTAACTGACATGCATCACAAATATGATCAATTTTAAAATTCATTTTTGGTAGACCTTTCACTAAATCATTTTCAGAGAGCTTGTTTATAGTTTTGAAGTTAATATGACAGAATCGTTTGTGTCATAACCAAGGATCATTTTATTTGGCTATTAAACACATATCTGAATTATGATTTATTTTCATATTCAGAAATAGATATTTCTGTCTCTATTTCTTTCAAAGATAAGATTTTGATTTTGATCAAAAATGCTACATTTGTTTTTAGAAAAAGTGATTTTGAATCCTTTGTCACACAATTGGCTGATACTAAGTAAATTATGTTTTAAACTTTTGACTAGTAGAACATTTGAAATAAGAGGTAAATTTGAAATACCGTTGTTGCTCACATCGCCTTTGCCGATAATATAGCATTTGGAGTTATCTCCAAATGTGACGGATCCATCTGAGTAAGTAATATTTGACAACATATCTTTGTCTCCTATCATATGTTTTGAGCAACCACTGTCGAGTATCCATTTTCCTCTTTTCTTGAGTGGGACCTACAAAAAATATAAGATAACATTGGTACCCACTTTTTTCAATAGGGTCCTAAGAGTTAAATCTTAGGAAACTAAACCCAAGAGGGCTCAGTATCCCATTTAAAAATGTAATTTTTATTTTTATGAACAGTTTCTAAAATGGTTTTTATATATTTCTTCCTAATCAAACTATTGTTTATTTTAGGAACCCAAACTTTTATCCTTTTTGGGTAAGAATTCTTTTTTGTCTGTACTGTAGTAGGATTAATATTTCTTCTATTTTCCTTTTTAGGTGAAACTGTTATTTTCTTAACATAGCCTAATCCTTTTCTACTTGAGACAGATTGAGAACTATCAATTTTAGATAAAGCTTCTCTTCCTTTATTAAAGTTTGAAACATTTTTGGTAATGCTTTCCAAATTAGTTTTGAGACTAGTATTATCCAATTCTATAAATTTTATTTTAGTTTTTAGCTCATGATTTTTAGAAACAAGAACGTCATTCTTTTCTTTTTGAAATTCAATTTCTTGACTCAAAAGAGTAAGTTGAGAATTGATATTCGAGAATGATTCTTGTAATTTTTCAAGTTTTTCCTCTAGTATTTTCTTCTCATCTTTAAGCATATCTCTTTCGAATTCTGCTTTGTTCCGATGTTCACGAGTCTCCTTATATTTTCTTTTGAGATTTTTCAAAGCATCAACTATTTCTGAATTTATCTCAATCATATCATCAAAAGTAAAATCACTAACCTCGTTTTCAATAGCCATGAAGCACACATTTGCTTACTCGTTTTCACTTTCACTATTGTTATCTGATGAAGAAGTATCTGAATCATCCCATGTTACGGAGAATGCTTTCTTTTTCTTATCTTTTCTGCTCTTGTTGAAGTATTTTTTTCTTTAATTCTGGACATTCTTTGTGGATATGACCTTTCTTATGGCAATTAAAGTGTTTTAGAATTGAAGATGATGGAAAGTTCCTTTTTCCATTATTTCTGTTGTTTTTCCTGAATTTCAAGAACTTTTTGAAATTTTTGGCAATAAATGCTAGATCTTCTTCATCCGAATCTTCATCTTTTTCTTCTTCATCATGGAAAGCTATGTTCCTTTTGTCTTGTGCTTGTACTCGTTTTGCCAGCAAATTTACTTCATAGGACATTAAATTTTCTATTAACTCTTCAGGTTTTATGGTAGAGAGGTCAACTTCTTCAATAGGCAAGACTTTTCTTTCCCGTTCATCCATTAAAGAGTTTAGGATTTTGATACAATATCAAAATCGATGTACTTTTCTCCTAATCCTAATAGTGAATGATAGATATCTTGAAATCTAGAGTACATATCATTTATGGATTCATCTTGTTTCATTCTAAAGTCTTGAAACTGATTTTTGAGCATGGAGATTTTGCTTTGTTTGACCTTATTAGTTCCTTCATGAGTGATTTCCAGCGTTCTCCATATTTTATAAGAGGTTTGACACATGCTAACGCGATTAAATTCATTTCTATCTAGTGCACAGAATAACATGTTCATAGCTTTAGCATTGGTAGTAGCATCTAATTTTTGTGTGTTTGACCAAGTGGAGTATTCTCCAGTAGGAAGAGTGTATTCATTTTGTGTAATATTCCATGATTCAAAGCTATTTGTTTGCATATAGATTCACATACGAGTTGCCCAATAATTGTAGTTCAGACCATTGAAAAATGAAGGTCGTGCAGTGGATTGACCTTTAATAAAACTAGTGTTAGTGGTAGAGTTGGTGTTGTTTTCCATATTAGCAAAATATCATATAACTGTGTAACGGTTATAAGATGCCTTGCTCTGATACCAAATGTAAGTGTGTAGGATCGTGTAATATGGAATATAATTAAATCCAAATGTGGAAACAGATGATAATAGCAAAGTAAATGGAAATAAGCAAAATAAAACAATCACACCAGGAATTTTTATATTGGTTCGAACTTCCCGTTCTACGTCCAGTCACCGACTCCTTCTGGAATTTCAACTACAATAACTCTCACTTAACCCGGAGTAACAGGTATATACAGTCTGAGCAGCAGAACAGACACATGAGCAACTGAACAGGATTTTCGCCCCGGCAGCAGAAGAGGATTCACTAATACAAAATAATATCTAACACTCTGTGTTCTTGATAACACTGATTTGTCACTGATAGTAAAACCTCATATAATCAAATCCTCGGGTATATGAAGTGTATGTGAAGATACGAAGAGAAGGTAATGCTAAGAATCGAAGATTATGAAAGTTTGTTTGTAGATTTAAAGCAGTAAAAACGTTTATTCGCTGTTTGAATGCAAATATTAAAGCACAAGAAGAATAGTAGAGAGTTAGAATGAAACTCGGCGAATATGAAGTGTTTGGGAGTATCTATATATAGTAGTTGAAGAGTTACTGCCATTGGTGAAGGGTTCTGACGAAGAGGGGCATCTATTTCCGTTCAGAGAAGGGTTGCATCCTTTTGGAGAAGATGTCTTTTCGAAAATATGGCAGTTGGTCACGGGTCAGTCGACTGGTCGTTCATGGTCAGTCGCCTGACTATGCAGAAGATTTAAAAAAATAAACAATGCATATGTATATGTACATAGTCAGTCGACTGAATGGTTATGGCCAGTCGACCGGCTGTGACATTTTTACATAATATGCTTCTGTGACATTTTTACATAAGAAGTGCGGACTACTTTAGGATGGATTTTAACAAATTTCTAAGACTCAATCATACATACTAGATAGTGAAAGCATAGATTAAAAGTCTTTGATATAGCCATAGTCCGTTGATTATTTCTAATTCCCTTTTTCTTCTAACTTGCTTTGTCATGAATAAAAAACTACTGATTCAACATTTAGGACCCGAGACAGGTCGTCGTGGCTGACCATGATATCAATCGTCGGCTCAGCCGGTGCAGCTATAACATCCTATATATAGAGGCCCAAACTAAGCGCTACAGATATTGCAATCATCTATAGTATTAACTTCTGGTGGCAAAATACGAAAGTGATAATGGTATCCATAATATCAGAAGCACTTGAATATAAATAAAATCACAAATTTCCAAAAAATACATTTTGTTGATTAAATTTCAAAACAAATTCATATCCAAGTTACATAATTCCATATTGTTTCTCAGGTAAAGATTAATTATAATCATTACAAAAATGTGCCAAGAGCGACATATGACGATGCCTCCTTGGTTGATCAAAGCAATATAGTCATATCTGACTTAATATACATAACGAAATCAAAACAATATGAAACTGCAAATCCTATTAGTTATCCGTCAGCCACATGCTCGTCTTCGGAAGCTTTATTCGTCAAAAAACTAAAACCTGAAAACCTCAACCCTCAGCCTACTCAAATCAATTTTGAACATCCGAGAGTTTAAAGGGAAAATAAAAATTTTGAGTCAAACATAAAGTCTGGTGTGAATAATTCTGTTATATCTTGGTTTACTGATATTAAGTGAGACCACGCCGCTTAGCGGAACGTGTTTTCCCTCACTAATATCATCTTTAAAACATATATTCTGCAAATCCTTTCCTGTAAATAAACTGGTTAATCAAACTGATTATATCAAAATAGCAATATCACTTATGCTAATAAATAGACTATCTGTCCAAAAACAGGTGATAAGTAGACTATTTTTCCACAACATGATACCAAGGTCCGTTATGCTATAAATCGACTATCTGTCCATAAAACTGGGCTGACTGCCTACAAATTGGACCGACGGGTCCGAAATCTAGGCTGACTGCCTATAAACTGGACTAACTGTCCGAATCAAAATGGACTAATTGTCCGAATCATTTTCTTAGGGTTAACCACGCTATATCTTTTTCCCTGAAAACCTTTTCAAAATGATTTAACCTTTTAAACCATACTTATACAAGGAAAATATATCCTTAGTTTTACCTTAAGCTATTTTGTCATGATATATATACTTACTCAAAATAATGTTGATGGATTTTTATGAGGATTGGCTATCGTTCCAAAGCAAATTAAAACCATTTTTGACTTGAAAATACTTAAGCTACATTGCCTATTTAATACATTCGAAAGCTTTGTTTAAAACCTTTAAATAACCCTTTCGAAACCTTGAAAGGCAACCCCTTCGAAACCATTGAAAGTGATCCTTTAGAAACCATTAAAAGCCTTTCTTTTGAAAGATTTAAAACATTAGACGTCCCTCTTTAAAACCTTTAAATATTTCCTTTTGAAAACATAGAAAAACCCTTCCTTTCAACCCTTCGAAACATGAGGGAACCATCCCTTTCGAACCATTCAATAAAACGTTTCGAAACAGTCAAAACTTGATCCTTTCGAAAGCATTTTGGGTTCAGTTTGATATACGTGGAAACCTTTCGAAACCATTAAAAATTTCACCACATCGAAACCTTTGAAAACCGTCTCGATCGAAACCATTTGGATTCTACCTTCAAGTAGAGCAAAAGCATCAAAATCCCATTAAAGTCGAAAGTGTCTATTTCGAAACCATTTAAAACTAATTTTGGATTTTACTTCAATCATAGAAAAAGGGTTTTAAAAATATTTAAGTCGAAAGCATCTGCTTCGAAACCATTTCCTAAGTAATGAAGTGGTGGTTTCGAAACCATCCCTTCAAAAGTATTGAAAAGGTGGCTAGGTTTTTAAAAAACAAAACATCCCTTTCGACGTTGGGTCGAAAGGTAGGAAGAGGCAGCTAAAGGCTTCGACTCGACCGAAAGAAATCATTTAAAACAAAAGCGCAACCAAATCAAAATCATTCCTTTTAAAAGCATTTGATCTAGTCGAAAGCTACTCAGTCGAAAGCCATTTTAGTCGAAAGCAAGTAGGCGCATTTTTAATTTAAAAACAAAATACTGCCCCAACCTCTTTCGAAACTCATGGTTTACGTACCAGTTCCCTGATACCATGTACATTGGTTTTGACTATGTCAGAAACAAAGACAAAAAGGCGGAACTTGGTGCCGACAATCGCAAAACAATGAAAAACATATAGCAAATAGTTCTTTTCACCTAACCTGGTTCACGTGTCTAATTTTAATCGGTTGCATCTTTCTTTACCAATAAAAAGTGCTGCAATTTTCAAAAGTGTTGTCGACTTTCCAAATTTAATAATTTAAATTATTTTACAAAAAGCCCATTCCCCTCTTTTAATTATATAAAACATTTAAATCTCATACCATAAATAATTTTATATAACCAATAAAACACTTAGGAAAAATCTACATAAATTTTAAAAAATCCCTTTTAATACGTTTTCCAACATATAAAGATTTCAGATCCAAATCTTTTATTATTTAACCGAAAATAATTATTAACCCAAATTAACATTTTCTTTAATAGAAAATTCATATAAATTCCACATAATTTTAAAAAATTCCGAAAATTGAAACCAATCTTTAAAGCATTATTTATGACTTTCATAAAAATTTGCAAGGCATTTAGATGTTATTTTATACGGTTTTCACCTTAAAACATGTCATAAAATCAATATGAACATACATAAATCATCATCATGTATACATAATCATTCCATCATTCAAAAACATGGCAAATCAACGCAAAATATTTGGCGTTCATCTAAAAACTGAAAATACAATCAAAAATGAGATGTAAACATTATTCACCTTAGCTTTAGAGATTATAGAAATTGAGACGTGACTGTATTTGATTTGAATTAGCTTCTTCCTTGGCTTTTCTCTATCTTCTTCCTCTTGTTCTTGTTAATGGCGGATGACCTTAGTTTTTTTTAAAAAAATCAAATGAAAACGAACGTGTATGTATAAACAGCCTAAGGGAATAGATATAGGAATGACCTCTTTCCCATCTTACCCCTCCCTTATTTCGTGTTAAACTCTTCTTTTGACTCATTGTTTAAATGGCATGGCTACACCTTAATTGAAATCAAATCTCAATCCCCTGATCAACACATTATTTTATTTAATTTAGCTAATCAAATATTCTAAATAATGTTACCAAAAATCTAAGGTGTTACAGCAACCTTCGTCTCCTTGGGCTCCTCCTCGTCATTCCTCGGATCTATGTCTTTATAGAACTGACTGTGGCGCCTGAGTCAAGACCCAGGCGCTGCTTGTCAATCTTCGACGGTTTGGATGCAGAAAGACTGGCCCATTCCCTTATTTTTTTCCTTTCGTTGAGCGTCTCTCAATTCAGCTTCGCATGATCATCATGCACAACTCTAACATCGTTATCAATTGGTAACTTCAAAGTCAAACACCATGGGGAAAGAGCTGCCCGAAATTCAGCTAACATTGGTTGGCCTAGAAAAGCATTGTATAGAGAATCGACATCCAAGACAACAAATGGAAAAATCTGCACTCTCCCGCGATCGCATTCTCCCAACTCCACGTCCAATCCGACACCTTCAGTCGTGGCAGTATTAAAGCCACGAATGCAGGCTTTAGACGGTTTTAGGTCATTAGCTTCTATCCTCATCTGATCGTAAGCCTTTTTGAAAAATATATTTATGAAACTTCCATAATCAACCAAAATCCTTCATCCTAAGGCGGGGCCAATCATGGTTGAAATGACCATTGGATCGATTGTTTGTGCCTCCACTTTATCCGCATCTCTGTTTTTGAACGTAATGTCATCTGCCATTGCACTGTGTTGTTTTGCCGGAACTCTATCTTTTGTACTTGAACAACATTCAAAATTCAAATGCTTGATCACGCAAACATAGCGCTCCATCTTTTGGCAACTCTTATCAGTTGGATGTGGTTCTCCGACTATTATATTGATAAACTAATCTTCCACCAGTCCACGCTGGCTCCTCGGCCATGTGCGACACTTTTCCTCGGTTGAGGTTGGATGTCCCCTGCCTGCCATTCTAACGGACTTTAACAAACTGCTGTAATTTTCTTTTCCAAATGAGTTGCTCAATAACATCCTGAAGATGTCTACATTCATTCATGTTGTGACCATAGCATTCGTGGAATTGACAATATTTTCCAATTTGTTTTTTATTCTCCGTCGATTCTTTCAGAGATGGTTTCATGTACTGCTTGGTATTGTAGGTAGACCAGTAGACATTCTCTAAAGATGTATTCGGTGTTGTGCAAGTATCGTATATTGAAATCCTAGGCTTTCCTCTTTTAGAATCCATATTTCATTTGCAATTTCAATCATAGCCTTTCTTTTGCTGGTTCGGTTTATTTTGGATATTTAATTGAACTTTTTTGGAACTCTCCCCAAACTGTTACACTGCAATGTTACTCTGCACTCCCTCTCCACTTGGTCCCACAATATTCTTCTTCCAAGGGCATCCAGCTTCCTCTTTTCTCAAATACCGAGCTGCCTTTGGATAGAAACATTTCAATGTCACGGGTGGTGTGCCAGCTAACCAATCGCCAAAGTCAAATACTGGATCAATCCCTCTCATTACCGCCATTAATATTGAATGGTCATTCGGATTACTGACTTCTGTGACAGCTGTATGAAATCTCTCTAAATAATCTTTCAACGATTCTCTCAAAGCCTGAATCACACTGGTTAGGGACATTACAACTTTAGGACGAGTTGCGTGCATATGGAACTGTTCCACAAACTTTGTTGCTAAATCGTCGAATCTAGAGATTGACTGTGAGGGTTATCTCATAAACCATATCGTTGGTATTCCAGAGAGAGTGATGGGAAAACATCTACACTTGATTGCATCATCAGCTCATGTGGAATCTATCAGTCATTCATATCTCACGATGTGCTGCATGGGGTCGATTTTTCCCTTGTAGACAGGCATCGACAGCATACTGAACCTTCTTGGATACTCTGCATGTAAGATATTATCAGTGAACAGGGTATGACTTTTGAAGATCCCCAATCATCATTGGTCAAAGCTTGGCTCTCTCTCACTAGCTAACCATAGCCATCAAGTCCAACGTTTAGATAGTTGGAGCCAAGCAGTAGTCATGCTCCATTTCATGTGAATGGCCCAATCGAGTCTACATGATGTTCCACGCCTTCTCGACTCAACATCCTCTTGATGTATATCATGTATGTTCACTTCATCATCACTTCGGGGAGGTAATTGGTATGCATCCATCTAAACTCCAACATTCAAACCAACCGCAACACCTCTAGCTTGCACTCCAACATGAAGAGGCATGCTTCTTCCTTTGGAGTAGGGATCAACCTTGATCCCTATAGAGGGATCGGCGCCAATCGGTCTCGACAAGCCAAGTTGGCTTGCATGTTAATGTCCATAAACTTCTACATGATATCCATCAATTTTGTGACGTCTGCATCCGTGATAATCATCTGATGAGTTAGAACTCTCTGATGCAGAATAAGGGGTTGGCTCCTTTCTACCTTTCCCACGTTGTTGATCTATGAGTGGATTAATTAGATCGATATTGGTTTGAATCACTGGTTCAACTATCGACGGCTATCCAATAGCTCTCTCATCAAATTCTAGAAATCAGCTTTTGTGATGGAATCAGTCGGATTCTGGACATCAACTGGATTGACAACATTCACTTCTACTGGTAAATTGTTCGGGCCTCCTCGTCGGATGCTAGCATCTTCGTTTCCTTCTGCATTTTGAAAGGTAGATCTACTGTTCCTAACCATTAATGATAGTTTTCTTAGACTTTTGCAAATCTGAATAGAACGAATAAGCTTCTTGAAGATAACTATGGATCTTTTTGATGGATTCATGTAATCCAGTAGCAACAAAGGGATCCACACAGGTCTGAGAATCTCATTTTCAGTGAAAGAACTAAAATGTTTGCACCCAAAATTGGCATAAACACCCAATATAAGTTGTAAAGAGAAATAAACGAAGAACAAAAAATAAAAATAGAGGAAATAAGCAATTAAATAGCAAAAAAAAGTAATAACATGAACATAACAATTTATAGTAGTTCGGCGTTGTTTGCCTACGTCCACTTTGAACAGATAGATAGCTTTATTAATCACTTTGTAAACTAAGTATAATAGAGATCGAACGAAAATCCTTAGTTACAATAGGGCACAAAGCAACTAGCAGCGTAAAAGTCCCAAAAATTAATAGCCAAGTCAGTGCTTATAAAGGAAGACGATGAAATATTTCCCTGAAAATTCGGCAGAAGGATTTCCAAAACCATATGGACCCATCAAAGGGATCGCATGGCTTAAATCCCAAGGAATAGGGATCAGTGTCGATCCCTATTTTGGAGGAATTTAGGAGTGTAATCCCTGTGGAAACTTTACCATGTTGTAATTTGTTTAGCCTCCAAGTTTCATTCCAATTGGATTAGTAGAACTTGAGTACTTGCTCGATCTTTACTGCAATGTGAGTTATTTTCTGATTCTAGCCGATCCCTATTGCGGGAAGAGAGCTGATCCCTCTTACTTCATCCTTTTGAGGTGCAATCCCTAGGGTAAGCTCCCTAGGGTCCCCATATCTACCTTACAAAATTTTATATGCATTGGACTTACGGATTTTGGGATATTGATTGTTTCCCATTAACGTGCACTTCTTTAGCTGAAATATGTTGATCCCTATGATTGAGAGGGATTATAGCCGATCTCTTTCCTATGTTAAATTATATTTCATACTTCGAATATTCTGCATTGCATGTCTCTCAATTTCATTCAATCACGACTTCATATTGTCATTTGTATTTAATCTTTGAACCCCACAATCATCACTTTGGACTTACCGACCTTAATAACAGTCGAATCTAACTTATCTGATCAATTCAGATATAACTGGGTTAAAATGCCAAATAACAGCCTAAAACTCAAATTTATGAAAGCAGAGGATGGACGAAGGAATGCTGACCAATTTTATAAAGTGTTTACACTTCACGGTCGAGTAATATTGTGTTTAACCAGATTCTTAATCAAATGTGTAAACTTCATGAAATATTAATTTCATAAGGTATTTACACTACACAATCAAGCCATACTGACCGATTGACCCCGTTTTTAATAAATTAACATGAAATCAAGTACCAATGATCGGCTAACATTAAAATAACAAAATATTTATATAGAACAACAAATTTCAACAGATTAATAGATGGATAATGGACAAAAAAGAATGAGCACAAGAAGTACCTGAATGACGTCAAACAATTTCTGAAGAAGCTTCCACTATTGAGACGAGTTATAATCCGCATGAGAAAGAATCAAAACGAGAGGAATAAGGCCAAGAGATACCAAATTGAAAAGAGGAATTTTTTTTAGGGTTTTTTCGTTCTTTAGTTTGAGTTAGAAGCATTGAGATGGAAATGAGACGATACCCAAAAGTATTAAATTACGAGAATAAGACCCATGCTTTGCACAAGGTAGATGGTGGAATTTTTCGATGTTAATTAAATACATCATAGATTCTTGCAGAATAAGCAAAATAGTATGTGAAAGAAAAATTATACGGTTGTGATAAACCAATGGTATATTATATGTTCATTTTATGAAGCGACTTTTATGAAGTACAGGTTCTAGTAAGAGGTCATTTTGGCAAGAATTTTTTTTTCTTCTATGCAATCACAACAAACAATTACTCTGCTGAAATTGAAAAGGTAGAGAAAATAGTTGGGTGTATCTCCAGCATGCACTCGTAAATTAAATTTACTATCGAATTGATCACAGCTGTTATTACAGCTATATTCACAAATCCTCTTCAGTCCATATGATCACTTCCAAATCCTTCAGAATTTGGAACTGTAAAATATTTCTGAATCACTTAACCCTCCATTTTCGTCCATGCATTGTCATCAACATTACCTATAACTTATAAACAGATTAGTAAAAGATACCATGTCGCTTGATTGTTATTAAAAATGAACCAAAATATAAGGGTAAAACTAAACACTAAGCATATTTAGTTTTGCAAAACTCATATTGTACTTAAATAATTTTCTTTCAAAAATCCTTATAACAACTTCAAAATTTCCCCACACACGCACACGGTAAAAAAACAGTACTACTCTCATGCATACTTACATGCATAAACTTTTTTTGGGTTCTGGACAATGGGAGAAAATAAGTAATGCAACAAAATGTCAAAAATAATAAGCGAAAAGAGTTGGATTTATTTGCACCAAACCAGTAACTATGCCATTGAAGTTAATGATTCAAGCAAAGAAGTAACACCAAGGAGAACTTAAAGGCCTTGACCAATATCTTTGGCATGATGCTGTGCATATTCAATCATCTTTGACATCATTTCTGGTAAACTTGCATTACGTTCATCAGAAGGGATGCCATAGTATTCGGTAGTCTTCACAAGTATTAATGGATCAGTCTGACCAGGATGTTGAACAATGCAAATGATTGAATTTTGAATGCCAAAAATAGTGGAAAAGGAATGAGAAAAGGCTAAGTGATGGAATCAGTTAGAGGAAGATCCGACACTGCGGATTAAATTACCATGAAAGTTAGAAGTTACTAAAACTATCTATTGTGTTGCTGGTGTATAGCTGGTTCAAACATTAGTTGCCTGCATAACCAGTAGTACATAAGTGTTCGAACTCTTCCTTGTTAGGTCTTCATTCAATGAATATCCGCTATATCCAGTCAAACATATCCTTCAGTTTGCATTATGTGTAATCTTTGTGACCTGTAAATCAAGTGACTTACGAGTCCGAGGATTATGAAAATAGTCGTCTGTATGAAAAGATTGGAAAGCACCTAAGGTTTTTGTTTTGATAACAATCTTGTACACAACTCACAAAAAGGAACATCAGTAAGAAAAGTTTTAGTTGCCAGATTGTAATTTTGAGAATAAGCCATCCTAAAAAGCAGAAATGATAAATATCTATCACTTGTTGGTATGTTATTAAGCCCAAATGAATGTAATATGTCAGCCAAATTAGAAAACCCCACTGTGTGCTAACTTCAGAACTGTAATGAGTCAAAAAATTCACCACTCAACCGATAAAAATATGTTTTTATGCTACATAAACTATGAGCTCACAATACTGTAAAATATTGGACAGTTATACCTTTCAGAAATTACAGACGTTTTAAAAGCTGCAAGGACCAAAAAAAAAAAGTAAACTCGATGAACAAATGATATCAGGTTCGTAGTTTAGTTGAGAATAAGTCTATATTGCAACGACATTTTGATTACAAGCATGAAGTTGGTGATGATGTTAATCGTACGTACCAACGAATGTATATAGACCTTCTAATGAATTGTAGAATGACAGATTATAAATATACAAGGAATCACATGAACTAACAAATATCTTCAGGGCAAGTGTTGTGAACATGAACCGGCAAACTGAATACGTACAAGAACACCATCAGACCATGGAAATTGCATCATAGTTGTTAAGAAAAAATTTCAACAGTTACCGATAAGCAAATCATAGGAGAAGTAGGTGGATCGGTAAATTATACCTCACAATTCACAGGATTATGATGGTGTGGGCATCAAAAATACCTTGTTGTCATTTGCTCATGGATCTAAATGTTAACTAAGACTTGAATTTGTCGTTTAATTAATTACTCATATTTCCATATTAATGTGAGGTTATGATGCACATTGTACACTGATATGGATGCTCAAGAAAAAAGGTAACACTTATAGTATAAATAACATGAAATTAGGTTGCCACATGAAATTACAAATTGACTATGGACATACAACGGTGGATGAGAAATTTTCGTAATATAAAAAAGGGAATGAGGGGTAACGTAATCATATTATGTTGTATACAAAACAATCATACAAAGCACATCAAAAACATGTTATGCATAACAAATCTCAGTAATAAACACTGAAAATTTGTTCTATTCACTTGTGCAAAGAATACATAAACTAATATCTTTATTTATTTTTTTAAATAATATGATAACTGGTGTTTAGTAAATAATCAAACAAATAAAAGTATAAATTGATGTTATGATTTTGTGTTAACTGAAAAAAGTGTGAGAACTTTTAATATAAATGTAGTTCAATAAAAATACATGCACAACGATACGGTGTAGAAAGTTTCAAAACAATTATGTATCCTGGTATGTTAATCTATACAAACAAACATGTTAGTACATGAAATTTATTTCCATGTAGTAAACCAAGGTAAAATGGAATTATCTTGAAAAATCAGTTGAACTAACATTATAGTTCAATCTCTCAAGCATCTTTACAATATCTCCTGTCAATGGTTTAACAAAAGGGAAAATATTCTGCACTCCAAAGTATGTCGGTGCGTCCAAGCAACTTACCATTCTAAGGGGCCGTTTGGATGGCAATAAATAAGTTGCTTTTTTGCTTATAAAATGCAAAAGTTAAAAAGTAAATATGGATAAACAAAAGAGGGAATTAGGCTGAAAGAAAAACCTGAGAACACTTTTAGTCTGAAGGACAGAAGTTTTAAAATTTAGCCTGAAGAACAAAAAATGATATATTCATATAGCATTACACATGCATAATGCTATATTCATATAGCATTACACATCTATAATGCTATATACAACACAATTTTATAAGTTTCTGCATACACAAACAAGCAGCTGTGTAATGCTATATGAATATAGCATTATGGATGTGCAATGCTATATGAATATATCATTTTTTGTCCTTCAGACTAAACTTTAAAACTTCCGTCCTTCAGACTAAAAGTGTTCTCAGGTTTTTCCTTCAGCCTAATTCCCTGTAAACAAAATCTACCGACTTTTAAAAATCACTTTTCAACTTATTGCAAAAGAAATTTTTTTTTTGCTTTTCGACTTACATAAGTCGATTTTTTATATGAAAAAATACTAAAAAAAGTATTTTCAAATCTCAAAATTTATAAATTTTAAATTTCAAATTCAAATTTCAAAATTCAAAATTTTCACATTTCAAAATTTTCAATTTCAATTTCAAAAATTCAAAAATTCAAAATTCCGAATTTCAAATCTCAAATTTCAAACTTTCAAATTTCAAAAATATTAAATTCAAATTTCAAAATTTCAAAGTTAAATTTTCAAATTTCAAAATTTTACAAATTCAAAATTTCAAAATTGAAATTTCAAATTTTCAGAATTCGAATTTCATAATTTCAAAACATCAAATTTCAAAATTTTGAATTTTAAAATTTGGAATTTCAAATTTTGAACTTTAAAAATTCGAATTTTCAAACTAACACTTCCAATTTCAAATTCAAATTTTCACAAATTCAAATTTTCAAATTTCGAAATTTGATAATTTAAAATTTCAAAATTGAAATTTCAAATCTCACAATTTGAAAATTCAAAATTTCAAATTTTCAAAATTCAAAATTTCAAAATATCAATTTTCAAAATATAAAATTTTCAAATTTCAAAATTTTGAATTTTAAAATTTCAAATTTCAATTTTTCGAATTTCGAAATTTAAAATTTGAAATTTCAAAACTTTGAAGTCCAAAATATCGAATTTTTAAAAGTTAAAATTTTCAAATTTTGAACTTTAAAAGTTCGAATTTCAAAATTTGAATTTTGAAATTTTCAAATTCGAAATATTACCATTTAAATTTTCAAAATTTCAAATTTGAATTTTGAACTTTTTTTTCAATTTTGACTTATAAGTCAAAAGTTTCCAAATATGCTTTTTAACTTTTAACTTTCTAAAAGTAAAAGCACTTTTGAAATAAGCAAAAGTCCTTTTGTTTTTATTTGCCAAACGGGCCCGTAATTATCCATTTAGAGATTGTAGGCTAACTAAGTTATAGAGTGAGAGAGTTTAATGATAATAAAGTTAATCCAATGAGTTATTATTAGATAGATTAAAACTACAATCAACTTATATTGATATGTTATAACGCTCATCAACATCAACAGTGGAAAATGGTATGAAGAATATGTACATCTGTTGTACATAAAACTAAAATTATGAAACATGCTTAGAAACTACTGTTAACACTTATAAATTAACAGTATAAAAATACAAAAAGGTGGAATAACAATTGCAGCCATTGAAAACAGTTCAGCATTAGATAGAAAAATTACAGAACATGGTCATCAAACAACGATTATAATTCAACTGTCAACCATTCAACAAACTAAGAACACCTGCAGACAGAAGTTGTTATTGCAAATCAAACTAATGTGGCGTATGCAAATTACAGTAAAAAAAAATAGAAATAAATATTTCATTTCAGTCCAAAAACATTGTCATGTAAATTTATCTAACATATCCAAAGTAATGGTAGTAGTTTACATGAAAACGTTGGCATGCACTTGTGGTTAAAGTAGCAAATGTAGTTTGCAAATATATGAATACTGCTTATCTCTTGGTTTACTGTCAGGAAGTGCACAAATATGTTGACTGGTTCATTTGTTGTATGCATTGTTGATGGTATACAGATTTGCAAATGTTAGTGGTGCCAACTACATCTATTACGGTCTATGTATATATTAACTTGTTAAAAGGGTTTATTGTTGATTTGTGCATAGGAAATAAATGGTAGTCCAAAGCTTGTAGTGAAGTAAATGATTCCCTAACTTTCACAAATTTGCTACAAAACTTGGACTGAAGGAGCAAAAGAAAAATTGGATTTTTGTAAATTATTAATTCATCCAGATAACAGCTTAACAAACAAAAAGTAATGCAGCATGGTTGTTTTTACCATAGCAAGTACGAAATTAAAACAAGGAAAATTTTCAAACATAGACTTGTTTTTGAAAACAATAACGCAAATAATCCTGTTTTGAAAATAATTACAAACATAGACCTGTTTTTGCCAGGTAGACGAAGGCGAATTTTCAAAACTCGCCTTCAGGCGCATTTTCAAAATGCGCCAACGGGCGACTTTTGAAAATTCGCACGAAGGCGAGTTCTGAAAATTCGCCTTTGTTAAAACCCTGCACAAAACAAGACAGCAAGCAAAGAGTTTATCAGATTTTGTACATATCAACTTGATTACATCACAATCGTATAGATATATAATTTCAAATCTAACAACTTTTTACATATCAGCTTGCAAATCTTACAATTGCAAAGTTCATTTAAGTTTGATACATGACTAGGTAGTTTGATACATAGAAATTACATGTCTTTAAAGTTGAATACACCGAAAGCATAATTAGGTCGCCGCAGTACATTTGATAAAGGAAGGTTAGGTCGCCGCAGTACATCGCTTTCTGTTATGGTCCTGCGATCCACATTTGCTGCACCTGTTTGTTTTAGGCGTTTGAAGCTCGTCCATAAAATTTTTTATCCTTGTAGATTTAGGTCGTCCAGGTTGTCTTCTTATAGGTGGAGGCAATATATGTGGACCGGTGTATGGTCTCCAGTATCTCTTATCACGCACGGGATGAAACTCTGGCTGATATGAAGCTTTGTAACTCCGAACAGAATACCAATCTGATGCGAACTCATGATGTGCTCTGTTAGCACCGTAATCCTGTGCCGAACAAATCGCCATTACATGCGCACATGGTAATTTTTGCAGTAAGGCGATGTTGCATGTACATGAGCAGTTAGGACCATCAATTAACACTTTAAATTCATCGTCGTAGCAATGAATCACTTGTCATTCGGTTCGACTGAAGCGAACTACTTTACAACGACGTGCTTCAATAGCTCGATCTGCTATTTTAGCTTCCCATTTTGGAGTCAAACGTGTTGTAATAGCGTCTGCCGTCTCTCGTCTCTTACAGAATATTCAACCGATTGAAAGAAGGTTCGTGCAACCAACGCCTTTATAGGTAATGATCGAGCACCTTTTAGTACACCATTAAAACTTTCGGATGCGTTGGTGGTCATAACATGAAAGCGTCCTCCATCGTCTTTGCACAGGGTCCAATTTTCTTTAAAATTCCCTAAACTTCTTTCAATCCATTCATGAGCTCGTGAATTTGTAGCTTTAATTTTTTCTCTGATTTTGTTGTACTCAACCACTTCTGAAGCACATGCAGCGGAATAAAATAAAGATGTAAGTCGTTTATCCCTAAAACCCGCCGTTTGAAGATTAGCTTTAAGATGTCGTGCACAGAACCTATGTTTGTGTGGTTCTCGCCACCTCTCCTGTAAAGCCTTCGGAATTCCTTTCATCCGATCCGATATGAAAGTAATACGACGATTGCAAACACTGTGAATGAATTCACGCATGCAAGAAAAAAACCAACCCCAGCTATCATATGACTCGGATTCGACAACTGCATAAGCTAATGGAAACAGACAGTCATCCGCATCTACAGCAGTAGCAACAAGCAACATCCCTTTGTATTTACCATACAAGTGTGTCCCGTCAATACATAGCAATGGCCGGCAGTGTAGAAAACCTGTAATGCAAGGGCCAAATACCCAAAATGCACGATCAAATACGCCAACTTCATCGTGGGTCACATGGCCTACAGTCCCCGGATTACTTCTCTTTATTTCCTCGAAATACTGAGGCAAAGTCGCGTACGATTCGGCCCAGTCACCATAAATTCTTTCTATTGTTTTGTTTAATGCCCGCCAAGCTTTCATGTAACTAATTTTGATGAACAGTTGATCGTCTACAAGCACTTGGACTGTACCTGCTGAGATATCCAAATCGGCCTTGACAAATGACATGATTTTTGACACAAGAAAATCAGAAGTGGCTTGCTTGTGCTTGGAATTAACTGTAGGATTGACACAGGTATGTTCGCTAGGCAACTTTCTGATTTCCCACCAGCCAGACTGCGATTTCTTTGAGACTATTGCATGTATTCTCCATGGACAGTTGGTGTCAACATTACAGATAGCGGTGTATATAGTTTTATTCGACTTGATCGGCTTGTATGAAACTCCATGTAGAATTGATCATTCGGTTAATTGGTGTAGCATTTTTTGCTTACTTTCAAATACCATTCCAACAGCAAATCCATTTTGTATGCACGCGGTTGAAAATTTTTCCCCAGAAAATTGTAGATTAGCAACGACCGATCTTGCCATCATTTGGGCAGTACATAGATCGTATCGACCGATTAGCAACGACTTCTATACACTGCCTCCACTGGCGCCGTAAGAACATATCGTCGTGTTATGTTCCAGACCACCTTTTGTACTGCTCTAGCGTGATGGTGGGCTCCCTCTCAATCTGGGTAGCTGTATGTCGCTCATTCCACAACTGAATGTAGGCAACATACTCCTCTGCATTGTACGTAGACGTGCAGGGTGGCGCATCATCTGGTATATGCTGCATCATGCCGAACTGTCTCATAACCCTGTCGGGTAAGTGAAATGCAGCCTGGGTGTAAGATAGGAGTGGTACTCTCGCAGTCCACAAGTATCTAGCAGCTGTACACATGGCTGTAAGCTGTGCTAGCACATCTTGTGTGTACGGTGTCCATGTAACCTTGTCATCCTCTAGCACATCTAACTCGTTGTGATAGAACTTCACACTCCGTCTTGGAGTTTGGCGCGTTTTTTTTGGTCCTACCCACCTGTTAGAATATGTTAGAATATATTACACATGGAAATTGCACTGTATAATTTATTTGAAAGGATAAAAAAATACCGAGACCCAAGCGGCATCGACTGATCGACAACAACGTTTGTTACTAACAATCTTCCGATTGGAAGATAAGTCCACGACCAAAGCTGCATTTATAAGAAAAAGTTAAGACCAAAAATGAGACAAACTATGTAAAGCAGTAAATTATTGGAGTTTGTTTCAAACCTGTAGTAGTGTCAGACAGCCACCAATAGATTTATTCTCCAAAAGAGAGAGTCTGGACATCTCCATATACGTATAAGATAACACAGCACTGCCCTAGGAAAACTTACCGCACTCTCCTAAATCAGCAATATACGGTAGCCATTTCTGATCTACCCGAGTCTTTGTATGGTCGCACATCAATCGAGAAACAATGATGTGCAAAATAATAGCATGTGCTCGCTGCTGAATCTGAGCCTCTGTAGCATCAGCAGGAATATCGTGCGACAATTGACGTCTATACCACATGATTTCCACAAACTCATTGCCCCTTGTTTGTTCAGGGGGTGGGTCAAGACCAAGTAAATCATGACACAATTGCATATAGTCATATGCCACTCCTCCATAAGCCACTGCATTGCCTTCAATAGGCAAACCTAACAACACGGCAACATCTGCTAATGTAATCGTCATCTCACCAACAGGGAAATGAAAAGTGGAGGTCTCTGGTCGCCATCTGTCTACCAAAGTAGTGATAAGATAGTGGTCAAGCTGGATGTATCCTAAGTTCATTATGTGTAAAAAACCAGCCCTCTCAATCTCAGCCAATACTCCTGGATGACTTGAACTCACCTTCTTCACCGATGTGGAGTGATCAATAGTTGTATCTGGATCGTCGCGCTGAACAAATGATAAATATATAATTAGAAAGCCGGAATTATACCAACTAACACAAAATTATATTTTTTTAAAAACCACCTGCATCCATATATCGTTAGAAGTACGATGCTGTGCTTGAAGAAATAATACCCTTCCATCAACGGGTCCGGGCTCCATCTACACATACTCTACAAGATACAAATATTAAAAATCAATTCATTTCGATAAAAATTATACACTAATCAAAAATTGACAACCTCATAACCCACAAAGTAGTATGAATGCACGTAAACTCCTTGTCGTTCATATAGATTTTTAATATGGCTTTTATAAACTACAACTACCTTAGTTGTAACCTATTGCATTTTGTACACTCTATCGCAACATGGTTTAAAGAAAAACACACAGCGCGCGCACACACGCACACACATATCATGATGAAGTAAGTTGTGTGATTAAATAGATACTATTTGCATGAAAGAACAAAACATGCAATATTCAAAATATTAAATGCTCAAACTATATGCTTGAATACAAACAATGAAGTAAGTTGTGGAAGCCAAACAATTATGCAAAAACAATTCATGCTCGACCTATTGCTTAACACTTTTTTTACATATTAAAATGTTTTACAAAGTAACCTATTGCATTTTGTACACATACAACTACCTTAGTTCAAACAAGTTCAAAGTGTACAAATTATCAACGGTGATATTCAAATGCTTTACTTTACAAGCACAATTTTTGTTCATGAAGTAAATTTGCAACAAATTCATGCCCTAAATTAGAAATACCAAATTATGGGTATAGATTCATACCTATTTCTTGTTCTATACCAGACGTGCTTGCCGTTGACTAATTTGTGAAAGAATTTGTCTAAAAATTGAAGAAATGAAAGTGGAGGAAGGTTTTGAGGAATTTGGGGCTTTTGGGTTCGGTTTTGTTTTGTTTTGAGGAAATGAGGAAGTGGGGAGAAGGGTTGCTGGCTGTCTTGTTTTGTGCAGGGTTTTAACGAAGGCGATTTTTCAAAATTCGCCTTCGTGCGCATTTTCAAATGTCGCCCGTTGGCGCATTTTGAAAATTCGCCCGAAGGCGAATTTTGAAAAATCGCCTACATCTACCTGGCAAAAACAGGTCTATGTTTGTAATTATTTTCAAAACAGGGTTATTTGCATTATTGTTTTCAAAAACAAGTTTATGTTTGAAAATTTTTCTTAAAACAAACAATCAAATGCATGTACCAACAGTTTGTGCCTGTGTAGAAGGCGAAACAGACATGCAGAGCAGAAAAAAGTATTCAACAAAAGTTTTACCAACTGTATTATTCAGTTAATGCAAACATTATGGGGAATCCATAACTATCAATCAATTCCATTTAACATGTCAACCAATAGAACAAAAGAGTTACAGAAAAGGCAGGGAACAAATATGAAGTAAACTACATCAGTAAAAATAACGAACCTAGACATAGAATAAAAACCTAGCAATGAAATCCACAGGCAGTCAAGCATGAAAAGTATACAACAGTCAGTCTACCGGTAGTTTA
This sequence comes from Allium cepa, assembly GCA_030765085.1. NCBI lineage: Eukaryota > Viridiplantae > Streptophyta > Magnoliopsida > Asparagales > Amaryllidaceae > Allium > Allium cepa. Next base: position 492,170,910 of record CM060943.1, read on the forward strand.
AACATCACAACTATCGGTCGATGGTGAAAGGAAAAAGCTGGTGTTATAACATATACAATCATATGTAATAACCCAAAATTCTGTAAGTAATCAACTAACCTCAAATCTACCGTTAATCCATATGCAAAACGGAGGAAGCATCCAAGATGGTCGGTACCAAATCCGACGTGTCGCATCGTGAAAATTGGTCGCTTGGGCACGACATCAAAATTCAAACTGCGGAATAGAGATGGATTGAGTGGGAAAGGTCACGAAAGATAGAAAGGCCGACGAATGATGAGTGCCAAATTAGAGGATCGACTGTTTGAAAGAATGAAATAAAGGGAGGTAATTAAATTAGGGGAATTTGGAGTGGGAAGCAGTTGTGATAAAGAAGTAAATCAAAATGGAGTAATTTGTTAAGCCGTTGGTTGAAAGATGGAGGAATGGTTTCGCTTAGGGTTGTTTATTTTGAAATGCTGATTGAAACATGTCCACCTCAGCATTAAGTTGTTGTTTTTTGTTTAAGTAATAGATAGATTTGCTCCTAAATACCAAATAACAAAAAAACGAGACAATCAAATCATTTAAATCCTAACTACTGTTGTTCTTCTTCTTTACCAAACCTCATAGCGTAATTGTCTAATTTGCATCATAACGGTATTCTACATCCGTTTCATAATTTGAATTCTTCAAGATCTTTGCCTCTTATCAATCAACTAACAAAATCAGTAACAAATCTTAAACAATATCTGTAAATACAATAAAAAAGACTCTTATAACCCTACCCAAAAAAATCAGTTGACAAATCAAAAAAGAACTTTATTTTTAATCAAATATTCTTTTTCCCCTCTATAGAACACTGATTATTCATTATATTATTGGTCATCTTCTGATGTTCACCTTCCTCCTCGGAATAGTACTCTCCCTCAGTGTATTAGTGATTTAAAATTGAAATTTTGATCAATTTCTATAGTAAAATTTAGGGTTTCAAGGTTGTTAAAATTCGAGAGACAAGATTTTTAACATAAGTATGATGTTTTTTTGGTACGTGAAGCATTCGATGATTAATGGCTAAGTGGAGAGAAAAAGGTATTAAGTAGCATTTTATTTATTAAACACGATTAAAATTTAATAAGGTATTAGGAAGCACTTTTTGTGTGCTTTTAGTAACACACTTTGAAAAATATTTCACGGAAATTTCATGAAGTTGTAAGGGGGAATATTTCATAGCCTGTCATTATTTAGTCTTGTTTTAATAAATGACCGAGGATAGCATTTGCTAATAAAACACTATTTTTTGAACTTCTATACTAAGAATAAGGAATTTTCTTATAGTGTCACATGCACACTTATAGCCAGCTATAGTAGCCCCCTCTGCAGGCCTTAAAATCGATTTAAGCTCGATTAATAATTAACACGTTTAAATTCGATTCAAACATGCATCGGTACTATGTATCGATCAATGTATTTATAACAATTATATATATAACTATTTAATATTGGTCAACATATATCAGATAAAATTTTATAATTAATATTTTATAAATATTAATTAAATTATTTGATTATGAAAATTATAATTTAATTAAATCGAGTGGTAGCAGTAGTGTTCAACGTTTCAGTTGTGTGACTCTTAGATGTAAATTCGATCAGCGATTAATATCAAACAATTCAAATATTAACGTTCACACTTCACTTAGCAGATGATCTGACGTTATGGCCAAATTTATCGCTTAAATGGCTTCAGTAAAATCTAATATTACTTATTATACGTTATCCGATTGCGACAATTATCCACACCAATTCTTTTCGTCAAAACTGTATCACATTAGTACTTACGGAATTTGGTAATGGTCAAAATTCCAATATCACCTCTATACAACTTTATAGTCCAAACACAAAGTCTTTGGTTCAATAATAACAATTATTATTAACCGATCTACTTTGACCATGAACTTTGACTATGAGTTGACTTCAGTTAACCGTGATACTAATCTCGTATAACCGAAGAGAAGAATTCTCTATTGAATAGTGTTTAACTTCTAATACTACCACTCGACTCAACTATAGTCATTCGATGGACGTCGTGCCTCAATTTAACTATAGCCAAAGCAGGGCTTTCATATTAAAGATTAACAGTATTCACAAGTCAAGGGAACTGTGTTATATTGTCATATTGATATTTTCCATTTGACATTGGTTATATTAACCAATAGAAAACTATTGAGTGAGTAATTCTATAGTTATTCAATAACTAGCGATACATAACCCCTTTGGTTCTCCCAACAGCTATGAGTAATACAGTGCCCTACATTTAACGAACATTACGTACTCTAGTTTTAATGGATGTTGAAAGTCGCTACCGTTGATTAGTAGTCGCTATGCATTGGATTGATGATGGCCAAATATATAGATACAGAGTTGAAGCACAGTAATCACAACAGTAGTAATATATAAATATAGTGAAAGCTGATGTAGGTCGAATCATATGATTACAACTAAATAAAAACTTATATCAAATCGGCAGCATAAAAATGCAATAAGCGCACCAAAGTTCTTTAAACTGGTTCGTACTTCCTGTTCTACGTCTAATCCCAGACTCCTTCTAGATTTATGATTATACCCTCACTTAACCCGATGGAATAGATTTTAAAAACCGGCTAAGCTGCCGAATAGGACTTCTACATTACAAATAGCCTAAGCTTCTGAATAGGACTTCGTACCTGAAAAACTCCAACAGGACTTCGACTATGAACGATAGTAAGTTTCTTAACTGATTGTGTTCTAGATAACAAGGATAAGTCTATTAAGTATATCCTTCTGATAATCTCCTTAAGATGATGATTTGAACGTGTAATTGTAGGAAGTAAATAGTTGAGAATATTTCTAAATCAGAAGTAAGTATAGATCAGAATGATAGAAAGAATTAGTTCTTGGTTGTGTTAAAAAGGTGAATTCTCAACTCTATTTATATATTTGAAAAGTTCTAATTGAATAGTGGTAACCATTAGAGAGAACAATTCAAAGCAAACGATGCAATCGTTGAAGGAGAGGGGACATATTTTTAAGAAATTCAAATAAACACTCGGTTACAGGCATCCAGACGTCTTGATATTTTGTACCAGACGTCTAAATTCAATATAGACGTCTATTATAAAAATTCTGATGTCTAGGTTTGAACTAAAAAGTATTTTTTTATTTCAATATGACTAAATGTCTATAATGAAAATGTCAAACGTCTAATGTTGAACCAAAATGTTCCTCGAACGTCTATGATGAAATTTCATAAATCTGATGTTGAACTAAAATGTTCCTCAAACATCTATAATGAAAGTTGGACTTCTGGTTTGAACTAAAATATTCTTATTCCTTTTAAATGTTGTATTTTGCTGATAAAGTAATATTTTGACTCTTTTCTTTTGAATGTATATGTTATAAAATAGTCATATTTGTAAAAGAATAGCTTTAAAAATATATTTGTGTGTGTATGATCATCAAATTGGAGATTGTACATATAATCTACACAAACAAAAAATAATATACAAACTCTATTTGTTTTCTTCAATTTTAGCCCGATTTTGATCATATCTCCTTGTTTGTATTCCTTCGGCTTATCTCCATTGTATATATGTCTTCCTGTATTTTTATGTATATACTTTGACATATACCTGCAGGCTAACTTAGAGGTTCTTTAGCATAATTGTATTATTGTTGTCATTAAAATCCAACAAGAGAGGTTCTAACATTCTTCTTCATTTTGATGATGACAACTATACATTTTTTGAAAATATTTATTCTATATAAAATTATTTTATAATATGATTAAAGCTCCTCATAAGTATAATATCTCCCCCTGTCGACATGCATATGAATTTCTCCCCCTTTGTTATTATAAAAAAGGAATAAGAGCATATGCATAATATATTTTAATAACTCCCGCTAAATATATATTTCTCTTAAGAAATAAATCTATGTACTTTTTTTATATATGTGAACCCTTTTTTACATATAAAAGAGATAAGTATCATAGATAAGAGAACAAAACAATTTAACATTAATGCAATTTAATGAGTATCTAATAGATATGTCAAATGTAATCACAATGATACTCATTTTACAAAATAAATATAGGATTTACGACTTAGGAAACCATGTCTAGTTGGATGTGGTTAATCCGTTAAAAACATAAATTTCATTATTAATCATGGAATCGTATAATTACTTATGTATAATTAGATTAGAAGGAACCTATATATCAACATTAATTGTCATTGATTTAGTATTCAAAGATTGTTCTCTATTTCAATGTAAAATACTATCATGACATGAAGTGGTTTTAGAACTATCTCTATTTTTAGTTCTGGTATTAGAACATGTATACATGAATGCATATCTAGTGCTATTTTTATTTTTATTGCACTTATAGCCTAAACCATTTTAATTATTGTGAACTTTAGTATTTATCATTAAGGAAGATAGATCATCTTTTTCTTTATTGAATTTTGTAGCTTTCTCCTTTAATTCTTCAAAATTTGCTTTAAAGTTAAAAAAATTCTTTTGCAAAATATCATTATTTTCTTTTAAAAGCTTGCATTTTTAATTAAATCTATATTTCTAGCATTCAAAACACTATTCTCTTTTTCAAGAAACAGAAATTTAGAATTAGATTCATTTAAAGAATTTTCTAAAAATATAATTTTATTTGAAAAGATTCGTTTTCCTTTAAAAGTTTAGCATTATTATTAATTAAAAGCTCAATTTCTTTTAAAAGGAAATTATTTTGTGAAACAAGTTCTTCAATAGTTGTTTTAAAAAATTTAGTTTGTTTTACTAAGAAGTTATTTTCTTTCTTTAATTTATCATATTTAAGTTCACGATCTTTTAATTGTTGTAAAGCAACATTATTGACCTTTTGTAACAATTTAAATTTTTTAAATAAACTATCATATGATGCTAAACGATCACTACAAATAGAATCATTGTGTATCGATTTTGATCTGAGCGTAGTCACATTGCACATGTACTGAGATTCAATTTCCAGTTGCTTGTTTTCAGAAATTTGCTTTTTCTCAACTGTCTTTGAGCTCTAACTAGATCTTCTCTTTCTGCCCATTGTTCCAGGATGTTGTTACAATCAGTAGAATGTTAGGCTCTGATACCAAATAAAAGTCGCTAGTGTGGATTAATAGTTGTTATGCACTGGATTGATGATGACCAAATATTTAGATACGGAATTGAAGCGTAGTAATCGCTGCAGCAATAATATGTAATAAAATGAAAGTTGGATGTGGATCGAGTAATATGATTATATTTACTAAATATAAACTTATATCAAACTGGCAGTATAAAAATTGCAATAAGTAAAGTGCACCAAAGACTTTTATACTAGTTTGAACTTCCCATTCTACATCCAGTCATAGGAACCTTCTGCATTTACGACTATAACCTAACTTAAGCTGGAGGAATAGGTTTTACAAACCGCCTGGGCTGTCGAACAGGATTTCTATATTGCAAACCGCCTAATCTGCCGAATAGGACTTTATGACTGAAAAATACCAATAGGACTTCGACTATGAATGGTAGTAAGTTTCTTCATTGATTGTGTTCTAGATAACATGGATAAGTCTATTAATCACACCCTTCTTATAATCTCGTGGAGATGATGACTTGAACGTGTAATTGTAGGAAGTAAATAGTTGAGAATATTTGTAAATCACAAGTATAGATTAGAATGATAGAAAGAATTAATTCTTGGTTGTGTAAAAACAGCGAATTCTCAACTCTATTTATAGATTTGAAAAGTTCTAATTTAATAATAGTAACCATTGGAGAGAATAATTCAAAGTGGGAGATGCAACTATTGAAGAAGAGAGGAGATACCTTTTAAGAAATTCAAATAAAAAACCTGGTTATAGGCATCCAAACATCTGGATATTCTGTACCAGACGTTTAGATTCAATATGGACGTCTATTATAAAAAAAATCCAGACATCTACCTTTGAATTAAAAAGTAAATTTTTATTTCAATATGATTAGATGTCTATGACGAAAATGTCAAACGTCTGATGTTGAATTAAAATGTTCCTTAAACGTCTATGATGAAATATCAGACATCATCTACGATGAAAGTTAGACTTTTGGTTTTGAACTAAAATGTTCTTCTTCCTTTTATATGTTGTATTTTGTTTATAAAATAATATTTTGACTATTTTCTTTTGAATGTATGTGTTACATCTATGTATATGTATGATCATCAAATTGGAGATTTTACATGTAATCTAAACAAAAAAAATATACAAACTCTATTGGTTTTCTTCAGTTTTAGCCCGATTTTGATGTCGATCGTCCTATCTCCTTATATATATTCTTTCGACTTATCTCTGTCGTGTATATCCCTTCTTGTATTTCCATGTATATACTTTGGCGTATACTTCCAAGTTAGCTTAGAGGTGTATTGGCATAATTGTATAGTTGTTGTCATTAAAATCCAATAAGAGATGTTCTAACAGATGCTTTGATATCCAATCTCTGTACATCTGGACTAGGAATTTTTAAAATGATGCGTTTATTATGCTATTATTAAATCTCATGATTACGATTATTTGTATTTACTATCATAAATACATCATTTATGAATTTCTATTAGATATACTTAAATTAAGTAATTAATTATAACATATTATAACAAGCATGCAATAGAAAGAAAGAAAAACATCATCTATTATGAACGAGAATTGATTACAAAGTTAATAACTTATAATAAATTATGTTATTTCTTCTATGGCATACTCTTACCCCTATTAATCTCCCATTTGCACCTGGAGTATAACAACCATGCTTTCCGCGATGTATAAATAAATAAATTTAATTAAAATAAAAAGTGTTTGAATTCAATCTGTGATGATTATAAATCAAAAAAAAATTGATTTAATTGAATATAAAATGTTTTAAACTATAAATAATTTTTATTTGATTGGACGAATTGAAAAAAAATTACTTAGCATTAATAACAACAAGTAATTAGATAAAAATAAATGAGGATTGAATTGAATAAAATAGTCCAATTATCGGAATATGATTGTAGAATGGAGTGCGGATTCAATTTAAACTAGATTGAAATATTTTATTCATAAATGATAAGGATTAAAATTTTAAAATTAAACCGTGAAAGGAATGGATTAAAATTGAATTGAAAATTGAAATATAAGGCCCAGACTAAACTCAAACAATACTTCTTTCTCCACTCTTCCAGAAATTTCTCTACTCTCTTTTTCAAACCCATACCCAAAATTGATGCAAGGCGGGAGGCCGCGACAGTGTAGGGGGTGACCTGGAGAGGTGCGAACGAGTGGTTGGTCATAATAGAAAGGAGGAACACGTGTGTGCGCGGGCATGGGAACTTCGATGGGCGTAACGACCCGTAATTTTAACACTTCAAAATGGAATATTTAATTTATTTTAAATATTTAAATGTAGAATTTTCAAACTTAAACAATCAAATTTTATATGATAAATAAGAATGGTAAACTTATTTTTGATATTAAATAAAGATTTTGGATTTCCATTGTAAAATTTACAAAAGTCGGATTCCAATAAAGAATATAAATATTCATGAAATTTGTTCAAAGGATAAATAATTCTTTCATATATATATATATATATAATCAATATCAAACTCATTTGATAATAATAATAATTTAATTTATAATAGTTCAATAAATATATAAAACTTGTTTTATAAAAGTTGACAAATTTCGTCGCATATCTATAAATCGATGTCTTGTTTTTATAAGAAGATTTGGATATTGTTTTATATTATTTTATAAGTCAAATATGCTTGTTTTAATTATTTAAATATAACAACAAATAAATTTTAAAGTTTGGTTTACAAAGATAAATAGTTTAACAAAAATGTCAAAATGTGATCGTAAAACGTTTTGTCGAAAATCAACATTTTGTTCAAAATAAGTTGTCACAACATTATCGCACCTTTGTTGATATGTTTAATATATATATATTACACATTTTAATAACTATACATATTTACTTTCACTAAATAGGATTAGAAAACTTCTGGAAGTCATTAGTAAAACTAAGTAAGAATTAACAAAAATAATAAAAAGTAAACATCAAATCACATCAAATCAAAGCCAACATAATTATGATATTCTTTACTTAATCTTTAACTGGCTAAGTGACAAAGTAAGGTGTGAAAGATGATATTAAGTATGGAAAAAGTGGAGATTTCTTTAGGTCGAAGTAAGGTTAGTTTGGTAATTTGGTAAGAGGTTATTTTGGTAAATTTACCACTTCTTTCTTTCTTTATAAATACCCACCTCCTTCTCACTTTCATTCACATTTCTTCTTCTTATTTTCTCAAGATTCTTCACCTTCTTCCTCTTCTCTTTAGTGGCTTCCAAGCCGTAGGAAAAAACTAAAAAGAACTAAAGTCAAAATATTTACAAAGTATTCAAAAGAAATCAATGTTCATCCTCTTCAAATCAAACTCTTTTTGCCTCTACATTTTACATCTTCTCCTCCCGGCCATAACTTCTTCAAAATAGAATAAAAATATAAATTCTTTTTTGAAACCATGTATTTTTCCAGTGGCTACTAATTTTATGTTGACCACTTTGCCTCATTCTAAAACTAACCATGTCAAAAATCCACTTCTTTCCGGTGCATTTTCTGGCCCATTTTTTAAGCCGGAGAATAGGCTATTTTATTTTGATCACAACTTTATCATAAAAGATCCAAATTAAGAAAAAAAAATTTCAAACCATATTAAATTCCAGTGGCTAGAGTTGATTACTTTTTTCAACTTTGTGGTTTGCTATACCAAAAGCTTAATTCTTTGAAGTGCAATTTCAGGCTTTATTTTTGTCAATCCGACAACACCTCTTCTTCATTCTATCATATCTTCCTCAAAATTAATCAAAATCAAGTGATTCTTTTTTAAAATTCAAGAGAAAATAATTTTCAAAACTTTTAATTTAACAAGTTTTTTAAATTTTGAGAGTAAGAGAGTCAAAAACAAGAGAGAATATGATCTATTTTTCAGGTCTAAATTTGAGAATTCAAGGTCAAAGCTCTACCACTTCTCTATACTTTCGGTCAACCCTCATCTCAAGCCTCGGCCAAGCTATTGGAAGGGAGAGGTCATTGTGTGATAGTGTTTAAATGGAGTATGGATTAATTAGTGAAGTGTTGGTTGATTAGAATGTTGGTATGAGGTTAATCGCTTTGGTTTATGGTGAGAAACTCTATTTAACATCTCTATTTACATATATACATGTTTGATGATGTGTTATGATTGTTATGGATGCTTATATATTCTTTGATCATCAATTATTGATTGTTAAATTGTTTTACCAAGTCACGTTAATACACGTCGATAAACACAAAAGAAATCACTTTCCTTTTGAAAATGAAATGATGTATATGTAATGTTTAGACCTTTCGGAAATAGTTTTAAAATGAGTTAGAAATGTTTTATAAACATTAAAATATGTTTACAGAAATAAATAAAGAAAATCAGTATTTCATCTTGTATATTTTAAAATATGCCCAAATCAATTTTCTAGAAAAATCGCGCTTTTTGTAGTAAAGTGACCAAAGTTTAAAATTGATATTTTAAATGTTTTAAAAATATGAAACAAATTCTAAAAATATTTTAAAATGTTTTGAAAGTAATTTAATTTGAAAATATGGATATCTAAATAATATAAAAGTCATTTTGAAGAATATAGCTTTAAAAACGCTTTTCGCAGCGCTTTTCGCAGCAGTTTTTAGTTTTAAACTTAACAATTCTTTCCTATATATTTTGTAAATTACTTTAAAAGAATAATTAATTCATTTAAAGATGATTTGGGAGTTTTAATAAGAGTTTGAGTAAATTGGTAAGAGGAATTGTTTATACCACTTAAACAATAAGTGAAGAAGATTGAATATAATAACAAACCGAGTAATGCAGAAACGACTAGTACATTTGTCCCGCCTGAGAGATCTAAAAGATCATAATTAAGTTTTTTCTAAGATAAATGAAAAAAATTCTTTGAAATTATTATAAATGGTCTATATATAAGATTTATAAAATTGATATTTTATAAATAAAAGTAATGGAATTATAAAAGTATTTTATAAATATTAGAAATGGAATTGTAATCGAATTTATATATGGATTTGTAATTTAACTTTAGAAAAGAATTTATAATGGAATTTATAAATAATAATATTTGAAAGGAATGAATTTGTAAATAAGATATTTATAAGTAGTTAACTTATAATTGGATTTTGACTTATAAATGTGACATAAATGGAATTAGTTAGTAAAGAAATTTTGTATGTGGAAGTTTATAAAATATAAGTGGAATTCATAAACATTGTTTTGTAAATCCGAAATCAATTTAAATTGATGAGTTAAATATGAAAGTTTATTAAAGGAATTATATTCATGATTTTGGACATTGAATAATCCTTTAAATTAAATATTTAGAAGTAAAGAATTCGGCAAAGGTTTATATTCGCGATTTTGGACAGTGAATGATCCTTTAAATTAAGTGGATGTTTTGGAAAGTGATATTATAAAAAGGGAATATTTTCCCTAAGTTAAAAGTTAAGAAAGAAATCTTTTATTAAGATTTAATAAATGATTTTGAAATGTTTTCCCTAAGTTAAAAGTTATAGCTTGAATATAAGATATCTTTGATTAAGATTTAATGAATGATTTGGAAAAGTTTTCCTAAGTAAAAGAGAAAATGATTTGGAATTATTCCAGGATTTAAGAAAAATTTAAATAAACCAAATGATTTGATAAATGAGGCTTAATGTTTCCATATACACTTGAAAGGAAAATGGAATAAATTGATGAGAATATATCTAAGAAAGATATTTTATAAAAGATGAAGTAATTGACTGATGATTGATATCCACATATAAATTTAACATCTTTTAAATCGATAATTGGTTTCGAAGGAACCGGTATCTGATTTATGTGATTCCTATCTAAAAACCACTTCGAATCAATGTATATGTTCAAATGTGAAAACATGTTGAAGATGATGATTACTGAAGACCGTGGATCTTCATAGCGTAAGGACTGCTCGTTGACATGCTCTGGTTAGCTCCCGTTATAGAGTTATTTATAGCAGTTGTCTTCTCGTTGTGGAGACTTTTCGAATTGCAAGGACTACTCGCTACTAAAGGTAGTAGGAGAGTGCCTTCGGTTTGTCTTGTTCCTGAACAACTTGTATGGACGTTTGTCTCACATTACATTTCTAAAGATTACGTATATTGGTTTTTACAAACATACATCAATGGTGGCGGAGAAGGAAACTTCTCTTAGCTTAACACCCTCCTTGAGACGTACGAGCTCAAAAGTTGTATCTTTGTGGAAGGCAATTAGTAGTCAACGGAAATGGCAATGTGGCATTCACAGATGTGATATGTGCTATGTGAAAAGGTAATCGTAGCCTCGAGCCTCATCAACCAGAAATGATCGAAACAGGGTTAGATGCAGCAAGGCTAAGTGTGTCATTCCCAATTAGAGTATGATCATCCCTTTCTAGATATATTTCTTCCCGCTATGATGTTCGGATTATAAATCAATGTGATTTGTATGCTCGACCCCCCGGTTTGAAGGTTGGTAACGATTAGGGAATGACATACTCGGTATTATATAGTTATAGAGGTAGGCCGGTATTGTATTGGTAGAGGAGCTTTATGATGGTTCCTCGGGGCATCCATCTAGAGGTGCACCCATCGGAAGGTAGTCCCTTCACCTGGTCATTTGTATGGAAATCCATTCTTCAATAAGAACCTTCAGACTTGATTGTAAACCTATTATGCTGGAATTTAATTCAATGTAACAATTTTGGCTAAGATTAATAAGTTTATTTGCAAATGTTTTCAAAGAACGTCATTAGAAATAATATCAAATGTTTTGATATAAAAGTGTTTTAGTTATCATAAGGAAAAAACCCGTCCATGTTTATGTGTGGGCGTGGTCTTATATGATACTCTTTCTTTTCAAAAGATTCTACTTAGAGGCTGATATATTACACTGACATTTATTATTAAGTTTTCTCACGCTGGTTTATCAAGCCTGATTCGGATATTTTCGATACGCTGGTCAGATCCGAGTAGTTTCAAGTTTTTTCGAAGACGGTTGGAGTTTCCAGAGGAGAGCTGGAGATATTCATCTACGTATGGACATATTCTATTATCTGTTGTGGTTTGTTAGTTTTAGTTTGATATTTGTCAGCAATTGTAATGATGGATGTTTATAACTGTCCAAGCTAAATTTAGGTTAGACTCTAATATATGTATTTAAAAAGATTTTCCACTACAAAGATATTGTTCAATATTATATGTTGTTCTATTCGTGTGAGATTCTGTTCTGTCTTTTTTTTTTACCCTTGATTGTCCATACTTTCGTGCAACTTGGGTCGGACATGAGTGGTTTATTGTCGGCTCAAAGGGTACGGAACTGTGGGTCGTCACATTTGGTATCAGAGCTGAAGGTTAAGCGAGAACCTTGACTTTGGTGGGTAAAGACTCATCAGAGATGGGGTTATTAATATCCTAGGATGAGTATCTCATTATAGATAGGGTTAGTAACACCGTAAAATGAGTTGAGAGTATTATATATGAGCACGTATTTGATAACGTTATATATAAAGGTTTTGTTTTGAAAAATTGGTAAATGAAATAATTTTACATAGGATTATATTTTGATTACAGAGTATATATTTTTAAAAGTTATAAAGTTAGAAATCAAGATTAGTTTGAACATCTTGTGATTAGAATTACACAGTTTGACTATAAGATGTTTCATAAAGATAATTGATAAGCAAGAAATCTGTAAGGTAATTAAAATCTTTAATACTTATTCCAAAATAATAAATTAAGAAACGATAAGGTTAAGTTATTATCATAAATTGATCGATTGTTTAATTTAAAAGTTAAAGTACAAATATCTTGTGAATTAAGTTTCATGATTTGACTATAAGGTGTTTGATAATAAGGTTAGTTTAAGGAATGGACGTATAAGATAAAAATATAATATAAAATGATTGTGTAAAAGGAAAATATAAACGGAATGAAAGTTTGAAATTCGGATAATTTAAAAGAATTATGGTAATTTAAATGAAGTTAATTAATATAAGATGAATTTATAAAAAGAATTTACAAAATAGGTTTTATAAACAAAAGAATCTCTAAAGGATTTTTAAAAGGGTATTACTTCAAATAAAAAGAGATATTTTATGATAACTAGTTCGAATGGCTCAAAAATAAACTAAAAATGAGCAAGAAATGTGTTCGGATGGTAAACACTTCTCTTAAGTATTAATCTTGTTGTTAAGAGGATATATAATATTGTTGGTAGTACCCAGTTCCTTGGCTTTATTTAGGAGTTACTCGATCTATATAATTTTTTTAAGTTAAAGAGATAATGTGAATCATTAATTGATAAATTGATTAGTAATATTCATAAAAGTGTTTAAACTAAAGATAAATTTGGAATCACTAATTGATAAGATAAAGCGGGATTCTCGATGATTTTGGACAGTCGAAAATTTCTGAATCACACCAAACTCAAAGCTAAGGAATTTATGGAATATTCTGGTAAAAGATAAACCATTGCGAAATGTTTTAAGCAAATGAAATTGGATATGTATAATTTATAAATGCGATTATAAATAAAAAAGGATTTAAAAGTGGAGAAATTTATAATAGCGTTAAATCAGAAAGAAATTTTGTAATTATGAATTTGAAATGATAGCAATCTACCACAAACTGTAATTCACCCGGATAAAAAACCGGTCGGGAATTTCACACACACACACACACACATTATTAGGATATAAAATAGTATTATACAAAAATAGATTTAAGTCATGAACTATTTATACACTTAAGTAAAATCATGACTCTTTAAAATCTAATTGTAAACTCGAAAAAGTTTTATTAATGAATTCTACCGTAAATTAAGGATTTGGAATTGTGATCGATTTACATAGTTGTGTTCATAAGATATAATAAACTTAAATAATAGTTTTATGAAATGATTCATAAAAAATATTATAATTAAATGAAATATACTAAAAATTGAATGAAAAATAAAGGATGTGAATAAAGAGAATTTGGTATAACTAAGAAAAAACCAATAGGAATAAATATGTAATTTATATGTAAATCATTTCATCGCACAAATTCTGATATAGTACAGAACTTTGAGATGTTTACAGTGATCTAGAAAAGAATTTATCAGTCGATTTCTTGATGACAAGCATTGATGATGTTTTGTGGTTAGTTACTCGAATTTTCTATTATAGTTGAGAGCTATGTAAAGAAAGCAAATGTATCTGATCTAGAAGCTTGATCAGAGTCCGCACTAGAAGATTGGGAGACTAATACTAGTTTGGAAAGAAAGATGTGGATTCGAATAGAAGACCAATCAGATTCATATATGGATGATTTGGGTACATCTTATGGGTTTAAGTTTGCGAAATAATGATTTAGGTAAAAAAATTGTGGGTTTAGGTTCTGATTAATTTCGGGGACGAAATTCTTTCAAGTAGGGGAAAATGTAACGACCCGTAATTTTAACACTTTGAAATGGAATATTTAATTTATTTTAAATATTTAAATATAGAATTTTCAAACTTAAACAATCAAGTTCTATATGATAAATAAGAATGGTAAACTTATTTTTGATATTAAATAAATATTTTGGATTTCCATTGTAAATTGACAAAAATCGGATTCCAATAAAGAAGATAAATATTCATGAAATTTGTTCAAAGGATAAATAATTATTTTATATATATATATATATATATATATATATAATCGATACCAAACTCATTTTATAATAATAGTAACTTAAATTATAATGGTTCAATAAATATATAAAACTTGTTTTATAAAAGTTGACAAATTTCGTCGCAAATCGATAAAGATGTCATATTTTTATAAGAAGATTTGGATATTGTTTTATATTATTTTATAAGTCAAATATGCTTGTTTTAATTATTTAAATATAATAACAAATCAATTTTGAAGTTTGGTTCACATAGATAAATAGTTAACAAAAACGTCAAAATGTGACCTTAAAACGTTTTGTCGAAAATCAACGTTTTGTTCAAAATAAGTTGCCACAACGTTATCGCATGTTTTTTTAATATGTTTTAACATATATATTACATATTTTAATGATTAAACATGTTTACTTTTACTAAATAAGATTAGAAAACATCGAGAAGTTATTAGTAAAAGTAAGTGAGAACTAACAAAAGTAAGAAAAAGTAAACATCAAATCACACCAAATCAAAGCCAACATAATTATGATATTCTTTACTTAATCTTTAAGTGACTAAGAGATAAAGTAAGGATGTGAAATATGATGTTAAGTATTGAAAAGTGAAGATTGCTTTAGGTTGAAGTAAAGTTAGTTTGATAATTTGGTAAGAGGTTATTTTGGTAAATTTACCACTTCTTTCTTTTTTATAAATACTCACCTCCTTCTCCTTTTCATTCACATTTCTTCTTCTTCTTTTCTCAAGATTCTTCTTCCTCTTCTTTTTAATGGCTTTCAAGCCATAGAAATAAATAGAAATAAATAATGTCAAAATATTTACCAAATATTCAAAAGAAATCGATGTTCGTCCTCTTCAAATCAAACTCCTTTTTTCTCCACATTTTACCTCTTCTTCTCTTGGCCATAACTTCTTCAAAACAGAATTATAATGCGAAATTATTTTTTTCAAACCATGTATTTTTCCAGTGGCTACTAATTTCACAGTTACCACTTTGTCTTATTCTAAAACTAACCATGTCAAAAATCCACTTCTTTCCATTGCATTCTCTGGCCCACTTTTTAAGCCAGAGAATAGGCTATTTTGTGTGGATCATAAATGATTCAAATTAAGAAATTATTTTTTCAAACCACATTAAATTTCAGTGACTTCAACTTTTATGTTGATCATATTTTCTATTTTTAATGGTTGCTATACCTAAAACTCAATTCTTTGAAGTTCATTTTTGGGCTTCATTTTTGTCAATCCGACGATACCTCTTCTTCATTCTATCATATCTTCCCAAAATTAATCAAAATCAAATGATTCTTTTTTTAAATTCAAGAGAAAATAATTTTCAACAAATTTTCAGTTAACAAGTTTTTCAAATTTTAAGAGTAAGAGAGACAAAAATAAGAGAGAAGATGACCTATTTTTCGGGTCTAAATTTGAGAATTCAAGGTCAGAGCTCTACCACTCCTTCTCTATACGTTCGCCCAACCTCCATCTCAAGTCTCGACCAAGATATTTAAAGGGAGAGGGTGTTGTTTGATAGTGTTTAAATGGAGTATGGATTAATCAGTGAAGTGTTGGTTGATTAGAATGTTGGTATGAGGTTAATCGCTTTGGTTTATGGTAAGAAACTCTATTCAACATCTCTATTTACATATATACATGTTTGATGATGTGTTATGATTGCTATGGATTCTTATATATGCTTTAATCATCAAGTATTGATTGTTTGAGATGATTGTTAAATTTTTTTACCAAGTCACGTACACGTCGATAAACACAAAGGAAATCACTTTCCTTTTGAAAATGAAATGGTGTATATGGAATGTTTAAAACTTTCAAAAATAGTTTTAAAATGAGTTAGAAATATTTTATAAACATTTAAGTATGTTTAAAGAAATAAAGAAAGAAAATCAAGATTTCATCTTGTATATTTCAAAATATGCCCAAATCAATTTTCCAGAAAAATCGCGCTTTTTGTAGTAAAGTGACCAAAGTTTAAAATTGATATTTTAAATGTTTTAAAAATATAAAATAAATTCTAAAAATATTTTAAAATGTTTAAAAGGTAATTAGTTTGAAAATATGGTTATCTAAATAATATAAAAGTCGTTTTGAAGAATATAGCTTTAAAAACACTATTTGCAATACTTTTCGCAACGCTTTTCGCAGCAGTTTTTAATAACTTTTGAAACGTAGTTTTAAACTTAACAATTATTTCTTATATGTTTGTTAATGATTCTAAAAAAATTATAAAGTCATTTAAAGATGATTTGGGAGTTTTAATAAGAGTTTGAATAAATTGGTAAGAGGAATTGTTTATACCACTTAAACAAAAAGTGAAGAAGATTGAATATAATAACAAACCGAGTAATGCGGAAACGACTAGTACATTTGTTCCACCTGTAAGATCAGGAAAGATAAAACATGGTGTTTAACTAAGGTTAGGGATGGAACAACCAGTGCCCTGAACTTACCTGGCCTATATTTTCCCTTTTTAGGCGAGGGGTGGAATGGATCGAAAGGAAAGCATGGATGCTCTAAAAGATCATAATTAAGTTTTTTCTAAGATAAAAGAAAAGACACAAATTCTTTGACTTTATTATAAATGTACTATATATAAGATTTATAAAATTGATATTTTATAAATAAAAGTAATGGAATTATAAAAGTGTTTTATAAATATTAGAAATGAAATTGTAATCCAATTTATATATGGATTTGCATTTGAAATTTAGAAAATAATTTATAATGGATTTTATAAATAATAAGATTGAAAGGAATGAATTTGTAAATAAGAGATTTATAAGTAATTAACTTATAATTGGATTTTGACTTATAAATAAGACATAAATGGAATTCATTAGTAAAGAAATTTTATATATGGAAGTTTATAAAATATAAATGGAATTTGTAAACACTTTTGTAAATCTGAAATCAATTTAAATTGATAAGTTAAATATGAAAGTTTATTAGAGAAATTATATTCACGATTATGGACAGTGAATAATCCTTTAAATTAAATATTTAGAAGTAATGAATTTGGCAAAGGAATTATTTTCGCGATTTTAGACAGTGAATAATCCTTTAAATTAAATGGATGTTTTGGAAAGTGATAGTATAAAAAGGGAATATTTTCCCTTAGTTAAAAGTTAAGAAAGAAATCTTTTATTAAGATTTAATAAATGATTTTGGAATATTTTCCCTAAATTAAAAGTTATAGCTTAAATATAAGAAATCTTTGATTAAGATTTAATGGATGATTTGGAAAAGTTTTCCTAAGTAAAAGATAAAATGATTTGGAATTATTCCAGGATTTAAGAAAGGTTTAAATAAACCAAATGATTTGATAAATGAGTCTTAATGTTTCCATATACTCTTGAAAAGAAAAAGGAATAAATTGAAGAGAATATATCTAAGAAAGATATTTTATAAAAGATGAAGTAATTGACTGATGATTGATATCCACATATGAACTTGACAATTTTTAAACCGATAATTGGTTACGAAGGAACCGATGTCGGATTTGAGTGATTCCTATCCGAAAACCACTACGAACCTACGTACATGTTTGAATGTGAAGACATATTGAAGATGATGATTACTGAGACCGTGGATCTTCATAGCGTAAGAACTGCTTGTTGACATGCTCTGGGTAGCTCACATTATAGATTTATTTATATCAGTGGTCTCCTCATCGTGGAGATTTTTCGAATTGCAAGGACTACTCACTACTAGTGGTAGTAGAAGAGTGCCTTTGGTTTGTCCTGTTCCTGGACAACTTGTACGAATGTTTGTCTGACATTGCATTTCTAAAGATTACGTACATTGGTTTTTACAAACATACATCAGTGGTAACGGAGAAGGAAACTTCTCTTAGCTTAACACCCTTCTTGAAACGTACGAGCTCAAGGGTTGTATTTTTGTGAAAGGCAATTAGTAGTCAACGGAAATGACAATGTGGCATTCAGAGATGTGATATGTGCTATGTGAAAAGGTAATCGTAACCCCGAGCCTCATCAACCGGAAATGACCGAAACGGGGATAGATGCAGCAAGGCTAAGTGGGTCATTCCCAATTAGGGTATGTTCATCCCCTTCTAGATATATTTCTTCCGCTATCACGTTCGGGATGTAAATTAATGTGGTTTGTATGCTTGGGCCCCCGGTTTAAAGGTTGGTAACGGCCGAAGGATGACATATTCGGTACTATCTAGTTATAGAGGTAGGTCGTTCTTGTGTTGGTAGAGGAGCTTTGTGATCGTTCCCCGGGGCATCCATCTAGAGTGTACCATCGGAAGGTAGTCCCTTCACCTGGTCATTTGTATGGAAATCCATTCTCTAATAAGAACCTTCGGACTTGATTGCAAACCTATTATGCTGGAATTTAATCAATGTAACAATTTCGGCTAAGATTGATTAGTTTATTTGCAAATGTTTTCAAAGAATATCATTAGAAATAATATCAAATGTTTTGATATAAAAGAGTTTTAGTTATCATAAAAAAACCCGTCCATGTTGTGTGGGCGTGGTCTTATGAGATACTCTTTCTTTTAAAAAGATTTTATTTAAAGGCTGATTTATGACACTGTCATTTATTATTGAGTTTTATCACGCTGGTTTATCAAGGCTGATCCGGGTATTTTCAATACTCGGGTCAGATCCGAGTAGTTTTAGGTTTAGTCAAAGACGATTGGAGTTTCCAGAGGAGAATTGAAGATATTCATCTAGATATGGACATATTCTATTATCCTTTGGCGTTTGCTGGTTTTAGTTTAATATTTGTCAGCAATTGTAAGGACAAATGTTTATAACTGTCCAAGCTGAATTTAGGTTAGAATCTGATATATGTATTTAAAAAGATTTTCCACTGTAAAGATATTGTTCAATATTATATGTTGTTCCATTCATGTGAGATTCTATTCTGTCTATTTTTCTTTTTTACCCTTGATCATCCATACTTCCATGCAACTTGGGTCGGACATGAGTGCTTTATTGTCGGCTCAAAGGGTACCGAATTGTTGGTCATCACAATGGGGGAGCATCTCGATGAGGTGCAGCATCTTAGGAAGAGTGTGCACGACATAGATAGGAAGACAGAGGAGTGCTCTTGACAACTATGGTAGTGTTGGGGTCTCAACGATGGCGTGCACAGGCGGTTGTAGTGCTCGTGATAATGGAGTGATTGATCATGTAGTGTGGAGTGCGATGAAGATCGTAAATCTTCGATTAGTGAGTTTTTCTTTAAACTCATAACTATATCTATATTTCATTGAGGACACATATATATTATTTTGATTGATGATTGAATTGTACGGTTGAATTGTTTGTTTGGTATTGTGATATATTTAGTTGATAGTGATTGTTTGTTGCGATATTGGATGAAATTGAATTATTTAATTGAAATTAATTTTTGTGTCATGGATTATTGATTGTTGGATTGAATTGATTGTGTATAATTGGATATGATTATGGATTGATCGGGAGATTTTTTTTAGTTCATATATCGATTTACAAATGGAGTTTTGTCCGTTTGTGAATTGAATTAGATAATTGTTAATCTATAAACAATTTACTAAATATTATTCAATTTGGCTATTTTTAATTTACAAATATATTTTAATTATAGATATAAATATAGTTTTCTGTTAGTTATAAAACTCTATTTCAAATCAATATAGTAATATACAATAAGTATTAGAATTGTTTTAAAAGGAAAATATAATATATTAATATTTTTATATTATATAACATGAAATCAATAATATTATTTCTAACTGATATAAAGTAAATTATGAATATATTAAATTGTATTGTATAGTAAAATATTACTTAATAATAGTAATTGATTGTATAAAAATATGAAATAACTTTTGTATGTAATATTTAGTTTTATAAATCATTTCGGGAATTTAAATTGTTTTTTCTAATATTGTTGGTAAGTATTTAATAATCTACTAAATTTATATAAAATTGGAAAATTAGTTATTTATTGTAAATATTAAAATACATCCGAGTTTAAATGATTGCTTAATTAATTTTAGAATATGAATATACTATCCATCTCTTAGTATTCATTTTGTTTTATAAATTTGTATGTTATAAATGAGTTTTGTTCAGTATTATTTAAGTATGAACTTCTAGAATTGGTTTTGGTTGGTTTAAAGTTGCTTAAAAATAATAATTGTCTTAAAAACTATGAAATAAGAATTATATAAAATGTTTAACTTCTAAAACTATTTTGGAGTTTAGAAAGAAGTATATTTACTTTTTGAATATGCAAACGATTATTAAATTAAATTATTTTAATATTTATTAGTTGTTTGTTATGTATTTATTCTCTTATATGAGATAAAATGATATAAATGATTTTATGAGATATCAATTTAGAAATTTTATAATTATATTTATTTGGATTTATTTTATAATTCTCTAAATCACTCATTCGATGTATACTGATTTGGACTATATATATGTTTAGTAATGATTCCTGAGTTTCTGATTTCTCATCTTCTCAATATCAATTTAGAAAACATTAGTGATTCACTATTAATATAGAGTTGATCGATGATCTTAATATGATACGGTGATGACATCCTTATATTTGATTTGTGAGATTTTATTTCTATGTGATGAGAAGTATGAATAAACAGATTAGTAATACCATTTGAGATGTGGCATTCGGTAATACTTTTTGGTTATCCATTGGACTTGTGAGATAGAAATATATAGTGTGGATCGAGTGTAGTTTATGAGATTTGAATAGTTATCTAGATAACATGCCGTGGTATGGGACGTCGTTATGTTATTTGTTTGATTATTCGTTGTAAGTAAATGTCACTCAAACGGGGATTACACTCATGGGTCCATGTGATACTTTGTGAGGAGTATCTTATTGACAGATATTGGTATTAGAGCTGTGTGTTGGCTTATTATTAGATAAATGAATAGCGGTAGGATATGAGTAATATATGATCATCCATATTGTGTACAACTTCCTTTATTTTACAAAAGTGAACCAAATTGGCCAGTATCCACCGTAGCGGTCTGGTCGTCGAGTCGCGCTCCAGATCCACGACACCATAGTTATATGTCCCTCTGATGTGCATCACAGTATTGGTAGTAGTAGATGGGTTTTTGCCCATAGCCCTTTGGTTGCTTAGGCCAGTTGTTTGTTACCATTAAGGGCAAAGCAAGGTCGTGAATGGGGATATGCATTGACGAGCCACTGGTGGATGGAGTAACGATGTATGTCAAGGTAACTGAAGGCTGTTGGAATAGACGGTACTTTGCGGTAGGCGGGTTGACCTGGGTTCCTGGAGCAAGCTAGCGGTAGGCGGCTGTCAGTCTCCCTATCTAGTTTAGGGTATGTGCGTGTAGTAGATTGGTATATACCTTGAAGACTATAGTAATAGATGGTTACTCTTCGGTTGGCAAGTAAACCTACGTTCCTGGAGCAGGCTTGTGGTAGGCGGCTGTTAGTCTCCCGTTAGATTCATGGTATATGTGTGTGTAGTGGATTGTTATGTATGTCTCTTTCCTATAATGAGTTGACTAGACTAGAGACTGGTTGAGTCTAAAGTGTAGTCATTCCTCGTATATCCATACTCTTTGATGATTTTCTATTTTGAGATAGCCTTACTTTATTGTGGATGCTTTGATCTATGGATGATTTATATTGATGGTTTGTAAGATGTTGGATATGGTTTGGATGGTTTGATAGGCTATCTCACATTTTATATAAATCGATTTTGACGATGATTTCTATATATGGATGATTCATCCATTTGATGTTGATTTCATGATTTCCGAGTGGCATTCTTTATATAATGGGTTGACACTTTATTGTGGTCGTTCACGTGAGTTGTTTGTACTTGTTAATGTTATTATTACTATTAACATTAAACCTTTTATTGATTTTACATATTTTAAATCACCCTTTATTATAGACATTGTCTGACCCATTTATTATTTGTATAATATTCAGGTCGATACGGGACGTTTCAAGTACAGGGATGTCAAGACATGTTATATTATTTGGTTATTGAGGAGATTAGTTATTCAGTACTGTCGTATATTAATTTGTATTGTATAGAATCATCTATGTATAAGACCCGGTAATGTATATTAAACTTTGTATATTTGTATATTATATATTATCGCTGTGATGACTCTATGATCTCTGTCATTTAATGTATATTGTGTATTGTTCTATCCTAGAGGCACATGTTTATTGCTTGTTTCGATACCGTGTACGATTTTTTGTGAGTTATACACGATGTCTAAATACGAACCAATGTTATCCTAAGGGAATACGTATATACTTATTGTCTTATTATCCGACATATTACTTTTTAATACTCTTGTATAGTATGGGTATAGAGGTGGGGGTGTCACATGGGGCCAATTATGGAACCATCCCTTTGATCGGCTTCTCGAGAGTCGACTAAGCTAGACCCTTAGTGAATGGATCTGCCATGTTATCCTTGGTATCCCCTAGCATAACTCACCAAGTGCATTGATTAGTGTGGAATAAAAAATTAAGTTCGATGCCGAGAGTATTCCTCGGGGAAAATTGAATCCTATTAGGACCAGCTCTAGTGGTGAACCAACTTTCCTTCTATCATTACTGAACCAACTTTACTCGCCTTCTAACTCAAGTTGCCTTCGTGGAATATGACCAAAGCCCTTGGTCAGTACCGAACCACTAATGTTGTTCGATGTCGAACCACTTGAAGTTCTTTTCAAATCTAGTGTCGAACCACTTGAAGTTCTTTTCAAATCTAGTGTCAGTACCGAACCACTAACGTCCCTACTGATTCGATATGTATGAAACTCTTTTGTAACAATCCAAATCCAAATTATCTAATGTCGATCCATTGAAGTTCATTCTAATACTGTGCATTTTTCGTCCTTTGTGTAACCAAATCAAAACGCACGTCAAATAAATACTCCATCTACAGGAAGATCCTTGCCTATAGAATAATTCCAACATTTAATTATCTCCGACGAATATTTCAACCTTCAAACATACAAATACAGTCATTCAAACAAGTAAACAAACATCATATCGTGCAATTCAATCAAAAACGCATTCATATCCTAAACTAACATTCATATTAACAACCATATAACACAAACAAATGTTTTAATCACTCTAAAAACCATTCAAATACATTTTCAATTCGAATCTAGAACAGATCAAAAATCATACTCTCAAAAACATATATTAAAGGCCATGAGATAATAAATCACTCACCAGTCAATGAAAATCACATAAATAGAGGTGTATCTAAAGTGTTATAGCCCAGATCTAAAATCTCCTTCCCCAAAAATGATAATTTGCTAATCTCTAGTTATCCCCTTACTAATCTACTCTTTATCCCTTAATCTAACTCTATTTGATATGGATTAATGATGGCCTTTGTTAAAGATATGAAAATGGATGTTTGGATCTATTTCTAAGGCGAAGAAAATTGATTTGGGACTGCTTCTATTGCTGTACTTAGTGTATATTCCAAAATGCATTAGTGGACTTAATTATATGCTTAGGTTAATTACCACTAAATCAAACTAAAAATGAAAAACTTAAAATTGCGACATCTTCCCAATTACTTGGCCAAAAATCTATTATGGGCATTCTATGAAAAGTGAAACCATCATATTTCACATTCAAAAATTATTTCAGGTCCTAATTCGACTTCTGCCAAAAGTAACGGCCATTAAAAGATTTCAAGGTCAAATTTATATAATTAATCAAAATCTCAAAACGCAATATTACCTAAAGTATTGTTCCAATCTAAGGTTAATTGATTATGACAATAATATTTTTACGATCTACTGATACGTAATAATGCTTGGTTTTAAAGCTATATGCAAATAGCAAAAGTGAAAGAAAAGTCAAGTGTGAAAAGAAGTTGTTTGAATATTGGAGTGGAAAGTACTACCATGAACGGTTTGATAATGACGACCATTAATGCCGAGGTATCATTTGGAGTGGATGCGGTTGCTCCATGTTCGGGGAGTGATAACTATGATGATGATTCAACCGAGAGCACAAATTCATGTTGTCCTATAGCAGTCCCAACGCCTAATTTAGGAATATAGTATGATCGAAGAAATTATTACTTCCATAATCTTGGAGGCAACTTCTTTGATGACGCATCTTGATCCATTGAAGTGCAGAAGAAACTTTGAAGGTTTGATAGATCTTCATGAATCTAGCTTTAAATGATGAACGAAAGAGAATGTCAGGTTCTCAGCAATTGAAGGGTGGAAAATTACAGAGTGGGATACAACTATCTTTTATAATCTGAAAGTAGAACATTGCTTGTAAAAGATTTAAGTATCTCTTTGAAAGAAGCTTCCTCTCCAAGTCAGCTAAAGAAGTTATGTTCCGAGAATTTACCGAAGTATCATTAAGAGAGTCTTCAGTTCTAATGTTCCTTAATCACTTCAATTCCCTTGACAAGTACGAGATGGATTTTGTAAGTACTCCAAGAGAGAAATCTATTAAGTTTATAAGAGCTTTGATCATGAGGGTTGAGTGAGAAAGTTATGACTCTCGTCAATGGCCCATTTGACGAGATCATCGATATGACTCAGATGTATGAAAATACAAAGAGAGAAGAAAGGGAAAGACTATTGTTGATGTGGAATTTACCGCCAAAGCTTATAAGCCTAAAGGTAATAATAATAATGATAAGAGGAGTTAGGGCTTCAAATCTCAGGGTAAGAAGGTTACGATGAATGTTGTTATGCTGAAACAGAACAGCCTATGGTGTTTTAGAACAAGTCTATGGCGGTATACTATTATTGTAGGTTTTTATATTTAGATTTTTTCAATTAGAAATTTGTTTTATACTAGGGCTTTGGGTTCGTTTATATCTGAACATCTAGTTGATAAGTTAAAACTGAACCTTACATACTATGTAACCTCTTTTAGAGTTGCAAACCCTATTAGTGGTTGTGCTACTCTTAGTATTTATTATGATGATGTAGATTTGATGTTGGGTCATATATTTACATGTACTTTGCAAAATTCAATTATGTTGGCTTTGGAGTTGTCTTGAGTATGGATTGGTTGGTTAGGTACGAGGTTAGGTTGTATTATGAGGACATTGTGATCTCTTTAAAGCACCCAATAGAATTTATTCAATGTTAGAAGAGAAAGTGTAGATGTCTGCATTTCATTGTTTGCTTTAGAATACGAAGGCAAAGATAGTTTGTGTGTTGATAGTAAGATGTTTTGTTGAGATATTTGAAATTTAGTAGGGTTACCTCGAAGATAGCTATATGGTTATAAAGTTTGGATAGATTTAGTGTTGGGTGCTAAAGCGGTTAATAGACCTCCTAACTATATGAATTTCATGGAAATGAAATGATTAAATGACCAAATAGTGGAACTATAAGAGAATAGCTTCGTTAGACCAAGTATTTCCCCAAGGGAGCTTTGGTGGGTTTGTAAAGAAACCAACAGGTTCAAAATTCTCAAATTTGGTGTAACATGCCCTATTTTGTGGCCCGAAGCTAAGTGCTATAGATGCTGCAGTCATCCATAGTATTATCTTCTGATGGAAACATACGGCAATGTTAATGGTATCCATAATATCAGAAGCACGTGAATATGAAATAAAATCAACAAAGATTTAAAACCACCTTTCTGATTACATTTCAAATCAATATTTCATATTCAATTACATAATCTCATAATCGATTCCCAGGTTTTGATCAAATGTAATTATTACGAATTACACCAAGAGCGACATACGAAGATACCCCAATGGGTGATCAGAGTACTAAATATAAAATCAGCCTTAATACAACAAAGCGGAAATAAAACAAAATAACTCCTAAATATAGCAAGCATTACCTCTTGCACATCTTTGGAAGCTAATTCGTCCAACCTACTAGACCTCTAAAACCTTAACTCTCAGTCTACTCAAATCATATTTTGAGCACCCGAGAGTTTAAGGAAAAAACATAAACTTCGAATCGGAATAAAGCCTGGAGTAAATAACTATTACATCTCAGTTTACTGATATTAAGTGAGACCATGCCGCTTAGCGGAACGGGTTTCCCCTCACTAATATCCCTTTAAAACATACTTTTTGCAAATCAGAATCTTGCAATCAAACTGATTAAAACAATAACAACAATATCATATACGCACATAAATCAGGTAAAAAATGGACTATCTATCCCAATAATATAGTTTTGTATGGCTAACTACTAACCATTGGCGGACTTGGGCCTACTAGACACAATCAATTATCTAACATCTGTTAGACACACTTCTGGGCTGACTGCCCTTTACTATCTTCTTCTAGGGTCAACTACACCTAATGGTTTTGCGGGCTCACTAATAACCTACCTTCTTTCTGTATATTCCTCTCTGTGTGTAACCTCATTTTAGTCTTACCTGTGACAGCGCCCTACATATTGGAATTTCGGACTTATATTAGCTAGGGGCTTATTAGCTAAAGTATAGGGTGCGACCATATACCAGTCTCATCTGGTATTCTAATAACCGAGTCATTTACTTAAGATTAACTACTCCATCAAATTTTCCTTGAAAAAATTTCTTTAAAATTGATTTAATGCTTTAAATCATACTTAAACAAGGAAAATATATTTTTTCTTTACTTAAATCCATTTGCCATGATATATGACAAAACATTGTTGATGAAAACCATCAAAGCCCTTGTTTAAATGATTTAAACAAGCTCTTTCAATACCTTTGAAAGTGCTCCTTTCGAAACAAGTTAACTACTTTACCTTGAGACTCTAGGCCGAAAGGCCAATACACACCTTTCGAAATCATTTAAAATAGACCATTCAAAACTATTAAAAGTGTCCTTTCGAATGCCTTATAGAACCTTAGACATCCTCTTTCAAAACACTTCAAACTTGCCTTTCAAAAGCATTGGAAACCTTTATTCAATTACTAAAAGTAAACGTTTCGAAAACGTTGGCGAACCTCCCATTCGAACCTTCATTAGATACCTTTTGAAAGCATTAAAGTCCTTTACTTAAAACAAACCTTTCGAAAGCATTGGGTATTCGAAACCTTCATTAGATACCTTTTGAAAGCATTAAAGTCCTTTACTTAAAACAACCCTTTCGAAAGCATTGGGTTCAAGTAAAAGCTTGTGGAACATAGTTTCGAAACCATTTAAAACATTTCTTTAGAAACATTTGGGTTTGCTTTCAATATATCAAAGGGTCTTAAAAGAACTAGGTCGAAAGCAATTTCGTAGGTAAAAGAAAGAAGATGGTTACGAAATCATCCCTTTCGAAAGCATGAAGAAGCGGCTTCTTAGTAAAGACTAAAGCATCCTTTTGAAACCTTTGTTTGAAGGTAAAAGCGGTCTAAACTAGGTCAAAGTAAATGCGGCAGCAGGGGTTTCGGCTTCTTCGAAAGCTTGTTTTAAAACAAAAGGCGGCAGCCCATTCGAAAGCCTTTTTTATAAAGGAAAGCAATTGGACTAAGTTGAAAGCTATCTCCTTCGAAAGCCTTATTTTATAACCAAAATTGTTCAAAGACCACTCCTACCCCTTCGAAGCACGTTTAAGACTCTATACCTTTCTTCTATCTCCAATCCACTATGTACCAAGGCATTGATACTATGTGTATTGGTTTCAACTAGATCAAAAGCGGAAGTATGGGGTCGAAAGGTGGCTGCCGAAAGTGGTGAAACAACAAAACTTTACAAAATTGATTTTTAATTATAAGATAATACCTTTCCAACTAACTTGCTTATTTGTCAACATATAATTGGTTGCCAATTCTTTTCCAAAATCTTTTAAAAGTGCTGCCGAATTCAGTAATTAATAATTTAAAATATTTAACAAGTTGTTCCTTCTCCTTTTATAAACATATAAAACTTCTAAATCTCATATCTTAAATAATTTTATATCTTTAATAAAATACTCAGGAAAATTCTTCAAAAATTCCCATAAATCATTTATTATATGTTTTCTAACATATTTCAATTTATGATCCAAAACTAATATATAAGAACGCTGACTAGTTTATACCCAATTTAACTATTTTCTTTACTAGAAAATTCATAATAAATCCGCACTAATTCAAAAAATTATAAAACTTGGAACCCATCTTTAAACTGTTATTTTTGAACTTATATCAAAATCGCAAGGCGTTTGGATGTCACTTGATAGGTTTTTCAATTTAAAACTTATCATAAAATCTATATGAAACAACAAAATTCATCAAACCAGCATATATCTCTATTTAACATTCGAATCACGTCATAATACTTTGCAAAACATATTCAGATCTGATCTAGAATCAAAAATAAGAAATATGAGATGTAATCTATTATCCACCTTAGCTTGTAGTTAAGGAGTTGATATTTTCTCCTGAGTTGATTTGATTAAGCTTCCTTCTTTTGATTCTTGCTTATCTTTCTCTTTCTTTCTCCTAATGGTGGCCGACCAATCTTGAATTTAATTTTGTTAGTGAACGTTGTAAATGAAAATGGAATTAAGGGTTTAGGGTATAAGGATGTAACATATTCCTATTTTTCCCTTAACTAATTACCTTACCTATTTCATTTTAATCCTCCCTTGTTCATTGGTTAATTAAGCACGACTACCTTCTAATTATACAAATCTCAGCCTCTTAACCACTTTAATCTTTACATTATTTTATTTAGTTTATTTAATTAAATCTTCTAAATAATGTTATTTAAAATTAGGGGTGTTACATTTGGTTTTGATTATTGGAATTGAATGAAAAGACCATAAAGAAATGTAACATTTATCGAGAATGGATGATTTATTGTGTCAAGGAACTAGAGTCATGATATTTTCATAATTAAATTTGGTGGATATCTTCCATCATTTGAGGTGATTGAGGAGAGTGTACCATTCCGGTCATTCAAACTAGATATGGTGTGATTTGAATGCCAAAATAAATTTATATTGATTTTTGATATTTTAACTATAGCTGCATGACCTTCTCATTTTTGTTGTACGCACCAATTTTAAGCTTATGTCGCTCCTTCAATGATAATCGAGGAGCCTTATAATAAGATCCCTCCTAACGTGCCTTTGAATAAAGTTATGATCTTGGACAACCCACCTGACTCTTATGTCGGATCTAGGGCAGCCTGTAGCGGAGTAAATAGGTGAATTTCAAAAAAAAAATCTTTCATTTAACATGTTTGTATATAGATGTTAGATTTACACTGTAACAGATATGTTAGCCCCTTTGTGTACATGTGTGTTATAAATACACACACACACATATATACATATGCACACACACACAAACACATAGAGTTTATAAAGTAATTATAAATTTAGTATAAATTTCAAATTAAAATATAAGATTCGAAATTTAGATCTAGATCTTGATTTTAAAAATGAAATATCCATTGTTTTCAAATTCAAACTAATATATAAAATTTGTGTACATACATAATTATAATTCGAATTTTCAAAATACACACTACATACACACACACATATATTAGGTAATATTTAGAAATACTATATATATAATGTACACTAATAAATATATTTTGTGTAAATTAATAATATATACATGTATAAATTTACATATTTTCGGCCATAAAAAGATCCTTTTTGGCTTTGCTTTATTTTTATCAAAAAGATTTTTTTTATTTGATTCTCTTATGGAAATCTATGAAAAAACTAATTTTTTATTTCCAAAACGATGTATATATGTATTATGTTAAATATTTACATAAACATATTTTATATAATTTATAACGCGTATATATATAAAAGTAACATTTAATTTAAGTAAAATGATATATTGTATTCAAATATAAAATTATATATATATTCGAAACTATAAATGTGTAAATATATATGTTAAATTAAATATATTTTCAAATAACAATGTTTAGTCTAAATTAGTTTTACTTTAAATCATTTAAAATTATTGTTTTCGAAAAAAAATTACTAGTCGTGGGCAATATATATGATTATACATACATAAAATAATTTTTTAATTTATATATATATATACGCACACAATACATCCAATGAAGGCAACATAATGTTATGCATATTAGTGATATATTTAACTACTATCTAAACACATATATCTTATGTAATGCCCCATAAAATTAATAATAATTAATAAGGCTCCAAAAGTGGAATTTGATAAAATATCGGAATTTGGTCATGAAACATGCACCATTGTGTTCATGGCGATTTTCTGTGAAACTTTCATATTTGGAGTTTTACGATCGAAGCTCAAACGAAAAAGTTATCAGCATTAGAAGTTTTCGGAGCGGAAATAATTGAAAACGAAAAAATAACAACATTAAATACAAGACCTCAACGGTTGACTCCCTCCTTGTGTCGATCGACTGCTGGAAGTCAACTGCCTATAGCGCAGCTATTGACGGTTCAAACATGATGGCTAGGGTGTGATCTTGGCCAACGGCTCAGATTTATTTATTTTAATCGAACAGTTATGATTGATTCATGTGCTTATAAATAAAGGCATAACCCCTCACTTTTCTTCTTATATTTTTTTATCCAAGTAGGGCAGCTCTATCACTTTCTCTTCTCCACTACTTTTAAAAATTATAAAATATTATATATAAATATATAATCAGAGAAGGGTAGAAAATAAAAAAGAAGAAGATAAGGAGCGAACCAATACTGTGAAAAAAGGTAATTTTTATAATTATAAATCTGTATTCCCCTTAACCTCAAATATCTCCTCGAATTTGTAATTCTAATAGTATTTATACAATCTGTTATATAAATTCTTTTGGATTACAAAGAAAAATGAGTCAAGTAAAGGAAATGATTCGGATATTGAGGTTTGGAAAGCTTTAAAAGGTAAGTGTGAAATTATATAATTTATGACATTGAAATTTTTTTCGTTGGGTTTTGCTTAATTATTATGCCTAAAAAAGATCTGACTAATTATAGGCTTAACTAAAAAAAATGTATTGGAATATCACCTGCATATTCAATAAAATAGTTAATTGGATAGTATTAGTATGTACAACCTAATCTGAAAATTTGAACTCAGTCCCAAATATTTATTATTATAGATTTTTTTTTATTCTAGACCTATAATTGGGTTGTAAATTAGGTTGCCCTAGTTGACTTAGAATGTGAATTTTTATATTTTGATTAATTTGAAGTGGGTTCTATGTAATTTCCATAAGTGATCCAATTCCAAAATATGCATAAAAGTGCATTATTTGAATTAACATGGGATATACCAAAAAAGGAAAAAAGATATGTAAGATATGGATATTCTTTTCTGTAGTTTACACTATCTATTTCAATAAAAGCAAAGAAATAAATCTTTGTAATTTCAAGTGAAGCAAAGATCTCACTTTTGGTTAATTTATGGAAAGTCATAATGGTAATCCTGTCTGAAAAAGCAGCTCTGATAGATTGAAACATGAAAAGGATGTTCTACTTTAGAAATTAATAGTTAGAATTATATCAATAAATAAACAGATGACATCTGCATTAGTTATTAACAGTGTTGCAGTTATAGGACTATGATTTATGAACATTAATTGTAGATTCAATGGACAATAAGTTTGTAATTGATAGAGAGTTAAAAAGGAATTAAATGGGGAATGATTAGGGAATTTAAAACGACATTCATGGGGAAACTGAATAGGCATAATAGATGGATTTTAAAATTGGCAAATAGATTAAATGAATTATATGAGGATTGATTAGAGATTATCAAATTTTGATAATAAAGACCAATTATTATGGGTAATGGACATGTATTGGACATTCCAGGAAAACTAAAGCCTAAGCATATAAATAAGGAATAATTATGTAGCGAACAATTAAGTATTAGTCCTATTAAATATACGTAGAATGCAATATAATTTTTATAGTAGGAAATTATATAGCTTCAATTATACGTTTAGAAAAAGCATGAATTGGTGGGCTTAGCCCAACACTTAGGCTATGGATGATTGGTACGATTAGTGGGTTAGGATGCAAGGTCAATAGAATTACACAATAGAAGTCTACCATTCACCAAAAGGCTACCGGAAGTTGTGTATACTTACTACTGATGTGGGACATCTCCAATCATAGAACCTATGAGAAACAGATATGCGTACGAGATAGGACTGCTTCTAAGACGGAGGTATTAAGTAGCAATTATAGGATCCACCTCCTCCCTATTTAGAAAGTATTAAACGGTTGGGATAAGCGGCTAAGGACGGTAGTAGATATCTCAAGAAGGATCCACTTCATAATTTGAGGTATTAATCCGCTATTATATAGGGATCTCTCTCCCATAGAGAAGTATTAAATAGCTTAGTGAGATTTTGTGCGATGTCAGCTAGATAGTATCGGAAATGAGTCCACCTTAGGATAGGTATTAAATGATGGGGATATGCCTAAAATATAGGTATTAAATGGTAAAAATCTACCTAGTTCCCATTAAAATTGTATTAAGTGGCTTGGGTACTATTTCTTACATTGTTAAGACATGATTGACGGTAGTTATTGGAACTTGGAAGGGCCTTTAGCCTACAGTAGAGGGTAAGTTATACAGTTGAGATGCGTTAGTAATATGGTAATTATTATAAAGTCTTATCTGGGTATCATTGATCTCTGTAGTTATGACTAATTGACTAGTGGTTATGTTGTGGAGGGGTCACTTTGGGGACTGAGGTATTAATTAACCATTATGGGGTCCACATCCCCAGAAGTATTAAGTGGCTAGAATTTTCGAATAGTGAAATAATTAGACATATATGTAGATGGTCATTTATTTATATAGTTATACCATGGAGAAGGTTTGGTTAGACATGTCGTATATGCACATAAGATTTGACGGATTAGCCATAAATAATAGATATAACACTTAAATGGAAACCAGTCGGCATAAATTAATGGATTAGTGAAGTATATAATTTTTCAATCACTAGAACATTATTCTGACCCTCTCCTCATAACAATACACATGTTAGATTTAGAAGGACTGGATACTAGAGCTAGATGGAAAATGCAGATGGTGATTTTTTTTTATTCATGCTCGGCGTGAACAAGGCAGTTAAATATTCTCGGAATGATACCCCGAGGTAGTAGCCTTAGTCAATATGTATGTTATATTATATTTTTAAATTCTATTGTAAGCTTATATTGATCACAATCTGATATACTTGTGTTATTACAAGTTGCCAGAACCAACGGTTTGTACCTTAATGGACTTAGGTTTTGATTTAGTCGAAATTTAGGCCCTTTAAGGTGCATGTTGTTATATTTGGTATCATAGCTTAGGTTAGTCGATCGTATGAATTATGATACGTTGAGAGAACGTATTTTTAGTTTTACCTATAATTATATATATAAATTATATGCCTAACTCTATAAACTTTGACTATAAAAGTAGTTGCGACCATATTTCAAAAGGATTGATGAGACAACTATGAGTTGTGAAAATAAATTGAGTTAAATTTATAATCTTACCCCAATTACCCAATGGGAGAAATTTATATCGTAAGGAATGGGCCAAGAAAAGCATGAGAATGACATATAGAAGAATCATGGAGGATGGATGATACTTGACTTCATAATTGGGCCTAGACTACCTCATGATTATGGATTTTGATAGATTGTTGATTGAAGATGCAGATTTCATCCGGACAAATAGGAAGTAAGTACCTATATATTGCAAGCGTCCAGAAGCAATGTATGAAGAATTTCTTTTCAACTCTTTGATTTCTTCGTTAAGAATTTGTTTTCTCTCTCCAAAATTCATTCCTTTCTTGAACTCTAAAATTTTCAATGGCTTCTGTCTTTACTTTTCGAAATCTTCAGCTTTAAAAATAATGTTCTAAAAAAAAAAAAAAAATAACTTATTAATACAATATTTAAATCAATAAAACAAAAATTTATAGACTAAATTAAACTACTCAAACCTTTTCCAAATCCTCATTCTTTTTTCAGGTCCAATATTACATTATTCAAATAATCTTCTTTTTTCTCAACTTCTTTGACTTTGTTAATGTTATTTGAAAAACCTACATCTGAAGAAATAAACTGCAAAAATCCAAATTAAACAAAAATTATAAATTTTAACAATTAACTTTTAAATAATTAAATTGTTAAAGTTAATATCAATTTAAAATTGCATATAACACGTGCAGTAAAAAATCGCTTTCGACTGGACAATTTAAATGAAGTTAAAAATGCATTTTCAATTGCACAATTCAAATGCGGTTAAAGGTAAGTTAAACTATAATATATTGTGCCTTTTAAAAGCATATTCCATTACATGTTATACTTTCAACTGCAAAATTCAAATGTATTTAAAAATATACTAAACTATAACATAATATACATATAAATAAGATGCCTCTAAAATGCATATTCATTTCATGTTATAAATATAACTTTCTACCAGTTCATACGAGTAGTTGGACTAATGTGAGACGTTATTATGAGTATGTGTCATAATACAAAGGGCCCGCTTCGGTGTCTTGAGGTATTAAGTGGTTGTTTGAGGGCCTACCTCTCTTCTCCAAATGAAGTATTAAACGGCTAAGGTGTCAGTTATTAGACACGATATATGGTATCTCAATATGGGCCTGCTTCGTGATAAGGTATTAAGTGACCGATTGAGAGTCCGCCTTTCCATAAAGAAGTACTAAGTGGCTCGATAGATTTAATACAATTTTAGCTAGACAGCTACCCTAAAGGGGTCCGCCATAGGAATAGGTATTAAATGATGGGGTCTGCCTCTATTTAGTTCTTAAATTGTCAGAGTTTGTCTATCTTCCAATAAAATATACAAAGTGTCTTGGGTATTAACTCTCGCGTTATTGGATATTTATGACGTGAGATTTGGGTCATAGGATTTAGAAACATGTTTCGGTGATGGAAGGTATTAGGTGGTTGATTTAGGACCCACTTCTTTTCCTTATAAGAAGTATTAATTGGTTTTAAGTATGCAAGACATTCTTATTTAAAAATATACTGCCTAAGTACTGGAATGGTAAGACTCGAGGTTTTTATTTACTAGACGTTGAAGCTTGTGGTAATTATTACTATCTTTCATGATGTTTTATGTTGTACCCATGTATTTTGGATAAATGATGTAATGGATCTTATTTGACAGTTTGATGATGTTTTGTATTTTGACATTTCAAATGCTTTTGACATAAACGGGTACGATTTGTTATTATATTTTATTCCATCCGTTGTGAGTTTTGAAAGAATAGTCGTTACTCTATAATGCTATTTCTTTTTTCAACCAATAGACAGCCTTAGAATGGATTTAAGTTTCGATGGGCCTTTTCTGCATTAAAATTTAGGCTATTCCGGGGCGGGTTATTACACTTGGTAACGTAGCTAAGGATACCCAACCAACGAGGAAACTATACGTATGAGTGACATATTTGTTATTTTTGAAAAGGTTTATCAGAAAGGGTATTAAAAAGTTCTTACTACACATACACACACACACACACACATATATATATCCTTGAATATACGCACACACTAGGCAACCCTTTTTCTTTTAGCATATAATATTATCTTAGGAAATCATCGCTAAAGATTCAACCTACATATAGTTGATATGGCTGATAATATATCTTCTTTTAGAACTGGGATCCCGGTTCGTGGAAGACCTCTCATTCATAGAATGCCCGAATGGTTTAGGCAGTATCTTAGGACTGTTGAGCAAATTCTTGTCCCTCCAACCACACCGGTGGCACCTGCTGCCCCGCTTACCGATACAACACTCCATCATATTCGCTTTCCTATATTGTATAAGAACTTTCTTAATATGGAAGTAAATATATACTCTAGTACGAAGGGATATCTGAAAGCTAAAGCATGGGTTAATGACTGTGACAAAATATTTGGAGAGCTTGGTTGCGAAGATCAACTAAAGAGGAGGATGATAACTTGGCACCTCAAAGGAGAAGCTTTAGATTGATGGAACTTGGCGACTGAAGAAAATAATGGAAGAATTTTCTTGTGGGATGAATTCAAAAACAGATTTAAGATAAGGTTTGCGTCTAAGGCAGAAGTGAACCTATAGCAGGAGAAATTCATTCAGTGTAGGCAAGCGGACGTACTCTAAAGGATTACATAGCTAAGTTCATGAAGTTGGCTAAATTCAGAATGTGCTTGATATATACACTTATGAAAAAGGTCATAATGTTCGTGAAGGGCCTGAATTCCCCACTGAGAGAAATGTTATGGACCCAAGTACCCATCAGTGCCACGTACGAGATAGTGGAGATGACAATGCTACACATGGCTAAGGTGGACGATAAAGAGGCAGAAAAAGAGAAACTTGTACCTACCCAAAAGCAAGGATTTTCCAAAAAGGGATGCTTTTGGGCTGACAAGAAGTCAAAAGGGAAGTTTAAAAAGGATGGTAAGGCGTGCATGCGATGCCAGAAGAAAGGTCACAAGACTAAAGATTGTCGGGTGAGTCTGATGAAGGAAGCTTTTAAAGGAAAGTGCTTTAATTGTCACGGGGAATGACACCTCAAAAACCAATGCGCTAAGTTGGTAAAGGAACGATCAAACGAAAAAGCTTATGCTATTGAAGTCGTCCCTATTACAAGTAGACCACCAAGAGACTAAGGAAAGACAACATTAGAAAGTATAACTCTTATTTTAGGAGTTACAATTCCTATAATATTTGATTCAGAAGCATCACATTCTTTTATAGCTAGGAATGTAATAAACTTCTTAAACCTTCAAACTCGAATTGTCACTAGCTCAATAGTGGTCTCTAATCCCATTGGGGGCTCGACACATCTCCTCTAATTTGCAAAGAGTTAGTGTTTGATATATGCCACGTTGATTTCATATGTATTGCGTACGTTTTAAATTTGGAGGGGTATGGACTTGTCTTAGGTATGAATTGGTCAGCATATTATAGAGCAATTTTTGATTGTGATAAGGGGGTTGTGTGATTAAGAAGTTGTGGAGGCCGTAATCTAGAGATTCTTTGTACGACCCAAGATTTAGTTGAGTTAATTCATCTATACTCACTAAGTTTATCTTTTGGAGAGCTATCATTTGTACCCGTGGTTTCGAATAGATTTAGAGAAAAACGCAAGGTCAGTCGCTCTGCCTTTAAAACACATGGCCCCCAAAGAAAGGAATATCGGCGTCAATAATACATTATCGGTGGCGTTATAACTTTTTTCGATAATAATAATTAATTATCAGTACCTATAATTCAACATTTATTTTAATGCTCATTTGGTTGTAAGACAATTTTGACGAATCTTATTTGGTCAAAAGAAGAAAATCGTATAGTAGACGAAATAATAAACTAGAGGATTAATATTTTTTGTTTGCTAACTGCATCCATTATTCAACAAAGATGTTTAAGACTTTCCTCCAAATCGTTAATGGTGCTTTCCAAATTAGTTTTCTTCAACTTAAGGTTTTCTAAATTATTTTCAGTGGCAAGAAACTAATCGCAGGACTGATGAAATTATAAAATTGGGAATTATGAAATTTGTGGTTTTCTAAATTGTTGGAATCCATGCTTCATGTAAAAAGATGAGACTGATGCACATGATTGACGTAAATTAAAGCATGACGGCCATATTTGGATTTTGTCCATCAAATGTGCTTACCTGTAGTGCAACTCAACAAATTTACATTCAAATCTATGTTCTACAACAACGAATGTGTTTTGTTCCAAGGCCTTGCTACATGTCATACAAGTCCATTCAAGTCCATACATATGTCACTTGCTTTCAAAGTAAGAATCAAAACCAGTATTTTTAACAAATGTCATTATCAAGTCAACAAATCAAACACAATCAAACACCAACATATATACGCAATATTTTCATTCAAAATGGTGAGTTAGCTCACCTTTTAACCAACAAGCAACCAAGATCCAAGCTTCCAACTTCAAACCCAACCTTGCAACCATCTTTATTTCCCTTCCTCCTCTTTGCTTCACTTCCTTTGGCCTTTTCTTTATACAAATTTCTCGACGTCTTTTAAGAGGGGGAGAGATGTGCTTTAATTTTTCCATAACAAACTAGATAGAAGGTGTTGTAATAAAGTGATTTAAATATGATTTGCAAAAACTATCTTTAGAAATTTTAAGATGAAGAAAACATGAAAAGAACTTAGTTTTTGCTTTGTAAATTTGTGATTTATTAACACAGATATGCCTCTCTTTATATAAGCTTCAAATAATGCTCTTTAAGCTTGCACTCACCCCCTCCCAAGCACCATGTCATGGAAAGCTCACCACTCCATATGCCCATCGCATCTCCTTTACATCATTTCCATTAGCAAAATATCTTTATATTTTTAACCTTTAAAATGTCTTTTATCCAAATAGAAGGTTCTAATATATTCGTTTTGCTTTGTGAAGAGAAGTGTTAATTATTTGTTGTTGTATTCATTCGATCATTAGACAAGTGCATAAAAGTTCAAACAAGCTATATCGATTAAAAATGCTGTTTATTGATAAATCGAATTTCGTTTACATTATTGATTTTTCTTTAAAAAATATATATTTGTAAACAAGTTTCAATAAAATATCATTATCTATTAATTAAATGACGTTTTACAAGATTATAAAATCTCGTTTATAACACTTAACAATATTTCAAAACGTTTCAACATTCGAAGTTGAAATGTTCGAATTTCCAAGTCACTACATTACCTCCTCCACATGCGCTTGCTCAATAGCTTAAACCTAACGAAATATTTAGTAAGCTGTTCAATCGGCCTTAAACGAGTCAAAGAGAATTGCTAACATTTATATAGCTATAGACAACATTGAGTTTAACAATTGTTTTCATTTTATAATGATAAATGCAGGTTTTTGTAACGATTTTCAGAATATTTTAATATTAAAACTATAACTATAGATTTATGCAGAGATTTTAAATGTTTACATTTAAAATGATAATGCAAATTTTTACGGAAATTTTCAAATGTTTTCTTTTAAAATGATAAATGTAGATTTTTGCAAAACTTTTGTAAATGTTTTTGTTTGGTACTAAAGTTAATTTTGAAAATATTCCAAGAATTTTTTTTGCCTGAATAAGCAAGTTTAAAATTTTATTGGGTAATTAAATAATAGCGGGATTCACAATCTTTGTTTTTTTCAAAATTATGAAGTGCGTTTACTAGTTGAGTGTATTGACCAATTATGAACCGTGTTGGCCAATTTTAGCCATTCCCTCACTTGACAAAAAAAGAAAATACTTTAAGATCGAAAAACAATTTTATTAATAAACCCTTACTATAGATAAAACATTTGACCTTTCTATATCTAATTACTTTTCTACAAGCAGCAAATTATTGTAATACCGCTCTTTATTCCACATTATCATCGCTTCTATCATTTCACCGTAAAACCATTCAAGCATGTCATTTCATCAACAAACATTGGACCGTCGCTTTTTTCTGTTAGTAACAATATTGAAGTATAAATAAAGCATTCTATAATTGTTGCTCCATCAAGATAAAATCATTTATGTAATATATAATTAAGTTAAATGAAATGATGTATAATTTTAGTAAATAATGTTACATTTTTCAATTAAAACAATATATAATCTGTTAACTTATTGGTTTGGACTTTAGACATACTGTTGTATCATGCCCAAGTGCACTACTAAAATACGTTTTTAACAACATATCACATATGGTCTTAACAAAATTTCACATGCATTTTAATCACATTAAACATAAACGAAAATTTGTACATAATGAAAATGAAACTTTATGTAAACTCAGATGCATTATAATTAAAAGAAGATGCATAACTCAGATACAATTTTAACTACATAACCCAAAGTCAATTAAAAATATATTTCATATTCATACCAATCCAGTACACATTTATTATTTTAAATCTAAAAGCATATCCAGTTTAAATTATCTTTACCAAAAAAATTTAACCAATAATTCATATTTAGTCAAAACAACATAACTGACAATATATAGATACATTTTTTCACCTCTTCATTCTATTTTTCCAATTCTTTATCTCTTTCTCAACTTCTTTAATAGTATAATTCTTATCTAAGTAGTACGTGTCTGCGTTTATTCAAGATCTTTAACTATATTTTCTTTTAAAGACCCTTGTTTTGAAGTAATAATATACAAAAACCAATACCAACATTAACCTACACATTAATAATAATAAAAAACAATAATTTGTAAACTACTATATGCATATAACAATGCTTAGATGAATGTGTACAACTTATCTAATTTACAAACACAAATCAAATATTTTTTTCAACTACACCACTCTAGTTCACTTATAAATGCAAAACTCAAATGCAGTTTAAAATTTATTTTGAGATAATATATATAAACTCATTATAAATTGAATTTTAATTTTATAAAAAAATAACTATATCCTAGCTAAATATAAGAAAATATAATAAAACACACATAAAAAATTACATCATCCCTTATCAATTTTTTCTACAACAATTATACCATTAAATTTATTGTTGATTTTCAATTAATTCCATTTTTCAGCTTCCGGACAGTTTTCTTAATATCCCAACCTTGGTTCAATAATATCAAATTTATTGCAAAACCAGTATTGCAAGAAAAATAAGTTTAGAATAAACATATACTATTATACAAGATAAAATTAACAATGAAAAAAATTCCAATAAAGCAATCGCAAAAAATTGCATTTTTCTTGAATTATACTTGTTTAAACGACCCAATCAATTTATAACGTATAGTTCGAGCTCAACATATTAAACACTTCGATATCCATAATATGGTAAACCAATTGATTATGTAAATAATAAGTATTATTTACTGATGAAAAATATATCAAATAAGTATAATCATTAATATCTAAAAATCTTCAACACCATTTCTATTGACCTTTTTTATCAATAATTGTCAGAAGTCCCAAATAAACATTTTTGCAAATAAATTAATTTTGTAATTTCAAACAAAACAAATAAAATTTGAATTAATCAAAGAAAATGAAAAGACTTTAACTTTTTCTCCTAATGGATACACCGATAATGTTTAAAAAATAGTTAAACAGTTATTTAATCTAAAAAATTAAATACGCGTATTTTATAAACAAATCTTTTTCTATTCAAGCCAAAAATATCTGCAATATCGACAAATAACAAAGCAGCTTCTCTATCTCCAAAAACGAAAAAAATTCATTATCATACCAAAAAATGATTTGATCAATATCATCGTTTACATTTCATTTCACCAAAATCATAATAATTATCATACCAACAAATTCATTTAGTACACTTATTAACCCGTCTTTTTTTGTTTTCTATCTATAATACTTGAAAACATATATAGTGGTTCCAAATTACATATCTATATGATTTTTTTAATATAAATACTTCTTTTCTTCATAATTGAATTTCAAATTCATAACCAGAATTTATAAAATCGATCTCTTCAAAATCATATTTTTCAACAGTTGCATTTTCCTAAAATGTTTTCTCAGCCGATTTCTATAAAACAAAAATTAAATTCAGTAAATCAATCAATCCAAACAAATCATATATTTCTCTCATTTTCAACATATAGTAAATGTAGTGATTATTAGAATTTAAAAAAAAAATTTAGAAATACTGTTATCCTAA
Source organism: Allium cepa (assembly GCA_030765085.1). NCBI lineage: Eukaryota > Viridiplantae > Streptophyta > Magnoliopsida > Asparagales > Amaryllidaceae > Allium > Allium cepa. The sequence goes on from CM060943.1 coordinate 492,213,306, forward strand.
AATTTCTAAATTAATATTAAAATGCATTTCAAAAATGCAATAATAAAAAATTTATAATTTTTTTAAATTAGATTAAAATTTAATAAAGATATAACTACATATTATAAATGCAATCTATTAAATAATAGTAAAGCAGAAGATTTTAAAGCTCACTCATTGAATTTGCAATTTCTCTCTTCTCTCCTTAAAAGTTTCTAGATATTTTATATTTAATGCTAAATGCGTATATATCAATCAACGCACTACTTTTAACACATATATTATATTAGATTTTATTACTTAGTGCGTCATGTACAGATGTTATAAACTTATTGTGCGTCATAGTTTTAAAACTTACAAATGTTATAAATATATTGATTCAATTTAATAACTATAGTTTTACCGATAAATATAAATATTATCTACAGTAATATATCTATACAGTAACCAGTTGTAAAATTGGAAACTCAGAACTCAGTAAATCTCTAGAGCTCGGATAATCAAAACAAACACACATTAACATCCAAGCTAATATCTTTCAAAACTTTATACTAATAAAACGTATAAAACTTATCTTTGTAACCATGCAGGTACTTGAAGCCTTAATACATTTGAAATCAAATTATTCAAAGCATATATTTTTTAAGATCTCATACATGATCTGATACATAACCAGTTGGCACCATTTAACATTGTATTTAGTTTTTTTCAAGATGCTCACATTACAACATAAAAATACATCATAATCTTTGTACAACTATAGAGTCCAAATCTTCCCTAGCACAACCTCTTCTTTGATGCCAGTCCATCCAATGTACCGTAACAAAAAAAATTGTAAAGTAAATGCACCTCTACTCGTATAAAAAATCAAATTAAAATTAATTATTTATATCAAATAATAAATGATCATGTAAATAAATTAATGCTCAAAGGTCAGAAACAAATTAATTAGATTTGTATGCAATAATAAAAGGTACACATATGGTTCAATATGGTATATTTCAATCAAATTAAAAAAAAATCACCTATTATATGGTAGAGACTTCCTCTTTTTTCTCATTCAATGCAATTATCTTGCTTCAACAGTTTCATATCCATATTACAATTCCTATATAAGTAGAACATTGTAAACAATAATCACTACACAAGCTCGGATCACCTTTTTATTGTTGCTCCACTTAGGTATTTCTCTGTATCTCAATTTTTTAATCTACTATGTTATTTCCTTACTTTTTTGCATAATGAAATAATTTTTATGTACTATGTAAGTATAATTAGCTTTCTCATTTTGTATTTTATTCAGTTTAATTATCCTGATAATACAGTGCAGTTTTAACAAACATTTTAGCTCTCTGTTACAAACATTATATGCATAGAAGATAAACCTATTTTCTCATCAGAGAAGGAACTATTGAATAATAACAATTTTTGAAAAAAGGTCATCATATCTTTATTTGATTTGCTACTTTTTAAGTTTTAAAAAATTATTACTAATAGTTTATGTTCACAGCGAACAGAAAAGATGAAAGCCAACTATTGCAGTTTACAGTCTCTGCACACATTTATAAAGGACTACAAGATCAAAGTGAGGATTTCTAGAATATGGAAGTCGATTAATATGAAGAACAATGAAACTTTAGCGATTAACATGATGCTTATTGATGAAGAGGTAAGCAATGAATTACTGAAAGTAACTATTCAAAATTATCTTGACCATATTAAAAAAAATACTTTTTTTATCAGGGGCGTCAAATGGTTGCAGTCATACCAAAAAATTTAATGAACAGTTTCCAATTTAAAGTTGCAGAGGGATCAGTATTCGATATAAGCAACTTTAGCATAAAAAAAATCAAAAGAGATCTTATCAGGTCGTGGAAAAGCCATACAATATTGAATTTCATGCTAACACGTGCATAATAAAGGTGTATGACGGTGAAACAGAGATTCCTAAATACAAATTTGAGTTTTTTTTTCCATTGGATGAAATAGAATCGCAGTATGGAAATGACACATATCTATTAGGTATGATCGTACAAATATACATAGGTAGAACGAATCACTTGAATCACGCTTAGTTAACAATGTAGTAATAACTATCCAGATGTGATTGGCAAACTATGTTCCATGTCAAATATTGAAGTAACCAAGTTGAGGAGCTAAAAACTAAAAGTTTGAAAAGAGATATTATCATTGATAATTCCATGTAATGGTTTAAACTTTATTATCATTATTATCTTCACAGAAAATTGTAGATAAGAATTATGTTATCTGTACAATGGTAAAACAATTCGTACTACCTTATGGGGAGATTTAACTAAACAATGTAATGAAGAAGATATTTCAAAAATTAAAGGAACCACTGTCATAATAGTTACCTCTACTACCGTTAGAAGCTACAGGGGTAAAAGAAAATACCACATCAAATAATGATTCTTCCATCATTAAATAATTATTACTAAAATACTATTATGTTTTTACAAACAGGTGCATATTTCTTGCAGTCAACAAATGCTTCCAAAATGTATATCAATGTGGACGTGCCGGATGTTTTTTCCGTTTCAACAAGGTATGTTTTAGAAAGAAATATGTAATGATTTAATTTCATACTTTTGATCCTCAATGCATATTTTTTTTTCACATCTTTAACATCACGGAGAAACGATTACTTCAAATGAATCAACGGTACAAATTCTCAATAAAAAAATAATACCACGGAAGCAATCGTGGAGGAAAGAACATTGGAGGAACTGTTGTTAGGAATAAAAAATCCAAACAACAAAGTATGATTTGCCTTCATCTACATTTTTTCTAAGATACCCAAATTTTATTACGATTAAATTAAGCAAGTCATCAAATATAATGATTTTTTTCATTTTATAGGGAACTAAGTTCAATTTCCATGCCAGTATATTACAAATTTATGATCGAGATGGTTGGAGTTATATGTCTTTCCCTAAATGCAAGAAGATGGTGGAAAAGATAGATGAAGTATTTTACTGCAACAAGTGTGAAACTGAAATAAAGTGCCCAATTCTAAGGTGAAATTTTTACAGAGTTTATCACTATTTTATGTAACGACCTGTTATTTTCCACTATTCAAATCGGCAATAATCCACACATGTCGGACTTGAATAGTACAAAATAACAGATTGTAATAAAATTTCGGAGCAAATAAAATCAAATCACAGAATCACAGACATAGCACATCAGAATATCTCGCAGCGGAAAATAAATTACCATAGTAGTTCATGAAGCTACTATCACAAAGTCTCAAAACCAAATACAAAATACATAATATTTGTCTGAAAGTAATACGACATCAAATCCCAAATACAAAGAAGTCCACTAATACAAAGCTGACGACAGAACAACAAAACTGAAATATAGGTAAATAGATCGGTTGATAAATCTCCAGCGATTCCAGACCTCCAGAGAGTGGAAATCCAAATCTATGAATAAACTCTACTTACCCGAGCGTAAATAAAACACAAACACTCGAGTCAGGACATATATACTTATCCAATGTAAACCAACTCAAGTGAACTGTAGTAAAGGTACAAATAACTTAGAAGATGCTTGGGACCGCCCATCCTCTAAGTATCCGTTAAATTATTTACTATATAGTATATTGCGCTATTATAATAATGTCTAACAGTAAAATAAACATACTTTTAAATAGCGTTAAGGAGTGACCCAATATTCCCCTTAACACAAATAATGCCAATAGCCTATACAGTACCTGCATATTTTCTGATCGGGAGACTACGTGAAGATACTGCATAGATATGACACAAATAGAAACTCGTAGTAAAGGCTCGATATGGTAGGTGACACGGCACACAAGGCAATGTCAGGATATATATACCAATTACGACACTCGGGCTGGTAGTAACGCAGCAGCCACATACGCCCACCGCGGAAGACATTTCCAAAATCGGAGGGTGGCCACCAAACAATCACAAGTAATAGAATAGTGTCGAAGAAATGCGTCCGCTACGAGGTGCGACCTCAACTGGCCCGAGACCGCTCCTGTTTTAGCCACCTTATGCCAACTCACGGGAGTTGGGTCCAAGTAACATACCACAAGAATGTCGCCATCATCCTACTTCATTCTGGAATCTCCACCGCGTACACAGTTGTCAAAGTGGTTTTCGGTATCGACAGAGAGTATGTTCATATCCGATTCCGGTCTCTTTGCCAACAAATCGTTATTATAACCCGTGGTTATAACTTTTAAAAAAATAATACTTTATACTTCAAAAATAATTATCATTCCAAACCCAATTCTTTATCGAAATAAAGATTAAATCGTTTCCAAATTATTTCAATATTTCAAAATATCATATCCTTTCAAAACTTCCCTTTTAAATCATTATTTAAATTCAAATCCAAATATCTAACTTAAGTACCTTTTTACAGTTCAAAGATAACATTCATTTAGTTCAATTCAAATCATCCTTTATATGATTCATTTTTTCAATTTATTTCGTTCATTTAAATCATTTAAAAGTGAAGTATTTATTCTTTCAATTCAAGTATTCGAATTTTCAAGTTTCAAGTCATTCGGAGTTCGTTTACTAAGTCAAAACCCATAATTATAGAAATTTCAGCCTTTCGCAGCATTTAGAAAAAATTGTTATAAGTTACGCTTGAAAACATTTTAATTCAGCAAAGACGGCACTTAAAACTGTTGTTAAAACTCAGTTTTAGTTAAATTTTAGTTCAAAACAGCAAAGACAGCATTTCCAGAAGTGTTATTTCTTGCAGTCAACAAATGCTTCCAAAATGTATATCAATGTGGACGTGCCGGATGTTTTTTTCCGTTTTAACAAGGTATGTTTTAGAAAGAAATATGTAATGATTTAATTTCATACTTTTGATCCTCAACGCATATTTTGTTTTCACATCTTTAACATCATAGAGAAACGACTACTTCAAATGAATCAACGGTACAAATTCTCAATAAAAAAATAATACCACGGAAGCAATCGTGGAGGAAAAAACATTGGAGGAACTGTTGTTAGGAATAAAAAATCCAAACAACAAAGTATGATTTGCCTTCATCTACATTTTTTCTAAGATACCCAAATTTTATTACGATTAAATTAAGCAAGTCATCAAATATAATGATTTTTTTCATTTTATAGGGAGCTAAGTTCAATTGCCATGCCAGTATATTACAAATTTATGATCGAGATGGTTGGAGTTATATGTCTTTCCCTAAATGCAAGAAGATGGTGGAAAAGATAAATGAAGTATTTTACTGCAACAAGTGTGAAACTGAAATAAAGTGCCCAATTCTACGGTGAAATTTTTACAGAATTTATCACTATTTTATGTAACGACCTGTTATTTTCCACTATTCAAATCGACAATAATCCACACATGTCGGACTTGAATAGTACAAAATAACAGATTGTAATAAAATTTCAGAGCAAATAAAATCAAATCACAGAATCACAGACACAGAACATCAGAATATCTCGCAGCGGAAAATAAATTACCATTGTAGTTCATAAAGCTACTATCACAAAGTCTCAAAACCAAATACAAAATACATAATATTTGTCTGAAAGTAATACGACATCAAATCCCAAATACAAAGAAGTCCACTAATACAAAGCTGACGACAGAACAACAAAACTGAAATATAGGTAAATAGATCGGTTGATAAATCTCCAGCGATTCCAGACCTCCAGAGAGTGGAAATCCAAATCTATGAATAAACTCTACTTACCCGAGCGTAAATAAAACACAAACACTCGAGTCAGGACATATGTACTTATACAATGTAAATCAACTCAAGTGAACTGTAGTAAAGGTACAAATAACTTAGAAGATGCTTGGACCGCCCATCCTCTAAGTATCCGTTAAATTATTTGCTATATAGTATATTGCGCTATTATAATAATGTCTAATAGTAAAATAAATATACTTTTAAATAGCGTTAAGGAGTGACCCAATATTCTCCTTAACACAAATAATGCCAATAGTCTATACAGTACCTTCATATCTTCTGATCGGGAGACTACGAGGAGATACTGCATAGGTATGACACAAATAGAAACTCGTAGTAAAGGCTCGATATGGTAGGTGACACGGCACACAAGGCAATGCCAGGATAGATATACCAATTACGACACTCGGGCTGGTGGTAACGCAGCAGCCACATACGCCCACCGCGGAAGACATTTCCAAAATCGAAGGGTGGCCACCAAACTATCACAAGTAATAGAATAGTGTCGAAGAAATGCGTCCGCTACGAGGTGCGACCTCAACTGGCCCGAGACCCCTCCTGTTTTAGCCACCTTATGCCAACTCACGGGAGTTGGGTCCAAGTAACATACCACAAGATCGTCGCCACCATCCTACTTCATTCTGGAATCTCCACCGCGTACACAGTTGTCAAAGTGGTTTTCGGTATCGACAGAGAGTATGTTCGTATCCGATCCCGGTCTCTTTGCCAACAAATCGTTATTATAATCCGTGGTTATAACTTTTTAAAAAAAATACTTTATACTTCAAAAATAATTATCATTCCAAACCCAATTCTTTATCGAAATAAAGATTAAATCGTTTCCAAATTTCAAAATATCATATCCTTTCAAAACTTCCCTTTTAAATCATTATTTAAATTCAAATCCAAATATCCAACTTAAATACCTTTTTACAGTTCAAAGATAACATTCATTTAGTTCAATTCAAATCATCCTTTATATGATTCATTTTTTCAATTTATTTCATTAATTTAAATCATTTAAAAGTGAAGTTATTATTCTTTCAATTCAGGTATTCAAATTTCCAAGTTTCAAGTCATTCGGAGTTCGTTTACTAAGTCAAAACCCATAATTATTGAAATTTCAGTCTTTCACAGCATTTAGAAAAAATTGTTATAAGTTACGCTTGAAAACATTTTAATTCAGCAAAGACGGACAGCAAAGACAGCATTTCCAGAAGTGCTGTGGTAGCTCGAATTTCAAAACAAAGTTTTAAATTGATTTCAGCAAAGACTACAGACCACTACAACATTTTTACAGAAATGCTACAGTAGACCTGAGTTCAAGTTTAGCCTATAAGTTTAACTACAGCAACTACAGCATTTCAGAAATGCTGTAATAGCTCTTTTTACACAGTTTAAGTTCAATTCAGCAACCATAGCATTTCTGAATGCTGTTAAAAGTGATTTTCAGATTTTAGTGTATTTCCAGCAAATAATAAACTTCATTTTAAACCTTTTAAACATTTTAAAAATCATAATTTAACGTTAAAAATGTTCGTTAACATATCATTATCATATTGTTTTTATCAAAATAAATTCCTTATAATTAAATCAATTTCAACAAATTCCTTTAATAAATTCAAGTGTAAAAATTCCAATTCTTCACATTTTTAAATAAACAACTTAACACTTAAATTTTCTCCATTTTTTTCAAATAAATTTAATTTCCAATTTTATTTATATAACTTAATTTATTTAACTAAAATTCTAATTTTTCACTTAAGTTATATCTCAAAAATTCAATGCAACTATTCATTTTTCTCACATTTTAACTTATAGAAAATTCCCAAATTTCTATATTTAATATTTTTAAAATCCAATTTAAATCAAAATTTAATATTTATATATACACTTTTAAAATTACTTAAAAATTTTATAAAAATAACCACGGGCCTGTGTATAGTTTTCTAACCTAGGTCAAGTGATACGGATATATATCATTTCAATCCGTAGTTTACAAATAAAAATACGGGTTCTATCATTTCAAACCCACAATCCCAAGTCAAAATAAATAATTTAAAAACCGTTCAAGCCTATCATTTCAGCTCATAATGATTATTTCTTATTCTAAAGTCCGTTCGGGTATGTATCATTTCAACCCATAGTGATTTCTAATCTACAGGGAACTTGCAGTGTGATATACATATATAAATGAAAAGTAACAACATATAAATAATCAACAATTGATATGGCATTAATTTTTAACTGATTAACATCATATAAAATTAATCATAGGCAGTTTATAACATAATATAAATTTTTCTACACATTCAGTTGTTGTTGTTTCACAACTGCATAAGTATGAACGTCGTGTGAGTTTTACTAGCTCTAATTGTTGAAGATTCCAAACCCAAAAGCACAACATAAAACCAAGCACGATGACACGACAATGATTTGAGTGGAGAGCGAATCCAAGCTACAACTCTTGTGTACAACGCAAAACAAACAATCAAAACAACACAATTCAATACAACTTTAAAATGCAATAACTTTGAAATAAAAGAGAAATAAATTGCCAAACTTTTTGCCCTGCTTCCTCAAACCTTTGTCACGGCCTAGGGTATAGTTTGGTTCAGATTTGGTCTTGTTTTGGCTCAGGTTTGGGCTGGTATGGGTCGGGTTCATGGCATGAACAAGGTGGAGCTTTCTACATGAGAAGTTGAAGGGAATTTTAGGCAAAAGGTGGAGTTTTGGTTGGCTAAAGGGCTCGGCCATGGGAAGTGTGCTCGGCCTGTGGGTATATCATGACCGGACAGAGGTTGGAGGAGTGTGTGGTGGTCAGGTCAGAGGTAGTGGTGGCGGCTATGGTGGTGATTTGGGTGGTGGATGAGGTTGTATGGCAAGTAGTGGTCAACAACGTTGTTTTTTAGGCATTTAGGTTGCAATTTGAAAGGTTTGGCCATCAAGGTGGGGTGGGCCAAGGTCATGGTTGGTGAGGTAGATGGTGGAGAAGGCATGGAAGAGATGTAGGGCGGTGGTGGTCGTGGAACAAGGGGGAGGCCGATCCAAACAATGAAGGGAAACAAGGCAAAAATTGCATAGAAATAGGTAAATAAGTGGAAAAAATGGAGGCCATTGCCCTTTTTTTTTTTTTTGATGAAGCCGTGAGAAATGGAGTGCTGTGGAATTTTTCATCTAAAAGATAATGAAAATATAGGGCTAAGAAAAATAGTGTATGGCCAAAAATGCACATGAATGAGGAGTTTTGAAAATGAAGAGTTTGAAGGTGAAAAGCCTTAAGTTTTGTAAACTTTTAAACCTTTGGCATTTCCTTTTCTTTTTTAATTTTTATATAAACAAAATAACTCAAAAATATACTTCACAAACCTAAAGTAAGTAAAATATGAGAAAATAAATAATTAATTTTAAAGAATATGTAAAAAGAATGAAAGAAATTACTTAAAAATACAAAAACAGTGTTCAGAAATTACAAATAAATCACTACTAGTCTTGGAAAAATATCCACTTCATTTTAAAAATATTATGAAGTGAAAATTTGAAATAAAATAATTTATTTATCATTTTCAAAATAAAATAAATAATTAAATTGAAGAAAAATAGAAAAAGGAATAAAGAAATTGTTTAAAAATAGCAAACAGAAGATAAAAATTACGAGAAATTTACCAATGGCTTTGGAAAATTATTTACTTCATTTAAAAAAAATATAAGACAAAATTTGAAAAAAAAATGATTTTTGAAACATTTACAAAGTGAAATAAATAATTAAATTCATAGGAAATATCAAAAGAATCGAAGAAATTGCTTTAAAATAGGAGACAGAACCTGAAAAATTCAAATAAATTACCATTAATTCTAGAAAAATTTCTGCTTCACTATAAAAATAATTTAAAACAAATAAAATAAATTTCAAAAATATTGGGTTGTTACACTCTCCCCCACTCAAACCTTTTCGTCCTCGAAAAGAACGGAAACATGGAAGCAAAAAGATAAAGAAAACAAGATAGAAAACAAAATAGTACCTGAAACAAACAATTCCGGATTTGAAGCACGAATGCTCTCCTCCGTCTCCCAAGTACAATCACGATCATCAGTACTCCATTGTACTTTGACCAGACTAACAGATTTCCTTCTTAGCTGCTTCGTACCTCTATCGATAATACGAAGTGGCTTCCTCTCGACGGTCAGATTAGGCTCAATATCCAAGCTATCAAGAGCAGAAGGTTGAACAAACAAAGATGGACATGGAGATACCGGCGAAGATGTGAGACGTGGAATACATCATGTACTTCAGAAAGCTTCTCGGGTAACTCCAGACAATAAGCCAAGGAGCCAACTCTTTCCACAATGCGGAAAGGGCCAATGAATCTGGGAGAAAGCTTACCTCTACGACCAAAACGAATGACATTTCTCAAGAAAGAGACCTTAAGGAAAACCATATCGCCAACAGCAAACTCAAGCTTCCACCTACGCCTATCAGCATACTTCTTCTGCCTATCCTGAGCAACCCTCAACCTTCTCTTAATCTCCTCAACTCTCTCAGAAGCTTCCAGAATCATATCAAGACCAAGAACCAGACGATTACCAGATTCAATCCAGCAAGATGAAGATCGACAAGGCCGTCCATATAAAGCAGCCAATGGAGACGTCTTGATACTAGCCTGAATTCAAAGATAGAAAGAGATAGATAAAAGATTAAGATAAGCTTGAAATAGAAAAATAAGATTATACCTGATAACTATTATTGTAGGTGAATTTGACAAGATGCAAATGATCTTCCTAAGATCCACCATAATCAAGCACACAAGCACGAAGAAGGTCTTCGAGTATCTGATTCACCATGATCAAATACATTTAATATATTCAAAATCTTAAATATATGTTTGTTATCATCAAAAGGGGGAGATTGTTGAATATGCGCTTATATGATTTTTGTTTGATGATAATAAACATATATACATTCGTTTAAATGTATTTGTTAATGTACTATTTTATTTTTCATAGATTAAATAAATATTTGCTGAATAAAATAAATAACACTGAATTTGAATTCAAACGAATATTTTATTCAAATAAATATTTATTACAATTTTTGATAGTACAACTTCAAGCTCTCACTATAAATATACATTTTCTATTACAATACATTTCTGATTACATCACAATTCATTTTTACATTTTCACCTCACTACATATCACTCACACTCGTATTAATCGTCAACTTCATTCCAGTTTGAATCCAGCATCTGAGCAATCTGCAAAAATATTCACTAACGCAGTAAAATTGAAAATAAAATATTTTTGCAATATAAAATAAAAAATGGATTTTGAAAATATTATTTGCCTCAGTTATTTAGGTTGTTCGTCATCATTTAAATTTGAATTCATCACACACGAACAATGTGACATGCACAGTGTATCACTGTACATGCCACAAGGCCGTGCACACCGATATACACTTGATAATGCTACAGGGACAGGTGAGCACAAGGTCAAACCCAAATAGAAAGACGGGTTCAACTCAGGTGCAATATAAATAAAATCACGACTCGAACACAAGGTCAAACCCGAGTTTTGAAACTGGATTCAACTCAAGTGAAATTTCATCAAACAACATGAAGAACATCAATCCAATAGTAGAGACCAGCAATGCTCAAGACCACACAGTAGCAAAGCAATCCAGACCAAACAACACAATGCAAATGAATTCGACAAAGTATGTACACAAGTAACCAAACTGCAACAAGCAGCAGTATGCAAGTGCAAAGACAAATGCACATGTCAACAGTGAAGCCAACATGAAGTAGTTCAAATTCAAGTACAACCAATGTATGAACATACGAACAAAGCTGCAGATCAAAAATGCTTAGGGTTGAATTAACTTATTTTAGAGTCTGGTCTCCATACATATTATAAACAGAACACCAAGTTGTACTTGTATGCATGATGCCTTCTGGTTCAATCGCTTCAATGAGCTAGTTACAGTAATGCAACAGTGACATGCACAACTAACAAACTCAACAAGCATATGTAAAGCATGATACAGGTGGACAGTGAAGACAGCTACTACCACAATGAACAGAGGCAACAAAGGTCAAGTAAGTGGTAACTTCAAACAACTCAAAGTGAATAGAGCTAAGAAACTCGAGCTTCAAAAAGCTACAGCAACAATGCACCAATAAAGTCAAGACAAAGCAATGCCAACAACTAAAGTACAGTGCAACTCAAATCAACAATGCATGCAACAGGACTAAGGCGACAATGTGCACAGGACAGAGACCAGTAGTGAATTCAACAAGTCCAGCAACATGAACTCATGGAGAAGTGGCACAACAATTTTTGAGAAGAACCAACAGAACAACCATGTATCAATAACAATGCAACACAGTGGCAATCACAAGCTACAAACATCAAATGTCAACCAGACACAAAACAAAATCAAACAAGGCCAGAGACGAAGCACTCAGGGATGAAAAACAGTGATGGTCAAAGTAATGCAGAGTCGTGGAGTGGTATACACGAAATCAGTAACAAATTCATGGCCGAAGTAAACACTCAGTGTCAAGGCCGAAAAGACAGTGAAATCGCCATGTCAATGTTGAACAAGTCAAAGTAAAAATGCCAGAAAACAAAATACCGTGGTAGCCAAGAAATCAACACGTGAAATATACGAATATGACAAAGTCAAAATTAAAGCCGTGGTCATCACGAATTTGAATCAAAACCGTGTCAACCAAGCAAGCATCAATTATTCGAATTTGATTGAGTCAGTAAAATCATCAACATCAGAAATTAATCGAGTGGCCGAGGTGAATCAGTTGACAAATTCAAATAGAGAATATACGACGAAAATCTAGGGTTACAAACCCTATATAAATCAAATTCACATCATCGGCAACTGGCATGGAGTTCAATTAAGCATAATAGAACAGCAGAAACAAAAATCACATACCGAATCGAAGTTGAACTCCATCAACTCGAAGTAGCCAGAGAGAGCAACAAGAAATCGATCGAGCAAGGAAACTCTCGAACAACCACAGATTCGATCGAAGTAATAACGGCTCTTCGAAAACCCTAAATATGGAAAAGGAACGAAGCCCTAAATTTGCAAGAGGAACGGCCACCATTATACAAGCAAAGGAACGAAGAAACTAAAAGGAACGGGTTAAAATATAAAAGGGGGTCGGCCTTTAATTTTTAAAGGTTTTAAATTTTTAAATAGGGTTATTTTGCTTTAAATTTTTTTTAATTGTATTTTCTTTTTAAACCGTTTTAATTTTCTAGTCGTGTGACTAGGGGACAAGCTACGTGGCGTAGCTTGAGAATTCGCAACTCAGTGGTTGAGTTGTGGCAGGGTTTTGAGCGTAGAGTTAGATTTAGTCGATAGCGGGTGTCGCGAGTTCACGTGTGTAAGCGAGGGACTATCTAATTTCTAGTAGAAACCTTGGGGGCAGCACGTAGGCAGGGTTTTGCCGAAGCTGGATAAATTCTGTGTCGTTCGATTTCTGCGTTTATTATTCTGCTATTATCTGTGCTGTGTTTATTCTGCTGTGATCTGTGTTAAAATTAATATACACTTCCGCAATAATTTTTATAATTAACACTATCACCCTATTCACCCCCCTCTAGGGTGAAATCGATCCTACAGATATATCTCAGAGACTGATGATCAGTGAAAAGCTCAAACTTGGTTCCAAGCAGATGATGCCTCCAAAGCTTCAAATCAAAGACAACAGTAAGCAACTCTAAATCATGCGCAGCATAATTAGCTTCATGGGTTTTCAACTGACGGCTGGCATATGCAATGACCTTACCATCCTGCATGAGAGCAGCGTCCAATCCCTCACAACAAGCATCAGTATATACCGTCAATCCTTCACTTCCGTTTGGAATGGTAAGAACTAGTGCGGAAGTTAGCTTGCTCTTTAACTCAGCGAATGCAGCTTCACACTTCTTATCCCAGATAAACTTGGCATTCTTACGAGTCAAAGCAGTGAGAGGTGCAGCAATTTGAGCAAAATTCTCGATGAACCTCCGGTAATAACCGGCAAGGCCTAGAAAACTACGAATATCTGTTGGAGTCTTAGGAGTTTCCCAATCCTGTAACAGAAAAAGGGAAAAATAAAAACCACCGAAGAGATAGAATGATCAAATGATAAAGGAAAAGAGAAAGAAGGAAAGACTTACATTGATCACAGCGATCTTGACTGGATCAATAGAAACTCCATCGCTAGAAACAATATGCCCAAGGAATCGGACTTCATCCTTCCAGAAATGGCACTTAGAAAATTTAGCCTTCAACTGATGATTTCTGAGAGTCTCTAGAACATACTTCAAATGTGACTCATGCTCTTTCTCGGACTTAGAGAAGACCAAAATATCATCAACAAAGACTAAAACAAATTTATTAAGCACAGCACGAAAAACACGATTCATAAGATCCACAAAGAAAGCAGGAGCATTAGTCAAACCAAAAGGCATGACTAACCATTCAAAGAACCCATTCTCTGTACGGAAAGCAGTCTTAGGAATACTTTCCTCAGCAACTCTGAGATGGTGGTAACCAGAAGCAAGATCAAGCTGAGAGAAACAAGTAGCACCATAAAGCTGATCAAACATATCATTTATGTGAGGCATCGGATATCTGTTTTTCATAGTGAGCTTGTTCAGCTCCCTATAGTCAACACACATCCTCAAAGAACCATCCGACTTGGTGACGTAAACCACCGCTGCACCCCATTATGAATAGCTAGGTCTGATCAGACCTTTGGAGAACAAGTTCTCAATTTGCTTTGCTAACTCAACCTTCTCGCGGGGTGCCAATCTTCTAGGAGGAAGAACAACAGGTCGAGCTTCAGGAATAAGATCAATGCGGAAATCTAACTCCCGCTTAGGAGGCAAAGCAGTGACTTCACCAAAAACATCAGGAAAGAATTTGACCACACAGGTCGAATGAAGGTCACCAGAAGCAGAATCCAGAGAATAAATAAAACTGCCAGCAAAATCCTAAGGCATGCGGCACTGAATAACAAAGGAATTACCCAGATCATCCTTAAGATAAACAGACCGGGCTTTACAAGAGACATGGGTATCATGCCTACTAAACCAATCACCACCAAGCAACAAATCAAAAGCATCGAAGCCCAAAACATAAAAATCACCATTGAAGAAATGATCAGAATAAAGAAGCTTCACTTGTTTGCAAATCCTATTATGGTTTGTGGGACCCCCAATTGGATTTGAAACACATAAGGATTCAGAAACATACTCAGAAGAAAGGAGATGCTCAAACTTATCACACAAATCAACAGATATAAAACTGTGGGATGCACCAGTATCACACAGAACACGAACAGGATGCTGAAATAAAGAAAAGGAACCCTGGAGAGCACCTTGGTCATCACTAGGAGCTGGAGGAGCATGTGCTGGAGAAGAGGCGGAGGTGACAGCAAATATACCAAAAGTCTTACCCCTCTGTTGGGTAGGGCAATCTTTCCTGAAATGGCCAGGGTGGAGACAGATGTGGCAAAGATCACGCCTAGCTGGCTGAGCAGGGGGAGGAATGGCAGTACCAACAATAGTAGGACAACTATTCGCATAGTGTCCCTTATGGTCACGCTTGAAGCAGGTGATGGAAGAAAGGTCAACAGGTTGCCTCTGAGATGGAGCAGATGATGAAGATCCCAAACCAGGATTCTTGAGCCAATTCTTCTTCTGCTGCTGGAAACTAAGCCTTCTCTTCTTAGAAGTTGCAGAAGAAGTCTGAGATGAAGGAGCACCAAGTGAAGCAGGAACCTTAGAAGTAGGGTTCTCATAACGAAGAGCCATATCCATAAGCTGGGTAAAATTGCCATGAACATGAGAAATGAGCCGACTACAGTACTCGGGACGAGCACCAGCTATAAACTTCTCATTCTTCTTCAGAGGAGTGTCTATCAGACCGGGTCCGAATTTAGAAATTTCGTTAAACTTCCTCTCGTACTCTGAAAAAGACATGCTTCCCTGCTTGAGATCCATGAACTCCCTATAAAGCTGGGATTTCCCGACTTCGGGCATCCACTTAGCAATGAAAGCCTCCCTGAGAAGAATGATAGATAAACTTAGACAAGGCACGAAAAGATAGAAAACAGAATTCAGATAAACACAAGAATATACCTGAACTGTTCCCAAGTAAGATCATCCTCAATGGTGTTAGCCGTAACCGACTCCCAGCAATCTTGGGCAGCCTCCTGCAACTGCCATGCAGCTAACTGACGCTTCTGGGCATCAGTAATCTCAAGACCAGTAAATATCCTCTCGATACTCCTCAGCCATTGCTGAGCCTCAATGATAGACTCAGAACCAGTGCACTTGATTCCTCCAAGCTGAGTAAATTCTTTGCAAAGAACAATGAAATGGACAGGAGCTGGGGCTGGAACTGGGGCAGCACCATGACCCTGACCTCTAGCATTTCTACGATTCATCCTGAAAATTCAAGAATGAATATTAGGACAAAGGTAAAGATAAGATAAAGATAAGACAAGACAAGACAAATTCACTTGGACGAACATCATAATTACAGAGATTCCTAACAAGGTAGATACGAAAGGAAAGAAGTTTAGAACAATTTCTTTTAAAACAAGAAAAAATTTAAATCAAATAATCTTTGAAAAATCATTTGAAAATCATTTTAAAACCATTTTATACTTTGAAAATACGTTTTCTTACAAAGAAATGATTCTGAAGTTGATTTCACTCATTCTAGGATATTTCTATCCTACCTCTAATGAGTTTTTGCTCCGTAGGCTAAGGTTTGCCTAAAAACGAAAGCTTTAATACCAACTGTAATGACCTGTTATTTTCCACTATACAAATCGACAATAATCCACACATGTCGGACTTGAATAGAACAAAATAACATATTGTAATAAAATTTCGGAGAAAATAAAATCAAATCACAGAATCACGGACACAGAACATCAGAATATCTCGCAGCGAAAAATAAATTACCATAGTAGTTCATGAAGCTACTATCACAAAGTCTCAAAACCAAATACATAATATCTGTCTGAAAGTAATACGACATCAAATCCCAAATACAAAGAAGTCCACTAATACAAAGCTGACAACAGAACTGAAATATAGGTAACTAGATAGGTTAATAAATCTCCAGCGATTCCAGACCTCCAGAGAGTGGAAATCCAAAACTGTGAATAAACTCAGGCTGACCCAAGCGTAAATAAAACACAAACGCTCGAGTCAGGACATGTATACTTATCCAATGTAAACCAACTCAAGTGAACTGTAGTAAAGGTACAAATAACTTAGAAGCTGCCTGGGACCGCCCATCCTCTAAGGATCCGTTAAACTATTTACTATATATTATATTGCACTATTATAATAATGTATAACAGTAAAATAAACATACTTTTAAATAGCGTTAAGGAGTGACCCAATATTCCCCTCAACACAAATAATGCCAATAGTCTATAAAGTCCCTGCATATCTTTTGATCGGGAGACTACGAGAAGATACTGCATGGGTACGACACAAATAGAAACTCGTAGTAAAGGCTCGATATGGTAGGTGACACGGTACATAAGGCAACGCCAGGGTAGATATACCAATTACGACACTCGGGCTGGTGGTAACGCAGCAGCCACATACGCCCACCGCGGAACACATTCCCAAAATCGAAGGGTGACCACCAAGCAATCACAAGTAATAGAATAGTGTCGAAGAAATGCGTCCGCTATGAGTTGCGACCTCAACTGGCCCGAGACCGCTCCTGTTTTAGCCACCTTATGCCAACTCACGGGAGTTGGGTCCAAGTAACATACCACAAGAACGTCGCCACCATCCTACTTCATTCTGGAATCTCCACCGCGTACACAGTTGTCAAAGTCGTTTTCGGTATCGACAGAGAGTATGTTCATATCTGATCCCGGTCTCTTTGCCAACTAATCGTTATTATAACCCGTGGTTATAACTTTTAAAAAAAATACTTTATACTTCAAAAATAATTATCATTCCAAACCCAATTCTTTATCGAAATAAAGATTAAATCGTTTCCAAATTATTTCAATATTTCAAAATATCATATCCTTTCAAAACTTCCCTTTTAAATCATTATTTAAATTCAAATCCAAATATCCAACTTAAATTCCTTTTTACAGTTCAAAGATAACATTCATTTAGTTCAATTCAAATCATCCTTTATATGATTCACTTTTCAATCTATTTCATTCATTTAAATCGTTTAAAAGTGAAGTTATTATTCTTTCAATTCAAGTATTCAAATTTTCAAGTTTCAAGTCATTCGGAGTTCGTTTACTATTAAAATTTCAGCCTTTCACAGCATTTAGAAAAAACTGTTATAAGTTACACTTGAAAACATTTTAATTCAGCAAAGACAACACTTAAAACTGCTGTTAAAACTCAGTTTTAGTTAAATTTTAGTTCAAAACAGCAAAGACAGCATTTCCAGAAGTGCTGCGGTAGCTCGAATTTCAAAACAAAGTTTTAAATTGATTTCAGCAAAGACTACAGACCACTACAGCATTTTTACAGAAATGCTATAGTAGAATTGGGTTCAAGTTTAGCCTATAAGTTCAACTACAGCAACTACAGCATTTCAGAAATGATGTAATAGCTCTTTTTACACAGTTTTAGTTCAATTCAGCAACCATAGCATTTCTGAATGCTATTAAAAGTGATTTTCAGATTTTAGTGTATTTCCAGCAAATAATAAACTTCATTTTAAACCTTTTAAACATTTTAAAAATCATAATTTAATATTAAAAATGCTCATTAACATATCATTAACATATTGTTTTTATCAAAATAAATTCCTTATAATTAAATCAATTTCAACAAATTCCTTTAGTAAATTCAAGTGTAAAAATTTCAATTCTTCACATTTTTAAATAAACAACTTAACACTTAAATTTTCTCCATTTTTTTTCAAATAAATTTAATTTCCAATTTTATTTATATAACTTAATTTATTTAACTAAAATTTTAATTTTCCACTTAAGTTATATCTCAAAAATTCAATGCAACTATTCATTTTTCTCACATTTTAACTTATAGAAAATTCCAAAATTTTTATTTTTAATATTTTTAAAATCCAATCTAAATCAAATTTTAATATATATATACACTTTTCAAATTACTTAAAAAATTTCAAAAAATTTATAAAAATAACCACAGGCGTGTATATAGTTTTCTAACCTAGGTCAAGTGATACGGATATATATATCATTTCAATATATAGTTTACAAATAAAATCTGGATTCTATCATTTCAAACCCGCAATCCCAAGTCAAAATAAATAATTTAAAAACCGTTCAGGCCTATCATTTCAACCCATAACGATTTTTCCTTATTCTAAAGTCCGTTCGGGTATGTATCATTTCAACCCATGGTGATTTCTAATCTACAAGGAACTTGTAATGTGATATACAGATATAAATGAAAAGTAACAACATATAAATAATTAACAATTGATATGACATGAATTTTTAACTGATTAACATCATATAAAATTAATCACAGGCATTTTATAACATAATATAAATTTTTCTACACATTTAGTTGTTGTTGTTTCACAACTGCATAAGTATGAACGTCGTGTGAGTTTTATTCACCTCTAATTGCTGAAGATTTCAAAACCAAAAGCACAACAGAAAACCAAGCACGATGACACGACAATGATTTGATTGGAGAGCGAATCCAAGCTACAACTCTTGTGTACAACCGAAAACAAACAATCAAAACGACACAATTCAATACAACTTTATAATGCAATAACTTTGAAATAAAAGAGAAATAAATTGCCAAACTTTTTGCCCTGCTTCCTCAAACCTTTGTCACGGCCTAGGGTATAGTTTGGTTCAGATTTAGTCAAGTTTTGGCTCAGGTTTGGGCTGGTATGGGTCGGGTTCATGGCATGAACAAGGTGGAGTTTTCTACATGAGAAGTTGAAGGGATTTTAGGCAAAAGGTGGAGTTTTGGTTGGCTAAAGGGCTCGGCCATGGGAAGTGTGCTCGGCCTGTGGGTGCACCATGACTGGAAAGAGGTTGGAGGGGTGTGTGGTGGTCAGGTCAGAGGTGGTGGCGGCGGCTATGGTGGTGATTAGGGTGGTGGATGAGGTGGTATGGCAAGTAGTGGTCAACAACGTTGTTTTTTAGGCATTTAGGTTGCAATTTGAAGGGTTTGGCCATTAAGGTGGGTTCGGCCAAGGCCATGGCTGGTGGGGTAGATGGTGGGGAAGGCATGGAAGAGATGTAGGGTGGTGGTGGTCGTGGAACAAGGGGGAGTCCGATCCAAACAATGAAGGGAAACAAGGCAAAAATTGTATAGAAATAGGTAGAAAAGTGAAAAAAAATGGAGGCCGCTACCCTTTTTTTTTTTTGATGAAGCCGTGAGAAATGGAGTGCTGAGGAATTTTTCACGTGAAAGATAATGAAAATACAGGGCTAAGGAAAATATTGTATGGCCAAAAATGCACATAAATGGGGAGTTTTGAAAGTGAAGAGTTTTGAAGGTGAAAAGCCTTAACTTTTGTAAATTTTTAAACCTTTGGCATTTCCTTTTCTTTTTTAATTTTTATATATACAAAATAACTCAGAAATATACTTTAAAAACCGAAACTAAGTAAAATATAAGAAAATAAATAATTAATTTTAAAGAATATGTAAAAAGAATGAAAGAAATTACTTAAAAATACAAAACAGTGTCGAGAAATTACAAATAAATCACTACTAGTCTTGGAAAAATATCCACTTCATTTTAAAAATATTATGAAGTGAAAATTTGAAGTAAAATAATTTATTTATCATTTTCAAAATAAAATAATTAATTAAATTGAAGAAAAATAGAAAAAGGAATAAAGAAATTGTTTAAAAATAGCAAACAGGACATAAAAATTACAAGAAATTTACCAATGGCTTTGAAAAATTATTTACTTCATTTTAAAAATATTATAAGACAAAATTTGAAAATAAATGATTTTTAAAACATTTACAAAGTGAAATAAATAATTAAATTCATAGGAAATGTCAAAAGAATTGAAGAAATTGCTTCAAAATAGAAGACAGAACCTGAAAAATTCAAATAAATTACCATTAATTCTAGAAAAATTTCTACTTCACTATAAAAATAATTTAAACAAATAAAAATAAATTTCAAAAATATTGGGTTGTTACATTTTACAATTCGACATATGTTTTACCTATAATGGTTCTTTTAGATACAAGCTGAATATGAAAATTGAGGATGACTCTGGATTGGTTGATTTGGTCGCATTTGAGAAAGAAGCCGAACATTTATTAAAATATACAGTAAAAGAGTTAACTGAACTTGAATCACAGGTTATGTCCAATATATATCGTATATCTCACATAAAAATATATATTTTAATCTGTCATTTAATTGAAATTCAATTGATACTAATAGGAAAATGGAAAGGAAAAGATTGTTTCACTATTCAGTGATTTGGTTGGAACAAAAATAGTCTTCCAGATAAAAAATGCGGATTACTATATTAATAATTGAGGAAAGAGGAAATTAACTGCAAATAAAATTCAAACAGTCGTTGCCGATCGAAATTTTTTTAGCACCACAGAAGAAAAGAGAAAGGTAAAATTGCATTAAAAATTTAATGATGTTCCAAAACCGGTCTAGTAATTAAACATATTTTTATTTGTTTCGGGAGGCTAAATCTGAACCATGCAAATTGAAAAGAACATTGGAAAAAGAAAACTTGGACAAGGACATGACTGTCTACAAGAAAAATTGCATCGGTTTGGAATAAAATAATGATTTTTATTTAATAGGTTTTTATGTATTTAATAATAATTATGTAGTTTGATACTTTATTATTATTTTATGGTATTTTAGTCATTTTATTTGTTACAATTCGTCATTTGTTGATAGTTTTATTTATTTGGTATATTAGATCGTTTAAAATCTTTTCTTGTTATACTTTGAACATTTTTTTGCGTTGCAACTTTAGAACATTTATATCCAAACTAGAGTACTATCATCCCATTGTTTGTGCTTTTTCTTTTGAAAAGCATAATTATATGTGAGGATCCACTGTCAGACGTAAAAAGAAAACAAGTTCAGGTATCCCAGTAGCTTATAGGACAGCACTGTACCTAAATTTTATATTTTGCATGGGTAATGTTTTTTTGGATTGTGTGTAAATACTGCTTGATATATTCCAAATGATAATGTTAGAAGGGGCAAAATATTTAAAACCTTCCTCAAAAGAACTTACCACTATAACAGCGCTCCTCTGTATTTTTCGTGGTAAACATTGGTGCCAGACCTTAATTCCTTTATGTTTGATTTTCACCATTACTTTTTCCGTGAACAGTGGAATATGCAATAGATATTAACTTTAAAATGTGTTGGGTTCAAAATATATGAGTAATTATAGTGTAAACAAAGAAAGTAAATGCATTTACAAGTTTTAGTACCTCTAGGTTACTGCTACATACAGTGATCACTAGCACAATGATGAAGTAGAAATACTGCACGGAAGAAACATGAAACGTTACACGAGTTAAAACTCAATGGAGTCAAGGTTTAAAAACCATATAAAGTATGACAACGACAATACTAACATTCCAAAAAAAAAATATTCATCGATTGTTTCGTAATCATTCCATGATTTTTTATGCAAATGGGTTAATAAGACAAAAAAAATTATTCATAGTCATGCTGCAAATACTTACATTATGACTTGCTATTTTTTATGCAATTAGGATTCCTAACTTATGAAATCTACTAAATAAAAGAACATCGGATAAACTGCCCTTCAGGTGAACATAAACAAACTTCTGAGTTACCAACTTTTATGTGCTTTTTAAATAATGAAACAACTCAAGCTTCCATAGGAAAATGCCAATTATAAATGTGTGCTATTTTATCAGTGGCACATAAATGTGTGCTACTTATTTTTTGGTAGTCACTTAATCCTAAAAGAGGGAGACTTTTCAAAAACTAATGAATTTATGGCTACTTATTATTTTGAACTGTAGAATTAAAAGCCTGTAACTGTATATGAGAACAATTTGAAGCAGTAAAAAAATTAGTAGTAGACAAAAATTCATATATTAGTATAAAATTAAAAGAACGGATAAAAAAAGATAAAATTTATTGTAAACATCTTTTGATTAAATCAAATAACAAAAATATCTTTATAGTCCTATTCTACATAACAGGAATATCACATTATAATTACTATACTTTTTGAATTTAAATATCAAAGTATTATTACTATGCTTTTTGACTTATTCTCTTTTTTTTATTACTTATCTTTTATAAGTCATTCTCCAAAACGAACAACTTCAAAAGATTCTTGCTCTTTCTCTCAACAGAAATCCCAGGAAGCTTTGAATTTTATTTTACAGAAAATTCTATGCTACTTATCCCTCCTCTATATGTTATAATTGAAATAACGTAAGGGTATGCACATACATGAGTTACCTTTTTTATTGAACTTCAATTATCGGATTATTTTTATTTTTCTGCAAATACTAGGGAAGTATGTGATACATACATGAATTACTTTAGATTATATTTATCATATTATTGATTTTTCTATAAATATCTAAACAAAAAATCTATTTTTTCCCTTTTAAATCTTCAGGTTATATTTCTCATATCTCGGTGCGCCATCATTTGAAAAAAGGATCTGAACCACTACGAAAGGTATGTATATATCATAGTTATATACTTGATCTACCAATATGTTAATCGTGTAATAAACATGTGTTGTAACACGGTCATATTAATTAAGTAATTACCAGTAATATGAATAAAACTTACTTTTTTTCCTCACCTATGATACGAAATGCTTTTATAAGTTCATCTCTGGTGTCCCGTTCTCCAATCTAACATTATCATCATACTAACAAATTCCTCAAAGTATATTGCACCACTGCCGTCTTGATTGTTTTGCTACAGTTACAATCATAAAATGAGAAATGACTGTGTAATACATCAAGTACAAAAATAAAATCAGACTTATAATGTCAATTTTGAATTCTTACACAAAAAGTTACATGACTTTCGTTACCTAAAAAGCAAACCCGAGCATTCATCTAAAATCATAGTGCCCTACAAAAACAAGGATGGATTTTCTTTAGAATGAAAATTTTAAAAAAGAAGAAAAAAACAGGAAATCAATTTATTTCAAGGATTAAGAAATAATCTAAAATGACAGTAGATTGTAAGTGTAAATAGTTTTAGAGTGATAATAAATTAGTTCAGTTCATTTAGTCAGTTTATGTTTATGATAATTATTTACGATGTTGAAGTTTATATTCATATACTATAGAGTAATTTCAATATTTTGTTATTTACATGATGATGTTTGGATCATTATTTTTGAAGCGGAATTCTCTGTTAATCTTTGGAAATCAATTACATCGTGATTAGTTTTATTTTTCAACATGACAATTATTTTCGTAAACAGCTTTATTACACTAATTTAGATTGTCGCTTTTAAACGTTACACATACAATCCAGTTAGAACCTTTAACAAAGCTTAATTTTCCTTACAACGTAACTGAACACTACTTCTGATTGTTTTCCTTTTAACATATATTATACGGTATTATCAAAACAGATAAATGGTTAAATCAATTGAAGTAGGTAAAACACAAATAGCACGTAAGCGCGGTAGAAATGTGAACATCCGTAGAGAAGGAAATGGGGAAGATAATGGACAAATATACCAAAACCATACCTTTAAACGATTCAAAAGACCTAAAATTCCAACTGGCTCTTGCTCCACTTCAAATTTCGATGCCATTGAAGCAGATTTTGTTATCGGAAAATCAGGTAAATTAATATATTATGAGTACAAATGTGAAAAATAAATGACATTTATTGACGTACTTCCCTTTGATACAATTGTCCATCATAGCCCAAAGGCAAAGGCGGCTAGAAAGGCGCTGTATCCTTTACAACAAACGAAAGGCAAAACAAATTTGTTATCTAAGTAAGAGATGCTTTAAACTCAATGCATATATGATGTTGACAGTAAATAATAATTTTTATTTTTGATGTAATGGACCTGATCATGAAAGTTTCAAACTTAGGTTCAACTAATGATTCAAGCACAGAAACCAATAGTTTGATTTTTCCAACTGAAAGATCTGAGGTAAACTCACAAGATACCTGATGTGATCAGACCATAGAATCTGCTGCAATTTATAAAAGGAGAAAAGGTGCACTTTACTTACAATATGATAACAATAAATTTCATATACTCAACAATTATGGAAACATTAACCTTGAACATAAACGATCACAGTACTTCAATGGCACAAGCGATAGGAAAGGCGTCGTATCCTCCAGAATAAACGGATGGCAAAAAAAGTCCAAAAGAAACGGAATGCAAACCAAATCCACAAGCTTGGTAAGAAATAGTTCAAATGCACAATACAGAATAATACTGTACAAAATAAGTCCTTTAGTTAACTGTATTTACCTCATCATCAAAGTGTTGAACATAGATGACAACGTTGTTCCACCCAAAGAAAATAATAATTCCATGGTACATATTCAAGGAATTAATGCAAACCTGCAAGAAGCACCACGTAGAAATGTCAACGATTCAAGATCGACTGAAAATAATCAAAATCAACAAGCTCGAAAAGTGGCGGTGACAGCATCACCAAGTAGATATGGCACAACTACAAGTAAGTGCATATGGTTTTAATAAGAAATTTAATATTACAATAACATATCAAGTATTTCATCATATAATATAATTGTATGTTACCAGTAGAAAGAAGTGGCACAAACTTGCAGCCAGCATAACAAATTCATGTGTTTAATGATACATCCCTTGACAAAATGAACCAAGTCGACAAACTTATATAGTAGAACCACCATCAGCTACCTATGACACAATCACAAGTAAGCGAAGACTCATTTTATATCAAAGGAATAATTTATTCATGTACATCATATATCTTAAAATTTATAACATATACACATATTGCAGGGAAAATTTTTAAAATATGGGAAATTTGTGAACCCACGCGTACATGTTCAAACTGCAATGCCATACTATGGTACGAAGAAAGGAATACAAAATCATAACCCACGCCTAACCCAGAATTTTCCCTATGTTGTTATTTAGGGAAAGTAGAACATCCTATGCTGAAAGATTGTCCCCCTTTTCTAAAACATTTATTAGATTATAATGGTGGACCAAGGGCATCAAGATTTAGAGAAAAAATAAGGTTGTACAACTCTATATTTCTTTCACCTCTATGGGAGATAATGTTGAAAAAACCATAAATGATGGTCGTGGCCCTTGTGTCTTTCGGATAAATGGCCAAAACCATCACAAAATCGGTTCACTTCTCCTAATAGACAACCAACTACATTTGCACAACTTTATATTTATGACATTGAAAATGAACTATCAAATAGAATGAATGTAGTAAGCACGAACAACGACGCAGAACAGGATGAAGGCATTATTAGCGAACTAATAAGCATGTTTGATCAGTGCAATGAACTCACAAAAGCATTTAGGATGGCAAGAGATCGATTTAAAGAAACAAATTTTCAATTTGTAAGGCTGCAGTTGATTAGTTCACGACAAAATGATGGTAGAATGTATAATTTGCCAACATCTTCTGAGATAGCAGCTTTAATAGTAGGTGATGGTTTTCAAAATGACGCATGCAGGGACATCGTGTTAGAAGAAAAAAAAATGGACTCCTAAGAAGAATAACTGAAAAACATCCAAGTTTTATGGCAATGCAATATCCTATATTATTTCCTTATGGAGAAGTGGCTTTAGATTAAACATCGCACACAGATACATAAATGATGAACGAACAATCAATGAAAGTGATTAAAGTGAGGAGAAAATGCTTACCATGAGGGAGTACTATGCATTTCGTATCCAAAAAAGGCCAAACGAAGGGAAAACATTACTTAGAGGTGGTCGATTATTTCAACAATTTCTGGTGGATGCCTACACCTGCATAGAAGAAGATAGGCTAAGATGGTTACGCAACAATCAATCTAATATTAGATTTGATCTGTAAAAAGATCTCCGAGATGCAGTAATAGCAGGTGATACAAATGCATATTCAATTGGAAAAAGAATGGTCTTGCCTTCCTCATTTACAGGAGGTCCTCGATATATGATACAAAACTATCAAGATGATATTGCAATTTGTAGAGCAGCAGGCTAGCCTGATTTATTCATTACTATCACATGCAATCCTAATTGGATAGAGATTAAAAAGTTTGTAACACTTATTCATGAACAAACTATACAAGATAGACTATATATTGTAGCTAGAGTTTTCAAAATTAAACTCGATCAGCTAATGGCAGATTTAAGAGAAGGGAAACGTTTTGGGTCTGTTCACGCAGGTATTCATATTCTTTCCATTATTACCAACTATTTGTTCTGTTTATATTACTTAAAGAGTCTTCAATTA
The DNA here is from genome assembly GCA_030765085.1 of Allium cepa. NCBI lineage: Eukaryota > Viridiplantae > Streptophyta > Magnoliopsida > Asparagales > Amaryllidaceae > Allium > Allium cepa. The sequence goes on from CM060943.1 coordinate 492,240,492, forward strand.
AACTAATAGAAAATAAAAAATAGAACTATCATATTTCCTTTAACAATGTTTTGAATTTATAGAAATAGGACCTCTCAACTCAACAACGCCAAAAAAAATATAATAGGTAAAAAATATTGATAAAATTTGATGTTGCAAAGTGAATTAATTTATCTTTATATAATATCCTGAATATATTTTAGGAAACTTAATAAGATGCAATTACTCAAAAAGAAAATACTTGCTTCATTCAATTAGACAAAGTACCAAATGTGTATCGAAAAAAAACTTACACAATTTTCATTTCAGCAATCTCCAAAAGACTGAGAGAATTCGCTTTAGCATTATATTTAGAATGTAGAGAATATCCTTTGACAGCGGATAACGGAGGTGCACCAAGGTTTCCAAATCCAACCATGTTTGTGATGTGCAAACTGCCATGTGCTTGGGCTGACTTTTCCCATTGTCCTTTCTATGTTGATCGGGATCTTTACTTATAGAAATGAATGTAGGATAGAGATATGAATCCAATTGAAATGGTTTCATGTTAGAAGGTTGGATCACTTTAGACAATAAAAAGCACAGTTGCTTATGTGCATTACTCATACACAACACGCATCAATTTCTTATAAGGAAAAATATTTTGAGGTTAACAATCGTGATAAATATGAAAAAAAAAGTTCAAGATCACTGAGATTTTTTACCAAACGAAATCGTTGTAATAACCATTTACAATTTGTATGAGCTATCGAATTTTGAATTACATTGTTCCAAGCAGATATGATATCGTGTGAAGAGAATTAACTTAAGTTTATCACTAAAAGGTGGGAAAAATAGCCTATTTGTTATATCCAAAAAATATTTGGCAGTGCAGCATGCCAGTGCACTCTAAGTTTGACAGTGTTTCATAAGGTTGATCGGGAATTCACTTGTGTTGTTTCTCCCAAGCAATGGATTATGAAATAAGGCAATAATTAATTATACGCATTTACTACTAATAGCTCGGTCTCCTTAAGTTAGATGTTGAAACCGTTTCATGTACCAAGTAGTGACAATCAAACTATACTTCAGACTTCTTTTCTAGGATTTCTCATTTTCTAATTTGATCAACTCGAAACCAGTTTTCTACACCTGATTATTGTCAGCTCTACTGAATCACGGTTCACCCAATAATTTTTGTATGATTAATGCCAATACGGCCATCATGCCACATGATTTTAGTACACAAAATGATAAATCGTTATCGTACGAAGAACATTTTTAACAACAAGTACACTGTAATTTCAATATTTTATAGATACAAAATCTCATAAAATGTAATTTATTCTTGGGATACTGAGCAATAAGGAATTACTGATTGATAATTTTTTATCATTTGTATAATTTGATGAGAAAAAATTCTAATTCAATTATCTAACTAGGAGTGATATCGTTTTGCATGTGTTACGGTGGTATACACAATTGAATTTCAGAAAAGAGGCCTACCACATGCGCATATATTGTTGTTCCTTCATTCCGCCGATAAACCTAAAACAACTTCAGATGTTGATAGCATAATTACAGCTGAAATACCAAATAAAGAAGTAGATCTGCTAGCATATCAATCCGTCTCACAGTTTATGATACATGGACCATGTGGTGCAGCTAATCCACAAAATTTCTGCATGGTTAAAGGTCATTGTTCAAAACATTATCCAAAAGAAAATTGTTCCAACACAACATTTGATGATGATGGATTCCCTGTGTATAGAAGGAGAGTAAATGATAGATATGTAACAGCAATGGGTATGAAATTTGATAATAAATGGGTAATTCCACACAACACAGATCTAATTGTAAAATATCAAGCACATATAAATATGGAAATATGTAATCGAACCTGATCCATAAAGTATTTGTTTAAATATATCAATAAGGGATATGATCGTGCAACGGTTGTAATTGAACAAAATACTGAAGATGGTGGACTAAATGTACGAGAAGCTGACGAAATAAAAACATACATTGATTGTCGATATATTTCAGCCTCCGAATCTTGCAGGCGAATTTTTGAATTCGATATTCAGTTTCTCACACCTGCAGCGTAACGATTGTCATTTCATTTATCCGATGAACAATCGATTCTATTTCATGATACAGATAATTTAGAAGATATTACTAATCGACCGAATATTAAAAGGTCAATATTTACAGAGTGGCTGGAAACAAATAGGTTGAACGAAGATGCAAGTGACCTTACATATGTTGATTTTCCAACAAAATGGGTATGGGATAAAAAAATATAAAAAAGGAGACAAAAAGGTAATACAATTGGAAGAATTTATTATGCCCATCCGACTTCTGGAGAAAGATTCTATCTACATATGTTGCTAAACAGGGTGAAAGGACCTACAAATTATGAAGACATACGAACTTTTAACGGTACGATTTTCAATGATTTTAAAACTGCATGTATGGCACGAGGTTTGTTGGAAGATGATAATGAATGGAATGATGCAATTGTAGAAGCTGGAAGATGTTCATTAGCAAAATCCCTATAGGAAATGTTTGTTACCTTACTATTATTTTGTGAAATTAAAAATCCTCTAGAGCTTTGGAACAACCATTGGGAGTTACTGTCAGATGTGCAAAGAAGAGTTCTACAAATAATATGCCAACTATGACACAATGCCAACTGCAAAATTACACATTGTATGAAATTGAAAAAATCATGAATAAGAGTAATAGATCTCTAAAAGAATATCCTACGTTTCCCTTTCCTGATTTGATGTTTCTTGAAAGATTTCAAAGCAGATTTATAAAGGAGGAACAAATGTACAACCATGATGCACTCTACAAAGAGTACGTAAGTATGAGGTGTTGTTTAGATGTTGAACAAGGGAAAATATTTGATGAAGTCATAGATGTGGTTTATGGAAATTTTGGTGGATTTTTTTTGTTCACGGTAGTGGAGGTACCGGAAAAACATTTTTGTGGAAAACAATAATATCAAAACTGCGATCACAATGTAAAATTGTATTGGCAGTTGCAACATCAAGTATAGCGCCGTTACTACTACCGGGTGGCAGAACTACACACTCACGTTTCAAAATCCCAATAAACACAGATGAGGATTCTATTTGTGATATCACAAGACAGTCTTCACTAGGGGAGTTAAATAAAAAAACTGATCTAATTATCTGGGATGAAGCGTTAATGGCACATAGAAATGCATTAGAAGCATTAGAAAGAAATTTAAGAGATGTAATGGAACATGTTGGAAACGGTGATGAAATTTTTGGTGGAAAAACTGTTCTACTTGGTGGTGATTTTAGGCAAATACTACCGGTTATTGATAAAGGGGGAAGGGAGACAATTGTTGGTTTGTCAATAAATTGATCACGTTTATGGAGCGAGTGTAAAAATTTTACTCTTACATATAATATGCGCCTTTCAAGTGAATGTTCAACTAATGAGGAGATGGATAAAATTGTAAAATGGACTTTAGATGTGGGGGATGGACTGCTTCCAACTGTAGCAATGTATGATAATGAAGGGCCAACATGGGTAAAAATTCCAAGGGAAAACTTAATTGAATGGGATGATAATCCCATACAAAAAATTGTTGATAGCATTTATTCAGACTTTGAGAAAAGGCTGGATGAACAAGACTACTTAAGAAGTCGTTGTATATTGGCACCGACTAATGAATGCGTGGATGAAGTGAATTCATTTATTATTGAAAAATGCCTGGTCAATTGTGTACCTATCTAAGTACAGATTTAATTAGTCCAATATCAGAAGACGTCGAGGAACAAAATCTTTTGTATCCCGTGGAATTCCTTAATACATTAAGCTAGCTTCAATACCAAATCATGTACTTCGTTTAAAGGTTGGGGTTCCAGTAATGCTTCTCCGCAATTTAAATCAAAATTCGGGTCTTTGCAATAAGACAAGATTAATTGTAACACAGGTTGCATCCAAAGTAATAGACGCGGAAATAATAACTGGAAATAATATTGGTAATAAGGTTTTAATTCTACGAATAGTTATGTCCTCGGCAGACACAAAATGGCCTTTTCTCCTTAGGCGTCGTCAATTTCCGATAAAAATATGTTTTGCAATGACAATCAACAAAATGTCATGGTCAAACACTAGAAAATGTTGGGGTTTATTTACCACGTCCTATATTCACTGATGCTAGTTATATGTTGTTGTTTCTCGCACAACGACACAAAAAGGGTTGAAGATTTTGATCAATAATAAGAATGGAGAAAGAAAGGGCTACACACAAAATATTGTATACAAGGAAATTTTCAAAAACCATAAAGGTAATGTCTAAAGTTTCATTTATGATCGATTACCTTTCTTCCTTCAAAAAACAACTACTACTTCCAAATGCAATTCCACATTCATATGTTATGTTATTTTCACAGGATAACAAAATTGGATTTTAGCTCATCTTTCTGTACTCTCTTTTGCTACACCTACCTGTTTCAAGGAGTCAAAACATCTACAAAGGAAAGAACTAAATGTTTTAAGTCCGAGGCTGAATGGTTTTCCTATTACTCCAAATATGTGTTTTGCGTAAACCAAATTCTGTTCGCACTTTCAAACAATTCTTTTTTACTTTATGTTCGCTGTGTTTGTCATTACTTTGTTTCAAACCGTTCTATAAAATTATTCAAACTCCATCGTTGTTATAAAGTGGATATATTTCAACGTATCAAAATTATATGTTGCATAAGGATATTTACAGAATCAGAAAAAAGATGTGCTATTTATGAGCATGTTGGAAAGGTTCATTTTGAATGCATACCAACTTTTAATAATTATCAACTGAACCGTTTATACTAAAATGAACAAATTTTTAAATGCATATTATTTTTCATAAGTATTATCTGTTGCCTCTAACCTATAAAAAAAATGCTATGTAGCATAAAAAATTTAAACTCTGCCGCTTTTATTTCTGAAATCATATAAAAAATTACTTATACAAAACATAAATTACTATGTACGCATGCTCAAACATATATATACAAATTAAGGAATAATTACATATGCATGTATGCTTCTAAATTTATCGCAAAAGAGTAACTTGCAATGCAGAGGTGAACAAGATATAAGAATTATCGATATTGTCTTTTGTGTGTTAGTTTGAAAATTATTTAAGGGTAAGCTTTGCAATAATTTTAGACATACCTCTGTAACAAAAATAATAATAATAATCGACGTGAATTGATAGCAGCAGATCAATATATGGCTCATATCTTTGCCAATTATACTCAGAATTGAAAAATAGTCAACTATCCCAGTTAATGTCATTGGTTTTTTTAGATAAAAGGTACTTTATAAATGAACAGAAAAATCATATACTTTCATGACATGCCTCATTAAAACCTTACAACCTCCTTAACCTAAATGGGTGCGTTGCAAGGAAAAAGAGTACATATCAATTCCGTATATTAACAGTACAACAAGCCGAATTCTGAGCCAATATGTCAAACAGTTGGAGGAGTAAATAAGATACAGGACACACTCAAAACCATCCGTACGAGCAGCTTGGAACAGAAAAAAACAAAGAAAAACACACATCCAACTCAACACCAACCCGAGAAGTTCACAAGAACTACAATACAAAATAAAATAAAGAAAGAACGGGCTCGGCTACACACAAAAACCAACTGAAGGAGAGAGAAAACCAAATCCCCAAAAAATCACAGATCTAAATTCTCGAACCAACAGAGAATTAGAAATGGCGGAAGAGATCAACTACATGAAAAAGCAGACACTTGTTATAATTGCAAATCACCAATCCTAACAGAACTCAAGGAAGTCGAAAGTAATCTTGAAGGCCGTTCGCTGTATTGAGCTTCATTAAGGTAAGTTTCTTTTCTAAGTTTAAATTATGAGCTTGAATTCTCTGATGAATGAGGTACTTTGTTCCAAACAGTTATAAACAATTATTCAAACTTCAACCGTGTTAATATAAATTTTGATCTATTTCAATATATCAAACTTATATGCTGCATAAAACATATGTACAAAATCATAAAAAAGACATGCTCATCATGAGGTTAGTGGAAAGGTTCATTTTGAATGCATATCAACTTTTAACAATTATCAACTGAAACCATTTATACTAAAATGAACAGATTTTCAAGTGCATATCACCTTTCCCAATTATTATCTGTTGCCTCTGACCTCAAAAAAAAAATTACATAGCATAAATAATTTAACCTCCACCACTTTTATTTTTGAAATCATATAAACAATTACATATATAAGACATAAATTACTATGTACGCATGCTCATACATGTATATACAAACTAAGGAACGATTATATATGCAGGTATGCTTCAAAATTTGAGCGCAAAAGAATAACTTGCAATGCATAGGTGAACGAGATATAAAAATTGTCGAGATTGTAATTTGTATGTACCTTTGAAAATTATTTAATGATAAGCTTTCCAATATTTTTAGACATACCTCGGTAACAAAAACAAATAATTACCGAGGTGAACTAATAGCAACAGATCAATATGTGGCTCATATCTTCGCCAATTATACTTAGAATTGAAAAATAGTGAGCTATCCCAGTTTATGTTATCGGTTTTTTAAAGATAAATGTTGCAACTTTGCAGAATCACATTAGGAGGGAAAAACACATAAAACATGTCGATAAATGATGATACTGAATTCCATGCATCTAAGTTCAACCGAGGAAAGAAAAATACCTGTTTGAAATTTGTAGTATCGATTTAAAAGATTTTGTTACCACATAGATTTTTCCCCAAATGTAAATAACGTGTAAAATAAAACAATTAGTTAGTTATTGAACCGTTTGCCTTCATACAAATGATATCTGAAAAGAGTTAACTACACTACGTAGCATAATATCATTATATTCATTATCGACACTTAAAATATCTTTGCTTTCTTTTATATCCATTCATAAATTCAATTAAATCTGTTTATCTCAATAATTTCAAATTTTATTTTGACAACTGCTAACATTTTAGAAACTTAATAGCCATTTACACTATCTCCCTTTCTTACATTCACACTAAAGTCTATATATTGGAATGAATTACATAATATTAACAGTATTTAAATAAATTCAACAAACTGTTCATCTATTAAATAATAATAAAAAAAATATTAATTACAAACAATATGATTTAAATTATTCGATAATGTACGTAGTCTTGCTAACAATATGATTTAAATTCTTAAATTTGATGATATATTGCAATACAATAACCAGAAGATTAAAATATAATGTTTTATATAAATTGTATGTGCTTCAGGTGGTTCAACAACTTTAATAACATCATGCATTTGAAATAAAAAAATATAGCATCATATTCATATATGGTATAATGCATATTATAATTTTTCTTCAGAAGGTTTTGTAAGTTTTTGTCTCATTTCAATTTCAAAAAAGCATTCTGACATTAAAAAATCACAAATTCAGTATGTTATTTAAAAGCAAAGTCCACGGAGAACTACTACCTTAAATCCTAACTTATCCTTCAAAGAATTAGTAATTAGATACCGATCGCAATGCAATGGCCTTCCGTTCCAACTTGTATGTTTGGCTATAACAGTACAAACTCCCTGATCAAAACAACACCATATGAATTCTTTCCAAGTCACCAAAGCTGCAGATGGTATTTTCTTCATTTTTTTTTCGTTTTTATGTGCCTTCATCTACAATAAAATGCTTGGTGCTTGCAATCACATTATTACTGCAGCCACACAAAAAAGAACACAAATTCATAGTTATTAGTGTTTTTAATATGTCGACCATTATCACTGCCGCCAGACAAAAGGGAATACAAATCCAAAGTCATTATTGCTTTTAATCATTGGCTCGATCCGAAGAAAAAAACAATAAAAGAAAAATTAGAAAAAAAGTTATAACAATTTCACATTGTTATAATAACATTATATTCCAACATATCCAAAGCCATACAAAATTCATGGGATAATTCATAATATAATGAGATGATTTAGAACATTGCTTCGCAAAATGAAGAAAATCTTTCGATAAACCAAACTTTATACATAAATAACAGTAAACATTACACCAACAACAACAGACATCGGAAAAAATCTTATGTTCCGTTAACAAATTTTCCTTTGCTTGAATAATTTAAAGTATTATACAGCATAAGGAAACTTTCCAAAATATTGTAAAATAATGATTTTCCGTTCCTTCATCCAGTATTTTTTTATACTGTCACATCATATAAGTTCATAAAATTAACACAAAATATATTTTAGTTTACCTATGTGAGTGAAACTGCACCCACTTATCAGGATCGCATCAACTGCAACATAATACAGCCATGAGCACCACTAATTGTAAAGTGAGTGTCAATTAATGAAAATTAAATTGTCTCAATGTTCAGTTTTTCACAAACAAAAAAACATAAACTCTTTTCCACAGAATTTATCTACATTAGTATGAACACATACATAGAATCTCATACCAATATTTGAACATTTTTGACAGATCTTGCAACACAAGGCTCCTTCTACTCCTTGCACAGAGGTATGCTGCTTTTCATTTTATTTTGAATCTTTTTCTACTCTAAAATTGCAGCAACGACTACTTCCGTCGTGACATTATATGAAACCACTTCCTAAACACCAATAATACCAATTCATTCACAATTAAAAAAAAGGGAAATAACCAAATAGAATTACCACGGTCCAGATTTCTTCGTATATAATTTATCTTCAAAAAATGTAAGTACGAATTTACGATGCAACACACAGTTATAAATTGACTTACTATCGCATATATATTGAAATTACAGATTGAAATAATCAAATAAAAATTACCAAACTGAAACTAGTAATTTACAATTACAAAAAAGGATATAACCAAATTCGTGCAACACGCTCTTATAGATTGAAATACTATCGCGACTCATTTTCATTTAATTTATGAAGATTTCACATAGCTTTCATTTAATTTATGATGATTTTCGTCCTTTCTTTACTCTGTTGTTTGGGGAAAAAAATCTACGCAACGTATTTACTGAATATGTTAAAATAGAAAAGCGGCTAGGTTTAGGATATTGTTGCGTTAAATGCGAAAATTCTGTTTTATTCATGCATTAGACCGCACCTTAGCGGTCCATTCTACTACTGTTTTTCATATAATTTCTCTACTTCTTGATGGGTCAGCTGGGCTATGCAAATATATTCATATCATATTAAAACTTTCAATTATTTTCTCAATCCTGTTTATTTTGCATTTTGTAAAAATTTGAAGTAATTAACCTTAATTTTATACTATTAAACATATGGCAATTCATTAACATTAATCACACTACATTTATGAAGTTCAATTTCAAAAGATATGATAACTTTTTTTGAAAATATGAGTTTCATGTTTAATACGCTATAAAATTGCATTAATTCATTAACACAAACCAAATAAAAAATCGATCGCAAGATACCCATTTTATAAACGATTATACTTTTATATTTTAAAAATTTTAAAAACATGCATAGTTTACAAAAGTAATAAATTCAAAAAAAAACAATTACAACATGCACATCATTTTCATATTAGTAAAAAAATATGTTAAACACATAAAAATTATAAACACAAACAACAATAACAATTTTACTTCATGGTTCTTTCATCTCAATAAATTATCAAAAAATAACAACTTAACTTTATAATTCATTAAGAAAAATTGATTATCAACTGATTTATTAAATAACACAAAAATAAAAAAAATTCCACCCTTCATGTTACTACCATCAATTTTTTACTTCTTTAGTTCTCTCCTTATATTTTATCACAAATTATCTTTAAATAGTTTACGATAATTTAAACTTGCTACCTCGTTTTAGTAATTCTCATAGATATTTTACACTCAGATTCCTCATGTTTAAATATTTATATGTTTATAAAGCTTTTCATTGGTCTCTCCTATTAATTGTCATTTAAATTACTTAAATAACTTAAATTTAAACTTATTAAATAAAGCCGATTAATTAATATTCATTAATTAATGGCATAAATCCTATAAATGACAATTCTATATGTCTCAACTGCTTCCCTAATAGTAAAACAAAATTATTTTCATGCTTTTGGATAGTTCTATGCTACCTATATAAACAATAATATAAAAATTACTATGCATTTTCACACTTAAAACATAATTTGAAAAAATACTTAATACTTAAATATAAATACTATGACTTCAAAACATTACCGCATGCAACGCGAGTCACACACAAGTTACCAAATATATTTTGAAATGAAAAATTACAATAAAAAATTAGTAAAATACACATTAAGATTGTCATGCATAATCTAAATTTCTGGATTAATCTAAAAGTTCATTAATTTTTTAAAGTGAAAAAAAAATTTTAAGGACAAATTATCTTAATAATTTAAACACATAGACAGCCGTCTATTTTTTTTTGACTACAAGGATAGATTCAAAGTCCATCTTTCAAGTGTTCAACTTCTCAAATCCATCGATCGATCTCCGCTCCTCACCTTCTGCTACGCTTTCCTCTTCCATATCTCTGCTACGCATTCCTCATCTCCATCTTCAAATCTCCGTTACGCTTTCCTTTCTCCCACTCACCTCAATGTACAAGTTTTGCACCGTAGTATTTTTCATATACCCGTCGATTTGAAAAGTCACGTCACTCCTAACATCGTCGAAGTTCCTGCTTCGATCTAGAGTCTCGGCGTCCTTGGTGCTAGAGTTTTGATGGTGCCTAAAGCTTTGAGCTGCTCGAATTCGAAACCCGAACAGATCTGAATATCGCTTTTTGCTTTTGTGAAAATAGTCGCATTGTAAGTTAAATTTCATCAAAATCTAAACACTACTAAAATTAACTAAAAACTACAACCGATAGTTAAAAAATGCTTCCGATGACTAAATTCCAATACTATATATTAAAATGTTAAAAATTAGGATAGTTAAAATTTATAATAAACAATAAAGTAATATAAGTCAATACAACACTATAATATATCGATTATTAAAAATAATAAAAACTCAACTAAAATTAATACTACAAAATAATGATATTCATCGTATCATCGAACAAAAACCAAACACCGATTAAAATAAAAACTGAATAAACGTCGCAAACAAGAGCAAGAATCGTGTATGACATTAATGAATAATAATTACTACTAAAATTCAACCAGGTTCATGTCAACAATTAAATAAAATTAAAACATCCACAGAAAGGTTTATTTCAGATTGCATTTATAAAACAAATTCAAAAATAAAACAGTTTTATAAAAATGATACATATATATTATCACTAAAACTGATACCTAAAATTTGATACTCAAATTAATAGTACAAACACATGTTCAAAACAAAAATTATTAAATATTTGATACTAACTAAACACATATTCAACTCAATGATCATCATACTTACTGTAACAAATTTATTTTTTATATGCTCAAACAAACAAAACGATAAAAAAACTTGATCACTACGTATTGCAAAAAATGTAACTCAAAAAATTGATGTATAATAAAACTGATACAGCTTATACCAATATATTTATATGACGAATTATTACATAAAATTGCACCAAAAGAGACAAACAAGCAAGCAAAATTCTCAACAAATTTTTAAAAACATAAAAAACAAATCATACCTTCTTAAAAGTTTAAAATTTGCGATTATTGCGACCATATCACTTGCGTACGCCTCTATTTTATTTTGAAAATAGACAAATCCTTCTTTCCATTTAATAGCAAGCCTAACAATACCATGTTTCACCTTAATGGCTTAATAACATACTCAACGCTTGCACCAATAAAATGCTAAGTGAAATTAGAAAAAGAATTTATAGCAACGGCAAATTAGAAGATGTGGAACACATACTAAACAAATCAACAACAAACATTTTCACATTCTTCGCCTTACAGCTGTAACGTGGACGATTGCTAGTGTAAAGATAAGATTATGTTTCCATATGACGATTGCTATGTGACTAAAACGTGGAAGAAAATCCAACAAGAAAATCAAACTACAATTTTTGAAGCATTTATTTTAATTTATTCAAAAATCATTTTCACGCATCCATCTATTTGGTATAAAAACGAAGTCATAGATCAAATAGAATGATAAGAGAAATTAATAGGAAACCAAAAAACCGATAAATGTATTGGTGCTACAATAAAACGAATCCCTAAAATCTGATACTGTAATTAATAAACCAACAATGAACCACAAAATGAAACAGATAGCAAATACATCACAAACCTACATCCTATAATGCGCCTTCAGCACCACAACAGCAATAGTGCTTCAATCATCACCATCACCATCACCAAGCAACCAAAAACCACAACCTAATTCAACTTACAACTAATTCTACCACCACATACTTAACCTGAATCCAAATGCAAATTTTTCAAAAACTGCACATTTAACTACCGCACCAAACGACTAAGTAACCTGCCTATCACATACAGCACTTCAAACCCACAACGTGAATTGCAACTCTAACAAATCCAACTCGATCAACTCAATTCAAACTGCTTCATTTTTTGATTCGAATTCGATCTGCCCACGTTTCATCTTTCGTTGTTTTTCCCAATCTAAATCCATGATCGAAGAAGAAACAAGAAAGCACACAGTCAGAGCTTGTAGACTATTTTAAAGCTCGATTCAAACCGCTTCATTTTTTGATTTGAATTAGATCTGCCCATGTTTTATTTTTCGTTGTTTTCCCCGATCTAAATTCATGATCGAAGAAGAAACAAGAAAGCACACGGTCAGAGCTTGTAGACTATTTTAAAGTTTGATCCTTAAAAATAAAACATCGACGGATCGTCCTCTGTAATAAAAAAATCTATAAAAGTGCACTTCACATATTTTCCTGTTTTTAAAATTAGATTACAGTTTAGTTAAGATATAACTACACATTCCAACAGGAATTACTAAATGTATTTTAAAAAAGATAATTAAAATTTAATAAAATGCACCTTAACACCCAATGCATAATTAAAAGGCAGTAATAACAAAGTAAATACCTAAAGTAATCAAAAGTAATAACAAAGTAATAGTTACTAACTAAAGCAATTAAAATGCAACTTAAGACTACACAGCATTATTTAAAATGCAGTAAAATTTCATGTAAGAATTACTAACGTTACTTGAGTTAATAAATTATGAGTTAACAGATTAACTTCCACCGCCACTAAAATACAATTTAAGTCTGAATTTTACAATGTTTGCTTTTATGTAGTTCAAATATTTTAGTGGAACCTGATCTTGAAGCGAATGGGCAAATCAGTAGAAATACATACAGAGGGCTTGATTTACAAAACAAAAGGACAAAAATAGAAATCCAAGACCAAATTCTATTAAAGTACTTGGACTAAATAAAAACCAACGATGTAAGTTGTCCCAGCAAGGCAAGCAACGACCACAACTTACCCACATTTGAAACTCCGAACAAATAATATACTTCCCTATTCATCCCTAACTTAAAACCTCATAAGCTTAACCAACAATTTATACATTAGATAAATAGACACAAAACAAAACATGTAGACTATAAAAACATACATTAATTAATGGCATTTAAATCCATACCACTAATTAATAATCTATACTACCTGCATAAAGAATAATAAAAATTTTACTATGCATTTTCACACTTAAAATATAATTTAAAAAAATACATAACACTTAAATATAAATACTATGACTTCAAAACATTGCCATACGCAATACGAGTTACACACTAGTTACTAAATGTATTTTGAAATGAAAAATTACAATAAAAAATTAATAAAATACACATTAAGACCGTCATGCACAATCTAAATTTTCTAATTTAAATTATTAGGTTAATTTGTCCTTTAAAATATTGTTCGCTTTAAAAAATTAATAAACTTTTTGATTAATTTAGAAATTTTAGATTAGACATGACAGTCTAAACGTGTATTTTATTAATTTTTTATTGTAGTTGCTCATTTTAAGATACATTTAGTACCTGCATACGGCAATGTTTTCATAATATTTATATGCAAGTATAATGTATTTTTTCAAACTATATTTTAAACGTGAAAATGCATAGTAATTTAATATCAGGTGAGTTCGATTTCATACCACTAATTATATCTCATAACAATGGATAATTCGATATTTCAATTTCCAATTAAAAACAAATGTTAACTATTGATAATGGAATCAAACATTTTCCAAGATCAGCATTCATATATTTAAAATATTTCATGGAAACACAATCAAATTAAAAATTGTTATCTTTAGAGAACATACAATTATATATCAAATTAATTTTGTATAGCCATACAAAATTACACTCTTTGTAATTATGTCACATAAAATAACACTCTTTGTAATTGCACTTTCAAATAACATTCAATCTAACCTTATTAATTTTGCTTATAGATTTTCCATTAACCGCACTTTATATTTGAATGCCATTTGATTTAAAAAGAAACATTACAAAATACAAGAAAATAACAAAAATTGACTAATGTACCAGATATAGCATGATACCATTACATCTAATACCAATTAGTAATGGTTAGCAAATGGAAATATTGCAAAAATGACAAATTCCTTATAACATGTATCCATATTTTCAAAACTATGGTGAGTAATATGCTAAATGTAGCCATTAACAACTACCGGATATCCAAAACAAAAAGTTTTCCAGATAGAGACATTATTTCGACATTGATTAGAGGAGGATAATACACTCTCCCAGCTTTCACTTTCTTCAAAAAAAATAATGATGATTATTCTAACATGCATGGAGATAGAAAACTATTACGTAAACATAAAAGAAGGAACTTACATCAGCGCTATTGATTTTCAAGATTTCAAAATAGCACATTATTCCACTACGCCCGTAACATTTTCTCCCCTGTTCCCTACAACGCCAACTATAACAAATAGGTTTACCAATTTTTCCAGCATTCAATTTCTTACCATAAATACCGCATGTTATAACAATTAATTCAATTTTAATCTGTCTAAAATCTTTTACTACTGTGCACCTTTCCAATTGGATTAACTGATAAAAACCTGCGGAATTGATGGTACAGAAAATTTGGATATTTTAAGAAGCAACTAGTGTTACAGAAAAAACAAAAGATGCAATAGAAATGCGCAATTTTAAAATCATAAAAAATATTTATACCAAAAGCAAAAGGATTTAGTTCCCTTTTAGATTTAAGTAATAGGTTTAACCAATAAAAGTAAAAGATTCCAAAAATGAACTGCTGCGGTTCAAGAGGCGCACGAAGATAAAAGTAAAAGTTTAGTAATATGCCAAGTAGAACAGCGTAATAACATACAGGGCTATCCCTTACGATTTCTTTTATAAACACAATAGTTTCACACCTATGTCCTTCGAATCAAGACTTAAGAACATATTGAACCTTATACAGAAGGTTATGTAGAACCGACACAAGATTGAGATACTAAACAGTATGATGGCCACTAGTCGGGAGTGAAAGACTAATTAGACAAGCAAAATCTCAAATTGAGATTACCATTTGGCACACATCATCATCATCGTATAATCAACTGAAAATTATTAACGAATCCAACAAAAGCCTCAGAAGGAAGGCAGTAGTTTGGATCTAATCACAAAATTCATAACATATATTGACATCCCACTTTCTTCACCGTCGACGTTACTTTTTCAGAAACATGATTCCGATAACAATAGTTTTAACATGGACGGCATACGATCAACAGTTACAAAGCTCGAAAATAAACAGGGTAACGAGATAATCCACAAATTGAACCGAAGTGGGATACGAAGTAAAAATGGTCATCAGATAGGAGCGAAAGACTAAACATGAATAATCAAAATCTCAAGTTAAGATTTATCATTTGAACTATGCATATAATCATCACACGACCATTGATTACAATTACACAATAAATAAATAAATAAATAAATGACAAAATTAAAGAAAATCTCAGAAGGAAGGCAGTAGTTTGGATCTAATCATGAAACTCATACATAATCTGAAAATCCACTTTCTTCATCATTGACTTTACTTTTCAATAAGAAAATTATAAATACGATAACTATTCAATATCCATTACATAGCCAGAATAATTGACGTCGAAGCCGAGATTTAATTCTGGACAGTTTAAAATCGAAAAAAAATGAGAAATAAGTTTTGATTTACTAAAATAAAAGAAGAGCAGAAATCGAAATGTACCAGGAGTTACTGAGAGAATCAACAGGAGAGGAGGCGGAATGATTTTATAGGGATGAATTAGGGTTTAGTGGGGCAGGATGGCGAGCTGATGATACACTGATGAATCTGAACCGTTGAGGGGGCGCTGTCCAATTATGTTATTTTAAACACAAGACCCACCTGTCGGTCATGGTTAAATTATTTATGAAAGCTACTCTACCTTTAGACATGAGAGAACTTTTGGTAGAGACCGGCGAATTTAGATGTTATTTTTTATATTCTTGATAAGGCTGACAGTACACTTTTATCCCCTTATACTCAAAATTGAAGTCTTTTTATACTGTGTTCTGTTGGTACATGCTTCAAACACAGGAAGATTGTACTTCTTTAGCGATGTAAATTGCAATTATTTTGTCAATAAAATTTATGGTTATTGTTAACCCAAATAATGGATCAATACCCAACAATCAGATTAAATCACCAATGCAGATTTTTTTTTTTTTAAACTGGTACTTTATATACAACAAATCATTGGGACAACATATCTCATGTCAAATAAACGTTCGAAAGCAAGTTTCGAACTTGTGACATCCTGCACCAAAGCCGAATCAATTAACCACTTGCACAAAGGTGCTTGTCACACCAATGCAGATTAAAGAAACAGAAAAGGAATATAAGAAGATAGAATTTTTATAGTGGCTCGGCGTAACCTTCGGCCTACGTCCACTTTAATTTTTTATTGGTTGTTCTCTCTCTGCATTACAATTGGTTATATTAGATCTTGCCACAATCTAATGAATCTCGAATTTACAATAGGGTTTTTAGGTTATTTGTGAGTCGCAAGTACTAAGAATTTGTTGATCTCAATCGCAGAACAGTAAATAGTTGTTTCCTAGTAGACTTTAATGAAGGAGATGTTAGAGGTGAATAAGTAGCAGAGTCTCTGCGATTAGAGAATCCAACCCTTGTTTTAATTGCTCTATGACTTGTATTTAAACAATCGTATTGGGCTAGAAGTAAAGTTGGAGCAGAGTCAAGATGTCGGCCCAAATGAGTATGAAAAAGTTGGAAACTTGCTCAATTCTCCTGCATCATGCAACTTGCTTCATTTTAGTATGCCTCATGTTTTTTCGTAGGTCGATGACTTGTTTTGATGTTCATTCCTTCATAACTTTGGTTTGTTCTGCAGTTTACAGCAGCTAACTCTTCAATCCTTAAGATAAGTCGTTTGGAATTTTATAAAATCACTTCGGGCATGCATGCGAGAGCTAGTGGATAGCTTGTGTGAAGTTTTAGATTGTGGTGGTGACGTGGTGCTTTCACCGAAAACGAGAGTTAGATGAGAAGACTTGAAGTTTAAATCTGAGATTTGAAGAAGACAAAGAGGCCTAACATTAGATGAAGATGAAGATGAAGGTTGAACTTGATAGTTGTTGTTGTAAGTGAATTCGACTAAGGGTAAATGATCTTCCCAAAAACCTCTAAAGTCAAGAATGCATGCTCGAAATAAATCCTCCAAGATCCGGTTCACTCTCTCCATCTGCCCATTTGCCTGGGGATGGTAATCGTACTCAAATTCAGCTTGGTCCCTTAGGCAGCTTGTAGTCCCTCCCAGAATCCGCTTGTGAATATCGGGTCTCGGTCACTTACAATACCACAAGGGATACCATGAAGACTCACAATCTCCTTCACATACAAACTAGCCAAAATCTCAGCAGTCCTAGTCGGCTTAACCGAAATGAAATGAGCACTCTTGGTCGGTTGATCAACGATAGCCCAAATGCCTTCGTTCCCTCTTCTTGACCTAGGAAATCTGCCAATAAAGTGTGAGAAATGCGGATTATGGATCTTAAGGCTAAGGATAAACACTAGAGGGGGTGAATAGTGTTTTAGAGAATCGTTAGATCTTTTTGAGTTTTTGTTAATTTAAACACAAATGTATGCAATATTCAGACACAGATATGATCATAGAATCAAACATAAATGCAAATATAAAGTAAAAGCGGTAAAGGAAAGAATACATCGGATTTTATACTGGTTCAGAGTTACCATATATCTAGTCCCGCACACAGGTATTGGTTTCCTTTCAAAAACAATCTTTACAATTACACCCTCAATCTAAAGGCTACGAGGTACACCCTCCAGAATCATAATCATCTGGGTGGAGATACTTGATTTCCCAGGCAGCAAGTTCACCCAATTGATTTCCAAGGCTACGATCACACCTTTTACACTTGATTGATTTCCAAGGCTACAATCACACATTTTCTCGCTAAGTTGGTTACAAAAATCATATAACTCTGAATAGCACCGAGGATCTTGTTGAGATGGTGATAGAGAATCAAAGCAGAGATAATGTAGTTAGATTCAATGTTAATTTCGACAGAGTAATGATAAGAATTTGTATATAGAAATGTGGAAGAAGAAGAGGGGTGAAAAACCAGAAAAACTGTCTTAAAATTCGTTGAAACTAACCCCTATTTATAGAGGAACAACAGTCATGTCCATTCTTGAAGAGTTATGACGAATAGACACTTCTTTTGAAATTTAAATTTTGAACTCAACTGACACCATGTCGACATGGGGTACATGAGTACGTCGACATCCCAAAGGGATTTTTGGTGTTTTGATTTTCTTTGAAAATAACATTTATTTTATATTAAAGCTATTTTAAACTTTATAAATGTACTTGACTATATTTAAAATACATAAGTAAGTATAAAGAATAATATATACAAAATTTTACTATAATTTTATATTTAAAATCTAAGTATAAATATTTAAAAGTTAAATATATTATATTTAAAAGATATTTTAAAAACAAGGATAATTTGATTTTGAAATTAAAGATTATTTTGAGGCTAAAAGTATTTGAAATCAGGATAGATGTTTTTGATGCTTTTAAAAGGAAGGTTTTAAAATCATTTTGAAAACAAGATATAATTTTGAAAAATCATTTTGAATACAAGTTTAGCGGAAACAAAACAATGTTCCACTAGATTTTTCGTAGGTTCCATCCTACTTAGGGTTCCATCCCTTTAACAGGCTCGAAGTGGATTCCATTCCACGAATAAATTGGATTTTAAGATGCCAGTGTTTTTCTAGGAGTTTTAACAAAATTTCTAATTAAAGAATAAATTACTTGAATTCTTGAACTCTTGATAATCTCGATACTCATGAGTCTTCAATCTTGATATCTTGAATCTCTATACCTACAGTCTTCATTCTTAGTACCTGCATGGTTAAATCCTGCATATACATATATATCTAAACTTATATTGTTAGTATTTATATTTTATAATCTATTATAAGGTTGTTATCATCAAAACCATCATCTCACGGGCTAACAATCTCCCCCTTTTTGATGATGACAACCTTTGTTTATAAAATATTACTTTTATCCTAATAACTCCCCCTTAATCTATGCATAACTACCCTATTTTATACTTCTCCCCCTTTGTCATCAACAAAAAAACTAACTCTAAACTATATTACACTAAACTATATAACCCCCCCTTCATTCTTGGACGAAAATACCTGCATTAATAAACTTATACAATGGAATATAGAATTGATCGTCACAATAATGAATTAAAGATTATATACATGTCAATGTATAATTATACATGTTTTGTACAACAAACATTAATCCATACTAAATATCAATCAAATTCAAACTAAGCCAAAGCAAATGAAATCAAGTCAATCAAGGCAAACAAAGCAACCAAATAAAATTAAACGTTACGTGGAACTTTCACTCATCCTTCTTCTCCAAAGATAGGGTCTGCCTTAATAGCATCCCAATTTTCATTGTCGTTGGTGAGAGAGACTGGAGGATGTGCTTCGTTATCATCCTTATGTGGGGAGGAAATCATCCATCGTATTGCATCGAAATGCCTTTCTTGTTCCTTGATCATCTGCATTTGACTCAATTCTAAGTGTCGTTGGTTATGAAGAATGAACGAGAGAATATTCTTGAACGAATTAAGAGTTTCTTCAAGATTTTCGGATATTATGAATTGGATTATCCATATTTGGATTTGTGGAAGAATGAGAGATAGAGTAGATAAGAAATAGTTTTCAGTGAAGAATTCTAGAAGAAACAGGTATTTATAAGTGTAGAAATTCGTTTGAAATGAATGGACATATGGTAAATATTCAAATTTCAAATTCAAAATGAATTGTCATTTCTGACCAGTACATGTCGACATGGTCATAGAGGGTATGTCGACATGGTGTAGTGAAATTTGATGATATATTTTGATTTTGTGAATAATTGTGTGTGTATATATATTTATATAATATACTAACATTTATTCTGAAGATAAGATAAACTAGATAACAGAAAGAAATTCCATTTCATTTCATACTAAAATGATACAACCATTAATCATAAAGAACTACACGAACACTCAAATCAAAATAAATTAAAACAAATACAACGAGATACGAAAAGGTAGAACTAGCTAGAGGATGATGATGATGAATAAAGTCCAAGTTTCTTATTGACTTTGGAAATGAACTTGTTCATCTTGGATGAAATTTTGTCCACCTTCTTACTAACGGATCGTTTGAGAATCCATTGATTCTCAACAATCGTCTTTTGGTTTTTGAGAAGGGTTTTGGTGGATGGATTAGGAGGATAGTCGATGCTTTCCAAAGAGGTTTCACCTTCTTCTTCTTCAATTTCCATTTCATCCCCTTCTTCTTCTTCCTCTTCCTATTCTTCCATTTCCTAATGAGCCAAACGCTCTTCCTTTTTGGCAAGAGTCTCATAAGGTAGAAAAACAAATAGAATTTTCATAAGCGAAATATTGGAATGATTGAAAACTTTTCTAGAAACAAATTCTTCGCCTTTGAAATCCACTCCAAAATAGCTAAAAATCCGAGTGAGATAAATTCCATGATACAAAGTATTCTCACCCATTTCAAGATTTTTGGGACGAAGTTCATCCAAAATAACTTGCGCCCAATTTATGTCATAATTTCCAAAAATAGCAAAAGGTGCTTTGCAAACTTTTGAAGTATGATTGTTAAAATTCTCCGATCTTGGAGTCAAAGTATGTTGCAAAAGAAGATCGATAATTCTTGCTTTTGGTCGAAAATTTTGATTTTTGAATTCAAAATTATCATTCCCTTTGAAAATGTGATGAAGTATCTCACGATCATTCTCATCGATTTTAAAATTAGAAAGATCCATTCCCGTACTCTTGCAATTGAGAATGGTACCCAAAAGATCACAATTCAAAACAATTCTAGTGCCTTTGACACTACTCCAAATTTCATCCTCAATTCCATTATAAATTCACGGTTTAAATTTGCATAGAAAATTTTGACAATATTTGGATAGCAAATAAAATCATTTTGAGAAGCATCAACAAGACTAAGAATTTGATTGTTTGCAAAAAGAGAATCAATTTCATAAGAAGAAAAATCTTGAAAGATAGCAAACTTTCCGGGATGGACTTTGGCATAATTAGCATAATTGATGTATGTTTTTATTGCCTCCGGATCATTGAAGAATTGCTCTTTTATCTTTCTGGAAATTCTCATGGTAGAGGGGTTGCTTGAAGAAGCCATTAAAGTAGAGAGTAGAGAGCTTGAAGTTTTGAAAAGAGAGTTTGAATTTGAAAATGAGAGCGAAAAGATATGATAAAAGATAGTGAATAAATAGATTCTCAAAGGACACGTTCTCTGATCAAAAGGTAGCTTTTTAGAGAATTGAATGAAGTGAAAAGGTGGAGGGAAATTCAAACATTTGAATTCAAATTTTGAAATTCAAATTCTGGTACCCATGTCGACATCATGGTAGGGACCAGTCGACATGTGCCAGTGAATTTTTGTGATTTATTTTTCCTAAGTTCTCTAATAAATATATATACTCTTTATTATTTTTTAATGTCTATATATTTCTGAAATATTATTGGACTTATAGTATATTTCAGAAAGTATTATAATACTATTAAAAATAATAAAAATAATAATAAAAAATAGAAAATAAATTTTAAAATTCAAACAACACACCAATTCAAAATCAATCAATCAAGCAATTAAGCATCTAATTCTAAGCAAGCAATTTCAACTAATTATATTGTAAATGTGTACCTTTTTCTGAGTCCGTTTCTCTGAATTCGTCGGAGTCGTGAACTGCCGTGAAACACAAATTTGAATTATCTGTTTTCTGATCATCATCACTTGAGGACGAGTCTCAATCATCTAGAGTAGCAGTAAATGCACGCTTTCATTTCATTGCTGGATCATTGTTCATAGGAGGATTCTGCCTTTCTGGATATGGACAGTCTCTTTTGATGTGGCTTGGTTCATTATAGTTGAAACATTTGACATTATTTGGCACTATATCTGATTTCCAGAGTTCTTATAGTTGTTTCTCTTGATATTATTCATCTTTCTGTATTTCAGAAATTTCCTAAAATTTCTGGTCATAAAGGTTATCTCTTCTTCATCATCACTGTTTGAGTCTGATCCATCGGTCAATGCATTGAACGTCATTGATTTCTTTTCAGATGTTTTGCTTTCTCTTCTCCCGATCATTTGGACTTCAAATGACATTAGATTTCCAATTAATTCTTCTATCTTTAATGTACTGATGTCAATTGCTTCTTCGATTGCAAGTGTCTTTTGATCCCATTCTGGAGTAAGAGAATTTAAAAAAATTCTGATTTGATCTTCTTCAGAAAATTCCTTTCCCAATGATATTAAAGAATGCATAATATCCTGAAATCTGCTATACATATCTGAAGTAGACTCATTAGGATTCATTTTAAATAACTGAAACTGATTTATAAGCATGGTAATTTTGGTCTGTTTAACTTTGCTCGTTCCTTCGTGAGTTACTTGCAAAGTTTTTCAGATTTCATATGCAGACTTACAAACTGACACTCTATTAAATTCATTTCTATCAAGTGAACAAAACAGAATATTCATTGCTTTAGAATTGTTTTGTGCAACAGTCTTTTGCTCAGCGGTCCACTGTGCAAAATCAGTTGTGGGTTCATAATATTCAGTTTGCGTGATATTCCAAGTGTCTAATCCTATAGATTGTAAATATATTTTCATCCTACATTCCCAATATGCATTGTTAGTGCCATTAAAAAGTGGTGGTCTGACGGTAGACTGATCTTCTACAAATGAACTAGTGACGGTGATACTAGTGTTAGTAACAATACCAGTGTTGGTAGCCATTTTGAAATTTTTTTCAAAAATCAGATTATGAAACTTTGAAAACCTTGCACCGATACCAAATGTGAGAAATGCGGATTAAGGATCTTAAGGCTAAGGATAAACACTATAGGAGGAGTGAATAGTGTTTTAGATAATTGTTAAATCCTTTTGAGTTTTTGTTAATTTAAACACAAGTGTATGCAATATTCAGACACGGATATGATCACAAAATCAAACACAAATACAAATATAAAGTAAAAGCGGTAAAGGAAAGAACACACCGGATTTTATACTGGTTCGGAGTTACCCTACATCCAGTCTCGCACACAGGTATGGATTTCCTTTCAAAAACAATCTTTACAATTACACCTCGATTTCAAGGCTACGAGGTACACCCTCTAGAATCACAATCTTCTAGGTAGAGATACTTGATTTCCCGGGCAACAAGTTCACCCAATTGATTTTCAAGGCTACAATCACACATTTTACACTTGATTGATTTTCAAGGCTACAATCACACCTTTTCACGCTAAGTTGATTACAAAAAGCATATAACTCTGAATAACACTGAGGACCTTGTTGAGATAGTGATAGAGAATCAAACCAGAGATAATCTAGTTAGATTCAATGTTGATTTAAGCAGAGCAATGATAAGAATTTGTATATAGAAATGTGGAAGAAGAAGATGAGTGAAAACCAGAAAAACTGTCTTAAAATTCGTTGAAACTAACCCCTATTTATAGAGGAACAACAGTCATGTCCATTCGTGAAGAGTTATGACGAATAGATACTTCTTTTGAAATTTAAAATTTGAACTCAACTAACACCGTGTCGACATGGGGTACATGAGTATGTCGACATCCCAAAGGAATTTTTGGTGTTTTGATTTTCTTTGAAAATAACCTTTATTTTATATTAAAACTATTTTAAACTTTATAAATATACTTGACTATATTTAAAATACATAAGTAAGCATAAAGAATAATATATACAAAATTTTACTATAATTTTATATTTAAAATCTAAGTATAAATATTTAAAAGTTAAATATATTATATTTAAAAGATAGTTTAAAAACAAGGATAATTTGATTTTGAAATTAAAGATTATTTTGAGGCTAAAAGTATTTGAAATTAGGATAGATGTTTTTGATGCTTTTAAAAGGAAGGTTTTGAAATCATTTTGAAAACAAGATATAATTTTGAAAAATCATTTTGAATAAAAGTTTAGCGGAAACAAAACAATGTTCCACTAGATTTTTCGTAGGTTCCATCCTACTTAGGGTTCCATCCCTTTAACAGGCTCGAAGTGGATTCCATTCCACGAATAAATTGGATTTTAAGATGCCAGTGCTTTTCTAGGAGTTTTAACAAAACTTCTAATTAAAGAATAAATTACTTGAATTCTTGAAGTCTTGATAATCTTGATACTCATGAGTCTTCAATCTTGATATCTTGTATCTCTATACTGTACAGTCTTCATTCTTGGTACCTGCATGGTTAAATCCTGCATATACATATATATCAAAACTTATACTGTTAGTATTTATATTTTATAATCTATTCTAAGGTTGTTGTCATCAAAACCATCATCTCACGGACTAACATAAAGTCCATAGAGGTTTGCTCCCACTTCCACTTCGAGATCTTAAATGGTTGAAGCGGTCCAACTGACTTCTTTTGATTGCTCTTAATATATTGTCAATTTGCATATTGACTTACAAAGATCAAAATATCTCGCTTCATCCCATTCCACCGGAGTGCCCTCTTAATATCTTTGAACATTTTTGTCACTCCTGGATGGAAAGATAATTTTGAAAGGTGACATTCAACTAACACTTCTCTTCTAGGACCATTGACATTTGAAACACAGATACGTCCATTCATTTTCAATATGCCCCCAAGGATCAATCTCAAAACTAGAAACAATGACTTCTTTAACATTCTTCTTGAGTCAAGCCAAAATAGGATCTTCTTCTTGACTAGCCACAATCCTATCCATCAATACTGGCTTGACTTCTAAGTCAGCAACCATCACAACATTCCTACTCAATGCATCTGCAACAGCATTTGCTTTCCCTAGGGTGTCTAGAATTTCTAAATAATAAGAAGCGAGAAACTCCGGCCATTTCTATTGCCTCAAATTCAAATCTTTCTGGGTAAAGAGATGTTTTAAGGACTTATGGTTTGTGTAATACTCGAACTTTTCATGCAGAAAATAATGCCCCCATATCTTAAAATACGAAGACAATAACCGAAAGCTCCAAATTATGCATAGCATAATTTTCTCATGTGGCTTCAGCTGTCGACTCACATAGGAAATAACATTTCCATATTGCATCAGAACTGATCCCAAACCGGAAGTACAAGCATCCATACATATTGTTAAACCTCTGCTCCCATCTGGAATGGTCAAGACATGAGAGATGGTCAACTTCTCCTTCAATTCCTTGAATGCTTGATTACACTTAGGCATCAGTACGAACTTAATATCCGTCTTTGTTAACTTCATCGGGTAAGAAGAAATCTTCGAGAAATCTTTGATGAACTTTTGGTAAATTACAGCCAATCCCAAGAAACTTCTAACTTCCGTAGCATTTTTGGGCTTCTTCTAATCTTAAACTGCAGCAACTTTAGCTGGGTCCACTTATATGTCTTCTCCTGGAACAAAATGCCCCAAAAACCTAACTTCAAATTTTCAAAAATGGCACTTAGCAAACTTAGCCTTCAACACATGGCTCCTCAAGGTATCGAGTACAACTCGAAGATGGTACTTGTGTTCCTCCTTCATTTTCAAAAAAAAAAACAGAATGTCATCAATAAAGATGAGGACAATTTTAATAGGAACGTCTCAAAACACTCAACTCATTAAGTCCACAAAGAAAGCAGGTGCATTGGTTATCCCAAACGGCATGACTAACCACTCATACAAACTATTTGGAGTCCTAAAAGAGGTTAAGGGCACACTCTCCTCTGTTACCCTTAATTAGTGAAAACTAGTGGTAAGATCCAATTGGAAACATATTTGAGCGTCATGGAGTTGATCAAACATGTCATCAATCCTTGATAAAGGGTATTTATTGTTGATAGCCCTTTTATTCAACTCCCGATGGTCTACATGTAACCTTAAAGAACCGTCTGTCTTTGTAATAAAGACAACGGTTGATCCTAAACTAGAGGTGTTATGTCTTATCAATCCCTTCTGTAACTAGTTGAATGTCTGTCTTTCCAACTCCCTCTTCCCTTTCGAAGCCAACCTTCGAAGGGGTTGTATAATAGATCTAGTTCTTGGAACCAAATGAATACAGAACTCCACTTCACGGTAAGGAAGTAGACCTTGCACTTCATCGAAAATATCTGTGAAATCTCAAACAACCATTATATCTCTTATCTCCTCTTAGCTGCTTCGGGCAAATACAGAAAACTTCTCATTAACTCATTAGGCTTTTCGCAACATATTTCTACACCAATATCTCAGGCATCACCAAGCCTAACAATCCTTCAATCACAATCCAAGATCGCTTTAGACTTCGATAGCCAATCCATTTCCAACAACACTCCAAAATCCATGAACTGAAGAACAAACAAATCAAAAGAAAAAAGTCGATTTCGATAAGAAATAGGCACATTTAGACACGTAGTGTCAAGATTTATCGGACCCTCAATAGGGTTTGACACACAAAGATGATTACTCAAAAGGATGGGTTTAAGGTTAAGTTTATCAATGAGATCAACTGAAATGGAACCTTGGGAAGCATCCATGTCGAATAATACTCTAATAGGAATATTATAGATGTTTAATGTACCTTGCAACACTTGCTTCCCCTTCTATTCTAAAGAAGTGAATGGTGTCTCCTCTGTAACAAAAGCCTGTCCTTGCAACCCCTCCTTTGGAAAATGGTACTCATTCTTCATATGTCCCTGTTTGTGACAATTATAACAGGTGGTAGTCGGACAATTAGGTGCAAAGTGACCCATTTTGTTGCATTTGAGACAAGTTATGTTAGCCAAGTCAAACGGCTCTTGCCGTGCTGGATCCCCAACCTTGGGTTTCTTACATGCCCACTACTTCTTTCCCTTATGCTTGAAATTCGGTTTGCCTCCAACCGGTATAATTGACAATGGCTTGGCACTAACTGCTGGAACTACTCCCTTCTAGACTCCTTACTTAACATCCAAAGCCTCAAACCTCAAAGTTTTACCGATAAGGTTGGCGAATGTACTCGTAAGATGATTAGTCAGTTCTCGCTGGAAATCTTGCAGCGTCCCATTAAAAATGTTTTATTTTTCTCGAGCGGTGTGTCTATCAATCCAAATCCAAAACGCCTTGTACAAACACCCGATCTTTGTATTTTTGGAGCCTAAATAAACTAGGTGGGTTCGTCCATGGATTATTTGGGCTCGATCATGGATGTTTTAAGAAGATATAGGTCTTGTTTTGGTTAGTTAGGAGGTGTAGAGGAGAAAGAAGTGATTTTTAGTGATTTTTCTTAAGGAAGAAGTGAAAAGGAATGGATTTTTAAATTTGAAAACCTAGAAAGTCATTAACAAGTTTTTAAAAACATAAGAAGGCGTTGGAGCTTTGGAAAAGTAAGAAAATGAAATGATAAAAATGAGAAGGTGTCAACCTGCCTTTTGGCAATGCAGTATACAGGCGGATTTAATCCAACCGACTGCACGGTTATTGAGGCTGGAATACTATAGGTTTGACTCGACTGGATGGATAGACGATCAATCACAGGTGATAAACATAATTATGGAGCTGGGATTCACCATAGTCGATGGAAAAAAGGTGAAGGATACTTGAAATACGAGTTTTGAAAAAAGTCGAGTCGCTTCGGGTTGCTTAGAGTTTTCTTCGAGTCGCTTGTGGGTTTGCTTCGGGTTTTCAAGAAAGTTGCTTCGAGTCAGGCATAGGTGAGTTTCGGGTCTTGGAAGGATCAGTATGTTTTGAAGTGGTCGGTGTTTACTCTGGGTTGGCCTTGGGGAAATCAGGTCGGCAAAAAGCAAGGGGTTGGTATATTTTTGCTATGAGTCATACTGCGATCTGCTTCGAGTCAATGGTCAACTTGCTTCGGGTCATGACTCTGGTCACTTGGGGTCGGCATATTATTATGAGGTCGTCATGTATCTTGAGGGGTCGACATAAAATGATGGGTTTGGCACTACTTCGGGTCAAGGAGCAAGCATCTTCGGGTCGGCAATAGGTTCTCGAATCGGCATAAAAGCTTGGAGATGGGGTCGGCATATTCTCGGGTCGGCATGTTCTTGCTTCGAGTCGCATGGTTGTTTGCTTCGGGACAAAGAGGGAGCTACTTTGAGTCACTACTCGGGTTACTTGGGGTCGGTATGTTTTATTCTCAGGTCAGCATATTTCCACTTGCTTCGGGTCAGCACCACACTTACTTCGGGTCAACCTTGGGAAAATCAGGTCGGCATAAAGCAAGGGGTTGGTATGTTTTCTACTTTGAGTCATGGTCCAGCTTGCTTCGAGTCAGGGTAAGGGTCACTTTGGGTCATCACCCAGGGAACCTCGGGTCAGCATATATACTTCTTGTTGTTGATCGTGGTGAAGGGTATGGGTTCGACTAGGGTTTTGGTGGGCCCGTATCACTCGGGAAGCCCATTAACCAGGATTTTGCCTATAAATACAGCATGCATGGCTTCAGAAAAGGGATTCTCATTTTGTTCTTCTATAACTTATACTACAAAAGGCTGTTAAAGTTACTCTATCATTTTTTGTTTTAAACGCTTGGGATTGTAACTGTAATTGATTATATAATCAATAAAAAGGAAATTAACTGGAGTGGACGTATGCTAGAGTTAGCCGAACCACTATAAATCCTGTGCTATTACTGCTTTCTTTTAATTTTTTATTGTTCTTCATATTTATACTCTCTACATACACTCATATGTGACTGTTAGTTGGTGCTTTCATTTTCGTTTAGGTGTTAGGGACCAATTTTGGCGCCAACAAAAGGTAATAAGAGAATTGTTTTTACGAAAAGTGGAATAGGTGAATTACTTAAATGCCCTTCCTTACATAACCTCTATTCGCTTTGCTCTACATCATCATCGCCCTCTTCCTTACCCATCACACACGTAACCAGAAAAAGCCCCATGTTTAACACTTCTTTGTACCATGATCTGTAAGTGGTAATATAACATTTCATTCTTAATTTATTTTTATTTAAATTCTTAAAAAAATGTCACGTCTTCTTATATTTACTTAAGTAAATATATTTCCACCATATTTTTTACCTTATCCATACTTACATTAATATAAATATGTGTGTATATGTTTATTAAAATATACATAACATTTTCGACAATTTTTAGACGATGAAAAATCAAAAATCTGAAAGATGATTTCCGATCACATTTTCTATTTTCCTTCGAACTAATTATTTTGTAAATCAAATTTGAAAACATCACCATCATTAGTTATTAAATAAAAGAAGTTTATTTAAATTATAAAATCCATTATTTAAGAATTTAAAAGTATTTTAAGTATTCATATTCAAACTGATTAAATTAAGGGTCGTTGTAAAGGAGAACTTGTAATAACTTCAAGGAACCGAAATGGCAAAGGAAAGAGCCAAATTTCTCTTCCTACACTGATTTGATGAGACCCCGAAGAGGATATATCTAGACACTGGGATGCAATCCCCTATTGGAATCTTGCTAGAAGAGTGCCTACTGATCGGGAGAAAAGATCGAGAAAGTTCCGCATCTTCCATGAGATGGATGGACATGAAACGAATGAGTGCCGACACCTTCAATGTCTAATATAAAAACTGGTTTAGAGCAACTAGCTGCAAAAGTATGTGAGGAACTGAAATGTGATGGTGTAGCTGGATCAACCACCATCTGCAGTGAATGCATCATGGAACGACCACGGGCCTGGTCCGAGACTCGAAATACCATGATTAGGGTCAACGAGAGTCAAGCCCGATTCTTGGGCTTTGTTTTTCATTTCTTTTCTTGTACTTTTCTTTCATATTAAGTAATAAAGATAGTAATAACCTGAAACCTCTTACATGTGTATGAGATTCCGAATAGTTCCTAGGCACGCTTTGAGTCGAATGCCTAAGATAACTACTTAGGACGATAATAACCTCGGACCACTTATATGCATACGGGACTTAGATTAGTCCCTAGGCACGCTCTGAGTCGGATGTCTAGGATGACCGCTTAGGATATGTATTTGTTTTCTTTTCTTTGCTTTGAATATTTAATTTTTGAAAAATACACATGAATGTGATGACTTATATTGATCACTTTAGGTCCTATCCGGAGAGACAGGACCGGAGTGCAGGGTGCAAGTCTCTCACCAAAGAGCAAGCAGATGGACTTGTACGATACTGATCGCTTTAAGTCCCATCCGAAGAGACGAGATCGGAGTGCAGGGTGCAAGTCCCATCATCGGAGAGAGAATAGTTGGGCTTGTACGATATTGATTGTTTTAAGTCCCGTTCGAAGGGACGGGGCCGCAGTGCAGGGTGCAAGTCCCCTTGCCAGGGAGTGAACAAATGGATTTTGCAATATTAATCGCTTTAAATCATGTTCGAAGAGACTGGACCGAAGTGCAAGTTGCAGGCTCCCTTGTCAAAGAGGGAGTGGATGGGCTTGTACAAAAAGCAAGCACCCTCAACGGAGAGTGAATGGATGGGCTTGCTTGATCGTTGAGTTCCTTTCCCGAAGAGTAAGCAAACTCAGCGAGCATCCAGAGTGATCGAACCCTTAAATAGAACACCAAAAGACCTGGAGAGATCGCCTCCTAAATAGAATACCTAACGATCCCTAGAGTTCGTTCCCCTAAAATAAATGTTAAACGACCCGAAGAGGTCAAATCCTAAATTGGAAATTAAACAATCGGGAGAGATCACCGCTATGTTAAATATAGAACGATGTGGGGAGATCAAAACTTTAGATTGATTGTAAAATTATCTGAAGGGATCGAAACTTAGAACGGATATAGATTTAAGGATTTGAACGCCTTGTAATTAGAATAAAATAGATAAATCGTAGGTGAACTTGGGATGATTTTGATATATGATGTAATAGCTCCAAATGAGATCAGAATGATAAAGATGTATAAGCAACACTTAAGCAAGAGCTGGAGTTCTTACCCTAAACCGAGTCTGGAATGACCTATGATTTAAAGGAGAATCTGAAGGAACCAGAGGATTCAGATCAACATATAGCCGAAGAGAAATAGCCGGAGAGCTCAACTATCAAAGATTGATTACTAGAGCCTATTCTTAAGCAAAGCGTACCTTACATTTGAAAGGCGTGCTTTTGGGGCAAATGTTAACCCGCTTTTGCGCCATAGAATATTTCAACTGGACTTAGAAGATTCAAGCGAAGATGAAATAACTTGAAAATTAGCAGGCACACTTAAATGGACAAAGAAAATAGCTCTAGAAAAATTGAGCTAGAAATATGCTGAGTACATATCTCGACACCTAGTTATCCCTATAACTCGGTACCAAGCTATGATGCTTCACCGCCTCTCTCATGCATGCCCTAGTGATTACATAGAATTTCAAACGACTAATCTCAAGGATTGAAGAGTTAGCTGTTGTGAACTGCAAAAAAAACTAAGTTATGAAGAGACGATCATCAAAACAAGTCGATCTACGAAAACACAAGGGGCATCCTAAAATGAAGCAAGTAATATGTTGCAAGAGAATTGAGAAAATTTCCCAATAAGGGGTTAACTCGATACTGAGTGATCCCCTTAACTCATGAGCCCTTCAACTTTTTCGACATCTTAACTCTGCTCCAACTCGACTTCTAGCCCAATACGACTGTTTCTCATATAAATACAAGCCATAGAGCAATCAAAACAGGGGTTGGATTCTCTAACCATGGAGACTCTACTACTTCTTCACCTTTAACCTCTCCTCTATAAAGTCACATAGGAAATAATTATTTGTTGTTCTAGGACTGAGGTTAGCAAATTCTTAGTAATAGCGAATCACGAACAACCAAGAAACTCAATTATAAGTCTAAAATTCGCTAGATTATGGTTAGATATAATAAAACTAGTTGTAAGTAGAGAGAGAACAACTAATAAAAGATTAAAGTGGATGTCGGCCAGAGTTTACATCGAACCACTATAAAAATTCTATCTTCTTTTACTACTTTTATGTTTATTTAATCTGAGTTGGTGCATTTCTCTGATTGTTGGGCGTTGATCCATTTGGGTTAATAATTATATATTTCAGCGTGTACGATGCTTAAGATAGAGTATAGAAGTTCACCTTGCAAAGCGAAATTAAATCAGAGAAATAGTAGCAATATTATAATAAAAGAAGAAATACGTAGTAACAGTACATTGCAGTTTCCATGATGTTGAGTTTGGTGAAATCGTTGTTGTAAATATGTGATGTAGGAAAAGGAATACTATAAATTATGAATCAAATGTCAAAAATTTGTTCATTGGCCAACTTACTTTGGTATGTATACAATCCCTAAGCGAACAATTGTTTGCAATCGACAAAGTAGGCACATGCCCGGCCTTGAGCATAGGCCCCTAGGTAGTGGCTTAGGTCCCAAAATTTTAATTTCTTTCTACTTATAAGTGCCTAATAGGTTTTTCCGTAAATAATTGTAGTTCAGTGGTAAAGGCGGGTGGCATGTGCATTTAGTGCTTAATTTCAATTGCCATCTCAGACATTTTACCAATTTTTGAAAATTTTCCTACCATCTACTCTTTTATGCCACTAGAAAATTTTCTTTTTTTTTGCCTTGGGCCTCAATCATTGTAAGGCAGGGCTTAAGTAGGCACAAGATAATTTATATAATGGGAAATTCGGTAATCTTACATGGTCAATGTTACATAGATTAATGTACAGTTGCATAGAATGGAAAAAATGAAGAACGAAACACACTTGTTGCATCAAAACTAAAAGTGATACATGTACTAAGTCCTACATAGAAATTGAAAGAAGTTAAAATATATAAAAGGAATAAACAATCACATCCACATATACACTTAAATAATGCTAATATAGGAAGGCTAGTTCATCAAACATGGTTTCCCCATCTCTTTTCTCGTCAAACATGGTTTCCCCATCTCTTTTCTCGATTTTTATTAAGATTGATGCGTTGGTAAGCAAACTATTATCATCATCATCCCGTGAAAATGCAAGAAAATCCAAACAACGTGCTAACCATGAGGCATTTCGAGCAACGAAATAAATCATAGAAAACATTTCTAATTACATGACCGACGCCAGCAAAGGAAATGGTAGACGTTCTTGCACTTAGTATTTACTACTTTCAAAAGGAAAAGTCGTGTTTAGTCGGCTTCCTTATTAAGTTAAGAAAGGTGAGGGTCTGCTCAACTACTTTAAGTATCGACTATGAGGACAGACTTTTAGACATATACCTATACAACACTCAGGTCTAAAATTTTGTTAT
Organism: Allium cepa; assembly: GCA_030765085.1. Taxonomy (NCBI): domain Eukaryota; kingdom Viridiplantae; phylum Streptophyta; class Magnoliopsida; order Asparagales; family Amaryllidaceae; genus Allium; species Allium cepa. The sequence goes on from CM060943.1 coordinate 492,274,277, forward strand.
GAAAGAGAAATGTGAGACAACGGCATAAAATTTTGTCTTGTTTTATCATTACAGACTAATATATCAGACATTTACTGAATTTTTATAGAAGTGTTGAAGTTTTTAATGAAACGGTATTTCAATAGGTTGTTGAAATGGAAGTAATGCAATATAGTGGTATAAAAAGAACTGCTATTTAAACTGGTAATTGCAGTACATAGTAATCAAAAAAAGCGAAAAAAAATTACTAAAAAGAATCAACTTGTCTTTGCATTACTTTGCTAGCCTCTAGATGCAGGTTGGAATTTTTTAACTATTTTTTAGAGTAACATAATTTATTATATATCCTAAATCAAACGTAAATGTTATTTTAAAAGAATAATGGTTACCTAGCTACATGTATAAAAACCGTCTATACTATCATATGCAATTAGTTGTCACAAACCGTTGTCGTCAAACTAAATTCAAATAACATGCTTGCTTAAATGATGGCTCCTTTTCTTTGTCCCTTTCTTACTGGAAATTGGTCGACTTTATGCATTACCGTGATCTTGATATGCTTATCATCCTTTTATCCAATTAAAGTGGTTATTTAATAATACACAACATCATACAAAGGAGTCGGTGTAAGGAGATGGTAGAAATATCCCGAATAATCGTTTTTCCTTTTACAGTCCGTTATAGTTGGTATGCTTTAACTGATTTCAGTAAAAAAAGGATTATACATACAATAATTAACAATACTATATGTTTAATAAAAAATTCCATGTAGAAAAGGATTGGTGTTTTTTTTTATATAACAAAGGATTGATGTTTTGATCAAACTAAAAGAAGCACTACTAAGCATGCTCAATCATCACCGTTATGGCTTTATATTGTCCTTGTTTTTCACCATCTGATACAATGACAGTTTTACCTGATGACGGTCTCTTTTTTTTTGCAATTTCTATCAATATTTCGATCATATCCATACCATCATTCGATGTATATGATCGAATAATTGGTAGAATCTGCAAAAAAAAGAGCGATATCCATCATCAGAAAAAACTATCGTTGTGTTGTATGTGAAGAACCATCTAAACTTTTCAAGTACAACATCTTCAAGTATAATGGAATCACCCCTACACATGAACAAAATTCACATTATCTCTCGCATGGTAGTTTTATTAATTCAAATTGTCCATACGATAGTATTATTAATTAATGTATTATTTATAATACCATTAATTTTTATAACTTGTTTATATGATAGCATTCTATATTTTTGTATTTGTAGTTATTTTGTTAGTAAAAGATTTAGCTAAATCATGTATAATCTAAGTAAATATCGATTTCTTTTCTCAAATTAAATACTTTAAGTATGAAAACAAAGTGAATGCATCACTAGTACTAGAATTATCTAGAGCATATCATGTATATCCATTCGTCTAAAACTAGTATGAAATTTAAAACCAGAATATACATGTTAATAAATGTATTAATTATTTTAGAGATAAATATCAAAACTAAAAACTTAATTAGCTTCTTACTACTACAATAAACTATAGTTCATGTATTGACTAGTCTATTCACAAATTCATTTACTAGTTATAACTTTATTAATTCTGAGTTTTTAAAGTGTATGTGTTCAAAAATGCTACAAGTGTTAGGCTTAAGTTAAAGAGCTTGAACGTATGGCAGATTAATTCTACTTATAACTAAGTTTGTCAATGGATACCCAAAAAATTTGAAATCCATCCGAATCTGTATTCGTAAATCAGATAAATATCTGATGTCCAAAAAAACAGATACAAATCCGGATATGAAGGTATCTGGATCCAAAAAGTATCCATCCGATTTTTGTTAAGATTATACTTTATATTTTGTGTATCTTAGTACAATAAAAGACATGTGTTTATTTTTTATTAAGTTAATAGTTTTTATTGTATGCATTTAATGCATATTAGTTGCTCAAAACTATTTATTATCATCATATTTTTCACACTTTTATCACCAATTAGATTGAAGAAACAAATATGTCTAATCAAATTTTTTGTTTATATTTCTCGATTTATTAATCATTAGTGGATAGAATAATTATCTGATATTCGTCCGTACCCGTGGATGTAAATATCCAATATCCCAAAATGATTTCGGATGTGGACATGACACTATCTGTATCCGAAAGTACTCATCTACAGGCCAACTTATAATCATTGTTTTCTTGGTTATTAATGTAATAACTCGACCTTCTACACTTGTATAGTAAATTGTTTTCAATTAAAATAAAACATTTAAGTTCAATTTTTGGACAATTTTGCTTTTGAAAATACATTTTATTGGGTTAAAATAATTTAATAAAGGAGTTTGTTTTAATAAATTAGATTGGTAAATAAATTCATTTCAAAATAATAATATATTAAACTTGAATAAAATATTTACAATGAATGTAAATATTTTTATATTGAAAATAATTATTATATAATTGAAATAAATGAAAGAACTTTCATATGACATTCAGTTAATAAATCAACAAAGATGAATAATTAGTAAATTTAAATATTTTTTGCAATTTATCAAAATATTTTTTTGTAAATGGGGATTTTAATTAAATTGGATATATATTTATAAATATTTGATAGAGTATTTATATATAAGAATAAAAGAGTGATTAAACGTAAATAAATAGAAAATTGAAAATTTTATTTGGAAATGGACCCAATTGTAAATATAGAGGTTCTAATACATTCTTTTGCTCAACACTACTAGACTAGTGGGATTAGTAAAATCGTATGGTATGGAGCATTCTGTAATACCACTTGATATGGAACATTAGGTAACATTATTCTGATCACTCTTTTGACTCGTGGTACGAAATATTACGTGAGTGTAATTTGCAAGCATTGGGTAAATGAGTGAATAACACCGGGTAGTACGAGACGTTTGAATAGACATTTGCTCGATTACTTTTTGTAAGTAGACATCTATTGTAAGGCCAATATTTTATATATCGAAAGATCATAAAATATTATTATTTAATTCATATAAGGTTGTATAACTCTAAAATTTCGTGAAATGACTATTAGGGACATTATCCATCTATTGAATTTTTATCGGGTATTTTGGACACAAAAATTCTTATAAGGTCTAGAACTTCTGATAGGGATTGAATTAGAGTCTAAAACCACTTCCATTAGATCAGGCTTATAGTTTCTCCTTTTATAGAGTGGTCATAATAGGAAAATTGACCTACCGTTTAGGAGATATGAGCATTTTAAATTTTGTCTGGTGCTAGATAGATTAATGGACAATTAAATTAAGCTCATACTTAGGCCTACTAATTTATTACGGGAATCACGCTTAATTGGGAAAGATTGGACATATCTAAATCATATTCCTCTTTCCCAAGCAATTCCTAACTTCCATTAACCATTAGTTCATCAAATAGTCTCTTTTTTTTCTTACTATTCTTAGCTAAATCCATCATTAGAAGGGTAATCAACAAAAACGATCATAGATTCATCATTTTGGTGCTTGAATATTCGTGCTCTTGCCTGTTCATATCGAACCCAGGGATCTAAAGTGGTAATTTGGATACATGACGAGTAATTCTTGATCTTCGACTATTCTATGCCTGTCTTTATAGTTAAAATAGGTGTTTTCAACATGATTTTGAAGGTAAAATATTTTTTAACTTTAATTACATCTTTAAAATGATTATGGCTGAAATTAAAATGATTGGATTTGATTTTAAATAGTTTTATAACCTCTTTTGAACCATAATGTCATGTTAGTGAAAAGTTATATCTACATTGAAATTTGTATGTTAATCTTATATGAATTGCATGTACATGTTTGATAAATGTTTATGTATGACATGTATGCCTAGATGAATTGTTTTGAAATGGTTTGCTAGTGTTTTAGTGAAGTTAGGAAAAGAGATCGTCGATTTGGACAAAACGAAGGCAGAAATAATTGGAAATAGATGAAACTTGGATGAGAGGCTCAAGAGGAAGGAGCCCAATGTTCTGGTCATCGTCCATTTGGGGTAGATTTGAGTGATCGATGATAAGATAAGTACTTAGTGGAGTTGTTGAAGATCTATTAGGTAGGCTTGGGGACTTGGGGACTTATATCATAAAACTTTGGGGAAGACTTTTGGTTGAAGGCAGGAAGATGTCAAGAAACTTAGAGTTGAATAATTGGCTAAGTACAGTGGTCGGTGTATCTCTTTTGATTAGTACCGGTTTGTTTTTATGACACTTAGGTGAAGCTTGGAGCTTGGGAAGTGAAGCGTGGGGTTACAAGCGTACCGAGAAGAAGGGATCGAGGAGGAAAAATACTTAGCCAAATTCTGGCTAATCATAAGTAAAGAAATCATATTTGTATCAATCTCTTTTGGTCGGTATCGATATGAAATTCTAGAGGTAGGGTTTGTGGAATTTCCAAAAGGGCATGTAGTACCTCTATAGGTAATGCTAAAGGTGTTTGTCGGTTCATTTGGGGTTTGATGGCGATGTAGTAGCGTAATAATGGATGATACTTTGAGACTTCAATGATGGCAACTCGATGGTGAATGGAGTTAGGCTTCGATGATGATGGCTCGATGTTGAAAGGAGTCATGAGAATGATTGTCCACAAAAGGATAGGTTCTAGGAAGGGTGACCCATGGGTAGAATGTTGAATAGTTCTATCATGGAAAGAAAGGAATATTGAATGGTTTTTCGAGGATAATGGAAACTAGATGGAGTAAGGAAAGAGCTTGGATGTACGTGCTAATGGACCCTTAATACTCGGAGTGTTTTTCGATGTACTCGAAAGCAAGGGTGCTGCAATGATGCTCATTGGGTACTTGGAACGGATACCCCAAGTCGGTGGAATGGATCCCTATATCCCGGACCAGTGGAATGGGAATAGTGTCAGCTTTGAGCTAGGAGCAAGTACTTCAAAAATCAGGATTTATACATTAATCCCTGGCAAAGGAATAGTCTTACGAGTTATCATATTTCCGGAGCACATTGAGTAACAGTGAGGATTGTTTGATGGATTTGTGTTTGCTTTGGTTCTTCCATAGTATATCACTTTAAGGACATCACTTGAAATATGTATTTTGGATAAGAATACCTAGACACCCGTCATTATACTTAGGTTGTAGTACACCTTATGATGTAGCATATTATTTTCGTAATGTACTAACTCTTTGGTCGTTGGGACAGATCAAGTATGGTTCAAAATGCCAACCGTCGCTCCAAATGTTGCTTTCGGTGGTGGTTCTCAAGTATAGGTGTCCAGAGTCAATTTTGCAAATCTTAATTAGAACTTTACTAGTCTTGGTGGGAAACCATTCCAAGGAACGGAATTGGCTATGGAAGTGCAGGATTGGTTGGACACCTGCGAAAGGATTTCTAAAGACCTTGAATTGGATGCTGTGATGAAGAGGTGGTTGGCTTCCCAACAACATCAAGGAAGATCCATGAGCATGTGGAATGCTATAAGAGTTGCTACTCTCGAGGATCGGTTTATTTGGAACCAATTCAAAACCCAATTCAAGAAGAAGTTCATTCTGGCTATTTAGAAGTCGGTGCTATTCGGGAAGTTTGTTGACTTGAAGCAAAGAGGACATGTCTGTCTCCGAGTATGTTGCTTAGTTCGACACTTTGTCGAAATATAGGATATCTTTCATCGACACTCCTCCGAGGAAGAATGAGAAGTTTCTTATAGGTTTGGATCACTATTTAAGGGAGAAATCGGTGAGCTACATTTTGAGAGACTTGTCGGGAAAGCTCTTCCCTAGGAGTGTTCATACACCAAGTCCAGACCAACTTATGTGGTTAAAGAAGAGCCCAAACCACAAAAAGATGGTAGAGGCAAGGATAAATGGAATGGTAAGAGAAAGTAGTTTCAAGTAAAGAATGCTCAAAGAAGGCTAAATGGAATCTTGTTTGTTAAGGCTGTGGAGACAAGGATCACCATATTAGAGACTACAAAGCTTATGGAAAGAAGAAGTGTTATAACTATGGAAAATTCGGACATATGCATAAGAATTGCTCAGAATCAGTGCAACAGAAGGAAGCATGCATGCTTTCCAAGTGACTTAGGATGATTCTTCTTCAAGCAATAGTGGAAGCGATGGCAATAGCGATGGAGAACAAGCGAGTAGCTATCAAAGACGAGGTATATTCTGATTTGTCTTTTGAAGAAATCATAGAAATAGCTTCAGAATTAGATGATAAATTTAGAAACTTAAGAAAAATTCATAAAGAATGTTCAGGAAATATAAATAGATTAGAATTAGAAAATAAATGCTTAAAGATGAGATAAATATTTTAGAAGAATAAATCTTACAATTACAATTCTTTGTAAAAATTCTGATTTTAATGAAGATTTCCAAGATATTAAAAATGAGAATTTGATTTTGTCTAAAACTAATAGTGGTTAAAGGAAACTATTGATAATTTGAAAGCAAAGTTGAAAATTTTGGAAAGTAATAATGATACTTTAACAAATGAAAAGGTTATATTAGAAAATAAAATAAAATGTTTATCAACTAATATTTCTAAATTTAATAAAGGAAAAGAAAATTTGTCCCATGTAGTTAGTATATCAAATCCTTCTAATAACAAACATGGTTATGTTATAAAAAATCAAATAAACCAAACCATAATCTAAATATGCTTCATTATATACTAACTTTAGAAAACCCAAAAATAGTTAACCAAATGCAGAATATAAAAATAATATTAAGATATGGATACCTAAAAAAAATAACAAGTTGATTAGACAAAAGTATATATATAACTTTTTAAATGATGTCAATTTACTGGGTATGGTTACCTTCTTCCTTACTCCCCAGACCCTACTATAGGAAGTGGTACCAGAATATATGTCGTATTTATTTTGCAGGTACACCACATACTGGGGAGGAGAAGGATTCTAAAAATTTCCGTTGCATATGGAAATGGAGCTACAAATGGAGAAAAATCAGAAAATTTTGTAATCTTATCTTTGAATATAATATGATTTCATCCAAAATACTATTTTTAAGTTATTACTATTTTTGACAAAAAATTAAGAATTTTTTGTACCCCTTGTCAAAAATAAAGGATTTATCGTAAGCAGATCAAGTCTTAAAAATATATATACCCATTAAATGTTTTAATGCTTTAAATATATTTTTACATTCTGGTAAAGGTTTACACTTTGAATTTTTTTTATCATGCCAATACATACAATTCAAAAGTTTTCAATTATCTCGGTTATAAAAATCATTGACATAATAACGATTAAGAAAAATTTAATTTTGGAATACAATAAATTGAATTTTTTTCCAAAGTATTTCTCAGAAGATTATTTTAAATATGTTTCCTTTTTGTTGATGACAAAGGGGAGAAATAGTCTTAAAATCTAGGCATATTGATAGAGGGGGTTATATCAATAAGAAGAGCCGTCATCACATATACACTAAAATAAAATGTATAGTTGTCATCATCAAAAAGTGGGAGATTGTTAGATCCTGCCCTTATAGGTTTTAGTGAGACAACTGTACATTTCCATATATACACACACGCGCACACACACGCACACGCACACGCACATATATATACATATACATACATACATACATACATACATATATCGATTATTACCTACAAGAATTCACACTAGAAGAAACTAGAAGATTGGAGATTCAAAACAAGTTAATAGTATGTTTTATTTTGTGCAATCTCCTATATGATGATTTTACACATACACATGAATATAGCCTTGAAAATAGTTTTTTCATGAAAGTTATATTTTCCTATTTTTTAGAAATAAAAACTTTTCAAAAGCAATTCAAAATAAATAAGACGACAAAATAAATGACACCTAAAAAGGTAAATTCAGCCATTTGAATATAAAATTCAAACGTCTAAAATTTATATTCAGACGTCTGAAAACTCTATTTTTGAACTGCCAACTTTATGTTTCCTTTTGTATACTTTTAGCTATCCAAAACTAAAATTCAAACATCTAAAATAAAATTCAACTCTGAAATAAAATTCAATCGGTTGAATTTTATTTTCAGATACCTAAAAACATTATTTTTAAACTCTAAACTTTCTGTTTTTATTCCTGAACAATTTCAGCAATATGAATTTCAAAAATCAGCCGTCTAACCTAGACGAAAAGAAGCGTCTCTTTATCGAAAATCAGAAATTGAAAAGTATCTTCATTTCTAAAGGTTGCAACTATTTAAATGGCTACAACCTTTTGGTAAGAACTATTCAATGCTATAAAAAGAGTTGAAATTCATTTTTTAAACTAACCGATTCTTGCTTGCTTACAAACTCTATGCTTCCTATATACTTACAGTTTAAAAAGCATTCAATTCTTCAATTTCCTATAACTGCACATTCAAATCATCATATTACGAAGATTATAGGAATGATGTACTATATTGATTCATATGTGTTATTCAAGAATACACAAAGTCAGATTTCTTTTATTCTATTATATCAATCCCTATTGGAAATCTTCAAGCACAAGATCAAGATGATTTGTACATATCTATTACTTCGGGTTAAGCAAGGGTATGGATGGTGAAAATCCTAAGAGGTGCTTAGGGACTGGACACAGGAGAGGTGCTCCAAACCAATATATAATCTTGGTGTGTTAGATTTATTTACTTTGCTTTGCATAATTATTATTATTATCTTAGATATACTTCTATTATATGATCCATTTGTATCTTTTATTGTTAGCTTTCTATATTCACTCGAGATTCCATGGGATGAGTTGTCATCTGTGCCTATCGTTAGAGAGTATCCTGACATGTTTGAGAAGGTGATCGGACTACCGCCACATCGAAAGGTTGAGTTGCTAATAGACTTATTGTAGGATGCCAGATCAATAGTTATGCCTTTAAGGCATATATCACCCAAATATTAGAAGGAATTGGAGGTGTAAGTGAATGACTTGTTGAAGCAAGGGTTCATTCGTAGGAGCATATTTGAGCGGGGTGCACCTGTGGTATTTGCCATTATGCAAGACGACTCTCTAAGGTTATATGTAGATTACCGTGAGCTAAATAAGGTGACGAGGAAGAACAAGTATCCACTTTTGCATATTAAATAAGATGGCGGCAATCAGGATTGAAACCAACCCAAGAATGCTACTGATGCGAGGAGTTTCCTAGGATTGGCGAGATATTATAGATATTTTATCAAGTACTTCTTGAAGGTAGTAGAGCCATTGTCCAAGTTGACGAAAAAGAATCAGACTTTTACTTGGGATGGAAGTGCAAGCATGCATTTATGAGTCTGAAGAAGAGGTTGACAAGTGCATCATATTGACTATTTCGAGCGGGAATGAGGTGTTGACAGTATACAAAAATGCATATGGTACTAGATTGGGTGTGGTGTTAAAGAGGAGAAAGGTTGTCGCTTACATTAGTCGACGGTTGAAACCGTAGAGAAGAAGTATTTGACTCGTGATTTGGAGTTGGCGGCGATAATGTTTGCTTTGAAGATTTAGAGGCACTACCTTTTAGGGGAGAGGTTTGAGCTATTCACCAACTATAAGTCCTTGAAGTATCTCTTCTCCTAAAAGGATCTCAACCTTCGTGAGCAACGATGGTCGGAATTCTTGGCCTCCTACAACTTTGAAAGTTCTTATATGCCGAATGAGGGAAATGTAACCGTCGATGCATTAAGTAGAAGATGTGCTAGTTTGGAAGCAATGTTCCTAGAGTGGAAGCAGTGGGGTATATTGTTGGATATGACTTCAAACCTTGTTGCGAGTTAGAACATAGATGTTAGCGAGCTTGATTATTAGACCTACTTTGATTAAGTGGATCGCGCTAGTCAAAGACAAGATGCTAGACTAGAAGAGATCATGGCAAAAATAGAAGGAGTAGAGTCTGAGGAGATGAAGCAGTAAAGACTTGACCGAGATGGTTGGCTCCGAAAGGATGGAAGATTGTTTGTTCCCGATGTTCATGGACTACAAAATGAGGTACTACGAGAGTGCCATCATTCCAGATTGACTATAAATCTAAAGTGATAACATGATGTACCATGATATGAAGCAGACATATTATGGGAAAGGGATGAAGAAGGATGTCGAGACACTGATCTCTAAGTGTATGAACAACCAATTAGTGAAGGTAGAGCGAAGAAGCTAAGTGGACTGATGTGACCACTTTAAAGTTCCTAAGTGGAAGTGGGAACAAGTTTCGATGGAATTCATTGACAGAGTACCGAGGACCAGAGCAGGGTAGACATCATTTGAGTCATAGTTAATAGGTTAACGAAGAGTGCCTGATTTATACCGTAAGTGTAATAGAATGCATCCAAGCTGGCTAAGTTGTATGTGAAATGGATAGTGCGATTCCATGATGTGCCAAAGTACATTATGAGTGACCGAGACCCTTCATTCACTGGTTGGTTTTGGAAGAGCTTACAAGATGCGTTGGGATAGAGATACATCTTAGTACAATGTATCAACCACAAACTGATGGGCATATCGAGTCATGTATTGGAAGATCTCTTGTGATCTTGCATTATCAATTTCGGAGGCTCGTGGAATGATCACTTACATTTAGTGGAGTTCACGTACAATAATAGTTATCAATCTGGTATCAGTATGGCGCTGTCTGAAGCATTGTATGGTCGACCGTGTAACGCTCCTTCGTGTTGGTAGGAAGCGGAGAAACTGATACTCGGGCTAGATATGGTCAAAGAGACCTCAGAGAAGATTGAGATCGTTCGACAAAGAATAAAGCATGTCCAAGATATGTAGAAAAGCTACATTGATAAGTGACATCAAGACTTAGAGATCTCTATCGATGATATAGTGTTTGTGAAGATTTCTTTATTGAAGAATTTTATTCGATTCGGTAGTAAGGGAAAGTTGGCACCGAGATTCGTATGTCCTTTTCTAATAGTAAGAAGGATTGGGAACTTAACATATAGGGTCGACACATCTCAGAAGATGGTGGGCATGCACAACATATCCCACGTCTCATATTTGCGGAAGTTTAGGCATGACTCAGCACGTCTCATATTTGCGGAAGTTTAGGCATGACTCAGGCGTGCGTGCACAACATATCCTATGTCTCACATTTACGGAAGTTTGTACACGACTCAGGCTCGACGATTGTACCAAATTAACATGATGATATCGAGATTGAACCAGAAGCTTTGAGACCTCGTATACTACTTCGTATTGTTGGATGCGACACAGAATAGCCTAGGAGGAAGATGGTGAAGTTGGTGAAGGTTCAATGGGGCAAATTCCATTGCACGTGGGAAACTGAGGATAGTACGAGGGCTGCATATCCAGAGCTCTTTGCATGGTAAGGCCTGTTGTTTATCGTATTTGATCCTACTTCTGATTTCATATAGGGTAGTTTATTATCTCGCATGCTATGATAGACTTATGTATACTATTAATTGCATAACTGCTTGTTGATATATTTAATGGTTGCATATGATTGTTAGGCATGAAAGGTAACTATGGTTGACTATTCTTTGATTTATTTAGGGATTTAAAGGACAAAATTCCTATGGAGGGTGTGTAATGATCCATATTTTACATATCGGAGGATCATAAAATATTATTGTTTAATTCATACAAAGTCGTATGACTCTAAAACTTTAGGAAATGATTACTAAGGACATTTTCCATCTTCAGAATCTTTATTGGACATTTTAGACTAAAAAATTCTTATAAGACCTATAAGTTTTGATAAGGATTGAATTAGGGTTTGAAAATAAATTCCATTTGACCAGGCTTGTGGTTTCTCTTTTCGTAGAGTGGTCATAATAGGAAAGCAGACTTACTATTTAGGAGATATGGCCATTTTAAATTCTGTCTACTATTGGATAGATTAGTGCGCAAATAACATAAGCTTATACTTAGGCCTACTAAGTAATTTTGGGAATTGTGCCTAATCGGTGGAGATTGGACAAATCTAAATCATTTCCCTCTTTCCTAGAACAATTCTTAACCTCCATTAACCCTTAATACATCAAAAAGCCTCTTTTTTTCTTACCAGTTTTAATCAAATCCATCATTAGAAGGGTAATTATCAAAGAGGATCACAGACTCATTATTTTGGTGCTAGTAAATTCATGCTTTTGGCTATTCATATCAAATTCGAGGATCTAAAGTGGTAATTTAGATATTTGGTGAGTGATTCTTGATCTCTCTATTTCATGCATGTCCATATCATTAAAATAAGTGTTTTGACATGATTTTGATGGTAAAATGTTTTCTAACTTTACTTACATCTTTAAAAATGATTACGGTTGAAAGTTAAAAGATTGGGATTTGATTTCAAATGGTCTTACAACCTCTATTGAACCATATTGTCATGTTAGCGAAAAGTTAGATTTAGACCAGAAATTGCATGTTAATATTGTTTGAATTGCTTGTGTTAGTAACTTAGGTTTTGGCTTTGATGATAACAATTATAGAACGTTACATAAAATATAGATACTAATTTTTTATTAAGATGTATGTAGTATGTAATGCAGGATATTAGACATGTGTTGACTAAGAAGACTGTACGGTATCAAGAGTGGATTTAAGATGATTATAATTGAAGACTCATGAGTATTGAAGAGTTCAAGATTTCAAAATGTTCCAGATAAGTTATAGAATCATATAATTTTTGTTAAAACACCGATAGCACTTTCTTGATCTCTCTCTATTTCAAGCAAGTTTTAAATATTTTTCAAATATCTTGGTTTTCAAAATAATATTTTCAAACATCTATTCAAAATATTTCTTGACCATTTATATCTACAAAGATATTATATTAGGTTTTTATTTATTTTTTAATCTATTATATTTTTTTGTATTTTAGTTTATATCTTCCTTATGTTTATTTTTGATATTTATATTTTGATTTTAGATATTTACTTATAATTTATAATTATAGTGATTTTATATTGAATATTCTTATTAAAACTTTCAAAATTGCTTAATAAAGTTTTATTAAGTTATATTTTGATTAAATTATGTATAAACTATATTTAAATGATTCCATAAAGTATCAAATTATTTTACAAAGCAACAGATTTTCAAAATAGTGTTTTTAAAGTGTTTTTCAATTTTGTGAAGGACATGTCAGCATATCCAATTCTTATATGTCGGCATAGTGGCCATACTTTTCAAAATCCAAATTTGAATGGAAGTGTTTTTTCGTCGTACCTCTTCGCGAATGGATATAACCGTTTGCCTATGTATACACCAAACTTCCAAATGAATTTTTAATCACTACTTTCTTATTCATCTCTCCTCCTTCCACTCTCTCGTTTTCTAAATCAAAATATACCAAACTCTACCGAAAATCAACCAAAATCAAATTCATTCATCACTGGTTTGATTCTCCTTCATCTACTCTCTGATTTCTCTCATCTCTCTCACTGAAACCAATATCAAAGTGTTATTCACGAGTTATAGGATTAATTGTAATCAGGATCGAAGATCTAAGTCTGTAAAACTCTATAATTGATACTGTTATAATTTGGGTATGATTGTAGCTCGTAAAATCAATTTGGTATACTTAATAGCTAGTAAATCTAGTGGGTGTGCTTGTAGTCGGGAAATCAAGTGGCTTTACCAGAGGTCGAGCTAGAGGGTGTGTCTCGTAGCCTTAAAATCGAGATTGTATTTGCAATTCACTTGTTGAAAAGAAATCTGTATAGGGAATTGTGCAGGACTGAATGTAGGGTAACTCCGAACCGATATATAATCCTGGTACGTTCTTTCTTTTTTACTTTTACTGCATTTACTTTTATCTGCACTTCGATTCTGTAATTGTTTCTATAATTGTTAATTACATCATTCTTAGTAGAGTCTTAAAGAATTTGAAAAATATTCATATAATCAATTAAACACTATTCACCCCCTCTAGTGTTAATTTAGCCTTAAGATCCATATTCCGCCAACTCACGGCTTGTATATGTCTGATAAATGTTTACGTATGACATGTATGCTTGGATGGATTGTTTTAATATGGTTTGCTGGTGTTTTAGTGAAGTTAGGAAAAGAGATCATCGATTTGGGCAAAATGAAGGCAAAAGTGAACAAAACTGGGTGAAACTTGGAGGAGAGGCTCCAGAAGAAGGTAGTGTAACATCCAAAATCAATGCCTTACATCAACGCTTGACTTTTGGATACTATAAAAGATGACTTGGTAGGAAAAGAAAGAAAGAAGAAGAAACAAAACACTACACTAGGGTACAACGACACAATATCACATCAAAATAATACATATAATATACTGAATATACATGGACGTAATACAATTAATAATAAATAAGAAACTACACTAGTGGAAGTAATTGTAAATGAATATCACCATAGAGAGTCAAAATAAAATATCTGATACAATAAGTCGTATATACGAATAAATTCTATCAAGCATTAATATAATAATAAGTAGATAAATATCGTAATATCATCTTCATCTCCAAAGCTCCAACTGCATCACACTGATAGCGTATCCCAAAAAGCACCTAACTCCCAAACTACTCAGTCGAGTACTCAAGAGTAGAACTATCTCAAGATACTATGTATCAAAACTATATACATATAGAACATGAACTACTAAGGCACATTCCGTCCTCTCCACAAATGTGTCTCAAGGGTAATCCGGACATCCCATACAAAAGTAAAGTAAACTTTTCTAAAAGATAAGAAATCATACCATAACCCAGTCTCCTCCTGTAATCAACGAGCTAGCATAACTAGTATAATGTGACTGTTACGTAACAATATACCATGATATAGGTAAGCCAACATGCCAAGGTAGGGTAATAATAATATAAGTCTATCACAAAGTACACAATAATAATAGTAACAAGAATAACATCAGCCAACTAAATACACACACGACATAGCAATGAGAAACAACCAATGGATACAAATTGATAGTCGTTATTACTGACGAATGGACTTCATGGTAGTCTTGTGCCCAAGATAAATAGAGTTAGTACCTCAGTGTGCCATAGACCCCGAGTGGAATCCAGTGTGGTCAAACTCATATTGGTCTCACTACAACCTTTAGTGAGCATAGGAGATATATGACCTACTCTATATACCTAAAACTTGAGTCCGCATTAGGCATCGATAACAATCCAATGATTCCTGTTGAGGGTCTAAAATAAATAGAGACAGTACCTCACTGTACCATAGACCCTTAGCCACATCTTAAGTGATACAGGTTTCATGTAGATCTCACCGTATCCCTCAGTGAGCATAACTGATATATGATCTACTCAATTTACTTAAAATCTATGTGGATCTCATCATACCCCTCCGTGAGCATAAGTGATATATGATCCACTTGTTGACCATCATCATCATCTCCCTTTTGGTCATTAGGTTTCTTAATAAACTCGCATAACATCTCTATAAAAGAGAATGATGGTGTGTCCCACGTAATATGTCATCGGGACTACGAAGGAACAACGCCGCCATACAGATACATATCAGATACAACATCATGTAATCAATATATGCCTATCCCAAGGTCAAAACCAAGGGGACTGAACTAACTTCGATTAATTGCACACGCTCACCAAATGTGACCATGCAACCAAATCACTGCATCAATATCCTATGCGATCATTATTGATCGCACACTTATCAATATACATCGCACCAGAATCCCACGTTAGGCCTTGCATTCTACTTTCTTGAGTAGTCTGAAGCCTTTCCAAAGTCATGCCGAAGCCTAGCGTCGCTCTGCATGTAGTCCGAGGAGAATCACTACTTGAATCACCCCATGCTTGGGCTTTACTGCCCAGGCAAGTGCATCATTGGTCGACGGCGGCTGCCTTTCCTTGGTAGCTAAGCCTAGGCAAGAAGCCTCTGAGCCGTCGATTCGAGTCTTGTCTTCTTCGTCGCTTCTACCGATGAGTCGCCTTTCTCGTAGTCTACCTTCATCGCATCGAACCTCCTTCAGAGTCCAATGGCTAATGCTTTGGAAGTGGTTTCCTAAGTATCCAAAAACTGATTTCGATATAGAAACCACTATTTTACGCGTAGAGTTCCATGGGGCAATTTTTTAGACCCGATCTCCTCCAACACGCCAATTTGAACTCAACCCGACCAACTTGCTACATGAGATGCCTACACGTATGCCAATACACTTATTTGTGCATAATAATACATACACGCATGCACAAACTCATTTACAAAACACAATTTATGTTTCGGGCTTCAATGGAGTGATCACTCGATCGAATATTCTCTTTCGCAGCTCAGCGCACCTGATAGTCACTATGGCTACACGAGATTGCTCGTAACATGTTTATATACACGTATAGATATTCTCATACACATATATAACTAATCACAAAAATAAACAATGATTATCTACAATCCAAACTATTCAACAATTCCAGCTACAATACTTGAATTGTATTGATTATTATATAACTACAAATACATATATTTGTATACTTACCCATGTACATATACATGCACATATATTTAGATAACAATTTGATTATTCAATAAGCAAACCTTACTTTTGTTTATTAAATCTATTCTATAAGATTTCAATATCCTTTTCTATTATTTTATAAAATCATTCCATGCTTTTATAAAATGCTAAAGTAGCTTATAAATCATTTTAAGCTCTTATAATACTTAATTCCTTCACCAAGAGTTAATATTCATCTTATAATTATTTTATAGAATCTTATGACCACTTTATAAAATAACTCATTCTTATTATTTTATAAAATCTCATACTTTCAGTACTTCCTTTATATTATTTTATAAAATCTTATACTTTTATAAAATATCGCTTTTATACTATTTTATAAAATCACATTCTATTTATAAAATATATCATTATTATTTTATAAAATCTCATTCCATTTAAAAAAATATCATTATCATTTTATAAAATCTCATTCTATTTTATAAAATATATCATTATCACTATTTTATAAAATCTCATTCTATTTTATAAATTATTTCTTTCACTTATAAAATTATTTCCTTGCGTAAATAATATTTATAAGTACTAATTAAGCTTGTTAATCCTCTAATCACTTTGATAAAAAGTGTGAAGCTCATTACTCGCTTAATTAGCTTGCTTCTTCATTTTATAAAATATTCCTTTGTTTTATAAATGATTGTTTCTTGTAAATAATGTTTACAAATGCTAATTAAGCTTCATTTCGCATCTAATCATTTTAATAATAAGTGTAGAGCTCCTAACTCACTTAATTAACATACTAGCTTTTCTTAAATCAATTCAATTAATTTAATCAATATCTTCTAATAACATGTATATTATTATATTACTTAATTTATCTCAAATCAAACGAAACATCACCGTAATCATGCAATTAACCCCAAATCCAAATCCTAGGCTTAATAACTTTTCCAAGCATCATGATTAAGGCTTTAAATAAATAATTAGCTAATGGAATCATGTTTATAACATGAATACATCCCTAAACCATAACATAAGATTCTCCTCATCACATTAAATGACCTCCTAATCATTACTAAACAAACATACGAGGTTTACCAAGTAAATTAAGTTGGAGGATCATCTCACTCGCCTCTTCCTCTCCAAATCAAATCCAAAATCACCAAAACCCATCATTTTGCCCTCTCAAAAGTTGAGATCTCTTCATCCAAAATTCAATTCAAGCCAATTCCTTCATTGGTTTCGCAGAGAATTAGAAGAGAGGAATTATGATGATTTTTATTTGAATTTAGTAATTTATTTGAGAGGGGTCAGGGCTTAGAGATTAAGAGATGATTAAGAGGAAATTAGTAGAAGATTTGGAAAAGGAAATGAGGATGAAAGTGAATAAGAGATTGAAATGAAAGTGGGAAGGGTTAAGCCATTTATAAGATAACTTATGGGCTAGGCCCAAATTTATTTCTTTCCCCAAAAATCACTATTCATCTCCGAAATTCATCGATTCCAAACATAGTCAAGTTTATGCTCATTTTTTCATGATGGAAAAGTGATCTCAACAACGGGTGCCTTGCAACCTAATTCATTTTTATTTGAAAACTCTAGTATAACGAATTTTCTATGAATTAACGATTAAATAATTAAATAAATCATTTAAATATTCAGTCGTTAAAATTTTGGGTTGCTACATTTTCCCCTCCTTAAAAGAATTTCACCTTCTAAATTCATATAAGTACGAGAAAGTAACAAGACTAACCAAAAATTCTCAAGTCTAAACCTTAGAAAATTCTAGTAGCACTCCCCACAAACGGCAAACACTGCGGAAACTCCCTAATTAAAGCACACCACACATCTAGGAAATACATGATAATCTACATTATCCCACATTTCCTAGAGATACAACCACTTTTTAAGAAAACTTCTCACCCTTTAAATTCAAAATTCAACAAATAAGCATTTAAGTAGCCATGCTTCAGCTCTAAAGTACCTAATTATACCGTATAAAGAGGATTATGGACCAATTTTATAGAAACACATAATCAAAACACGTATAATTTAAGTGTAGCAACCGATACTATAAAACCATACATGACTAAAAATTAGAGAGTAAGCTCAAACTAGTTGATATCTAAGTATACCGTAAACTCTGAGTCGCATCCAAATGCAATCGACTCATATAGATCTCACCTCGACCTCTAAAATTTCCATGGGTAACATGTGATCTATCCTAAAATAGCTTCCCTATCTCTATCCAAGTATGCTATAACATGTAATCATAACTGGCATATAAGTAACCAAACACACAAAACAACAAATAACAACAATCAACAAAATTCAATCAGCAATCAATCAAAAGCAACATAATCAATAATAACCAATCAATCAAGCAAGCCACAATAAGAAATCAATAAGCAACAATAAGCAATGACAACCAAAAGCAAACAATAGCAAAAAACAACAAGTAATAACCAATGACAACAAACAACAATCAATAAATAGAAATTAATCAACAGTCGACCAAAAAGCAACTTGAGCAAAAAAACTAACAATTAATCTACACCATATAGCAACAATCAATTGTCATGCAACAACAAATAGCAAGAAACAATAACAAGTGACAATAAACAACAAACAAACAACAATAATCAACAAAAAACAATAACCCATAAGTATACAAGCCAACAAAATATGCTAAAGAGTCTATACCGACACACACGGTGACCAACAATAGTCGAAGTGTGCATGTCAAACCATAAACTCCCATGAGTCAGTTCTACTTCCAAGATGGACAAAATATTTAAGCAGTATAACTCCTATTGTGACACAATACATGAACGATCGTTAAACCCATAGTAAGAAAAGGAAAACTTTACGATGTGTTAGATCATCAAGTCTCAAAACTCTCGAATAAATCCAGCAACCTAAGTTTCAATTTTCCTTTTCTTCTAAACAAAACCCATTATTCAAAGGAGAGAACTTTACTAATTAAATCTTTATCAAATAACAATTTACCAAAGCTTGGGCTAGCTCAGTCTCAAACTCACTCAACCGCACAATTGTTAATACGGATAATACACTAAGTATACCACGACGCTTACCTAGACAAGCATCATATTGCAACTTAGAAGATTATTCAAGTCTTCACAAAACTAGTCGAGAAGTCCTTTCCTAAACTATCCCAAGCTTTCCTAAATGACTACACTATAAATAAATTGTACAATGACTAAAGATCACCCAAAATGACATGATGCCAATTCCAAACCTTCGTTTGCTTGCAAGATTCCTTTGTTAAATTAGGGTCGGCCACCTGACTCTTCTCGTATGAACTCCGATCCGGTTTCTTGATTCAGCTATTGAAATTCCCTCACATGACCAGAGCCGCACTTTGGAAATCTCGCAATCCTCTTAAGGATCATAATAAAGTGCTTGCCTTTAAGAACCGAGTAAAAAATCCTTGCCCAACTGGTGCGAATCACTAGAAACCTCACATTAGAACTGGGAATTGGAAACTACTATGTGAATTGACTGATCCTTAGAAAATACCTTTTTAGCACATGACATTACTTCCACCGTCTGAGGTTTACAATCACAAAGGAAAACAATTCAAACATGAATGACTCCATATAAAAGTGTTAATAAGTCACCCGCTCGGTTTTTGCGCAACTCTGAGCAACCACCGAATTCTACTTGAATGCCAATCTAAGTTAAACCTAGTCAACATACTCGACTCAACTCGAAAGCTTATGCATCAAGTTAGAATGACGGTGCTCTTGGTCGTTACACCGCCCTCAATATCCACAGCCACTGCATGTGTGTCCCGTCTGCTTATCCTGATTGCCCAAACGAAGACATCTTAGCAACCAGTGATGGAAATAAATTACAGTTTAGAAGATAGGTGGTGTAAGAAATATTACATAGTATAAAATACAAGTATGCTCTCTCAACATATCTCCTTCTGCCAGATTATCTAACTCAAACTGGTCTACTTGGTCTTAAGTGTTGAACCTAAGCTCTGATACCAAATGTAACAACCCGTCCTTCGTAACACCAAAAAATCGGCATCTTACATCAACGTATAACTTTCGGGTACCACAAAAGACTACTTGTTTGGAAAAGAAAGAAGAAGAAGAAACAAAACACCATACCAGGATACAACGACACAATCTCATATCGACATAATGACATATAATATATTGAATATACATGGACATAATAAGATTAACAACATATAAGAGACTACACCAGCGGAAGTAATTGATAAATAAATATCAATATAGAGAGTCAGAATAAAATATCTGATATAATAAGTCTTATCATGTATTGCTATAATAATAATAAGATAAATATCCAAGTATCGTCTTCATCTCTAAAGCTCTAACTACACTACACCGATATCATATCGCCAAAAGTACCTGACTCCCAAACTACTTAGTTGAGTACCCGAGAGCTGTCATGGCATAAACATAAAAAGACAAAACGTGGGTCAAACATAAAGGCTGGTTTGAGGGGAACTATCTCAAAATACAGTATATATCAAAACTATATACATATAGAACAAAAGCTACTAAGGCACATCCAGTCCTCTCCACAAACATGTCTCAGGGGTAATCCGAATAGCCCGTACAAAAGTAAAATAAACCTATCCAAAAGATAGAAAATCATACCATAACCTGCTCTTCTCCTATAATCAATGGTCCAACACAACTAATATAATGCGACTGCTACATAATAATATACCATGATACGAGTAACCCAACATGCTACGGTAGGCCAATCACAATATAAGTCTATCCTAAAGTACACAAGAATAATAGTAAGAATAATAACATCAACCAACTAAATACACATACAACATACCAATGAGAAATAAGTAAAGAATACAAATCGATACTCTTCATTACCGATGAATGGAGTCTGCTGTAGACTCGTGCCTAAGATAAATAGAGTCGGTACCTCAATGTACCTTAGACCCTGATTCGCATCCAGTGTGGTCAAACTCATGTAAGTCTCACTGTACCCCTTAGTGGGCATAGGTGATATATGACCTACTCTATATACCTATAACTTGATTCTGCATTAGACATCGATCATAATCCAATGATTCTCGTATAGGGTCTAAAATAAATATAGTCAATACCTCAGTGTACCATAGACCCCAAGCCATATCCTAAGTGACGAGTCAGGTGTAGATCTCATCATACCCCCTAGTGAGCATAAGTGATATATGATCTACTCTATTTACTTGAAACCTATGTGGATCTCACCATACCCCTCAGTGAGAATAAGCGATATATGATCCACCCATAGATGGTCGTCATCGTCTCCCTCTCGACTATTATGAATTTTCTTAATAAACTCGCATAACGTCTCTATAAAAGAGAATGACGTCATATTGCATACAATATGCCATCGGGACCATAAAGGAACACCGATGATGTAAAAAAATATATCAAATATAACGTCACGAAATTAGATACGCTTATCCCAAGATCAAAGCCAAGGGGCATAGAATTTCTCCATTTAATTGTACATGCTCACCAAATGAGACCATGCAACCAAATCACTACATCAATATCATATTCGATCATTAGTGATCGCACATATATCATTATACATTACACTTGAATCCTAAGATTCACCTTGCATTCCACTTTCCCGAGTAGTCCAAAGCCTTCTCGAAGTCGTACCGAAGCCTCGCGTTGCTCTGCATATGGGTTCGGCGAGAATCCCCAGTTGAATTGCACCCTGCCTAGGCTTTACTGCCCTGGTAAGTGCATCACCGATCGACTGGTAGCCCACAACCAATCAACTGGTGGCTATCTTTCCTAGGTAGTAAAGCCCAGGCAGGAATTCTGCAAGTCGCTGATTCGAGCTCTGTCTTCTCCATTGTTTCGCCTTATGAGTCGCCTAGCTTCCATAGTCTGCCCTTGTCGCATCGGACCTCTTTCAGAGTTCATTAGGTGATGCTTTGGAAGTGGTCTCTTAAGTATTCGAAAATCACGCATCGAACCTCTTTCAGAGTTCATTAGTTGATGCTTTGGAAGTGGTCTCTAAAGTATTCGAAAATCAATTTTGATACAGAAACCACTCTTTTACGTGTTGAGTTCCATGAGGCAATTCTTTGGACCCGACCTCCTCCAGCACATTAAATTAAACTCAACGGACCAACTTGCCACATGACATACCTACGCGTATGCCAATACGCTTATTTGTGCACAATACACACATGCATACACAAATTTACATTTTGGGCTTAACCAGAGCGAGTACTCGACCGATATACTCTCGTGTAGCTCTGTGCACCTTATAGTTGCTATGGCTACATGAGATTGCCCATAACATATTTATGTACACGTATGGATATTCCCATACACATATATAGCTAATCATACAAATAAACAATGATTATCAACATCCAAACCATTCAACAATTCTAACTACAATACTTTAACTATATTGATTATTATATAACTACAAATACACGTATATGTATACTTACCTACGTATATATACTTATACATATATCAAATAACAATTTGATTATTCAATAATCAAACCTGCTCTTATTTACCAAATCTTTCCTAAAAGGTTCAATATCCTTTTGTACTATTTTATTAAATCAATCCTTTATTTTATAAAATACTAAACAAGCTTATAAATCATTTTAAGCTCTTGAAATACTTAATTCCTTCACCAAGAGTTAAGTAGTCATCTGGTATTTATTTTATAAAATCTTATAGCCACTTTACACAATAATTCCTTCTTATTTTTTATAAAATCTCGCACTTTCAGAAAACACTTCATTTCTATTATTTTATAAAATCTCATACATTTATAAAATATCGCTTTTATACTATTTTATACAATCTCATTCTATTTATAAAACATATCATTATTATTAGTTTATAAAAACTCATTCTATTTTATAAAATATACCATTATTATTATTATTTTATAAAATCTCATTATATTTTATAAATATCTCCTGCACTTATAAAATTAGTTCCTTACTTAAGTAATATTTATAAGCACCAATTAAGCTTGTTAAGCCTCCAATCACTTTGATAATAAGTGTAGAGCTCATAATTCACTTAATTAGCTCATCATCTTCATTTTATAAAATATTCCTTTGTTTTTCAAAACGATTACTTCTTATAAATAATGTACAAATGCTAAAAGGCTTCATTAGGCCTCTAATCACTTTAATAATAAGTGTAGAGCTCATAACTCACTTAATTAGCATACTAACTTTTCTTAAGTCAATTTAAATGATTTAACTAATATTTTCTAATAGCATGCACATCATTATATTAATTAATTAATCTCAAATCAAACCAAATATCACACATAATCATGCAATTAATCCCATGCTAACTTTTTGAAACATCACGATTAAGGGTTCAAACAAATAATTAGCTAATGGATCATGTCTATAACATGAATACATGCCCAAACCATAACATAAGATTGTCAAAATCACATAAAATGACCTCCCAATCATTTCTAAACAAATATATGAGGTCTACCAAGTAAATTAAGTAGAAGAATCATCTCGCTTGCCTCTTCTTCTCCAAATTAAGCCCAAGTCACCAAAAACCTATCATTCTACTCTCCTAAAAGTTGAGATCTCCATCAAAAACCCAATTCAAGCCAACTCCTTCATGGGTTTCATAGAGAATGAGAAGAGAGAAATTATGGTGATTTTTATTTGAATTTAGGAATTTATTTGAGAGGGGTTAGGGCTTGGAGATTAAGAAATGACTAAGAGGAGATTAAGAAATGACTAAGAGGAGATTAGGAAGAGGAGATGAAAATGAACGTGAATGAGAGAATGAAATGAAAGTGGGAAGGGATTAGCCGCTTATAAGCTAACTTATGGGCTAGGCCCAAATTTATTTCTTTCTCCAAAAATCACCATTCATCCCCAAAATTCATCGACTCCAAACACAATCAAGTTTATACTCATTTTTCTCATGATGGAAAAGCGGTCCCATCTACGGGTGCCTCGAGACCCAATTCCTCCATCTTTAAAAACTCAAGAATAATGAGATTTTCATCGGTTAATGATTAAATATTTAAATAAATCATTTAAATATTCGGTTATTAAAATTTTAGTTATTACTGGAGGAGCCTAAGGTTCTGGTCGTGGTCCGTTTGGGGAAGATTTGCATGTTTGTTTGCTTGCTTGGGGTTCAAAGGCACTATGATAGTGTAGTGGCATGACAAATGATGATAGCTTCAGTACTTCAATGATGGCAACTTGATGGTGAATAGATTAAGGTTCCAATGATGGGGGCTAGATGTTGAAAGGAGTCGTAAGATTGATTGTCCACAAAAGGGCGTGTTCTGGGAAGGGTGATCCATGAATAGTAAATGGTTCTACTATGGAAAGAAAGGAATGTTGAATGGTTTCTTGAGGATAATATAAACTAGATAGAGCAAGGAAAGGGCTTGGATACACTTGCTAAGGGATCATTGGTACTCGGAGTGTTTTTTGATGTACTCGAAAGCACAGGTATTGTGAGGATGCTCCCTAATTACTTGGATTGGCAATCTCGCGTTGGTAAATAGATTCGTATAACCTGGACCGATGGAATGAGTAAGTACGCTGAAAATCAAGATTTATCAATTATTCCCTGGTAAAGGAATGGTCATACTAGTTATTATATATCCAAGGCACATTGAGTGATGGTGAGGATTGATTGATGGATGCTATGTTTACTTTGGTTGTTTTTTTCTTATAGTCTATCACTCTAGGGTTGTCACTTGAGATAGATATTATGGGTAGGGATACCTAGACACTCATCATTGTACTTAGGTTGTAGTACACCTTATGATGTTTGTAGAGTAGCATATTATTTCTGTTATGTGTTAACCCTTTGGTTGTAAGGACGGGTCGAGTATGGTTCATATACACTTGTTTCTTACTATATCGACTTATGTAGTATTTTGAGATTCATCAACCGCTTACGCCAAACTATTGTTTTAATCGAAGTTTTATGCTTTGTTTCTTATTATCTCAGGTACTCTTAAATAAGTAGACCAGATAATAGGTTTAGGTGTACATGGTGGTAGTGTAGACGATGAGAAGGATGTAGTTTTCTTGTATTATATACAAATATACTTTACTTATTCCGATGCTCAACATTGTGGAGCTTAGGCATTATTTGATATACTATTAAGACAGTATAATATGGGTTTATTTCCATTTGTACAAGCTCTATTACTATGATACACAACTCTATAGATTTGTGCTTTGATATTTTGTATACTTATTTATTACTGTCTTTTCTATTTCATATATATAATGAATGTTATATTTTCTTCGATATGCCATGAGATATATAACATGTTATGTGATGTTTATTTCTTTTCAACCTTTGACAATCATCCTACATCGGTCGGGCACCACAGTAACACACTATACAGGTATATTGGGTGCCCGTGGTGGAGGATGATCGTCACATCACTCAAACTGGGTCGAGTATATAGGGTATTATATTTATGGTGATAGAAACTTAGAGTGAGTAGGCAGAGAGCCATAAGTGTGGTATGTATACTCCTATTATACAACATGGAGTAAAGCAGATTAGGTTAGTATCCATCCTAATGGCCTGATCGTAGAGTCGCTCCCCGAATCCATGACACGTCCTTTTGATGTATAAAACAGAGAGCCAAGGCTAGAGTGATAAAGTTATGGATATGCCCAAGGGGCTGTTATGTAATTTATTACATGTATCTAACTCGATAACAAATCTTGTTTGAAATAAAAGATGTATTCTTTCCATTATGTACTTGATATAACGTGTTGTATTGGTTAATTAATTAAAAGTATATGTAATAGAAAAATCTGTTCAATGATGAAGTTTCTATCGGTTTAGAAAATCGTTGATAAATTTAAAATTAAAATTTAACCGCAAGCGCACGATGCACAAAATTTAGTGCGTGGCGAGTACAGGTCGATCTGTAAGGAATTGTTAGATTTTAAAAATGTA
Source organism: Allium cepa (assembly GCA_030765085.1). NCBI lineage: Eukaryota > Viridiplantae > Streptophyta > Magnoliopsida > Asparagales > Amaryllidaceae > Allium > Allium cepa. Next base: position 492,300,671 of record CM060943.1, read on the forward strand.
TTCAATCAAATTATACCAAATGGAGAGGAAATTGTTAACTATAAGTAAATGAAGCTAAAACTAGAAGTAAAATGAGAATAAAAAAATATGAGATTAGAGAACAATTTAAAGGCAAATCCACTCTCATATTTTTGTAAATCAACAAACAGATAATTTATGATCTCTATTTTTGATATTAAGTGAAATAATTATTGCATTTATGATAAGTATGATTTATTTATATTATTAATTAACATAACTTAAACCATCAAACTATAACACAATAAATAAACCACTTATAAATTCTCATGAAAATGAAGCCAAAGCAAAAGCTATTTTAAGTATGATCAATTTACTATTGTAATTAGTAATATAGACCATCAAATTTTATTTTTACTTTCATTTCAAAATAAAAAATCAATTAGCTAATGATGATGTATATTGTGTTTATGTTGAATAAGAATAGCTCATTTGCAAATGCAACATAAGCTATCAAACCCACTTGTATAAACTTACATCAAAATCTACTCTCATGAAGCACAACTAAAAGAGATCATAAATCGTAGAAATATTGAAATTACATAAAGTTAAAGAGCTTCATTGCCCCTAAATTGAAAGGGTTTAGCTACTCATTTATGTTATCAAATCAACATTTGTAAATTCCAACATCAAAAAGCAAAGAAATGAAACTAAGCAAAGGAAGAAAAAAGAGATTAACTGCTAACTACTTGCATAAAAATTAAAGGTACACTGCTAGCACGAATGTAAATCTAAGTTATAAACATAAAATGAGAGAAAGCGTAGAAATAAACATCAACTTAAAATAAAGAAACAAAAGTAGAAAATAGAAGAGAAAGAGGCTAGGAAGCCATTTTTATTTCATAAAACATTTTGTTTACAACTTGTTTGCTAATTTTCCTAAAAAATAAGAAAGTAGAAGATATTTACATGTACATAAGAGGGCTGTTTATATATGCATAAACCCTAATTCAATTTTTAGGGTGCTTCCCAAAATGCCCTTTAGGAAGTGTGACCACCAAGTAACCATTAGCCACTAATTAATCCATCATTAAATGTGCATGAAGCTTTAATCTCCAATTAGTTGTTCATTAGCTTCTGATTGTAGATTTTGGTAAGTAGGTGGGGTCGTCGATGATCATGAGTTTGAATTATTTCCACTTCATTCCTTTGTATTCCTTTGTGCATGCATATATCTTCATAAAACCTCTTCAATATGCATCCAAATTTCTATAAAAATTATGAAAAATGTCCAAGTAAAAAGTCCAAAATTAATACATGCACAAAAATGACTATTTTGCCCCTGTATGTTAATGAATATACGATAATTTGAATATAATTGAATTTTAACTTTAAATATGCTAAAATACCCAAAAATGACATTTATTTAAATAAAAATAGATAAAATATGGATGTATACACATGCACATTTACGTGCACATCAAAATCCATAAATGTTATGTTTTGTAATAGCAGTTACAAAGTGTTGTAACCTTAAGTAATTTATCACAATGAAAATAGCACACCTTTTAAAATATTCCTAGTCAAGATGTATCGAGACTTGATATCGATACATACGTTGAGGCTAGAGTACATAAAGCTCTCCAAATATTGGGTAGTGTATTACTTATGGCTGTTGGGAGCACCAAGGGGTTATGTACCAATGGTTATTAGGTAACTATGGAATAACTCACTCAATAGTTTTTTGTTGGTTAATAAACTAAGATCAGATAGAAAATATCGATATGGAAATATTACACAATTCCCTCGACTAGAGAATACTATTAAGCTTCAATGTAGAAACTCCGCTTTGATTATAGTTAAATCGTGACATGACATCCATCAAACGACAATAGTTGGATCGAATGGAAGCAATGGAAGTGAAACGTTATTCAAGAGAGAATTCATCTCCTCGGTTATATAGGGTTATTATCATGGAGTCAACATAAGTCCTAATGTGATATGGACGATATTGGAATTTTGACCACTGCAAAATTCCATAATTCCTAATGTGATATAGTGTTGACGAAGAGAACAGGTGTAAATGATTGTCATTATCAAGTACAGCTTATAATAAGTAAGGTTATATTTTACCAAAAAGATGGGTAAGTGATAAATTCAGCCAAAATTGTTAGTACCCTAATTTATGTTTTAATGATGACGAATGTACCTTTAGGTATATCTAGTATACAGTATTATGCAGGTAGAAGGAGCACTTGAATCAGAGAATCAAGGGGAGAGCAATGTGGATCATCTACATATCAAAAGCTATGGAAATAATCATCTACATATCAAAAGCTATAAAAATATGGTTCATCAAGTCAAGTATATGTATTTTGCCTTCTTGTAAAATTTCATCGGTGGTTCATATGCACACACTCACACACACACACACGCGCGCATACAAGTATTTTCAGATATCAAAGAGTTGAAAAATATTTTACAAATTGCTTTATATAAAAATTGAAATTGCATAGTTCAGTCGACTGTATATATTCTCACTCGACTGAGGACAGACAACTGAGGATACTATTCAGTCGACTGAACTTCAATATTTTATAATACATATTGTTTTTCAAAATTTTCCATATAATTCACATTTGTTATTCAGTAGACTGAATTTTTATTCTTAGTCGATTGATTACCCTGATATGGCAATTTTCTAAAAAGCCAACTCCGATAGTTGCGATCATTCATGAGCTTCTTTACGAATGGTAATGGCTGTGATTAAACGATTACAACTATTTAACGTAACTCTTTGATATCCGTAAATAGAGATCTACATTTGAAATCACTTTTAACTTTCTCGATTCACTTTTTTGATCTCTATTCTCTCTTGAGCACTCTTATACATTCTTGCATTCAAATCATATTCTTTACTTAAGCATTACTTGCTACACTTCCATAATCATGAAGCATGCATCTTGAATCATCAATGAGATTATTGGTAGTCATGTACTACAATTGACTATATTCAAGTTATCAAGAGCTCATTAGAAGTCAGAGTTATTCCTGTTTTCTGAAGTCGTGTTGGAGATCTTCGACAAAGGTTGAAGTCCTGTTCGACTGCACAAGCATTTTGTAAGATGCCTTTTCCTCCGTCTTAAGTGAGAGTTTTTTAGTTATTCTAGAAGGAGTTTGGGACTAGACATGGGATGGGAGGTCCGAACCTGTATAAAAATCCTCGTGTGATTGCTTTTATTTACTTTACCTTACTATACTCTGCTTATTAGTATTGCTTAGTTATGAATACACATCTAAGCCATGTCATACGAGATCCCTGTGCACTCTCAAAATGTCATACCGCTAGCTAAGGTGACGCGTGAACGTTAATTTTTGAATTTTTGGTATTAATCGTTAATTGAATTTACACATTCAAGTCGCATAACCGTAACGATGAACAGTCTGAATAAATCACACAATCTAGTTAATTTATAAATTGTTGTAAATCACTTAAATTAATTAATATTTATGAAATAATAATTATAGAACTTTTTTTGATTTGTTTGAATATCATTAGTATTTAATAAAGTGCGTATATAAAAGTAATAAACGCGTGTAATGCTACACAGTATCGATAAAATATTTAAACTGGATTTAAATAGATTAATTGCTAAGTGGTTTTGTGATTTTTTAAGGCTAAAAAAGGAAGAGGTTTCAAATGCAATTTGAAAATCCAAAGGAGCAATTAAAAAAAGGATTTTAAATCTCCATCATTTACTTCTATTTATGACTCAGTTAAATCTCATTTATGAAAAGATTTTTGCCTCTTTCTCTTTAATTCTATTTCTTCTACCAAAGATATGAAGAGGAACGAGAGGACTTGAAGATATTTAATTAGAAATTAAGCAGGGAAGGTTTTAAAGGAGAAAACCGAAAGTTTTCAATGTTTCCTTTAAGACATATTCTCTCTTACTCGATCCATCATTCTTATCCTGGCATATTTTTTATATTCTTGTTCTCGTCCTCTCCCTTAATGGCTTCCATGATAAAAATTTCCCCAAAACAAACTCATATAAAATCCGTAACATTCAAGGTGGTGTTTGCCTCTGGATCGTTGCAAAATCTAGAGGTTGATTCAATCGAATCGGTGTTTTATTCTTTATTCAAGATGCAAATCTTAGGCTTCATTTTAGGTAATTCTAATTTTATTTTCTTATATATTCACCATGTCAATGGAGTTTAAATCTTATACATGCTACATAAAATCTCATTATTTTTTCATTATGTTGACCCAAAGTTTAGATCTGATATATGTTAATTGACAATATGTTCATCATGGTAGTATAATTAGATCCTACATTTGTTATAACTTTTTTATCATATGTTCGTATGATATGTGTAGTCTAGATCTAATTCATTGCAAAATGAATTTATATATGTCTAAGATCTCCAATCTAATTTTTTCATTGCTTTAGAAAGTACAATTAAATAAAAAAGGCAAATAAACAAACAATTTTGGATTGGAAACCAATTTTAATTAATTAATGTATTTTGTACTTCATTATATACACAAATATAAATTAACCTTTTATGTGAATTACTTAAAATTACTTTGGAAATGGATACATGTTTCACATGTTTGTTGTTTTGAATATAATTTTTGGTTATTGTTAACATTTGTTAAAAAGTTGTTTCAATTTAAAATATATATATATATGTGGAATTTTGTGCAAAACATCGTAACCCTTCAAATCATTCTTAAGTTTAAGTAGATTTCAGTTTGTTACTTTAATTTTAAAACATATAATAGATCATAAGATTATACATATGTATGTATGTGTACATATGTTATTTTAGTTTAAAATAGTTTGTAATTATTCATATATGCATACATGTACGTGTTTGAGTGTTAAAACTATTTTGGAATAACATTAAAGATAATAAATGGGAGGAAATAACTCCTCCGTCTTTCCTCTCCTTTATAATTGCTTACTTTAACATAATTGATTGTTATTTTGAATATACAAACTTTTAATCAATTAAAATAACTTTATAACATATATATGTAAATATAAGTAAACTATTTATATACCTATATTGTTATTTTATATAATTTCAAAATAAACTATGGACAGCAAAGACAATTATAAAGGGTGAATGTGTCCGTTGCGGTGTAGATCCCAACACACACACACACACACATATATCTACACATTAACTATGAACATTGCTTATATGTTGCATTTGCATTATACATATATGAATGTATTTGATACATTCAATATTATATATTTATATTCAAATTAAATTTAAAACTTCTTTTAGATATTTAAAATAAAATAAGATTTTATTTAAAATCTTATTAGATTAGAACTAATAATCCTTTAGACTTCGTAGGCTTAATTGATCCAAAATAAGAATATTTTTTAAATCTACCTATTTCACTTGCTTCCGACTAGCCCGGTCCCAACAAAGGTATCAGAGTCAAATAGCCTATGAGGTCTAAATTAGTCATGTTAGGGCTATCCAGTTAAGCTTACCAATTTAGTAGGGTGTCTAGAAAAATACTATCTAGGCTTGGGTTTGGGTAATCAAGTACTCTACCCTCCTTGGTTAACGGCCTTGCCCAAAAAGTAAAGTGAGTCTAAAGGTTGCCCCTAATAGAAAAGACCTAATTTGAATTGGGCCTTGGCCTAATTTCAATATTGTTTTGAAATTCAAATAAAAAATTTAGATTTAAAAGTTGAGTTAAAAAAAAGAAAAATATTGTAAATATTATAATATATATTTCCAAATTGTTTTGAAATTAAAATAACAGTTTTAAATTTAAAATAAAACTTATATAGTAAAAGTTATATTATATTGTTTTAAAAAGTCATAAAATTATTTTCAAAAATATTATTTATTAATCAAATTAATAAAGTGATGAATCAATTAAATTAACTAATTAATTAGATACATATATATGTATAATATATACAATGACACATGTTATGTTGTCTTGAATTGCTTAAGACAATATGAATATACGATGTGTATAAAAGAATTTTTGAAATTAATAAAAGTTAATTGAAATTGTTTAACTAAAGTAAATTAATAAATTAAAGTACATATGTATAAGATACTTGTGTATTGCTATAAAAATTATAGTATGTATATATATATATATTCAATATAGTATGTTACATTTGAATAATATAATAATTAATTAAAGTGTTGATTATAATTAAATTAATTAAATAAGATTTATTTAGTATATTGGTATGTATACAATATTATATAAGTTAAATAAAGTATAAAAGTTATATAATAATAAAAATTATATAACATGATTGTATAAGCTAAAGGCGGAACATTAAAAAACTCTAAATAGACTTAAGGGATAAATACATACATAAAAATACGTATACCATGATTTTTGATGTATCCGATACTTGAATCACAAGGGTATTTCATATAAAATACATTATTCTATAGGTCAATATCAATCAATTAAATATATTGAATATTACGAATCTTTAATATGAGTGTTATCCTTTACCATTTATTATTAATAAATTACTTGCATACCGTTTGATTTTTAAGCAAAATCAAGCTAGAGATGTTATGTGTAGTATTATTAGTATATTAACTAGATGAGATAAGATAACTATATGTATTTTGTTATCCATATGTTTACCGACTGTTATGCTAGAAGAGTAATCAAGGGAAAAAGAAGCAACTAAGTCAATAAGAGGATGTAAAAGCATTGAAAGATAGTATCAAGCGTATATGACAATAAAGATGACGAGCCTTTAAATGCTTTGAAGATGTCGAACTTGTAAACAAAGAAAGCTATCAAACATGAATAACGATACTGAGCATGTATAACTAACGATATCGAGCATATAAGATAAAGCATCATGAACCTAAAATAATGTCGAGCTTATAAATAGAAGACATGTCGAGCATGCAAGTGATGGACATGTCGAGCATGTAGATGTCAAGCTTGTATTCGAAGGTAGTATTGAGCATCTAAAACAAAGGGATGTCTAACCGTTACAACCATAGAGGTTGTCAAGCTTTTACAACAATATGAAAAGGTGTTGAGCCTCCATAACTACAAGGATGTCGAGCATCCAAGTAGTTAGCAATCCCCAACAACGAGTAAAGAGGTACTGAATCTCTAAAGGATATCTAGCTCTACAACACAGAGGTAGTTAAGCCTAAAGATAACAGGGTTATCAAAAATGTAAAAAGGATGTCGAACCTCTATAACATAGAGTGTTGTAGAGCGTGTAATAAAGGAAGAATGTCGCGCCACTAGAAGATGTTGAGCAATTAACAAAAGAAGGCTATCAAGTTCCTATAGAGAATGAGCCTTTGATACAGAAACTGTTATCGAGCGTCTACAATAGTAACTATTATCGAGCATCTATAAACAACAGATGATATTGAGCTATAAAGAAGTGTCGTCGAATTTCTACAAATAGAATGGATAACGAATTTCAAAAGAACGACAGGTTTCAACATTAGCAAAGGACGATGAGCATTTACAAGTGGCAGGAGATGTCAAATTTTAGAAGTCATAACGATTACCAAGTATCGGGATGGCGAGGGGACATGTGGCAGCCATCTCGCCTATTTTATATTTCTATAAATAGACCCCCTCCGCCACTTTGAGAGGGGAAAATCATTTCTTTCTTTATTTCTTAATTATAAATTGTAAACCCTAAATCAATTTTTGGATTTCTAGAGCTTCTTTGACTATTAATAAATAAGGACTTGGACATTTAACTTTGCATAGCACATTATCCTCAGAATATGCATATTTGACAATGGACATGCATATAGCAACTAATTTAACTTGAACACAAATGGACTTGGACTTGCATATTATTAATTTGTGCGAGGTCACTTAAGCCCTTATTCAAATTGAAATTTACCTTGCACATTAACTATTATGCCTATTAACATATGAACGAAGGACTATTATGCATCTATGTGACTTGCCTATTTTACCCTTGCACATATGATTTGAACTTGTGAGAACTTCATGATAATATCAAAACCAAGGGGTATCATTGGAACATTTTCGAATAATGCCACCTTGTACAACATCTTGGTTTTTGGGCCAAATTTTGGTTCAACGTTTTTTGGCGCTAGAAGGAGGGCATGAACCTTCGAGTTGTCATTCCTTTACTTTGAAACTAACTATGTAAAAAAAATCAGGAAAATGACGAGGACTAAGAAAGTTAATGTTCTAAATGAAGAAGTTGTAAAACAAACGACCTTGGAGGATAATGTCAACCCAAACTTCAAATTGGAGAACATAGAAACTGGACAACCTTCAATCGCGGCAAAGTCCACAGGCAGTGAAGCTAAAATTCAAGACTTAAGACAACGACTTACAGTTATGCAAGAGCTTCTTGAGAAATCTAGATTATGACAATGATTCTTGAGAAGTGGAGTCTCTAAGGAGAAACCTAAATATCTCAATGCTCAAATGTAGAGATAAAGGAAAAAGTATCATGGGCCCATAAAGAAAGAAAGGAACCTAAGATGAAGGACCAGTAATGAATTCTCCAAGGTTGTAAGCAAAAGAAGGCAATAAGGGTACGATGAACCATCAAAATGAGAACTAAGAAAGGCTAGCAGGAAGATCTCCCAATCAATTAGGTAGCTCGATCTTATATAAAGAATATTAGCCTTATAGAAAGGACTATCGTAATGATGAAACCTACCTAAGGAACATGACAAAAAAATAGTGAAGGATATGCTTGACCTTAAGGGGAAGAGAACCCTTGATCCAAGAGTTAGTAATAATTTTTGAGAAGTTCCTTTTATATAGAAGATAATGATTATCAAAATCTCGCCTCACATTAAAATCCCTTCACTGAAGTATGATGTAACCACTGATCATGACGATCATCTTTTGGCTTTCAATTGTCAAATGGACTTGCATAATGCTTCTAAAGCAGTTCGTTGTAGCTCTTCCCTGCAACTTTTCATGGAGCAGCTTCCAAATGGTATATGCACTACCGAGAAAAGACCATCCACTCTTAGGAGCAATTTTCTTATGAACTTTTGGCACCGTTTTGCATATGCAAAGATACTACCATAGATTCCACTGTGCTAGCTAATGTCAAGCAAAGGCCAGGGGAATCACTTGGCGAATATCTAAGATATTCAATACATAAGCACTAAAAATAGAAAATATAACCGATAGGGAGAAACTGATGGCAGTGTGTCCGCCGTTAATTGAGTAGACTCCTTTCTGGAAAGAGCTATATATTCGTTGGTGTAGAGATCTACAAGACTTCAAATCCAAGCCGATAAGTTCATCCGCATGGATGAAATGTACCATGCCGGGAAGAAGTCTCAACCAAAGAAAGAAGGAGGAAAGTCTGGTTTCGATCATCTTGACAAAAGGCCAAATGGGACGAAAATAGAAGAGGAAGATTGGAGGTCCTCAAATTCAATTATATAGACTTGAAAAAATCCATTACTATGGCCAAAGATAATGGAAATTTCCCCACCTCCTACAAAGCAAGGCACCATGCTAAACCTAAGTGAGGGGAAGATTATTGTGCCTACCACAAAGAAAATAGGCATAAGATTGATGAATGCCATGTCTTGGCAGGTATAATTCAGAATATGATTAGGTCAGGATATCTAAAGGAGTTCGTTAAGGAAACTCAGTAGTCTTCCCGTCCCGAGGGGAATAGTCAGAGGAGGCCTCCAAGCAACGCTGCTCACTTTATAGAGAAAGATTCCCATCAAGACTTTATTCCTCTAATGAATTACATATATGTCATTCATGGAAATCCCTACATCGTCAGAAGTATCAAAGGGACTTAGAGTATACATGTAACAGAAGAAAAGGATGAAATCTTCTCTATTCAGGAAGATCCACCATTCAAGAATCACAAATCTAAACTCCAAATGCCTAATGTGACAATAATTCAACAAGAATTAAGAGAAGTCTGTCACCCACATAATGACCCGTTAATGACAATGACTCAAATTAGGCTCTCGGTGGTAACGAAGATCTTGGTAGACATTGGAAGTACAATAAATGTCATTTTCAAACATGTGTTTGACCATATGATTATTCCGAAGGGGAAGGTGGAACCAATCTTTGAGCCTATCTTTAGGTTCAAAAGGATCTACTCCAATGAGGCAGGCAAAGCTCTTTGTGCAAATGGAAATTCCCTTCTACTCTAGAACCTTTGAAACTCTTTTCGTAATAATGGAACAACCCTCCTATTATAATGCTTTCTTTGGAAGGCCTGTTCTAGAAGAAGTGGATGCATTTATCTCACCAAAACATCTAACAGTGAAGTTCTTAACTAAATATAGCCGGGGAACCATAAAGGGGGAGCAGTTTAGCTCCCGGGAACTATATTTCGCTACGCTTGAGCATTTTAATAAAAATGGCACTTCTTCCTACAACTCAGAGAAAACTAAATTAAACAAAAATAAAACCAAGAAGCACTTGAATGGTAGCTTTTCAAGCCTATTGTTCAAGGCAAATAAATAGGCAGAGGTAGTTGAAAAGCCTGTAATTGTGCTAAAAATATTCAACTTCTCTGAGAGAAAAAACAAAAAAAAAACAAAGCAGATAACTGATGAAACATAGGGTGAAGAAATCATTACTGAATTAGATTGCATAAATAGAAAGAAAGAATGAAATCGGTCGAAGGTAAAGAAGGGGTAAGCTTAGATTCGCTTGATCTAACCAAAATAGTAAAAATTAGAAAGAACCAGGGAACAATCTCAAAAGAGAGCTTATTCGATCTCTCCAATCTAGGAAAGATGTGTTTGAATGGACTCACTCAGACATGGTCGAAATAGATGCAGCAATTATGAGCCACGCTTTGAATATGGATCCAAATATTGTTCCTGTTCGACAAACGAAAAGATAGTTTGATAAAATTCAAGCTAATGCGTTAAAGGAAGAAGTTAAAAGGTTTCTTGAGAATGGGTTCATCAGAGAAGTGCTCAACCCTAAATGGTTGACTAATCTTGTATTGGTTAAAAAGTCCAAAGGAAATTGGAGAACATGCGTCGATTGCACTGCTCTGAATAAGGCATGCCGCAAAGATTGCTGTCCTTTGCCTAGAATAAACCGATAGGTTAAGGCCACAAGTGGACATAAGTTGTTATCTTTTATGGATGCATACTCAGGATATGATCAAATCCCCGTGTTCAAACCAAATGAAGAAAACACAAGTTTTATAACGGATTGGGGAACTTAGTGCTACAAATTCATGCCTTTTGGGCTATAGAATGCAGAGGCTACATATCAAGGGTTAGTACACAAAATGTTTAAAAAACAAATCGGATGAACCATGGAGCTGTATGTGGATGATATGCTAGTTAAGTTCGAAGAGGAAATTAACCACTTGAAAGATCTTGAGGAAATGTTTGGAGTACTAAGAAAGTACAAAATGAAGCTAAATCCACAAAAATTCTTTTTATAATACAATTTGGGAAATTTCTAGGTTATATCGTCAGTTCCCAAGGAATTGAGGCCAAACCTAACCAAATCAAAGCAATTAAGGACAAGGCAGAACCAAAAAGAAGTAAAGATGTGATGAGCCGAAACAAAAGAGTAGCAGCTTTAAACAAATTTATCTCTAAGGCCACTGATAATTGCATCCCTTTCTTTGATGTGATTAAAAATGGAAGAACTTTGAGCGGGTAGAAGATTGATGAAAAGCAAACCTCTAATATTATCCAGTCCCATAGAAGGAGAAACCCATACCTTTACATAACAGTCTTCGAGCACACAATAAGTTCGGCTCTAGTAAGAGAAGAAAATAAAGCTCAGTTTTCGACGTACTATACTAGTAAAAGGCTTAAAGAGGTAGAAGTTAGATATCCAATTATAGAGAAGTGGACAACCTGTCCAATTCTCATTGGTAAAAAACTAAGAGCCTACTTTCAGGTGCATCTAATTAAAGCCTTAACTATTTTTCCACTTCAGCAAATCTTCAATGAACCTAAAACGTCAGGAAGGCTAGTAAAATGGGGAATAGAACCGAGTCAGTACGAGATTGAATTCTAGCCTCGAGTGGCAATCAAAGGACAAGCTCCGGCTGATTTTGTTAATGAATGTACATGGTTTACCGAAGAACAATCAAAAAAGGAAAAAGATCTAAAGCCTAAATGGCAACTGGTTGTTGATGGAGTCTTGAACGAGCAAGAGGTTGGTACGGGATATGTAATCATTACCCCTAACGGACACCGATTGCGTTATGCAATGAAGTTAGGTTTCCTTACAACCACTAACTTGGTCGACTATAAATTAATGATAGTAGGATTTACCTTAGTCTTCAGTTAAAAATCCCAAGGATTGAATTTTTTTGTGATTCCCAATTAATAGTTAATCAGCGGAACCAAGCTTATCAACTGAAGGATGCAAGATTGATCCTTTATGTCAAGAAGATATTGAACATGTTAGCCCAATTTGAAGATTTGTTAATGCTTTAAGTACTCGGAGGAAGAAATTCTCAAGCCAACTCTTTGACTAAGTTAGCAAGCTTGCGAGGAGCTTTAGAAATTTAAGTTGTATCGGTAGGCTTCCAATAAAATCCTAATATCGAGGAAAAAGCCCTCGAACAGAAAAAATGAAACTATGGCATTGACTGGATCCCAAGCTCTTATATACAAGGAAATAGAAAATGAACCAGGAAGTGGTGATGGTGAAAAGCAAGAAAGAACCATTCATATAGAAATAAATAGTCAATACGAGAACAATTGAATGACACCCATTATTGAATACTTAGTGGAAGGGAGACTACCAAGAGATAAAAGAGAAGCTAGAAGGATAAGGCACCAAGCTTCAACTTTTACTATGCTAGATGTAATACTTTATAAAAAATGATATTCACTTCCTTACTTGAGGTGTGTTAGTCTAGAATATGGCTCAAAATTGTTAAGAAAAACCCATGAAGGGTTCTGGAAGGATCATTTTAATGGCATGAAGTTGAGAAAAAAGGTTATGAGACAAGGTTTTTATTAGTCCCATATAAATAGCAACACTATGAATTATGTAAAGAGATGTAAAAGACGTTAGAGGTTTTCAAAAATCTCATATATACCACCAAATGAGTTAAACCCGATCTCAATTCCATGTCCCTTTGATGTGTGGAGAATTGACTTAATAGGACCATTTCCTACATCGAAGGCGGAGCCAAGTTTGCAGTAGTAGCCATCGACTACTTTATCGAATGGGTGGAGGCAGAACCATTTCCAAATATAACGTTAGGAAAAGTGCTAAAATTTATGATCAACAGCATGATCACCCGGTTTGGAATGCCAAATAAGATAATATTCGACAATGGGACCCAATTTGAAAGTGAGGAATCCACTAGATTCTGTAATAAGAATGGGATAATTATAAGTTTTTCATCTATAGCTCATCCAAAGGCTAATAAAGTCATCGAAGCCGCCAACAAAATCATTAAGACTATCCTTAAGAAAAAGCTATACAAAGCAAAAGGAAATTGGGTAGAAGAACTGCCACTTGTGTTTTGGGCATATCAAATTTCTACCAAGACTACAATAGGAGATACTCCATTTTCTTTGACATATGGATGTGAGACAATGCTTCTAATCGAAATTGAAAGATCATCCCATCAAAGTGTTGTATATGCCATTAATCCCAATTAAGAGCTAAGAAAAGAATTCCTAGATTTGATCAATGAACTGAGAGATGGAGCAACTATACGAACGGATGAATATCAAAGAAGGACATCAAGATACTATAAATCTAAAGTTAAAGGGAGATCGTTTCAAAAAGGAGATTTCGCACTCTGAAAGGTCATGGAAAATACCAAAAATCCGGTGGATGGACCACTCAGATCAAACTTGGAAGGAACCCTTATTATCCATGAAGTAACTTCACTAGGAACTTATCGACTAAGCTGACCTGATGGTAATATAATAGAAAGAACTTGGAATGCCAAGCATTTGAGAGCTTGTTTTCCTACAATGGAAATAAAGAAACCGAGACAAGTATATCTACGGAATTGATAATCAATAGAAAGGAAGGGACTCATAAAATAAAGGATAAACCTTTAATCCCACCACAAGGACGTAGTTAAAGCATTATAGGCCTTCGGTCCTGCCTATAAGGCCTGACCGCAGCATCTTCTAGAGGGAGGTCGGAGTAAGCATCTAGTCGCCCCTATAAGGCCTGGGAGCACCTCAAGTCTTTGGTCCCGCCTACGTGACCTGTCCAGAGTGCCTTTTAGAGGGAGGATGGAGTAAGCCTTTGGTCCCACCTAAGATGGCCTAGCCAAAGCACCGACCAGCCTTTCGTCCCGCCTATATGGCTTGTTCGAAGCACCTACTAGAGGGAGAACGGGTTGAACTTGGTCCCGCCTGAGATGGCATGGCCAAAGCACCTACCAATAGCCTTCGGTCCTGGCCATAAGGCCTGTTCGGAGCGTCTCTACGAGAGAGGACGAGACCTAAGATGGGCTGGCAAGAGCACCGACTAGCCTGAAGCCTTACCTAGATGGTATAGAAGGGGAAATCTTATATAAAGAAGTCAATCTGACATGTCTAATTCCATCTTAAAGATGGGTTAAAGCAATTTTCCAAAGGAAGTGCAATCAAGCACGAACAATCATGCTCTAAGGTAAAGTTAAAGCAACCTTAAAAGGAAAGGTTAGGTAACTTTTCATGCTTATACAATCTCATGAGACAAAGAAAAATTATAGAATAATCATCCAAGAAACCCAGACCGAGGGAAAGAAGTTTACTCTGAAAACCAGCCAAGGTAATAATATATAAGGAGCAAAGATTCGTCTATGAAGTCATTCAGCTTAGAAAGATAAGAAGGCAAATTAATCCATAATTTTACCAAATTTGAAAGGTCTATTCAATAAACATTCCAAAAGTGATTTTCAAAACCAAGATTTCAAAATTTCAAAGTTCAACAAGAAAACTTTTTCACAAATTTCTTTTGCATTTACAAAACAAAATGGTTAATTTGAGAAAGAAATGATTTCTTAAAATTATGAAAGTCATTACTGTTTACTTTATATTCAAATAAAAGGAGATAAAGAGAAGTGAGAGCTGGAAAGGTAAGAAGATACTTAATGTTACGCTAAAGTATAAAAAGCTTCTTTTATACAAGGAGGGGGACAAATGTTATCCGTATATTTTCTGACTACTATTCTAGAAGAATAATCAAGGGAAAAAGAAGCAACTAAGTCAATAAGAGGATGTAGAAGCATTGAAGGATAGGTATCAAACCTATATGGAAATAAAGAATCAAACCTATATGGTAATAAAGATGACAAGCCTGTAAGTGCTTTGAATATTCCAAACATGTAAACAAAGAAAGCTGTCAAGCATAACTAACAACACTGAGCATGTATAAGTAATGATATCGAGCATCTAAGGGAAAGTATCATGATCCTAAAATTATGTCAAGCTTGTAATTATAAAATACGTCGAGCAAGTAAGTAATGGACATGTCGACAATGGAGATGTCAATCTTGTATCTGAAGGTAGTGTCGAACATCTAAAGCAAAGGGTGATGTCAAGCCACTACAACCATAGAGGTTGTCAAGCCTTTACAACCATAGGAAGTGCTGTCGAGCCTCTACAACAACAGGGATGTCG
This sequence comes from Allium cepa, assembly GCA_030765085.1. Taxonomy (NCBI): domain Eukaryota; kingdom Viridiplantae; phylum Streptophyta; class Magnoliopsida; order Asparagales; family Amaryllidaceae; genus Allium; species Allium cepa. The sequence continues at coordinate 492,316,235 of CM060943.1, forward strand.
AGCATCCAAGTAGTTATCAAGCTCCAACAAATAGTGAAGAGGTACCGAATCTCTAAGGGATATCGAGCTTCTACAACATAAAGGTAGTCGAGCCTAAAGATAGCAGGGTTATCGAAAATGTAAAAAGAATGTCGAACCTCCACAGCACAGAGTGTTACAGAGCGTGTAACAAAGGAATAATGCCACACCATTAGAAGATGTTGAGCAATTGACAATAGAAGGATATCGAGTTTCTATGGATAATGAGTCTTTGATACTATCAACGAGCCTCTATAATAGTAACTATTGTCAAGCATCTATAAACAACAGATGAAATCGAGCTTCTATAAAGAAATGCTTTCGAATTTCTACAAACAGAATGGATAATGAATTCTAAAAGAATAACGAGTTTCAACATTAGCAAAGGATGACGACCTTTTACAAGCGGCAAGAGATGCCAAATTTCAAAAAACATAAGGGTTATCGAGTATCTACCATATAAAGGGATGGCGAGGGGACATGTTTCAGCCATCTCACCTATTTTCCATTTCTATAAGTAGACCTCCTCCGTGCATTGAGAGGGGAAAATCATTTATTTCTTTATTCCTCAATTATAAATTATAAACCTTAAATCAATTTGGGGATTACTAGAGCTGAATGTAATTCTTTGACCACTAACAAATAAGGACTTGGACATTTAACCATGCATAGCAAATTTTCCTTTGAATGTGCATATTTGACAATGGACATGCATATAAAAACTAATTTGAACTTGAACACGAATGGACTTGGACTTGCATATTATTAATTTGCACAAGGCCAATTAGCCCTTGTTCAAATTGAAATTTACCTTACATATTGTTAACCGAGTTTTTAACCAACAAAATTCAATAGGAGTTAGAACATTCAGATTAAGCCAGAACAATTTAGGATTTGATCGAAAATCCTAAAAATACAAGACAAAGGACCTAAATAAGTTTGAGCCAAAAATATGCCATGTTTTCGGATCGACACCGATTTGATCTAATTGGATCGGTACCGATCCAAATTTATGATTCCTAGTGAACCCAATCCCTTTGCATTATGACTCTATGCCTCAACCAAGCTCACCTAAGAAGTTTGGCAACATTCCAAACATCCGTGTTCAAGAAGTGAAGGTTCATTCGATTCAGAATATGGTGCAATCTAACCCATACGTGAATTATCATCAAAACGAGTCAACAAGCTACGAAATTATATGTAGAGCATCATTATGAAGTAAGAAGCTTGACCAAAAAAATTAGAGCCAAACATTATCTAAGGATTTGGATTGGTATCGATCCAAAAAAGGGCCATTTTTGGCTCCAAACTTTCTGAACTCGCTCTGCATGATAACTATAGGCTTCTTACAAAGCAATTCTCAGCCCAAGAACTTTCCAATCTTTATAAATACCATCTCATTTGCAATAGAAGAGGGATCTGCTCTGATCTCTGCTGAAACTCTACCATAGTTTCTTCACTCTTCTCCCTCACAACAGCCATTAAAGGGCAAATGAGATCCTTTCGATTGTCTGAACAATGGTGGCTCGACCTAACTTAGAAAAAAAGAATCATATTGTAATCCAAACTCCTTTGTAATAGAAGCTGTATAAAGTGGCCATAGGTTTCATTAATAGCCGAACCATTATAAAAATCTCTTGTCTCTTTACTTTTTCTACGATTTACTATTGCTTTTTCTATTTTATTTGCCTTGATAAACAAGGATGGTGCTTTCACACTCAACACAGGGTGTTGATCCATTTTTTGGGTTAACACACATTGACTATTATGCCCATCGACATATGAACAAAAGACTATTATGCATCTACGTGACTTACTCATTTTACCCTTGCACGTATGGTTTGAATTGTGAATAACTTCATGATTATATCAAAACCAAGGAGTATCATTGGAACATTTTCAAATAATGCCACCTTGTTTAACATCTTAGGTGTTGGGCCAAATTTTGTCTCAACATATTTGTTGAGAGAACTAAGGGTACATATATTGTACTTAGGTCATTGCGAAATAGTAGGTACAAGCGAATAATTTCTTTTAATTGGTTGAGCAAACTCACGGTTGAAATGAGATTATGACAAGAAACCATGGGTTAGGAGTTGTATGTGATACAATCGATAAGAAGTTATCCATCATTTATGAGGCTATGACTTGTTGAGAAAACTCAATGTTAGATTCTCAATACATATGAGTCCTAACACCCGCTAGTGAAGTCGAAAGAATTCTATGTTTCATCTTAGGGTTTGGGGAAACATAAAAGACTAGTTGAAGCCTTATTAGAAAAATGAAATGGTAACATTTGATATTTCTAATATTAAAATAATATATGCTATACAAATTTGTAGTAATCTACATTGATAAATTTATGCAATTAATATAATTGATAAAATGTTTATCAATTATAATATACATATGAATTGAATTAATATTAACAAATAGAAATATAAAATAAATATATTGTGGATCAATCAGAGGCCAACTCAAATCAAGCCAAGATTCGACACCTGGGAGAATCAAGTATCTCAAATCCCTAATAAATAAGAAGACAGAGGCTTTCCCATGCGTAAATCATTTAAAAGACACAGTTGCATCCACTGGACAGCGTGCAACCAAATAGGTTGTGGAGAAACCCTGATACATTTTAATCGTGTTAACAGCCCTGTGGCATGGGGGGCGCCACACATACTTGAATAACTACAAGGAAAGCCAAGACTAATCATACCATAGTTCTGTTATGCCCGATCGAAAATTTTGGTACTCTGACAACTATGAACTTAACGACCAAGCTAGCGCAACAAACAAAATAGAAGCATAATACTTGCTTAGTTTTCCCCAATCCTCCTTTACCACCCATGGTGACCAGGTCCTTTTCCTCTTAAACTGTATGCCAGTTGAAGACCAATTCTCTAAAGGTAGCTTGGACCAAAAAATGAGAGTTTTTCCCTAAACTCCCACAAGCTCTTTCTTCATAACCATCTCCATGCGGTCGGTTGTAGATCTCTCCATCATGTCAACCTTATCTGTTTGGCCGTGCACATATTCCTGAAATATGGAAGGATCGTCCAAGCCACGGTCACCCGATCCAAAAACCACTTATCTCTTCGAATTGACGAAATTGCGTTCCAACGAAGTCAAATCGCTGGATTGATGGGATAACCCAATCCTTACCTTCTAAGAACTGGTATTTCTCCTCCAGCACCGGGAAGGCCCAAACCATTGCATGCACTCCCGTATGTCGTGCATCAATTCTTGAGCTGTGGAACCACACTCTCGAAGCACAAACTTCTCACGTTACCCATAGATTGGCAATGTCGAGAAGTTCCAAACCATTTTGGATTGATGGGTCATATCGATCTCATAGGCCGCACACTTCCATAAGCCGCACATCACTTCTTGAGCTGTGGAACCAAGCTCTCTAAACACGAACTCCTCACGTTACCCAAAGATTGGCAACGTCGAGAAGTTCCAAACCATTCTGGATCGATGGGTCGTATCAATCTCATAAACCATGCACTCCTTTAAGTCGCGCATCACTTCTTAAGCCGTGGAACCAAGCTTTCGAAGCACGAACTCCTCATGTTACCCAAAGATTGGCAACGTCATGAAGTTCCAAACCATTTCGAATCGAAGGGTCATGTTGATCCCATAAGCCGCGCATTTCATAAGCCGCGCACTCTCAAAAGCTGTGCATTTCATAAACCGTGCACTCTCAAAAGTCATGCATTTCATAAGTCATGCACTCTCAAAAGCCGTGCATTTCATAAGTCATGCACTCTCAAAAGCAACGCATTTCGTAAGTCGTGCATTTTCATAAGTCGCACATCTGATAAGCAACGCAAACACTGTTTATGTTGCTCTGGCATCATCAACGAACCATTAAAATTTTCTAAGTACCGGCGTTGACCAGACAACACCGGGAAACTTGTCTATTGCAGGATTAACAGGGATCAACTCCCGCTACTCGAAAGAACTAACATTGCTCTGGTAGTGCCGCAAAGTTCACAAGCCAAGAAGTCGGCAAAGAATTATGATCTTTGACCAACGTTAATGTACAAAATGTCAAAATTCAAGACATCCAAGTCACGAGTTCCCAAAGATAGGAGCTGCAACACAACTTTGACTGGGGGAATCCACGAAGCCACCCAGAACATCAAGTCTTACATCAATTATTCAGAATAACCAGCCATGTGGACTAAGGGGCACATAACACATTAACACTTGGTCAGGATAAAAAATCACTCTAACTTGCAATAAAAGGAGGAACTTACTAATTTCCAAAGGTAGACGATGATGGAAGGCATTTCCAGAATTAATTCATTAACACATCAGTTCCCAAAGATAGAAGCAGGTGCTCGAATGAGGTCTCAAATCCCAACTTGTAGAATCAGCTGTTATCCGAAGATAGACAATAGCATGGAGAACGCTCGAAATTGGGTGGTTTAATAATTAATTCTCGAAGACTGGAACCAACGAATAAAGTTGATTTCCACAACAATGCTATCAGCCCAACATAATGCATATGGCTTGTAAGTAAGGTTAAGTGTCACAGATTCAAGATAAACACTACTGAACTCTACCGGTCCGTGATTAGGATAGGGATGTGTGGTCATACCAGGAGAAATATGATGACTCGCTCCATAATTTCTAATTTTCTATAAGAATCTAAAATTTGACACCTAGAAATGAAGGGTTCCTCAAATATAAGTTAGATCATGACAAAAACCGATTGTAGGAAATTCGATTTTTCATAAATAAGAATAACCATTGAATTGGTTAAGCAACAACCATGTATTTCCATGGGTAACACTTGATGGTGATAAACAAAGCTAGGCAATGGAAATGCCTAGGATTCCCATCCTTCCAAAACATGGCGTATCCCAAAGTTCAGCAGCATTTAGAAAAACAGCCACATTGGGTTGAAAGTGATCTACTCAACTATACAGGATCCGATGAATGATTCAATCCTAATCAACATAATTTTAACATTGCCCGAAGACAGGAAGTACTAAGAAAATACTTCTACAATCCAATCATCTAAGTGCAAGTTTCGAAAAATGCAAACTAGTGCCCACCTGGATTAAAAGCATTGCCGGATCGATAGAGAAAATCAACCCCAACCTCCTGAGTGTCGGTGTTGCCTTGACAATGCTAAGACCTTTTATTATTTTCTAAGTAGCCTCAGTAATGTTGAGAAACTTTTTATTTCATAAGTATCGGTGTTCCCATGAGAATGCCGAGAAACCCTCTATTTCCTAAGTACCGACATTGCCCTGGCAATGCTGGAAGATTTGTTATTCACTATGTGCCAGTGTTGCCTCGGCAATGCCATGAAAACCTTAATCTATAGGTTCGATGAGAAACACTCATCGTAGTAAACCATCAATGCACTAGCTTCCGAAGATAGAAGTTGGTCCTCAACTGAGATTCTACCCTTCTCTTTCGAAAACTACCGTCGGCTAAAAATGGCCAACAATAGGATGACATAACCTTTCATAGGCTAGCCGAATGGTTCGACCTTTCATTATAGGAATCGGTAGCTGCACAGGATTGAATTGCTCGTGTGATAATTTCTAGGGATGAAAGTTGGTGCACAACCAAATTTCATAAATTCAACTCAGAAAGAATTTAGATACAGCTAAAAGATAGGCAGCCTTAAGGAAATGTTGCTTGAAACCAAGCAGCTAGGTTAATTCTCAAAGATAGGAATCGGCGCATGAACAGAATTTCCATGACGACAACAATTAACAAAAACATGCACAACTAAGGACATGTAGGGACAATCATGGTAGGTCGGATCTAAAACCATCGAACTTCCTCAATCCTTGAATGGGATTGAGAGCCAGACTAGGGACAATCGAATCATTTGTCTCAAACCTCTCTAGCTCTCACAATCGCCCAAATATAGGAATTCAAAATTGCTAGTCTCCTGAGCAGGGATAGGCGTACAAATACTTGATCGAAAGAAATGTTGCGAAGTCCAAGCATGAATAACCGTGAGGTTGGGTAGATAATAGTTCTATGTCGCATAATAGAGGATTTTGGCCATAAAATCGTAACAAATGAAATGAAGGATTTAACGTTCAGAAATCAACCATCTCTCCCAATATAGAGATCACGAGAAGGAACAATGACCTACTTATGGTCTGACTAGATCATTTGGTTCCAACTTGTAGGAATATGCCATTACCCGAAGTATGGTAATGCTAAGAAGAAACCCCTAGAATGAAACTATCGATACATCGACTTTTGAAAACAGAAGCACGAGTTTGATTGAATCTTCAGCCCTACCTTCCAACATCTCATGCCATCTAAAGATTTACAACAATAAGGAAAAATCCTCAGAGTTAAGTGATTCGCACATGAGTTTCTAGAGATAGAAACCGATACATGATTAGGGTCTCAACACTGGACTTGGAAGAATACATTCTAGCAAAAGATGACGGCGACGCGTCATCCCAACACATGTTCCCAGAATGACATTGGATGACGATGTCAACTTGGAGGAATTCAACTACAGTCAGAAAATGGACATAATCTCGATGTTGGGGCCCGCTTAGAACAGCGAAAATGGTTCCAAGATATGGCGGGTGATGACGCTTGTGGTGAAGATCAATGTCGGTGTCTCTCTGGTGTTTGCAGGTTTCGGATCGGTAGCGACTTCGGGTGGATGGATTGGCTTGGCTCACAAAAGGTAAAATGAGAAAGGGGGATATCCGACCCCTTATATATAAAAAAAGAGGAAGAGGGGTTTGAAAATTTTGTTCAAGTACTTGTGTCGATACCGATCCGGTCCAATTGGTATAAATACATGTACACATGATCGCATATGAGATTTTTGAATGAAATGAAATACAAAGACCTAAACTTACTACCGATGCGTCTAGTAATGGAAATTACTATAATTTTTCGATGATAATGATCCATTATCTTTATTTCACTTTTAAATTTTTTGAACGAAATGAAAGTTCCATTACAACGAGAAATTCAATTTTGGAAATGTATTTTGTAGCCGTCACTACTGGAGAGCTATTTTGACATACATATTATTTGAGATATTTATAACGGCTACCCATTTTTAAGTGTTATGTCATTTCTGAAAATATTTCATAGACATTGTTCTAGGTTGTTGTATAAATTGCAATGTATCTTGTCAAGGACCACTAGCTCACAAGGTAGTGGTATGGCGCCGTGGACTAAGATCCTAAAGATCATGGGTCCAAATCTCCAAGACGTCGAAATGAGTGCTCTATTTGAATAAAGCATCACTCTTATTATCAAAAAATATATTTTTTCAAATGCCAAGGACCACTAGCTCAAGTGGCAGTGGTATGACACTCTAGGTTGAAGCCCTAAAGGTCATGGGGTCAAACTGCCGAGACATCAAAACGAATGCTCTGCTTGAAAAAGCAATACTCTTATTATAAAAAATGACGTATCTATCAGAGATATTTTATAGGCATTTTTATAGAGTATTATATTAAAAATACTACTACGATGCTATACTGGTATATAACCTCTTTTCTAGAGATGCTTTATATGAATTACTTTTGGAGTGCCGTATCAACATATGATATCGCTTCTATAGATATTTCATCACTACAATTTTTGGAGTAGTAAACAATATCACTTTTAGATATATTTATTGATAACTACTTCCAGATCATCTTAAATAAAAAATTAGGCATGCTAAATAAAAGTTAGTTGCGAGAGAAAAAATCACTAGTTTTGGAGCGCTGTATTGATATACAATATCTTTTTTGAAGATAATATATAATGATTGCTTTTAAGTTCAATACAAATATGACGTTTCTACTCTTAAGATATGTTATAGTCGCTACTTCTTGGTGCTATGAAAAATGCAATACATAAAAGTTAGTTGTAACATATGAAGTAAGATGCAATAAATAAATCTGGCCTAATTATATTTATATGCTTATATTTCCTACACATAGATTGATCTTTTAAAAAAAAATTAAAGACCAAAATACTCTTATCTATAATAACAGTAATGTTGGGAAAAATCCCTCAAGATTGCATTAGGAACAAAAACCCAACCTTGCGGAAAAACAAATGGGACCGGATTGATGGTGAGGTAAAAAAACAACAGATAGTCATCAGCTAAAAGCAATCATAGATCAAGCAATAAAATAAAATAAACATGGAATTTATAGTGGTTCCACTACTGAGAGGTAGTGTACATCTACTTGGGGAGATGAGATTTTATTACTTTCTAAGAGGAGAGAAGTTTACAAGATTGATAATGGAGAAGAAGAATAAGAAATACAATTAAGAGAGATAATTCTACTCGTGCTAATATCTGCCTTTGTATAGATATTAATACTTGGGGTAGAAGTAATTGATTTATGGTCATAAATCAATGCCTCATTAATTCTTCTATTCATACAGGAAATGTTTATCCATTTGATTTTCCAGTTTCCCCCAATTTAGATGTGCCTGGTAAGATTCCTTCTTTAATCAGCTAATTAAGAAATTAATTGATTACCTCAATCTTCCAGAATAATTCTTCTTCTCACGTAGGTAATTTATTACTCTCTTTAATGCTATAAACGAGGCAATATATATTTGAGTAATTATCTCAAACATCTTTCAAATCCTCTGAAGTTAGAAATATTGTATCGTTGATTTCAATAATATCTTTCAATCTTCTGCAATTAGAAATATTATATCACTGAAATCAACAATATCTTTCAAATCTTCTGCAATTTGAAATATTGTATCACCAAACCTTACATCCTCCACCTTGATACTATATTTCCCCGCAAGCCTATCAACTCTACCTACATCCTCTAACTCCAAGTAGCTCTCGGACAAGACACCACGGATACTTTCTCAATGAGCTTCGGCATAGCCATCACCCATTAAACTTTGTCAAGGAACTCCGGCAAGGCACCCCTGCCAACAAAGTGTCGAAAGTACCCTCGCTAAGTAGGACCTATCAATCTCCACAATGAAAACAAATATCTCCATCTACCACCTCACTGTCCCCGTGCCAACCTGTGGCACCTAGCACTTCATCAAGCGAATCAAGTTCGAGCAAAATTCGAACTTTACAATGGGTAATGACTTGACATATCCGCTACATTGTCTTCTGTGTAAACCTTCTGAAGACGTACAAACTTCTCTTCATCCATAGAGACAAGAAATGACTCTCTTACCTCAATATGCTTCGTCCTTGAGCTGAAAGCCAGATTTTAGCTAGGTGAATTTCACTTTGGCTAACACAATTCACTTCTATACCTTCATATATGAATCCCAAGTCATACAACAAATGCTTCAAGTAAATCGCCTCCTTAGCCGCTTCAACTGCAGCTATAAACTCTGCCTCTATAGTAGACAAACCCACAATCGTCTGCAACCTCGCTCTCCAACTAATATCTGTCCCGCCAATGGTAAACACATAACTTGAGGTTGATTTCCTTCGATCACTATCACCGGGATAGTCAGAATCATAAAATCCAACTAAGCTGAAATCTCTATCTCTACCGCCAAAGACAAACCCATAATATGGAGTTCCTCTAAGATATCTGAAAATATACTTCACTGCCTTCCAATGCATCTTTCCTAGATTTGATATGAATCTACTTGCCAATCCAACTGCCTGTGCAATGCTAGGCCTAGTACAAACCATGTCATACATTAGACTACCAATTGCACTCGCATAAGAAATCTTCTCCATATAAGCCTTGTCCTTCTTCGAGATCAGAGAGTCTCTACTAGAAAGGTGTATGTGCAAAGACATGGGTGTGCTAATTGACTTTGCTCCTTCCATGCTAAACTGAGCAATCACTTTCAAAATATATTACTTTTGAGTGAAACTCAAAAGTCCAAGCTTCCTATCCTTTTGGATATCCTTACCCAAAATCTTCCTTGCTTCTCCAAGGTATTTCATCTCGAATTTGGTCTTAAGCCTCAACTTTAAACTATCAACTTCAGCTTTATCGTTGAAAGCAATCAACATATCATTTATATACAAGAGTAAATACACCGAACAATCATTTTTCAAATGCTTGAAGTACACACAAACAACTTTGATGCTAAGTGAAAGCATAAAAGAATCAAACCTTTTGTATCACCATATAGCCAACTGCGTAAGCCCAATCAATGGCTTATTTAGGTTGCAAACCAAATTGTCCTTTCCGTCTACGATATGTCAATCTGGCTGCTTCATGTAAATGGTCTCATCCAAGTCTTCATGCTAGAAAGCGGTCTTCACATCAGGTTGCTCCAACTCCTAGTCATAAGCGGCAACTATAGCATGCAAAATACGGATAGAGGTATTCACACTACAGAAGAAAAAACCTCATCATACTCCAATCTCTTCCTCTGTGAAAACCCTTTAGTAACAAGTATAACCTTGTATCTTCCATCATCATTCACCTTAGACACCCACTTTCAACCTATGTCTTTCCTTCATTGAGGAGGAGGCACAAATCTCAAGTCTTGTTCTTCTTCAATGACTCTAGCTCCTCTTCCATAGCGCACATCCACTTCAAACTATCACATGACTTTAAAGCTTCATCAAGGTCAAGAGGCTTCTCATGAACCACATGTAGGGCATAATCAAACTGATCACTAAGGCTAAAGTTTGCATACTGCCAATCACCATACCTCTCAGGCGGCCTAATAGTCGTAGATTGGCTCGAGTAGATACAACTTCACCTATACTCCTTTCAGCTTCACCTTGAACTGAACTTCCTCTAGTCTCATTCACATCACCAACATTACTAGAATACACTTGTGAACTACTCTGTGATGTCACATCAACTGCATCTATCTCACCCTCAATGGCATCAACAACTCTACTACTAGGCTATAAAATAGGAACCTCCTCCATCTCCTTAGGAATATCAGAAACATCTGATGTGGTAGGTAAATCTTTCTTAGAATTGGACATTGCTGACTCATCAGAAGTAACATATTTGAAATAAACAATCTTTCTATCAACAGAGTGTCAAATACGATACCCTTTGATACCATCTGTGTAACCCAAAAGGATGCCCTTATATGCTCTAACCTTTAACTTATTATCACATGTATGGTGAACATACACAGGACAACCAAAAATACAAAAATAACCAAGGAACACGGCTTTACCTCTCCACTTCTCTTCTGAAATCTTCCTATCTATGGTTGAGCACGGAATCCGATTAATAATGCGCATCACAGTCAATAATGCCTCGGCCCAAAAGCCTCTAGATAAGCCCGCCGTTAATCTCCATCAACGAGCCTTCTCAAGTAGAGTCATATTCATCCTCTCAGCAACCCCATTGGATTATGGATCACTTGGTATAGCGAGATGTCCCTCAATGCCATGCTATCTACGAAAGTCAAGGAACTCTCCAAAGACAAACTCGCCCCCTCTATCAGATCTCAATACCTTCAACTTAGAACCAGATTGGTTCTCAACAAGCACCTTCCAACCCTTAAACTTCTCAAAGCTCTCTGATTTGGCCTTCATCACATACACACAAACTTTTTGAGAAAAATCATCAATAAAAGAGATAAAATACTTCGCTTTCCTAATGGAAGTAGTAGCAACTGGTCCCCAAACATCTATATGCACATAATCAAGTACCCTCTCTGATCTATGGAGTCCAACTCTAAAGGATACCTTAGTCTGCTTACATAAGACATATTCCTAGTAGAAATCCAACTTGTCGAAGTCATCTTTGATCATCTTCCATCCACGAACCAACTCTAAGTCCTTCTCAGAAATATGACCCAACCTGAGATACCAAAGTCTGGTGGCATTCAAAGCACGAGAACTATCAACTCCAACACACGACTCTCTAAGAATTATGGTCCCCTCAAGAAAATACAGATTCCGAAACACATCTCCCTTCTCTCGAAACTTTCAAACCATCCTTATCTAAAGTGACCTTGCACCCCATGGATGCTAACTGCTCCAAAGAAATCAAAGACTTCCGAAGACCTGGAACATACCGAACACTTGTCAAAGTGCATATCACTCCGTCAGACATCCTAATCTGTGCTGTACCTTCTTCCATGGCTCTACAACTAGCATCATTACCCGTAAGGATTGTACTTCCCTCTCTATCGACTAAAGAACTGAAGTAATCCATATCATATGAAAAGTCGTCGCCGAATCAAGCACCCAATATTTTGATACATCTAATACCGCTGCAGATAACATATCATCAGATACAACTTTCTCCACCGCAAATGATGAAGAACCATATTCTTTCTTCTTCTTTTTCTTCCAATCAAGACAGTCTCTTTTCTGATGGTCTGGTTTTTTACAATGGTGACACTTTCCATCCTCAGACTTTCCTCTATAATTATTACCGGACTTTCTAGATTTGAAACGCCCCCTTTGAATTCCAATTCTTCTTCTTCTCTCTCCCTCTCTCAGCAAAAGACCAAATAGGTCTTGACTACTACTTCCTCCTTTACCTTCATCCTTCTCCTTCATCTGATCCCTCAAGTCCTCGGATGGAAGACCTGACTTCACATATTCAATGGTCAAAGTATCTCTAGCAAAAACAAGGCTATTAGCAAAACCAGTGTAACGCTCCGGAAGGGAGCACAAGAGCATCGTAGCCTTATGCTCTTCATCTACCTTCAAATCCAAATTCTTCATCTTCATCACTAGATCGTCGAAGAAACCCAGATGCTCTTTGATAGAAGTACCAACTCTCATCCTCATGATGGAAAATATTTTCAACAAATCAGACGGTTAGTCAAAGACTTTTTCAAATAGAGATTTTCCAACTTGATCCAAATGCCCTTAGCAGTAGTTTCACCGCTAATCTCATACTGCCATAACTAATTGCAAAGTAGTAAACGTCCATTTTTCCATCACCTTCCTTTTCGTGGCTGAAATTTCAACCGTTAACTCCTAAGAAGCAAACATTATAGGATGAACTTTGTTTCTAATCAGAACAACTTTCATCATCCATTGCCACTTCTCGCGCTAAACAAGAATAAAATTCTATCTCGCGTTTTCAATACATGGTAGATCTTTTCATCTCGCTCTTGCTTTACGTGGAATCTCGACATTTAAATAATAAGTGATTATACTCGAAGGGTAAATTTCAAAATTGTAAGGTGTAGCAAAAATAGTAAATGATGTATAATTTTTTGTGGAAAGATTTGGAGTATATAAAACAAAACATGGCTTGTCCTAAAGTTTATTTACAGCCGACTATATTTGGAGCTTTAGATGAAGTACTTTTACTTCAAATTTGACAATTACTAAACTGCAATACAAGTAAATGATCCATCAGTAACACATAACATTTATTACATAAAAATAAATAATTTAACGTTTTAGTTTAGGATTTTTGCCGACAACTTGTAGCAAACCTTATACAAAAACAAATGCAATTATAGGACAAATTTTCATTTTAGGTCTAAAAAAAAACTTATTTCAATTTCAGGCATTATTCAAAACATATTATGAAAATAGATCCGTTTTCGCTATATAGCACGTTTTTAAGCATTCTCAAAACGCGTTAGCACAAACTTTTAATTTGCGCTTGTGTATTTTCAAAGTACGCAAGCATATTGAAGAAAAAAATCGTATTCGCAGAATGCGGAGGGGAGGGGGGGGGGGGGGTTGGATTTGTGGGTTAGATGTTTTAATAGTGAAAAACATATCTATTTTTATATTGTCTTCAACCAGATCTAAATTTGAATGGTTTTTTTAACAGACTTAAAGTGAAATTTTGTCTTTGATCATAATATTGATACTATAGCATTTTTTGCTTTATGCTATCTCATCATTTTCTCTCTTTTAATATCCGAGACTATTACAGAGAATACACGTAGGAAGTGGAATGCAAGCATGTTTGAGTAAGATATAATTGTTTAACCACTGACAAAAACTATAAAATTTTCATCTTCATCTCTAGACGTCCCGACTCTTGTTAAATGTTGGAAGTCTGTTCAACTGAAATCCATCAATGTCCGTGCAGCTGATCACCATTCTTGTCCAAATATCTTCATCACAGGCATCAAATTTGAAAATTAAAGAGGTTTCATTTAAAATTAAAATGTGGAGGTGTATATTTCTGTTAAGAAAAGCTTAATGTATATTTCTGTTAAAAAAAAATTTAATAGCATGAATTTTAACATTCAAATCATATTAATATTTTATAAATAGAAATTTATAATATAAATTTAATAAAAAATAAATATAAAAAAGTCAACCATTTTATGCAAATTATGATTTTTGAAATTAGAAATTTTTTGTCAAGGATAAATTTTAGCCTCAAGTACAAACCTTCGGTATTTTAGCCTGAATGACAACTTTCTTTAGGTATCAGTTTTTAGTTATCGATAGCAGTTTTTAAATATCAGTTTTTAGTTTGATAGCAGTTTTGAAAGAATGTTTGTTCTTATAAATAATTTTGTAAGAATGTTCGTGCTTATGATTAATTTTTAAAAGAATGTTTGTCTGGTTAAAATATTGAGGTCGTGTTCTTGAACCTAAAAATATATAAATTTGTCCTTTTAAATTAATTCTTCCTTTTGAAATTAATATGTTACTCTAATCATTACTTGTAATTTCTTTGAAGTGAAAGTAGATGTTGAAAATTACGAATTTATCCCACTTTTGAAAGTTGTGATTTTTTAATTTAAGAAATATAAACAAAAGTAAAAGAGTATAAATTGATGCTCGTCTAGCATCTACTTTAATTTTTGCACAAAGCATTTTGTTGTCGTCTATTGTAAATTTTTCTATCGTAAATTTTCACATTTTTTAACAAAGCATTTTGTTGTCGTCTATTGTGAAATGGACCAAATCAATGGTTTTGATGTTTAGCAAGCAACACCCATGAGCATATTTATGACTCCGATTGCGCTTAACTGTTAGTATTAATCAAATAGTTTTCAAAATAAAACAATATTAGAAAACAGAGTATATCCTAGGATCCATTGCATTAAAACACAACTCATTCTACCATATGGTAACGCTCCATATAAAGGTAAACAAAATGAAGATTAAATTCAGATGATATACGAATGTTTTGGTTGAAGAACTTACAATTATATAGACACATAGGACAACTCAAAACTGACCCCCCACTTCCCTCACAAACACACACTCAGCAGTCAATAGAACTGCAGCTTGCCGAAGCAGCAGCAGAACCATCAGAAGTGCTCAAAAAGGGATCGATTTTAACCCAAACAAGCGAAAACACAGAAGCCAACAAAACCGACCAAAGCACCACAATGGTAGGAGTCCGATTCTGCTTCCCCATCAAACCTTTGAGGAAGGGGTAAAGATGAAGAATCACCCAAAGTGCGAAAAACACCTTCCCGAAAAGAGGGCCCCAGGCTTCGTACCCGCTGTTAAGCGCGTCGGAGAAGCCAGCGACAACGCCGACGAGATTGACGACGAGAAGGGTTGTGGGAGGTATGAGAAGAGTGGTCCACTTGAACACGTACAGTTCACCAAACTCGCCGTCGTCTGCCGATTTGGAGGTGACTGTGAAGTTGGTGTCGAGCCCTGCTAGAACCTTCAGGAAGCCTTGGAAGACTGCGAAAAGGTGAGCGGAAACGCCGCCTATCACCCAAAACTGCTCGTTCCTCCACCAATCCTCTATGCCGATGCCGCTCCATCGGAGCTCGAGCACACTTGTTAAGATTATCGATATGAACAGGCCCAGGAACAGCATGCTTGCAACATTCGAAAGCTGTGTAATATTTAAGAATATTAGTCACGTTCTGGTTTCTAAAATTATTATTCAAAATGAAAATAAAATTGATGTTGTAGTTTTTATTTTATTCCCAATGGTTACCTAATCTAGTATCTTATGGGTTGAGTCCAATGAAGTACAAAACTGCTACTCTATTTTCAAAAAATATGTGCTACATATGCAAATATTTTTAAGAATATTTACTACTTGTTTCTCGTTTAAAAACACATATATTAGAAAAAGAAAAAGTAACAGAAAAGATAGTTTCTAAAGCATATAAGATATACTTAAGTAAGTTGTCATTTAGGAATATTTTGATTCACGTCAAGAATTTTTTTCCACATCCTAACCACTAAAACAGTATTAAGTTAAAGTTCTCCTCATATTTCTGCAATTACTATTGAAAATGATGTTAAAACTAATGGAGTAAAAAAACTACGATTATTGAATCTAATATTTTATGATCATTTTGCGAATATTGAGTCGAATCAAATAAACTCAATACTGCTGCTAATATTTTCAAAAGGATGTTGCCAATTCAAATATTTACAGCGAGAACATTAACAACTTGTTTCCATCTAAAATCGCAAAATTATCAATAACAAAATAGCAGAAAAAATAGTTTCTAAGATTATTAGTAATGACAAATGTTGAATGGTGGAGGCATGCTAAAATACTCAGAATTAATATTAGTTACGCATATATTAAAGGCAAAATGATAGCGACCTAGAAAATAGTTTTCTGGAAAATAAGGACGTGCAGGAAATTTCCACTATCATTTATCAGGAATTTTTCCATTTAAAGAAGCAAAATGAAGAAAAAGAAGAAAAACAACGATCAACTTACAGTGGGAATGATGAACTTTCCAGTGAGAAGGCAGATAGCAGGGATTGAGCAGTAGGCGACAAGAGGGAGAGAAGTGAAAGGATAAACGATAGTGTTTATATAGGCCAGTCTTTGTAACCATCTTAACCGACCACCTCCAAATCCATACCAAAGAGGGCAATGCCTACTAAGAAATATCTCAACAGAACCAAGAGCCCACCGAAGCACTTGATGAAGACGGTCTGAAAGATTGATAGGAGCTGATCCTTTGAAACATGGTCTCAATGGCATGCAGTAGATTGATCTCCAACCTCGGCAGTGCATCTTGAATCCTGTTAATATGTCTTCTGTCACTGACCCATATATCCAGCCAATCTCTTTTCCCCACTCAGTTTTCTCTTCATATCCGCAGCTGATAACATGAATTGCTTCTTTTACGAGAGTTGATGAGTTCGCAGACTCAGGCAGTCCACCATTTTCCATTAAAGTAGACTCAATGAACACAGACGACAAACCAAAAGTCTTCTCGAAACTCATTTGCGAGATTAACATTGATCTCTCGTGTTCATCGTAATCTGCTTAGTAAACTGATTAGTGAACAGTAAACATTTTTTTCAATATATCAGACAAGACAACATACAATGTACTCACTATCTATTTCTCTTAGATTAAAGATGGCTGAATTGAGATCCTCTTTTTTAGATTCTTTGTATGCGTCCAGTTCATTTATTTTATCTTTCTTAGAGCGGCAACAGCAACAGCAGCTACAGCACCAGGAACAAAATGACTTCTTCGGAAGACTTGGTAATGATGGTGGGCTGTACCCATACAAAGCTTGCCTATTGAAAACGCAACCAGTTCCAACATAAACAGGCCCTTGGATTCCGTCAAGCCCTTTCATGTTAACCTGATAGTAAATTAAGAAATAAATACAGGGTTTATAACTTATTATGATGAGTTTATAGATACTTACATCGAAGAAGACAATGTTGCGATTGGCATATCTATCACTGCGATCTATACCATCAAATCTCTGTGGAAACTGAACATAACAAAGGTTGTTACCAACTTGTGGATCCATCATGAAACACATTGCTTCTCTAACTGCTTTGCTATTGTTTACATAATGGTCACAATCAAGATTGAGTATATATGGAGCATTTGTGAGGATCGCTGAAACTCGAACCTAAGAAGTAGCAAAAAATAAAAGTTAGCATAAAAAATGTTATAATAGGCGAATCCATATTGTTGAATGAATAAAGGATGAAGTAATACCAGAGCATTCATGGCTCCAGCTTTTTTGTGGTGCTGGTAGCCTGGTCTTTTTTCTCTTGAAACATAAACTAGTCGAGGAAGCTCATTTCCTTCGATGTCATGAGCACCACTATTTCCAAGAAAAACCTAAAACAAATAAAAGTTTATCTATACCTCCCTCTCAAGATCCATAATAGTAAGAACTTTATTCCGTGGCATCATTTGAGAACTACAACATAATATAACTACAGTTAAAATATTCCCAATAATGCAACAATCCATATACGGGGGACAAAACCCAGAAGATTATGAAACTTATTGACCAGTTGGGAGGTTGTATGATATCTATTAGAAATCAAAAATGACAGTGCTGAATTGCATTGAACTATTTATTTTGTCAAAGTAAAACAAATATTAAGCACAATGTTTCAGTGAGGCAATATAAATTATGAGGTTGTATTTGAGCCGAAAAACTTAAATAACTCATACCTGAATCATGCCAGGGTGGTCGCGAGGGTTATTTCCCGGCCAAGGTGTTCCATCTTGCATAACCCATCCTTCATCTGGTGTTTTCTGAGCTTTTGCAACCAAAGCATTCACCCTCACTTTGTACTCTTCATAATCTCTCTGAAAATTAAACAGTTGTAAGGTCGTTAATATATAAAAAAAAAAAAAAAAAAAAAAAATTAAAGTATTATTGACACAAGAGAAGTAGAATTATACACACTTTCATTGCTCTGCGTTCTTTGACAAAAGATGGCTGTACTTTATCCTTCAAATAATCAATCTTTTGAGAAAAGTAGAATTCAGGTGCCCTTGGTTCAATCTGATATTTCTTACAGAATGGGACCCACTTTCTTGCAAATTCCGCAGTTTCTGCAAGTGACTCGAATGAAAGCATAGCAGAACCATCATCAGAAACATAGCATGAAACTTTCTCAACAGGATAATCCACAGCAAGAATTGATAGAACTGTGTTTGCAGTAATTAGTGGTGGCTCTTTTAGCGGGTCAACTGTACTGACAAAGAAGTCCACAGGAGCCAGATTACAATATTCACCCTCCTTTTCGTATCTGTATTATATGTAAAACAGGTGTGATTACTCAAAGGTATAAAACTACATGCTTCCAATTTTGATAATCACATCTGCCCATATATTATATTGTGGTACACATATGTTAATAACAACTTTAAATGTTAAGTTATACGCCAAGATTGACAAACATATTTGTGCTCTTGCGTGTATCTGATTTGTGTTGTGCCAAATCTTTGTTTGTGCAAAACATGTACTGTATTATCAACAACAAACTTACATGTTAAGCACTTAAATATGCATCACAGTTTCCAGGAAGAATGTACACATTATGTAAAACATCATACCTTGAAGAAAGAACATCAATGTACGTCTTTCTGTTAATAGGAGACCACTTTGGGAATTGGTCGAGCACCCATGAGACCGCAAACCAAATCTCGCATATGATAGAAGTTAACCATAGGCCATAAGCACTGTCAACCGGATGGGTAACTCTATAGTGGAAGAATAGACCTAGAACCACTAATCTCATTATGATCACTGCCCTATAAGGAGTGAGTTTGTGACGGGGGATTGGGACTATTTCTGAAAGTGGAAGCCCAGCTTCCGCATTTCTGTACAAGGTGATAGAATTTAAGTATGAGAAATGTTAAGTAAAGAAAAGCGGACTGTGTATGAATATTGAAGAAAAAACAATCAAATCAGTTCCCTGAACTATCATTCTGTTCAATGCTTACTCTTGGCCTTCCATCTGTTGTTCAATTGGAATTTGAGGGATATGTTTATTATTCTTCTTGTTGGGCATCTTTTTGTCTTTCTTTTCCTTCCAGCTCTCCACTCTGTTTTTCCATATCGGGTTCCCATGTTCATCATTTAGCTCTATAATGTAAGAATATTAGTTACTTGATACTAATTTATTTTAAGATAAGCAGATTATATTCCGTTTAGGCTTATTTTTAAGGTTCTCACCACTGTCAACTGCAGAGAAACTGCTTAAGCTTCTGGCATGAACACGATCATCCTGTGAGCAGGAAACTCAGGTATTGATTTAGTTTAATATCAAGTACAGAAATAAAAAATAAATAGATTAAGGTATAAATATGTTGAATACCTGAGATGCATGAAGTCGTTCTGCCATTTTCGATTTATCTCCTGATTCATCAAGATTAGTGCTTGCTTCCTCTGAAAATACGTAAGCAATCAGAAAATTCTCTACATCATATTACTGCTTAAACCCTAAAAACGCAAGAAAATGCTATGTTTCATATATGAAGGAGAACCGGTAGTAATGGGTAGCATATACATGTCTAAGCATGGCTGTTGTAAATGCAATTTAAATTGCCTACTCATAAGGTAACGAAAGAAGATGAATAAAGTAATAATAATGCATGAATATTACCATGAGTAACATAAGGCACACCACATCTCAAACAATTGACATTTCCAACTTGTTTCAACTCTTCTTGAAGACAATGCTTGCAGAGAGCGTAATTGCAGCCATGGCAAACAACGGATATCCCATCGGGATCACCACACAAATCACACAATGTAGGAGCTCCAGCATATTCCACCATCATATTCTTCTTCTTGCTGTTACTTGCTCATAGAAGAGAAAACACAACATATAGAAATAGATATCGTAGTGAAAAGGACATTTACTATTTGGTAGTTGAGGCATTGGCATCAGCAGTTAGCGTGGATGGATTGCTAACAATACAAGCAACTTATATTTAGTTGCTGCTTTTTCCCTTTTTGAATATTTGGTGTTAATAGAGGTGATTTGTTTGGAGAAAGGTTGCTGCTATTGCAAGCGAAAATCACTTTTTGAAATTATGGATTGTGGAGGAAGTAGGTCACTCATCGCTGTTTGGTAATTAATTTGGTGGATCTGCATAAGGAGATATTTCAGCTGCATCTTCTTCCAAAAATCCCATTTCATATGGTTCTTTGTTATCTTCAAATTAAAGATACAGCAGAGAACACGGCAGTCTTCTTTTAATTTTATTACATATAGTATAGTCTATAATAGAAGTTTACACGAATTTTTAAAGGAAACTTTTGGCAAACATTTAGAAGTTTCAAAATACATAAAATGTTCCTCTTGAGCTACCCCTATTTTTTTTAAACTTGCATAAATCTTTGAAAGTACCTTGAAAATCAATATGCAACATCAATAACTTCTTCGATTTTTTTCCCCTTCACACACATTTAAACCAAATGTGAAAAAAGGAATTAAAAAACAAAAAACAATCAAATTGATGGAATAAAGTTCCAATCTAGCATTTTGCAATTTAGAATGCAAATATATGTAAAAAATACGCAAAATATTTGAAAAAATGGGCTAAATTTTACTGTAAAAAATCTGCTAACATTTACAGTACAAAATAATTGCAAACATTTGCATATTTTTCTGCAAATATTTTTCCGAAGAATGTTTATTTTATTTTTTCTAATTTTTGCTCAAATTAAACCACAAGTTAGTGCAAACTAAGTTGTATGAAAAAAAATTACCAAAAATAATTATAGGGGTAGTTTATAACAAGTTTTTGAGAGTAAGTGGCTTGACATTAAGTTTCAGAATAAGGGTGTTTCCACAATGTTTAACTGACTTACATGAGTTTTTTTAATATTTTAAACGAATCTACTTTTAAATAACTGAACAGTAAAATTAAACAAATCAAAATCATTTGAAAATTTCGTTATTTGTAGTCAGAGATGGGATTACATACGAACTATCCTGGACTAGGCGCGCCCTTTGAAATCTTAGTATAATCATTAATCAACTAGATTTCTATTTTTCTTTTCAATATAAAGAATTTAAGTGTATGATTGACATCTAGTTTGAACAGCCCCAGATGATTGTTTAGCCATTTGGCTAGTAAAATGCATCTAGCAAAAGTTCTCTTATTCCAACATCTAATGGAGTTAGTGAGACTAAAACTAACAATCCAAACATTGATGGTAGAAGATATCATATTGTATGTGTATGAATTATGTTTGAACCAATATATCAGAAGATAAAGAGAGGTAGTAAGAGATACCATCGCAAATCTTAAAGCAAAAAGAGCTTTAATCAATGGTTTTAGCCCATTAAAAATTAGCATAGCAAAAGAGAGAGTTTTCATTTATACAAGGGGAAAAAAACAAAATATCAACTAGCCATATCTTATTAAACAAGAATAGAAACATGTGATATGTCCCGTGCCTGATCCCCAGCTAAGGAAGCAATAACATGATTCCACACGAGGCAGTTGCAAGCTCAACTTAACAAAAACTAAACATGAAATGGAGAAGTTTGTGGAATTTATTTCATGGGTAGTAACCAGTAAAAGTGAAGCCTCTTCCTGCAGTTTCTCCAAGACAGAACCACACAAACAGTTCGACTCCAAATAACGCAGCTATTCCAGCATGTTTAAACCTGAGCTCCTTTCTGTTCTTCAAGGCTTGCTTTGCACCTTCCAGTTCTATCCAAAAAGCTTCAGTACGCCCAGGAATGCTGCAACTAACAGTAAGTTATATTGATCGATACATGCAACATGCAGGCGATATACATTACAATACATGCAGTACTTTATCAATCAAACAAATAAGATTATAAAGCTTTGACTTTAAGCTGCTATATCGAGCCTCATTTAGTTGCAGTTTTAAGTTTTAACAACCACAGGAGCAAATTGACGGTGACAAAAGTGCAAATATAGCATGTAAGAGACATTTGATTTAATAAATAGATGTATTGTTAAACTACATATGTAGGAATCAGTGTAATTCCGCATACCATAATATACATATTACCATCCAAAATAATTTATCAAAGATTAAAATTAAAAATAACCTAGCGAGACGAGTGTAGAACAATTGGTTGGAGAGCTCCTGGCATTTCTGAACCGTGGATGGATCTACAATATACTTCTTATTATTCTCCAGCAACTGTTTATAATAAGAAGCCCCATTTGTCGACAAATATTTATTCGCTTGACATGTTTTGGATTGCAACATCTGTAGTTTCGAAGCCATCTAAACATACCCAAAAAAACAAAAACAAAACTTGATATTCAATTCAAATCATATTGCATCCAATGAAAATTATCGAACACTAAATTGTTATACTCATGAGTAAGCGAAGCTTGAATCAAAGCGACTCTCATCTTGAAAATTCAAAAAATAAAATAAAATAAAATAAAATAAAAACTTGATAGGAGGGTGTCTTCTTACCTTGACTGTGATTGCAAAGGAATGAAGGAGCCTTTGAGTTTGCAGAAACGGGGGTTCGAGAACAAGGTGCTTTTGGTGCGAGTCCACGTGGCAAATCTGTATGTAAATCAAACTTATTTTTTTGGAAATATTCTGGAAAAAAAAGGAAGTTAATTGCACCTTTTTGTAGAACTGTGATTAATTCCTCTCTCCAAGTTGCTGATATAATCTACGGTCGAATTTATGTACAAGTTAGTTTTACGCGATTTCCACTGTTCCATAGAACGACCATACAAATCTGAAATAAAATTCTAATGAGAAATCATGTACTGTCAAACACCTTGAATTAATACTTCGTTGCTTAAATTATCTACTGCCAAAAGAAAATACCTTCAAAACGGAAGAAGAAAAGGACGTATGTTGTTTGCAGATTTTACAAAGGGAGGGAATGACCTTTTAATTTAAATTTGAATTTTTGGGCATTCAAGCCGTTTTAGCCCGCTTCAAACTCAAATCTTAAAATCACCCGTATCTCCTTCATACAATGTCCGATTCTATAATAAAAAATAAAAAAAAAACAATCTATGCAATGGAGGAACTTTCGTCATTCAATTCTATTGTAAAATTACAATTTTTCTCTTATAATTAAAATTACGAAAATTACGGTAATTGAAATTTACGAGATATTAAACAACTGGACGTCGTAATACAAGTTCTTCAATTTTGACTTAGTTGTATTAACCGATATAAGATTCTCATTGATTCGTTTTTGTGATTGTTTCAAACAATCATAAGTATGTAATCCCTTGATGTCCTCAAAAATTATGAGCAATTTATCGTTCACCATATGGAGAACGTTACGTATACTAGTTTCAACGGATGTATCAATATCTTTTCTCGATACATTTCAATTAGGAACAGTTTAAGGATAAGTATTTTGAGTATTCGATTGAAACTTGTGGTTACGAACACAGTCACAATTGTAGTCGATAAAATATTTTTCCTATGGATTTTTTACTTATATATGTGACGTCTCACCTTTTCAATCCACGAAAATCGACACTAATACATCTTCGGTATTCACGTGCGGTAAATTCAAGTGTTAAAGAGGCAGATAATCAGAGGTTTTTAAAAGAAATAAAGACAGAAGATAGAATAACAACGAAATCTCACATTTTCATTAATTATACATATGGAAAGTACATACAACCACTCCAAGTAATCTATCAGATTTACGATAAGTATTAATCCAGCCATGGACAGTTATAGTTGTCTATCCTTACATAGGCCGGTAGATGCTAAATACATACTACATGTTACAACGAAAATTTTAAATAGATCACTATTGACAAAAGGACCCTTCATTCTTCATGCTCCATGCCCATTCCAAAATGCTCCAAGTTATCTAACTACTTGGCTGTCTGAAAAAAATAAGGCACTCAGAGTTTAAGGGAAAAAGAAAATAAACTCCGGGTCAGTCATGAGACTGGTGTGAGAAACTCAAAATACAAGTATTTGAAAAACAAAAAGGGTATGTCATAAGACCACGCCGTACATAAACACGAAACATGTTTTTACCTTATGGTAACCAAATCATTTCTATGTATAATCCAGCGATATTATTTTTAATGATATTCTTTGATAACCTTTCAAATAAACATATTCAAATAGCCGAAATTGTTACATTGCTTAAATTTGACGGCGAAATAAGTTTACAAGTAAAACCGAAGGCACTTATTGGAGATTTGGATTTTCAATGAATAGCGAGCTAAGGGATTACCTCCCGTACAGTACATTTCTAGAGGAATGTACCAAGGATCGACATTTTCAAAACTTATGCGAATTAAGACTGGCCTACCCGAAACCAACAGATGGTAGAATAAAAACAATTATGAAATCACACCGGCCGTTACCGACCTATCCAGGATCCCACAGCATACACCACATAATTTAAACCCGACGTCATAGCGAGCAAAAATAAATAGATCTAGAAAGGTGATATCATACCTTAATGGCTGCAATCCACTTAACCTTAAAGCAACCCATGTTTAACAATTCCCCGGTGTGAGGCTTGAGATAACGTTTACCTTTCTTAGAACATTTTTACTTAAAATGTCACATTGTCATGTCCAATAACACACTCCACCAAAGTACAACATTTGAGCTCGTACGTCTCAAAGAAGGGTGTTTGTAACGACCCTGAATTTTGAACAATTTAAATTGAAAATATTTAATTAATTTTAAATATTTGAATGATGGTTTAATTTGAATTCCCAATATAAGAATGAATTTGGCGATTTAATTTTAGAATTTGATCTATTGAAAGTTGAATAAAATTCGAATCTTCAATTTTAAGCTGATTGAAAATAATTTAAAAGCTTAGAAAATTCACATTGATAATAGTGAAGATAATAGAAGCTTCAGAATTGAATTTGAAAATGATTTGTTCGGTTTTGAAATTTTATCGTTTAAATTGAATTTAAAAATAGCCTTCCGAGGCACAGTCTCGGAATTCGACGAAACCAGTTTCATTGGGTCCGGAATATTGAATTATTACCGGATTTCAAATTTCGTATTTATCGGTGTTGTTTTGTGAGCATACGACACCTAAACGCGTTGAAATTCGTGTTGAAAACAAATTGAATTCAAAAAAAAATATATATATATAATAACATAATATGATAATCTTTTTATCAACTACGCCTAAAATCACGCCTTGACCCACGCCCAAAATCACACACCCTTCTCTTCAAAGCATGGCCGAAACCCCTTTCCTTTTCGTTAAGAAAAAAAAAGAAAATCAAACGAAAAAAAAAAATTAATGGCGGCCTCGAGTATTCTTCTTTGTGACGACCCAGAATTTCTAACAATTTAAATTGGAATAGTTAGTTGATTTTAAATATTTAAAAAGTTAATTTTAACTTGAATTCCAAATAACAATATTTACTTGATAGTTTAAATTTAGAAAGGAGTATGAATACAAAATAAACACTATAGGAAATTCTAGAAGCGCCTATATATTTGGAATACAATGTAGTATGGAATGAAATAAGACAAAAGAAATAAAAATAAATATCTAAAATAAATTTTTGGTTACCTAAAATA
Source organism: Allium cepa (assembly GCA_030765085.1). Classification (NCBI taxonomy): domain Eukaryota; kingdom Viridiplantae; phylum Streptophyta; class Magnoliopsida; order Asparagales; family Amaryllidaceae; genus Allium; species Allium cepa. Next base: position 492,342,344 of record CM060943.1, read on the forward strand.
TAAATGAACACTTAAGATAAGTCTAAAATATAATAACTTTATAGAAGCATAGGATAGGAAGCAAAGTAGGCAAGTAACATATACTATAGCAGTATTATATGCAAGACAGTGAAGAAAAAATATATAGATAAGTATAAGCTTATAAAACAAGACAAGTCTAATTAATGCAAGCAACAACATATCATATCAGCCACCATTTGAAGAGGAAAAAAATCTCTGATCAAAATTATAAACAAAATATTTTCTAGTACAAATAAAAATCTTGTATCAGTATCTTACTCAAGCCTGTACACACTTCCTTTTTTATATATCATCTTTTGTTGTCATTCGTGCATCAAAAGAAAACTGAGTATCTCTAAAATAAAAAAAAATAAAAAGGCTTGCTGTGTAAACTGCAACCTATACCTCTTTACATATATCTCCTCACTACTACAATTTCTCGAATGGGTACAAACATAAATAGAAAACAACTACCATTGCCCACTAAAGAAAATAGGCTTCATCTTGTTCTCTCAACCTGGATAGAAAATTCCAGATCAAAAACAATTAAAGCAACTAAAATATCCTCAACAAAATAAGAAACTGGAAAAGCAAGATCAAGACTGTGTTCTTCTCAAAGCTTGAAACTATTCTCTGTTCAAAATTTGAGGTGAGTAAACTTTCCAAGAAAAAAAGAAGTTTAATTTGTGGCTATCTGTATGTATGTGTGATCTGAAAATTTCCATTGGATGTGTTTGACAATCTTCAGTTTTAAATTAAAATTGATATGTAGTTATATGTGTGGAAGATATCTGTATATATATGCGCCTAGCTACACTGTTCTAGTTGTTCCTAGTCCATGCTTGTCTTCAAACATCTAAAGCCTTAATCTAATCATCATATGACCTTGAAATTTAAATGAAGGATGTTTGTTAATGTTTGATGGTAACTATAAAAATAATTTCAGGATCAAAAATTCATCGAAGCATTTTTAAAAAAATGTAATAACAGTGGGACTGTGTATATGTGATAAAAATCGATAAATTCGATTTCGGTTTTAAATTATATGAATGAATTAAGGATGGGAAATCATGATTTTTAGTATGCATTTCATGATTTTTAGATTGTTGATTTAAGGGAAATATCGAGATGATCATTTTGTGCATTTTTGGTTACTGCTATTGATTTTCACGGTGGATGGAGGTAGGGTTGTAGGTGAAGGTGGCTGGGAGATTGCCGAGGGTGGGAAAAATACTTGGGTAGTTTTCTAATGGCCATGGTGGCCGGAATTGAACAAAGAAGGGTTTTAGGTCTATTTTGTTCATAAATGGATTTGAGAGTTTGGCGAAGCCGCGAAGATGCCGGGGTGTTTCGCAATGGCGCGAATGAGTGCTGGGTAGGATGTCGAAGCTTTAGTGATAATGGTCGACGATCTCGTGGCCGGAGGTGAGAGCAGTTCGTCAATCTTTGGAGGTGAGTTGTTTTCAAGTTTCTGCAGTGTTGAATTTTTTGATCGAATTTAGATCGAATCAATTGTTGACTTCGGGAAGGTAGCAAATGGGATCTGGAAGCGATGTGTGACTTGATGGCGATGTCACGGCGGCAAGATGGTCGGCGAGATGAGTGTGTACATGCACGTATGTCGCTGTGCATTGGTGTTCCTGGCGATGTTGATTTGTGATAATGGTGCGATCGACAATGATCTTAGTTTATCCTCGGGTGATGCTCGAATCGAACGAGCTCGATTCGTTGTGTTAATCGTCTGGGTTTTGTTTTTCGATTTTGGAACTGGACGCAGAGAGGATTGGAGAAGGAAGAAGGTGGGAATGGACTTCGATCTGATTTTCTTTGATCTGGTTGGGCTTCGGCCCATGGTGATGTGTTGACAAAGAACTTATTTAAATAACCCAGGTTTAAGTAAAAGTCTTAAGGTAAATCAAGTCAATGGCTTAACTTTGTTTAAAAAAAAAGGATAATCATAAAATGAGATTTATTAAGGGTAACTGATTTATGTTGATAATCAAAAGATACTTACTGAGTAGTAGTAATTAGTGAATAAATAATGAATAAAATTTAAAGATCATTAACCAGTAATTACCAGGGGATTAATGATGAAATTAATTAAAGATGATTGTGTTGATTAATTAAGGATCATTAATTAATATAATTAATGAAGCGATTAAGGGGTCGAGTAATTAAGGTTAATTAATCAATGAAGTAATTATAGAATAATTAACTAATGTAATAAATTAAAGATTAAGATAATTTATTAGTTAAACAATTATTAGAAGTAATTAAAGGTTAATTACTAAAATTGTTTGAGAATAATTAATTTGTACAATTAATTAAGGATAATTACATAATGTAATTAGAGAATGATTAATCACGAATGATCAATCGAGATGCATAATTAAGGGATGATTAATTAAATTGAATATAATTAATGAATATTGAATAAGCAAGACTTATAAGTAATAAAGTAATTAAATTAATTCATAGGTAGTTAATTAAAATAATCAGAATGTTAGGACTAATTTATCTTGCTTATGAATGATGGAATGATATTTAAATGCCTTGGATTATTTGTTATCCCTGATGTGTGATTGTGATACGTCGTGAAATGAGATACTTTGTCATATGATATGTTGGAATGAATAGAGGTATTGTGATTATCCATGATGATTTTGTTGTGTTAAAGTGTCACCCAGAATTTAAAATTTTATCACGGGATTAACTTGGGTTAAAATGACATTGGTTTCGAAGAGACCGGAGTCAGGTATTCGTTAATTCCCGGAACCACTTCGATTCTTTATAGATTAATATGTGAAATCAATCGGCTGGAATGGAACGATTTAAGTGATTTGGATCATTTAATCTAAGTTTTGATACTTAGAAGTTGATGAGTGAAATAAGTGATGTCTAATAAATTGTGAATTTGTAAATTGATATGAGCCACCCTGGGTTTTATTTCAGTTTTATGCTTTTGTATTCCATGTTAAATGGGTTTACTCACGCTGGTTTCCAGCCTGACCTGGGTGTTACTTTGATGTAATGCTCGGGTCAGACCGAGTATTACAGATTTTCAGATAGGTACGTTCTGGAGCTCAGAAGGCGAGCTGGATGGCAATAGTGTATAAAGTATTTCCGCTGTATATATATTATTGTTAACCTAAAACATGATAATTGTATATATATTCTGTGACTGTATATATGTGAAACTCTGATGTATATTAAATGTAACCGACAGATATAGTATTCTTTTGTAAACTGTTCATATTTATTATTATATTTTATCCGTTGCGAATGTGAGATGTTTGGTGTTTGTGTGCTTCCTCTTCTATCTCTTTCTTATTTTTCCTAACTATCTGGAATTTTCGGGTTCGAAAATTTCGGGTCGTTACATTTGGTATCAGAGCTGAAAGGTTAAGTGAGAACCTTGGCTCTGGTGGGGATTACTCATTTAATTGAATCTGTAGTACTCTAGAATGAGTTGAGAATATATATATATATATATATATATATATATATATATATATATATGAGAGCGTACTTGTTATTTTCTTATAAAAAGGTTTTAAATGATTTTATATAAAAATATATTTTGATATATACAACAATATTTCTTTCTAATAAATATTAAAGCGATTGGTTGTTAAATTATTGAAAAGAAAATTAAGAAGTAATATAATACAACCAAATTGAAGTCTTGAATTAGAATTAAATTTAGTATAAATAGAAATACCACCAAATTAAAATTTAATGGATTGAAAATGAAATTCTAAATCTGGTCCCAGAATTCGAAAATTTTGTTTCAAAGTAATGGAAAATTATAAATAAGTATTATTTGGATAATTGGGACTTGTTGAAAACAATGGGTTGCTTGAAGTTTGATTTGGATTTAAAACCAAGGGCGGTTTAAAATGTTAAAAACATGGCTGGGAGGGCCAAGAAATAAATATGTATATATGTATGGATATACGTGATATCAAAGATAATTCGAAATAAACTCTAAGAGGTTGAGTTTTGATTTTTCCCTGAAGTGTGATGTAAAAATCCAAAGTGATATAAGTTTTGAACTTATAAGAGGGAAAGAATTTTGAAGTTTGAAGCGGGAATTCAATTTGAGTAAGGTTGATTGGATTAAGTAAATTGGAATTTGACTTTGGGAAAGTTAAATAAGTGTGAAAAAAACAACAACCAGAATTGGAAATTTTAAGATGAAATTGGAATTTAACTTGGAAAGTTAAATGGTTGATTTGAACTGGGAATTTGTGTGATCTCAAAACGGGTTTGAGATTTAAAAATTGAAAATGGATGGACATTTTTAAATAAATTGGATGATATCATCCTATTGTTAATGAAATTTTTTAAATTTGAGAATGGTATTGTATAAATAAAATAAATTTGAAAAATTGAATTGAAAATTAAACTTGTTTAAGAACTGGCTTCAAACTGCAAGGTAAAATTTAATAATAAATTAAATTTTAAAATAAAATAGTATTGAACTCTTATTTGAACCTTGAAATACATAAGTTAAGATAATTTAAAAAGGAATTTTGAGAATTGGACTTAGAAATTAAATTGTTAAAAAAAAAACTTAAATAAAAGTTAATTTGGTTTAAAGAGATAAAACAATCTTTGAGAATTTAACTTGAATATATATAATTCGAGGTAGTTTAAATTCAAGATTGAAATTGAATTAGTTCAAAAAATTAATTTGGTTTGAATTAATTGAATTGGTGATTGAAGATGTATAAGTTTAAGAATTTAAGTGGAAAATTAAATTCGATTATATTGAAATGATTTGAACTTTGAAATGGGTTCGATTGATAATAATTCAAATTGATTGGAATGATTTGAAATTATAATTAAAGTGAACAGGATTAAAATCTTTAAATTGGGAAGAGAATCAGGGTTGATTCAACTTGAATTGAGATTTAATAAATTTCTATGGAAATTGGAGTTATTCAGTTTGGAATTGGATCAATTTAAATAAAAGTGTAAATTTACATTGGATTGTTAGGGAAGTGAACAGTTGACTCTTGAGTATTTTTAATATAAATTTATTTTTCTAAGCTATTAAATATATACAATCTTTCTTTCTTAAAGCCAAATTATTTTATACTTGTTTACAATCATTTTTGGAGCTATTTAACCATTTTTCAACTATTTTCTAAACTAATTACTAATTTTCAACTATTTCACAAACTAATTTCTATTTTACAACTATTTGGCAATTATTTACAAATTTCTGAAACTATTCAACTATTTTTCGACTATTTTACGATTAGATACCTATTTTATAGTTATTTTGTAAACTAATAATTATTTTTCAACTACTTATCTATTTTTAAAATTTTCAAGCTATTTTCTAAATATAAACTGGTCGGAGTTCAAACTGTTAGTGGTTTAAATACCCAACAGAGAAAGAATTGAAGTGATAATTCAACGAGAATTAAGGAAAATGTAAATAAGTGAAAGGGAATTAATGGGAATGTGAATAGAAAGGAAATTGATTTGGCTAATAATCAATGAAGTTAATACGTAGGATGTGTGTATATTATTCTATCCGCATAGTGATTTGATCCAGATTCGAGCACAGAATTTCGAGATAGTATATCGATCCGAGTTGGGATTTTTCACTTGATTTTCGACGGCGAACCTGGATATGGATTGTTGATTGGTTCTGGATGTTCTCTATGATAGTAATGGCTATGCAAGGAGAATGACGGTTTCTAATCAAGAAACCAGATCTGAGTCCGCACTAGGAAGTCGGATGGACGATACTACTTTGGAAGTGAAATTGTGTGATCAAGTGAGCGATCAGATTGGTATAGCGTACGGATGATAAGTGTACATCGTACGGATTTGAATGAAATTGATATTGAAAAGAGTAATCAAATTTGAATATTTGATTTTGAATAAACAAAGTTATATATCTTTGTTATATAAGATAAATCTTTCCTTGTTAAATCTATTGCAGAAAAGGATTATTGATGATGTTTGAAGTATAAAGGAATTTTATACAAGTTTGAAATGATCCAAAGGTTTAAAAATCATATATATCTGTTATATATATAAAGGATCTTATGAGGATTTTGGAAAAGGTTTTGAGAACCTTTGGATTTGGAAAGGCTTTTGATTTTTGGGTAAAATCAACATGAGAATTTGGAAAGCCTAGTTTGCGAATTATCGATTTTGGAATAATCGATTTTGTATAAATGAGCTTTGTATGAGATCATACTAGGTGTATGATTTGAAGATACTATATGTGTATAGTATAAAATGTTTTGATGATGGCTTTGGGGAAAAAGGGCGCTCCCTTGAAATGAACTTCTCAGGAGTGCCACCGGGTGGTGCTGCCTTGAGCCCAAGGGGGGTTCTAAAGTTGATCCTGTGAGGAGTCCGGACAAAACTAGTTCCTGAGGATTATTGGGTAGCGAAAGTCGAGGGCGCTGATGCCTACAGAGGCATTTGGGTTATGCTGTGACGACAGTGTAACTCGATGTTGCTGCGATCTACTGTGGGGACCATAGCGAAATCGTGTGGAGGATGAGTGCCAACAGTCTACACTTGATTTTGCCGGGAAGGCAACGCAACATCGGTAGACTGCGATCTATGGTCAAGTGGAGTGGAGAAGTTTCATTTTTGGCAGCGAAATTCGATGGCGCTGATGCCTACAGTTATATGGGTTTTTGCTGTGATAGCTACGTAACCCCGGTTGTTGCTGCGATCTGTCATGGGTTCCATGGTGTAATCGAGGGGCGCGGAGGCCTACAGTTATCTATGGATTTTGTCGGGATGGCAACGTAACCATCGGGTTAATTGCGACCATGGATGGGGGTGATGATTTCCAGAGCATCCTCACCAAAGATATTTCCTCTATTTTCAAAAACCGTTTTCTATATTTTCAATAAAATTATTTTTTTCAGAAGTATTTTTACTGGATGTTGAAAACAGGTTTGCCAAGTACTTATAGATTTTCAGTCCTACGCCTGATCAACGTACGACTGAATTTCTATGGGAACAAGGATGGACTGGTTGAGACATCGAGTTATAAAAAGTATTTTTATAAAGAGTTATATAGTATGATGTGAATTTAAAAGCATTTCTAAACTTTTTAAATAAAGATGTTGGAATTTTGGAAATAAAGGAAATCCAAACTGGGATTTTAATGAAGTGATTTTGTAATTAAAATCGAATATTGATTTAAAATTGAAAGTAAGCTAATTTGTTAAATAATTGTTTGATTGAGTATGTTAATAAATTTAACTTTAGTAAATAAATGGATTGTAAATTAATAATGGAGTTTGGAAATGAATTAGAATTGTAAATAGACTTCGAGTTAGATTTGATATTAGAAAATTTTTGAGAAAATTTGGATAATTCAAGTTGGTTTTAAATTCAAATTTGAATTGTTAAGTAAATAATATTATTTGGACTTATGGGTAAGTTTCGAAAGCTAGAAATGGGGTTAGTGTGTCTTTAATAAAAAGATAGTTGGTAGGATGTTGAAATGTTGGTTTTGGAAAAAGTAAACGGGCATTGGACCATTCTTCCAAACTAGTAATTTCGGGGACGAAATTCTTTTAAGGGGGAAGGAATGTGACGACCCAGAATTTCTAACAATTTAAATTGGAATAGTTAGTTGATTTTAAATATTTAAAAGTTAATTTTAACTTGAATTCCAAATAACAATATTTACTTGATAGTTTAAATTTAGAAAGGAGTATAAATACAAAATAAACACTATAGGAAATTCTAGAAGCGCCTATATATTTGGAATACAATGTAGTATGGAATGAAATAAGACAAAAGAAATAAAAATAAATATCTAAAATAAATTTATGGTTACCTAAAATATAAAAAGAACACTTAAGATAAGTCTAAAATATAATAACTTTATAGAAGCATAGGATAGGAAGCAAAGTAGGCAAGTAACATATACTATAGCAGTATTTTATGCAAGACAGTGAAAAAAAAGAAAGATAGATAAGTATAAGCTTATAAAACAAGACAAGTCTAATTAATGCAAGCAACAACATATCATATCAGCCACCATTTGAAGAGGAAAAAAATCTCTGATCAAAATTGTAAACAAAATATTTTCTAGTACAAATAAAAATCTTGTATCAGTATCTTACTCAACCCTATACACACTTCTTTTTTTATATATCATCTTCTGTTGTCATTCGTGCATCAAAAGAAAACTGAGTATCTCTAAAATAAAAAAATAAAAGGCTTGTTGTGTAAGCTGCAGCCTATACCTCTTTACATATATCTCCTCACTGCTACAATTTCTCGAATGGGTACAAACATAAATAGAAAACAACTGCCATTGCCCACTAAAGAAAACAGGTTTCATCTTGTTCTCTCAACCTGGATAGAAAATTCCAGATCAAAAGCAATTAACAGCAACTAAAATATCCTGAACAAAATAAGAAACAGGGAAAGCAAGATCAAGACTGTGTTCTTCTCAAAGCTTGAAACTATTCTCTGTTCAAAATTTGAGGTGAGTAAGCTTTCCAAGAAAAAAAGAAGTTTAATTTGTGGCTATCTGTATGTATGTGTGATCTGAAAATTTCCATTGGATGTGTTTGACAATCTTCAGTTTTAAATTAAAATTGATATGTAGTTATATGTGTGGAAGATATCTGTATATATATGCGCCTAGCTACACTGTTCTAGTTGTTCCTAGTCCATGCTTGTCTTCAAACATCTAAAGCCTTAATCTAATCATCATATGACCTTGAAATTTAAATGAAGGATGTTTGTTAATGTTTGATGGTAACTATAAAAATAATTTCAGGATCAAAAATTCATCGAAGCATTTTTTTAAAAATGTAATAACAGTGGGACTGTGTATATGTGATAAAAATCGATAAATTCGATTTCGGTTTTAAATTATATGAATGAATTAAGGATGGGAAATCATGATTTTTAGTATGCATTTCATGATTTTTAGATTGTTGATTTAAGGGAAATATCGAGATGATCATTTTGTGCATTTTTGGTTACTGCTATTGATTTTCACGGTGGATGGAGGCAGGGTTGTACGTGAAGGTGGCTGGGAGATTGCCGAGGGTGGGAAAAACACTTGGGTATTTTTCTAATGGCCATGGTGGCCGGAATTGAACAAAGAAGGGTTTTAGGTCTATTTTTTTCATCAATGGGTTTGAGAGTTTGGCGAAGCCGCGGAGATGCCGGGGTGTTTCGCAATGGCGCGAATGAGTGCTGGGTAGGATGTCGAAGCTTTAGTGATAATGGTCGGCGATCTCGTGGCCGGAGGTGAGAGCAGTTCGTCAATCTTTGGAGGTGGGTTGTTTTCGAGTTTCTGCAGTGTTGAATTTTTTGATCGAATTTTGATCGAATCAATTGTTAACTTCGGGAAAGTAGCAAATGGGATCTGGAAGCGATGTGTGACTTGATGGCGATGTCACGGCGGCAAGATGGTCGGCGAGATGAGTGTGTACGTGCACGTATGTCGCTGTGCATTGGTGTTCTTGGCGATGTTGATTTGTGATAATGGTGCGATCGACAATGGTCTTAGTTTATCCTCGGGTGATGCTCGAATCGAACGAGCTCGATTCGTTGTGTTAATCGTCTGGGTTTTGTTTTTCGATTTTGGAACTGGACGCAGAGAGGATTGGAGAAGGAAGAAGGTGGCAATGGACTTCGATCTGATTTTCTTTGATCTGGTTGGGCTTCGGCCCATGGTGATGTGTTGACAAAGAACTTATTTAAATAACCCAGGTTTAAGTAAAAGTTTTAAGGTAAATCAAGTCAATGGCTTAACTTTGTTTAAAAAAAAGGATAATCATAAAATGAGATTTATTAAGGGTAACTGATTTATGTTGATAATCAAAAGATACTTACTGAGTAGTAGTAATTAGTGAATAAATAATGAATAAAATTTAAAGATCATTAACCGGTAATTACCAGGGGATTAATGATGAAATTAATTAAAGATGATTGTGTTGATTAATTAAGGATCATTAATTAATATAATTAATGAAGTGATTAAGGGGTTGAGTAATTAAGGTTAATCAATCAATGAAGTAATTATAGAATAATTAACTAATGTAATAAATTAAGGATTAAGATAATTTATTTTTGTTAAACAATTATTAGAAGTAATTAAAGGTTAATTACTAAAATTGTTTGAGAATAATTAATTTGTGCAATTGATTAAGGATAATTACATAGTGTAATTAGAGAATGATCAATCGAGATACATAATTAAGGGATGATTAATTAAATTGAATATAATTAATGAATATTGAATAAGCAAGACTTATAAGTAATAAAGTAATTAAATTAATTCATGGGTAGTTAATTAAAATAATCAGAATGGTAGGACTAATTTATCTTGCTTATGAATGATGGAATGATATTTGAATGCCTTGGATTATTTGTTATCCCTGATGTGTGATTGTGATACGTCGTGAAATGAGATACTTTGTCATATGATATGTTGGAATGAATAGAGGTATTGTGATTATCTATGATGATTTTGTTGTGTTAAAGTGTCACCTAGAATTTAAAATTTTATCACGGGATTAACTTGGGTTAAAATGACATTGGTTTCGAAGAGACCGGAGTCGGGTATTCGTTAATTCCCGGAGCCACTTCAATTCTTTATAGATTAATATGTGAAATCAATCGGCTGGAATGGAACGATTTAAGTGATTTGGATCATTTAATCTAAGTTTTGATACTTAGAAGTCAATGAGTGAAATAAGTGATGTCTAAATAAATTGTGAATTTGTAAATTGATATGAGCCACCCAGGGTTTTATTTCAGTTTTATGCTTTTGTATTCCATGTTAAATGGGTTTACACATGCTGGTTTCCAGCCTGACCCGAGTGTTACTTTGGTGTAATGCTCGGGTCAGACCAAGTATTATAGATTTTCAGGTAGGTACATTCTGGAGCTCAGAAGGCGAGCTGGATGGCAATAGTGTATAGAGTATTTCCGCTGTATATATATTATTGTTAACCTGAAACATGATAATTGTATATATATTCTGTGACTGTATATATGTGAAACGCTGATGTATATTAAATGTAACCGACAGATATAGTATTCTTTTGTAAACTGTTAATATTTATTATTATATTTTATCCGTTGCGAATGTGAGATGTTTGGTGATTCTGTGCTTCCTCTTCTATCTCTTTCTTCTTTTTCATAACTATATGGAATTTTCGGGTTCGAAAATTTCGGGTCCTTACATTCTTCGTTCCTCATCTCGATAGCTAGGGCTTGGTTAAATCGAAGGCGCCGGCTTCAAATAGATCGATCGACACTTCCTTTGCCTTGCTCGCGACCGCTTCAAGCTAAGGTGAGTGATTCTATCACTCGCATCTAATTCAAGTTAGTATAAACTTTGTTGCTTGATTTCCTTGGTTTTGATTTCCGTTGAAATTACTGCTTTGAATTTTAGTGAAATGGTGAATTGGGGTTTCGACAACCGAACCCCTAAAAAATTGTTGCATTTCTACTTTGATCTTGTAAATTGCTTCGCTGTGATGAGGATTTCTTGGTTTACTTGTTCGAATTTCTGGTAATTGATTTTTGTTGACTTCGACATTGCTTTGACTTCGGCCTGACTTTGTTTATGTGACATTTCTGGTGCATTGGCTTCGGCCATTATGTTATTGACTATGGTTTAAAAAAATAAATCTGCAACTTAATTTGGTGGAAATAATTTAGATGAGGATTTTCTTAAATTATGCGGCGGCTTTCATTGTTGGCTTCGGCTTTTATTTTGATGGTGAAATTTTTTATCCACAATTTGTTGGAATTCGACTGTGCATTTTGTTCCAGTCGTAGTATTGCAGGTTTCAACTTGTACTACCTGCTGCACATCATTAGTTTGAAACTGCTACTTGATCTTTGTTGATGTATTTGTGATATATGTTCTAAGATGATTTCTTTTTCAGTTTTAGTAGTTTATATGATGGTGTTTAATACACCTCTGCTAACTCTAGTACTTGATGCATTTCAGTTTTTTAGCTCCATGGTTCACCAATACTATTGGAGTTCAAATGCAATTATAACTTCTTTGATTATCTGAATATTATGAATTTTGATTTTGTGGCCCTTGTGTATGTCGGCTCTGGCTATCTTCGTGTTCATCCCTGAGCAGTGTTGATCAGCTGTTGCACTGCAGTTTTGTTGTATTGATCTCGGCTAATGTGTACATTACGCATGAGTTTTGTTTACTTGATGGCATTTGGTCTTGTGTAGTTGTACATTTGTGGCTTCACTTCAGTTCCCCAAACTGTACTGTTTGCATTAATCTGGCACACTTGATGCCTTGATTTTCATTTTGACTTTACCTGAATTTGTTGCTGTGCCTTGATGTTTTGACTTATCTGGGTACACATGCTTGTTCACCTGTAGCCTTTGTGATTTGTGGCTGTGTTGCCTTATCTTTGGTACACATGCTATTATCCCTTGTTTCCTTATTGATAAAACACGGCTGTGACTTTAGTTACTCTGATGTCTCTGAACTTGTTTGCAACTGCTGGCACCATTGTTGTCTTCACTTGCATACTTGTTCTTCATATGTTATGTTTTGAGTTGTAGCCTTGACTCTGTCCCTACTTGCACATTGATTCATTCGAGCTGTATACATATATGTATTCTTGTGTACACTTGTTTGGTGTTTTGTTGGTCTGTAGCTTTATACTGCCACCTCTGTTTCATTTAGGGCTTGGGCATTATCAACTAATTGGAGCTGGTTGTATTTTGACTTGTATTCACATGAGCGTGAGTTCATTTTGTAGCCTGGTTGACTTTTGCAAGCCACTGGTTTGCAACTGCAGCGGCATTTCGTATTTCATATTGCAACTGTGTCATTGTACTTTGAGACAATCTGTTAACTTTATAGCTTCGAGCTCTGCATAGTGCTTATGCATTGAGTCATGTTGCTGTTGAAGTGTTGTTCGATTTCGAAAAAAGAAATTTTTTTTTGACATGTGCACTGAGTCAATTCTCATGTGCATTGCTGCCTTTATTTTCATTGCACCGTGATTGATCATCTCGGTTGTGCCTTGGTCTTTGGTGATTTCTTCGCATTGCTGAGTTGTCCTTTGTGTTTGTTGTACATATGAAATTAATTCATATGTATGCTAAACATTGCATCTCAGTGTTGTTTACTTGCATTCACTTGCTTACATGTTTTGGCGGTTGCTGTGTTGACTTTGGCCTGTTGTTCAATGGCCGTGGCATCGATATTTGATTCTTTATTGCTTTTGATGCGTTGATCTTTTAGGTCATCATCACTATAGTGGCAAGGCAGTGCACGCAAGCGTGAACTGCAGCCACACGACATGGCTTTTATTGATATCCTATTTTGTTTTGATTTATGATCTTTTGCATATTCCATATACGGTAGTGGCGAGACAGTGCACGCAAGCGTGAACTGCAGCCACACAGAATTAACGTTTTAAATGTGGCGAGGCAGTGCATGCAAGCGTGAACTGCAGCCACACAGAATTAACGTTTTAAATGTGGCGAGGCCGTACACGCGTGCGTGTACTGCAGCCCTACTAGATATGATGTTTTAATTGATATTTTCTATTGCTAGAATTGTTTTATGTTGCCAATTCAATATATTTTGAGTCGCATTTTGATTTGGTTAAATTTGATGATTTTGTTGTTAATTGCCGTTTAGGCAATTTTGATGCTTTTTTTCTCTAAATTATCTTCATTAATTATCTCTTCATCTATCTTCGTTAATAATTTGAATCTACTAACTCATTGTTTAACACTGTTAAGTGTTATATTTACCGTTATCCGATTTCGTGTTAAAGGATCGGATAGGTGAATTTATATTTGACTGTCGTCTAATTGTTATTTGATTATTATTGCCTCTATGCACTAATAACTGAGTTTGAATTAGACTGACCCGTGTATTATTTTCTTTTGAATGTAATACTTGGGTCAGACCGAGTATTTTGCAGCTTGAAGATTTTTGGGCAGCGAAGTTAGAGAGAGAGGGGGAAAACGCTTCATTTTTTGGGGATTTTTGTACTTAGAGAAATATTCCGCTGTATAAATTTCATGCATTGTATAAACTCTGATATATGTACAAAAATTCATTTATGAGAAATATAATTATTCTGTGTTTCTGTGACTGATTCTGTTTAAACTCTATAAACTAAATAACAATCCGTCATTTTGAATGTTTCAAGTTGGTTTAATTACCGACTAGGGGCGGTCAGAAGGGCGGGTCGTTACAAAAGTGGTATCAGAGATTTGGTTTATACAAAGCTCAGTTTATGATGTTTAATATGTATAGTCACTAGGATCACTTTAAAGAAAACATTTTTCAAGTTTAAAGAAGTATAAAATTGTTTTTTTTTGAAAAATAAAAGGTATTTTGAAAATTCAAATCCTTTTCGGAAATTCCCCTCTCTAAATTTAGATTTACGATAGTTTCTCTTCGGTAAGGTCTCCTTAGATTTGAGTCCCGATCATTCGAAAACCCATTATCGAATTGCTGAGATTTATGAAAAATAAAATATAAGTGAAGTGAATTAATGAATTGGTTTAAATCAAATATTTTGAATATCTCCAAAGTAATAATTGTGAAATAAAATGACATGTCAATTTAGTTATAGCCAAGGGGATCATTGAACTATAACTTGGGAATTTGATTCTGAATCCTTTTGAAAATTGATTTCAAATGTTTTGAAAAACAATACTAGCAGTACATACAGGAAGAACAAAATTTCAAGTAATTTTTCAGAATAGTTTCAAAAATAATAAAATAAAATAAATTTTGTTTTTATGTTTCAGACAAAGTTTAATACGCAAGTATGTATATATATGTATATTTCAAATGTTTGAAATAAAATCCAGAGTTGAATCTCAAGTTTGGTTGAATAATAATCCTATATATCAGGATAATGTAAATTTGCAAATTGTCTTGGGAAAATGATTGAATAATCCAACCTCTGCTAATAAGGATTGTAAATTTTAATAGGAAACTTCGAAACACATCTTGTTAATTATAATGGCGAAAACCAAGGCACAAAAAGCAGCACGCCGTGAACAAAGAGCAATTGCCCGTAGAGAAGCAGTAGTGGCATGTGCGGAAATCGAAAGGAAATAAATGAAAGGCAAGGACCTGGTCCCTATGATGATGTTATCTGTTATCGATGTCATAAAAAGGGACATTATGCCATTATGTTCCGAGAGAAGAGAAAGAAAAGGAATGTGGATGACCGGTTCGTTTGTCCTGAAATTGTGTGTTTTAAATGTCAGGGGGAAGGGCATTTTCTTAGTCATTGCCTTGAAGTGAAAAGGAAGAAGCGCACACTCGATTTACCCATCGACAGATTGACAATCTGCTACCATTGTTGCCAGACTGGACATATAGCCAGAAACTGCACCGAAAGGCAACATGGAAAGCAAGCTATAGCCCGATCATCTAGAGCGAAAAGTGTAGGATGATAGATAAGGATGGAAACATCTCATATTTTTGCGGGAACTATAGGAATTGGGGACATGTAGATTTTGAATGTGTTAATCCTCCTTTAATACAACCTGAAATAGTGTAAACCGAAGAGGGAAGTTTGGAAAAGATGCGTACTACCAGACAGGAAGTCGATAGTCCTCAATAATTCTGAATATTAAACCAATCAGTATATTTGAAGCAATCAATATATTTTGTAATACTATCTTTTGTAATCCAAAATCTTCTATGTACGTATTTTAAAAGTATTAAGCTATGGATAGTTTTGTACGGAAAGAAATATTTTAATAAAGTAGCGCCTTGGGAGGGAAATCTATTTGTCGACTTAACTGTATTAATCAAACTAGTTTTGATGAAAAGCTTATATTTCAAGTTTAAACTAATGCCTAAAATAGTTAATGTGGAGATATAAATCTAATGGAACCAAGTCGATGAATGACTTACTAAAGAACTAGCTGATTAATTTGGAAATAGAAAGCAAATGCAAAGTTCAAATGGAATTTAGATTTCAAATTTGAAGTTGTCAACATGATAATCCATAATAGGTTTAATAGATTCAGTGATGAATTTGAATTTGAGCATCAGAGAATTAAGTTAAGTGAAAAACTTAATATTGAAAAGTTTGAAATCGGTTTAAACAAATATTGTGAAAAGTATGCGGAATTCAAACTATGAAACAAGTCCAAGTGTTGAATTTGGTAAACGATGTATATCCACGATTTTGGACAGTGGATAATCTTTTGATAAAAGTGTAGAAGTACTGAATTGGGTAAATAAGGTATATTCACGATTTTGGACAGTGAATATATTATTGAATAAACGGGTATGATTTGGAGAAGTGAAATTTAAAAGAATGAAGTTAATTGTTTTAAAATGTATTAACTATCAAATACATAAATTTCAACATTCATTGTCGAAATAGACGTTTTCGAAAAATAAAAGGAAATGGTGGACTATAACACTGTTGTTATAGTAAATGGTTTCCGAAAGGAAATGTTTTTTATAGTATTGGGATTTATGTATCTATCTTAAATTCGAATCCCTATACTAGTGATTTTGAGTCATCGTAACAATGTTTTACGCAACATTCGTTTTGACTCAAATAAATGTGTTTAAAAGAACGCTTTCCATAAAGAATGGAATATATAATTGATTATGATTTAAGTATATTGAATATTTTTCAAGTGTTGAAAATAAATGGATTTGTGAATTACTTATTATTAAATAAGTATGGAAATGTTTTCCAATATGAAATGAAAGGTTTGAAATTCTATCTTTTAAAGATAAATTGAAAAGTGAATATTTGAAATTTGTTTCAAATGGTTAAGTGTGGAAATTATATATATCTTGTAAAGATATTTATGGGAAATTTGAACAATTAGTTCAACTTGAAATTTTTCAAAAAGATTGAATCTTGAGTTAAATTGAGTTTAACTTCGACACCAAAAACAATATAAGCTGAGCTTTGAATTTCGGATAGTCGGTTGGGATTGTATGTCTAACATGGTGAATTGATGACATAGCAATTGTTCTCTATTAAATATATATCTGTGGTGGCGGAGAATTTATTCTCTTAGCTATATACATCCTTCTCTGAGACGTACGAGCTCAGAGGTTATATATCGGTAGACATCAATTATGTGTTGAGAATTGACGATGTAACGTGTGAAAGTGCGGTGTGTATACAATTATATGTGCTAATATAGTATACACGGATCGTGTAATATGGATTACAATACAAATGCGGAAATAGATGATAATAGCATAGTAAATAAAAAAATAGAAAAATCACACCAGAGATTTTTATACTGGTTCGGAGCACCGTCCTACGTCCAGTCCCAGACTTCTATCTGGATTTTCACTATTAACTACCTCGCTTCACCCGGAGGAACAGGTTTACAACACCCGAGCAACCGAACGGGATTTCACGCCTCCAATACACTGAGGACTTCAACACTTGCCTCTTACAACACAGAGGACTTCAACAAAAGAACAAATACAATTTTTGTTGACAACTTGTGCTCTTGAAAACACGGATTTGTCACTAGCAGTACACCCTTCCTATAATCTTATCCTCAAAGAATGCGATATGATGTTTTGAAAAGATTAAGGAAAGTATATTATTGAATCAAAGGATATGAAATAGTTTCAAAGATTCAATAAATAATTTAGAGCTTTTATAATGCAGAAATAAGATCAGAGATTAGATTAAAAGAATATGAAATCGTTATTATTTAATCAACGAATTGGATGAGTTTATATAGATAAGAATGGTTGTAACTCTTTGCCATTAAGAGATATGATCTTTGGTGAAAGGTAAGAGATGCAACCTTTGGAGAAGAGAAGTGTCTTTTGGAAAACTTGCTTTCTGTTCAAAAACGGTCGACAGGTTAAAAAGTGACCAGTAGACAGGAATTTAAAATATATATATGTTATGTGCATGTGTGCACGTTCATTGTGCATTTTACACAGAAACGGTCGACCGTATGATTACTAACCGGTCGACCGGTTCCTGTTAATTTGCACAATAGATGTGCAATGCTATAAAACGTATATATATCGATTATATTGAGGTGCATGATTATTTGAGGATAGATTTTAACACGTTTATAACTATTACAATATCAAATAATCAACCTATAATCTATAGTAACATATGTAGCTCTAATGACCTTGTTTTGTCGATCGCCTTATTTGTCACAAATCAAAACTTTCATAAAACTTGTGACTCAACATTCTCCCCCTTTTTGATTGATGACAATATATATCTGCAAATCTGAATCTCCCCCTGAGTACGTGATCTCTTTCTCTTTGAATTCTTATAAATGTATGCTCTTGCAAGCAATTGTTAGCCCTTTCTCCCCCTTTGTCATCGACAAAAAGGAGTAACAGATACTAGAATATGATATGCATAGAATGAATATGATATGCATAGAAAAATAAATTATTAACACACCAAAAACATAACAGAGTTTACTACAGAACATAATGTCAATTGAAAATCAAAAATAACGACACTATTTAGTACAAGTGTCGATGAATGTTTTTAAAGAGCTAAAACATAATAGAATCTAGGATGAAGCAGATCGTATCTCCTCTTCATCATCATCATCATCGTCATCATCATCATCATCTTCTTCTTCCTCATCATTGTGCCCTCTAGATGATTCACCATGTCCATGACCACTCATTCCTGTAGACTCGTCAGATGATGTCCAGGTGAAAACTGGAGCAGCAGGACGTTTTCCTGGGTCTTGTGCTTGAACAGAGGTGGATGTGGAACAAGATATAGCATCCCATAGCATACCAAAGAATGACTTGACCTTATTGAAGCGCTTATCGATTTTAGAGTCCATGCGCTTGAGACGTGATTCAAGCAAAAATTGGTTACGCGCGATTGTTTCAAGTGATTCTTTTGTTGATGACTTTGATTTTAAAAGTTTTACTTCATCGGAACGAGGACGAGATGAAGTTGCTCGTTGTTTCCTTGGTCCTCTTTGTTGCCATTCTTCGAAAGGCATAATCTCAAGATAAGGTGGAGGAAGCTTCATTCGCTTGATGGTGATGGAATCAATGCATTTTGGTTTTGAGGTTGCAGAATCAGGATGATTGACCCCACAAGCTAACAAAAGTCTCATGATATATTCATTGTAAAAGAAATGAGGCCGGGTTGAGTTATTTACCTTGAGAATTTCATCAAAAAGCATGTGAACCCAATTGATTTGGATTTCACCATAGATAGCATAGAGTGCCTTGAAGTTTTCTTTGTACACTGCATCATAATTTCCAAGTCTAGGAAAAAGAGAATGCATCAAGACCCGATGAAGTAACCTGGCTGTCGGGCGAAGTCCAATAGACTTAGTGCCATCGCTATTGTCTTCTATAAACTGATGACTGGTACTATTTCGAGTAAAAACTTCACAGAAGGTAGATGAAAACTCTTCGCCTCGATTTGGTATACCAAGTATAGAGGCAATTCTAGCATGAGTAAGAAAAATTTGCTTCCCACAGACCATAGACCAGATGACGCCGTTTGGATTATCAGGTTGATATTCATCAAGATTCATGTTGGCGTAAAATAATTTGATCATCAAATGATTTATCTCCACACTATTTGCAGAAAAATCTATCAATGGAGTAACGTTGGCATTATTGGCTAACCTCCGAACTCCGTATGCCGTGAAATCATCAAATTTGATGAAAGAGCCTGGATGAAACTTGTAATTTGTCATTTGATTCCATCTTGTTACAGCAATTGGAGTTTGAAGCCAATTTTTGACGGAGATGGTAAAAGATGAAGTTTCAGAGGTTGCTCCTTTCTTTGATTTCTTTTGAGGAGGAGCCATTGTTGGAGGATTTGTGATTTGGGAATTGAAGAATGGGAACTAGGGTTTGTGATTTGGGGTAAGAGAATAGTTTGAGTAAAGAGTGAATGAGGGTAGAGGGAAAAGTAACGTATAGGTTTATATAAAAAACTGAAAATACGACAACCGGTCGACCTACTGTTTTTGGCCGGTCGACCGTTTTCAACCAGAGAGCAAACGGTCGACCGGCTATAACAGGGGCGGTCGACCGGTCTTGGTCTGTTGTGATATTTCAGTTTATATTTCAAGTTTTTATCATATATCAACCTATATATATATTATATTTTATACATAATACAAAATATAACCGTCATTACAAGAGATAGATAAAGATATAATAACTATATATATTAGTCTAATGAGAAAGTTCGTCATTAGAATTATCGTTGTTTCCTTCAATACGTTTCGACCATGGACTCCATTGTTTCTGAGCTCCTTCATTCTTCTCATAGTTCCGATCCCATGAGTTAGGACTTTTAGATGTTGATGGCCTAGACGGCATTGGTTCATGCACGTCATGTTTGTTGGAACCGCAGAAAAATGTTGCCAACTTTTCTAAAACAGACAATCGTGCCGACGTCCGTTGTTGCTCGTGATAAAGTTAACTTTGCCCGTAATGGAGTTGTCTCTGAAGGTCTATCTGATGTTTCTGGTAGTGGTGTATCTCATCGATTTGAGCTTTGGTACGAGGAGAATAGAATAGTGTCCGCTTTACTCGTTTTGAATTTGGAGTTTTATCAGACATACAAGAGCATTGATGATGACAACTTGATTTTTGTTTTGGAGTTGTAGGAGAATAAAATTCCTCCGACTCAGAACTCGTAATTGAAATGTATGATTCTTGAGCACATTTATCACAAATGTGAGCCATAGTGTATGTTGTATAGAATATTATGGTTTGATAAAAAGAAAAGATGAACAAAATATAAAATGTTTGCAAATTTATATATAAGTTTGTTATGTATAACCTATGGATGTGAGTTACTGATAAATTTTAACCAAGAAAAGATAAGCAGAAATTTTTTTTTGTAAGTCTAAAAATAGCTTCCTTTTTCTAAAAAAAAAAAAAAAAAAAAAAAAACTGATTTTATAAGATAAGAAAGAAAAGAATGATCACAAAAAAAATAAGTAAAGTGAATTTAACCATTAAATAAAGCAGTGGCTTATATTTAATGTAAAAAATATAGTTTATGTAATAGTTGTAGTTAAAGGATAACTAAAGAGAATAACTAAAGATAACTAACAAGAAGATGTTCTTTTAGAAATTTCTTAGTCAAGATTTTTTCTTGAAATTAAACCAAGCTCTCTTCGTAATTTAATAAAATTAGATTCGAGCAGAGGCTTAGTAAAAATGTCTGCTAATTGATTGTCAGTATGAACATATTCAAGACATATATTTCCTTTGTCAATATTATCTCGAAGGAAATGATGACGGATATCAATGTGTTTGGTTCTGGAGTGATTTACTGGATTTTTAGAGAGATTTATAGCACTAGTGTTATCACAGTATATAATAGAATTTGATAAATGAATATCAAAATCTTGAAGTGTTTGTTGCATATATAGTACTTGAGTACAAGCAAGAGCTGCTGATATATATTCAGCTTCACATGTTGATAGTGAAACACAATTCTGTTTCTTACTGAACCAAGAGACAAGTGATTTTCCAATAAAATGGCATGTACCACTTGTACTTTTTCTATCCGTTCGTGAGCCACCGAAATCAGCATCACTATATGATACTAATTCAAATGGACATTCTTTTGGATAAAAAAGACCGAAATCCTTGGTATTATTAAGATAACGAATTATACGTTTTACTGCTCGTAGATGTGATTCCTTTGGATCGGCTTGAAAACGAGCACATAAACAAACACTCATTATTATATCTGGACGACTAGCTTTAAGATAAAGAAGAGAACCAATCATGCTTCGATACAATTTCTGGTCAACATTCTTACCACTTTCATCTTTGTCAAGATGTGTAGTTGTACTCATAGGAGTTGGTTTTCCAGATGTATTTTCTAATCCGAAGCGTTTGATAAGGTTTTCACAGTATTTTTCTTGATTAATAAAAATGCCGTTTGGAAGTTGCTTTATTTGAAGTCCAAGAAAATAAGATAGTTCTCCCATATGAGACATTTCGAATTCTTTGGTCATAATATTTGCAAATTCTTTGCAAAGTTTATCGTTTGTTGAACCAAAGATGATATCGTCTACATATATCTGGATAACTAGAATATCTTTTCGAGAATGTTTAATAAACAAAGTTTGATCGACTTTGCCTATTTGAAATCCTGAGTTAATAAGATAGCTACGTAGTCGTTCATACCAAGCACGAGGTGCTTGTTTTAACCCATACAGAGCTTTCTTAAGTTTGAACACATGGTCAGGATATTTTTCATGTACGAACAGAGGAGGTTGTTCGACATAGACATTCTCTTTGATAAATCCATTGAGAAAAGCACTTTTGACATCCATCTGATAAAGTTTGAAATTATGGTGACAAGCAAAAGATAATAGGATTCTAATGGCTTCTAGTCGAGCAACTGGTGCAAAAGTTTCTTCATAATCGATACCTTCTTCCTGATTATATCCTTGTGCTACTAATCTTGCTTTATTTTTGGTGATATTGCCTTGTTCGTCAGCCTTATTTTTATAGACCCATTTAGTACCAATTACTGACTGATCAGTTGGTCTTGGAACAAGTTCCCAAACGTCATTGCGCTCAAACTGATTTAGTTATTCCTGCATGGCAATGATCCAGTAATCATCTGTAGCAGCTTCTTTTGGATTCTTAGGTTCGATATTTGAGAGAAAAGCGACATGACCCATTTGATTGAGTTGACTCCTTGTTCTGACATGTGATGTTATTTCACCGATTATATTTTGAGGCGGATGGTCTCTTAATATTCTTGGTGGTGATTGTAACTCACATATTTGAGGAATATTCTCAATAACTATTTCTGAGTCAGAATCAATATTTGTGATGATTTGATTGTCAGTGACTATTGATTCGTCATCATCTGATATAGTGTGAGGGTGCTGATAGATTTCATCAAAAGAGACATGAAGTGATTCTTCAATAGTTTTGGTTCGTTTATTAAATATCCGATAGGCCTTACTTCGTTCCGAATAACCGACAAATATTCCTTCATCGGCCTTTGGATCGAATTTGCCAAGCTGGTCTTTTGTATTTAAAATAAAGCACTTTGAACCAAAAACTTTGAAGTATGAGATTTTAGGCTTCCTTTTGGTAAATAATTCATAAGGAGTATTCTTAGTAAGAGGTCTTATGGATACACGATTTAAAACATAACAGGCAGTTGCCACAGCTTCTGCCCAAAAATGTTTTGGTAAGGTGGTTCCATTCAATAATGTTCTTGCACATTCTTGTAAAGTTCGGTTTTTCCGTTCTACAACTCCGTTCTGTTGTGGAGTTCCGGGAAACAAAAAATTATGATATATACCTTTTTTTGTACAAAAATTGTTCAAATTCATTATTTTCAAACTCTCCGCCATGATCACTTCTTATATTTTTAACTTTAATCCCTTTTGATTTTTGAATTCTTTTGACGAAAGATTTGAAATGATCGAAAGTATCACTTTTATTTTTTAAGAAAATTGTCCATGTATGACGAGAGAAATCATCAACAATTACAAGCACATATTGACTGTGATTTATTGATTGAACTCTAGTAGGTCCAAATAAATCCATGTGTAGTAACTCAAGTGGTTGTAATGTTGATATGACTTTCTTGGATTTAAAAGATGATTTGGTCAATTTTCCTATTTGACATGCGTCACAAATGTTGTTAACTTTAAAACTCATTTTGGGTAGTCCTCTAACTAGATTGTTTTTGGCTAGCTTGTCAATAGTTCTGAAGTTTATATGACAGAAGCGTTTGTGCCATAGCCATGGATCATTGTCATTAGCCACAAGACACATATCTGAATTATGATTAATGTTCATATTCAAAATATATATATTTCTGTCTCTATAACCTTCGAAAACCAAATTATGGTCTTTATCTAGAATACTACACTTATTATTTGAAAATGAAATAATAAAACCCTTGTCACATAACTGACTAATACTTAGCAAATTGTGTTTCAAATTTCTAACTAGCATGACATTAGTAATAAGAGGTAAGTTAGATGTACCGCAATTGCTCACATCGCCTTTGCCGATGATATAGCCTTTTGAATTGTCTCCAAAAGTGACGGAGCCACCATCTGAATATGTAATATTTGTTAATAAACTCTTGTCTCCTGTCATGTGCTTTGAGCAACCACTGTCCAATATCCACTTTCCTCTTTTCTTAAGTGGGACCTGCAAAAAATAGAATTAAGTCCATGGTACCCACTTTTTATAGGGTCCTAAGAGTTAGGTCTTAGGAGTCCAAACCCATTTGGGTCCGGTATCCCCTTTATATATATAATTGTTATTAAAATGCACAGTATTCATGAATTGCTGAATGTATTTGTTCCTAATCAAATTATTATTTGTTTTAGGAACCCATATTTTGATAGTCTTGACATTTTTCTTTTGAAATTTCACAACTGGTTTTGGTTTGGAATATAATAAACTAAGATTTTTCTTAGCTTCAGTTTTTTGTACTTTCTTTTTCCTTTTATTTCCAAGATGTTTCTTGGTTTCTTGTTTGTTATATCCCAATCCTTGTTTGTCTGAAATAGATTGTGAACTTTCAATGATTTTTGTCAAGTTTTCTCGACCTTTGTTAAAATTAGAAACATTTTGAGTAATGTCATCAAACTTTGTTTGTAAGCTAGCTTTTTCTAGGTCTAGAATTTTGACTTTTGCTTTAAGCTCATGATTTTCAGTAGTGAGAGCATTATTTTTCTCTTTTTGAGTTTCTATTTCTTGACTCAAAAGGGATATTTGAGAATCAACATTAGATGATGATTCTTGAATATTTTCAAGTTCCTCTTCTAATATTTTCTTCTCATCTTTTAACATATCTCGTTCAAGCTCTGCTCTACTTAAATCTGCTTTGACTACTTTTAATTGACGTTTTATGTCTGTATATTTGACTATCAATTCAGCATTAATATCAAGTAATTCATCAAATGTAGGAATTTGTACCTCATCTTCTGTTGCCATAAAACAAACATTAGCTTGTTCATTCTCTGAATCACTTTCACTTTCTGATGAAGATGACTCTGAATCATCCCATGTTACTGAGAAAGCTCGTTTCTTAGATTTGTCCTTTTTATATTTGAATTTGTCATTTTCTGACTTCTTCTTTTGTTCTGGACAATCTTTCTGCATGTGTCCCTTTTTGTGGCAGTTGAAACATTCTATAGCAGATGAAGATGGTTTATTTGATCCAGGTTTCCTTTTATTGTAACGACTGGCTTTTCGATATTTTAAGAATTTTTTGAATCCTTTCGCAATGAATGCCAAATCTTCGTCTTCAGAATCTGATTCATTTTCATCTTTCTCAACATGAAATGCTACATTTTTCTTTTCTTCTCTCTGTTCTTTTCTAGCCTGCAAATTTGCTTTATAGGACATTAAATTTCCTATCAATTCATCTGGCTTCATGACGGAAAGGTCATTAGCTTCTTCAATTGCTAATACTTTTCCTTCCCATTCACTAGTCAGAGAATGTAGGACTGTTGAAACAACATCGAAATCAGAATACTTTTGTCCTAAGCCAATAAGTGCATGGTGAATAGTTTGAAACCGTGAATACATGTCATTGATTGTCTCATTTGGTTTCATTTTGAAATTTTGAAATTGACTTTTCAGCATGGCTATTTTGGCTTGTTTAACCTTGTTAGTACCTTCATGAGTGATTTTTAGTGTTTGCCAAATTTGATATGCAGTAGTGCAGATACTAACACGGTTATATTCATTTTGGTCTAATGCACAGAACAACATATTTATTGCTTTTGCATTTACGGCTGCTGCCGTTTTCTCAGCTACTGTCCATTCTGAATAATCAGTTGTTGGATTCATTATTTCTCTTTGAGTGGCATTCCAAGCATCATAGCTATTTGATTGCATAAAGAATGACATACGTGTTGCCCAATAACTATAGTTAAGACCATTGAAAAATGGAGGTCTTTGTGTTGATTGACCCTCCGTGTAAGTGGTGTTTTGAGTGCTAGTACTTACGTTATTTGCCATATTACTATAATATATCAAATAACTGTGTTACGGTTATATGATGACCGTGCTCTGATACCAATTGAAAGTGCGGTGTGTATACAATTATATGTGCTAATATAGTATACACGGATCGTGTAATATGGATTACAATACAAATGCGGAAATAGATGATAATAGCATAGTAAATAAAAAAATAGAAAAATCACACCAGAGATTTTTATACTGGTTCGGAGCACCGTCCTACGTCCAGTCCCAGACTTCTATCTGGATTTTCACTATTAACTACCTCGCTTCACCCGGAGGAACAGGTTTACAACACCCGAGCAACCGAACGGGATTTCACGCCTCCAATACACTGAGGACTTCAACACTTGCCT
The DNA here is from genome assembly GCA_030765085.1 of Allium cepa. Lineage (NCBI taxonomy): Eukaryota > Viridiplantae > Streptophyta > Magnoliopsida > Asparagales > Amaryllidaceae > Allium > Allium cepa. Next base: position 492,368,690 of record CM060943.1, read on the forward strand.
CTTACAACACAGAGGACTTCAACAAAAGAACAAATACAATTTTTGTTGACAACTTGTGCTCTTGAAAACACGGATTTGTCACTAGCAGTACACCCTTCCTATAATCTTATCCTCAAAGAATGCGATATGATGTTTTGAAAAGATTAAGGAAAGTATATTATTGAATCAAAGGATATGAAATAGTTTCAAAGATTCAATAAATAATTTAGAGCTTTTATAATGCAGAAATAAGATCAGAGATTAGATTAAAAGAATATGAAATCGTTATTATTTAATCAACGAATTGGATGAGTTTATATAGATAAGAATGGTTGTAACTCTTTGCCATTAAGAGATATGATCTTTGGTGAAAGGTAAGAGATGCAACCTTTGGAGAAGAGAAGTGTCTTTTGGAAAACTTGCTTTCTGTTCAAAAACGGTCGACAGGTTAAAAAGTGACCAGTAGACAGGAATTTAAAATATATATACGTTATGTGCATGTGTGCACGTTCATTGTGCATTTTACACAGAAACGGTCGACCGTATGATTACTAACCGGTCGACCGGTTCCTGTTAATTTGCACAATAGATGTGCAATGCTATAAAACGTATATATATCGATTATATTGAGGTGCATGATTATTTGAGGATAGATTTTAACACGTTTATAACTATTACAATATCAAATAATCAACCTATAATCTATAGTAACATATGTAGCTCTAATGACCTTGTTTTGTCGATCGCCTTATTTGTCAGAAATCAAAACTTTCATAAAACTTGTGACTCAACAACGTGAAATCCAAATCGAATGTGAAATCGATAATAAATTGAATTTTGAATGTGAATTGGGTTTGAGATAACCTTAAATTTCCAAAATCGACTTAGAGGAAAATTTTAAATCGGTAACAAGATGGAAAATTTAGAAATCCTCTATTGGTTATGGGTATGGGATATTGTGGTTTTCTGAACTTATATATGAGTATGTAATAAATTCGAAAACCATCAGTTTGGAAAGTAATTGTTATGGAAATCCTATGTAAGTTTACATAGGTATGATATGTACGAAATGTGAAATGATGTACTATATGTATATGATATTATGTTTTCTAAACTGAGGATATGGAAAAGTACCTTCCATTTAAAATTTGTGAAGGTGTTGGAACTCGATATGAGTGTCCATTTGAAATTCGTAGCTACGTTGAATTTCCATAAGTTGGAGTATCCATTTGGATTAGAATCCCTCATGATGGATCATCGTGATGGGATCATGTGAATTGATGATGATGTATGCTAGCGTAATTTGAGGGGCGTGTGCCTACAGTTACAAGCGATTCCACTGGGATAGTGGCGCAACCGCCGTGTAAACTGCGATCTAGATGCCAAAGCGAAATTCGAGGGGCGAGATGCTTACGGTCACAAGCGATTCTATAGGGATAGTAGTGTAACCGCCGTGTGAACTGCGATCTATGGCAACAACCATGGCGAAATTCAAGAGATGTGAAATCTACAGATTACCAGCGATTCTACTGGGATAGTGGCGTAACCGCCGGGTAACTGTGATCCATGGGGGAACGTGCTTTCCATATCCATTTTTAAAAAGATTTTTTAAGTATTTTCACTGGGAGTTGAAGCAAGTATATTTAGTACTTGGAGATTTTTAGTCCTGCGCCTGGCCAGCGTATGCCTAATGTCTGTAAGAACGACGATAGACTTGTTAAATTTCGAGTTAGTAAGTATTTCAAAACTTTAGATAGCAAATCAATAGTATGAAATTAAAATTACATAATTCCAACCTAATAAGCTAAGGAAGAACATCTTTAAAATGTCTTGAAAGTCCACATCTTTGGAAAAGATATGATATGCAAATTTCTAACATAAAGAATTTCAAGTTTAAATCTGAGTTTTGTAAGTCGAAAATTTTGGTAAAAGACTTTTGCGTCTTGATTGTAGAAATCAATGAACAGAGAAGATAATGAACAAAGCTAGTGAGATAAAATAAATGGAATGAATCCTATATTTATTTATTTTAATAAGATTCGAACTTGGTAAAATTGTTTAGGGTATAAATATCGGTGAGATTTTAACAATCATTTTTTCCTAACTTATAATTTCGGGACGAAATTCTTTTAAGGGGGAAAGATTGTAACGACCCTGAATTTTGAACAATTTGAATTGAAAATATTTAATTAATTTTAAATATTTGAATGATGATTTAATTTGAATTCCCAATATAAGAATGAATTTGGCGATTTAATTTTAGAATTTAATCTATTGAAAGTTGAATAAAATTTGAATCTTCAATTTTAAGCTGATTAAAAATAATTTAAAAGCTTAGAAAATTCACATTGATAATACTGAAGATAATAGAAGCTTCAGAATTGAATTTGAAAATGATTTGTTCAGTTTTGAAATTTTATCGTTTAAATTAAATTTAAAAATAGCCTTCTAAGGCACAGTCTCGGAATTCGACGAAACCAGTTTCATTGGGTCCAGAATATTGAATTATTACCGGATTTCAAATTTCGTATTTATCGGTGTTGTTTTGTGAGCATACGACACCTAAACGCGTTGAAATTCGTGTTGAAAACAAATTGAATTCAAAAATAAAAAAAATAAAATAAAATAAAAAGGAAAATATAATAACATAATATGATAATCTTTTTATCAGCTATGTCTAAAATCACGCCTTGACTCACGCCCAAAATCACGCACCCTTCTCTTCAAAGCACGGCCGAAACCCCTCTCCTTTTCATTAAGAAAAAAAAGAAAATCAAACGAAAAAAAAATTTAATGGAGGCCTCGAGTATTCTTCTTCGTTCCTCATCTCGATAGCTAGGGCTTGGTTAAATCGAAGGCGCCGGCTTCAAATAGATCGATCGACACTTCCTTTGCCTCACTCGCGACCTTTACCACTCGCATCTAATTCAAGTTAGTATAAACTTTGTTGCTTGATTTCCTTGGTTTTGATTTCCGTTGAAATTACTGTTTTGAATTTTAGTGAATTGGTGAATTGGGGTTTCGACAACCGAACCCCTAAAAAATTGTTGCATTTCTACTTTGATCTTGTAAATTGCTTCGCTGTGATGAGGATTTCTTGGTTCACTTGTTCGAATTTCTGGTAATTGATTTTTGTTGACTGCGACATTGCTTTGACTTCGGCCTGACTTTGTTTATGTGAAATTTCTGGTGCATTGGCTTCGGCCATTATGTTGTTGACTATGGTTTAAAAAAAAATCTGCAACTTAATTTTGTGGAAATAATTTAGATGAGGATTTTCTTAAATTATGCAACGGCTTTCATTGTTGGCTTCGGATTTTATTTTGATGGTGAAATTTTTTATCCACAATTTGTTGGAATTCGACTGTGCATTTTGTTCCAGTCGTAGTATTGCAGGTTTCAACTTGTACTACCTGCTGCACATCATTAGTTTGAAACTGCTACTTGATCTTTGTTGATGTATTTGTGATATATGTTCTAAGATGATTTCTTTTTCAGTTTTAGTAGTTTATATGATGGTGTTTAATACACCTCTGGTAACTCTAGTACTTGATGCATTTCAGTTTTTTAGCTCCATGGTTCACCAATACTATTGGAGTTCAAATGCATTTATAACTTCTTTGATTATCTGAATATTATGAATTTTGATTTTGTGGCCCCCGTGTATGTCGGCTCTGTCCATCTTCGTGTTCATCCCTGAGCAGTGTTGATCTGCTGTTGCACTGTAGTTTTGTTGTATTGATCTCGGCTAATGTGTACATTACGCATGAGTTTTGTTTACTTGATGGCATTTGGTCTTGTGTAGTTGTACATTTGTGGCTTCACTTCAGTTCCCCAAACTGTACTGTTTGCATTAATCTGGCACACTTGATGCCTTGATTTTCATTTTGACTTTACCTGAATTTGTTGCTGTGCCTTGATGTTTTGACTTATCTGGGTACACATGCTTGTTCACCTGTAGCCTTTGTGATTTGTGGCTGTGTTGCCTTATCTTTGGTACACATGCTATTATCCCTTGTTGCCTTATTGATAAAACACGGCTGTGACTTTGGTCACTCTGATGTCTCTGAACCTGTTTGCAACTGCTGGCACCATTGTTGTCTTCACTTGCATACTTGTTCTTCATATGTTTTGTTTTGAGTTGTAGCCTTGACTCTGTCCCTACTTGCACACTGATTCATTCGAGCCGTATACATATATGTATTCTTGTGTACACTTGTTTGGTGTTTTGTTGGTCTGTAGCTTTATACTGCCACCTCTGTTTCATTTAGGGCTTGGGCATTATCAACTAATTGGAGCTGGTTGTATTTTGACTTGTATTCACATGAGCGTGAGTTCATTTTGTAGTCTGGTTGACTTTTTCAAGCCACTGGTTTGCAACTGCAGTGGCATTTTGTATTTCATATTGTAACTGTGTCATTGTACTTTGAGACAATCTGTTAACTTTATAGCTTCGAGCTCTGCATAGTGCTTATGCATTGAGTCATGTTGTTGTTGAAGTGTTGTGTTGTTCGATTTCGAAAAAAGAAAAAAAAAGAATTTGACATGTGCACCGAGTCAATTCTCATGTGCATTGCTGCCTTTGTTTTCATTGCACCGTGATTGATCATCTCGGTTGTGCCTTGGTCTTTGGTGATTTCTTCGCATTGCTGAGTTGTCCTTTGTGTTTGTTGTACATATGAAATTAATTCATATGTATGCTAAACATTGCATCTCAGTGTCGTTTACTTGCATTCACTTGCTTACATGTTTTGGTGGTTGTTGTGTTGACTTTGGCCTGCTGTTCAATGGCCGTGGCATCGATATTTGATTCTTTATTGCTTTTGATGCGTTGATCTTTTGGGTACATCATCACTATAGTGGCAAGACAGTGCACGCAAGCGTGAACTGCAGCCACACGACATGGCTTTTATTGATATCCTATTTTGTTTTGATTTATGATCTTTTGCATATTCCATATACGGTAGTGGCGAGGCAGTGCACGCAAGCGTGAACTGTAGCCACACAGAATTAACGTTTTAAATGTGGCGAGGCAGTGCACGCAAGCGTGAACTGCAGCCATACAGAATTAATGTTTTAAATGTGGCGAGGCCGTACACGCGTGCGTGTACTGCAGCCCTACTAGATCTGATGTTTTAATTGATATTTTCTATTGCTAGAATTGTTTTATGTTGCCAATTCAATATATTCTGAATCGCATTTTGATTTGGTTAAATTTGATGATTTTGTTGTTAATTTCCGTTTAGGCAATTCTGATGTTTTTTTTCTAAATTATCTTCATTAATTATCCCTTCATCTATCTTCGTTAATAATTTGAATCTACTAATTCATTGTTTAACACTGTTAAGTGTTATATTTACCGTTATCCGATTTCTTGTTAAAGGATCGGATAGGTGAATTTATATTTGACTGTCGTCTAATTGTTATTTGATTATTATTGCCTCCATGCACTAATAACTGAGTTTGAATTAGACTGACCCGTGTATTATTTTCTTTTGAATGTAATACTCGGTTCACTGAGTATTTTGCAGCTTGAAGATTTTCGGGCAGCGAAGTTAGAGAGAGAGGGGGAAAATGCTTCATTTTTGAGGGATTTTTGTACTTAGAGAAATATTCCGCTGTATAAATTTAATGCATTGTATAAACTCTGATATATGTACAAAAATTCATTTATGAGAAATATAATTATTCTGTGTTTTTGTGGCTGATTCTGTTTAAACTCTACAAACTAAATAACAATCCGTCATTTTGAACGTTTCAAGTTGGTTTAATTACTGACTTGGGGCGGTCAGAAGGGCGGGTCATTACAGTGTTAAATATAAGAGGATTTACCTTCCACACCACCAAACAGATGTATATTTGTAGAGATCAATATACCGTGTTCTTGAAAATGCAATCTCATACATTCATCCATACAGGTTGTCTAGGAATAGGACAAACCGAAGGCACTCTTCTACCAAATCCTCTTAGATTAGTAGTGAGTAGTCCTTGCATACGAAGATCCCAGATTCGAAGGGACCACTGCTATTTATTTATCTCGGAAACTGCTCCAAAATTATCAACAAGCAGTCCTTCCGTTGGAAGATCCCCGCATTCAACTTAATTGTCTTTAACATGTCTTTACTTTCGAACTCGTAAATTGGTTCAAAGTGGTTTTCGGATAGGAATATCCAAATCCGATCCTGGTTTCTTCGAACCAATCATCGATAAAAGGATGTTAAATAAATAGATGCTTATCATTTAATTAATTACTTTTCTCTTTATCAAAAATATCTTCTAGACATATATATATATATTAAAAACCTTTCTTTTCGGTATATACAGAATCATCAAACCTCTCTTTAACTTTGGAAATACCAAATCAAAATTATTTCTCATAAATCATATTGCAAAACCTTTTTGAGTAAAGAGGGTCGATAGAAACTATACTAATTCTACTCAACATCAATTTCTGTATTCAACCTTTACCGTCCGTCAAATAACAGTGAAATCACATTTTAAATTCACATGAATAGTACGTATTCCCTCCTCGGAATATAATACCAAGTATAAGAAGATTATTTCTATACAATCCAAGTTGTATGAAGTTAAATTTGTAAATTTGAATCTTTTATACTTGTCTCGTTTTCAACATTTCGATATTATCTATTCCTTGCTCAGGAAAGAGGCCAGGTGAGTTAGGGCACCGGTTGCTCCTGAACATCTCCTTAGTTTAAGCACCTCACATCCGGATCTTACAAATAGAAACATCCAGTCTACTCATCGGCTTTTGGAGCCAAAATTAAATCACTTGATTATAACAGCTTTTCTTTAAATCATTTATTTAAACTCTTTAAAATAAATTATAAAACCTTTGTATCATCTTTAAAAACTTAATTATTTATTTGAAAACATTTATAAGAGATTTGATAAAGAATACTTAAGTTTAAAGCCATATTTCAAAACTTAGCAAAAGTGTTGCGAATAGTGCTTTTAAGGCTTATTTAATCAAAACAATTTTTTATCATTTAGAAATCCATTTTATAACACAAATCTCTTTTAAAACATTTTAAAAGATATATAGAAATTATCCCATATTTTTAAAGAATTAAAAATAGTATTTTGAAGAATTTATCGCTTTGGTTTTCGAACTGCCAAACCACGACTGTTTTGAAAACTCGTTTTACTCATGCTTCAAAATCTACTAAACGAAATCTCGATCCTTTTCTTTCTTAGAAAACTATGATTATAATTCGAAAAATTCTTATTACAAAGAATTCCGACTCTGAATCTATCATATAAATAGATTTGAACTTTTACGACGCGAAATCGCGAACTATCGTATACACGATGCGCCTATTTTTTACTCAAATTTCATAACCTGTCAAAATTTCATCAAATTGAGTTTTAACGTTTATAAAACATTTATAAACCATTTTAAATCATTTCAAGGGGGTTTAATGATTCCATATCACTTTTATAACTTGATTCAAAAAGTGATTTCCTTATGTAATATCAACGTGTATTTAACATGACTTGTTTACACAATTAAACACTATATTAAAACAATCAATACTTGATGATCAAAGCATAGTAAACATCCATAGCAATCATATCACATCATCATTATATATATGTGTGTGTATATAAATAGAGTTTCTCACTTGATTTTCGATCGGACTAACTTTATAACGACTATAGCTTCGCTATGTCGAAATCAGAGCTCACAAATACTAGCACAAATGCTCCTTGGAGGTTTGGCCTTGATCTTGGAGGCTTGGAAGGACTCGGCCTTGCTTGGAAGATGGTGATGGAGGGCTTGGTTGCATATGGCATTAGTGGAGGAAAAGGAAGAGATCCTTAGCTTGAACTTTGGTTTGAAGCGATATAGATTTTGATTGATTTTGGCATAACTTTGTTTTAATTTTGTAATATTTTCTTTCTTGGGCTACGAAAGCCATTAATGTAGAGAAGAAGAGGATGAAGAGCTTAGGAATTTTATAAAGAAGAAATGTGAGTGAAGTGAAGAGAGGTGGGTGCTAATTATAGACAAATGTAAGGATGGAAATATCATAATATTTATTTGCCATTTCATCACCACCGCCCCCATCTCTCCTCATCATTCTTGGCCGAGCATGCCCCCCATCTGTGTGGCTATGTGCTTGTACTTAGGGTGTACTATGTTGACTTTGGTTTTTCTTTAGGGTTAAGTTTTAGGAAAATATCTAAGATATTTTCTAATTTATGTATATATAATTGTATAAGTATATTTATAGTTGTATATGTGTTCACGTGCATGTGAATGTGTTCTTGTATATGTATATGTTTGTGTGCATATGTATATCTCAAATGAGTCACAATGGTGCATAACTTTTCTACGTTAAATCGTTACGGTTTTCGAATTCGATTTCCAGTCATATTTTCACTTCTTATTCAGTATATATTTGTAAACTAAGTTTGATAATAATATTTCTATCATTATATAATAATTAAATAAGCTTATTTAATAATAAAAATAATTATTAAATCATTTAAACTCAATTTAAATTCAAAAATCATTTATTCCAAAATAGTGATATCATTGATGATGCCATAAAGGAATTTTATTTTCAAAAATAAAATAAATAATTTTATTACATATTCTCACTTATATATAAGTGAGTTTATGCATCCAGCTCCGTGCACGATGTCAGATGGTCTAAGAGCTGTTTATTGATAAAACGGTTCTCGGTCATTTTACCGATATTTGTCCGAAGAAGATATTTTTGTAAATACTTATTCAAAATACGATTACCATTATTTGTTTTGGTTTAGAACATCGCATTTGTGTTATAATACTTAATTTTTGAAATTTTTTAAATTAAATCACATTTTTCTAAGTGATGAATTTATGAGTTGTTATAGACTTTCTTCCTTAAAAAAAAATTCCTCGAAATTAAAGATGAGAAGAAGATAACTCAAGGGAATGTATCATATATGATAAATATATACAAATCTTCGATAAGTGACTACACCATAATCGGTGAGTACCCTATCTTGATACAATATATAGTTCATACTTCCATCCTAAACTTTGGATATGCCTTCTTCATGCTATCCTATGTTTTCTATGTACAGTCATTAGCATCACCACTCCATTGGACTTTAACTATTTTTACAATCTTTCTCCGTAATCGCTTCTCATCACAATCCACAACTTTATTAGGTTTTCTAATAACTGTTAAATTGAGCACTACTTCTAAATCCTCTTAGGCAATAGTTTCTACAATATGTTCCGGATCATACACATACTCACGTAAATGAGATACATTAAACACATTGTGTACACCCGACAACCTCTCTGGTAGTTCTACACGATAGGCTAATGGGACAATCCACTCTAGAATAGGAAAAGTTCTAATATATTGAGGAGCTAGCTTGCCAGTTCTTCCAAATTTCATGACTCCCTTCATCGGAGAGATCTTCAGCATTACCTTGTCTCTGACTGAGAATTCTAAATTTCTATGCTTTTGATCGGCGTAACACTTCTATCTGCTTTGTGCTTCTTTCAGTTTCTTTCTGATCATGTCCACTTTCTCTAAAGCTTCTCGGATCATATCAGGACCAAGTACAATCGATCTTTGGTTTTGATCCAACATGCTGGAGATCTACATGGGTGACCATACAAGGCTTTATAAGGTGCCATATCAACACTGCCATGATAGCTGTTATTATAAGAGAACTCTCCCAAATGAAGGTGGCTTTCCCACGAACCTCCAAAGTCTAATACACATGCCCTCAGAATATCCTCCAATACCTTGTTACTCTTTAAGTTTTCCTATCAATCTGGGGATGATATTCGGTGCTTATATCCAGCTTCATTCCTAAAGCTGTCTGTAAGGCTTCCCAGAATTGACTAGTAAAGGTTGGATCGTGATTGCTTATGATGCTGGTTAGAACTCGATGTAGTCGAACAACCTTTCTCATATATATCTCAGCTAAGCTTGAGGCTGTACTTATGGGCTTTAATGAGGTGTCGTGTGCGCGTTTAGTAAACCTATCAATGATAACCCATACGCCTTCATTCCCTTTCCTTGACCGAGGCAAGCCATCGATGAAATTCATGGATATTTGGTCCCATTTCCACTTTGTAATCTTGAGTGGTTAGAGTAGTCTGGCAACCTTTTTGTATGAATATGCGCTTATATGTTTTTTGTTTGATGATAATAAACATATATATTCATTTAAATGTATTTGGTAATGTACTGTTTTGTTTGTCATAGATTAAATAAATATTTGTTGAATAAAATAAATTACACAGAATTTGAATGGAATTTGAATTCAAACAGAAATTTTATTCAAACAAATATTTATTACAATCTTGAATAGTACAAATTCAAGCTCTTACTATACATATACATTTTTTGAATACATCACAATTGTTTTTACATTAATAACCTCACTACATATCACTCACACTCGTATTTTGTCTTCAACTTCATTCCAGTTTGAATCCAGCATCTGAGCAATCTGCAAAAATATTCACTAACGCAGTAAAATTGAAAAAGAAATATTTTTGCAATTTAAAATGAAATATGATTTTTGAAAATATTATTTGTAACAACCCGCATATTTATCGGTTGTATATTTAAATATTTTATTTAAATATGACGTCGTTTGTCGGATTATGGTCCGAATAGTTACTTTCTGCAAACGGTCGAATTGGAGCTCGAAACCACTTCCATTGAGTTCAAAACGTCGTTTGCGATCTTTTTGAGTATAATCTTTGATATGTTTGGAGTAAGTTGAATTTTGCTACTTTTTCTAATTGGGCTTTAGCTTTGGGTTCAGCCCCAAACCCCACTTAACCCTCTAACTCAGCCCATCTCCTCTCATTCATTCATTCCTACTCCTCTTGTAACGACCCGCTATTTTGGACTATTCGCATCCGCACACGTCGGACTTGAATAATTCAAAATATCGAATTGTTAATTTAAATTTGGCAAAACTGAGATATACAGTAAATAAATAGTCACAGCATCACAGACACAGAGTAATAATATGCAGCGGAAATAAAAGAGATAGTAGTTCATGAAGCTACTATGTAAATATATAAGATACATCAGAGTTTACAACAAATGAGTAATATGATACATCAGATATAAATCAGAATACATCACTAGAATCATCGAATACTGAAAACAGAATAGATGGCTGGATCTTCAAGCAAAACTCCAACTCCAAAGGTGAGTCTCAAAGCTGAACCACTCAGTCTGACCCGAGCGTAAAGCAAAACACAAAACACTCGAGTCAGGATTAATATTCTTATATCAATAAATCTAACTCAAGTGAAATAGCAATCAAAATACAGGTAACTCAAAGGATGTTTGGAATAACCATCCTCTAAGGATCCGCTAAACTATCTATTAGGTAGTACTGTACGCTAAGTAGATAATGTCTATCAGTAATATAAAATATCAAAATAGCGTTAAGGCGTTACCATAATCCCCCTTAACACATTTTATATTCCCAAAAGCATATACAAGACCGTAGTTTCCCCAAAACCGGAAGTCACCAGAGGGCAATCCATATACTCAAGGTACAAATCAAAACGTAGTGGTCGCGAATAGGATAATCAGTATGACAAGGTACATGAGGCGATACCAACTAGGATACTAGTAGTTGCGTGATCCGGACTGATGTTGAGCATAGCCAGCAGCTACCTCAACACCGCGAAACAACACTCCCAAATCGAGGGGTGCACCCAAATCGAATCACAAAAGTAATAGATATGGTATCGAAGAAGTGTGTCCGCTAGAGGTGGCGAACCTCAATGGCCCGGCGCGGCTCCTGTTTTAGTCATGTCAGGGGTCATCCAATATCGTTCTCTTCCTTCAGTCAACGCGTTCACCAAACCATCCACTTCATTCTGGATCAACACTCCACATATAATAGTTATTAAAGTGGTATTCGGTATCGACAGAGAGTATGTCCATATCCGATCCCCGTCTCTTTAATAACTACGTATTATTACACCGATTGGTCGTTAATATATTTCAAAACAATCAATTTCAATTTCAATTAGAATTCGTAAACCATTATTTCATTTGTCTTTCAAAAATCAATTTTCAAAATCTACGTTTCAAAGCTCCCAAATTACCATTTCAAAGTCTTACAATTCAGTTTCAATTTTATTTAAACGATTCAAATATTGATTCAAGTTCATATATAAGTTTTATTCCGAAAATCATTTAAATGATTAAATTCAACATTCAAATCAATTTAAACTTATTTTTCGATTTTATTCAATATTCTTTAAGTTAATTTAACATCCAAAACAATTCTTTTTAATTTCCAAGCCATAAAAAAAAATCACTTAAGTTAACTTCATTATATCAAACTTACAAATTTAATTAAATTAAATTTGTCAAATCAAATTCCTTAAATTACAATTCTTACATTTATTTCAATGAAACGCATTTTATTTCTTGTCAAAGAAATTCAATTTCATTTATTCACTTACTTAAATAATTTCCAAAACTTAATTAACAAAGAATCCCAATTTCAATTATTTACGAAGTTCCAATTTACTTATTCAAAGTTCAATTTCTCTTATCAAAGAATTCAATTTTTATTCCATTTCCAAATAATTCAATCTTATTAAGTAATTTCAATCTTAATTATTAATAATTTCAAACTTAATAATTTCAAGACTTGATTTTTTTAAAATTCCAAATTTAACTATTACTGATTTCAAACTTAATTATTAACAATTCCAAATTTAATTATTAATAAATTCAAACAACGTCCTTTTATCAGTCATTACATTGATATCTTGTTTCAGATTTTCAATATTAACGTTTTCCTTTTATCAAAATTTACGTTACGATTTTATTTCAAAACCTTATTATTCAAACAAAATCTTTATTTTATTTCAAATCAAATTATTGACCAATCGGGTTTATTAAATTTTCTATCCTAAGTCAAGTTCATTTGGGTATTTATCATTTCAACCCGATTCAATTTCAATTCAAAAATCAAAGCATAGCAAAGGGAACTTGCAGTGTGATAACTGGGATGGTGTCAAAGTAAATAAACAAGCAATAACAACAATCAATAACAAATCAATAATCAATTCAAATAATCCCGAAATAATCGTATTAATTCACATTGTTATTTGTGCAAATTAATATAATTATTTCTAGAATCTAAACTATCATTTCATGTAGATTAAAGATTTTTATATTCCGGTTTTCACTTGTCGTTAAATTTCATTTTCAGTTTAATACTTCAACAATTAATACAAACTACGTTCAAAGTTCAAAGTACAATTTATCAAATTCTACGACAACTAAAGGGTCAAATTTAACTAATCAATTTTTGTCATATATAATCCGTTTTGATTTGTTAACTATTCTACATCAAATTTAACTTGCAAATTAATTATCACTTAACAATAATAATTAACATCCAATTCAAACAACAATCAATCAATCAATTTATCAACCAAACTGTATTATTATCCTATAAATAATTAACAGATAATGGTGTCAGGTGTCATAGGTATACAGATACAGGTAATAGCAGACATAATAGAATAAACAACTAACAACAACATATTTCAATTTTCGTTTCAATTGAAATCAAATTTAATAAATAAAAGAATATTAATCGTGAGTGATTACTCACCTTTCGAGGCTAGAGAAAATAGAAGATGACACGGATACGCACACTGATACGGACACTGAAATGGAGTTACGAATCCAAGCATGATTCTCAGAGCAAAGTAAGATTGGCACGAATCGACGAGCAAAACTGTTAAATAGGAATTGCCGAAATCAATCAAAATATTCAACATAGCAACAATTACAAAACATGTCCTACGTCAAAGTTTAACAATATAATTCTATGTGCTACCGAGATCGAAATGGTCTGAAATTTGGTATGAATAAAGATCAAAACTTGTATTTCAAAACTGTAAAGAATCACTTGATTCCGTCGTAAGACGCAGGAGATACGATGCGTCAAACATGAACTCAGGTCGTGTTTGCAGTAGTGTAAAATAAATTCTAAGTACAAAAGAATATCTGCCTGGGTCTAACTTCCAGATCCTCGACCACAAATCAAACGATGTCGGATTTTGCTGGAATTTGACAAGTATAAACTACGTAACTTAAAATCCTTTTTAAAAATAGAATCAACCCATTCTGATAAAACATGAGTGAGATACGATGCGTCAAACATGAACTCAGGTCGTGTTTGCAGCAGTATAAAATAAATTCTAAGTACAAAAGAATATCTGCCTGGGTCTAACTTCCAGATCCTCGACCACAAATCAAACGATGTCGGATTTTGCTGGAATTTGACAAGTATAAACTACGTAACTTAAACTCCTTTTTTAAAAATAGAATCAACCCATTCTGATAAAACATGAGTGAGATACGATGCGTCAAACATGAACTCAGGTCGTGTTTGCAGCAGTATAAAATAAATTCTAAGTACAAAAGAATATCTGCCTGGGTCTAACTTCCAGATCCTCGACCACAAATCAAACGATGTCGGATTTTGCTGGAATTTGACATGCATAAACTACGTAACTTAAACTCCTTTTTAAAAATAGAATCAACCCATTCCGATAAAACATGAGTGAGATACCATGCATCAAACATGAACTCAGGTCGTGTTTGCAGCAGTATAAAATAAATTCTAAGTACAAAAGAATATCTGCCTGGGTCTAACTTCCAGATCCTCGACCACAAATCAAACGATGTCGGATTTTGCTGGAATTTGACAAGTATAAACTACGTAACTTAAACTCCTTTTTAAAAATAGAATCAACCCATTCTGATAAAACATGAGTGAGATACGATGCGTCAAACATGAACTCAGGTCGTGTTTGCAGCAGTATAAAATAAATTCTAAGTACAAAAGAATATCTGCCTGGGTCTAACTTCCAGATTCTCGACCACAAATCAAACGATGTCGGATTTTGCTGGAATTTGACAAGTATAAACTACGTAACTTAAACTCCTTTTTAAAAATAGAATCAACCCATTCTGATAAAACATGAGTGAGATACGATGCGTCAAACATGAACTCAGGTCGTGTTTGCAGCAGTATAAAATAAATTCTAAGTACAAAAGAATATCTGCCTGGGTCTAACTTCCAGATCCTCGACCACAAATCAAACGATGTCGGATTTTGCTGGAATTTGACAAGTATAAACTACGTAACTTAAACTCCTTTTTAAAAATAGAATCAACCCATTCTGATAAAACATGAGTGAGATACGATGCGTCAAACATGAACTCAGGTCGTGTTTGCAGCAGTATAAAATAAATTCTAAGTACAAAAGAATATCTGCCTGGGTCTAACTTCCAGATCCTCGACCACAAATCAAACGATGTCGGATTTTGCTGGAATTTGACAAGTATAAACTACGTAACTTAAACTCCTTTTTAAAAATAGAATCAACCCATTCTGATAAAACATGAGTGAGATACGATGCGTCAAACATGAACTCAGGTCGTGTTTGCAGCAGTATAAAATAAATTCTAAGTACAAAAGAATATCTGCCTGGGTCTAACTTCCAGATCCTCGACCACAAATCAAACGATGTCGGATTTTGCTGGAATTTGACAAGTATAAACTACGTAACTTAAACTCCTTTTTAAAAATAGAATCAACCCATTCTGATAAAACATGAGTGAGATACGATGCGTCAAACATGAACTCAGGTCGTGTTTGCAGCAGTATAAAATAAATTCTAAGTACAAAAGAATATCTGCCTGGGTCTAACTTCCAGATCCTCGACCACAAATCAAACGATGTCGGATTTTGCTGGAATTTGACATGCATAAACTACGTAACTTAAACTCCTTTTTAAAAATAGAATCAACCCATTCCGATAAAACATGAGTGAGATACGATGCGTCAAACATATGTATATATCTTTGTTGAAACCTATACTCAAAAAATGAATCCAACTTTATTATAAATTAATACATATATCAGCAGTTCATACATATAAATGTGTAAAACTTAGATGCAAAACGAACAGTATATAAATATCAATGCATACAAAACTTACATATATAAAATATATTTGTACTTATTTATATAACAGCAAAATAAAAATTTAACAAAAACTATAGTAGGTAAATAGCAAACAGGCTACATGCGAAATATAAATACTAGATTATACATGTATTATACGTAAACTATATAAATAACAGCATAACATCTATCCTTTGGCTGAAAAATATATATATATATAAACAACTGTATAACATTATCAATAAAACCAAAGTATAAATACACTAATAAATAGATACACGCACATCAGGCAAAGATAACATCGAAACAGAGCAAGGTAGACAGAATAACTAGGATGCACATATATCTTCAATGCTACAGACTATATATATATAGGATAATGAAACATTTATAAATTTATATTAATACACTTACAAAAGAACGGTAGAGGGAGGAGGAGGAGGCACAGGAGAGAAGCTCGCTTCGGGTCAGCGGAGAGGAGCGAACGGTGGCGGGTGATGCTGCGTGGGAAAGTGGAAGACTGGGGGGGGGGCTGCTATGGAATTGCGTGAAGGGGATGAGAGTTTTCAAATTTCAACAGAGAGGAAAAGAAGTGGATGTTCGGCCAGAGCAGGTGGTGGCGCGTGGTGGCTTGCGTTCTCGGTTGTTGGCGAGATGGGTAGGGTGTGGCCCTTGTGAGGTGGTGGAGATGTATCGGAAGACGGTGGTAGTGGTCGTTTGTTGAAGGCGGAGGCCGTAGCGGGTTGGAGCTTCGGGTGGAGGGGTTGTGATGGGGCAGTGGTGAAGCGCGGCTCGAGGCTTGCTTGCGACGAGCTTAGGCGAGTAGGCGCGGGGTGGCGGCAGAACTAGGCGCGGCCATTGTGTAGCGACGTCGGAGGGGAGCACGGTCAGGTGGAGGTGGAGTTTCGGCGATGAAGTGGCGGTCTTGGAGGGTAGGAAGCCTCGGTTGTTGCATAGGAGGCCGATTGGTGGTTTGGCCTAATAGAGGTAGTCTTGGTGGAGATTGGCCGTATGGGTAAGAGTAGGCTACCATTTTAAGCAACAACACAAAAGAAAAATTCACTATAAAAATTTGCTGTAACAAAGAGGAAGGGGAGAACATGAGAAATGAAGTACAGAGAACATGAGAAACGAAGTACAGGCTACATAATATGCTTTATTTATGAGTCAAATGAAATAGTACCAAGATGGACCAGAAAATGTAAATCAAACCATGGGAAACGCAAAAGCCAGCATGGAAGTAATAATTACTACTGGCTGACAGCTTTGTCACGGAGGGAATGAATTGAAAGAAGTGAGAAGTGAAAGGACAATACAAAGTTAACAGTGGGAACAGTGAATTTGTGCGTTGGTTTATGAACACAATAAAGGCAAACTACTGTTGTTCTTTAGACTTCTCATAGTGGACAAATAAAAGGCAAAGAAAATCAAGAGTTGAAATTTCGTCACCGATACGGATAACCGTTTCGCGATTTCCACCGTGAACCGGACACCGTAACACAAAAATAATTATACCGTGAAGATCAGCATGACAAGACGATCAAAACGGTATACAGATAACGGTAGTACGATTGAATTATAAAAATTCGAAATTTCATACTGGCGGAAAAACGCAGTAAAACGTCGAAAAATAAGAGCGACGGAGCTAAAGAAGTCCGAATTTGGAAAAACGAAAAATGACGTCTTGCTCAGAAGACGATTTAGAATTTTTCTATGTAAAAATATTTAGGTTTCGAAAATGGTTTATTTCCATCGATTACTAACTGATTTAAATTGACGAAAGTTTACGCGCGAAATAAAATTTCATATTTTCGAACGAAAATTTACCAGTTGCTATGTTTAATCAGACGCATTCCAAATATGAAGTTTGAATGGCATCGGAATTTGTTTGTGAAAATTCGAAATTCTACAATAAATAAGCAAATTTAAAAATTTTAAACTGGGTCTGAATTTCAGGGTCGTTACACCTCTTCACTTCTAAACTCAAGCTCCAACTGTAATGGGGGAAAGGAAGAGGAAATAGAAACTCCCAAGCCCTAGTTGCTCCTGATAATCCAAATTCTTGCTCCAAATTCAAAGAGAAGGGTAGGTAAGCCTTTTCTCCATCTTCTCCATCTCTTCTCCTCTTCAATTTCAGAAAATATCCTAAACCTAATTTAGGAAAATATGTGTTTTATTCTTAGATTGAAGCTTGTTGAGTAAGAGTAGAGAGTGGTTGGCCTTGTTCCTTTGCAATTGAGCTTCTTCTTCTTGTTCTTGAGTTAAAAAGGTGAGTTTTTGGAACTCACATCTAAGCTATTGCTTTTGTTGAGGTTAGGTATGAATTACTAACCTCTATTCATGTCTATTGCATTGGATTTGGATCGATTGGTTTCGATATATTTTGGCTACTTTGGCCTAGGCAAATTGTTGCCCAGACCAGGTGACCAGACGTCTGGTTACCAAGCTCAGACGTCTGGTTTGTACCTGGAGTGAAAAATATAAACATACGGCAGTTGAAAGAAAGTCAGAAACCACTCTCAGACGTCTGACCCTCAATTTCAGACGTCTGAATGGTTTCAGACGTCTGGTTCACAAATTCAGACGTCTGGTCTGTTTTGCTGGGATTTTCCAAAGGACGAAACCAGACGTCTGAATGCACCCTACAGATGTCTGGAATCCCCTGTTTTGCCTGTTTTGCCTATTCTTGGTTGATATTTCATTGATTATCGATGTTTGTCGACTTGGTTTGTGATTATCATTCACGATTGACTTTGATGACTTGTTTTTGACTTCATTCACGGGTTTTATAAATAATCTCTCCAAATCGTATTAAAAGCTCCCTTTTCCAAATTATTAATTCTATTTAAAACACACACTTTCGCACGTCGAGCGAAGTGGAAGGATGATTAAATGGTTGGGCAAAACACGGACCATGAATCTGTGCGTTTATCCTTTCGATTAATTCCCGACCTATTCAATCGATCGTTTTGACCTTCGGGTTTGGTTTATCGATGATATGAGGTAAACTTTGTACTGCTTTGAGTGTGAAAGTGACTGACGGATAGTAAACTGTTTAGTGCGAACGAGTGGTTATGGGACATACGTTAACACTTTTCGGATTCCTTTTCGAGAGTTGTGACACATTCCGCCAGTTAGTGGTGTCCAGTACTGGGTCTTTGACCTTCACCACTACGGTTTGTTGCCTCTGGGATAGTGTCTTCGGACTGTCTCCCTAGGTTTGTTGCCTTCGGGTATGTTGCCTTCGGGTGTGTGCCTTCGGGTTTGTTGCCCTATATAGTTTCGCTCTGATGTTGGCCTTATGTGCCGCATGGGTGATACTTGAGTTTGGAGTCTTCGGGCTCATGGATTCTTGTTTGTACAGTACTGAGCTCGAGCAATTTTATGATGTTTCATTGATATGTATATTCCCTTGATATCGCCCTTCGGTGTTGGTCTTTTTGAGCCGCATGGAGAATAGCGATTACCTTGTGGAACTTGTATACCTTATTGGTATTTGTTATTTGCCTTTTTGGCTTGATTTGGGATATTTGTGTCCTTTGTTTCTATATGTTGCCGATGATATGAGGCTTGTTATCATATGATTCATCTTTTGGTAGATGATTGTGTTATCTCCCTTAGAGATATTTGTTATACTTTGTAACCTTGCAGGTTTATTGTTGTTCAGTTTATCTAACTGATTTGTTTAGCTAGACTGACCCGTGTATCTTATACTCGGGTCAGACCGAGATGTTTCAGGTTAGGTGCTTTTGGACTTAGCCTCTTTTGCTTCTGCATGGACTACTTCGCTAGTTTCTTTTTGTCATACCTTTTGTGTAGTCCTATTATGTTGTAACTCTGATATGTATTCTATTGAATCGCCTGTATATGGTGGTTTGCTATACCACTTGATATGTATTGTTTTATAACTCTGTTATGTATCTGTATATGTGTATATGATGATTTACTGTTCTGTGATGTATATTACATTTGAGTTATTATATTCTGTTCTGATAGATCCAACCACCTATGGTTTTGTTTTAAGTATTTATTGGGTATGTCGACCTGGTTAGTATGTTTATTGTCGATGTATATAGATGGTCGCTCCTAACCAGCCTTATTCTCCGTGTTAGCAGACGGTATTATCTATTAATACTCTTTGCTAATGTGGGTATAGAGGTGGGGCGTCACATTATTTGCCTTAGTTATTTGGGTTGTTCGTCATAATTTACATTTGAATTCATCACACACGAACAGTGTGACATGCACAGGGTATCACTGTACATGCCACAAGGCCGTGCACATCGATATACACTTGATAATGCTACAGGGACAGGTGAGCATAGGTCAAACCCAAATGAAAAGCCGGGTTCAACTCAGGTGCAATATAAATGAAATCTCGTCATCAGCACAAGGTCAAACCCGAGTTTTTAAAACTGGGTTCAACACAAGGCTACATGAAGAATGCAAAGCTTTGACAAATCAAAAATGCATCAAAGCACAAATACATGGATCAATGCAAGTAACTCATGTACATCAACCAAGATGAACCAGACAGGTCAAGCAACAAGGCAGACCATAAAGAAATGCAGCTCAAGTAACAAAACTCGAGTGCAGCAGTGAAACCAGTTCATGTATGCACCAGAGCACTAATGACCAGAACACAGAGTCAAAACAGCAAACATGACGTGAATGCAACTACAAGAACACAAGGCATAGCAACTGCATAGGACTGCAACAACCAAATGGATGTCAAAGGCAATACACAAGTGATAGTGCACTAATAACCAGAATGGTGCAAAACCACTGACAATCAATGCAAAATGAAGCTGCATGTACAACAAGTATGGTGACACAAGTGATACAAGACAAGATGCAGTGAAACATATACATAGGCCACCAGTGAAACAACTCATATACAAGAACCAGTGAATGTCAAATACTGCACAATGAACTAGTAGAGCAAATCCAAACAACTCAAGTGAATATGTATGGTGATGCAACTCCAAGCTAAGAGCAAGTGATAGTGAATATATACAAGTGCAGTGTTCAAGCATAAGCAAGTGTGCAGGTCAGACCAGAATGCATATGAAACCACAAATCCAAGACCAGAAAAACAAAACTGCAAATACCCATGCCCAGACTCATATGCAACATTCACCTTACAGTTTCATGTAACAGATAATGCACAGGAACCATGGTCAAGTCAACATAAACAATGCCAAACTCAAATGAACACTACAAGTCAGACAAAGCCAAACTGCAACACTGCTTCACTAATACATGACAAATGGAGTATATATATATATATGAACTCAGACAAAAGTCAGAGAGTAGTTCAAGTCAATGAAGCATGCAAACAGCAAAAATGAAGATAGCTATGCATTGGACATAAATGCAATTCGAAGTGATGTAATAGCAACCATAGGAACTCAACAAGTTGAAGCAATAATTAACAAGCAGTGTGCAACTCGAAAATTCACAAGTGAAGCCAAAAATTCACGAAATTCATAAAATTCAAATGGCGGAAGTAAACACTCAAGTCAAGGCCGAAGCAGAATCAAATGAACAAGTGAATGTGCAGGCCCAACTGACTACAGCAAATATGTTAAAAACATATGAACCAGCAAAGGCCAAAATTAACAAAGGCAAATGCACCAGAGAATCATATGTGCAGAGGAACAGTGATGATCTACTTAATGCAGAGTTGTGTAGTGGATATGATTCCTGAAATCAACACAGTATAAAAATACAAATCAAACCGAAGTCAAAAGTCAGGTGCACATCTTTGAAAAAGTCAGGAAGTAAAATGGAAAGTTTTAATGCCGTATGAATCAAGTAAGTATCGAACGCATCAACATCAAGGCCGTAAGTAACAAGTTGCAAAAAATATCAGGAAAGTCGTGTGCATCAGGAAAGCGAATTTCAGGAAAGTATCGAGTTAATTAGTGTATTCGAATTCATATAAATACGAGTACCAAAGTATCATCATCGGCATGAAAAACCAATCGAACTCAAGCAATTAAACCTGAAAGAAAAAGATACAAATAACATACCAGAAGAAAAGACGAATTCGATTATCTCGAAGCAACCAAGCCGAACCTTAATTTCACAAACAAATCAAGAGAAGTAGCCGAGCGTGACTCCAAGCAAGCGGATCAATAGAGCATCAGTATCAATCGATGAGAGCAACGAGATAAATTGGCAACCGAAACCCTAATTTTGATCGAAGGACAAAAGCCCTAAATTATGATCGAAGAAGCCGCCATTTTCCCAAAGGAAGAAAAAGGATCGGGTCGAAATAATAAAAGGGGCCGGCCATTAATTTTTAGGGTCTTTAGTTTTAAAATAAGGATTTAGTTTTATTTAAATAAGGGCTTTAGTTTTAAAATAAGGGTTTTATCTTATTCTTGTTTTAAATTTGTTTTTAAATTTTAAAACTCTTTTCAAACCGTTGTATTTGCTAGTCGTGTGACTAGGGGACAAGCTACGTGGCGTAGCTTGAGAATTCGCAACTCAGTGGCTGAGTTGTGGCAGGGTTTTGAGCATAGAGTTAGATTTAGTCGATAGCGGGTGTCGCGAGTTTACGTGTGTAAGCGAGGGACTATCTAATTTCTAGTAGAAAACTTGGGGGCAGCACGTAGGCAGAGTTTTGCCGAAGCTGGGTAAATTCTATGTCGTTCTATTTCTGCATTTATTATTCTGCTATTATCTGTGCTGCTATTAATCTGTGATTTGTGTTGAAATAATTTTATAAGCTTCCGAAATTAATTTTTATAATTAATATCATCACCTTATTCACCCCCCCCTCTAGGGTGAAATCGATCCTACACTTTTGCCGATCACTCTTGATCTGCTGACAATTTGTGCATCTACTCACATGAATGGAAATGTCTCTCTTTATATCACCCCGTCAGAATGTCTTTTTCATATCTCTATACATCTTGGTAACTCCGGGATGTATTGGGAGTGAAGAATTGTGACCTTTGGTTAAAGCTTCCTGCCTAATCCCATCAACACTGGGAACACATATCCTTCCATTCATTCTTCGAATTTCTTGCTTATCCACTTTGAATCATATCCATCTTCTTGGTATCACATTCTCCTCTACTTCCTTGGCCAATCCTTACAATAATTGGATCCTTGAGTTGATTCTCCTTTATATGAAAAATCAATGCTGGACGCACCACTAAATGAGCTATAATGGCATGTTTTCTGCTAAGCGCATTTGCCACAACATTGGCTTTTCCCAGTGTATATAGAATACCCAAGTCGTATGATGCGAGGAATTATAGCCAACATTGCCGCCTCATATTCAAGTCCTTCCGAGTGTAAAGATATTTCAAAGATTTATGGTTCGTAAAGAGATCAAACTTTTTACCTTTAAAGAAGGAGTATTATTAACCAAGTTAAATTAAAGTTTATTAAAATAAACCTTAAAGAATTCTTACCTAACAAATAATGTTTCCATATTTTAGTGTAAACACCAAGACCAATAGCTCCAAGTCATGTGTCACATAATTCCTTTCATGGATCTTCAGTTTTCTACTTGCATATGCGATGACCTTTCCATGTTGCATCAGAATTTCACCTACTCCTTCCCCACAAACATTAGTATACATAGTTAAACCGCCACTTTCATCAGCAAAAGCTAATACGGGAGCAGTAGTTGACCTCTTCTTGGGTTCCTAAAATGTTTCTTCATATTTTTGCACCCACTCAAACTTAGCATCCTTCATTGTCAACTTTATTAAATGAGTGGAAATTGATTAAACCTCTAATAATATCTGACTAATCCAAAGAATCTATGGATGTCCTTTGGAGATGTGGTTGTCTCCAATCTTGTATAGTTGAGATTTTTCCTGGGTTTATTGGAACTCCATCCCCTAACACAATATGTCCTAAGAATCTTACTTATTTTTTCCAGAAATGGAATTTTGAAATTTTTTCTTTCAGCACATTCCTTCTCAATATCTCCAACACAATCTCCAAATGCCTTTCGTGCTCTTATTCAGTCTTTGAATACATGAGAATATCATCAATAAAGATCAATATGAATTTGCTGACTACATCTCTTAATACTCTATTCATAAGGTCCACAGAATAGGCGGTGCATTGGTTAGCCCAAATGGCATAACCAACCATTCCTAGAAACTATTTGGCCCTCAGAATGCAGTCAGAGGAATGTAATCTTCTACTATTCTCAACTGATGGGATTCGGTAGCTTGAACCATTTTTAAGAATACCCGAGCACCATGTAATTGATCAAACAAGTCGTATATGTGGGGTTACTTATTTTTAATCGTTTGGTTATTTAGGTCTTGGTAGTCTGCATACAGTCTAAGGGAGCCAACAGACTTTGCCACAAAAATCATAGCTGTGCCCTAACTTAAGCGACTTGGTCTAGTTAGCCCCTTTTTAAAAATTCATCAGTTTGTTTTGCCAACTCAATCTTTTCTTTTGGAGCCATCCTATGAATAGGGTGAATAACGGGTCTGGTACTAGGAGTTAAGTCGACGTGTAATTCAATTTCCCAGTGCGAGGGCAAACTTTTAACTTCCTTGAAAACAACTTGAAATTCTTTAACAATCGATATCCTTTCCAAGTCCATTTGAGATGAATCTAATGCATACATGAAGCTGTCTCTTATTGGACTAGGTTCTTTATATATTATTGGTCTAACACCCTTTCAGTCATGACTTTTAATATAATCATTCTATTGTTATAGTCTAGAATAGCTCTATACTTTGATAGCCAATCCATTCAAAGTAAAATATCAAACCATTGAAATCAAGGACAAATAGGTCGCATAATAATTGGTGGGTTTGGTAGGTAACTTGTACATTTACACAGATCATACAAAGATTTGTTTTACCGCCTATAGGATTAGATACGACGATAGGGGTTTCTACTATTTCTGGGGTAAGGTTTAACTTATCAACCAATTTCTTAGTAATAAAACTATGGGAAACCTCAATATCAAATAATACTCTAACTGAAATATCAATAACACATAAATTACATTCTAGAACTCCCTTGCCCTTCACATCTTTAGAGGTTGAAGGCTCATTCTTTATAGCATAAACCTTGATTTGTTCTCCCTTCTTTATTAATGGGCACTTGTTTTTCCTGTGTCCAGGCTGATGCAAATTGTAACAAATACTCTTCCGAACCATAGGAGAGATGGTTCCTTACTGTTGCTTTTGTACCTTGGGACTCCTACAGTGTGTTGCAAGATGGCCTTTCTTATAGCAATTACAGCAAACAACATTCTTATAACGGTTCTCTTAAGATCCTCCACCATCTTTCCCTACCATGGCTTCTTTCTCTTGTTTTGATTTCCTTAGGCTACCATCGGATTCCTTTTATCCAATAAGATATCGAAAACCCATATCTAAGAGATCCATAAAAGTTCCCTCCACCTTTGCGGTCATTAGATCGTGATATTTCTCTTTCATTCCCACAATAAACATCTCATTCTTCTTTAAGGGCGTGTATATTAGTCCCGGCCCAAAACGAGATAATTCAGTAAACTTATTTAAGTATTCCTCCATAGACATATATTCCTGTTTCAAGTCCATAAAATTCCTATAAAGATGGGATTTTTTGACTGCAGGTATATACTGCTCTTCGAATGCTTCTTTAAATCTAGTCCATGAGAAATTATCTTTAGCATCATTCAAAGTGATGGATTCCCACTAGGCTAGAGCTCCTTCCTGCAATTGCTAGGAAGCTAAGCACCTCTTTTGATCATCCTTTATGTTCAACCCTTTGAATATTCATTCATACAATTGGAGCCATACTTGCACTTCAACAATAGACTTTGTTCCTTGGAATGGTTTCCCTCCCAAGCTAGTGTAATGCTTGCAAAGAGTTGCAAGATTAATTTGAGGTTACATAGGGATTACCACTTCCTCAATTACTATAGCATTTGATTGACCATTGGTGGCCACAGTGTTTCTACCTCCCCTTCAACCTCTTCTATTACTCATCCCCTACCATCTTCATGCAGTAAAGAAATATCTTTAGAATTATAGATGAAATTATCTTAGGGAATGGGTATTAAGCATAAAATGGCGTGGATGGATTTATTTGGATGAAATTACAAATACGCTCTCTCATTTACTAAACTCATTCTAGGGTATTGCTAAAACTATCTCTAATGAATTGACCCCATCAAGGTGTTCGCTCAACCTAAGCTCTGATACCAACTACGACGACCTGCCTTTTCGACTCTCGAAGATCGACACCAATACATCCTCTGTATTCATGTACCGCAAATTTAAGTGCCGGGGAGGAAGATAACCAGGGGCTTTAAAAGAAACAAAGATAGAAGATAGAATAACAACATAATCTCACGTTTCATTAATTATACATATGGAAAGTACATATAATCACTCCAAGTGATTCCTTAGATGTACGATAAGTACTAACCTAGTCAGGGACAGTTATAACTGCCTATCCTTACAGAAGCTAGTAGATACTAAATATATATTACATGACATAGCGGAAATTGAAATAGATCACTATTAACAAAAGGACCCTCGAGCCTTAATGCTCCATGCTCCTTTCAAAATTCTCCAAGCTACATGACTACTCGACTGCCCAAAAAAATAGAGCACCCAGAGTTTAAGGGAAAAGGAAAATAAATTACGGGTCAGTCATGAGACTGGTTTGAGAAGCTCAAAATACGAGTATTTGGAAAAAAAGGGTATCTCATAAGATCACTCCACACATAAACACAGAACAATTTTTTACCTTATGATAACCAAATCCAATCCTGGTTCCTTCAAACCAATCATCGATACAAAGATGTTAAGTAAATATGTGTTTATCATCTGATTAATTACTTTTCTCTTTATCAAAAGTATCTTCTAGAGATATATATCTTTGAAACATTTCTTTTTGGTATATATGGAATCATCAAACCTCTCTTTAACTTTGGAAATACTAAATCGAAATTATCTCTCATAAATCATATTGCAAAACCTTTTTTGAGTAAATAGGGTTGATAGAAATTATACTAATTCTACTAACATCAATTTCTTTATTCAACCTTTAATGTCCGTCGAATAACGGTTAAATCACCTTTTAAATTCACATGGTTAGTATAGATTCTCTCATTAGAATTTAATATCAAGTATAAGAAGATTATTTCTATACAATTTAAGTTGTATGAAGCAAAATTTGTAAATTTGAATCTTTTATACTTGTCTCGTTTCCGATATTTCGACCTTATCTATTCCTCGTCCAGAAAAGAGGCCAGGTGAGCCATGGCACCGGTTGCTCTTGAACATCTCCTTAGTTTAAGCACCTCATATCTGGATTTCACGAGTAGAAAAATCCAGTCTACTCATAGGCTTTTAAAGCAAAGATTAAATCACCTGATTATAACATCTTTTCTTTAAATCATTTATTTAAACTGTGTTAAAATAATTTATTAAACCTTCAAATCATCTTTTAAATAATTGTTTATTTATTTTAAAACATTTATAAGAGATTTGGGATAGAATGCTTAAGTTTAAATCCATATTTCAAAAGTTATTAAATGTACTACGAATAATGTTGCGAATAACGCTTTTAAGGCTAATCTGAACAAAACCACTTTTCTATCGTTTAGAAATCCATTTTTATAACTCAAATCTCTCTAAAAATATTTTAAAAGATTTATAGAATTTATTCCATATTTTTGAAGAATTTATCGCATTGGTTTCCGAACTACTAAACTGTGACTATTTTGAAAACTTATTTTGCGCATATTTCAAAATCTACTAAACGAATTTTCGATCCTTTTCTTTTTTTGAAATACATGATTATAAAAGTTCGTAAAATTCTTGTTACAAAGAATTCTAACTCCGAATACATCGTATAAATGGATTTATACGGAGCGAAATCGCAAACTGCCTTTACGCGTCGCACCTATTTTTGACTCAACTTTTATAACTCGTCAAAACTTCACCGTATTGGGTTTTATTATTTATATAAAATTTATAAACCTTTTAAATCATTTCAAAAGGGTTTAATTATTCCTTTTCACTTTTGTAATTTGTTTCCAAAAGTGATTTCCTTGTGTAATATCGATGTGTATTTAACATTACTTCTTTACAATATTGAACACTATATTAAAACAACCAATACTTAGTGATCAAAGCATAGTAAACATCCATATCAATTACATCACATCATCATTATATATAGAGAGTTTCTCACTTTATTTTCGATCGGACTAATTTTAAAACGGCTATAGTTCCGCTATCTCGAAATCGGAGCTAACGAATACAAGCATAAATGCTCGTAGGAGGTTTGGCCTTGGTCTTCGAGGCTTGGAAGGGCTTGGTCTTGCTTGGAAAATGATAGTGGAGGGCTTAGTTGCACACAACCTTCGTGGATGAAAAGGAAAAGATCACTAACTTGAACATTGGTTTGAAGTGGTGTAGATTTTGATTGATTTTGGCATAACCTTGTTTTGATTTTGTAATATTTTCTTTCTTAGGCTATGAAAGCAATTAATGTAGAGAAGAAGGCAAATGTAAGGATGGAAATATCATGATATTTATTTTCCATTTCATCACCGCCGCTCCCCCTTCTCTCCCCATCATTCTTAGTCGAGCATGCCCCCATCTGTGTGGCCATGTGCTTGTACTTAGGGTGTACGATGTTGACTTTGGTTTTACTTAAGGGTTAGATTTTAGGAAAATATCTTAGATATTTTCTAATATATATATATATATATAATTGTATAAGTATGTTTGTAGGTGTATATGTGTTCTTGCGCATGTGAAAATGTTCTTGTATATGTACATGTATGTATGCATATCTATATCTCAAATGATTCACAACATTGCACAACTTTTCTATGTTAAATCATTGGGGATTCCTATTTCGATTTCTGGTCTATTTTCAGTTCTTATTTAATATATATATGTTTGTAAACTAAGTTTGATAATAATATTTCTATCATTATATAATAATTAAAAAGGCTTATTTAATAGTTAAAATAATTATCAAATCATTTAAACTCAATTAAATTCAAAAATCATTTATTTCAAAATAATGATATCATTGATGATGTCATAAAGAGATTTTATTTTCAAAAATAAAATAAATAATTTTATTATATATTCTCACTCATATATATAAATGAGTGTATGTATCCAGCTCCATGCACGATGTCGGATGGTCTAAGAGTTGTTTATTGATAAAATGGTTTTCGGTTATTTTACAGATATTTATCTAAAGAAGATATTTTTGTAAATATTTATTCAAAATACGATTACCTTTATTTATTTTGGTTTAGAACATCGAAGTTGTGTTATAAAACCTTATTTTTGAAAAATCTTAAATTAAATCACATTTTTCTAAGCAATGAATTTATGGGTCGTTATAATATATGTGTGTAATGTATTCATATCATTACTTATATCACAATATAAAAACACATCTAATAGAAAAAAAAATCAAAAATGTATTTTATTTTGAGCAAGATTCTTATACAAGAATTAAGTTATATAATAAATTACTTAACTGCATCTAGGACGCATCTTAACTCCATTGATTACTTAGCCACCACAACTTTGGTCGATGCGACTAGTCCACCACCTTCGATATGGCCCCCTAAGAGTGTGAAACAACCTATTTACCACTATATTAATGTAGCCTCGATGAAGTCGACATGGGTAACACCAATGGGGTTCTTGTCGCCATCTATCAGTTCGACCTCCTTCTCCAATATAAAGAGTAGGGATGACCCCACTGGCTTCTCTGGACATCTTTTGTCCTCTGTCACTTGAGAATAAAACCTTGGAAAGCATGTCGCTGCTCGAAAATGATGGAAGGGACGGGGTCGGGATCCGTTCCTTCGGAGGGAGCACGTAAGGAGGTATGATGAGGACGAAGGAGTCTTGGTTCTTTTTCATTAGGCAATCATCATGTCACTCTGCTTTTGAGAGGTTTCTTCGATGAGATGTTGCCCTACGCAGTCTTGCCCAGCTCGAAAAAATCAATTTGTACCACTACAAAAAGTAAGCTAATATTTTTAAATTAAAAGGCGCATAATTGAAAATAATGCAGCATGAAAAGTTGGGTAGGAAGATAATTACAACTAAAAAGCATAAAACATGCAAATTTTGTCTACCCTTAGTGGGATGAGTCTGGTGCTTTCTCCTTACTAGGTGCAGACAATCAAACTTAGTTTCACTCTCGACGCTTAATGCCCTAACAAAAGGATATGTACTAGGATTTCAACTATGGGTTGGATGATGGACCCAACAAGGGGATGGATCTCCTTAGAGGAATCAGTGCTCTCTAAAGTATTTAGGCCCTAGTCCATTCCTATGTCCTCTCCGCCTACAAGATCTCGGGTGTACTAATGAAGTTTAAGGACCAAGCGATATTACACTCGGCAACTCAAATGTATATTCATAGCCCATTCATTTGGTGGAAGTCCACATAATCTCTTTTTTACCATGTTGTATAACCGAAATTCGTATACTGGCTACCTACCCTTGTTGCCTTGACCAGCTACTATCGAGCTGGCCCCTGCATCTTATTCTTAACCAGCATCAAATGCTCCCATGGCCCCCTCTAAAAGCCTCTGGCCGCCCTCTCCTCTACCTGGTCAACCACTGCAGTTGCCTTCTTCCCCTTCGTGGATTTCAGGGCCCTTACCTATCCCTTATTATACTGTGCTCAGGAGCCAACAATCGTATCCAGTGTAGGTTAGCATCCATCAATATGATGGCTACATCCCTACTATTGTCAAGTGGGATCGAAATAGCCTTGATTTGGGGTGTGAACTGGAACTAATTCTTATGAAAGTCCTCTAAAGAGAAGCAAAGGGAAAGCAACATATTAAAACAAAGATCAAAGGAAAATAACCTAAAAAAGAAGTGCATAAGGAAGCTTACCTAGGGTTCAGAACCATTGAACATAAAGATCTGGGTTAATGGCAGAAGGAATGAAGAAAAAATGAAGCTGGTAGCCGACCACTTTATCCAGCAAGCCAAACATCAAGGCCAGAGTGACTAGACTCTGAAGGTAGTAGAACTAGCTAGCCAATTTAGGAAGCTTGCACATGCCAGAACAAAGAAGAGGGAATGGTCCATAAGATCAATGTACTGATTGCATTTTCGACCCTCGAATGTCGATACTAAATACATTTACAGTATTTGTGTGCCGAGCACCCAGGTGTCGGAAAGACGAAAAGTTAGGGTAAAATAAAAAAAGAAATAGAATAAGAAAGAAGAATACAATATCAGAATCTCATATACAGAACGATAATATATAATATCTCAAATGTGTAGTACAAAGCGGTATTCCAACATACATGAATCTCAGAGCTACAAATTGACTAAGTATTACTATCAGCCTGGAATTATAACTGCATATCCTCGCAATACTCAATACATACATACATACATGATAGTTCTGTTTAATAAAATAATAGAATTTAAAATAAGTTAAGGAAGGAAAGTAAACAAAAAACTTTTACTTTAATAAAAGATTAAAAATAGTTTTATAGACTAATATATGACTAAATACCTTTAAAATACTTATAAATAGAAAATAAATAGTTATAAAAATTATTACTTTTAAAATATTTACTTAACATTAGTTTGGAAACATTTACTATTTTAACAAATAAACTTGTTTTTGTATATATAAAATAAGAATAACGTTTACTTTAAATCTTCAAAATAACTACTTAAAATTATATTTAAACTTCAAACTTCTTTTAAAATAATTATATATCTTTTATAAAACTCATTTGAAAAGATTTCATAAAAATATATAAGTTATAACATTTCACAATTTACAAAAAACATGTTTTTCCAAAGTGCATCCATAGCGACCATCGCTAGATGGACCATATCTTTACTAACTTTGTTTTATAAACAATATAACTTTTAAACTTTTTCCTACTATCTTTATACTTCTGTAAGTATAGAGAACATTTCATTCAAAAATAAACAAATGACAGATTTTAAAAAGTAAAATAGAAGAGAATGATTTAAAGTGCATTTATAGCGACTATCACTATATGGACTATTTCATATTTAATTCAATATTCAACATCATTTAACCATATAAACGTATATGATTCTCAAATCCATATTACATCACAAAGAGGCATAGTATAACATGTGTACAAAATATATAAGCAAGAAACATATGTGAAATATTACAAGCCCAAGTTTATGTCCGAACTTTCAATTACATATGCCATTACCAATGCTCATTCATACAACATAAACCAAGGCCTTCCAAGGCACAACAAGCACACAAATAATACAAAATTGAAATCTTATAAATATGGGTTTATAACTTTACTTAATCATGGCCTATTATTATTAGTAGCAAGCGAATCGTCCAGTTTTAGAGATTTATTCAAGGAGTGAGATAACCCACTTTTCAACCAATTCAGGTTAGGTCTTTTCAACCTCATCCTAGAAACAACACGACAACCTCCAACCAACACACACACAAACAAGAAAAGAGAAGGGCCTAGAGTGCATGGCCTAGCTCCAAACACCCTAAAATGGGTACAGCCTCGGTATAGATGGGTAGATTTTCTCCAAATTTTCTAGTTCCAAGATGATGGAAGTTGATGATGTGCTATGTTATGATGATAGCAAAAGTTTAGGGGAGTTTTGACTTGATTAGAGGTGCATCGATTTGTGAAATTTGTGAAGAGAAAAGAGTGCAAGATTTTGAATTTTTGGTTTGTGAATTAGTAATCAAAGGAAGGAAGCTAAGGGTGTGCTATATAGACTTGAAAATGGGTGGCAAATGACCATGGATACCCTTTACTAGCCCCTTAAAGGACCTCCACCTTTCCAAGCCCATACCTCCACTAGTTCACATCATACTTTGAAAAAGTCTCCTTTATTCTCCTTTATGTACTTCTTCTAGAAGATTTAGGTTAATTAATTTCCTTAAGAAAGATGGAAGATTGAAATACTTATTAATGTGTTTATATGTTTACTACACAAGTCCAAAGAATTTAAATAACTTTTATTGAATAAAAAGTTGATTTTTAATAAAACGTTTTTCGGTCGCATTCTCAATATTTATTCAATCTGTATATTTTTTAAACACATTTCAAAATAAGTTTTCTATCATTAATTATTAATTAAAAAGTGTTTAATAAGGTTATAAAATCATATTTTTAATACTTAATCATTTTTCAAAATTTGAGATATTTGAAGATGAAGTGTTTGAAATTAGGGTCGTTGCAGTTTAAGTCTTTGCATATTATATACAAGTTGGAGAGAAAGCTAAAACCATTGGGTGCTAGCAAGATGGGTGCATTAAATATGCATTCAAAAGTGGAAGAAGAATCACTGGAGCGATGGAGAGGGCCGTATCTCATACAGGGGATCGCCTAGGTGAAGCAGCTTGGCGAGGGTTTGTTCACCCAATCCCATCATAATGGAAATTGGAGGATGATGCCTAAGACTCCATGTTATGCGAAGGTTACAAGAAGGTCGTCCTTTTCCTCCCATAACTTAGAGATGACATCTTCAAAAGGGCGAGCAGAAACAAAGATGGCATCGGAAGCAGTTTTTCCCTCGCGCCATCTGTAAAAAACACAAGTATGACCTAGTTACTGAACTAACCCGTGCAAAGTTAAGGAAATGCGTTATACTCAATATAAAATCCTTCCTATTGAGCAGACATAGTCGACCGCAACTCCAACTCACCCTTAAAATGGCATATCATAAGCACAAAATCGACCACCATGCATGTACCTAAGTTTATGTTATAAGATCTAAAAATAAAAGGTCCCAAGACACGGTCCATTTACCTATTCTAAACGTTATATTTCAATTATTTGATGCACTCAACCCAATATCCTATATGCTGCCTTCTTCCTTAAGTGGATGGGGAAGGCCAATAATTTGATGTTTTTCAAGTTCACTGGGTAAACTCAAGGTAAACTCAAGTGAACTATTAACCTAGCAACGTCGAACTATCATTAGACTATGGTGAATATCCTAGGTGTATAAACAATATGTTAGAGATAGGAGGAAGCATTAAAAAATCTCAGCATAAATCAAACAACAAAAAGAGAAAAAAAATGAAGAAGAAAAGAAGGTAAAAGTGCATACTTTTTCTAAATTGGAGCTGGGGTGAGAAATCATAGGACTTTCTTGTTGAGAGCTCGAAAAATTCTTTAATGGTGGATTTGCTTAATGAAAATAGTAAAGAGAATGGAGTAGGTTTCCCCTTCCTCTTATAGGATTTGGCTCCAATCTCAGCCGTCAAATGGAATGAGTGAGAAATGATTTGAACCGTAGGATGTTACATGAGTGCATGATTAAATCAAATGTCAAATCGCTGAAACTATCTCGAGATACGTATCATCGCAATCAATAGGAACATGCTACATGTCATTTGCATTAATTATGAATAATACAAGTCCAACCCTCCTAGCAAAGATGAACTAGGAGCAAAATGTCGTGCAAAAATTTAATCGGGCCCATTGCGCCTGAAAGCCAACAAAAAGGCTCATTTAGCAAGAGTCGATCAACATCTCATGTAGCCCAATTTCTTATTTGCACAACGAGCCTCATTTCAAGGCTTGTATTCCTCACGTTCCCTATCCAAAACCTTTTTCACTTCCTTCCTAAAGGCAATGGTCATCCCAAACCTTTCTGGACAGCGCCTTCCGACTCCTCTTCAATAACCTCCTCGCCTTTCCACCGTCATCCAAACCGACCATGGAAGGCTAACTCTCAAATCCTCTAGTTTTCCCAAGAATCTTGTTTGTACCTTTTCCTATTCATCAAGAACCAATACAGGCCAGCTCCATTGCTCGCTTCATTTTATCGTAGTGAAAAATTTTAAGAAAAATGCTTCTAGTTATCTCCCCTGCAAAAGCGGATAATCCCAGACTTTTCCCTAACAAAAGCATCATAACTATGTTATTCGTATGACAAGAGGATCAGTTTTCAATAACTACTCTTTGTACTTTAATTCCCACTTAACCAAAACGTCACTGTGCAACAACCACTCTATGTGCCATACTACTACTATGACACAAGGATGCTGCAATACACATGTCAACCGACATACATCTTTACATCTCTAACCACAAGAATAACCTTCATTCGCTACTACTCCAAGGTTGCCTAAATTTCTAACCAACAATAGAAATTTCAAAGAAACTTCTAAAAAATTCCATTAACCGGTTCTTTTTAGTTCATTAACCAACATACCTCCTTTGATTCTACTCTTCTTATAAGAATGATTATATTTAAAAGTATCTTTAGATTTCATCTACATGAATCCTTTGATTTAGAACTCTCTTTATTAATTTCTTAAAAAGATTCGTTATCAAATTGTTCTCCTTTATCATATGCAATTGGTTCTTTTCCTTTTCTAAATGAATTTCATATCGCATTCCAAAATCACAAGTATTTATTTATTTTGAATCATTACTTTCTAAATATGTTTCTTTGTTTCCTTTTAATGGTTTTCTATAAATTTATGCTTCAAATATAGTAAGAGATAAGTCCATAATTTATTCTAATCATCCAAAATTATAATTACAGTATTAAAATTCTTTCAAAATATAGAAAAATATGTAAAGCATGAAAAAAATAAACACCATTGAATCAACACCATTGCATTAATACTGATGTATAATATTATACCTACATATCTCCTAGTCAATAACAGTTACTTTCACATAAAAATATTATTGCATCATACGAAGTAGGTTAAACATTTAAAAATAAAAGGAATTATTATCGTTTATGTTGGTTTTGACACATAAAATGCAAAAGGTCACAATTTAATATGCACTTTAGTTTCAAAATGCAAATTGAAGTTATTTATGAATGAGTAATTTTTATGGTCTTAAACAGAAAAGTCAAATATAGATATAATGCTAATATTATGGAAAAAAACATAAGTATCACAATAGAAAGCAATTAACATGGCAATTTTATAGTGATTTGTCCATTAATTGTGCCTACGTTATTTCATATTTGAGCAGAATACAAATACAAGAAGATGTGTTTCAATCAATGAAACAACACACAACAAGAATCATATTAGAATATCAATATAATTTTGGTTGAAAGTTGATGTTATGGTTAAGTATATTCAACTTGCCACCATGATAATTTTTTTCAAGATTATGGTTGTGGAAAATCTAATCCATCTTTTGTACATCTACATAATTATTTATAGGGTTGAAATTCAGTTGCTTGCTCAGAATTTGATGTTAGATGACGAGTAATGGTGATGCTGACTATGTAGATGCAAATCAGATTGAAATGGTATAAGTGGAACTTGTCGCTTTTAAGACACTCTTTAGTTTCCGGGTCAAAAAGAAAATTTTGTATCTCTGTCTACAATAGAAGAAAAATATATTTTAGCTATATTAGCCTATTCACAGCTGATCTATATGCAACAAACCTTAAAAAGATTTTGGTTTAAATTTTACTAAATCATCAATATACCATGACAACACTAGTGCAATAAATATATCTAAAAATCCAACTCATCATGCTTGAACCAAACATATAGATATAAGACATCATTTTCTGGGGGATAACGTAGATAAAGAAGTAATTTCACTCGAATTTATTAATACTAAAAATCAAGTAGCCGATATTTTAACAAAACCATCAATTCAAACATCTTTTATTAAACTTAGAAGAGAACTAGGAATATGTTATTTCTCTGAATATAAAAAATATAATAAAAATAGTAACTTTAAAAGGAAAATGAAATGTCAAAATTACACTACATATGTCGATATATAACTTCCCTATATGTCGATATATACTAGTAATTTCAAAAAACAGATTTCCCTCTTAAATTCAAAAATTGAAATACAATTATATAACCACAAAATTTCGAAATTAAACTCATTTTTCCATCATTTTCCTTCTCTAATTTCTAAATAAAAATAAAACCACGACTTCCACTAGTTCCAAACCCCCAAGAGAAGAAAATGCACCCTTTTCCTTTCAAACTCCCACTCAAGGCCCTCTTCGGAACATCAACATGGCCAAACTAATGAAAATTGAGGATGATATGAAGCATGTACTGCATATGTTTTCTGAAATAGAGATTGTTCAACTGCGCCTCTTAAAAGAACAAGAAAAAAAAGGGTGAATTATGCAAAATCTCTAGAAATACCTATTGGATAATCCAACAAATCCAAATCTAATCGAAGAGGATACTCCTAACCTCATCATTCACAATTCGGTGAATAGTGAGGAAGAGGAAGAAGGTGAAGTAGAGGAGGAAGAAGACAATGATGAAGTCAAATGAAGACAATGATGAAGTCAAATGCAAAGGCGAAGTATGCTTCGATCGAAATGAAAATCTCATCGAACAAAAAGGGAACTTATGACTTTATTATCCTTTTTGTCCCATCAACAAGTCCTCCATAATCAAAAGAAAACCATAGACTTAATTATAGTATGTACCAATTTATTTGATAGGATTAAATTTAGCCTTGTATGCATTTTAGTTTTTAGGATTTGGTGTGTATGATTGAATTTGATTGGTTTGGACTGTTTGTATGATTTATTTGGTTTGATTGACTTGAATGTGTAGAAATTGTATAGTTTGAAACTACGTTAATAAAATATACTCTATCTTAATGTTTAATATAGAATAGTATCATTTATCATTTATAATCATATATACCATTTTAAATTTAGATTATTGATTTTGAATCATATATCATATATTTTAGTTAGGGCGATTTTTTTAAGTTTTTTTTTCTTTTCTTTCCCTTAGTTTTTCTTAATTTTTCATTCATTTTTGTTGATGACAAAAGTGGAGAAAAATATATATTCACTTATTCAAGGGGGTTATCCAACTTAGGGGGAGTTATACCATATTTTATATAAACATGATATTAATGATTCCCATCATCAAAATGGAGGAGATTATTATTATCTTAGTTATTGATTTTGGTGACAACAACCTTAATAATACATTCATATAAAATATGGATACTAATATTTTGCCAAGTTATATAATATATTATGTAGGATATTACATAGGTATTGATTCAAAGACTATACGGTATAAAGACTCAATGAATGGACATGAAGACTCATGAGTAGAAAGATCAAGATATGAATATCTCAAGACTATGGTATAGTATATAGAGTCATTGAATATTGTTGGTCCTTGACAGCAATCTTTAATCTCTATCTTCCTATTTTCTTATTCTTTATTTTTAAAACAAAGTATATTTTAAAAATATTTTATAAAAGTTTTTAAAGTTTAAAATGTTTATAAATTATGTTTAAATTATTTTACAAAGTATCAAATTTTTTACAAAACATAAGATTTCAAAAAAATTTAAAATAAACAAATTTTCAAAATACACTAGCCTATATTGACATATAGGCACATGATATGTCGACATACATGCCACAGTTTTCAAATTCAAATTTTAAAATGAAATGTCCATTCATCATAACTCTTCATTAATGGTCATGTCTATTTATTCTCTATATATAGGAGGTTTTAAATGAATTTTTTAACAACGATTCTCTTATTGTCTTCTCTCCTCTTACTCTACCAAAATTTCAAGTGAAACATTATTCAAAAATTTTAACAAATTAAAACCAAAATCGACTCAATCTTCATTATATTGATTCTCTACTTTTTACTTTTTGATTTCAATCATCTCTCTCTCAATCAAAGATCAAAGTGCTATCCAAGAAGCTATAGGATTCATCGTAACCAAAGATCAAGAAATTATCTTTAGAAGAACCCTCAAACTTTAGTTGTATTTGCTTGGGTGTGATTGTACCCCGTTCAAATCAATTGGGTGTGGTTGGTAGCCCGAAAATCCAAGTGGGTGTGCTTCTAGCCCGTCCAAATCAAGTGGGTATACCTTAAGCCTGGAAATTCAGGAGAGTTTGTCTCGTAGCCTTGAAATCAATTGGGTTTGCCTTCTGCCTATTTAAAGATTGGCATTTGAAAAGAAATATATTCAAGCAATTATACAGGAATGGATGTAGGGTAATTCCGAACTAGTATAAAATCCCTAGTGTGATCTCTCTAATTCTCTATATTTTACTTTACTACATTTATACTTATCTATATTTGGATCCGTGATTGTTCATTCTACGTTGATTAATAATAATCTTAAAAGAATTTTAAAAAGATTCATTAAAATTAGAAAACAATATTCATCCCCTATAGTGTTTAATTAGCTTTAAGATCCATAATTCCACAGCCCACTTAATCTACCAATTCAAGCTTGCAAAAAATGTAAATTCCAAGATTATTTAATGAACATGACAAACTAACTGGACCAAACAACTATGTCAATTTGCTAAGAGCTATAAATATAACGCTGATATACGAGCGTCTTTGGTCGTCCATTACTTGTACTCCTATGACAAGACCCATTGATAATGCTTACCCTGAACTACATGCTTCTTATAATAAGTGGGTCGCTAACTTGGAAATCACCCAGGTTTTTGTATTTTCTACATTAGACAAGGCATTGTAAAAGCAGCATGAACCCTTATTTGTCCATTAGATATTCGATAGTTTAAAGGCATTGTTTTGCGAGCAATCACATTCCATAAGGTACGAAATTACTAAGAAATTGTTCGATACTAAAATGCATAAAGGACATAAGTTGGATAAATATGTCCTAATGATAAAGGGCTATATCGATAGGCTTTCCCAATTGGACATAGTGATAAGCAACAAATTGTAGGTAAACTTGATCCTTAGTTCACTTACCCCTAATTATGAACTGTTCATACCGAATTATAATATGAAACAACTGAACATGAATCTCATGGAGCTCCTCAATATAGGTCGGCCGAGTCACAATCGTAGGATCAAGGAACCGTGCTTGCGGTTAAGGGCGGGGCATCATCTTCGAAGAGTTTGAAGAAGCGGAGGAGAGATGGTAAGTAGAATAAATAGAGTAATAAATCTGCTGATGATAAGGGAAAATGTCACCACTGTCATAAGAAAGGTCATTGGAAGAGAAATTGTCCTAAATACCTGAATATTATTAAGGAAAGAAAAGAGAACAATTCTACAGCTCCGTCAAGTACGTTTATGATTTGAAATTGTTTTGTAATCAATAAAATGTCTTTGGCTTTAGATATTGGATCTGAAACTCATATTTTTAATTCGTTACAAGGGATTAGGAATTGATGTTGTGTAGCAAAGGGTGAAATGAGGCTCCAGATTACTAATAGATCTATTGTAGGTGCAACAACGGTAGGATAATTTCATTTATATTTACCAAGTGGTTTTGTTGTGATATTGAATAACTGCTATTTGTAAAAGACTTTGTTTGCGGGATTGTACATATTTCTAGAGTGTCTGAAAAGGATATGTGTTTCGCTGCGCAAATAATGTTATGAACATTGTTTTGAATGGAAATAAAGTCATGTAGGTGCTCTTGAAAATGGAATTTATGTGATCAATATGAATTATGTGTATTCTGTGAGTAATTCTAATAGCAATATAAATGATAACAATCTTTGGCAATGTAGGCTTGATCATATTAGTGAGAAACGACTGCACAAATTGAAAATCAAAGTTTTTCTATCATCAATTGATTTTGAGTCTCTTGACACATGTGATCCGTGTCTCAAAGGTAAAATGAACAGGCACTCTTCAGTGGGAGCAATGAAAGAGTCGATGAATACTTAGGGCAAGTACATAGTGATGTATGCGACCTGCTGCCTATAATCACTAGAGCTAATAGTTCTTAGTTTGTTACTTCATTGGCAATTTATCGAAACTAAGATATGTGTATCTTATGAAGAAAAAATATGATGTCTGTGAGAAATTTTTTGAGTATAAGAATGTAGTGGAAAATTAGATAAACCGAAAGATAAAAATTCTTCGATCCAATCGAGGAAGCGAGTATGTTGGACAAGAACTCCAATGGTACTTAATGGGAATATCTCTTAGCCTAATTTGCCTTATATTCCACAATACAATGGTGTGTCAGAATGAAGGAACCGACCCCTACTAGGTATGGTTCATTCCATGATGAGTAAGGTTGAGTTACCTTTATCCTATTAGAGATATGCATCGGAAACTGCATTGCATATATTGAACTTGTTACCCACTAAATCTATGCCAAAAACACCATATGGTATGTGGTATGCAAAGAAACCCCAACTCAAGTATATGAAAATGCGTGGTCATTCGGCCTATGTTAAGATCATTGGTCCAAATAAATTAGAGGCAAGATCGGTGCTGTGTAAATTTATAGGATATCCCAAAAATCAATAAGATATATATTCTAAAATACCAAGGAACAAAGGTTATTGTTTCTATGCATCTGTCTTTTTATAAAAGGAATTTCTATTAAAGGAAATTAACATCGAGGTTGTAGAATTAGTTGAAATCTAAGAAGTTAACACTGAGACAGAACCAGTGGCAGAACTGAGTTCACTTGTACATGGAAACACGCAACCTACTAGAAAGTCTAGTTGGGAATCTCATGCGCTAGAGATATGCTACGGTTTTCACATGGATGCGAGAAGGAGGACCATGTCATAGATGATGAAACTCTTATTTCTTTCCAATAAGCACTGTAGAGTAAAGACTCTACACTCTAGCTTGGAGTGATGAAATTCGAAATGGATTCCATGTACGATAACAAAGTATGGACTTTATCAGACGTATCCGAAAGGATAAAACCCATTGAATAAAAATGGATTTTTAAGAAAAGATAAATGCAGATGGGGAATTTGAAAATTATAAGGTTAGGCTAGTTGTGAAAGATTTTTATCAAATTCAAGGTGTGGGTTATGACGAGACCTTTTTGCTTGTAGTCATGCTGAAGTCCATTTGGATTATGCTGGTTATTGCCGCATTCTATGACTATGAAATATGGTAGATGGATTCTAAAATGGCATTTTTAAATGGTAATTTAGAAGAGACCATCTTGTAACCTAAGGGTTTTGTGGTCAATAAGAGCGACGACAAGGCTTGCAAGTTGTTCAAGTCCATTTAGGGACTTAAACAAGCTTCAAGGTGTTAGAATAAGTGTTTTGATAAAGTAATTAAATAGTCTGGTTCTTAGTAGAGTACAGAGCAAGCATTCATATACAGAAAGGAACATGGCTCGTATTTTTAGTGCTATAAGTCGACGATCTTCTTTTGATTGGCAATGAAACTTCGTTATTGCAATCAGTGAATGCTTGGCTTTCTAAGCACTTCTATATAAAGGATATGGATGAAGCAGCCTATATACTGGGCATAAAGACTTGTAGAGTTAAATCTAATAGGCTCTTTGGATTATCCCAATCCCTGTACATATATACCATACTGAAAAGTTTCAGTATCGAGAATTCCAAGCATGGAAATGTCCCAATGCAATCTAGAATTGTCCTTGCTAAGACGGATGCTCCTAATACATATGAGGTGAAAGATCATATGAAAAGGGTTCGC
This sequence comes from Allium cepa, assembly GCA_030765085.1. Lineage (NCBI taxonomy): Eukaryota > Viridiplantae > Streptophyta > Magnoliopsida > Asparagales > Amaryllidaceae > Allium > Allium cepa. The sequence goes on from CM060943.1 coordinate 492,411,089, forward strand.
TATGCTTCATCCATAGGATCCATTTTCTATGTACTAGATAGGATGTAACATATGCATAGGAAAATACCAGTCTAATCTTGGAAAAAAAATTGGATAACTATAAAATATATATTGAAGTATTTTAGAAAAACTCGAGACTTATTCCTCATATACGAGAATGAAGACCTCCTTGTGAAGGGGTATATTGACTCTAGCTTATAGAGTGATGTTGATAATAGTAAATTTGTGTCTGGTTATATCTTTACAATTAATGGTGAAACCATTAGTTGGAAAAGTTATAAACAGGAAATAGTAGCTAGTTCGATGATGGTGGCTGAATACATCGTCTTCAATGGAGCAGCTAAAGAAGCAGTCTAAATAGGAAAGTATTTAAGTGAGCTCGGAAGAATTCAATGACATAGTTCTGTAACAACAATGCGATGATACAGATCACAAAGGTATGCCCAGATCACACAAGAAGTCACAACATATTCTTCGCAAGTTCTACCTCATAAGTAAATTTGTTGAGAAGAAAGAGGTCATAATACAGAGGGAAGATACTAAGGACAACATAGCAGATCCATTCATAAAGGATCTAGCTACGTCAACTATCGAGAAGCCGATTGAAGGTATGAGATTGAGATTCCATAATTGGCCCCAAGTGCAAGTGGGAGATTGATAGCATTAGGGGTATGCCTATTAGCAATTCTGTAATTTATTGTAAATTATTAAATCAGTAATCAATTCTCTTTGGCAATAAAGGTATTTTCCTTTTATTATATATTTGTTATACATAATTATATTTTTACTTAAGATATATTTAACAAAAAATCCATAAATATTGTATTTATGATAGTAATTACAAATAGTTGTAATCATGAGTATTGTATCAAAATATAATAAATGCATCATTTTAAATATTCCTAGTCAAGAACTATCGAGACTAGATATCGATGCATCTGTTTAGACTAGAGTACGTAACGCTCTCCAAATATTGGGCAATGTATTACTCATGACTGCTGGGTCACAAAGGTGTTACGTACTGATAGTTATTGGATAATTATGGGATGACTCACTCAATAATTTTCTATTGGTTAATGTAACTAAGATCAAACAAAAAATACCGATGTGTCTAACTTATACATTTCTCTTGACTTGATAATACCGTTAATATTTAATATGAGAGCTCCGCTTTGATTATAGTCAAATCATGGCAAAACGTCCATCGAATGAATATAGTTGGATTCCATCAAATGAATATAGTTGGATCGAGTTGAAGTATTGGAAGTGAAACATAACTTAAGTGAAGATTCGTCTCCTTGCTTATACGAGGTTAGTATCACAGTCAATTGAGGTTAACTCAAAGTCAAAATTTCTAACCAGAGTAATTCGGTTAATAATAATTGTTATTATTGAACTAAGGACTTTACATTTAGACTATAAAGTTGAATATGGATGATACTGGAATTCTGACCATTACCAAATTCCATAAGTCCAAAGCGACATAGTTTTGACAAAGAGAATTAGTATGAATAATCGTCATTACTCGGTAACACCTAGTAAAGTAAAATTAGGTTTTACCGATACAAAGTAAGCGATAAATATGGCCATAATGTAGCACCACCTGCTAAGTGAAGTGTGAACGTTAACATTAGAACGGTTCGACCTAATAGGATAATCCCAGATTCACTGATGGAATAGAGGTGCCTAGTATACCAAGTCCAGTACAAACCGTGGGAGGATCTACTAACGAGAAGATAGATTTGTCCCTTCTATAATAATCTAACTAAACTTCCCCGCCTTCATGTGAAGGCCCTCTTATTTTGTTGCTGCTAAGTCCGTGGTTAGGGTTTCATTTCTTATTTATGCTAACCACGTAGATCGTCTCTTCGCTTCCATCAAAGAGGTAAGCTTAAGGAGCTATGGTTCTTCATACCTGCATATTGATGTCAGAGCCATTACTACCTCCTAATTTCCAATTGGTTCAAAGGATAGACTAAGAGTATGCCGAATGCTACAAATCCAATAGTTTACTGTTCATATTAATCTCTAATCATGAAAGAGAAAGAATCCCTGCTCGCATACATCATTTGTCAATATGCCTCAAATTAGGTCATTTTCATGCCATCAACTGAGAGTCTTATCTTTCACATGCATTATACTTAACACATTCAAGTGAAAGTTGATGTGAAATAAGAGAATCCATAGAAGTAAAGAGACGTCCTAAGAGTGTAAGCCAGACAATTATCTGGTCCATGTAACTCATTTTTCTAAATAAGAAAAGTAGCATCTTCTTAAAGAGCACTAAATTATTCATTTGAAGTGTATCATGAGGCTGATATGAGTGTTCAAGAAAAGAAGCTCAGCTCGATATAGGAAAGAAAAAAGGCAAGTCGGTCCGACAGGAAATCAATATTCTTTTCCACTTTCTTTATGGGGGTGAATCTCAGGGACCCCAGAATCGAAGTTGCAACAGTCTCAAGTGTGTTTCTTACCGAGTAAGGAAAAGAAGAAAGGGATTGAAGATTGGAAGGTAATGTTGAATCAAAAATCAGATTATCACCTATAGGAAAGAAGAAAGGGATCAAACTAACTAAAGAGGAGATTGGATGAATAAAAAAGACTATTTGACTAAAATTTCAGTATGTACCTTCTTTGAATGAGTAATACTAGCTCCCCTCCGCTCTTGATAAGAGTTCCCTACTAGTCATTCGTATCTATTATCTAGGGAAAGAAAGAGAGAAAGAATGGTATTCGAAATGTTGGCTCATCTCTATTTGATCTTCCCATCGTTAACCTAATAAAGGGATTGATAGTTAGACAATGTAATTTGTTCCTCTGTCCATGCCACTGTGGCTTTTAGTTGATCGCCCAATTAATATACTGGTGCTAAACTAGTAGGGAGGCTATAGTAGCAAGCTCAATGTATAGTAGGTTTCCCTTTTTTGGGAAAGCAACGAAAGAATATTAAGTCTTACTATCAATTTGAAATTCCTTAGAAAGGAGAGTGATAGCGATTCACGAGTGTAGCCCAATAGATAACAAAAATGCCTAGCATTCCATTACAATTGAATCATTCCAAGTTCCATTACCTTCCTTCCTTGATCTACCTGGAAGAGCTAGTTGGTACTGGCTTGTAAGGGAAGATAACACTAGGGAGGGAAGCATTTGTAAGGGAAGATAATGCTAGGGAAGTAAGCAGTGAAATATAACCTATAATTGGCTGGCACGGGAAGAGGTAGCTTGGGGAGGAGCCTAGTATACCAAGCCCAGTAGATTAATAGGGAGGACAATATAGTAAAACCCTAGGACTTTTTCTCTATAGCTTATTAATAGCTGAACAAATTAACATATAAGTGTCACATAATCGAAACGTTGAATACTCCTTTTACCACCCGATTTAATTAATTTATAATTATTATAATTAGTTAATATTTATGAAATATTAATTATAAAATTTTATTTGATGTGTTGAACAATATTAAATAATGTATTTAAAGTAGTTATAAATATACTGATCGATATACGATATCAATATGAGTTTAAGTTGGATTTAAATGTAGCAATTATTATTTGGACTTGAAATAGTTTCAAGGCCCATTTGGTAGCTTTAAAAATTGTTCATAGGTGTGCAAGGGTGAGGCCGGCCGTGTATAATACATGGCTAAGTAGTTTGAGTAAGTAAAAGGCAAGAGTTGAGAAAGAGACAAAAAGGATCCGATCCACATTTTATTCTGCTATGCTTCCATTATTTACTCCATACATGCCTTACTTATGACTTAATTGAAGTCCACTCCTGCAATAGCCATATCAAGGCTGACCAAAACCAGGGAGCTCATAAAAAATTCTAAGTTCAGAACACATCAAAAACACTTCGATTCAATCTCCGGTGGTAGACAATTAAAGAGCTTGCAACTTGATGATTGGAATTCAATTCAAGGAGATGATTTCAATGTTTCAAGGTGCGATCTCTTTGCTTTAGTGATGGATAATTATCAAGCTTACTGACATATATTAATGTCTAGTATTGTTATACCATATGTTGATTAGATAGAATTATCATGAATTTGCATTTTGGTATATCGTCACATAATTAATGGTTGTATGTTAATGTGTGTGTGTAATTATTTTGTGTATGGATATTAGAAATAATGCTTATGGCCTCCAATTAAAAAAAAAATTAAAATTTGAAATTAAAATAATATTATTTAACTGATTTTAATTTCATAAATCCAATTTTAGACAAATTACATCATATAATCTATGTTTTAAATTATGTAAAAAATTAGTCTATGCCTAAAAGACTTTCGGCGGAAAAAATAAATTTAAATTTTATTTATCACACAAATGCATTTACTAATTCAATTTAAATTTTTTTAGCAATTAAAACATATGTATATATATTGTAAATGAAAATTATGCATCATTTTATACAAAATATTAACATAAAATTTTATTTTGGGAAATAATTTTATTTTAACTTTTTATTAATTTTCATACAGTTTTATTAGTTAGTAAATTTTAAAGAAATCAATAAAAAAATTCATAAGCCAAGAGCAATATTGTTGTTGCATATTTATATATAAAATGTATTATTATTATTTATATATTAAAGTATATGTATATAATTATTTATTTGTTTATATATATGTATTATACTTGGGAATTTTTTTTATAACTTTCTCTATGGATTATATATAGGTATTATATAAGTTTAAATTTATTATGTAAATTTATATCTGAAATAATTTATAATTTAATTATAATATACACACATAAGGATATATATATATATAATTTTATAGAATTTCTATATAAATCATTTGAAATTAATATTTCATAGTGTGTATATATGTATATATGTTATTTTATACAATATTGATGCACATATACATACATATAAGCGATATACTTGTATACAATAGGGGCTATATAACCATCTTGCCTTCTATGTCGTAAAATAAATAAAATTTAATTAACTAGAAATATTCAAATTCAATTTTGATAATTATTATTTTGGAAATAAATTTGTACTAAATTAAAGTCAGTTTAATAAAAGATTTTGTTCTTAATAAATTGAATTAAATTAATAAATTCTTTCGAATAATTTATTAAATTGAATAAAATGTTTTAAATTGAATATAAAATATTTTCAAATGTAAATAATTTTATGATTGAAATAGTTGAAAAAATATAAGTAAACAAATATTGAATTGAGGGAAATTGTATAGTTATCGAGATATATCTTGTAAAATGAAGTATAAGTTAATTTATATTAGATTGAAATTTATTACAGGGATAAAAATTCAAATTTAAATATGAAGGAAATCAACTAACATTTAAATTGAACTTAAACCAAGGCCCAAAGCAATTGACCTAGGCCTGAGCCCATTTAAATTTCTTCTTTCTAGAACACTCTTCTTTCTTCCTCCTTATCAAATCAAGCCCATACCCAAACCCATATCTCCCATTCATTTTATGCCCTATTTCACAAATAACCAGAAAATCATGACAAAGAAGAGAAATAAATTATCGTGTATGAATCGTAAACAAGAATGTGGAAGCATTCGCTTTTGCTATCGACAGACGGGGAAAAGGCTACGACCTAGGGGAAGGGCGACACTTGGCTAGGTCATGATAAGGTATCATGACTTGGTCACGCGTGTAGTTCGAGATGACGTGATTAGGATAGCACATGATCGAAGCTATGTCATGACATGGTGAGGCATGCATGGTCGCGTGTGAGTTTGGGTTAAGGAAGTATTAGTGCATGTTAGAGGGCCGGCTTCTTGGTCTCTTGACATCGATGTGGATTGGTGGAAAATTTGGATTGTCTACAATAGAGTGGAAGCTAGTGTGTTGTGCGATGTAGTGTAGGTAGCTTGATAGAGGCAGCTACAACATGGTGTTGATGGCAATTCTTTGGGCAGTTTTGGGGTTAAGCTGAACATTCTTCGAGGCGCAGCACATAATTTATAATCAATAACTCTTAACTTAATTTATATTCGATTGAAATTTATTCTAAGGACTAAAATTCAATTTAAATGTGAAGGAAATCAATTAAAGTATAAATTAAATCTAAATTAAGACCCAAAGTAATTACGTAGGCTCGAGTCTATTTAAATTTATTCTTTCTTTTTCTAGAATACTCTTCTTTCTTCCTCCTTACCAAATCAAGCCCATAGCCAACCTGCATCCCCCATTCATTTTTAGCCCTAATTCACAAAAAAATCAAAAAATCACGACAAAGAAGAAAAATAAAAATAAAATATCGTTTATGAATCCCAAACAAGAACGCGGAAGCATCAACTTCTGCTGTCAATTAACGAGGAGGAGAACATGGTTACGACTTAGGGAAGGAGGCAACACTTCGATGGGGTCGTGACAAGGTGCCGTGACTTGGTCATGCATGCAATTTGAGATGATGCGATTTGGGTGGCAAGCGACTAAAGCTACGTCATGACTTGATGATGCGTGCACAGTCGCGTGTGAGTCCAGGTTGGCGAAGTATTCGTGCAGGTTGGAGGAGCGGGTTTGTGGTTTCTCGACGTTGACATGGATTGCTAGCGAAATGGGATTGCCTATGATGGAGTGAAAGCTAGTATATTGTGTGATGCGGTGTTGGTAGCTTGATGGGGGCAGCTATCACATGGTGGTGATAGTAGTTCTAGTGGGCAATTTTAGGGCAGAGCTGTTGGCATAGGGGAACGTGTAGGATCGTTTTCACCATAGAGAGAGGATGAATAGGGTGATACTAAAAATTAATGCGAAAATGAAAATAATAACAGAAAGCAAAGCAGAAAAAATCACACAGTTTTACCCAGCTTCGGCAATAACCTGCCTACGTGCTGCCTCTAAGGTTTCTACTAGAAATTAGATAATCAGACTCTTACAAACACACGTAAACTCGCGATACCCGCTAGTTAACCTAACTCTAAGCTCAAAACCCTACCATAACTCAGACATTAAGTTGCGAATTCTCAAACTACACCCCGTAGTTTGTACCTAGTTACACAACTAGAAAGTTACACAATTTAAAAAGGAAATTACAAATAAAATAAAAACTAAACAAAACCCTATTTATTAAATTTAAGCCCAATACAAATAAAACAAACAAAACTACCCTAAAAGGAATTAGGAGAAGACTGTCTCCCTCCTTTTATTTTTGCGGCCGCGTTTTGTTGCTCTTCACAAGTTAGGGTTTTGATTTCCTTGAAGCCGCCGCTTGGAGTTCAAGTCGATTGCCTTTCGTTCCTCGGTTAGCTTCAATTCTTCTTCATTCTGTGCTATTTAATTTGCTTGCGGTCGTTTCACTTAATCGAGAGCGAATGACCCTTTGAACTGGTATGTGATTTTTGCCCTTTTAAATATGTAGTGTTCTCGACTTTGATTCGAGTTATAAATTGGTTTGCGATTTCTTTCAAGGCTTGCTCTAGTATTTGCTTGAACTCGAATAACTTTTGCCGATGATGATGTTGGGTTTAAATAGGGAGCAAAACCCTAAATTTTCATTCATATATTTCTATTTAAATTCTTCAAACGCTTTGCTTGGCCCTTCTACTGATTGAATGTTGGTGATGATATTTGACTTGTTCTTTTGTTGACGTGTTACTGCATATACCTTTGATGAATTTGAACTTGCTTGAGTCGGTTTCTTTCTTTTTGCTCCGTTGACTTTGACATTTGAATTTTAGACAATCTTGTGACAAGATTGACTTATTCAATTTGTGTTATCCTCTATTCCAATTTTTATTGGCAGTTATCGATTTTTTTTACGTTGCCATTACTTTTTGAAACTCCTCCTTGACTTATTCGAATTGCTACCGATCATGTTCGAATTTCTTCTTTTATATACTTTGTCCATCCGAGTGTGTGTAACTTGTTTGGTTGTCTTGTTATTAAGGTCTGTCTCGACTTCTCATTGCTGTTGCATATATATATACCTGTTGCTCCACTATCATTTCATTGAGTTTCCTTGCGCCTTTGTGTCAGTTGAGGTCAGGTTCTGGTTCCTTGTTGCATTGAGTCCAATTTTGGTCTGGGTTGATTTCTTTTGTACTTTGGAGTCCGGTCTTGAGTTTGCATTGTGTGGTGATCTTCATGTTGCACTTGGTTTTGGTTCACGTCTGCATGCTGTTGCTTTATGTGTGGTTCCACTTGAGTCTGTTTCTGGTTATCAAGTGCATGTATGGTGCATGTATGAGCATAGTGCACTGCTGTGTCTGTGCAGTCAAGTCTGCACTATTTTGGAGAACTTGTTGTTTTGTTTTGAATGCTCTGACAAGTCTGGGTTCATTGATGACCTTATCTGGTCTGGTCTAGTTCACTACTTTATCATGTTGTATTTGAGTCTTCACATCCATGTGAACTAACTTTCAAACTTGGAATCATTTGTGTCTGGTTCACTTCAGTTTTGAACTGACATATGTGTATGTATATATTTGCATATATGCATACATATGTCTTGTTAGCCTTTCATTGATCCGTTTACCTGAGTGCTTGCATTTATGATTTTGCTTCCATGTGTACATTTTGTGTTGAGGCTGTTTTTTTGTTATTTGCATTTGCACTTGAGTTGAATCCAGCCTAAGCTTGGGTTTGACCTTATGCTCACCTGTCCTTGCAATTTTAACAAGCAAGTGTATATCAGTGTGCACGACCTTATGGCATGTATAGTGATACACTGTGCATGTCACAAATTGTTCATGTATGATGAATTATAAGAAAAATGATGACGAACAACCCAAATAACTGAGGCAAATAATATTTCAAAACACACACTTCATTGTACTCTGCAAAATATTTCTTTTTCAATTTTACCGCGTCAATGTTTATTTTGTTGATAATTCAGATGCTGGATATAGGCTGGAACAAAGTTGAAGATCAAAATACGAGTGAAGAGTGAATATGTAGTGAGGTGAAAATTGTAAATTGAAAGTTGTATTGTAATTGTAATTGTATTGTAGCTGAAAATGTGTAAATGTAGTGAGAGCTCAATTTGTACTATTTGAATTTGTAATAAAATATTTGTTTAAATATGCATTCTGAGTTATTTATTTTATTCAACAAATATTTATTTAATTATGTGAAAAACAAAATAGTCAACAATAAATACATTTAAACGAATATATATATATATATATATATTTATCATCATCAAACAAAAATCATAGGCTATTGTATTCTACAGAACGTTCCTTGAGGTGCGACGCAAATTATAGCAATGCACATGTGTTCTTCAATTCTGCAAATCAGCAAGTTTCATATACTCAAATCTATGTTTAAATATCTATTGCTTGACGTGAATTCACCTTGCCTATGATATGATTTTACATGGTAGAAATTAAGTCGTGTGCCATGGATTATTGGTCATTGGACCAAATTGATTAGTTGAATAGATTGTTTGGTATATTGATTTGGAATTGGTTGTTGTTGTGATAGTTGACTATTTGCATTGGTTGGAAGTATCAATTTGCAAATTGAACTCTATCCGATTGCGAATTGAACTATACATATAATTTGAATTTTGATATGTGCTTTTTATGGATGGTTTATTTATGCTTGTTTTAAAAACATTGGAAAATTATTTTATGGATTCAGAATATCATATTAAAAGGATTTTATAAATAGTTTATCAAAGTTTTACTTAGTTTGCATATTTTAGAAATCTATTTTAAATATAAATATAGTTTTCTTTCAATCACAAAATCCTTTAAAAATCAATATTATAATTATTTTATTTTAATTCTAAGAATAGTTTTCAAATCATTATTTAAAAACCTTATATATTAATTAGAAATAATGAAATGGTTTCTAAAATGCATTTGAATAATTTTAAGATGTATTATCAATAATTTTAAATGTAAGTAAAAGATTTTAGATAATATCCTATAGTTTGGAATAAAATGAAATTTATTTTGAAGTTTATATATTTATTCAAAAATAGTATTGAATTATAGAAAATGGTAGAAATACTTCTATAAAGGATATTTAATTTGTAAAGTCTTCATAACATTTCAAAATATATAATTAATATTTGGAAATGAATTTTTATGTTTAAATCTCTATTTTGGATTATATTAATAAAGGGAATGAATTATTTAATATATAATATATATTTTGAAGGTTCTTATTGTTTTTGGAAGATAAAATTGATTTAAGATATCTTATTACATTTTTATAAATATAACCACTTTCCTAATTCATATTTAGGTTTAAATAAATATTTCAAAAATGATATAAATTTTGAAAATAAGAAATAATTTTCTAGTAGGTATTTTAACTATTTTAAAGTAGTGTGATGTGTGTGTGTGTATAATTAATAAAATTAAATAAGATTATATATATATTTAATTGACTATATTTTATTTTGCATTTTTTATTTTTCATCATTTATATATTGATTTCGATGTTATGCGTGATTCACCATTTATATAAATTAGATTGATGATTTTAATATGTTACGATGATTACATTCTTCTGTATGATTTTGTGATATTTCCATTCCATGTAACGAGGAATTTGAATAAACAGACTAGTAATACCGTTAGGACCAGGCATTTGGTAATACTTTTTCAGTTATTCTTTGGACCCGTTATATAGAATACTGAAAGAATGAGTGTGATATGTGAGCACTGAATAAATAGAACAGTAACATGCGGTGGTATGGGATGCCGTTGTGATATTTATTCGGTCATTCTTTGCTCGTAGGTGACACTCATACAGGGATTTCTTGTGCATGTTATGGTGCTCACTGAAGTGAGTAACCCTTATAGTTATGCGTTGGCATATGTATAGAGCCATGTGTCAGCATATTCATAGAGCCCTATGTTAGCTTATATATTGGCTATAGGTTATTTATTGAATATATATACTATATGTTTGTCTACATCTGTCCAACTTCCTTTATGATTCGGAAGTGAACTTGATTAGGGTAGTATCCACCCTGGCGGTCTGATTGTCGAGTCATGCCCTAAATTTATGGCACTCCTATATTTATTTAGCTCTGTGCTAGTATTGTATGCATCTGCCCCTGTGTCACATAGGCTATCAATCAGTTACCATAGGGGCACATGCCAGGCCGTGATCGAAAAGTCCATGCATTGATGGGAACATCGGTGGATCTTGTCACAATACCGAGGAGAGGTAACTAATGACTGTTGGAATAGTGTCAGATGGATACATGTGTGGCTCTTGGAGCAAGCAAACGTGCTATTAGTCTCCCATCTGGTTCCGGTGTGTGCGTTAGATAGGCATATACTATGATGAGCTATGATTATACCTGAGACTATGTCTAATGTATGCTCAATTCCTGTATCCTTCTTAGGCATGTGTTGCCACTTATATTTTATCGACGTGTTTCACTAATTATTCTTATTTGGCATGTGCTGCCATTTATTTATTTGGATGATTATGCATTTTAGTACATTGATTATTGCAGACACGAGAATGTCTATTATACATACATACATACACATACATACATACATACATACATATGGATGATTCACCCATTTGATTAAGGTTTCTTGATTTCTTATAAATTTGATTAATATAGATAATGACATTTTTTGCATGGTTTCATGATGGGTGCTATTTTGAGATATGTTAATATTGTCATTTTATCATAATGAGCTATTATGACATTGTTGACGTTAAAAATGGCACAACATCCAAAAACCTGTAGAAATATCGAGATCTAATAGAAAATAAACGTATAGCGGTAAGAACACCAAGATTTTTATAGTGGTTTGAGAATCTCGGCCTAGGTCCACTTTATATTTTACTTATTAGAGATTTCAGAGAGAACGAAATCACAAGTACAAGGAATTGACAGGTTCTTAAGCCTAAAACTGCCAACAATGTCTGCCTTGGTGACTATTGTGAATAGAGATAGAGGATGAAGAAGGAGAAGTGCCGAAAGCCCTTTAGTTTCTATAGGGTTGATATTTATCGGGAAAATGCTCTATAGATCCATAAGCTCGAGCTGTACAAGGTCTAGTTGAAAGCCCAAAATTAAAAGGGCGAGCACACTGGCCTAATTCCTAATATAGACCTCCTAGAACCGAGAGGTTTCTCTCGATACCGAGAGGTTTGTGTTAGTGAAAAATTCTCCTTCTCATTTGCTTTTCTCTCCTATCTCTACTTCGAAGTATTCTGAACTCTTTTTAATGAAGGTTTAGTCTTCGCTGACGATTTCCTTGATTCCGCTTACCCAATCCTGTTTCCTTTGCTTTCTTCTTATAGATCCTTGAAGTCGTTCGTTTATCTTCTAAGACAAGAACTTCACCACGATTGCTAGAGGTCGAGCATCAAGTATCAAAAGTTTAGGGGGTTCCAAGTGAAGAAAATCCTCTCGGTACCTAGAGGTTCCTCTCTATACCAAGAGCTCCACTTAGCCCCATTTTGCTTGAAACTTGTAAAATTCCATCTGTTGATGCTTCTAAGCGTATTTTCAAGTTCTTGAGTTGTTTTGTCCGTGTATTGACATCCTAATTCCAGTTGAAATCTGTTTGGTAAAAAATCCAATTAACAAATATTTACATTATAGACATAGTCTGACCCATGTGTTATTTATATAATACTCGGTCAGTCTGAGTCATTTCTGGTTCAGGGAGATTGTGACTATCTTGTATTTTAGGCACAGAGGAGAGCAGTATGTTGTATTATTGTATATCATCCGAGTATTATGTAGTTTCATGTATGTACATATCTTTGTATTGTATATTGGATATACCTTGTATATTTTGTATTATATATTATCGCTGCGACTGACTCTGTGATCTCTGATATTTAATATTTATTTTGTATTGTTCTATCCAGGAGGCACTTGTTTTTGTTGAATTGTGCCGATATAGAGTACTTATAGTTGAGTTATTTATTCGATGTTTAAATATGTACAAGTATTAGCCTAAGGGAATATTCACATGTGTATTCCATATAGCCTCATTCTCCATATTATCTAACAGTAACATTCAACAATACTCTTGGATAACAATAGTATAGAGGTAGGATGTTTCAAGCTAACATACCCGTTGCAGTATAAATCTCAGCACCTATACGTGGCCATGCTTAAACCAGTACACATTATCTTGTTGCATGTGCACATCCATAGGTAAAAAAATATTGATTTTTTTTTAAAAAAAATAGAAAATTTCTAAATAGATTTAGACTATATAGGCCCATTAAAGATCTAATAAAGGAATTTTTTTGAACTTTACCCTTTAACTCCGCTACGGGCTGACCCAGTTCCATCACTATTGCTTCATGTTCATTTTGAAGTAGTTTACTTCCATTTGGACAATTCTTTATGGTACATAAGTTAGTTGGTGATTGAATTTTGAAATTTAGCATACATAATTAATTAGAATCTAACTATACAATACACAAATGATAGATAACCATTAAACCAAATAAAACAATTGCATTCAAGGCACCCCAATTGCATAAAAAATCCAATTTTGGGAAAATCCCCCTCTTCACTAAATAAAAACCGCATTAACCAACTTCATAGTACAATTAGCAATGTTTATACTTAAACAGGTAAAATAAAAAATATATCCATCAAAAATTAACGTTTGTACCTGTATTTTTCTAAGGCACTCTTTCTAATTCACATCAAAACTATAGATTCAACCAAGACATAATTCTAATTTAATTATAACTTTACGTTCCAACTTAATAAGTCCTACCTCATAGGTCGAGTCAAGGTGTGAGATTATATCCATCATCAGTCATCTACGCTGTTTTGGTGAAGACTTGGTATTTACATACCTTTTTAGTGTTTTCTAACAATGTGAGTCTATAGCCTCCTATAAGACCCCTTAGAGCATAGGTTTGAATCTCGTTGGACGTACCAATTTATTTTACTCTCCATGGAAACTATACGCCCACAGGTTCGATTCTTATGAGCACTATTCGAGGGATGTTGCATTTAACATATATATAACTTTTAAGTTTAACTTAACATATTTTCTGTAGCATCTTTAATAGTTCCAAAAGTATAAGTGTACATCCCTAATTCAATTAATTTAAAAGTGTGGATAAATTACTACTTCAAATACAAAATATTTTTGAATCTTGTCACTTCATTATTAAAAAAAATATTATTATATTTTACTTGAATAAAGTTTACATGGTTATTATTACAAAGAAAATATTATTGTAGAGTCCTAATGTAGTAACCTTATCATGCAAAATTAAATTAATTTCATCACAACAAAACAAAGATGGAAGAACAAACTGGGCCATATGATGTTGTCATGGATGATAATCATATTCCCTACGATGTATTCTACAAAAATCATCTCTATATATGACTTCTTATGGTTAGGATGGAATTTTCTCAAAACTTATAAGCTTAGTCAATGAAGGTTAGTGATACTTGGGTAAGGGATCGAGATCTTAGGCAAGTATGCTAGTTCATCATGTCCAAAATTATCAAGTATGCAATTGTTTAAGTATTAAGTCACAAAGTCTCGGTTAAAGTTTGACACAATCAGCCGTTAAAGTCCCAAAGTCAAGTTCTATGTATATGCTTGAAAAAATGAAAATGAAGAAGAAGTATAATTCCTACCCCTTCTTAGCAGAAGGTGCATTTTATGTATAGTGAATTTGGGTCCTTAGATCTTTGACATAGGCATTCATAGGAAACAGACGGTTTAGGTTTTGCTACCATGATACACTATCGTTTGGCACGTTTCAACTTTTTTCCAATATCTTGATGATGACATGGAATTATTGGATCAATCGTGGTTTTCCATATGGCTGATCAGAGCATTGTCTTTTAGAAGTTTTTTTCCAACACGCGATAGTATTTTTCTCAACCTACGATGACTCGTCTATATCAACTTTCGATAGCTTCATTCCTCCAACTTATGGTAGCTTGTTTTGGTAAACCTTCTATGGCTTATCAACTTGTGATAATATCTTCTCTTCAATTTGCGATGGGTTTATTCTATAATGTGCAATAGGTTAATAACATCAACTTGCGATAGTTTTCTTCATTTTAACTTGCGATAGCTCTATTCTTCAACGTATGAGAGCATCTTCTCTTCAACTTGTGATAGCTTTATCATTCAACATGCAATAAATTAATAACATTAACTTGCGATAGATTTCTTCTCTTTAACTTATGATAGCATCTTCGCTTCAACTTGGGATAACTCTATTCTTCAATATGCAATAACATCTTCCCTTCAACTTGCGATAGCTCTATTCTTCAACATGCTATAGATTAATAACATCAAATTGCAATAGCTTTCTTCTATTCAACTTGTGATAGCCCTATTCTTCAACATGAGATAGTTTAATAACATTAATTTAAGATAGCCTCATCTTTTAATGTGTGATAACTTTATTCATCAACTTACAATGACTCCGCTCGTCAATATGTGATAGTCCTATTCCACAATATGCAATAGCTTTGCATTGTCAACTTTTGAATAGCTTCATACTATATTCATTCGTGGATATTTTTCATTGTCAATAGTTTTTCATTATTGGTAACTTGAACATCTGCTAATTTATTTTAAAAATGTTTTTGAAATATGGTGGATTTTGTAATATATATATATTGATGAGTATCATTGAAAATGTTATTTTTCAAAAAAATTATAATTTAATTAGGATTAAATTTTGGATACAAAAATTGATCATTTTTCTATTAAAGAATAATTTTTCTAAATGATCCTTTGAAATAATGGAGGCCATTTTAAGGGACAGTTTGGCATAGGTCTCTTATAAGTTTCAAAATATACAAAAACCCCAGTAAAAAAAAGTTTATAAATCAGGTCCTTAGAATTAAGTTACCGAATAATGGCATACACTTACGCAATTATTCAGTGAATAATGGCAGACATTTATGTAATTATATCAAAAATTTGCAGATATTTTCACAATTATTCATTGAAAAATGGCGGAAATTTCCGCAATTTTTTCAAAAAATTATGGAAAATTCCACAATTATTCAATAAAAAATTGCGGAAAATTCCACAATTATTCACCAAAAAAATTGCAGAAAATTACATAACTATTCACCGAAAAAATTGCATAAATTTATGCAGCTTTTGGATATAACTGCATAAATGTCTGCAATTATTCAAAGAATAATTGCATAATTATATGGAGTTACTTAGTAACTTAATCCTAGGGACCTAATTTACATACTTTTTTACTGGGTTTTTTGTGTATTTTGAAACTTATTAGGGACCTGAGCCTAATATTCACTTATTTTAAAGCTGCTTGAAAATAGTTTTCCTTGCCTCATTAAAATCAATTGATTTTTTTGGAGGATTTTGGTCAACCCTGGACAGAGTAGACTTTGATGATTCTTTAATTCTTTCAAATGGTCTATCATTTGCATTCTTTCTTTTGATTGGTTGTTTATTGGCCTTTTTGAGTTCCTTTAGATTTTCTTCTTAGTAAGAATTATCCACTGAGTCAAGAGCTTTGTTGGCCATCCCTCCTTAGATGGTTGTTTTCAAAGGCTTTATTTGACAATCACCCGTTGGATAGTTGCTTAAGCCGGGCATAGGAGAAAGACTAAAGATTCATTGACCATCTCCCTTGGATAGCTGCTTTGATCAGGCCCGAAGGTGGGATCAAAGGTTTAAATAGACAATCATTCTTCGTATAAGTGCTTTGGTCAGGCGTAGAAGCAGGACAAAAGGATTTATTGACCATCTCCCTTGAATGGTTTTTTGAATAACCTTAAAGGCAAAATCAAGGGCTTAATTTGACCATTACTCTTTGGATGGGTGTTTGGCCGGGTATAGGAGTAGTGCTAGGGCTTTTTTGACCATCTCCCTTGGATGGTTGTTTTTACCAGTTCCGAAGTTAGGAGTAAAGGCTTAATTTGACCATCGCTCTATAGATGGGTGCTTCAACCAAGCGTAAAAGTGGGGCCGAAGGCTTTTTTGACCATCGCCCTTGGAAGATTTCTTTGAACTGGCCTAAAGATAGCGTTAAGGCTTAATTTTACCATCGCTAATTGGATGGGTGCTTTAGCCAGGCATAGAAGCAGAATCAAAGGCTTTATTGACCATCTTCCTTAGATGGTTGCATTGACCGGAACCAAAGTCAAGATCTAAGGCTTAATTTTACCATCACTCTTTGGATGGATGCTTTGGTTAAAAATATAAGTAGGGCCAAAGGCTTTAATGACCATCTCCCTTGGATGGTCGCTTTGACTGGGCAAGGAGGCGGGATCAAAGGCTTAATTGACCTCTTGTGGATATTACATGTGCTTTTTCTTAACGTATTTCACTAACCTTGTTAGGTTAGGATCTAAACATAATGCATCTCAATCCAAAGTCTATTTGGTAAAAACTTTGCAAAATCATTTTAAAGGTTATTTAGAAGATCTTAGGAAGTCTTTCTTGAAAAAAATTATCCCATTCTGGAAACTTGTCTTTTAAAAATGTTATAAAAGCCTTTGAAAGCGTTTGCAAAGAAGCGAACTTGATTTTTCCATTTAACGGGCCAAATATGGTCCTAAATGCTCAGCATTCCATGTTCTTACTATGACGTTCCCATGGGGTCTACTCAACTGATAAGTTCCCATGGGTATTACTTCATGAATGACCTAGGATCCTTCTCAATTCGGCCTCAATAGGCCATCTTTTGGTCTTTGATATTTACCATTACCCTTCGTACAAGATCTTCCTTTTGGAATGTTCTTACTTTCACTTTTGAATTATAATATTTGGAAATTCTTCATGATACTCTATTGTTTGTAATGTGGCTTGGTCCCTTAGCTCGTCGATCAAATATAAAGACCCCTTCCTCAATTCTTGATTTGGTGCATAAGATCATGCAATTCTTCGGTGTGATGGAACTCCAACTTCTACTTGTAACATTGCTTTAAATTCATATGTCAAGGAACATGGGGTATGGCTTATAGTTAACTTTGTGGAAGTTCAATATGACCAGAGGACAAGTGGAAGTTGTTCTATCCAATTTCCTTTAGCTTTCCCTAACCGTTTCTTTAAAATGTTCTTGATAGTATTATTTGCTGCCTCCACTGCCCCATTGGCTGCTACTGATTAAAAACTCTTTACATTCCATTTCTTTCATAAAGGCGAGTGAACTCTTCATTTTCGAATTGAGTTTCATTATCATAGATTATCTTACTTGGTAAGTCTAAATCGAGTAACTAAGTTTTCAATAAAAAACTTTGGGACTTCTCTGGATGTATTGTTTGGTAATGGTTTAGCTTCTATCCACTTAGTAAAATATTCGATGGCTGCTACTAAAAATTTCGCACCTCCTTTTGTGATAGGAAGGGGTCCTATCAAATTGATTCCCTATACGTCAAAGGGTTAAGGACTAGTGATAGGGTTTAATTCATTTGGAGGTGATCGAGAATTCTAGAAAATTTTCACATTGGTCGCATCTTTTCACATAAATTATGGCTTCTTCAATTATGTGAGGCCGATAACAACCTTGCCTAACTACTTTCTTTTCTAACTTTACTCCATTAGAATGATCTCCGCAAAATCCTCATGAGACTCTTTTAATACCGTTATTCAACTTCTTACGGTTTTACATCTCAAATAGGGAATTTTAGTATCCTTTTTTATACAATATTCCATCAATCATAGTGTAGAAAGGTGCTTGAAACCTTAATTTCCTTGAATCGTTCTTATATTTTGGAAATGTTCTTTTTTCTATGTATTCAACTATAGGCGTCATCCAGTTATGCGTACAGTGATTTTCTTGCTCATGTATACTGGATGATTCATGCTGTTCGTCATGATGATTTTCTTCTTGAGAACTTTCTTTGTTGCCGTGCGATCGTTAGGTTTGCGATCCGATAAAAACCATAGCTTCATGTTTCAATACCTCCTTTTTAAGTCCATTACTAGGGTCTTTTCTGAATCTGACAAGGAAATATTTTCCCTTTCGTGCTCCTCACGAGCTTTCCGGTTTTTCTAATGAGTCTGGTTAGGTATTCCTTTCTCTTGGAAACTGATGGATAAAAAATTCTTCAAATCAAGCCAATATCTCATGGATCTTTTTAATGTATTGGGTTAATCGGGCGTCCTTTGTTTGATATGTCTTTTTTAGTTGATTTACCATTAACTGCGAACCACCAAACACTTTGATCTCGGAATTTTTAGCTATTGTCCGAAAGTTAATCTAACTATCATTGAATCGTCCTCACAATTGTTGATAAATACAACAATGAAAGCAATGAAAAAATAACCATATATGCGAATACGTTTCTTGACCTCCAACTCGTATCTTGGAGCTCCAAAACATCCAAACTAATCTGTAATAAGCTCGTTCTGACCCGAACATTTAGGAAAACAATGCCCGGATCAGTCAGTTAAAACTAGCATGGGGAACTCAAATTATAAGGAATTTTATTTATTATAACTTTTAAAATCTTTTAAAAATCAAAGTTATCTTCTAAGACCACGTTGTACATAAACACAGATGGCTTTTTACCTTATGATAATCAAAACATTTTCTATAGAAAATCCAGTGATATTATAATAATGTATAAGGTGTAAAAACTTACTAATCATTGCCGAAATTGTTACATTATTAAATTCCATCATACTAGGCTCTACAATCAAAACTGTAAAGACATGTATTGGAGATTGAATTCCATACAATGGCAAGGTAAGGAACTACCTTCTGATGGTACATCTCAAGATAAAATGTACCAGGGTCTGAGAAGAACATATTCTACCCCTGTCACACAAGACCGACCCATCACTTGACCAGTAGCACTGAATATGATCACCCCTTTTGTTAATGGGCTCCGAAGCATACATGTGTAGATAGTAATTGATCTAGATTGAAACAACCATACCTTGATGAGAGCAACCCACTTGGCTCTACTGCATGCCCAATTTTGTCATTTTTCGGTAGATGGGGATTGAGGCTACGTTTTACCTTTGATATAGCACTTCCCACTTAAAATGCTACACAGCCTTCCAATCGATGACACAATGTTAGCATTCATCCATACAAGTTGTTCAGGAGAAGAACGAACCAAAGACACTACTTCAACTACATCCATTTTAGAATCACTCTAAGGATTAGTAGCAAGTAGCCCTTGCAATTCAAAGAACCCCGTCTTCGAATTCTATCATCTTTAAGATATCTTCACTTTGAAACACTTAAGTTGGATCGAAGTGGTTTTTGGATAACATATCTGATCCCGGTCTCTTCAAAACAATATTTGATAGCTTTCGGTGAACTCAACCCTGTTCTTTATGAAATAAATAGTCAAAGATAAGATCAGAGATCACCTCCTAAATGATAGTGGATGGATTTCCTTATCATTTCTTCTAGAAGAATGAAATGAGATTTACACACACGGTACAACATCATCGAAGATGATTGTGCATATAACTCACATGTTTCTCCTAGATATTTTCAAGTTACATTTGGGTCCAAATTTGATAGTCGGTAATTTAACTATGAAATAACAAGCAACAATAAAGATTTACATTTCCCCATGGAAATAACTAAGCCTTTGAAAATTAATCTTTCATTTATTTAAACACTTTATTAAACTTGATCCAAAGGTCTTTTCGAAACACCATCCCCAAACTCCTTACATCCCTTTTATACTTATAAACATCAACACTTATCTTATTGGTATGAGTACATTTACAAAAATTTACAATAGTTTTCTTCTTTCCAAATTCCATATTAAATGCCCAAATAGATTCCATATAAACATAACTTCCCATAAAACCAACCCACTATCCTTTATCAAATTTCCCTTTAAAAAAATGCTCACTTCATAATTCAAATAACTTATAAACTTCCAAAATAATTTATAATTCAATTTTATAAACTCCAAGTTAATTTATGAAAACCTTTATAAAGTAATAATATATCTTGAAGAATCATTTTTACTTTTCCTCAATTTAAGGTCTCTTTAAGCATTTATAAAAAATTTGTTTCATAAATGTTCCTTGTTTGAAAAAACTTCCAAAATAAATTTAATCAACAAGGCGCTTTCGGTAATAATTGATTATTTAAAAAACTTTTAAATAACCAAGTTAGTATTTACATTCCTCGTTTAATTTCTTTGGACCTCATTCAAAATAATACTTTAGAATACCATTATTAATATATTAAACTAACTTTAAACGTTATTATTACACTAGTAATTTAACTCATAACAATATTAATAAAATAAATTATTAATATTAAATATTATCAATATGATTATCAATAAATTTCAACATTATTAACATAACAATTTGTTAGCTGTAAAATAATTTAATCGTAATAATTAATTAACCTTTGGATAATATTAACATGATAATTAATTAACCCTTTAAATATAATTAATTAACTAAATCAATATAATAAAAATATATTTAATAATTAAAATAAAATTAAAAACGTTTTTAAAACAACTTAATTACTTCTAAATGGCTTTATTTAATAATAAAATATAATTTAAAACATTTTAAATAAATAATTAAATAACTTTAAACAATAATTGAATATTCTTAATTAACTTTAAAGAATCGTATTAATAACATAATTAACTTTAAATCATTATTTAAATCAAAATTCATTATCCTTAAAACATTATCAATAAATAATATCATTTATACCTTATTAATAAATAACAATTATCTTTAAAATAACATTGATTAAATAATTACCTTTCAAATTTAGAAAGAGGCTTGCAATCACTATGGTACTTAAAAAAGTTACCATTCCATTCAATTTAACTTCCCAAGTTTAGTTTCTTAGTATTTTTACAGGCAGATATATATGTAAATTAAATCCATAATTAACAATCAATTGTTAATACAACACTTAACCAATATCAATCAACTTGTATCTAATTAAGCGTCTATACTAATGTAATAGCAGAACCGTGTTTATTTCTTCTAAATAGATGTTCGAAAATAACCTATCCAGTTAATTATAGCAGAACAGTGATTTAGTCTACTAAATAGGTGTCAAATAAATTTAATTAGCGGAATGGTGTTTTATTCCACTAACAGGTGTCATAAGTGGACTATAATTAACTAAATACGTAATTAACAGAATTAATGTAATTAAAATCTAGAGCTATTAATTTACCATAAAATTTTACTTCACCAAAACTAACAACAAATTATGTCAAAACATTACGCCCTTCAATATGAACTCAATGCAAAAATTCACATGTCAAACGGACTTAAAACAAGCAAGATATCACCATTCAAAATTTAACAAACTAAATTATAAAACTAATTTAATTTTTTTTCTCACCCAAATTATTTCGGCCGAATCCCAACGCAGTCCAATGGCACCACTCTTCTATTTTCTTCTCCTCCTCCATCATCCCGATAAATTTTCCAAACCCATAAACATGCACCATTGTGCACGTGCACGAGTCGCCCCAACCATTGATCAATGAATCAAAAATTCGCATGCATACGAATCAAAACGCGACAAAGTTTTTGCCAAAATTCACCAACTTCACCATAACATAGCACCCTCCAAGCCCGACAACACACCACCCTTCGATTTTCCCCTCGTCGAGCAAGTCGCCGAAAAAACCAAGACGTAGTTTTCGACCATCGTCGAACATCTACGTGTAATCTTGCCGAACTTCCATCAAAAATACTACTCAAACTCACGATCTCAACGGCACATACGACACCTTCCAATTTGTAATGGATTGAGTGGTATAATTTTTCAAACTTTGAGAACTATATGACCCCTTTACTGTAATTTGATGATTTCTCTCTCTACAATTGACGAAATTAAGTGCAACCAATTTCTAAAAATACTACAAGTTGATACGAATAACTTTCATTTTGGTCACTCAAGTTAAAACTCAACGGTTTGAGGTGAATTGATTTCTTAATGTTGAACATATGTGTTATTTTCATTTTTTTTAGCTTGTCAGGAGAAACTAAGCAATGTCAGAAAGAACCAAAAATAAAGAAAATAGATTGAGCTTCATACATATAGGAAAGCAAGTTAAGAACAAGATCCATAAATTTTTGCCAAAAATCATGACAACAATCTTGGCTAGAATCAAGCACTGTATGGGCAGGGATGGCTGAAGTGAGGCAGCAATAAGGAGAAGTATGGCCAAGGTATGTATTAGTGCACATTTGGCCACATATACAAATACGTGTGCACTGTATAGAAAATCCAGTGATATTATAATAATGGCTAAGGTACAAATACTTATTAATCATAGCCGAAATTGTCACATTATTAAATTCCAACATACTAGGCTCTACAATCAAAACTGTAAAGGCACGTATTGGATATTGGATTCCATACTATGACAAGGTAAGGAACTACCTTTTGATGGTACATCTCTAGATAAAATGCACATGGGTCTGACAAAAACATTTTGTATCCCTACCACAAAGGACCGGCCTACCACTTTACTAGTAGTACCGAATATGATCACCCTTTTCATTAATAGGTCCCAAAGCATACATGAGTAGATAATAATTGATCTAGTTTTTTGAAATGGCCATACCCTAATTGGAGCGACCACTTAGTCTGGCTACATGCCCGATTTCTGCCATTACCCGGTTGATGAGGCTTGGGGCTACATTTTACGTTTTATATAGCACTTCCCACTTAGAATGCTACATTGCCTTCCAGTCGACGATACAATGTCAGCATTCATCCATACAAGTTTTTCAGGAATAACGAACCGAAGGCACTACTTCTACTACATCCATTTTAGAATCACTCTTTGGATAGTAGCAAGTAGCCTTTGCACTTCAAAGAACTCCATCTTCAAAACACCCTCATTTTGAAACGCTTAAGTTGGATCAAAGTGGTTTCCGAATAACATTTCTAATTCCGGTCTCTTCAAAACAACATTTGATAGCTTCCGGTAAACTCAACCCTGGTTCTTTAGGAAATAAACAGTCAAAGATAAGACCAGATATCATCTCCAAACCATTGCTGGATGGATTTCCATATCGCTTATCCTAGGAGAATGAAACAAAATTTACATGCACAGTACAACATCATCGGTGATGATTGTGCCATATAACTCACGTGTTTCTCCTAAATATTTCCAAATTTACGTTTGGATCCAAATTCGATAGTTGGTTATTTAACTATCAAATAAAAAATAACGACAAAGATTTTCAGTTCCCCATGGAAATAACTAAGCCTCTAAAAGTCATTTATTTAAGCACTTTATTAAACTTGATCCAAAGGTCTTTTCGAAACACTATTCCCAAACTTCTTACATCCCTTTTATACTTATAAACATCAATACTTATCTTATTGGTATGACTATATTTAAAAAAAATTATAAAAGTTTTCTTCTTTTCAAATACCATATTAAATGCTCAAATAGATTCCATATAAAACATTACTCTAATAAAACCAACCCACTATCCTTTGTCAAATTTCCCTTTAGGAAAAAACTCACTTCATAATTCAAATAACATATAAACTTCCAGAATAATTTATAATTCACTTTTATAAACTACAAGTTGATTTATGAAAACCTTTATACAATAATTATATATCTTAAAGAATCATTTTTACTTTTCCTCAATCAAAGATCTCTTTTAGAATTTATAAAAAACTTGTTTTTTGAACTTTCCTTGTTCGAACAAACTTCCAAAATAAATTTAATCAATAAGACTGTTCCGATAACAATCGATTATCTAAAACACCTTTAAACAAAAGAAGGTGTGTATCGGCACATTGCATGGGTAGGGAAAGCAAAAGTAAGGCAGATGATAACAAGAAGTATGGCCAAGTGTGTGTATCAGTGCATATGTATTTGTATATATGGGTAGATTGCTGTATGCATTAGATTTTGTATACGGGTGTCCGCAACACAAGACAAGGTCCGCGTACGAGTCGCGAATGACATGAAACAGAACATGATTGTGTACAACACTATAAGATGATCTCCAAACAAAAATAAAACACACTGGTTATTGAATTCTGTTAAATTTCGAAAGCACTGACGTTCGACATAATATACGTCAACCGACTAATTTAAATATTTTTCATATTAAAAAATTTAGAAAAATTCTATAAATTTAAACAAAAAATTCGTTATTTGAAATAGTTTTTTTCCTAATTGATTTATTTATTTCTTTTATATTAAAATCACAAATTGAATATAAAAGTCCATTAAATATTTTTAAAGATCAAAGTGATAAAATTCTGGGTCGTTACAGTTAGTCAACCAACGTTGATCTGTCTCAAACTCTATTAGATGGTCCATACAAGATCCCTCATGAAAAAGTGCTACATTTGGTCTATCAACTACGAACTCGTTAACCTAGGATATGTTGGTTTCTTATAAAATATTATCTAGATATTATAAAATATGCTTAAGATGAAATTAATTTTAACCCTATATACTTAATCCTGAACACACGATCTTACATAAAGAAATTAACCGAACTTTACTCATCATTAATCGTTCTTTTATTTAATAAAGTACGATTACTCCTTAATGATACTCTATTACGTAACATGGAGAGGAATGTTTTTTGAGATAAAATCTTATTCGCTTTTAGGTACTTTTTGAACCTTTTCTAATACACTCATTTATTCAATGAAAATCGAATTCTTTTATTTCATTTACATATTATGTTATTTAGTTTCATTTTATATTCAATGAACTTATCATAAATACATTGCTTGTGTATTAAATACACATGCTTATTTCCATGATAATTTATCCATGAATTAACGAAGTAATTGGATCCGTTTTGGTATCATTAGACTTTGAACTGCATACATATACATATACATATACATATACATATACATATACATATACATATACATATACATATACATATACATATACATATACATATACATATACATATACATATACATATACATTTATATATATATCAATTCGATGAGTTCTCCAACCTTATGTCGCTCTAAATAGGTGCTTTGCCTTTAATCGTTTAAGATACAATTCACCAGTACTATATGATTCATAACCATACGATTAAGGAATTATTTCTCAAAATTGTGGCTTAGTCTATTAGTAAAAAATAATTGCAAAAACTTCAGATATTTCTATGTTTTCTAATGCTTCACTTTTACTACAAAACAAATACCAGTATTATAAATTTATTTTAAAACGAGTAGTTCTCAATATTCATATTAAAATAGGACTATATCTATTTTCAGTCAATACGGAAAACAATTATTATTTCACAAACAAAATTTGGCATGTTTATGAAAATAATTTTTCATAACTTGATATTGTACACTAAGAAGGGTTGTACGATATGTTCTGATAGAGTTAGGGGTATCCCTAAGGAGCAATTCTGTAATTTATCGTAGATTATTAACTCTATAATAAAATCTCATTTGAAATAAAAAATGTTTGTTTTTATTATATATTTGTTATATTGTGAGATATGAATTAAATGATTAATTTAAATGCATTCAATAGAAAATCCTTAAATAAAATATTATGTAAGTAATAATAAGGAGTTGTTATCATGAGAAATTTATCGCATTATATAATAAAATATTATTAATATTCCTGGTCAGGATGTTTTAGGAAAGGATATATGTAACAACTCGATTTTAGGGGTAAATAATAACAAATATTTAATTAATTAAAAATGGATTTTTTGAAGTAAAATGAATAATTTGAATTTATTTTAGAGTATTGTAATTTTATAACAAGGTAACTAGCGATGAAGTTAAGTAGTTTTGAGAACAAACATTTACTACAAAATTGTGAAATAAAATCAATTTGGAAATTATTTGTAATTAGGCTTAAAGTGAGAATATTGAATATTTAAATTTAAATAAGTTAAAATATGGAAAATTAATTCTAGAAATTTTATTGTGATGAGTAAATAATTGATTGTTATAAATATAATTTTTATTTGAAATATTGTTGTGATTTAATATTATAAAAATGATTTATATAAAGAAGAAGAATTGAAAAAGAAAATAAATAAACATATATATGTACATACTCCTATTTAATCATAGCCAAGCCCGTGAATCCAAACCCAAACTTATCCTTCCCTCTCCTGATACTTCCAAAATCTGGAGTTTCCTTATTCTAGATAATTCGTTTACGTTTACAAATATCAGTAATGCTCAAAATCTAAACGACCGATGATGCTGCTTCTTCCATCCTCCTATTCAAAATTCTCAAATAAATCCAATAAATTGTGTAAATTTCCCAAACTAAAATACAAGCATCTTAATGCTATTATACACTTAGGGCAACAAAGAAAGTAAATGTTCGATCATCTATTAGAGTGCTATGAGCTTGCTTTCATGAGAGAGGAAGTAGAAGATGAAAAAACTGTGTACATGTGAGTATATATACTCATTAATCTATGTCTATATCAATCTATTCTTCAGGTGCGATGAATAGTGTTAACGATGAGAAGGAAGGGGCCAAGAAAGGGGGCTGGAATTGAGTGATTGCTACTCGGCTAGGAGCCAAGATGGCTCCAGAGTATGACTAACTGGTGGATCGAGACTGGTGCACCGGCAGTGGTCGCGTGAGCTGCTCAGATGTGTGTGGGTGGAGCTTGTGTACGTGTACATGCAATTATGTGTGTGCGCAATTGTGTGTGCACAACTCTGTGCGTGTGCAAACTTTAGTAATTTGTAGTTTAAGTGTGTGCTTTTGTGTATTTAATTAAATTGAAATAAATAAATTTAAACTCAAATACACACACACACGCACACACACTTAGTATTATATGTGAATGTAAATATCGTTTAAAGTTTAATAAATTAGTTTAACAAGTATTATTAAAATGGAAAATTATTAAGTGGTTCTTGATTGGTATTTTATGGTCTTCAAATTATATTTTATGAAATTTTAATATATAATTCTAGTTTTGAAAATGTATTTAATTGATTATAAATATATAAAATTGATTTAGATATTTTATAATTATTTATAAATAGTATTTATTAATAGAAAGCTATGGAATTTTTATTAAGCATGTTTTTAGTTTTTACAATCTATTTTGGGTTATCAAAGGAAAGAAAGGGATTTTCTAGTGTTATTGGTGTGTATCAAATTGATATTAAACAAATATATATAAGTTAAGGAATTAGTAATTTATTTGAAAGAAAGTTTTATATTTAGTTTTAGTTAGTTATTGTATTTAATTTTAAAATATTTATAATCCATTTCTAAAGTTCAGAGTTTTGTTATACTAAAGTTATTTATTGCGATCGACGTATTATTAATCATTGAATTGATTACTCTATATATATGTTTGTGTGTATTTTTTTATTAATCTCCTTGTGACACCCCTAATTTTTGATAACATTATTTAGGAGATTTAATTAGATAAATTAAGTAGAATAATGTAATAATATTTGATAAAGGGATTGAGACTTGAATTAATAATTAAGGGGAAGAGCCTAATAAACTAATTAATGGGCTAGAGAAGGGTTTTTGGTTAATTAAATTACATAAGGGTATATTAGGAATTTCCGCCCATAGCTTCCACCCTTATATATTTCCATTCCCACCTTCTTACTTCCCATTCATATCATTTTAAAACATAAACAAAAATTTAAAGGAAAGACCGGCCATTAAGAGATCAAGAGGAAGTCAAATTAAAGCTAGAAAATCAAGCTTAGGGAAAAATCAATCTCAATCCAATCTTCTTATCTAAAGCAAGGTGAATGAAACACCCCACACCCCTTAGCATACCCAAAAGGACACACTAAAAGATCTGGTGTGTTGTAGGTATAACTAAGATTAACAGAGACTAAGATTCACAAGACAAAAATTAAACAATAATAACACAGCGGAAACAATTATAAAATTTTGTTCAAAACCAGACTTCATAAAAAGTCATCACATATCAAATACTTCAAATGTCAAACTACCCATATACGTCTTTGATCAAAAACCATAGTCTCCATAAAATCAGAGAACAATTATCCCTCATTATAGTGCCAGTACAACATAGGAACTAAAACTGGAATAAAAGAAGAACATATAAGAAATCTCCTTCCAAAGAACTCTAAGCTGCAGCAACTTACTGACTTCCTCCTTGATTGCCTAAGGGGGGTGGAAGGGGAAAATAGAGGAGTGGGTCAGAATAAAAGTCTGGTGAATGATAGTAATTACTGAAGTCCTTAAGCAATATAAAGTAATAGACTTTCCAATAGTTCTAGCATGAGTAAGCATACTAAAGGAAATATGAAAGAGATAAATTGAAAGTAAGTATGATTAAATATTGCTCAATTTATAAGATAGGTTAACTTTTGATTGCTTGCACTTGTCTTTGATTTTAGCTTTGATTATGCTGAATTCCTAATCATGTAATTAGGATGTAACCCTAATTCTACCCTTTTTGATCGACCTGCTACTCTATAGTACCTTTCTGTGGACCAGCCGCTATATAACTCTCTACACAAAATGTTACTGTGGCCAAAATGACATATATAGCTCCCAACACAAAACGCAATGATGTCTACGAAAGACACTTATACTAAGTGCTTGGAACTCATAGCTATTACTGAGCACCCGAATAGAAGTCGCACGCGTAACTGCCACCATGCCCATGCTATCTTTTGCTCCACCTATTGGGTCTTCTTATTACCTCAATATCTAGCATAAATGTGCCCCTCGTTCCACTTCAGGCTAATGTGAGATCACCATGTGCCAATAAAATCTATAGGGGAAATGCTGCTGGTATTGGCCTTTCATCCATACAATACTAGTTACGCCCCTTTGTCCATATTCCCCGTGATTTGGACTTCTAATTGACAAATTACTACCCTTTTTAGCATAAGCGTGCCCTCGCTTCAAGCTAAATGTGAGACCACCATCTTGTGTAATAGGGAATGCTATTAGGTATAGGTCCTACTTTCTTCTTTACTTATTAACTTAGATAAATTATTTTAATTAAGCCTTTATTATTATCTTTACTATCTTTTCTTATTAAT
Organism: Allium cepa; assembly: GCA_030765085.1. Taxonomy (NCBI): domain Eukaryota; kingdom Viridiplantae; phylum Streptophyta; class Magnoliopsida; order Asparagales; family Amaryllidaceae; genus Allium; species Allium cepa. The sequence goes on from CM060943.1 coordinate 492,440,969, forward strand.
TTATCCTAGTCATAAAATAAGCCACATTTTATTCTTTTTCTTATTATAACCTATGTTATAATCATGCTTGTTATTTAACCCAAGATCTAAATGTGAAAATAAGCTCTTTCATCTTTTACTCTTTTTAGTTATAATTCTACGTTATAACTAAGCCAGTTAATTAGTCAAACTCTAATCATAATTAGACATAATTTCAGTCCAATTCCATTTATATTACCGTGTTTATAATTTACATCTCATAATTATAAATATGCCAATCTCTTTAATTCAGTCCAATTAATATCATAATTAGGTATAATTTTAGTCTTAATTCCATTTTATTACAGTCTATGAAATTTACATCTTATGTTTCATTATTTTAGTTTTTTTATAATTTAATACATACTAGCATTAATCCTACTCTAATCCATACATGCAGAAAAAGAAGAAATAAAAGAAAACTGAAAATAAAAGAAATTCCAAAGCGTAGAAAGAAGATGTAAATAACATAAAATTAACAGTAAATAAACTAAAGTAATGTAAATAAACGGAAAAGCTATAGTTAATAGAAATAAACTAAAATTACTGAAAAGAATAGCTGAAAGGAAATGGACTGAAAATAGTTCTAAAACAATTGTAAATAAATTACTTAAAAGGCTATTCCAAAAATCATAGTAAAACTACAACTATTGGAAATGCTATTATTTTAAATTACTTAAAAAAATCTTAAAATAATTACAATCACCCACCTCTGGTCCTAATCTTTCTCTTCAGTCTTCCTGGATCCACTTGGAGTTGTAAAATAATTTAATTTATAACGATTTTCTCCTTTGAAAAAATTATTCCGTTCAGGGTCCTTCCTAGAAAGGTGAACCTAATTGGAGAAAACCAAAAATGAGAAAAAGTGTTAGGTCTAGGCGTCTATTTATAGGTGTGGAAGCGGGTCTCAGACCGTTAAATTTAGAGATTGAATAGGATGCAACCACGTCATAGGCTGAATAGGGGGCATGAGATGCGGAAATGAAGGGACCATATCGGTTCAAACTATGCAAAACACGTCGGCTAAGGGCTTTGGAACGTTTGAACGGACGAAAGTTCGTTAGAGGCGGGTCGACCGGGAAATCGACAGCCTTGGTGCCAGGTCGACCGGCCGGTCGACCTACCCATACATTTTTTTCTGTTTATTTTGTTTATTTTATAACTTGGTCATATTTGCTCGGTTTTTGACGTTCTGTGTTATGGAAATTGAGCAGAAAATTACCACGGACAAAATGGTGCAACACCCGTGGCTCAATTTCGATAATTTCACAAATGTTATTTTATTATTTAATTAATTAACAAATTAATTACTATGGGTTAAATTTAGTGTTGTTACAGTGAATAATAATTCCATCTCTATTTTGGTTTAAATCATATATTTTCGGATTTAAGAGATAAATTCGTTTTATGATATATTGGATAATGATATACTTGATTTAAGATTTATTTGATTTAAACAAGGTTATTTAAAAGAGATTTAGCATGATTTTAGATCAAAACCAAGATTTAAAGTGGTTTAAATGCCATGTGATAATTTTGTGTTATGAGAAACATTATTTTGGAGTTGGTTTCAATTTTGATAATTTTCCATGTTATGGAAAGATTATTATGAATTTGAAAGGAAAATATGATTATTTGGGTTTATAACTTATTTTGGAAAATATATTAAGAATTTGGGTCTGGAATTTGGATATGTTAGATAACATGATTAAAGTGAATATCTAGAATTTTTGGGGATTTTTCCAAAGAGATTTGCTATGAAAAATATTTTTTTTAGAAGAGGGACTTCTTTGCGAAAATTGGTAGGGCTTATTTGATTAACTTAACCATGGTTCAGATCTTATTAGGGGCAGTTAATTTTTTAAAATGAAAAGCGCCTGCCTATATTTTGTTTTAAGCCTTCGACAGTGTCGAAGAATTTGGTTTCAAAAGAGGATTTAAAGAGGTTTCGAAAGAGTTGCCATTAACTTAAAGTTTTCTTTCGACGGGGCACTTTGATGTTTTGAAAGAAGGGTTCCGACCTAGTCGAAACGCTGCTGCCTTTTGCAACCTTCCGATGGTATTGAAGATATCAATGCTGTTGAAAGGTATTTTGTTTTGTAATGTTTAAGCCACTTCTTAAAGCTTTCGAAAGGGGTAGGAGTTTCGAAGGTGATGGTTTCGAAACGGGTTTCGACTCCAACCTTCAAATGTTTTACCCCGATGTTTTATGCTTTCGAAAGAGATGGTGCTGATACCATCATATTTCCCTAATGTTTTATAAATGATAAAGAATGATTTCGAAACAGATGCTTTCTCCTATGTTCACTTTGATCCAAATAATGTTTTTAAGTATAAACCCAATGCTTTCGAAAGGGGTGCTTTCAATGATTTCAGAAGGGTTACTTCCAATAGTGTCGAAAGGGATACTTTCAACTGGTTTCGAAACTATGCTTCTAATGTTAAAAGCTAATACTTTAACGCATTCGAAAGGGTCTGAAAGGTAGCTTTTAAAGTACTATAAGGCATGATCATAATGTTTTCAAGAGCTTTCGAAGGAGGTTATCCTATGAAGTGGAAAGCTAGGTTTCGAAGGTATCGAAAGGTTTTAAGATCCAAACTCAAATTTTAAAAGAAATACCTATGGCAATATTAAAGGAGTTTTTATAACGGTTTTAGGAAGAAGCTACCTTTGATAAAGAAATAGGTTCAAGGGATTAACCATGTTTTATTTTAAACCCACAGGAGTGGTATTGCTATATTGTTATGTTGCTCTTTAAATATGAATAATTCACTTTATAATAGACCCATAACTGCAATTTGTAAAAAAAGGGTAAGAGAACAAGTTAGGTTAACCCACCGATGAAAATAAATTGAATAAACTCCTAAATGAGTAGAATTGCATCCAGGAGGTCAGGAAGACCAAAATATAGGATGCTAAAATATAATGGAAGGATATTGGCAGGGGCCAATAGGTTTAAAGTAAGCCCACAAAAGCTGTATGATATTGGCAGAGGCCAATAGGTTCATAGTGAACCCATGAAAACTATGTATAAAAGAAGATGTCACATAGACAGGTTCATAGTTAGCTCATCAAAATGATATGTAAAGGAAGATGTCAAATAAACAGATTCATAGTAAACCCATGAAAACTATGATTAGATACTGGCAAGGCCAGTAGGTTTGTAGTTATCCCATGAAAACTATATCCGGATGAAATATTGATAGATGTTAATAAGTTCCTAGTCAACTCTTGAAAACTAGGATAAGGGAAAGGATATTGGGGTTACCAATAGGTTCCTAGTCAACCCATGAAAACTAGGATAAGAGTAATATTGGAGTTACCAATAGGTTCATAGTGATCCCATGAAAACTATATAATTGGACAGGGAGACTTTAAATGTTTAACCCGTTATTAGTCAGCCCATGAGAACTAGTAGGTTAATAGTAATCCTAAAAACTATAATTAAGACAAATTATCTAAATTTAATGGGGATGGGTAATCCAGAATTAATTCAATTGCTTTGCACATCATCGTATTATACTCTTTTGAATTATAACCATTGTGGATGTAGGAGCACAGTATATGGTTTTATAAAGGTTTAGGGGATACAAATGAGGGGAAACCCGTTTTGCTAGTCGGTGCGGTCTCAATAGATATCCAAATGATTTGCGATGGTAGATTATTATTTATACCAGGCTTTATGTCTGACTCGAAGTTTATGTTTTCCTCTTAAATTCTTGGGTGCTCAATTGATTTTGAGTAGTTTCAGAGTTGAGATTTTCAGGTACCTCTTAAGACGAATAAGCTTCCGGAGACGCGTGGGAGACATTATAGCTATTTAGAGTCTCTTTCTTTTGATTCCGCTGTGTTGTTTGTAACGACAAAGTTGTTATATTGCCTGTATATACTCTGATCATCCCAAGAGGCATCTTCATATGTCGCTTTGGGTGTATGTTGTAATAAATATGTTTTCTTTGAATGTGATTTGCAAATTGGGATATGTAATGAACTGGAAATATTTCGAAATGAAATGTGATTTGGTTTGAAGATTAACTTTTTTCCATATTCATGTGATTCTGTTATCAATGAATCTAACACCGCCGTATTCGGTCGTCGAGGATTAATAACAATGAATGAATGCAGCATCCATAGCCGTTAGTTTTGGGCCTTCAAGTAAGGGGATGTTACACTCCTTTATCATACTTTTTTGATTTATACTTCCTTTTTATATTGATTTAGATTATATGAGTGATTCACTATTGATGTTGATTTCGTTTAGTAATTTGATATAATACAGTGACGACATCCTTCTATATGATTTTATGATGATTTTTATTTTATGTAGCGAGGAATCCAAATAAACGAAGTTATATTACTGTTTGGCATGGAGCATCTGGAAATATTTCTCCTATTATTTTTTGAACTCATTATATAGAATGTTTGTGGAGGTTGAGTGTAGTTTACGAGCATTGAATAAACAATTAAGCATCACGAGGTGGTATGGGACGCTGATGTGATACTTATTCTGTTATTCACTGTAATAGATGTCATTTAATTGATGGGAGCTACATTATACTTACATAAGCTGATGCTCGGTGTAGAGCAACAATTTATGCACAAGATAGAGCATTATGGATGATTGAACTATGAGGGTGTACCCATATGCATGTTGTCTGTCATGAAGTACTCCGGGATATGATTAGGAGTTAATGGGAACCAAATGGCTAATGTCCACCTTGGTGGTCTGATCATGGGGTCGTGCCTCAGATCTATGACACTTTGGTTACATACATACATACATACATACATACATACATACATACATACATACATACATACATACATACATATATATATTAAATGCGTATCATAAGATATTAGAGAAAGGCGGAGAAGCCCTAGCCCCTTTAGTCACGAAGGCCAACAGTCTGTTACCTTAGGGGCATGATCTGGTTCGTGACAAATGCATGCCCTAGTCTATGAGCATGTTTGTGACATGCAGTGGACATTGTCATGATACCAGGTTAGTAACTGAAGATTGTAGGAGCAGATCCAAGTAGTGTAGCCCTGGGCTTCTAGAGTAGGCACTTAATTTTCATTCTCCTTTTTGGCTCTACATGGATTGGTAGATACGTACATATTTCTTATATATACCTCATCTATGTATTAGAGCAGACCCAGATGGATAACCAGGTGCTCTTGGAGATGGCGGGTAGCCATATTGTGTTTTGACTAGGTGGTGTAACCCAGTTAGTATGAGATTATTGGATGGTGTAAACCCATACGTTATGATTTGATTTCCTATCACTATTTATTCCTACATGAGGAGATGATATTATATCGGGATTGTTGTCCAGAGTATAGTGGATTCTCATGTCTCCTATTGTATATGATTTTATTGGTTGGTGGCCTATATTTTATATTGATGATGATATTTTATTATTTAAGATTAAGAGATATTTAGACAATGTCGTGTGTTAGCCTGACTATACTTGGTGATATCTCTTACTATTGATTTTTGAATTTGATGATGATTATAGATATGGACGATTCACCCATTTGATACTGATTCCATGATTTTTAATTTGAGTTACTTTGATATGTGTGATGACACTTATGCAAGGTTTTGTAGTATTTGATGTTACACGATACATTTGTGATTGTCTAAGATATATTTAATTACATACCATACATATGCTGCACATACTTATTGATATTATGGATGTTAACATATCGTTATTATACTTTGCATATATTGAGTAGTGTATGTTTATTAACATTTGATTTAGACATAGTATGGCCCGTGTATACGTAATACCCGGGTCAGTCCGAGACTTTTCAGGTACAAGGATAGTGAGACCAGCTTACGTTATCTGGGGTTAGATGGGACCTATATTCAATATAGTAGTTCACCATCATGTATTGTATTGCCTCTTGTATGCATAATCTTGTTATGAATATTGAATATACATTGTATATTATATTATCGCTGTGATTCCGACTCTGTGTTCTCTATTTATATACTATGTATTGTGTATTATTCTATCCTAAGGCATACGTGTTTATTGCTTTATGCTGATACTGGATACGTTTTGTAGTAATATGTATTCGATGTTTTAATACGTACCAATGTTAGTCGAAGGGAATATTCATGTATGTACCTCATTCACCTCGTTCTTATACGACGGTATTACTTAGTAATACTCTTGGATAGTATGGGTATAAAGGTAGGGATGTTACAAAATGGTGTCAGAGCAAGGTTCAAAACAATACATCATATATAAGAGACATGAGTCAAGACCTTGGATGAGACCTAGAGTCCCTGTTCCCTTAGATACGTTGGGTACTTCCTTGAAATAAGAGATAATATATGTACAACATAATTGCAGGGGTAATCATTTAGGGATGTATTTGTTATTTTCGATATATAATATATTTGAATTTTGATATTTTAAGTATGAATATAGATATAAAATGATTAAATTTATGGTGGTTTAATATTGAATTGTTATATTTTGATTTGATTTTAATCATAGTGCCAAGCAGGAAATTTATTTTCCTGTTTTATGCTACGTGCTGGGGTTGTTATTGCTTATGTTGGTGGTTATTGATAATTGTTTGTGTTGATTTGTCCGTTGGGTACTTCAAGAATTCTAGTCAACGCTGGTGCACATGAATTCAATAGGATCCCTAAACACTGAAACGAGAAATTTGGACACATGTTGTTGAAATGATATAAATATTTTGAGCAAATTAAAGTATTTTAGAAAGGATGAATATTTCAAATAATATAATAAGTGAAGTTAGTAATTATGGTAAGGTGATATTTAAAATAAATATTTGAGATGGTTTTCAAAAATGAAAGATATGTTTATTATTTTGAGAAAAATGTGTTAAATAAGATGTTTATAAGTTGGATTTATGTTTTAAGTGATGAATGCAGCCTTGGATATTAGTGAATGGCTGAAGTCACTGGTGAGGCGGTATTGATTATATGGTCAACATTGAAGCCAATTGATATTCGTGAATCGCTAAAATATAAGGCGAGGTGACATCATTATATTTTACAGTGTTTATAATTTTGATACATAATATGATTTTAAATAAATTGAATAAAGTTTTTAAGAAATTATATACGTATTGAATTTAGGTTTTATGGATATTAAACTATGATTGCAACAATGTGAAATAAATTTTTGTGTTCAAACTATTTCATATGATTGCAAAGTTTGTATATTTATAGAAAATGTTTATCAACAAATTATTTTAGTAAGAAATATCAATCCTGCTTTTGGAAATATTGAATTTTATAGTCTAATTAAGGTATTAATATTTAATATATATATATATAATAATAATAATAATGAGAGTTTTGGAACAAAATAGTATTTTAAAAGAATTTTTTTAAAGATGTTTTGAAACTAAGAAATATATTGAAAATTTTGTTTATGAATTTGAGGCTATAATTGAGTAGTTTATAGTTTATTAATATTTGGAATTAATTTGTAGGTTTTGGGATATTATGATTTATATGACTATAAATTATTTAATATGATTGGATATCTTGAGTTAAGTATACAAGGATATATTAACATTGTATTGACTTTGATAATCAAGTATTATATTAAAATATTATAAACTTAAGTGGATTTATAAAGTTAATATGAAATAAATTTTTGGAAATGTAAATAAATATGTATAAATTAATGAATATTGTACAGAATGTTTCAGCGATAAAGGAAATTTTTGAGTACAAATATTATTAATCATAAAAACAAATCAAGTTTGTGAGATTTTTTTTCAAAATGAATCCTTAACTTAGGAAGTATTTGTTTTATAAATTCATGTGAAGTATTTGTATAGATGGTGTTAATCAAAGAGAAGTATTTTGTATAAGATAAAGTGTATTTGGATTAACATTTTGAAATTTAGTTTGAAGTGAAGTTATTTTGACGGAAAAGATTTTGTGATGGAAGTATAAGTAAAGATAAAGTATTTTGGGTTTCTTTTAATGATTATTTGATTTGCATGTAAATATAAATTAATAATGCAATTATTAGCTTTATTATAGATTCGTCCTAAGGAAATTGCATGGACGCAATCTTGTTAAAGGGGGAGTTTGTAACAACCCGACCTTGGGGGTAAACATAATAAATATTTAATTAATTAAAAATGGATTTTTGGAATTAAAATTTATTTTAGAATATTGGAATTTTATAACAAGCTAATTAGTGATGAAATTAAATAGTTTTGAGAATAAATATTTGTTATAAAAATATGAAATAAAATCAGTTTGGAAATTATTTAGGATTAGGCTTAAAGTGTGAATATTGAATATATAAATTTAAATAAGTTAAAATATGGGAAAATAAATTCTATAAATTTTATAGTGATAAGTAAATAATTAGGCATTGAAAATATAATTTTTATTTGAATATTGTATGATTTAATTTTATATAAATGATTTATATAAAGAAGAAGAATTGAAAAAGAAAATACATAAACACACACTTACCTGTTTAATCCTATCCCAAGCCGGTGAACCTAAACCCAAACTTATCCTTCCCTCTCCTAATACTTCTAAAATCCAAAGTTTTCTCATTCTGGATAATTCGTTTATGTTTACAATATCGCTAACGCTCATGACCTAAATGACTTGGTGATGCTACTTCTTCCATCCTCTTATTCTAAATTCTCAAATGAATCCAATAAATTATGTAAATTTCCCAAACTTAAATCCAATCATCTCAACACTGTTACACACTTATGGCAACAATGAAAGCAAAGGTTTGGTCATCAGTTGGATAGCTGTGAGCGTGTGCTCATGAGAGAGGGAGAAGAAGATTAAAATGTTGTGTACATGTGAGTATGTACACTCACTACTGTATGTCTATATCAATCTATTTTTTGCATACGAGGAGTTGTGTTAACGACAAGTGGGAAGGCACTGACGAAGGGGGTTGAGATAGAGTGATTACCACACTGCCTGGAGCAAAGATGGCTCCAGACTATGGTCGACTGGTGGACCGATCATAAATGGTCGATGCATGTATGGTTGGACCATGTGTGCATGTAGGTGCAATTGAGTGTGTGTATATGTGCAACTCTATATGTGTGCAAGCTTTACTAATTTATAGTTAAAGTGTGTGTGTAAATTGAAATTAATAAATTTGAACTCAAATATATCTGTATGCTATACGTATACTTAGATATTATATATGAATGTAAACCTCATTTAATGTTTAATAAATTAGTTTAACATGTATTATTTAAATGAAAAGTATGAAATGGTTCTTAATTGGTGTTTTATAGTTTTCAAAGTATGCTTTATGAAATTTTATATATAACTCCAGTTTTGAAAATGTATTTAATTGATTATAAATATATAAATTTGATTTAGATGTTTTATAATTATTTGTAAATAATATTTTGCTATAGAAAGCTATGGAATTATTCTTAAGCGTATTGTTCAATTTTTACAATCTATTTTGGGTTATAAAAGGGAAAAAGGGATTTTCTAATGTTATTAATGTGTACTAAATTAATATTAAATTTATCTAAGTTGAGGAATTAGTAATTTATTTGAAAGAAAGTTTATATTTAGTTTTAGTTGGTTATTCAGTTTAATTTTAGAATAATCCATTTCTAAAGTTTAGAGTTTTGTTATAATAGATTTATACATTGCGATCGACTTATTGTTAATTATTGAAATGATTACTCTATATCTATATGTATTTTTAATTAATCTCTTTTATCATACTTTTATTATTTATACTTCCTTTTTATATTAAATTGGATTATATGAATGATTCACCATTAATGTTGATTTCATTTATTAAATTGATATGATATGGTGATGGCATCCTTCTATATGATTTTATGATGATTTATTCTTTGTAGCGAGAATCTGAATAAACGGAATTATAATACCATTTAGGGTGGGGCATTCGGTAACATTTCTTCGGTTATTTTTGGGACTTGTTATATAGTATATTTGTGGAGATTAAGTGTAGTTTATAAGCATTGAATAAACTATTGTTGTTTACCATCATGTATTTATTGCCTTTTTATATCCATATTCTTGTTATGTATACTAGGCATACATTGTATATTGTATATTATATTATCGCTGCGATTCTGACTCTGTGTTCTCTGTTAATATAGTATATTGTTCTATCCTGAAGGCACATGTGTTTATTACTTCATGCCAATACCGAGTATGTTTTCTTGTGAGTCGTATTCGATGTTTTAATACGTACCAATGTTAGCCCAAGGGAATATTCACGTGTGTACCCTATATCGCCTCATTCTTCGTATTATCCGAAGTTATTACTTTGCAATACTGTTGGATAATATGGGTATAGAGGTGGTGCTGTTACGATATCAATACATATGTTGAGAGCAGAGTACGTAACACTCTCCAAATGTTAGGGAATGTATTATGCATGGCTGCTGGGGGGACCAAGAGGATGCATAATGGAGTTATTTGATAACTATGTAATGAGTCCTCTGAGAGCTTGTTGTTAATAACAAGTAGACAAATAGGAAATCTCCAGTAATGATATTACACAGTTCTTTGGACTTGATAGCACCGTTGGACTTTAATGTGGAAACTCCACTTTGATTATAGTTAAATCATAGCACGACTTCCAATGAACAACTATTGTTTGGTCTGAGTTGAAGCATTGTAAGAGAAAAACTATTCAATAAAGAATTTGTCTTCTCAGTTGTACGAGATTAGCATCACGGTCGACTGTAGGCAACTCAAAATAAAAATCTTTGGCCAGAGTAGTATGGTTAATTATGGTTGTTATTACTGAACTAAAGATTTTGTTTATGGACTAACCGAGTTGAATGTAAATAATATTGAAATTTAACCAAAACCAAATTCCATAAGTACTAAAGTGATCTAGTATTGGTAAATAGAATTGGTGTAATTAATCGCTGATTAAAGATACTGCTTGAATTTGTAAACAAGATTTTACCATTGAGATTTATAAGCAATGAATCAAGTCAAACTGTCACACTAGTATGTACGGTTATGTTTGAACATTAGTATTTGAATTGTTCAAATATTATCTGCTAGTTAAATTAACACCTATAAATAGCACAACAGAATTTATTCAGTCTTCGAAACACCGCTTGATTTAATTAATTTATAATGGTTATTAATTTATTAAATTAATTAATATTTATGAAATATTAATTATTATTGTACTTATTTTATGGGATATGCTTAATAAAATAGAATGACCTCTAGAAATGGTCGTAGTGTCACAAGTAATTTATTGGGTGCTTATGTAAAAGTCTTATGTATACGTACTGATATGAAATACTGACAACGATTTAAATTTAATTTAAATCGAATAACTTATTAATGGGATGAGTTGATATTTTTGGTCCATTATAGACCTTGATCCATGCAGCATGAAGAGGAGGGCAGAGGATGGATTCGTGTTTGAATTGGTAAGAGAGAATCATGTAAGATATTTCTCTTTAGACCACACTATATATTCAAATTTCATCCTCTTGTTTTAGTAAGACTATCTTCCTTCTCACTTCTTTCCCAGGCCGTAAGCATCCTCACTTTATTTTTCTTACTTCGAACACATCCAATCAATCAAATATAATCTAATCGGTGTTTATACACCTTGTTCTTGCAATGAAGGGTGTAGATCTAAGAGATCCAAGGGGTCCGTTTAGACCAACGTGCATTTCTACAACATTATCTCTACGGTATAATTCATTTTACTTATTCAATTATATATAGTGATCATTTTATATAATATCTATTATACATTACATTTTTCATATATGTTTTAGCTTATCAATATATTATGTACAATATTTGATTTATGTATATCATCATAGTATTATTGTAGTTAGCAAATGATATAAAAAGAATTCGTGTAAAATGTTTCAGCCGTAGTTCAAAATAAAATAAGATTTTAATTATAATATTTTTTGTTAAATTTAAAACATAGTTTAACAATTTTAAATATGATATTTGTAAATTAAAATTAAGTTAATATTTTACTAATTTGTTTTAGAAATTTAGTTTATTTTTTATTTTCTATTTTCGGCCATATTATTTTAAATAAAATAAATATTTATATACTATATGTGTGTGTATGAATTGTTCTGATTAAGCATTTTATAAATAGTAAAATATTTATTTTCGGTTTGAAAAAATATTAATTTTTATTGTCGAAACATAAACACACACACATATACATATGTATTTATATAATAATATGTATATTTTAAATATCATACATATATATATATATATCAATTTAATTAATAGCATATAGATATTGAAAAACATACTTGCTAACAATATTTGAATTTTAACTATATATGTATTAATTTAAAATGTTTCAAAGTCAAAATAATGATATTATGAAATTTTGAATTTAAATTTTAGATCTAGCTTTAAATCTATATCTTGCTTGGTTAGTCAAAATGCATATTTTGATTTTGAAATTTGAAAGTAAAGACTTAATCAAATATTGTTTTATATCTATTTATATTAACTTTAATGAATATTCGCAAATTAATATACATATATATAAATATGTATGTATGCACGTATGTATATATATTATAATTATGAATTTTTTTTATTCAAGCAATTAACCTATATGTAAAAGCCAAATATATACATTGTAGATGTAAATCCCAACATCTGTCTACGTGTATATTTAACCATATACACCCTATGCTATGTTGCATGTGCACATTATGATAGAGTTAGGGATTTGGACTAGGGGAAATTCTATTATTTATTGTAAATTGTTAACTCTGTAATAAAATCTCATTCAAAATAAAATATGTTTTTCTTGCTATTATATACTAGTCATACTATGATATGTTAATTAAGTATTCAATGCAAGTATATTAAATATAAAGTCCTTAAAATAATATGTTATGTGATAATAATTTTAATGTGTTGTACTCATGAGAAATTTATCACATTAAAATAACGTTTTATTTTAAATATTCTTAGTCGAGTTATTTCAAGACAAGACAACAATACATCCTTTGAGACTAGCGTATATAACACTCTCCATATGTTAGCTAGTGTATCACTCATGGCCGTCGTGAGCATCAAGGGGTTACATACCGATAGTTATTGGATAGCTATGGAATGACTCGCTCGAGAAATGTTGGTCAATATAACTAAGGTCAAATAGAGAACCTCAAAGTGATGATATTGCATGGTTCTCTCAACTTGAGAATATTATTAAACTTCAATATAGATACTCCACTTTGATTATAGTTAAACTATGGGATGACATCCATCGAAGGACTATAATTTGATCTAAGTTGAAGCATTGAAAGTGAAATACTATTTAATAGAGAATTCATCTCCTTGGACGTTATATAAGGTTAGTATCACGATCAACCATAGTCCATTCAAAGCCAAAGTATCTAGCTAAAGTAGTATAGTTAATAATAACTATTGTTACTAAACCAAAGACTTTTATATTTGGATTAAATGAGTTGAATATGAATGATATTGGAATTTTGACCGAAACCAAACTTTATAATTCATGAAATGATATATTTTTGATGAAGAGAATTAGTGTAAATAATCATTACTATTGGGTAGCACTTAAATTAATAAAATTGGAATTTACTGAAAAGACGTATAAGAAATAAATTTGGCTAAACGGTTATACTACTAGCTAAGGGATCTATGAACATCAATATTCGAATTTTTTTCTATTAACCGCTGACTAAATTTATACCTTTGAGTCGCACAACCATAACGATGAACACCCTAAAAAACCATATGATTTAACTTGTAATTGTTGAAAATGAATTAATATTAATGAAACAATAATTATTAAAATTTATTTTATTTTTGGAAGTCATTTTATAATTAATTGGGTGCGTATATAAAAGGTATATATGTACACATCGATATACGATATCGATGGAAATTTAAAATTGATTTAAAGTAGTTATTTATTGAATGGGCATAGGACTATAGAAGTCTTAGGGAGGCACAAGCTATGACCGACCTGGGGTGTGTGGGAAGTAGGGTTTTAAGGATTAAAATTTTAGTTTTGAATCTATAAGTAAGGAGTGAATAAAATAAAGAGAAAAAAGCTCCACCTTCCTAAATTCTACTTAAATACACATCCACACACTCTTTTTCATCTCTTAGCCATTGGTTCTAAGGGAAGATAGCCAAAATTTTAAGCAAAAAAATCCAAACGTAAACCATAAAAATAAATAGAAACGGACGGTGCTTCAGAGCTTGCATTTTCTAGAGGTGGTTCTATGAATCTACGGGTTTTCATTCATTGAAGGTGTGAATCGCAAGCGTATTCTTTAGGTAATCAGTTTATTTCTACTTTAATTATATATACATAACCTTGATTACATATATTGGATTCCCAAATTTTACAATGAATTTGTATGTGCATGTGCATATGCTGTTTGATTTGATATGTGTGTATATAAACTAATTTAGAAACAAATAGTTTTAAAAACTTATTTTTGGCCAAAACCTATTTAAAATTTATTAGGAATAATTTTGAATTTTAGTACTAGTTTTTGATTAGCTAGAACAATTTCATTATTCAATACATACATACACATTTATATAATTTGTTAAAATTTTAATTTGTAGGCATACGTGCTTTCAGCAATTTAATAAAAATAGTTATTTTTGGAAATTAATCACTAGCAATTAATTTAAAATCAATTTATATATATATATAAATATATGTTTTATAATATTAAATATATAAAAAAATTCCGTATGGAACTTATTATAAAATTAACATTTTAAGACATTGTAGTAGAGCGTAAATATTAATATATTTTAATATTTATATATTTATTTATTTTAATACCACTTTTATTATATATAATAATAAATATAATTTTATATAATTATATACATACATGTATACACACACATATATTTTATATAAATTAATTTTCATAAATATATAATTATATATATTATTTATTTTAGTGAAAATCTGTAAAGAGATATATTATAGATAACTTTTTCTAAGTCAAATTAGATTTTTGTGATATTATTTCAATTTCAAAATATATTGAATTAGTAAAAATTTATTTTGTATGCATTTGTAATATTATTATTGTTTTTTCGAGATTGATTTATAATTATGTGTACATATATACAAAATTAGATAAAACCACAGACAACAATAAGCATAAATAAAGAACGAATGTGTCCGTTATGGTGTAAGTCCCAACCCTTATAAACATACGCGTTAACTGTATACATTATCTATATGTTGCGCATACACTATACACATATGAGTGTATTTGATATACTTATAATAGTATAATTAATTTTAAATTAAATAAAATTTCTTTCTAAACAAGTTAAACAAACTAAGATTTCATTTAAACCTTTTAAATTAAATCTAAAATTAATTGGAGTTCATATGCCCAACAACGATCTAATCTGATGAAGAATTTTTAAAATTCATCCATTTAACCCATTATGATTTGACTCGGTTTCATTAATGGTATCAGATCCCGGTATCCTATACGGTCTAAAATTAATAATATTAAAGCTAACTTATTAAAGCATACCAATTTAATAGGGCATCTAGAAAGGTAGCGTCTAAAGTTGGGTTTGAGTAATCAAGTACATTGCCTAACCTTGCTTATGGCTTGTCCCGAGGAATGATATAAGCTTAAAGATTATCCCCAATATAAAGATTTGAATTGATTTTGGACCTTAGGCCATTTTTCAAAATCTAGTTTGAAAATTTAAAACTATATCTTGAATTCAAAATTTGAATTCAAAATATAAAATAATTTTACAAAGATGTATGAATATTTTCCAAATTTGTTTTGAAAACAAATTAATATTTTTTTAAAATTATTTAATATTTTAATTAATTGGATCAATTAAATAAAGTATTAATTAATTATTAATTAATTAAAGGATGTATGTATGTATGTATGTATGTATGTATATTGATGTATATGTACGTATATCTTAAAATATTTATGGTAAATAATAAACTAATTGTCGAAAATTATAAAGAAATCATTTAATTAAAAATGTTTTAATTAAATGAGTATTTGTTTAATAAATATGTAGTAATTAAATGTTAACTAATAAAATAAAATATACATATATAACGATATGTATATACATATTAATATTCATCTTAAATTGTTTAAGATGAATAAAATAAAAAAATTAATTGTTTAATAATTTATCTAATTATATAAGTTAATTAAATATGATTTAATTAATAATATACATAGGATTATTATATAAGTTAATTAAATTATACAAAATTATAAATAAATCAAACTTATACAATACAAACGAATAAAACATAAGTGGAACCGTAATAAAACCAATTTAGGTTTAAGGAATAAATACATATGTATTTACATATACCGTGATTTGAGAGGCGTCTGACAATTGAATCACAAGGATATTTCATAAGAGATATATTGTCTCCTAAATCGATATCACTCAACGTATGTATGTATTAAAGATTATGAATTTTTAATATGAGTTGTCTTCTATCATTTCTATGTTAGGTTATTTGCATAATCTTTAGTTATTAATGTTCTTCAAGCTAGAGATGTTATGTATATTACTATAAATATATTGAATAAACGAGGTAAGATACATGTAAGTTTTTGTTGATATTCCTCAAGGTACGTGCATTTATACTTAGGCCCTCAAGAAATGATAGGTACGAGTGAATAATCTCTTTGATTTGTTGATATTTCTCAAGTTCGAGATGATATTAGGACAAAGACCATGGGTTAGGAGTTGTATGTAATGATCCATATCTATGCATCAGAGGATCGTAGAATATCTATATTATTTTTATATGAGGTCGTACGATTCTATAATTTTGAGAAATGACTCTTAGGAATATTTTACACGTCTGTGAGTTTTTCCAAATTCCATGTGATCATTTTGATCTTGTATATCTTGTATCCCTTATAACTTTTGATAGGAATCGAGTTACGATCTGAAACCACTTCCATTAGAGCGGGATGATGGTTTCTCTTTCTATAGAGTTGTCATATTAAGGAAATTGGCTAATCATTTGAGAGTTAAGGCTGTTTGAAGTTTCATTTGATTTTAAACAGCTTAAGTGGGTGATTAGGTTCATTAGTCTTAAGGCCCATCACCCATTTCGAGTTTGGAACAAATAGATGCTGACGGGACCTCATCCCCATCATTTCACTATTCCAAAAATAGTTAGAAACCTCTATTAAACTCCACTGACCAAAAAGAAACCCTTAAACCTACTTTAATTAGTCAAATTACATCATTAAGAGGAGATTAACTTGATTAGCACTTGGAATTAGAGATTTTGTATTGGAGGAGCCTTGGATTTCCTGCCTTCTACCATTCATTTGGGGATTTGGATCTTGCACTAGATCAAATCGAGTGATTAGATCTCACACTTGCTAATTAGGTTATTATACACCCTAAACGATGTTTAAAAATTATATAAAAATCTCTAAAAATGTTTTAGCCATAATTAACCATATACGTGAAATTTAGACACTTTGGACTTGATTTAGAAAAACGTGTTCTTATGGATCCTTACGCACTTATAGATCCTTAACCTTAGATCTATATTTCTTTAAAAGGGATATATTTGAATGTTTGCCTATTGTTATTACTTATATATGATGTATGTACGATTTTTAGATGTTTGAATGGTTGAAAATGCCGATGAAATAATGATTTAGACTTAGGATCGGTTCTTGGATCGTTGATGACCTAGAAAGTCAAAGTAATTAAATCAATGCGCGAATGATATACGACAACAAGGAAGGCCTCATAAGGTTGCACACCAAATTTCAGGCCGTTTGGAGTTAGTATGGTCAAGATATAAGCATTCAAAGTATAGATTAGTGATGATCCATGGTCATGGATCGATGATGATCCATAAACTCAAATTGCTCGAATCGAGGTGCGATCGATAGTAGGAAACAAGGATGGTTTCTAAAGGTTACCCACTAAGTTTCAAGCCATTTGGAATTGGCACGCTCGAGTTGTGATTGCTTGAAGTGCTGATCAGCAACACCCCGCAATTTGACGTTAGTCATTTAATTTGTTAGTTAATTGATTAGGCTCCAAAAATGGAATTTTTGAAAATGATGGAAGTTGACCATGAAATTTGCACTATTGCGTTCATGGTAAAATTCTGAGCAACTTTCATGTTTGGAGTTTCCATTGAAGTCCAAACGAAGAAGTTACGGACGAAAAATGAATTCCGAATAGAAATAATTCATTTAAGAAACCAACGTTTTTAAATTAATTGAATGGGGTCCACAGGTCGAACCGTTTAGTGTAGCAGTCGACTAGGGCGATAGACCTCTGTGAGGGGGTGGTCAGCTGCTCTTAAGGCAGTGGCTAGAGTTTTCCCTAACTCAATGGCTTGGATATATTATATTTGGATTTAACGGTTCTGCTTGATTCTAGCGCCTATAAATACAGGCCTAACCCTTCCTTCTCTTATCATAGTTTTTTGAATAGAGAAATGAAGCTCTGCCATTTCTTCTTCTCCACTTTCTTTCTAAATTATACAAATAAGATATTTATATCTATATTCATGCAAATTGGAGATGAATAGAAATTTAATAAAAAAGAGAAGAGAAAAGAATCAACTATATGCGTACTTGAGATAATTTATATATATTTGTATATTTGTATATATTTTCTCTTCCAATCCCAAATCTCTTCTTAGATCTGTAATTAGAATATGTGTATATACCCTTTATATATATATTTCTTGGATTAAAAAGGATTTTGAGATGAATCAACGGTTTTACTTCAGATCTAGAGATTTAGATCGCTTTTAAAAGGTGAGTGGGAAATTTTATATATTGTTTATGATTTTAAATCTATTCCATTGGCATATGTTTGATTTTATGCCTAAATCAATTTTATTTGCGAATTGTAGGCTTAAATTAGTGTAGAAAACTATTGCCTACATATTCTTGTTTTAGATCTAATTTGAAATATGTTTACACCAAGATCTAGAAATCAGTTCCAAAGATTTTAGAATTTGAATGTTGTATATTTTTACTCTAGATCTGTACTTGGATGTAAAATAAGCTTTTTGGATTATAACCCAATTTGTGCTATGTTGTAGATTTTCCATAGTTTAATTTATGGGGAGAACATCCATTTGATTTTTATAAGTTCGTTTACCTTTTCTACTTTTCATTCAAAAGGGTGACGTTTGATTTAACAAGGAATATCCATAAACAAAAAGGAAAGAGATGTGGAAAGTACAGATTCTCCATAGTTCACACTATCTATTCCAAATAAAAGGAAATGAATTCCTTGTAATTTCAAACAGAGTCAATCTTTCCTTTTTGCATCAAACCAATTTAAGGAAATCATAGCGGAAAATCTTCCAAGGAATTTAAATCCAGCAATTAAATAGGAAAAGCGTACTCTAGTTACATGTTTATGATTAGAACATATTTGTTTAAGAATATGTACTTTAGTAGGCAGTTTATACGTATTTGTTGCGTTATTAAAGAATAACAGCGTCTATTCATGCGTTATTTATTCGTAACTTTGGTTAGTTATTATTATATCTAGGGAAGCAAATAGTTAGAAATAGAAAAGGTAATAATTCATATTAGTGGGAAATAAATTAGGAATTCCTATTAATTAATTAATATGAAATGAAAGATTGTAGCCTAATAAATTTGCAATTAATGAGAAATAGCGGATCATATTAAATTAGGGGTTATAACTAATAGAGACAAAAGGATTAATAAGACTGATAAAAATGGAATAGGTATAAAAAGGTTATTAATTTGAAATTAGTAATCATACATAAATGTCTTAGGAAATGTCTATTAGGATTTTATGACAAATTAACATTTATGAGGATAAAAAGGGAAATTTTGGGTAGATAAGTATTTAAGGTAAATCTTATTGCCTTAAATAAAAAGTGAATTGGTTAATTGGACTTAGTAGGTTAGTGACGCAAGGTCTGTAGAGTCACTTGAGGTAAGACTTCCAATGACTTTAAGGCTACCGATAGCTCCGTGCATTTACTACTAATGTGAGATATCACTAATCCTAGGCCCCATGACGACATAAGTGATTGGACTTGCTTTCTTAATTGGAAAGTATTAAATGGTCCAAATTTTGAATTAGAAGCAGTGAGGGATATCTCTAAAAAGGTTTACTTCAGTTTTGAGGTATTAAGTGGCTATCTTAGTGCCCGCCTCCCAACCGAAGGAAGTAATCTAATGATATTCCATATTTATAAAAGGATATTGGATATCTTGAAAGAGGTTTGCTTCAACTTTGAGGTATTAAGCGATTGTAAGGTTCGCCTATTTCTTATAATATAAGTATTAAGTAGCCTAATGAGATTTCCAAGCAATGTCAACTAGATATTACCAATGAGGAGTCAGCCTTGGGGTTATGTATTAAATGGAAAAGACCTACCTATAATTGGTGTTAAATGGTCAGAGGCCTATCTAGTCCTTATTAATACGTACTAAGTGGCTTGGCTATAGTCTCTCACTTTTCTAAGACTTTAATAACGATAGATGCGCTAATGGTATGGCTATTATAAATTACAAAGCTATACATAGTGGTCAAAAGTTTGTTTACATAGGACCAATAAACCAATAATGACGGTGTTAGAAGTCTACCTTGGGAATAAGTCTTAAATGATGGAGCCTATCTCGATTGTGGTCTTAACTGACAAAGTCTGCATATTTCACTTTTAAAAGGATTATGTGTCAATAGTAGAAGCTTGTTTCATATTTAGAAGTATCAAGTGGCTAATGGATTTGGAAATATTGGATGGTCGATAAGGCTTTGTCAGTAGTTCGTACCTTGGGAATGGGTAGGTAAGTAATCGTGTGTGCAATTAGGTTAGATTAGAATTGCTAACCTTAATAGCCATAACAATTAAATGGAAACCAATAGGTATAAATTTATGTTATGGATAGCTTATAGGTTTTCCAGTCATCAGAATGTTGTTCTGACCTCCAAACTCATTACAACCCACATGATAGATTTAAAGGAACATGTCACTGGAGCTTGATTTGTTAAGTTGTTGGAGAATTCTTCTTTTTCCTCATGCTCGATGCTGATGTGCCAATCTGTGTAATGACCCGCAATTCCGCACATTTCAAGCTGACAATAAACTACACATGTCCAACTTGAATTGAACGAAAAGGTGAATAGTTAGGGGAAAAAAGAAGAAAGAAGAAAGAAGAGAAGAAAGAAGAGAGAAGAGAGAAAGAAAACAAACCAACACAGAATCTCACAACGCAACGGAATAACATATAATATAATATCAACGATCTTTACAAAAGAGAGGCTATAATATACATACATCCATCAGAGTGCGACAACAATCACTAATCATCAGCCTGGACAGTTATAACAACCTGTCCTTACAAGTGCTGATAAATTAAATCACCAATGCAGCGGAAAATAAAAATATATGTGAATACAACTTGAAGACCTCCAACTCGTTTTAGGAAGCTCCAAAGTATCCAAACTGAATCTGTAAATATACTCGGTCTGACGCGAGCATTAAAAGAGAATAACGCTCAGATCAGTTTGGTAAACTAGCATGATAAAACACATCTCAATTGGATTTTAAGTTAAAAAAAACTTTTCAAAAACAAAGGTATCTCGTAAGACCGCGTCGCACATAAACACGAACTTGTTTTTACCTTACAATAACCAAAACACTTCATATCAAATCCTTTGATATTATAATAGTGTATAGGATACAAATACATATTAATCATAGCCCATGAACAACGAGGTAAGGGACTACCTCCCATACAATACATTTCTAAAGGAACGTATCGAGGATCGACATCTTCCAAAACCTCTACGAATTAAAACCGGCCTACCCGAGATCAACATATGGTATGGATAACACCAAATTTGAAATCACCCCAATCGTTACCGACCTATCCGGGATCCCATAGCATACAAAATTCGGCGTTATAGTGGGTAAAAATAAAGAAATCTAGAAAGGCAATATCATACCCTAATGATTGCAAACCACTTAGCATTAAAGCAACATCTGTTTCAGAAATCCACGGGTGTGAGGCTTGAGGTAACGTTTACCTTTTTTTAGAATATTTTCACTTAAAATGCCACATTGTCATTTTCCAACAACACATCATTGATTTCAACAAAAGTACAACCTCTGAGTTCATACATCTCTGACGCAGCGGATATTAACGAAACGATATGGATCGATGAAAGTAGCAAACGGTGGATTGAAGATACTGAAATGCCCAAATTCGTTGATCACAAAGATACCGAATTCTAGCTATCTTCGTCACGTTGATCGCGCACGATACCGTGAAAGAAGATCTACAATTCTTCAAACGTTGATCAAGCGCACTTGATACCGTGAATTGGCTTCAACAATCGTTGAATTGAGCGCACTCGATTGACCGAAAGTGGAGATAGGAGATCACACTCAACTACCAATTTAGATGAAAGCACACAGCAATAAAAATGAAATTTTATTCAACAATCAACTCCCTCTGAAATGTACAACACACTCTCTATTTATAGCATTTAACAATCTGACCCTTAAGTCGTTGCCGACTTAACTCCTCTTAAGTCGTTGCCGACCTAACTGACTCACATAACACTACATACCCGCACTTATGTACCACACATGACTCAATTACAACCATTTGTACACAACTTACGACTTGCAAGACACGGCCGACCTAACTGGGTACGACCTAAAAAATACAACCAACATATATACGCGGCCGACCTAACTACTTGCCGACCTACGACCTATTGGCATAAGCAACACGTTACAACACAAACGACTCCCGTCACAACGACTTACGACTTATCTTGAGTCGGCAGCGACTTAGCCTAATCCTACCCCAGAATTACAACACAACACATAGGTCGGTGACGATTCATCCCACGGTTTCATCTTGTTAGGTCGTTGGCGGGTTATCACAACTCTGTTAGGTCGCTTTGTCTCTTCAGAACGACTTAAAGAATAGTTAGGTCGCTCGCGATCTAAATCCACTTCAGTTTGCACTACACCATTAGGTCGTTCGCGTCCTAAGGCCTTGTTAACTCGTGCCGCTTCCTGGTTAGCTCGCCTTGCCCCTTCGTTAGCTCCTGTAGCCGTAGATCGTAAACGACTTAAAGCTTCCGAACGACCTAAGGCTTCCTCCTTAGCACGTGGCTCCCTTTCACGTGACTTGTTAGGTCGTGGACGACCTAAGACTTCCTCCTTATCTCGTGGCCGACCTAAGCCATCAGGTCGTGGCCTACTTAAGCTTGGTGGATCTGTAGCTCGCGCTGCATCATCCTCCCCTGGTTGACAGAAATTCGACCTCGAATTTTCACCATCTTTTCCCACAACAATTTCATCTCCATGATACGGAATTAAATATTTGACGTTGAAAACATCAGAAGTATGAACATCTTCTGGTAACTTCAATTGATACGCATTCTCATTGATTTTCTTTAGAATTTCAACTGGACCAATTTTCCACGCCTTCAATTTATTGTACGTTCCTACCGGAAAACGATCTTTTGTCAACACGGCGTAAACCAAATCACCTTCGTTAAATTCAACACTTCGTCGTTTCAAATCTGCAAATCTCCTATATTTCTCATTCGACTTCTCCAATCGCTCCTGAACGATTTTATGACACTCAGTCAATCCATCAACAAAATCTACAGCTCGTTTAACCGTCCCCTTCGGTTGTGGTACTACCGTTAAGTCCAACGGTCCCCTTGGTAAATTTGAATATACAATCTGAAATGGAATGAATCCCGTACTACGATTCACTGCATGATTATGAGCAAACTCTGCTTGGCATAACTTCATGTCCCAACTCTTCAGATTGTCCTTCACAAGACATCGCAACAAATTTCCCAATGATCTGTTGACAACTTCTGTCTGTCCATCTGTTTGTGGATGATACGCACTACTGAACTTCAACTTGGTTCCCACCATCTTCCACAAACTTAACCAAAATTGACTCAGAAAGCGAGTATCTCTATCCGACACAATAGACTCTGGCAATCCATGAAGTCGATAGATCTCTTTGAAAAATAACTAAGCAACATGAACAGCATCCGCCGTCTTCTTACAAGCGACAAAATGTACCATCTTCGAGAAACGATCCACCACAACATATATCGAGTCATTTCCCCTTTGCGTTCTCGGCAAACCCAATACGAAATCCATACTAACGTCCATCCAAGGTTTTGTAGGTACAGGTAAAGGCATATACAAACCCGCATTTGTAGCTGTCCCTTTCAAAACTTGACAAACATGACATCTCTGAACAAACCTTTCAACTTCCTTCCTCATCGATGGCCAATAGTAGGATTGAGAGATTAATTGCAATGTTCGATCACGGCCCACATGTCCTTCCTCGTACAACTCCTTGATAATCTTCATTCTCAAACTGCTCTCTGGTATACATAATCGATTCCCTTTGAATAAGAAACCATCAACCAACACAAATTCATCAGTATCTCCATCCTTAACTTTCTCAACGAACTGTGCAAAGTAAGGATCCTCCTCAAACAATTCTGGCAATAATTCAAATCCTGTCACCTCAATTTTCATTGTCGTTAATAAATGACTCCTCCTACTCAAAGCATCAGCCACACGATTCGTCACCCCTGACTTATGTTTCACGACAAAAGTAAATTGCTGCAGATAAGCAATCCATGACGCATGCCTTGCTGAAATCTTATCCTGCCCTTGTAAGTGCTTCAACGCTTCATGATCTGTGTAAAGAACAAACTCCTTCTGAAACAGATAGTGTCTCCAGTGCTTTACAGCTTGAACTATTGTGTAAAACTCAACATCATACGTGCTATATCTCAACTTAGCTCCAGACAACTTCTCACTGAAATAAGCAACTGGTCTTCCCTTCTGACTCAAAACTCCACCAACCCCAACCTTCGATGCATCAGTATGTAACTCAAACAACAACTGAAAATCCGGTAAAACTAGAATTGGTGCTATCGTCAATAGTGCTTTGATCTTCTCAAAAGCAACCCCTGCTTCCTCTGACCACTCAAACTTCTTTCCCTTCATGTAATCAGTTATAGGTGCCATCACACTACTAAAATATGGAATGAATCTTCGATAGAAAGATACCAATCCATGAAAACTTCGTACTTCAGTAATTATCTTCGGTTGTGGCCAACTTCTGACAGCCTCTACTTTACTTTCATCCACTTGAATACCTTCCTTCGATAGAATATATCCCAGAAATAAAACACTGTCTGTCATAAACACGCACTTCGTTGTTGCAGCATAAAATTTCTCCTGCCGTAGAATCAACAATACTTCACGCAAATGCTGGATATGCTTTTCCATACTCCCACTGTATATCAAAATATCATCAAAGTAAACTACCACAAACTTTCCAATGTATGGTCTGAAAATCCGGTTCATCACTCTCATAAAAGTACTTGGTGCATTTGATAAACCAAACGGCATAACCAACCATTCGTATAAACCTTCCCTGGTTATAAAGCAGTCTTCCACTCATCACCTGGTCTAATGTGAATCTGATGGTATCTACTCTTCAAGTCAATCTTTGAGAACACAACACTCCACTCAACTGGTCAATCAAATCATCAAATCTCGGCATAGGAAATCTGTATCTCACAGTGATCTTGTTTAGAGCCCGACTATCCGTACACATCCTCCACGTTCCATCCTTCTTGGGTACCAATAAGGCTGGCACTGCACAAGGACTCAAGCTCTCCTGAACACGCCCCTGTTCTAACAATTCCTCCACCTGCTTTCTCAGTTCCTCATGCTCCTTCGGACTCATCCTGTAATGTGGCCTGTGTGGTAATACTTCCCCTGGTACAAGATCTATCTGATGTTGAATATCCCTCAACGGTGGTAACTCTGTTGGTAACTCCTCAGGAAACACATCACTGAATTCTTCCAATACCGGCTTCACTTCCTCTGGAACTTCTACAGATTCAGTGGCTTCATGTCCAATCAACAAAAATACCTCTGGACTCTCCTCTACTTCTTCAATAAATTCCTTCAAAGTTAATAAAGTCTTCAGCTCCTCAATCTCTTCTGACTTACTCTCTTCCTGTTGTCTCTTCTTTGGAACCAAAATGATTTTTACACCTTCAAACATAAAACTGTAGCTATTGGTCCGACCGTCATGTTGCACTGCTCGATCATACTGCCATGGTCTTCCCAAAAGCAAGTGACAAACATCCGTCTCAACCACATCACACCAAATCTCGTCTTTATATTTCTTCCCAATAGAAAATGGAACTCAAACTCGCCTGTCCACCCTCACTTCTCCTCTTTTCTCAACCACGCTAACTTGTAAGGATTAGGATGTTTCTCCGTCTTCAACTTCAACTTTCTCACTGCTTCGGTGGAAATAATATTGTCACAACTTCCTGCGTCAATCACAAATTTACAAATCTTTCCCAGAATAGTGCATGTCGACTGAAAGATATTACTCCTCAACCAACTAGCTTCTTCTTCTTGCTTCGGTATTAAACAAGATCTCCTCATCATCAGATTACATCCTTCATCTCCTGACGTAATATCCTGTTCTTCCTCCTCAACTGGACTAGGATAACCTTCACCAACATCCTTACCTTCAACTTCAGCAATCATAGTTCGTTTCTTCGGCTTCGGACATTCATTACTCTTGTGACCCACTTCCTAACAATTGTAACACTTGAAACTGTTGTTAACCTTCGTCTTCGCAACTTCATTCACAACTGGTTTACTGACAGCTTTCGAAACATTGGAACTTCCACTAACACCCTTCACTTGATTGTTGGAATTAGTAAACACACCACCTCCACGCCTTCCCTGCTTCTCCCAAGCCAACGCTTTCTGATGTGCTTCTGCTATAGATCTTGGATCAAACATATTAACCATATCTTGAATCTGTATCCTCAACCCTCCAACAAATCTGGCAGTCAGCTGTTCTTCAGTCTCCATAATGTCATTTCGAGCAATCAGTTGATAAAATTCATCAGCATAATCATTAACAGTCTTCGTCCCCTGCCTTAGATTCTACAACCTCTGGTACATGAGTGATTGATAGTTATAAGGTAAAAATGTAGCTTTCATCAACTTCTTCATCTTCTCCCATGATTCAATCTTCGACTTTCCCATTCTCTCCCTTGTAAGTCTAGTTTGCTGCCACCATGCTAAAGCTCTACCCTTCAACCTAGTAGCAACCAACTTCACTCTTCTATGCTCAGGAACCTCTTTAAAGTCAAAAATCTCTTCAACATTAGACAACCAATCAAGAAATTCTTCAGCTACCATTCCACCCTTGAACTCCGGAATTTCCATCTTCATACCCGATTCCCATCGACGATCTTCATCTACATCTCGATATGAATTTCGAACTTGGTCTCGATCTCAATAATGAATGCTAGCTCTATCACCCTCTTCATCATAATCAAATGTACGTCTATATCGATCTCGACTATCAACATCCCTTCGATCACGCATGTCTCTTCTACTATGTCTCTCTTCATCTCTATATGGCTCATTTTCAAACTCTCGTGGAGTTCTCCTCTCTTCATGTCCATAGTCATGGTGATCTCTTCTTGACGAAATTGATGTCTCTCTTCTTTCTCTAAAAGATTGCGGTGATACCCTCCTTGCTTCCGTAACCGATGGCGAAACTCTGTTTCCTCCATGGTTCGAGATTGGTGATCTCCTCCTTTGATTTTGATTCAAATCATTCATCAACTTCTCTAACTTTCCAATGCCTTCATCAAACCTCTCATTAATACGTTGTTCCATTTGCTCGACTTGTTCTCTTCTATACAACGCTTCAACATTTTGATGACGATTAGCTCTCCTTGGCGGCATGATTGAACTTCACAATCTTCAAACTTCACAACTTTCCAAACCCCACAAACAAACAAAGCACGACTTCAAACACTGTACTTTCAAACTTTGGCGCGCAAAAATCTCACGGCCAAATTCACACAACTTCCACACTTTGATCCAAAAGAATATGGATCGAAAACTTCTACTTGTTACAACTTCAGGATGAACATGATGAACACCAACTTCAAACTCCTTGGCTCCAAGACTCGGCTTAGCTATGATTGGCTAAGTCTAGCTCTGATACCAAAACTGACGCAGCGGATATTAACGAAACGATATGGATCGATGAAAGTAGCAAACGGTGGATTGAAGATACTGAAATGCCCAAATTCGTTGATCACAAAGATACCGAATTCTAGCTATCTTCGTCACGTTGATCGCGCACGATACCATGAAAGAAGATCTACAATTCTTCAAACGTTGATCAAGCGCACTTGATACCGTGAATTGGCTTCAACAATCGTTGAATCGAGCGCACTCGATTGACCGAAAGTGGAGATAGGAGATCACACTCAACTACCAATTTAGATGAAAGCACACAGCAATCAAAACGAAATTTTATTCAACAATCAACTCCCTATGAAATGTAAAACACACTCCCTATTTATAGCATTTCACAATCTGACCCTTAAGTCGTTGCCGACTTAACTCCTCTTAAGTCGTCGTCGACCTAACTGACTCACATAACACTACATACCCGCACTTATGTACCACATATGACTCAATTACAACCATTTGTACACAACTTACGACTTGCAAGACACGGCCGACTTAACTGGGTACGACCTAAAAAATACAACCAACATATATACGCGGCCGACCTAACTACTTGCCGACCTACGACCTATTGGCATAAGCAACACGTTACAACACAAACGACTCCCGTCACAACGACTTACGACTTATCTTGAGTCGGCAGCGACTTAGCCTAATCCTACCCCAGAATTACAACACAACACATAGGTCGGTGACGATTCATCCCACGGTTTCATCTTGTTAGGTCGTTGGCGGGCTATCACAACTCTGTTAGGTCGCTTTGTCTCTTCAGAACGACTTAAAGAATAGTTAGGTCGCTCGCGATCTAAATCCACTTCAGTTTGCACTACACCGTTAGGTTGTTCGCATCCTAAGGCCTTGTTAACTCGTGCCGCTTCCTGGTTAGCTCGCCTTGCCCCTTCGTTAGCTCCTGTAGCCGTAGGTCGTAAACGACTTAAAGCTTCCGAACGACCTAAGGCTTCCTCCTTAGCACGTGGCTCCCTTTCACGTGACTTGTTAGGTCGTGGACGACCTAAGACTTCCTCCTTAGCTCGTGGCCGACCTAAGCCTTCATGTCGTGGCCTACTTAAGCTTGGTGGATCTGTAGCTCGCGCTGCATCAATCTCGGAGAAGGGTATTACATACAAGATGGGTTGCCTCCTACACCACCCAACAGATGTATGTTTGTAGAAATCAATGCACCGAGATCTTAGAAATGAAATGTCATAGAT
This sequence comes from Allium cepa, assembly GCA_030765085.1. Lineage (NCBI taxonomy): Eukaryota > Viridiplantae > Streptophyta > Magnoliopsida > Asparagales > Amaryllidaceae > Allium > Allium cepa. Next base: position 492,470,368 of record CM060943.1, read on the forward strand.
CCATCTATACAAGTTGTCCATGAATAGGACAAATTGAAGGCACTCTACTACCACATCCTGTTGGGCATTACCCATGGGATTAGTAGCGAGTAGTCCTTGCATACGAAGATCCTAGAACGAAGGGACCACTGCTATTTATTTATCTCAGGAGCTACTCCGAAATTATCAACAAGCAGTCCTTCTGTTATGAAGATCCCCACCTTCAAATTCATTGTCTTTAAAATGTCTTCACTTTCGAACGCATACGTTGATCCGAAGTTGTTTTCAGATAAATCCAATCCCGGTCTCTTCAGACCAACAATCGATAAGAGGTCCTCAACCGCATTTGGAAACCAAGTCTCGTAGACGTATCAAATTTCCAACTCCCAACTTGCTATCCTTTGACCAAGAAGGAAGCTTAATAGATTGGAGTACTATAGCCACTATGCACTACTCGAATAATCATTCTTAACACTAAACGATAATCAAGCCTATTTAGCTGGCCTCGCACTAAGTGCACGACTAATCAGTTCCCACATCAAGTAAAGGAACCAAAAATGGAAAAAATACAATATATCACATAAGCAATCACTAGGTCGGTTTAATTAATCTTTTATTGATTAAATCACTTTTCAAATATTTATCTCAAAATCCCTTCAAAAAGATATATTCTCAAAACCATTTTAATCTTTCGATATTTGAAAAACATTTCCATATACTTATCTCAACGGTATAAATATATTCACAAATCATTTTTTTCAACACTTAGAAAATATATTTATATATTTAAATCCATAATAGGTATATTTACGAACCATTTGTGGAAAGCTTAATATTTTTCCAATGCACGCTTTATTGGATCAATATGAATATTGCGTTAAACATTGTTACGACAACCCAAAACAATAGTATAGGGTTCGACTATTTATATTTATATAAATCACGTATACTATATAAAACACTCCATTCAGAAATCACTTACTATAACATCAGTGTTATATTCTATGCCTTCCTTGCTTTCTCGAAAATCTATCACAACAATAAATGTTGAAATCTATGTCTTAGTCCCTTAGTACATTTTAAATCACTTTTTAAACCATTTAACTCCACCAAAAAATATTACTTTCGAAACATTCCTTTAAAATATTATTTTAACTTTTAAAAACGTGAATATATTCTATTTATAAATCCTTATTCAAATCTCAACATAAACCATTTCCACATTTATAAAACTATGTTTATAAATCTCTATTCTATTTTGTACAACTTCCCATTATAAAACCTCCTTATTTAAAAAATTCTATTTATAAATCCATTCCTTTATAAATCTCATTTATTTATAAAATCCCATTTATGAATCTATTTATCAAATATCAATTGCAAATCCATTTTTAATGTTTATAGAACTCCGTTTATAGATCTGTTACTTTATTTATAAAATATTACTTTTATAAATCGTTTATACAAACCATTTCAAAAATATTTGTTTCAAACTATTTTTATGTACTTTAAAATCATAATTCCTTTATAATTAAAGATGGGCTTATTTATTAAGTTTTTAAAACCTTTATATGCAGTTCAAAAATCTCTGTTTAACATATTTCACAAGCTATCAGTTTGTAATACCAAAATCTTAATTTTTATTTTATTTAAAATAAACTCCTTTTTATAATTCAAGAATAATTATTAAAAACATAAAATTACTTTAAAATCCTTTTAAATCAAAATCTTCACTTTATATTATTTCGAAATAGCAAAAATAAGGCCAAGTGCTGCCATAGCACTAAATAACTACATTAACTCGTTGATCACCTAGCTTAACCATCTCGTATGAAGGCCGTGAACTTCAATACTCGACTTCCCACTTTGATCGATCGTCGCTGCCGCCACGTTCATCTTCTGGCCGTCGCACCTTCATAGATGACGGCTCCCACCTCGATGCTTCCAACGTCACTTGCGCCACCTCCCGTCGCCATTCCTAACTCCCCTATGAACGCAAAACATGAGCGTCGTTCAACTAAGATTTTCAGCCGCAACGCTACCATTCATGACCATCCAACCGACCAATTTTCACCTCTCACCCTCGTGGGCAACTTCCTTGTTGACACCTCACCTATCTCGGCCTCTAGTGGCTCCGATCAAAGACGGCCGTTAGACATGGATGCTAAAAATGGCGGCTAGGGTTTCAATTTCAGGGTTTTGCAAAATGAAGGATATTGAGGTCCTTTTATAGAAATTTTTCAAAGCACTATCCACACTCTAAAATTTCTAACTCCAAACTAAGCGTGCTGCATAACATTCTATACTAAATGCCCCTATTTCGAACACAATGGAACTAGTATCGGGACCCAATTCCATCATCTACAGAAGTTAGCTTTCAAAATCAAATTATGTTAATTTAAATTCCTTTAATTAATTTTTACGTATTTCGAGTTCGTACGACCAAATGATAAGCTTGATCGCCACGAAATTCGTTAACATATAAGAATTCACTATTACGGATCCAATGGCACTGGTTTCGTCAAAATTTGAGACAGCACCTCGGAATGATAATTTCACACGTTAATTAAAATGAATTATTATTAAACCAGTTAAATCACTTTTAATTCAAATTTAAACAAATTTAAATCAGCTTTCAAAATCATTTTTGTTCACATTAAATCCATGTATTTGAAATTTAAGCTGTTTGACTTATAAAATTAATTTTTCAACATTTAAAATTAATTAAATATTTCAAATTCAAATCACCAAAATCCAGGGTCGTTACAGACTTCCCTCCTTAAAAGAATTTCGTCCTCGAAATTGCCATGGTAAGAAAAATGCCACAAAACCCATTAACTTTCCAAAATTAATTAGCTATAACAGATTATAAAATTTTCTATGTCTTTAAATTCATTCACCGACACAAACTAATATCATTCCAAGTTATAATAAAAATCAAATTTTAGTAATCAAAATTTCTCAAAATTCTCAAAAATTTTCTAACACCCAAAAGATTTCTAGCGCCTTAAATTTAATAAAAATTTCTCAAGCGTCTCCTTTGTGCGGTTCGATCAAAAAAATTTACAGTATATATATAATCACATAATATACATCTCACCTCAAGGGCAAGACATCTCGTAGGAAAAAAATACAAAAATACGATATGTAATCTGAGGTATGTACCTTTTCTTAATATTAGCAAGTACATACAAGCAAAATAATATGAAAGCGAGCTCCAAATGTGAAGCATACACCCTCCATACCTACTAAATACTTACCAACAAATGAGAATAAGTATATAGAAGGTAAAATCACTATATAATATATACTAATATAACCACCATATGCAACTAACAAAACCATCACGCATCCTTACTTAATACTGTTTACAATTACTAGTACATAAAGTTAACTAAAAATAACATATGCCAAAGCCCGTAGGATGTCCATAGATCATCTGTATGCAATATCAAATCTGATCGCTCTCTTAATCACACAATTTCGCTTTCGAACTAGTATCGCTCACTCGACTTCTCTAGTGCTGTGACGACCTACACTCGGCACCCTCTGAATCCGACACCAAACCACGCATGTCCGACCCAAAGCACACCGATTGCAGATGATCATGAGAAAGAAGAGAGGGTGAGAAGAAAGAGAGAAGAAAGAAGAAAAGAACAGAAGAAAAGGAGAGAGAAGCTGAACCAAAACAATACAGAATCTCACATCGAAGCAACATAACATATAATATAGATTAAATAATCCTTACAAAGAAAACCTGTAATATACATGAATCAATATCAGAGTACATAATAAGTAACCATCAGCTTGGACAGTTATAACAACCTGTCCTTGCAAATGCTAATAATTTACAACAACAACAACAATGCAATGCAGCGGAATAACAAACAGATACGTGTATACGATATGAAGATTTCTAGTTCGCCTGCTGAATATACTCGGTCTGACCCGAGCGTTGAAAAGGGAGAACGCCTGGATTAGTCTAGTAAACCAGCATGAGAAAAACACATCTCAATTGAATTTTAAAGTTTTAAGATTACCAAAACTTTTCTTTTATCAAAACAAATGGTACTTCGTAAAACCACATGGCAAATAAATACCGACAAGATTTTTACCTTACGATAACCAAAACATTTCATATCAAATTCTCTTATATTATATGGTGTCTATTATACAAATAATATTAAAAAAGCTGAAATTATTACATTATTAAATTCCAGCATACATATTGTAATACAATGCTTTCTACAATAAAAAATGGCAGGCACATATTGGATTTCCATACAAATGACTAGGTAAAGGGACTACCTTTTCGAAAATCTATACACCTCTAGAGGGATGTACCTAGGCCCAGATATTGGGAGCCTAAACCAACACAAGACCGGCCTACCTCTTCCTGGATAGCATCGAATATGTCATCACCCCGGTCGTTACCGACCTAAAATCCATGGCCACAAGCATACATCAACAATAATCAGATACACGACGTCATAGCATGTAATGATATAACTAGAAGAGTGATGACATCTCCTAATGGGAGAGACCCACTTAGCCTTACTGCTTCTATCCCTGTTTCAGTCATTTTCCGGGAAGTGAGGCCAAAAAAGGTATCGATTACCTTTCACATTTCACATATCACATTGTCTTTGAATGCCACATTAACATTACCATTGATTACTAATTGCCTTCCATAAAAATACAACTCTTGAGCTCGTATGTCTAAAGGAGGGTGTTAAGCTAAGAGAAGTTGCCTTCTCCGCCACCACATGATGTACATTTGTAGAAACCAATGTATGTAATCTTATAAATGCAATGTCAGACACTCGTCTATACAAGTTGTCCAAGAACAGGACAAACCGAAGGTACTCTCCTTTCACATCCTATCGAATTAGTAGCGACAACCCTTGCAATGGATATTTCATAACGAAGAGACTACTGCTACTATATGTACATTAGGATTTTAACCCTAAATGATCAACAAGCAGTCCTTCACTATGAAAATCCTAAATATCAATATCATCAACCAACCTGCACAATCATCGCATATATGTTGGTCCGAAGTGGTTTTCAAATAAATCTGATCTCGTTCTCTTCGCACCAACAACGCAAAAGCGTTTCTCAACCTCACACATAAACTAAGTCTCATAGACTTATCACGTCTCCAACTTTCAACTTGCTATCCTTCGGCTAAGAAGGAAGCTCGATAGATTGGAGAAATCACTCCACACTACACGAATCAACATTCTCAATACAAACGACAATCAAGCCTACACTGTCATTTACGTCCTAAGTGTACGACTAATTAGTTTCTACATAAAGTTGAGAAACTAAAATAGCCAAATTTGATAACATGTTATTTAACTATCAAAGCAACAAACAAAATCTAGCACATAAGTAGTCACTGGGTCTGATTTTATTAATCGTTTATTAATTAAATCACTTTCCAATTATTCACTTAAAATTATATTTAAAAGATAATATTCAAAACCATTTCACTTATTGGATTATTTGGAAAACATCATATACTTATTTTAGTAATAAGTAAATTCAAAACTTATTTTATGTTCAAACCATTTAAACTCCATTTTATAATATCACTTTCCAAAATATTCATTTTATTTAAAAGATTATTCACTGTCCAAAATCATGAATATAACTCCTTTACTAAATTCATTAGTTCTACACATTTAATTTAAAGAATTATTCACTGTCCAAAATCGTGAATATAGTTCCTTTACCAAACTCATTACTTCTATATATTCAATTTAAAGGATTATTCACCGTACAAAATTGTGAATAAAATTCCTTTAATATACTTTCACATTTAACTTATCAGACTAAATTAATTTCATATTTATAAAAAAAATGTTTATAACTTCCATTTATATTTTATTTACTTCCATATACAAAATTCCTTCACTAACAAATTCCATTTATATATCATTTATATGTCAAAATCCAATTATATGTTAATTTACTTATAAATCTCTTATTTACAAATTCATTCTTTTCAAATCTTATTATTTGTAAAATCCATTATAAATTCTTTTCTAAATTTCAATCGCAAAACCATATACGAATTTGATTACAATTCCATTTCTAATATTTATAAAAAACTGTTTTATAGTTCCATTACTTTTATTTATAAAATACCAATTTTATAAATCTTATATAACCATTTATAATAAGTCCAAAAATCTCAATTTAACTTATTTTACGAAATAGTTAACTCTATATTTCAAAAATCATTGATTATATTTCACAAGAGCTATAAATTTTATAACATGAAAATTATGGCTTTTTATTTATTTAAAATAAATCCATTTCTTCAACAATTCAAAATTTATTAAAAACATATATATTTTCAAAATCACTTTGAAATCCTTTTTAAATTCAAACCATCATTTTAATATTTTAAATTTCCAAAATATGGCCTAATGCTGCAAAAGTACTAAATAATGGAATTCACATCAATCATATCAATCACGGCACCCAAATACCATATATCACATGATAACATCATATATAACAATATCCGTAATAAAAATCAACAACGGTGAGGAATCATATTGGATCCCTCCAACCTATAACCTATAACAAATATGCAAATGAGAAAATATGTACAATGTCTGCTTCGAGATAGACACGCGTACAAAGGGTCATCCGCTTATACACTAGAACGTATAGGGTCTCATCCGCTAAAATATGCGTGAATATATCCAAACCAATATATATATATATATAATATCATATATCACCTAAACAATCATCAATCATCATAAAGTAAATTAATTCCCACTTATATGAAATATAAGCGAGACAGAGAGAGTGAGGTTTACTCACTTTGATTCCAATAGCCATTGCAACGTTTTATTTCAAATAAAATTAAACGTGCGTTTAATTTTATCCAAAATTCCTAGCAGCTCCAAATCAATCCAACCTAGCTCTATCGTGTAATGTTCGTCAATACGAACCCAATGCAATTTTTTCATCCAATTTCAACCTCGTATGAACAAGTTACAACATTAAGAAGATTACACGATTTTAAATATAAATTATTTTACTTTTTTTTATTTGCCAAACAAATCCTGGCCGCACATTTTTTTGAGAAACTAGATCTGGCCCGCCCGCTTCCTCTTCTCCCTTCCTTCTTCCTAGGCACGCGCTCGACTTCATACTTTTTTCCATCGCGTTCGTTTGAAAACATCGTTCCTCCCTCACCAAACCGCCGCCGTTCGCCTACCTTGGCCCCTGCTGCCTCGACCTGAGCAAGCTCACCACACCTGCAACACGTCAGCGCCACCAAAAACTAAAAATCAAACCAAAACTGTGTACAAACACCCCCTATAGCTACCATCTTGGCTCTCCGATGGTTGAATGGTTGGTATGGATGGGTTCGTGGGAGTGAGGGCTACAACGTTCGTATAGAATGTTTAGCTGAAGAAGCTCCGATCGTCGTGGATAATATCAGCCATCTGATTTGGGTAGGGTGAGAGTGGTGGCTGCTATTTTTATTAGGGTTCGGGTTTTACGAATGAGGATTATGGTCCTCTATTTATAAGCAATATAAATTACTATTCATCCGAAAATATTTTGAACTCCTATCGAAGCGTGCTGCCGGGCGTTTATAATGTTTTAGCTCCATTCCGAACACAGTGGAATATATATTGGAGGCCAATTCCATCACATTTGGAAGATAGGTTTTCAAATCGAATTATTTTGATTAAAATTTACTTAAATAAATTTCTATGCGTTTCAGCTTTGCACGAGCAAACCTTAAGTCAGACTGACACAAAATTTGAAATTCTATAATAACTCACTATTATGGATCAAATGAAACTGGTTTTGTTGAAATCTGAGACAGTATTAAAAATTTCTATTCTTATACGTTAATTAAATATTAAAATTTCCAATTTCTGTAAATTAACTTTTAATTCAATTTTAAAAGTTTATTATCTCTATTCTAATTCAAATAGAATTTAAAAAAACATTAGAAATTATTTTTATTCATCTTAGATTCAAATTTCAATTATTTATCCAGTTTCAAATATAATATTCATTTTTCAATATTAAAATCCAATTAAATATTCTAAATTTGGGCGACTGAAAAAACTGGGTCGTTACAAGTGCGGACTCCGATCCGGTTCCTTGATTAGAAACCGTCATCCTCCTTGCATAGTCATATACCATGATAGAGAATTTCAGAATAAATCAAAAATCCATATCCAATGTTTGCGGTCAAGACTCGAGTGAAAAATCTTAACTCGATCAATGCAAATCACCTCGAAATCATGTACTCGAATTTGGATCAAACAGTTATGTGAATAAAATAATCTACGTACAACTTACATATTTATTTCAATTGGTTTCATAATTATACCAAACTCTTTTTATTCACATTCATTTTATTCTCCTTCATTTCATTTTTAGTATATTTCTTTTAATCCTAATATCACTTAGGAACCATTCCATGTAATCATTTCGTAAGTTTATTATAAATATTTTATGCAACACAACTTGTTTTTATTGTCACTTCCAAGCTTAAGTTCATATTCAATATAAGTCACAATCAGTTTCATTTAACCTTACCTAAGTTAAGTTTCATTTCTAAGCTCAATTTCATATTTTCTTTTGTTAACCAAATTTTTTAGCCGCTTTTAAATTTTGATTTTACTTTCTATTTTTTCAAATTTATAAGTTATATAAATTTATCTACTTATAATTCTATAAATCTTTACTTAAGTTTATCCACATTCTATAATTACAACTCGTGGTTATATAATCACTTTACAACTTAAGCTTGTATTAATTTCACATTCTTCTACATCCTAAGAGTGCATAAAATTTCTAATTTACCTTACTTAACCAGAATATTTAACAAAATTAAAATTTATTTTAACTTACTATAACATCCCTTATTTGGAGGCCCAAAACTAACTGCTACGGAGTAGTCATCTGTAGTAATTAATCCTCGATGACCAAATGCGGTAATGTTAGATCATTGATATAACAGAAACACATGGATTTAAAAAAAAATTTAAAATCATAAAATAATTTCTCATTCCATTTCAAATCACATTTCAGATTCATTACATAATCCCAATTCATAAATCACGTTCAGAAAAATATAATTATTACAAAATACACCAAGAGAGATATATGAAGATGCACTCTTGGTTGACCAGAGTCTAAACATAGGCAATTAAATAAATTTTTCATTACATCCAAAACATAGCTGAATCAAACAAAAAGAACTTCTACTAACCAGCTTGCCTCCTGCACGTCTCCGGAAGCTTATTCGTCAAAAGGAGAACCAGAAAACATTAACTCTCAAAGTACTCAAAATCAATTGAGCACCCGAGAGTTTAAGGGGAAAATAAAAACATCGAGTTGGACAAAAAATTTGGTATGAATAATAACCTTCCATCTCGAACCACATAGATATCTAGTGAGACCACGCCGCTTAGCGTAACGAGTTTTCCCCTCGCTGGTATCTTAACCTAACTTATAACAACCACATATTGTGTACCTGCATCCACAATGTTTAAGACATAACATAATAAAAGGTAATATGATGATATGCAAACATGCAAAATGCTCTGGATTACCCATCCCCATTAACCTGACTATCTGTCTCAAACTATAGGGTCACTGTTAACCTATTAGTTTTTATAGGCTGACTAATAATCTGTTAGTTCTTATGGAATTCCTATCCACTTTCATGGTTTTCATGGATGACTATGAACTTATTGGTTCCTACCAATACTATCATCCAATCATAGTTTACATGGGATCTCTATGAACCTATTGGTACCTACCAACAACTTTCTCCAATCATAGTTTTATTGGGCTTACTATGAGACTATTAAATTCTCTAATAACTTCTCTCATATCATAGTTTTTATGGAATCACTATGAATCTATTGATCTCTTTCAATAACTTATTCCAGACATAGTTTTCATGGGATCACTAAGAACATATAGGCCCCTACCAATAACTATTTCCATACATAGTTTTCATGGGATCACTAAGAACCTGTCTAAACCAATAATCCTTTGATCGGTCTTTGGACATCCTATATTCTGGTCTACCTGACCTCCTGGATGCAATTCTACTCACATAGAAGTTAACTCAATGTATATTCATTACTAAGTCAACCTAGCTGGTTATCCTACCCTTAACACCCCAAAATGCGGTTATGGGTTAACTATAAAGTGATATGTTTATAGAAGTAACACGCATGATTATTAACTGATCATAACATAATAATATAAACGTATATGGTTTAATTTCCTTGTAATCATTTTTCAAATGAAACATGGTTAATACTTTAACTCACTATCTTTAGCAAGGAAGCTTCTTCAAAAATTCTGAAGTTAAATGCCATTTCAAAACTCTTTCATATTGCCACGGATTTATCTTTAAGAAAATGAGATTGGGTTTTTTGTTTGAAAACCAGGGCTTTTGAAACCTTAGGCCTTCTCTTTCGAAACCGTTAAAAACAAACTTTTCAAAAGTATTCAAACCTTCCTTTCAAAACACTTAAAGATATACCTTTTAAAACACTCAACACATTTCTTTCGAAACAATTAAATATATACCTTTTGAAAGCATTAAAGCTTATCTTTCGGAGGCACTTAGTTCAAAGAAAATTAATGGAAGCATGGCTTCGAAACCAATTGAAAAGTATCTCTTTTGAAATCATTGAGTTTAGCATTAAATATAACTTCTGCATCAACGAAAACAACAGCGGAAGTAACCCTTTCGAAAAGCATTGATCTTTAAATAAAAGAATTAGGAAAAAGGATAGCTTCGAAACTAACCTTTCGAAACCAATAGTAAAAGCGGCTATAAGAACCCCTTTCGAAAGCATTGGAAAGGCAGCTTCAATATTAATAAAATGAAAACCTTCCTTTCGAACTTATTATTATAAGGCTATAAACGCGACCTTTAACCAAATTCGAAAGGTATGAAGGCAACAGCTAGGTATCGCATAGGTTCAAAATGCAGCGACTCGTTTGAAAGCTTCTTTTAAAAACAAAGTAAGCAGCAAATCTTTCGAAAACTTCTATCTAGTAACAAAGGTAAGTTGGTTGATTCAAAAGCTTCAACCCCCTGAAAAGAATCTTTTAAAAACAAAGGCAGGTAATGTGTTCGAAAGTTCATAAGAATAACTTCAACCCGTTCGAAAGCATGCCTTCGACACAGTCCCTTCCGCATTTCTCAAATCCACCACATATCAATGGATTGATACCATGTGTACTGTTTTCGAATGTGTTTATTAGCAGAAGTATGGTGACAAAAGCTAGCATAGGAAAGTGGCGAAGTTGTAAATTAAAATAAAACTAGTTTTATTGCCTTTTAAATAAATTCATTTTTACCTAACTTACCCAAATTGTCAAAATATAATTGGCTGCCAAACTCTAAAATCCTTTTCTAAAAAGGTTACTGAATTCAATAATTTATAATTGAAATTATTTTAACAAATAAGTCGTTCCCTTCAACAAAACGTTTAAACATTTAAGTCCTTTAGCTTAAATAATCTAATAACCATATTAAAACACTTAGGAAAATCCAAAAAATCATCACAATTCACTTTTACTATGTTTTCAAAAATATGTAAATTTTAGACCCGAAATCATTATATAATTTTCTTATATAATTTAAACCCAAAATTGTCTATTTCTTCCATCCTAAATTCGTAATAAATTATACATAGCTTGGAATATTATACAAATTTAAACCCATCTCCAAAATAATGTTTTACATAACATATTCAACCATCATGGCCTTCGAAGTCAGTTTTCATGATTTTAACCGTAAAATCGAGATATATTATTACACAAAAATCCTTGCATAAATCAAAATATGGCATCATTCATCTATCTAACAGTTTTAAACCTTAAACCCGAAACTAAAATGTTCAAGAAGACATACATGAGAGTGCTTAGATTATTATTCACCTTGTTTGGATATGGAACTTGAGGTTTGTGTTGAATATGCTAATACATGATTTTTGTTTGATGAAATAAATATATCTGTATATATTCATTTAAATGTATTTGTTATTGTACTATTTTATTTTCATAAAATTAAGTAAATATTTGCTGAATAAAATAAATAATACAGAATATAAATTCAAATAATTATTTAAATAAATATTTTATCAAAAATTTGAATAGTAAAAATTTGATCTCTCACTATATATATAATATGCAGCTACAATACTATTTGGATTACAATAAAAATTTCCACTATACAACATTTACATCAGCACCTTACTACATATCACTCATTCACTCGTATTCGATCTTCAACTCTATTCTATATAGAATCCAGCATCTGAGTTATCTGCAAAATACAAACTGAAATAATAAATTTGAAAAAGAAATAATTTTTGCAGTGAAAAATAAAATGATTTTTGAAAATATTATTTGCCTCAGTTATTTGGGTTGTTCGTCATCACTTAATTTTTAATTCATCATACACGAACAACTTGTGACATGAACAGTGTATCACCGTACATGCCACAAGGCCGTGCACACCAATAAAGGGACAGGTAAGCATAAGGTCAAAAGCTATGTAACGACCTTGACTCGACCTTCGAAAATCGACACCGAATACATCACCCGTATTCAACTGCCGCAGATCCAAACGTCGAATCTGGTTCGCTGGAGCTTATAACACATTAAGTATAAGAACACAGTGGAAGGTAATGAATAATATAATATTAATATCCAATAGTTGATTACAACAATGATACAACATTCTGATACAATGAATATCAATACAAATATCAGAGACAGATAAAAGCGGAAGATACAGCAGCAACACCGGAAAAATAACATAAACTTGAAGTCCAAAGAAAGAACTCCAACATTAGCAATCTCCATCACCAAAGCTAGCTCGAACCCCCATCAAGTTGACTTAAGCAAGGTCAGTCCAAGTGAACAAATGCAACCGCCGAAACCAAAGGCTGGATGCTATCGAATCTACTCCTACTATTTGATTATCTGAAAAACCCAACTCTAGACTACCCGTGTGGAAAATTGTGGGCACCCAGAGTTTAGGAAGGGAACAATAAACTCCGGGTCAGTCGTGGGATTGGTATGAGCAAATAAAACAGTTTTATCTTTAAAACAAATAACAAAAGAATTTAAAATTGAAATCTGCAACGCTTTTAGGAAAATGAAACTACCATAAGGCCTCCCGCTGCAAACACCATGCAAATGCAGATTCGGAGGAGATTTCTCCTTATGATAGTCAAACATGCTTGATACGCGAAAACCATTTTGATATTATTCTTAGTGCATAGTGGAAAATATTTGCAAGTATAATATTAATCTTATCCAGCATACCACATTTCGTTGTATGCCTACTATAGCTACCATGTTCAATAGCAAGTTACCGTCACATTCCATGGTAGGTTATACGACTAAAACTGTACAGGGCGCGTATTGTTTCTTTGGATTTCCAACAAATGGTTAGGCTAAGGAACTTCCTATTACCACATGGGAACGCCTCTGGAGGGACGCCCCGAGAACTTACCCATCTCTCTGCCAACACAAGGCCGGGTTACCCTGGTCGGAAGTAACACTTATAAGTATGCTATCCCCGGTCGTTTGCGACCTTTATCCGAGGGACCTCGATACCAACAACCACAAAGAAATGTATTTGCAGTAACCACATAGGTTAAATATCTAGGCTACATACAATGACACCACCCTTTTCCAGAAGGAATGGACATACCCTAGGGGTGCGACCCTTGACAACCTTGCCGCATCTTTCCTATTTCGACCATTTTCGGGGAGTGAGGTCCGACAAGGTCTCGTCCACAAAGCTACGCTTTTCACAAAGCCATGCTTCGATCAACAAATGATCAGAAACACTAAGCAGCACTCAGCATGCCACACTACCAAATTGGGAATGTATCATAGTAACCATCAACTACATAACCTCTGAGCTCTTACGTCTCAGAGTAGGGTGTTAAGCTAAGAGAATAAATTCTCCGCCACCAAACAAAAATGTATTTGATAGAAACCGGCTTTACATATCAAAGTGTAATGTCAGACATACATCCATACAAGTATATTTAGGGTACGAACAGAACCGAAGGCACTTAACAAAGAAGCCCTTGCAAATCCGGATAATCCCTAATCACGTCCGGACTCCCTATCACAAAGGGTGATCAAATCTCTATACCGAGGATCGGCCGGTGTAGAGACATTCAACGAGTTATCCTTTCGCTTTCAAAAATATCTGGTCTTCACCACCGGTCTTAGAATGCTATCCATATCGTCGTATCATTATTCAGAATGGGTTATATGACACAAGGTCCTCTCCCGGCTAAACCGAATAATGTGCGTAATATTTAAAAACATATGGATATTGGGATCTCAGTTAAGTCACAACTTATTACCCAAAACTTTTCTTTCAAATGGTCTAAACAAATTACCTTTTTCAAATCTTTAAACAAAAAGATTCACTTCACAAAGTTCACCAATCTTCCACAAAGATTCATTCGCGGTTTTCAAAACAATTTCCTTTTCAAATTGGATTGATTCATCCAATCATTAAATCAAAGACTCAATTCATAGCTTTCAAAACCATTTTCAAATATTCGTTCATAACTTTCAAAACAATTCCCATTTCAAATCTTTTATATATAAAAGATACACCATTCAAAATCCTCTTCAATTTCAAAACAAGGTTCAACCGTCTTTCACAAAGATTCATTCATAGCTTTCAAAATGATTTTCATTTCAAACTTGAAAATTTTTCCACACAAATTGGAAATTCTTTCTTTATTTGAAAGCTATTATTATTTGAAAACAAAGAGTTTTCGTTTTCGAGAAAATCCGATTACATTTGCACAATTTAAAGCCCTTCAAGTATAAAACTTGGGTTAAATTCAAATTCCCAAAACAATACTTTTAAAATGGTTTAGAACCCATATAAATACATTTATAACTTGTATAACCTTTTTAACCATAATTTCCAAACATAGAATTCAATTTCAAATCTTAAATTCAAATTCAAATCAAATTATTTGAATTTCAAAACTTTATCAAGTTATTTAATATAACTTTTATCTTAAAAACTCCTTTTCAAAAAGCTTTTCATCTTTAACCCAATCCCATTTCCAAAATCATTTGAATTCAAAATTCAATTTTAAAACCATTTCAAAAATCGGTGACTTAACAAATTTCCTCATGCAATCCATATTTGTGTGTGTATAGTGTAGTCCAGGGGTTTCACACAATATTACTGCAACATCATCAATCAATATAGATTCAATCATATCAATATCGATAAGCGGTATATCCCTATAACGCTTATCTTCATTCACTGATTTACAGAGGAATAATATAAATTCATCATAGATAAAATGAATTACATTCATCACGGCTCAATCAAAACAATTCATACCACAAAGCATCACATAGCAGAGATGTCAAACAATTCAAGGTATTTACTGTAAACCAACATTCATAAGTAAGGTCAAATAATTATTTGATTAATCAGATTAATTACTTATGAATAAATCACTAATCCTGGTTAATTATCGTTAATCAATTATAAATCATTTTGATTAATTATTCTTTATTCATTTATTAGTTAACCATTAATAAAAAAATAATTAGCCTTTAATTGTTAATTAATCAACTTTTATTAAATGACTACCCTTTAATTAATTTATTATCCTTTTATTAATTATTCTTAATTAATTCCATTAATTAATTACTCCTCAATTAATTATCATTCCTTAATCACCTTTATTAATTAATTAACCTTTAATTAATCAATTATCCTTAATTAATCACATTAATTAATTATCCTTAAATTTATTATTCTTTGATCACTTGATTAATCAACCTTTAATAATAAATTAATTACTTTTAATTAAGCCATTATCTTTAAGTAATTAATTACTTTTAGTTACTTACTTAATTAATTATCTTTATAAATAAGTCATTCCTTAAATACTTTTATTAATTAATCAATCTTTAAATCATTATTTAATTAACCTTTAATTAATTATCAATCAACCTCAATTAATAAATCCAATCAACCTTTAATTAATCTTAAATCACTTAAGACTTTAATTAAATTAAAAGATAATCCTTTTTTTCTCAATTAATTACCTAATTATCATAAAAAATCTTTATTTAATAAACCATGTATTTAATTTTCATTATCAAAATAAATTAATTAGATTTTAAAAGTTAATTAACAAATTAAACATCTTTCATAATTAACTTCTTAATATTACTGAGTTTATTTAAAATAAACTTTAAAAACGTTTTTATACTTGGTTAAATAAAACAACTAATTTTTTTTAAAAACTTTAAACTAATTCAAACTTAGATAAAACTTTATTATTTATTAAAATAACTTGCTTTTACAAAATTTTATTTTAAATTAACTTGATCATTTTAAAAGTTTAAACCTGCACTATGCTTGATTTCACAAACCCGGGCCAATTCTCATTTTACCCGATCCTTACTTCGGGCAACCCACCCTTTCACTTACTTCGAGTCGATCCTACATTTTCTCGTACTTGAACCCGAGAATCCTTTTCTTCCCGAAAACCTCAAATAGCAGTAAATACACACGTACATGGGTGCACATGTATAAGTCACCTGACGTCTTCCGATCAACGTTGCGCTCATCCCCTAGCCCATCTTGACCTCCTCTACAAATCCCGACCACCCAGCACCACAATCGACGACGAAATTGAAAACAACCTACTCGATCGATTTTCTGGAACCTAAACTCATTTACTAAATCGCCTCGCTTCGACGTTACAGACCACCAGCGACAACATCATCTTGACCCAAACTTCACCGACGACCCACGAAGCTTTTCCCCTGGGTGCGATCGAACTCGGTGCAACGTCGACGACGCCCTTGCCTAACGAACACGATTGACAAAATACTGGACTTAAACCTTAGTTCATCGAACCCACGCCGTGTAGATTATCAGAAATTCTTTTAACTATTTTTCCCCCAATCCGCAATACCCAAGCCACCTTCACCATTAGTCTCAACCAAGAATACTCCGTCTATCATCAGGAATTGACTAGAATTCAATTTCAGTTCAGCCCATCATATCTCAAAAGTTATAAATCAAAAAATCAAGATATTTGTATTAAAATTCAATATTCGCTGGTACTAATCAACCTGTGAAACCAAATTATGAAGTTACGATCATCAACTTTCCTTATTAAAAAGAATTAGCCTGTAATCTCTATAATTTCAAAGTATTTATCATATATTTTTACTTGAGATTTTTTTAGAAATGACTTTATATTGTTATAAATATTTTTTCTTCAGATATCATAGCTTGAATTGTTTTAAGTAAGAAGATATGAATTTCTTTTGAACTTCCAGACCTGTTATTCCAAAACAAAGTCAGTGATATACACATACATGCATGCATACCATAGATATACAGAGAATACAACCATTTTTCTTAGATAAACCCATCACACTTTCAAGTATTATCCAATATCAAGACAAAATGGTAGATTAAAAAGGTTTGCTCACCTTGTTTTAAAGAACATATGAGAAGGATTTATGCCTGGAAAGATTTTGAAAACCTAGAATTTGTTTTAAAAATTTGGAATTTGGACTGTAGATTTGATCTTTGAGTTGCTTCATGTTTGCTTGATTCTGATCTAAAGCTGGTTGATTTGTTGTTGAGTTGAATCTGGTCATTAGCTTGCCTGATTGAAATACATTTGCATGCTTCAAATTTTTTAATTTTGTTTTTTGACTTCAAGTGGAAATATGCTTTGAGTTTGAGACTGTGATGATCTTGTTTTCTGATCTGAGTTTGTAATTGCTTCTTTGATTTATATTTATCTTTCTCAGGTTTCAGAAATTTTAAAGCCGAAGGAAATTTTTTTGAACTAGAATGAGCAGCCTCGTTTAAATAATTTGATTTGTATTTACATTATTATTTTTCAAAAGAAAACATCTTTACCTCTTGTCTTTACATATTTTAAACCCTTAACATTTGTTTTCTTTTCATGCTAATTTGATTACAAATGTTCAAATATGTACTTTTATGTTGAAATCCTTGTACAAATCATATTTATACATTATGGTTTAAACCTTTTATATAATTATAAATTATGTAATATATTTTCATATGTATATATATATATATACAAACCAAATTTAACTCAAGTAATTTTGAAAAGAAAGTATATAAGATTTTTCTTAAATCTTATTTTAATTTATAAAACATGTTTTTCTTAATGTTTATATCCTTAACTATATTTATAACTTATTAACTTTAAATCATAACTTTTAATATATATATATATATATATATATATATATATATATATTCATATACACATACTAAAATTTGAAAACACATTTTTATTAAATTTAAAAATGTAGAGCATTTAAATCCGACTTATCTAAAAATGTTTATCTTGAATTTTCAAAGATATGTATAAATTAAAGCTTGGTATTTATTCTTGTTTTAATTTTTTTAAATTCAAGTTATTATTATTATTTAAAATGAATGAAGTTTTATACTTATACATTTTCTATCATTTAATCTTATATAACTTTTTAAGGAAAATGTTTTAAAACTTAATTTCTATAACAAATCAAATTTATTTATAAATATTAACATTTTGAATTTTCCAAAATCAAAATTTTATTTACAACTTAACTTTTAATATATATATATATATTAATAAATATATTTATTCAAAATTTTCAAATTAATCCATAATCAAATTTATAATTAATATATTGTTCAAAATATTTATTTCTGAATTTCCAACTAGAAATTCTTTTTTTAAAATCATATTTATATACATTTATATTAATAAACAAACAAACATATATTTAAATTTGGAAAATACCAAATTAATTCACAATTTAATTCTAATAATTAAATAAATTATCAAATTAAACTTGGCTAAAATCCGGGATCGTTATAGATTCCCCCTTTAAGAAAACTTCGTCCTCGAAATTTACTAGACAGGGAGACAATAAAGAACAGATGGAGAATATTCCATCAGACCAAGCTGAAATATCTATTCTGCATTTGGCTTACCAAATCAGAATAGTATCCATAGATACGAAAATGAATCTATTCAATACTTCATAAAACACTCTGGTCATCCAATCTACGAGATATACAGGGGTATTGGTTAGTTCAAAGGATAACTAACCATTCGTAGACTATATCTGGATCTAAAAGATACAAACGGATATAATTTTCTGCAATTATCAAACACCAGGTATGGATTCCAAACTCAGGTTGAAATATCCTAAAGTTTACACCATCTTGTCTCTTTTTGGACCTTGATTCTCACAAGAAATTATAATAGAATTTCAAATTTGGTTTTAATCGAAATCGTTTTATCGATACAAATTAATTTAATTTCATATTTAATTTACCAATTTATTCCAATAAAATTCCAATTCATTAGAGTTAAAAATGAAAAGCTGATAAGAAACTGGTGAAGAGAACACCAATTAGGAACTTATCGACAACGATTCACAGGCCACCATCACACCAAAGCTTCTCCCTTGAGCTACCATGAAGCAATCAAAGAATTTGAAATCGGATCAAAGGAGATTGAAAGAGAAAAGATTGTTGCAGTTGTTATTACAGGGTATTGACTATTTATAGTAGTACTCCCCTGTCCCCTACCCCGTCCTCTTCTTGCACTCATACTCACTATCAATGGATAGCAAGAGAATTTACTGAGGTGTGCAGATGGATATCTTAGGGATATACTCGTTCTAGGGTTTACTTAACCCTATCTCCAATGAGTTACCTAATGTGTTATACTCTTGGGATAAAGTTCAACCTTTAGCTCTGATACCACTGTAACGACCCTGACTCGACCTTCGAAAATAGGCACTGAATACATCACCCGTATTAGAATGCCGCAGATCTAAACGTCGAATCTGGTTTGCCGGAGCTTATAACACATTAAGTATAACAACACAGCGGAAGATAATGAATAATATAACATTGATATCCAACAGTTGACCGCAACAACGATACAACATTCTGATACAATGAATATCAATACAAATATTAGAGGTAGATAAAAGCGGAAGATACAGCAGCAACGGCGGAAAAATAACATAAACTTGAACTCCAAAGAAAGAACTCCAATATTAACAATCTTCATCACCGAAGCACCAAAGCTAGCTCGAACCCCATCAAGTTGACTTAAGCTAGGTCAGTCCAAGTGAACAAATGCTATCGCTGAAACCAAAGGCTGGATGCTATCGAATCTACTCCTATTATTTGATTATCTGAAAAACCCAACTCTAGACTGCCCGTATGGAAAATTGTGGGCACCCAGAGTTTAGGAAAGGAACAATAAACTCCGGGTCAGTCATGGGGCTGGTATGAGCAAACAAACAATTTTATCTTTGAAACAAATAACAACAGAATTTAAAATTGAAATCGCAATGCTTTTTGGAAAATGAAACTACCATAAGGCTTCCCGCCGCACACACCATGCAAACGCAAAATTGGAGGAGATTTCTCCTTATCATAGTCAAACATGCTTGATATGCGAAAATCATTTTGATATTATTATTAGTGCATAATGGAAAATATTTGCAAGTATAATATTAATCTTAGCCAGCATACCACATTTCATCGTATGCTTACTATAGCTACCATGTTCAATAGCAGTTACTGCCACATTCCATGGCAGGTTATATAACTAAAACTGTACAAGGCGCGTATTGTTCTTTGGATTTTCAACAAATGGTCAGGCTAAGGAACTTCCTATTGCCATATGGGAACGCCTCTGGAGGGATTCCCCGGGAACTTACCCAGCTCTCTGCCAACACAAGGTCGGGTTACCCTTGCCCGGAAGTAACACCTACAAGAACGCCATCCTCGGTCGTTTGCGACCTTTATCCGAGGGACCTCGACACCAACAACCACAAAGCAATGTATTTGTAGTAACTACATAGGTTAGATATCTGGGCTCCATACCATGATACCACCCTTTTCCAGAAGGAATGGACATATCCTAGGGGCGCGACCCCTGATAACCTTGCCGCATCTTTCCTGTTTAGAACATTTCTGGGATGTGAGGTCCGACGAGGTCTCGTCCACAAAGCTACGCTTTTCACAAAGCCGTGCTTCGATCAACAAATGATCAACAACACTCAGCAGCACTCAGCATGCCACACTACCAAATTGGGAATGTATCACTAGTAACCGTCAACTACATAACCTCTGAGCTCGTACGTCTCAGTGAAGGGTGTTAAGATAAGAGAATAAATTCTCCACCACCAAGTAGAAATGTATTTGATAGAAACCAGCTTTACATCTCAAAATGTAATGTCAGACATACATCCATACAAGTCTGTTTCAGGTTCGAACAGAACCGAAGGCATTTCACAAAGAAGCCCTTGCAAATCCGGATAATCCCTAATCACGTCCATACTTCCCATCACAAAGGGTGATCAAATCTCTATACCGGAGATCAGCCGGTGCAGAGACATTCGACGAGTTATCCTTTCGCTTTTGAAAATATCCGGTCTTCACCACCGGTCTTCAAATGCTATCCATGAATGTGTTATATGACACAAGGTCCTCTCCCGGCTAAACTGAATAATGAGCGCAATATTTAAAAACATATGGATATTGGGATCTCAATTAAGTCACAACTTATTACCCAAAACTTTTCTTTCAAATGGTTTAAATAAATTACCATTTTCAAATTTTTGAACAAAATGATTCACTGCACAAAGTTCCCCAATCTTCCACAAAGATTCATTCGCGGTTTTCAAAACAATTTCCTTTTCAAATTGGATTAACTCATCCAATCATTAAATCAAAGACCAAATTCATAGCTTTCAAAACCATTTCCAAAGATTCATTCATAACTTTCAACTTTTATATTCATTCATAACTTTCAACTTTTATATATAAAAGATACACCATTCAAAATCCTCTTCAATTTCAAAACAAGGTTCAACTATCTTTCATAAAGATTCATTCGTAGCTTTCAAAACAATTTTCATTTCAAACTTGAAATCTTTTCCACACAAATTGGAAATTATTTCTTTATTTGAAAGCTATTATTATTTGAAAAAAAGAGTTATCGTTTTCGAAAAAATCCGATTACATTTGCACAAGTTAAAGACCTTCAAGTATAAAACTTGGGTTAAATTCGAATTCCCAAAACAATACTTTTAAAATAGTTCAAAACCCATACAAATAAATTTATAACTTGTATAACCTTTTTAAACCATTATTTCCAAACATAGAATTCAATTTCAAATCTTGAATTCAAATTCAAATCAAATTATTTGAATTTCAAAACTTTTTCAAGTTATTTAAAATAACTTTTATCTTAAAAACTCCTTTTCAAAAAGCTTTTCATCTTTACCCCAATCCCATTTCCATAACCATTTGAATTCAAAATTCAATTTTAAAACCATTTCAAAAATCTATGACTTAACCAATTTCCTCGTGCAATCCATGTTTGTGTGTGTATAGTGTAGTCCAGGGGTTTCACACAATAATAGTGCAACATCATCATTCATTACAGATCCAATCATATCAATATCGATAAGCGGTATATCCCTATAACGCTTATCTTCATTCACAGATTTACAGAGGAATAATATAAATTCATCATAGATAAAATGAATTACATTCATCACAACTCAATCAAAACAAATCATACCACAAAGCATCACATAGCAGAGATATCAAACAATTCAAGGTATTCAATGTAAACCAACAATCATAAGTAAGGTCAAATAATTATCTGATGAATCATATTAATTACTTATGAATAAATCACTAATCCTGGTTAATTATCATAAATTAATTACAAATCATTTTGATTAATTATTCTTTAATCATTTATTAATTAACCATTAATAATAAATTAATTAGCCTTTAATTGTTAATTAATCAGCTTTTATTAAATGATTACCCTTTAATTAATTAATTAACCTTTTATTAATTATTCTTAATTAATTCCATTAATTAATTACTCCTCAATTAGTTATCATTCCTTAATCACCTTTATTAATTAATTAACCTTTAATTAATCCATTATACTTAGTTAATCACATTAATTAATTATCCTTAAATTTATTATTCTTTAATCACTTGATTAATCAACCTTTAATCATAAATTAATTATTTTAATTAAGCCATTATCTTTAAGCAATTAATTACCCTTAATTATTTAATTATGTTTATAAATAAATCATTCCTTAAATACTTTAATTAATTAATTAATCTTTAAATCATTATTTAATTAACCTTTAATTAATTATCAATCAACCTTAATTGATAAATCAAATCAACCTTTAGTTAATCTTAAATCACTTAAGACTTTAATTAAATTAAAAGATAATCCTTTTTTTCTTAATCAATTACCTAATTATCATAAAAAATATTTATTTAATAAACAATGTATTTAATTTTCACTATCAAAATAAATTACTTAGATTTTAAAAGTCAATTAACAAATTAAACATCTTTCATAATTAACTTCTTAATATTACCGTGTTTATTTAAAATAAACTTTAAAAACATTTTTATACTTGGTTAAATAAAACAATTAATTTAAAAAAAAACTTTAAAACCAATTCAAACTTAGATAAAACTTTATTATTTACTAAAAGAACTTGCTTTTACAAAATTTTATTTTAATTTAACTTGATTCAAAAAGTTTAAACCTGCACTATGCTTGATTTCACAAACTCGGGCCAGTTCTCATTTTACCCGAGCCTTACTTCGGGCAATCCACCCTTTCACCTACTTCGAGTCGATCCTACATTTTCTCGTACTTGAACCCGAGAATCCTTTTCTTCCCGAAAACTTCAAATAGCAGCAGATACACACGTACATGGGTGCACGTGTACAAGTCGCCTGACGTCTTCCGATAAACGTCGCGCTCATCTCCTAGCCTATCTTAACCTCCTATACAAATCGAGACCACCCAGCACCACAATCGACGACAAAATCGAAAACAACCTACTCGATCGATTTTTTGGAACCCAAACTCATCTACTAAATTGCCTCGCTTCGATGTTACAGACCATCGGCGACAACGCGATCTTGACCCAAACTTCACCGACGCCCCACGAAGCTTTTCCCCTAGGTGCAATTGAACTCGGTGCAACGTCAACGACGCCCTTGCCTCACGAACACGATTGACAAAATACTAGGCTTAAACCCTAGTTTATCGAACCCACGTCGTGTAGATTATCAGAAATTCTTTTAACTACTTTCCCCCCAATCTGCAACCCATAAGCCACCTTCACCATTAATCTCAACCAAGAATATTCTGTCTATCATCAGGAATAGACCAGAATTCAATTTCAGTTCAACCCATAATATCTCAAAAATTATAAATCTAAAAATCAAGATATTTGTATTAAAATTTAATATTCGCTGGTACTAATCAACCTATGAAACCAAATTATGAAGTTACGACCATCAACTTTCCTTATTAAAAAGAATTTGCCAGTAATCTCTATAATTTTAAAGTATTTATCATATACTTTACTTGAGAATTTTTTTAGAAATGACTTTATATTGTTACAAATATTTTTTCTATAGAAATCATAGCTTGAATTGTTTTAAGTAAGAAGATATGAATTTCTTTTGAACTTCCAGACCTGTTATACCAAAACAGAGTCATTAATATACACATACAGGCATGCATACCATAGATACAGAGAATACAACCATTTTTCTCAAATAAACCCATCATACTTTCAAGTATTATCCAATATCAAGACAAAATGGTAGATTAAAAAGGTTTGCTCTTGAAGAACATTGGAGAAGATTTTATGCCTGGAAAGATTTTGAAAACCTGGAATTTGTTTCAAAAATCTACAATTTGGTGTGCAGATTTGAGCTTTGAGTTGCTTTATGTTTGCTTTATTCTGATCTAAAGCTAGTTGATTTGTTGTTGAGTTGAATCTGGTCATTAGCTTGCGTGATTGAAATACATTTGCATGCTTCAAATTTCTGAATTTTGTTTTCAGACTTCAAGTTGAAATCTGCTTTGAGTTTGAGACTGTGATGATTTTGTTTTCTGACCTGAGTCTGTAATTGCTTCTTTGGTTTCTATTTATCTTTCTTTGGTTTGAGAAATTTTAAAACTGAAGGATTTTTTTTTAACTAGAATGAGAAGCCTAGTTTAAACAATTTGATTTGTATTTACATTATTTTTTTTCAAAAGAAAACATCTTTGCCACTTGTCTCTACATATTTTAAACCCTTAACACCTGTTTTCTTTTCATGCTAATTTGATTACAAATGTTCAAATATGTATTTTGATGTTGAAATCCTTGTACAAATCATTTTTATACATTATTGTTTAAACCTTTTATATAATTATAAATTATGTAATATATTTTCATATGTATATTTTTATATATATACAAACCAAATTTAAGTCAAGCAATTTCAAAAAGAAAGTATATAAATTTTTTCTTAAATCTTATTTTAATTTATAAGACATGTTTTTCTTAAATGTTTATATCCTTAACTATAGTTATAACTTATTAACTTTAAATCATAACTTCTAATATATATATTCATATACACATATTAAAATTTGAAAACACATTTTTATTAAATTTAAAAATGTAGAGTATTTAAATCCAACTTATCTAAAAATGTTTATCTTGAATTTTCAAAGATATGTATAAATTAAAGCTTGGTATTTATTCTTGTTTTATTTTTTTTAAATTCAAGTTATTTTTTTTGAATGAATGAAGTTTTATGCTTATACATTTTCTATCATTTAATCTTATATAACTTTTAAGGAAAATATTTTAAAACTTCATTTCTATAACAAATCTAACTTATTTATAAATATTTACATTTTGGATTTTCCAAAATCAAAATTTTATTTACAATTTAACTTTCAATCTATATATATATTCATAAATATATTTATTCAAAATTTTCAAATGAATCCATAATCAAATTTATAATTAATATATTATTCAAAATATTTATTTTCGAATTTCCATTTAAATTTGGAAAATACCAAATTAATTGACAATTTAATTCCAAAAATTAAATAAATTATCGAATTAAACTTAGCTAAAATCCGAGATCGTTATAGATATTATTCTAATGGCCCCGACTCGACCTTCGTAAATTAGCGCCGATTGCATCACCCGTGTTCAAATGCCGCAGATCCAAACGTCGAATCCGGTTCGCCGGAGCTTATAAACACTGAAATCTTTGGTTTTCCTTTAAATTTTAAAACCTGGAATAGAATTTCTTTCAAAATTTAAAACCTGGTTTAAGTAAAACAAACCCAAGCTATAAGACTAATTTCCTCAAAAACTCGAACCAAACCTATATTTACTCGAGACCATCCCCGAGTAAACCTTAATTTTAAATTAACAAAAGTTAATTACAAATTAATTAATCCTAAATTACCAGTTTATTAATCCTTAATTAACGTTGGATTAATCCTTAATTATTTAATTAGCTAATCTCTAATTGCTAAAATAATAAGTCTTAATTACTTAATTAATCTTTAATTACAGATTAATTATCCTCTAATTATTAATTAATAAAACCTAATTATTAATTAATAAAACTTATTTATAAATTAGTTAACCTTTAATCATTTATTAACCTTGATTAGTCACTCCTCAATTAAGTAATCATCCACACTTAATTAATTACACAAATTAATTTATCTTAATTTAATTACCTAAATTACTTATCTTAGTTAATTAAGTAATTATACTTTAATTACTATTTTTAATAAAACATGATTAAATTAAGATAAATCATTTACTACATTAAACTCTTACCTACCACTTAAATTAAATTTAAAAGCTTGAATTTGATTAATTCAAATTCACCATAATTTGATTATTAAAGTTAAATACTTTTACTTCACATTTAAATTTCAACAAATTACCCTTTTAATTTGAAAAAATTTAGGGACAAATTTACAAAATTTTGTTTAATGTAATATTTATATAAACCAAAACTATTTTTAAAACAAAATTTAAAACTTTAAAATCCATACTTTAAAAACTTGAATTTGTTTAAATATTTTTCTAAACTTAAACATTTCATACATTTTTAAAACAGGTTAAAGCTTTGTTTAAAATTTGCTTTGCTTTCAAAATTTAAAATTTCATTTAGTTTAAAAAATCTAGGCAGGTTTAAAAACTAGGAACAAAACGTTCCCAAGCAAAACAGCAAATTTCCCGAGACAAGCCCGAGTTATCTACCAAGCATCACTCGCGTGCGTCTATCTCGAGGCACTCTAGAATAATCCTTCGAGTAAACTCAAGCAAAACACTACCCAATCCAAACGAGCAACCCAGACCAGAACAATGGTACACGCATGCACGTGTACGCCGCGACCGCCAGACTCTGACCATCGACGCTGCCTCCAACACGTCGCCAAACCTCCCCTCAGTCGATTCTGACCACCCAAAATCACCACAAAGCCTAAAATCGAAAATGAACTATTTTGATCTTACCTGGAACACACTGATCGACCAAAACCCACCTCGATCAGACGCTGCCGACCACCAGACGACGTGCAACCACGGTCAAACGTTCTCCGACCATCCCCGAAGCCTTTCCCATAGTTCCGATGAACTCCGAAGTTCCGGTGACGATGCAATAACTTCGAGAAAAAATTCGACTTACCACTGGTCTTAAACCCTACCTCAATGATTCGCCGTCGCTCAACGATCGAAAAATCCTTTAATTAATTACTTTAATGAATTAACCTTTAATTATCAATTAATCATCCTTGATTAATAAATAAATCAACTTTAAAACCATTTCAAAATATTAAATTCAAATATTTATGACTTAACCGATTTCCTCGTGAAATCCAAATTTGTGTGTGTATGGTGTAGTCCAGAGGTTTTACACAATAGTGCAACATCATAAATCATCACAGATTCAATCACAGCAGTAATGATAAGCGGTATAATCTATAACGCTTATCTTTCATTCATAAATGAATAATATAATTTCATCGCAGATAAATAAATTACATTCATTACAGCTCAAACCAACACAGTTCATATCACAAAGCATCACACAGTAGAGATATCAAACAATTCAACATTCAATATAATCCAAACATTCATAAGTAAGATCAATTATTCATCTGATTAAGTTTAAATCAGATTAATCACTTACGATTAAATTATTAATACTGGTTAATTAATATTAATTAATTAAAATCATTTTGATTAATTATTCTTTAATCATTTATTAATTAACCATTAATAATAAATTTATTAACCTTTAATCATTTAGTTATCCATTAAATTAATTACCCTTAATCGACTAATTTAGTGATAATTAATTAATGTATTCAGTGCCAACTTTCGAAGGTCGAGTCAGGGTCGTTACAAGCTAGGTTCAACTTAAGTGCAATAAAAATAAAGTCACGACATAAGTATAAGATCAAACCCGAGCTATAAGCTGGATTCAATACAGGTGCAATCCAAATGTACAAGTTCAATAAAATGGTCAAGACAATTAAAACAATTTGACTAGTCCAAAATCAAAAATGAACAAGTACAAAAAGTAATGAACAAATAAAATGACCTGGCAACATGAACATCAACACAAAGGCCAGGCTCAATAACAAAATGTACAGGAAAACCAAACTACAGCAGAAAAATGCCCGACATCAAATGAACACACATATATGCATATATATGCAGTGCATAGTGCAGACTCAAATGAATAGTGAACAGAAACTCAACTATATACAAGTGCAAATACACAAGTGAATGGGAGCAACATCAAAATTCAGTGGCAACCGAACAGAAATGAAGACTGCAAATACCAAAGTGAATCCACCTGACTACGTGAAGTCTAATCATGACCAAGTGCATTCAATTTCAACCAAATGGAACCAGTTCAATATGCAAGTGAAGCCATACTGAAACTGCACTAGACCAGAACATGAACAAGAGTGAAAACTGCAGTGTAACTCGAAGATAAATTCGAGTTAGTATATTAGGTACATACAAAGACACAAATGTACAAAACAAGTACAGACTCTACATACACAAAACTGATTCAATCAAAGACTTGATCAAGTGCAACACCGGAGAGATGATGAAGACCATAAAGTACAGACCTGGCATAATGTGCAAACCAGCTCGAAGCAACTACTCGATACAAACCGAAGCTTCACAAGTACACACACACATACATACATACAATTTTATATAGATACAGACACACACACACACACACACATATATGCAGAAAGTGTCAAAAAGACCACATCAATGAAGCTTCAAACATAAAATAGTTCAAAGTTTCGACTGCAATAAAAATGAAGTACACAACATACATAGATACATGTGTGTACATATATGTGTGGTGATAACCAGTACGACAGCTCGAATGAGCACGGGCACTTGTACACAAATGCAACAGAGGCAAGAATTAAATCCAGGAACACAAGTGACTCGAACCATAAGTCAATATCAAACCAAAATACAACATGAAATGATCATGTGACAAAAAATATGATTCAAAACCAACAGTGAAACAAATGGAGATGAACATAAACACGGCAGTGGACAAAGCAGTGCAGACCAATGAACAAAAACATGTAACGTGAACCACTCCACATGAAATCAGACAAGACCAACCTTTAAAGTACACAAGGCTCAAGTCTACAACATACAACATGAATAAATACATGCATGATATATATATATATATATATATATATATATATATATATATATATGCAGCACAACCAGATGACGAGTCACTGATCATTAAAGAAGTAGCAGTTTCAAACAAAGTAAATGAATCAAAACCGTGATGACCAAGATAAGAACAAGTTCAAATCATCACAAATCAAGCCGCAGGTCAATCAAGGTAGAGTTCAATAAACAAGTTAGAGAGTAACACGGTGAACAAACAATGTTGCAGGAGATTTCAAAATTACCAAAGTCAAGGAAGAATTCAGTCTGAATTTATCAAGTCATGGAACAACAGGGTATAAGTTGAACAAGTCAACAGAATCGAATTCCAAAACAATTCAAAGCCATGGTGGCCAAGGAATCGAACAAGCCAAAATCGAAGCCGTGATAATCAAGCAAGGAATTATACGAATGAACAAGTCAAAGAAATCTCAAGCATTCAAGTAATAATCAATGGTCGAGCTAAATTAACTGACAAATTCACATGAACGAAATTATAGGAATTCGAATCTTATTTAAACCGTAACATCATCTGCTGTAGTCATCATCGAATTCAAGGAAATTAACCAGTAAAGCAAAGAGCATAAAATCACATACCAATTCATACTGAACTCGTTGAATTGAAGCGACCGTGTGAAAATCGAAGTAAGTCGATTGTCGAAGCAAATCAAAGCAATAACCATTGTAATCGACCAACAATCTATCGGCGACTTAAATAAAATTCCAAAAGCCCTAATTTTTCTTGAAGAAGAACGAACGAGCAAGAAGCAGATATTATTTACAAAGAGGAAACGGCGGATAATAAAAGGAGAAGAGGGGCACATTTTTATCACCTAACTTATTTTTGGGCCGGCCTCACTAAATTACATTTTGCTTTAATATTTTTAAATTAGGGTTTATTGTTTTTAAATTTTTTTTATTTTGTATTTTATTTTAAAAGTTTGTAATTTTCTAGTCATGTGACTAGGGGACGAATTACGGTGGTGTAGTTCGAGAATTCGCAACTCAGTTGCTGAGTTGCGGCAGGGTTTTAAGCATAGAGTTAGGTTAGTCGATAGCGGGTGTCACGAGTTTACGTGTGTAAGCGTCTGACTACTTAATTTCTAGTAGAAACCTTGGGGGCGGTAGGGTTTTGCCGAAGTTGGGTAAATCTGTGTTGTTGTTTTTTCGTTTTCTATTATTCTGCTATTTCTATGTTGCAATTAATTTATATACTTCCGCATTAAATTTTATAATTAATTGTATCGCCCTATCCATCCCCCTCTAGGGAAAAAATCGTTCTTCCAAGTGGTATCAGAGCTAGGAACAGAACTCAATTTTTGTTTTAAAATTTTGATTTTTCAAAAATCGATTTTTTTTTTTAAAATAGAATTTTTTTAATGGCTTCTTTGAATAATGATTTTGTTGAGAGTCGGTCCATAGTTAGACCACCAATGTTCAATAGTGAATATTCTTACTAGAAAAATAGAATGAAAATCTTTCTAAAAACCATTGATACTTGGAATATTGTTAAGACGGGTTATAGGACCCCAACTATACTGGTAGATAATCAGAAAATAGATAAATAAAATGGATCAATGGACAGATCTTGAAAATAGACTATGAAATGCTAGTGCTAAAGATATAAATTATATTATTTGTTTATTGAATCAAATCGAATTTAATCGTCTCACATTGTCTAACTGCGCAGGAAATATGGCACACACTTGAAGTGACTCAGGAAGGAACATCTCAAGTCAAGGAATCTCGCCTGGCCATGCTTAGTAGCGAATACGAGAAATTCACACTAGCCAAGGAGGAAAATGTAAAAGAGATGTACGGATGACTTTCCAATATCGTATATAAATCAAAAACTCTTGGAAAATCATGCATAGAATTGGAAATAGATCAAAAATCCTCAAAGTCCTTCTATGAAGTTTTGAAGCGGAAGTTACAGCCATTCAAGAATCAAAAGATTTGAAACAAATAAAAGTTGAAGAACTCATCGAAAATCTCACCACTTATGAGCTAGAAATGAAATTCAAGGAAGAATGTGAAGGAGGTGATACTCGAAAGAAATCTCTAGCTCTCGAAGGAATAACGGAAAGTGATGATGATGATGGTGATGATGATGGAGCGGTTGAGCTGGCACTATTAATAAAGAAATTCATAAGAAGGAATCACAAGCATGGAATTCCAGCTCTAAATCAAAAATTGAAAACAGAATAGCCAAAGCACTAGACAACTCAGAAGAACAAGAGATCATCTGTCACAAGTGCAACAAACCCGGTCATATCAAGCCCAATTGTCTACAGAATCGATTCAGCCATGGAAAGAAACAGATAAGGAGAATTTTTGCAGCCACTTGGGATGAAACGGATGAAGATGATAAAAGTACTAGCAATGAGAGCGAAAAAGAAGATCTGTGCCTTCGAGGTGATATAATTGACAGTGACGACGATGAGCCAAGCGAGGTAACAAAACTTACTCACTCGGAATTACTTATATATTATCATAAAGTAAATGGCTGTTTCGAAAGACTTAAGGAGAAATACGCTAAAATTGAATCACAAAGAGATACTTTGACAGAATTAAATTAACAGCTTGATCAATTGGTTAAAAACTATCAAACCAAAAGCCTTAAGTGTGACAAGTGTCCATCATTTGAAGAAGAAATTAAAAAATCAAAAATTAAAATAAAATTACTTGAAAATGAAATTTTGATTTTAAAAGAAAGTGAAAATACGAGGAGAGAGAATTCTATTAAAAAGTGCACATAATTATTAAATGAAAATGAATCTATCAAAACACAAGTCCAACAACTGTCTATGGCTTTAGCAAAATCTTCAGAAAGTGAAAGATCTTTAAATATGCTATTATGGAAATAAACTGTTAATACAGATAAACAAGGAATGATATAATCAACCCGAACTTATTAGAAGCAAAAATCAATCAAGTAAATTCAAAGTGCATGATTTGTAGAAAAATTGGACACAATCACAATATTTGCTGATATAGACCCAAACACATGAAAACCATTCCAATTTGGGTTCCTAAAGCACGAATATTAAATCCCTTAAGGTCAAACAAATTTGGGTGTCGAAAGGAACAAAGATAGATTGTTTTGGGTCTACTTAAACATATTTTTCAAAATCATTTGCCACTAACAACCATGGACCTATAAAAACAAATAGGTCACAAAAATTTTCTCTCGTGTAGGTATGGTGGCAGGCTAAGGAAAAACAATAGTGTTACCTAGATTCTGGCTGTTCCAGGCACACAACGGGCGACAAATTAAAGTTCCATAGCCTAGTATAAAGATTGCAGAATCACAATGGGCAACAACGAAATATTATCGGTAAAGGTAAAATAGGTAACAGTATATTTATCTTGAACGATTTATTAAATGTGATAATCTGCACCATAATCTGAATTAATTCAGCTAGTTATGTGATAAAGAAATGAATGTTGATTTTGATGTCGACTTATTCTTAATTGATATGTTCTTATTTGACTTGTTCTTATTTTTGATTCTGATTTGTGCAAAAATGTTGACAAATCAAGTTTCATTCTTGAATTAGTTCATATGATTTTTTGGACTAATGATGATGTTTTATTGACTACCCATGATACACATGGATATAATCGTTTATCTTACTGCTTCTAAATCTGACACGATGCTCACTCTTTGTTTATTTGCACGGTTTCAATTCAAATTCAAAAGAATTTCATTGTAATTTTTTTTAAGTTATTTGTTGCAACTTCACGGTCAAGTCTATAACATTCATCTAATGATAAATTTGAGCCAACAAGAAATTCAGATGCAAATTACACAAGTAATCTAGTTAGTAGAAAAATTACGAGTGGAACATGATTTATATTGAGACATTCAGTAGTTGTATCACATTTTCAAAGAAAATATCTGCATATTTTTCATTTCAACTAATTTCAAATAGCAGACATTTTTCTTATAAAATCTCTTGCAAGAAAATGTTTTTTTCTAACCTTAATTAAGACTAGTCATTTTCGAAAACTTGATTTGTTAATTATTTTTGAATTTGATTTTAAATGACTACATTGGCTAATCTGACTCCCAACTGATTATCAAAAGATAAATAGTGATTGAAAAAGTGATGAGTGTTGATATTAGTCATATTACAACTTGAGACAGTATATACAGTAAATTTCCTCAAAAATTTAAAGAAGATTTATAATAACTCTTATTGGGTAAAAATTCCACGAACATTTCTATTGCTGTCATATTTCTAGCAACCATCACTCATCAAAATTCAATATAGTTTGTCAATATGTGGTATTTTAAATCGGAAATCATTCGTTTTTCATTTTTTTAAGAAATAAAAACATTCAAAGTATTCACTCTCATTTAAAAGTCCTCACAATTATGCGTGGGTGAATTACTTGAATTTTTTTGATTATGTGCTTTCATGCTCATTTAAAAGTCCTCACGGTTATGCATGCATGGAATGCATATCAAAATTGATTATTAAATAGATAAGTTGATTCTAATCCCATTTAAAAGTCCCCGCAGTTATACGTGGTTAGAAGATACTGAATTCACTTTTTTCTACAAAATTTAGGAATACTACTAATCTCATTTAAAAGTCCTAACGGTTATGCATGGTTAGTAGATATTAAAATTCCTGATATAAATATACCACAAATAGACACACCTATATGGTTTATACGATGACATTATTCCTATCATTCTAAAGTGGAATATGCGTCAAACAGAACATTTATGATTTTTGTTTGATTTTTATTGAAATATACTCAATTGGGTATTAATATTGTATTAATGTTTATCACTTTATCTTTATTTTTCTAACACTGTTACTCTTTTGCTGATAACAAAAGGGGGAGAGAAAAGTTAAGATTTTGGCAAATAAAGGTCAAATATTTTATTTTGTATTTTCTATTTGCATCTAGGTTCATTTGCATATTTTTATTTTCATGCATATATGAATGAGAGCTTTGTATAAAGAAGGAGAATTCAATTAGGAGGAGCAAATTGAGTGATCAAATACATTTAATATATTCAAAATCTTAAATATATGTTTGTTATCATCAAAAAGGGAAGATCGTTGAATATGCTAGTATATGTTTTTTGTTTGATGATGATAATATATATATATATATATATATATATTCATTTTATTGTATTTGTTATCGTACTATTTTATTTTCGCGTAATTAAACATATATTTGCTGAATAAAATAAGCAACACAAAATTTAAATTTAAACAAATATTTTATTCAATTATTAAAAATTTGAATAGTACAAATTTGTGCTTTCACTATATATATATACACACCATTTTGCAATTACAACACAATTTCGATTATAATAAAAAATTTACTATACAATTATCATTTACATCAGCACCTCACTACATATCACCCATTCACTTGTATTCAATCTTTAACTCTATTCCAGATTGAATCCTGCATCTGATTTATCTGCAAAATACACATTGACACAGTAAAATTTAAAAAGAAATAATTTTTGCAGTGAAAAATAAAATGATTTTTGAAAATATTATTGGCCTCAGTTATTTAGGTTGTTCTCCGTCATTTAATTTTGAATTTATCATACACGAACAACTTGTGACATGCACAGTGTATCACAATACATTCCACAAGGCCGTGCACACCAGTATGCACTTGAAAAAATTGAAGGGACAGTTGAGCACAAGGTCAAACCCAATCAAAAGCTAGGTTCAACTCAAGTGCAATAAAAATAAAGTCACGACATAAGCACAAGGTCAAATCCAATCTATAAGCTGTATTCAACACAGGTGCAATCCAAATATACAAGTTCAATAAAATGGTCAAGACAACTAAAACAACCTGAACAGTCCAAACCAAAAATGAACAAGTTCAAAAAGTAATAAACAAACAAAATAACCTGGCAACATGAACATCAACACAAAGACTAGGCTCAACAACAAAGTGTGCAGGAAACTGCAACAAAAAATGCCAGACATTATATGAACACACATATATGCATATATATGCCATGCACAGTGCAGACACAAATGAACAATGGATAGAAAATCAACTGTATACAAGTGCAAGTACACAAGTGAATGGCAACAACATCAAATTTCAGTGGCAACCAAACAGAAATAAAGACTGCAAATACCAAAGTGAAGCCACCTGACTACATGAAGTCTAATCATGACCAACTGCATTCAATCTCAAACAAATGGAAGCGGTTCAATATGCAATTGAAGCAACAATGAAATTGCACTAGACCAGAACATGAACAAGAGTGAAACTACAGTGTAACTCGAAGATAAATTTGAGCTTGTATATCAGGTACATACAAAGACACAAATGTACAAAAACAAGTACAGACTCTACATATACAAAACTGATTCAATCAGAGACCCGATCAAGTGCAATACTAGAGAAATGATGAAGACAACAGAGTACAGACCTGGCAACATATGCAAACTAGCTTGAAGCGACTACTTGATGCAAACCGAAGCTTCACAAGTACACATACATACATACATACATACATACACTTTTATATAGATACATACACACACACATATACATATGTAGACAGTGTCAAAAAGACCACATCAATGAAGCTTCAAACATATAACAGTTCAAAGTTTCAACTGCAAAAAAATGAAGTACACAGCATACATAGATACATGTATGTACATATATGTGTAGTGGTAACCGGTGCAGCAGCTCGAATGAGCACGTGCACTTGTATACAAATGCAACAGAGGCAAGAATTAAATCCAACAACACAAGTGACTCGAACCATAAGTCGATATCAATCCAAAATACAACATGAAATGATCATGTGACAGCAAGTATGATTCAAAACCAACAGTGGAACAAATGAAGATGAACGTCTACACGACAGTGGACAGAGCAGTGCAGACCAATGAACAAAAACATGTAACATGAATAACTCCACGTGAAATCAGATAAGACCAGCCTTCAAAGTACACAAGACTTTAGTCTGCAACATACAACATGAATAAATACATGCATGAATATATATATATATATATATATATATATATATGCAGCACAACCAGATGATGAGTCATTGATCAAAGAAGTAGTAGTTTCAAACAAAGTAAATGAATCAAAACCATGATGACCAAGATAAGAACAAATTCAAATTATCACGGATCAAGCCGCAGGTCAATCAAGGTAGAGTTCGATAAACAAGTTAAAGAGTAACACAATGAACAAACAATGTCGCAGGAGATTTCAAAATTACTAAAGTCAAGGCCAAATTCAATCTGAATTTATCTAGTCATGGAACAATTAAGTACAAGTCGAACAAGCCAACAGAATCAATTCCAAAACAATTCGAAGCCGTGGTGGTCAAGAAATCGAAGAAGCCAAAATCGAAGCCATGATAATCAAGCAAGGAATTATACCAATTGAATAAGTTAGAGAAATCTCAAGCTTTCAAGTAATAATCAATGGCCAAGCTAAATTAACTGACAAATTCAAGTGAACGAAAATATAGGAATTCGAATCCTATTTAAATCGTAACGTCATCGGCATACAATCATCATCAAGTTCAAGGAAATTAACTAGTAAAGAAAAGAGCATAAAATCACATACTAATTCATACTAAACTTGTCGAATTGAAGCGACTGTGTGCAAATCGAAGTAAGTCGATTGTCGAAGCAAATCAAAGCAATAGCCATTGTAATCGACCAATAATCTATCGGAGACTTCAATAAAATTCCAAAAGCCCTAATTTTTCTTGAAGAGGAACGAACGAGCAAGAAGCATACATTATTTACAAAGAGAAAATAGCGGATAATAAAAGGAGAAGAGAGACACTTTTTTATCACCTAACTTATTTTTGGGCCGACCTCTCTAAATTACTTTGGGCTTTAATATTTTTAAATTATGGTTTCTTGTTTTTATTTTAAAAGTTTGTAATTTTCTAGTCTTGTGACTAGGGGACAAACTACGGAGGTGTAGTTTGAGAATTCGCAACTCAGTGGCTAAGTTGTGGCTGGATTTTAAGCATAGAGTTAGTGTTAGTCCATGGGATGATGGTTTTGATGACAACAACCTTAGGACTTGTTATAAAATATAAATACTAACATTATAGTTTAGATAGATATGTATATATTTGCATGATATAAACATGCAGGTACAAAGAATGAAGACTGTACAGTATATAGATCCAAGACTAAAGATATCAAGATCAAAGACTCATGAGTATCAAGATATCAAGAGTTCAAGATTTCACTAGTACAAGATAAGTATTGAGTCTACAATTACGTTAAAGCTTCTTGAAAGCATTTACATCTTTATTCGAAATTTATTCGTGGAATGGAATCCACTTCGAACCTGTTAAAGGGATGGAACCCTAGTGGGATGGAATTCACGATAATATCTAATGGAATATATAGTGGTCCTATTTTGATATCCACTATTTTTATAAAAAAAATTCAAAAATATATCTCTTGTTTTTAAAAAATGTTATCAAAACTTTCTTTTCAAAAGACATATCTCTTGGTTTTAAATATTTTACCTCAAAACTATTTTTATCATTTTTAATATTTTGATTTCAAATTTGTTCTTGTTTTTAAACCATTTCTTGTTTTAAATATTTACCTTTAAAAATATTTATATACTCAGATTTTAAATCACTTTATAGATTAAGATTATATATATTAAAAATTACTTTCTAAACTCTTTTATATGTTTAAACTATATTCAAATATATTAACAAAGTTTAGAAATTATTTTGACAAATTATAGAAACCAATTTTAATAAGAAAATCAAAACATCAATTTTGCCTTGAGCATGTCGACATCCCCCAATCCCCCATGCCGACATGGTGTTTGTTAATTTCAAACTTCAATTTTCAAAAGAAGTGGTTATTCGTCGTATCCTTTCAGGAATAGATATGGATGTTGCTCTACTATAAATACCAGTAAGTTCTAAACGAATTTTTTACCAGATTTCATTTATTTTCTCTCCTCTTCATCTTCCACATTTATTCTAAAGAATCCTAAACTATACTCTGCCGAAATACCAAGTGAATCAAACTTGATTATCTCTTGTTTGATTCTCTGCCACTCTCTGCATAAGATCTCGGTGCTATTTAGAGTTGTAGAATCTTTTTTAAATCAAATTGTTGAGTAAAAGATGTGGTTGAGACTTGAAATCAATTAGGTGATCTTGCAGCCTTGTTAAATCAAGAGAGTTTGCCCTGGACTCGAATGCAGGATGCTGTACCACATAGCCTTGAAACTAAGGGTATAATCTGGGAGATTATTTTGATAAGAAATCCGTATGATTGTACGGGACTAGATGTAGGGTAACTCCGAACCAGTATAAAATCCTCGAATGTTCTTTCCTTAACTGCTTTTATTTAGTATTTACATCTATGTCTTATCTGTGATTGTATCTGTGTCTGTGAATTGCATTTGTTGGTGATTAAATTACATAAGTTTCAAAAAGATTTAGAAAATTCATAAAACACTATTCACCCTCTCTAGTGTTATTCCATCCTTAAGATCCGTAATCCGCATTTCTCACATTTGGTATCAGAGCATTGGTTTTCAAAGTTTTCATAATCTGAAGTTTGGAAAAGTTTTTAAAATGGCTATTTTTGAGGATTTTGTTAACACTAGTTTAAAACTATTCAAATCATCATAGTCTCATAAGTCTGCATGTAGTAATTATAAAAAATCAAGTTATCTACCGAGTTTATATTCTATGCAGAAAGAAAAATGTTATATGGCCTTTGAAGAATTAACATTCAATGAACAGATTGTGAAGATCAAGAAGAATAAGTGGATACTTGATAGTGGATGTTCAAGGCACATGACTGGTAATCCAGATATGCCGAAAGATGTTATCTATAAAGATGGAGGATTGATTAATTTTGGAGAACTCAAAAGGATATGTGTTTGGCATCGGCAATGTCGGTAACTCTAATACTCTTACTATTTCTAATGTTTTATTAGTTAAGAATCTGAAACACAATCTTCTTAGCATTAGTCAACTTTGCGATAAAGGATACAAAATTAAATTTGAAAAATTAAATGTCACATCAAAGATAATAATTCAAATATTATATTTGAAGGAATTAGGAAGAAAAATATTTATATTCTTAGTATGAAAATCTCAAATGATAATCTATGTCTTTTGGCTAATACAAGTGACCCATGGATTTGGCATAAAAGATTTGGGCATCTGAATATTAAACACTTATCTAGACTTTCTAAACTTGATCTAGTAAGAGGTCACCCTAGAATGAATTTTAAAATAGATAGTATACGTGATGCTTGTCAATTAAGAAAACATAAGAAGAGTTATTTCAAATTAAAAGATATGATTTCAACTTCAAAATCTCTTGAGTTACTTCATCTAGATTTGTTTGGTCCAGCTCATATTCAATAAATAAATCACAATAAATATGTCTTTATAATTGTAGATGACTATTCTAGGTTTACATGGATAATTTTTATGAAACATAAAAGTGATACTTTTGATTCATTTAAATTTTTTACAAAAAGACTACAAAACCAACTTTCTTTAAAAAATAATAACTGTTCGTAGTTGTTAGTGTCAAAATTGGGCACAACACTCTTCGGGAGTCGTTGAAGAGATAATAACGAAGAATGTAAATTCAAAACAGATATTATCTAACAAAAACTCCAATCAGCAGTGAGATAAATGCGTAGACAAGCGATTTATAGTGGTTCGGCGTGTTGCCTACGTCCACTGTGAAGTGTTTTGATGTTTTATTGATTCTCTTTCAATGATTACAAGTTGTTGCAGCAATCAACAGCAAGTTACAACTGGAAATTCGAAATCAACAGTAAAATTATGATGTAGGATGATGGAGATCTCGATCAGGCAGAGTCTGGGCGCTTGAGAGTCGAAAGATCCCTTTTCTGTTGGCTCTGGAGCTCTATTTATAGGTGTAGGCTGCCGATATTTCGCTGAAAACTCGAGAGACCACTTCTGGCACGTGAGGGGGCCCACGCGCCTGGCCTCAGGAAATATGGGCCCACTTTGACATCGATTCGAACTCCATTCGAATCGATCATAAAATCATCCAATCGAGGTGAAATTTGATGTGGGCATTCTTCAACATGTATTCAAGCTTCTGTAAAAATTTCGTGGCATTTGGACCAGTAGATTGGGAGATATGATGGATTCGAAATGGGGTTCACTGCGTGGCTGTTTGGTTCGAAACCATGGTGGCATGTGTCTTCGTGTTGACGTGGAGCGCACACTTCGCCTCAATCCGGGTTTTGCTCCGAGTTGAATGCTTTGACTCCATATATTTCGACGTATTTGAACCGATGAAAGACACGTCACCTTGGCCAGTTGACCCAGTGGATTCGAATGAAGCTTCTTAGATGGGTTCGAATGTGGCCTTATGGATGGGTTCGAATGAGGTTCCGTCAATGGGTTCGAACAACTGATGCTCGATGGATTCGAAGGTGATGGAGTCGAACCCGAGGCGCGTTGATGGGTTCGAAGTCGATGGATTCGAAGGTGATGAGTTCGAACCATTGATCAGCCATCGGTTCGAAACTTAGGTCTTCCCCTCCAAATTGAATCGATCATAACTCGAGCATATAAACTCGGATTGACTTGAAATTTGAGATGATGACTTTTACGGTCTTTCTTGTCGTGTCCTATCAATTGTAGCTCAATCTGGACTTGGACAAAATTCAGCGATATTCATAGCGAAACGAAATATGACCAACCTCTGAGACGAACTATTCTTCGTTTTTCGATCGATCTTTTGGTATCGCGGCTTTGCCAAAAAGCGGGATAACATTTTGCCCCCCAAAGTACGTCTTGTGGGAACATGACGTGCTTTGAATAGCCACAACTTCTCTCCAAACAATCATTGCTCTCTTTTTGTTGAGACTCCTACTCTGTATTGCTGCAACCTTGCGTTGATATAATTGATTGCTGTATAATAGCGCTTAGTTGTTGGCTGTTGCATTTGTAACAAGATAAGTGTTTGATCCCTGCAAATGCTTAAAATCGAATGTTAGTTCGATATATATGCACATATGCTAGTTTGATTTTTGTTAATGTCGTGCGTCTACAAGTCGTTGTTAGTTTTGTTTGCTATTGAATTTCGTATCGATTTTCTCCTGAACCGATTTTGAAATTTAAATTGAGACAACGCTTGATGGTTGTTTTGAAAAGTCACTTCGTATCGATCCTCTCCTGAACCGATATTGAAAGTTGAAGGAATTGGATTTGTATTGCACGAGTGTAAGATTTCGAACCGATGCGTTTGAGCATCGATGGATTCGAAACCTACGCTCGTATGGATACAGTATGCTTATGCTATGATGGGTACGAAATTGACATTCGAATCGATCTGAAAGGATGGATACGACATAGTAGTTCGTATCGATAGGTTATGGATGGATACCAAGTCGTTGATGTGAACAAGGGCTTCGAATCGATGCGCCCACCGTTTGTTTCGCATCGATGCAGCTCGTCACTCTGCTGTGTGCTTCGCACCGGTGAAATATGAGGTGAACTTCGAATCGATAGGGCCTTAGGCAGATGGATTCGAAGGCTGACTTCGAATCGATCTGGTATTTGACCGGTTGTGACCGGTTGGGTTAACTGGGATACGAAGCGGCCCGGTCACATCCCAGGCTTCATATAAATAGCAGAGGGTTTTACTTTTTTCATTTTTCACTTTTTACTCTCGCCTTGCTTTTACTGTGCATTGCATCGTTTCAAAACTTCAGAGAAGAAGGCACTGTGTTTTCGTATTCGAGACATTCGAGATCCAAGCCTTTAATTCCTTGAACCCATCACTCAAATTTGGTAATTGGCTTCGAATCCAAACGGCAAAGTTACTTCGAAACCGCGTCTTCTTCATCGATTGGCCACTCTGGTGATTGGTAAAGCCGGATTTGGTCTAGGGGAGCTTCGAAACCATTTAGGGACTCTTGTTCGAATCGATGATGGCGGCATCATTTTTCTTGGATTTCGTATCGATCTCTTGGATGACCTTATGGGGGTGACGCAGTTCGCACCGATTGATGGATTCGATGGGTCCATTCGAATCGACGGATTCGAATCCATCGGCTATCGGTTCGAAGTTCTCAACTTTATATCGATTACGAAGAGGATCGATTCGAACGATATTGATGTTAAGTTGGGGGTTTCTGATCGGTACTAACTAGCCAAACAAGGATCGATTCGAAGTCATCCATTTTTGATCGATTCGAACTCGACACCTGATCATCGTTTCGAAGCGCGCTTTC
The DNA here is from genome assembly GCA_030765085.1 of Allium cepa. Lineage (NCBI taxonomy): Eukaryota > Viridiplantae > Streptophyta > Magnoliopsida > Asparagales > Amaryllidaceae > Allium > Allium cepa. The sequence continues at coordinate 492,513,346 of CM060943.1, forward strand.
CAGTCATCGATTCGAAGTGATGTTAGGTTGGTTTCGAACGAGGTCCCTGTGATCGGTTCGAACCCTCTATGATGGATTCCAAAGTTTGACGTTTCTAAGCATAACTCCGACGAGCTTCATTCCTGCATATTTGGACATATTAAACTGCATACTTGACCACCTTTCGAAGCTCGTCGATGGAACGATAACAACTTCTATTCGAATCAATTTCCATCGTATAAACGGTTTTGTGATGACGGTCAGCGATGACGGTCATTATAACTGGACTTCGTAGCTTTGTCTTTTGCATATTTCCTTTAACTCTGCGATATTCATTCAAGTAATGCATGGCACTATACAACATACATTCATACACTTTACACTGGGGAACGCACGGGTCCTTTGTCGTCTAACGATGGTTTCTCATGAGTTAGCTAGTTATGGAACCTTCAAGTTCACAACAGCAGGAGGTTCAAAGTACAGCTGCTCCGAGACTAGAGGTCCCAGATATCGAACCTGAGATCATTGGTCCGGCCCCGGACGAACTTCCCAATGCGTCTTTCATTGCCAATCCGTCAGATTCCGTTCAATCCAATATTTCTGAAGATAAGTTGGGGAGAATACGCTTGAGGCACGGCCTGTCACTGGATGACGTCTTATTGCCGGGGCCGAATGATAGACCACACAACCCGCCGGAGGGATATACAGCATTTAATCGCCACGCGTGCGCGGCTGGGACGCTTCCTCCATTCAACGAGTACATAAGGGAGGTGTTGTCTTTTTTGAGGATCTCTCCATCTCAACTACACCCGAACGGGTATGCCTCCGTGAATAGTTTATTCATCGTCTTCATGGAGTACCTTCATAGACCACCGATCCCGACCGAGATCAGATATCTATTTAATTTCAAAACTCGAGGTGATTAACCTTCCTTCACATTACTGGAAGCGGTGAGGAACTGCCAAGTGGTCACTGGGTCCTGGACCAGGTTGAGTTACTATAGGACGGAATGGTTCTATGTCAGGTGTCCTCCGGGGTTTGCCCGGCGATGTTATTCAGACGCGAGTGTAGCTGAGTTATCAAGTAATTACTAAGGCAATTGCGGTCAAAGCGAAACTTATGTTTTTTCTCTTTTTTACAATGACGATTCAGCGACCTGAGGGCGAGCACTTTAAGGAGATGGTGCGAGTACTTCGAGAAGTCCCGAGTGGAGATAGGGATATTGAGCTGCTCTTGACGGATAGGAATCTCCGAACTTACGGGTTGATTGAACGAGGGCAGAGCATACTGTTTGACGGGGCACTAAGGATTGTCTCTAAAAAACGAGTCAAGCACAAGAAGCCCAAAGTTATCATAGTCGAGGAGGCTGATTCTGAAAGAACTCATACTGACGACGAGCCGTTGTTGGAGCCTACAGACGTGGTTAAGGATGTTGAAGAGCAAAGAAAAGGCAAGGCAGCCGTCGTCACGCTAACTAAGAAGGGGAGATGGAAATCGGTTGTCACGACCCGATCCTCTCCCGGAGTTAGAATTTCTGAGATGTCACCTCCGCGAACTGAAAGTCTTTACGAAGGGCTTATCGATCTTCCAATCCCGGATGATGTGTCTTTTCAACATGATGCCGGGTTGGAGGAGTTCCATCGTACTCTAGAATTGAGCGAGCCTTTTATTACTAGCTCAACCGACACTTCTGGTTGGTCGGGGGGAATACATATTCACACACATTTCACGACACTACATAGCCTTGAGTCCTAGGTCATCAGTTTCGAGAAACCACTAACTTTATTCTCATTTCGCTTTGCAGATATTATGACTGGACGCGGCTCGATGTTAGGGAGCCTGCGACATGCTCGCAAATCTTCCTCATATTACGAGTCACAATGGAGAGAAAAAGATAGGGAAATCGATCGCAGGTACTCCGGGTATTCTAGCCAAGAACGAAGAGATAGGGATTACAGACATCGGTCTCGATCGCGCACTCCTCCTCCAAGAGTTCCTATACAACCTCCTATCCATGTTTCTCGTCCTTCTGATTCCTCGTACTTCCAGTCGGCCTCTCAATCTTCTAGGCATGAATCTCGCCATCCCAGATCTGAGGCAATGCCTCCAATAGTTGCGGAACAAACTCCTACTGAAATTTCGGGGGAAGGAGCAATCAGGCTTGCTCAGCTGAAGAAGGACTTTCTAAATATTTGCTTTGATAACTACTTTTTTCCTCTTCACTTGAAAAGAATCCCGCCGGAGGCCGAGCAGACGGCGCACGATTATGTGCCCGACTTTTATGCCCAATACAGGGCGTGGTACAAGGCAACCGAGAAAGCGTCGTCATTGGCCTTTGAGCGTGGGGCCACCATCGAGAAATTGCAGGCGGAGTTAGCTCAAAAGAGCCGTATTATTGATGTGCTAAACACTGAAGCTGAATCTTCTCGAAAAACTGAAATGGAGGCTATCACAAGGGCCGACGAAGCCCAAGCAACGATGATAGGATGAAACGTGAGCACTATGCCACGGTAGAGGACATGGGCCATCGTAACACCATGGTTACTGCCGAGAGGGACGCAGCCCTAAAGGAGTTGAACGAGCTTAAGTCTAAATTTGCCGAAATTGCTAAGGATAGGGATGATGCGTATAACGCAGCCCAGGAGGCGTGTGAACAAGCCGTGATCCTCCGGACTGAATGGGATGCAGCAGTAGCCAAGGTTCAGGCGGTTGAGATGGAGGTTGAGGGGAAAGTTCGTCAAGCGGAGGCCAGGCTGGAGGCCGATATTGAAGATTTTATTATCACTTGCAATGCCAACGTGTTGAGACACCGAAATTTGGCCTGGCTCCAAGATTACCCGATATACCTCCGCAGCGCTTGGGGTCGATTGGTCGAGGAAGAAGAGGAAGCACGTCTGGGTGAATCGGTCGACCGATTCGAACTTGAAAACTGGCTGCTGACAGACGATGAGAAGAAGGTCCTTCATGACGCTATTATCGCTCATGAGAAGGAGATGATTGGTGGCCCATCCCTGGAGGTTAGAGAGGGATCAGGTGTTGAGCACCATTCTGTTGTCACTGAAGTCACCGCTCCACCTTCGTCAGTGCCTGTATCTGTGGTCGGTTCACAATCTGTTCCTGCTTACGACCCGGAACAGCCGCGGTTATCTCCCATTCGGGAGCACGTCTCTGAGGCCGTCCAACTGTCGACGAGCCAAACTGAGGAAGGTACTTGAACATATTTCAAGTGTGCTTTTATTGAAGCGTTTGTTTCGAAGAGATTGCTTATATCTTCTTTTCCTCTTTTCTCAGTAACTGAAACTACTCTGGCATCCTCAGCTCAAGAGTCCATTCAAGGGCAAAAAGCCATCACCACTGAAACAACTGTCGTGACGACGGCAGTGTATACTGAGGTGGCGCAGGGGAGATCCTTATCTCTTGACGAACAGATGGTGAGCAAACTGCTTGTTCAACAGGGTGATCCCCTTACGGACTTGCCATTTATCATCAGTGACCTCCCGCCAACCTCTAGCTCTTCAATGCAGATTGCGGATGCCCCCAGCCAAGCCTAAATGATTCGTGATGAAGAGATCTTGGCCGAGATTCATGCAGAATTAGAAGCGGCGGGGCAAAGTAGCAGTGTTGGCGGCAGTACGGCGGCGCATAGCCCAACGCCTTTAAGGACAACAACATCAGGTGGCACTATCCCATCTTCCATCACGGGTCCGGTCCCTCCTACTCCTCCGGCAGGGAGCCTTCATTTAGACTCAAGCTCTGAGGAGTACATTGACATTATGCCCCCTGCCGAAGAGCAGCCACCGGAGAGGAGGCCGTCCAAACGAAGGATTTCCGTCCCTAGTGATTCCGATGACGAACTGCTGATCAGGAAGCCAAGAAAGAAGGAATAGATCGGCCTCCCTAACAGATTTTTTTGGTAGATAGGAACTTGTTTTCGTTTTTTGTTAGTAGGCCGTGTATAGATGCAGGCTCGGCCCTGCAAGTAGGAATTTTTTTTTGGAGGAACTCGTCTTCATGTAATTCCTTGTCTTTGGTCGATTGAAATAAAATTCAGTTTCTTTGTTTCAATTCTCATTTCTTTTTGTGCTTAAGTGTTTGTAGTGTTTTGTTTTCAGTCTGGTGCACTTGTGGTGTTTTTACCGTCAAGTAGAATTTGTTTTTATTCGCCAAGTCTGAGAATCTTAGTCGCAAGTTGCGATCGATGAATAATCGAACTTCGGACATTGTATCACTTTGGTTAGCAATTAACACTTAGCTTTTTTGCCCCCTAGTCTCGGGGAATAACATTTGTGTTTTGGTGGTTGAGTGCGTTTATTGCAAACTTTAAGCACATGTCTACATTCTGGGGACTTAAGATAATTTGAGATCGATAATCCGGTTCGCACTCCGGGAACTCGAGAGTTATCGATGTTTGTAACACGGTTCGCGCTCCGGGAACTTGGAATTGATGTTCACATTCCAACTCACACTCTGCGAACTCGGAGTTAGTATTAACATTTCAGTTCGCACTACGGGAACTTTAACTTGGTATTTGTGCTCTAATTCACACTCCGGGAACTTGGAGAAAACATGTATGTTTGGGTCCGCACTTCGGGAACCTGGAATTGATGTTTGTACTCCATCTCGCGCTTCGGGAATCTGGAGTTAGCCGCTGGATGGTCAGTCACACCTATTTGGGCTTTTTAGGAATTCGTTCACACTCTGGGAACGATGGATTTGATGTTTATACTCCAATTCGCACTCTGGGAATTTGGAATCCGTTCACACTCTGGGAACGATTCATTGGATGTTTATACTCCAATTCACACTCTGGGAAATTGGAGTCCGTTCGCACTCTAGGAACGATTTATTGGATGTTTATACTCCAGTTCACACTCTGGGAAGTTGGAGTCCGTTCGCACTCTGGGAACGAATTGTTGAATGTATATACTCCAATTCACGCTCTGGGAAGTTGGAGTCCGTTCATACTCTGGGAAGTTGGAGTCCGTTCGCACTTTGGGAACGAATTGTTGAATGCTTATACTCCAATTCATGCTCTGGGAAGTTGGAGTCTGTTCGCACTCTGGGAAGTTGGAGTCCGTTCGCACTCTGGGAACAAATTGTTGAATGTTTATACTCCAATTCACGCTCTGGGAAGTTGGAGTCCGTTCGCACTCTGGGAAGTTGGAGTCCGTTCGCACTCTGGGAACAAATTGTTGAATGTTTATACTCCAATTCACGCTCTAGGAAGTTGGAGTCCGTTCACGCTGTGGGAACGAATTGTTAAATGTTTATACTCCAATTTACGCTCTGGGAAGTTGGAGTCCGTTCACGCTGTGGGAATGAATTGTTGAATGTTTATACTCTAATTCACACTCTGGGAAGTTGGAGTCCGTTCACGCTGTGGGTACAAATTGTTGAATGTTTATACTCCAATTCACGCTCTGGGAAGTTGGAGTCCGTTCACGCTATGGGAACGAATTGTTGAATGTTTATACTCCAATTCACACTCTGGGAAGTTGGAGTCCGTTCGCGCTCTGGGAACGAATTATTGGTAGGACTGTCGTGTGTAGGTCCAGTTCAGCCTTTGGTGCGTTGGCTTGCCCCCGAGCTGGGGTTTCACTTAGTGAGTGGCCGGTCGTATCATAGTCACTCGCTATTTGAATGAATTCCATCGTTTGATGGAACTTAGCTCTTCGTGTGTCGTGATTGTTGAACGTTGTATTCGGTGAATCACAGCTCTAGCTTGAAGAGATAGTACTTTATTGCTGAAATAAGAAAATATGGCAAAGTCAGTGCCTTATTACAAATTCAAATTCTAGAATGCAAAGGAAACTGCAAAGTATTCATAGATTGAAGGAGCCTGTCATGTGTGACAGTGACGAGGATCTTCGTCGTTCCAGGCTCCTGAGTAAGTAGGTCCGCCACTGATGGCGTTTATCACCAATCTTCCGCGAGGACAAGTCGAGTCCTCTTGTCTCGACCGACTGGGTCCATTGTTTGGATTTGATGGGCCCGCTTCTCTGGGCTGCGGTATCCGCATAAACTGTTCGAGCTTCCTTTCTCTGATAAGTTTTTCAACGAGATCTTGTAAGTGACGACACTCGTTCGTATCGTGCCCGTAGCTTTCGTGGAACCTGCAAAACTTTCCCGTCTGAATTTGTTTCTCCGACGACGGTCTTGGTGCAGGTTTTTGATACTGAATTGTATCACAGGTTTGTAAGTACAAGTCCTCCAGTGATGTATTTAGAGGAGTGTAACTGTCAAACATTGGATTCTTGCGCTGCGGGCCAGGATTTTGATCTCGTTTCCTGGTTTGATTCACGCTCTCTCTTCGTCGAGCTTGTTTGTTTCTAACGTTCAACTGAACTTTTCCGGAGCTCCCACCGGACTGTTTTATTGCAACATTGCTTTTGATCTCTTCCGCATTTGATCCTGCGTCAGTTTGTTTCCTAGATTGTTTCGCATCTTCCAGTCTCAGGAATTGAGCTGCTTTGGCATGGAAACGGTCCAATGATGCAGGTGGTTTCCCAGCTAGCCAATTGCCAAATTCAGAATCGGGGTCGATCCCCTTAGTCAACGCCATAAGGATGGAGTTGTCGTTTGGATTACTAATCTCCGCACATGCAGTATGGAACCTCTCTAAGTAGTGTCTGAGTGTCTCTCCAGGAGCTTGCATGACACTAGATAGAGTGTTGACATCTTTTGGCCTTGCGACGTGCATGCGGAATTGCTCGACAAATTTTGTGGCTAACTGATCGAAGGAAGAGATGGATCGAGGTGGCAACCGAGTGAACCACATGGTAGCGATGCCCCCCAAGGATATGGGGAAACTACGACACTTCACTGCATCGTCGGCTCTGGCAGCGGTCATCGACCATTCATATTTTAGAATATGTTGGTTAGGGTTAGAATTCCCTTCGTACATGGGTAGAGTTGGCATCCTGAATCGCCGTGGGGGTTCAGCAGTAAGAATATCGTCCGTAAAAGGAGTGTGACTTCGGGAAACTCCCCAATCGTCGTTTGTGAATCCCTGGCTCTTACGGATCATCTGACGTATCATAGTCGAAAGATCCGGCATTTGCGCCGGAGTATGATCATGTTCCATACTTTGAGTTTGAACCGGATATCATCGACGGTCCAAGTCTTGCCGTCTCGGCTCATAGTCCTCTGGGACGTACGGTTCAGGAGTACGCCCGCTATGGCGACGGTCCAGGTCCGACTGATCTTGGGCGTCGACCCCTGGCTCAGCCGCAACGTTAGTGGTGCGGTATTATGCGGTGTGGTGAGGAACGACACCTCCTCGGGAGGAGGGTCCAGTTTGGAAACTGGCTGACGGACCAACTCTAAGTTGTCCAACAGTCAATGTCGGTTGATTTCCAACGGGTGGCATACGACTCCCATCTAGCCGGGGTCGTGGAGGCCGGTTATGATAATCAGAGGATGAAGAACTTTCGCTGGATGAGCGAGAAGCATGGTCTCTCATGGATCTCTTTCGTTTCTGGCGATCCAGCTTGTTGATTAACTCAGCGTTAGCGCGTAGCTGTTCTTCTAGCTGTTGCCGATTCTGGGTCAGCTCTTGGAGTAACAATTGCAACTCTTGTCGAGTAACCGGACCAGACGGTTCAGAGTGCCCAGTAGCATTCTGATTAGATGGAGGTGGGGGTACAGGATTTTGTCTATCCTGTTCTTCTTGATTGACATCGTTTGAGGTGGTTCTTGTGCTAACCATCTTGATAGTTGAATTCCTTTCCTAGACTTTATGCAAATCTGTATAGAAGGGAAGGAAGTTGGATTTGATGATATGGATCTCTCTCTTAGATTTATTCAATCCGGTATCGATGACAGATCCAATGAGCAGGAGAAAAGATGGGTTTTCTCAGTGAAAGCACCAAAGTGTTAGTGTCAAAGTTGGGCACAACACTCTTCGGGAGTCGTTGAAGAGATAATAACGAAGAATATAAATTCAAAAAAGATATTATCTAACAAAAACTCCAATCAGCAGTGAGATAAATGCGTAGACAAGCGATTTATAGTGGTTCGGCGTGTTGCCTACGTCCACTGTGAAGTGTTTTGATGTTTTATTGATTCTCTTTCAATGATTACAAGTTGTTGCAGCAATCAACAGCAAATTACAACTGGAAATTCGAAATCAACAGTAAAATTATGATGTAGGATGATGAAGATCTCGATCAGGCAGAGTCTGGGCGCTTGAGAGTCGAAAGATCCCTTTTCTGTTGGCTCTGGAGCTCTATTTATAGGCGTAGGCTGCCGATATTTTGCTGAAAACTCGGGAGACCACTTCTGGCACGTGAGGGGGCCCATGCGCCTGGCCTCAGGAAATATGGGCCCACTTTGACATCGATTCGAACTCCATTCGAATCGATCATAAAATCATCCAATCGAGGTGAAATTTGGTGTGGGCATTCTTCAACATGTATTCAAGCTTCTGTGAAAATTTCGTGGCATTTGGATCAGTAGATTGGGAGATATGATGGATTCGAAATGGGGTTCACTGCGTGGCTGTTTGGTTCGAAACCATGCATTCGAATCGATGGTTTCGAAACCATGGTGGCACGTGTCTTCGTGTTGACGTAGAGCGCACACTTCGCCTCGATCCGGGTTTTGCTCCGAGTTGAATGCTTCGACTCCATATATTTCAACATATTCGAACCGATGAAAGACACGTCACCTTGGCCAGTTGACCCAGTGGATTCGAACGAAGCTTCTTAGATGGGTTCGAATGTGGCCTTATGGATGGGTTCGAATGAGGCTCCGTCAATGGGTTCGAACAACTGATGCTCGATGGATTCGAAGGTGATGGAGTCGAACCCGAGGCGCGTTGATGGGTTCGAAGTCGATGGATTCGAAGGTGATGGGTTCGAACCATTGATCAGCCATTGGTTCGAAACTTAGGTCTTCCCCTCCAAATTGAATCGATCATAACTCGAGCATATGAACTCGGATTGACTTGAAATTTGAGTTGCTGACTTCTACGGTCTTTCTTGTCGTGTCCTATCAATTGTAGCTCAATCTGGACTCGGACAAAATTCAGCGATATTCATAGCGAAACGAAATATGACCAACCTCTGGGACGAACTATTCTCCGTTTTTCGATCGATCTTTTGGTATCGCGGCTTTGCCAAAAAGCGGGATAACAGTAGTGATCACGGTGGAGAATTTAAAAATGTAAATTTTGAGAGATTCTGCAATAAAAAGGGAATAACTCATAATTTCTCTTTTTCAAGAACTCCACAACAAAACAGAGTGGTAGAACGTAAAAAAAAGACGATTCAAGAGTGTGCTAGAATAATGCTTTCGGGTAGTAATTTACCAAAACATTTTTGGGCTGAAGAAGTTGCTACAGCTTGCTACATTTTGAATAGAATATTAATTGGATCATTAACCGATAAAACACCTTATAAACTTCATTACGAGAAGAAACCAAACGTATCTTATTTTAGAATCTTTGGATGTAAATATTTTATTCTAAATACAAAAGACAATTCGGATAAATTTGATCCTAAATGCGACAAAGGAATCTTTATCGGATATTCTTATAGAAGTAAAGCATACAGAGTTTTCAATTTAAGAACGAATACCATTGAAGAAACAATGCATATTTCGTTTGATGAAAATTTCAAAGATGTTGAACAAATTAAATATGAAGAAGATTTTGCTACCCTAAATAATGAATCAACTGAAACAAATAATGAACCTATTCATCCAAATAAAAAGGTTAAGCTTTTAAAAGATCATCCTATAGAAAATATACTAGGAGATATTGAAGCTGTTGTTAGAACTAGAAATCAGCTAAATAACATGAGTAATGTAGCTTTTATATCATCTATTGAACCTAAAAATCCAAAGGAAGCATCGTCTGATGATTCATGGATTCTGGCTATGCAAGAAGAACTGAATCAATTCACCAGAAATGATGTTTGGAAACTTGTTCCTAGACCTGAGGATAAAACAATAATAGGAACTAAATGGGTTTATAAAAACAAAATGAATGAACTAGGTGAGGTCGTTAGAAATAAAGCTCGATTAGCCGCATAAGGTTATTGTCAAGAAGAAGGAGTAGATTTTGACGAAACCTTTGTACCCATCGCAAGATTAGAAGCCATTAGAATTATACTTGCTTTCACAAATTATAATAATTTCAAATTATTTCAAATGGATGTTAAAAGTGCTTTTCTAAATGGATTCGTTAAAGAGGAAGTTTATGTTGAATAACCTCCACTCTTTGAAGATGAAAAATTTCCTAACCATGTTTTCAAACTTAATAAAGCTCTATATGGTCTGAAACATGCTTCTAGAGCATGGTATGACAGACTAAGATCTTTTATATTACAATCAAATTTTAAAGTTGGTAAAGTAGATAATACTCTTTTCATAAAAGAAATAAAAATGATATCTAACTGGTACAAGTTTACGTAGATGATATTATTTTTGGTTCAATCATGAAATGAATATTTTTTTTTGAAATAATGACAAAAGAGTTTGGATGAGTCATATAGGTGAACTTACTTTCTTCTTAGGTTTACAAATAAAATAATTAGGTAATGGTATTTTTATTAGTCAAGAAAAATATACTAGGGATCTAGTTAGTAAATTTGGTATGACTACTGCGAGTGGAAAACCCAATCCCATGACAACCAATGAAGCTTTAAGTAAAGAAGATCTTTCAAAAGATGTAAATCAAAAACTATACAGGGGAATGATTGGATCACTACTCTATATCATTGCGAGTAGACCTGATATCATGCCTAGTGTTTGTCTCTGTGCAAGATACCAATCTCAACCCAAAGAGACTCACTTAAATGTTGTGAAACGTATCATAAGATAGGTAAACATACTTTTGACTATGGTTTATTTTACCCTAAAAATGATTCATTTAATTTAATCTCTTATTGTGATGCTGACTATGTTGGCTGCAAATCTGATTGAAAAAGTACAAGTGGAACTTGTCACTTTTTGGAGCATTCTCTGGTTCCGTGGTTTAGTTAAAAGAAAAACACTGTTTCTATATCAACAACTGAAGTAGAAAATATCTCTGCTGCTTTGGCTTGCTCTCAAGTCATTTATATGCAAAAAACCCTAAAAGGTTTTGGATTAACAATTTCAAAATCACCAATTTATTGTGATAATATTAGTGCAATAAATTTATCTAAAAATCCTACTCATCATGCTAGGACTAAACGTATTGGTATCATACATCATTTTCTCTGATATAATATAAGTAAAGAGAATATTTCTCTTGAATTTATCAACTCCGAGAATCAAATTGCTGATATTTTAACCAAACCCTTAAATCAACCTATATTTACTAAATTAATAAGAGAACTAGGCATTTGTTCAATAACCGAGATATAGAATATAGATATAATAACATATATTTTTAATAAATAGAGATATACAAGAAAATCAAATTTTTCATAGGGATATTGACATATCTCTACCACTCGTATCGACATGCAATGGTAAAATTTGAAAATTTAATTTTCCCTCTAAAATCAGTTTGGTAGTTATATGAACCTATGTATTTCGAATTTTTCTATCTTATCACTTTTCTTTCTCTGTAACAACTTATGAAAATTAAAATTAATGGCTTTCTCCACTAAATCAAACCAAAATGACACTATTTCTTTCCCTTCTCCTAATTCTGGTCCTTTCCAATGCACTACACTGGCACGTATGATAAAGATTGAAGAATCTATGAAGGTTGCAATGCAAATGTTGACTGAACTTCAAGTTATGCAAATAAGGATGGCAAAAGAACAAGAAAGGCAGGGCAAAATTCTTCAAAATTTGGAAAAATTCCTAATGGATAATCATGCAAATCCTATTGTGATTAAAGAAGATTCTCCCGACATTCAAGTGCATAACCGCTTAGAGCACAGCGAAGAGGAAGAAGAAGAAGATGAAGAAGCACCTATGGAAAAAGACGACAACGTGGTCTGCATAGGCGAAGTCTGTTTTGACAAAGATGAGAATTTGGTCGAACAACGTGGAAACTTTTGTTTTCATTATCCAAATTGTTTAATTCATAAATCTCCAATTGTCAAAAACTCTCCTTAGTAGTGTTATTCTATAATTTATGTACTTGAATATATTTGTGTGTTTATGTTCCACATATATATGTAAATATAACATTGTATGTAATAAAATTTTTGTTTCGCTTATTATACTTCCTCATTAGTATTTAGTTTGGATAGTATTAGATTAAGGGGGAGTAATATATAAGTTTAGAATTAGTTTTTGTTGATGACAAAGGGGGAGAAGTATAAAATAGAGTAGTTAGAGAAGTTAGGCTTAGATTAAGGGGGAGTTATTATTTTTTAGGGGAGTTATAGTGAAGGTGAAGTATATTTTATAAACATAGGTTGTCATCATTAAAAAGGGGGAAATTATTTGTCCTTGAGATAATGGTTTTGATGACAACAACCTTAGGACTTGCTATAAAATATGAGTACTAACATTATAGTTAAATATATATGTATATATAAACATGTAGGTACCAAGAATAAAACTGTACAGTGTATAGATTCAAGACTGAAGATATCAAGATTGAAGACTCATGAGTATGAAGATATCAAGAGTTCAATATTTCAATAGTACAAGATAAGTATTGAGTCTAGAATTATGTTAAAACTTCTTGAAAGCACTTACATCTTTATTCGAAATTTATTCGTGGAATGGAATCCACTTCGAGCCTGTTAAAGGGATGGAACCCTAGTGGGATGGAACCCATGACAATATCTAGTGGAACATATAGTGGTCTTATTTTGATATCCACTAATTTTATAAAATGTTTTCAAAATTTTCTTTTCAAAAAGACATCTCTCTTGGTTTTAAATATTTTTGCCTCAAAACTATTTTTATCATTTTTAATATTTTGATTTCAAATTTGTTCTTGTTTTTAAACCATCTGTTGTTTTAAATATTTAGCTTTAAAATATTTATATACTCAGGTGTTAAATCACTTCATAGATTAAGATTATATATATTAAAAATTACTTTCTAAACTCTTTTATACGTTTAAACAATATTCAAATATATTTACAAAGTTTAGAAATTGTTTTGACAAATTATAGAAACCAATTTTAATAAGAAAATCAAAACTTTAGTTTTTCCTTAAGCGTGTCAACATCCCTCAACCCCCCATGTCAACATTATGTCCATTTTTTTCAAACTTCAATTTTCAAAAGAAGCGTCTGTTCGTTGTATCCTCTCACGAATAGATATGGCTGTTGCCCTACTATAAATACCAGTAAGTTCTAAATGATTTTTTTTACCAAATTTCATTTATTTTCTCTCCTGTTCATCTTCCACATTTATTCTAAAGAATCCTAAACTATACTCTGCCAAAATACCAATTGAATCAAACTTGATTATCTCTTGTTTTATTCTCTGCCACTCTCTCTATAAGATCACAGTGCTACTCAGAGTTATATAATCTTTTGTTTATCAATCTGTTGAGTAAAAGGTGCGGTTGAGCCTTGAAATCAATTGAGTGTGATTGCAGCCTTGGAAATCAATTAGATGATCTTGTAGCCTGGTTAAATCAAGAGAGTTCGCCCTGGACTCGAATACAAGAGGATGTACCTCGTAGCCTTGAAACCGAGGGTGTAATCTGGGAGATTATTTTGATAAGAAATCTATACGATTGTACGAGACTGGATGTAGAGTTACTTCGAACCAGTATAAAATCCTGGTGTGTTCTTTCCTTTACTGCTTTTATTTAGTATTTGCATCGGTGACTGATTCTGTGATTTTATCCGTGTCTGTGAATTGTATTTTATGATGATTAAATTACATAAGTTTCAAAAAGATTTAGAAAATCCATAAAACACTATTCACCATCCTTAAGATCCATAATCCGCATTTCTCACAGTTAGGTTAGTCGATAGCAGGTGTCGTGAGTTTACTTGTGTAAGCGTTTGACTACTTAATTTTCTAGTAGAAACCTTAGGGGTAGCATGTGGGCAGGGTTTTGCTGATGCTAGGTAAATCTGTGTTGTTCTTTTTCTGTTTTCTACTATTCTACTATTATCTGTGCTACTATTATTCTGCTATTTCTATGTTGCAATTATTTTATATGCCTCCGTATTAAATTTTTATAATTAATAGTATCACCATATTCACCCTCCTCTAGGGTGAAATCGATCCTACAATTTTCTTTTGCTTCAATCTTCGTATCTTCAATATTAGAATCTAATCGATTTTAAGCTCTTCTTCCCCTAGGGTTATGGCTGGCCTTGATTCTCCTTTGCTTATGTTTTTGTTTTATGAAAGTATGAATAACAATGAGGTAAGGGTTTAGGGGTTGTGGGGATATGGTACACGGCTATCCTATATCACCCTTGCCTTAATCTCTTAGGTATTTACTTATAAACCATTTTATAAATGCATTTAGTTAAGGCACGACCCTGATTAGTTTTCAACTCAATCCCTTTATCACTGTAGTCTCTACATTATTCTATTTAATTTTTCTAATTAAATCTCTTGAATAATGCTATTTAAAATTAGTGGTGTTACACTTACTATGTTTCAACTTATAAGTTACAAAAATTTATTTTCTTATATTTTCACAAAACACTTAAATGAAAATTTTCAGAATGTAAAACATCTTGAAATAATAATATATACATTACTCCTCTGTATATCAAATCATACTTTTGAAATCTAAAACAATCTTTGTTCGCCAAAACAAAACTTTATTTTACCAAAATAAACTTTTATAGCAAATCACTATAGTAGCAATCTGTTACTTAGAAACTCGAAAATGGACACCGATGGTGCTGCAGTCATCACCAGAATTATTTTCTAATAGCCAAAATGAGTTTAGTGGTTTCTTATCACTTTTAAATTCCATTTAAAAATATTTATAATCAAAATATTTTCAAAATAATACTATTATTGTTTCTTTCAAAACCTTTGAAAAATAATTTTCAAAATTACTAGGATTTAAATTCTCAATTTCTTGTTTTAAATCCACTTTTATTTATAACCCATATTTATAAATATACTTACTCATTTTCATTTCCTTTTTATTTATAAATCACATTTATAGATCATACTCATATAATTTCACTTCTTATATAATGTCATTTCATAAATGTTGATTATTTCAATTATAATCAATATGTTATAATTCACATTTATAAATTCACTTTCTTACATTACTCATTTTATAATTTTTTATCTTTGTTTAGGTTATAACAATTTTTTTATATTAATATTATACCTTAAATCCAACCAACATACCGTATATAACTATAATACTTTCTGAAAAAGTATTGTTTTATATATAAAATATAATCAAGGTAAAATTATTTCATATACTTAATTTCAAAACAACACCATGTCGAATTGCTATGTTCAAGTGTTTAGAGATCCCTATCAATAACGATAATTACTCATGTTGACCAGAATCCATAAGCCACTCAATAGATCAACCAACACAATATAAAACATTTTTATATCACTAATAAATACGCGCTCATACATACATACATACATACATACATACATACATACATACATACATACATACATACATACATACATACATATAAACACACACTCCAACTCATTCTATGGTGCTATTGACCCTTCCTATAATGAGTGTCCCACCAAAACCTTGGTGTTCGCTGACCTAGGCTCTAATACTAGCTGCAACGACCCATAATTCCTTACATTTCAAGCTGACAATAAACCACACATGTCCAACTTGAGTTGAACGAAAAAATGAATAGTTAGGAGAAAGAAAAAAGAAAGAAGAAAGAAGAAAGAAGAAAAGAGAGAAAGAAAACCAAATAGCACAGAATCTCACAACGCAGTGGAATAACATATAATATAATATCAATGATTTTTCAAAAACGAAATTGTAATATATATACATCCATCAGAGTAAAACAACAATCACTAATCGTCAGCCTGGTGTGACGATCCATAATTCCATACCCTTTTAGCTAACGATGAACAACTCATGTCCGACCCAAGTTGCATGGAAGTATGGATGATAAAGGGTAATAAAGAAAATAAGGCAAAACAAAATCTCACACGAATGGAATAACATATAATATTGAACAATATCTTTACAGTGGAAAACTTTTAAAATACATATATCAGAGTCTAACCCAAATTCAGCTTGGACAGTTACAAACATCTGCCCCTACAAATTGCTGACAAACATCAAACTAAAACTAACAAACCACATCGGATAATAGAATATTTCCATACATAGATGAATATCTCCAGCTCTCCTCTGAAAAATTCAACCATCTTCAACTAAACCTAAAACTACTCGAATATGATCCGAGTATTGAAAATACCCGGATCAGGTTTGATAAACCATCGTGAGAAAAACTTAATAATAAATGACAGTGTCATATATCTACCTCGAATAAAATCCTTTGAAATGAAAGAGTATCTCATAAGACCACACCCACACATAAACACGAACGGGTTTTCAACTTATGATAACTAAAAATTTATATATCAAAACATTTGATATTATTTATTGCAAATAAATTTATTAATCTTATCTGAAATGGTTACCCATATAGCATTTCGAGGCTATTCATTACGCCAATACAAACAAAATCACAAGTTCTTATTGGAGAATGAATTTCCATACAAATGACCAGGTGTAGAGACTACCTTCCGATGGGTACACCTCTAGATGGATGTCCCGTGGCACAAAACATCTTCCCACTACCAACACAAGACCGGCCTACCTCTGTAACTATATTGTACCAAATATGTCATCCCTTGGTCGTTACCGATCTTTAAACCAGGAGCTCGAGAAAACAAACCATATTAATTTACATCCCGAACGTCATAGCGGAAAGAAATATATCTAGAGGGGATGATTATACCCTAAATAGAAATGAACCACTTAGCCTTGCTGCATCTAACCATGTTTCGATCATTTCCGGTTGATGAGGCTTGAGGCAATGATTACCTTTTCACATATCACATATCACATCACTTTGAATGCCACACCGCCATTTCCGTTGACTACTAATCGCTTTCCAGAAAAATATAACCCTTAAGCTCGTACGTATCAAGGAGGGTGTTAAGCTGAGAGAAGTTGCCTTCTCCGCCACCATTGATGTATGTTTGTAAAAACTAATGTATGTAATATTTAGAGATGCAATGTGAGACAAATGTCCATACAAGTTGTCTAGGAACAGGACAAACTGAAGGCACTCTCCTATTACCACTTGTAGCGAGTAGTCCTTGCAATCCAAAAAATCTCCACCATGAGGAGACAACTTCTATATATAACTCTATAATGGGAGCTACCCAGAGCATGTCAACAAGCATTCCTCATGCTATGAAGATCCACGGTCTTCAATAATCATCATCTTCAACATTTCTTCATATTCGAACGTATACATTGGTTCGAAGTGGTTTTCGGATAGGAATCACCCAAATCCGACCCCGGTTCCTTCAAAGCCAACTATCGATTTAAAAGATGTTAAGTTCATATGTGGATATCAATCATCAGTCAATTGCTTCATCTTTTATAAAATATCTTTCTTAGATATATTCTTTTCAATTTATTCCATTTTCTTTTCAAGAGTATATTAAATCATAAAACCTCATTTATTAAATCATTTGATTTATTTAAACCTTTCTTAAATCTTGTAATAATTTCAAATCATTTTCTCTTTTACTTAGCAAAACCTTTCCAAATCATTCATTAAATATTAATCAAAGATTTCTCATATTCAAGCTATAACTTTTAACTTAAGGAAAATATTCTCAAATCATTTATTAAATCTTAATAAAAGATTTCTTTCTTAACTTCAAATCATATTCTTCCAAAACGAAGATTTTCATAACGGAGTACTACTACCACTTAAAATATGATAAATTTCACCTCCATGGACTAATGGCAAGTAATCCTATATCGCGAATATCTTTGTTTTCAATATTTTTTATTTTGAAAATTAGTTCGAAGGGGTTTTCAGATGATTTCAAAATCTCTTTATTTTGTCTTAGAGTAATTTTAAGCAATTCACTTTTTCTTTGGATCATATTTCAATTTCCCTCACTTAATTCTCGATCCAAATTCCTTAACTTTTAGGCGGGTCAAAAACAATGTTATTTAAACATCGTTTACGATAAACCCTAAAATCAATCATAGCAAACATTATTGAGTAAATAGGATCATAGAAATCATTCTAATTTTACTCAACATCAATTTTCGTATTCAACAAGTGCTCTAGGCGGAATAATGGTGAAATCACCTTTTAAATTCCGTGAATAGGACGAGTTCCCTCTTCGGATTTTAATACCAAGTATAAGAAGATTATCTCTATGCAATCCAAGTCGTAATTTATTCATTTTGGAGTAAATTTTTGGATAATACCGATCTTCTTTTATTTTGGAAACTTAATATAATCTTTTTATGTTAGAGCATCCAGGCTTTCCTTTCGATCTGTTCCACATCTCTCCTAAGAAAAAAACATAGGTCAGGTAAGTTTAGGGCACTGATTGCTCCATCCCTAACCTTAGTTAAACACCTTAGTTTATCTTCCCAAATCTCACAAGTGGGACAAATGTACTAGTCGTTACCGCATACTCAGTTATCAACTTTATTTTGAAGGTGATTATAAAGATTCCAAATTATCTTTCAAATGCTTACTTTTCCTTTTAAAAATATTCATAATTGATTCTAGGAAAAATTGTTACATTTAAACTCATATTCAAAACGTTATACAATTCGCAGCATAAAAGTGTTGCGGAAAGTGCTGTATAAGCTTAATTGATTTAATCAACTTTTTAATATTTGAAAATTCATAATTTTCAATTTATCTTCTAAGCTATTTAAATAGATTTATCAAATTTAATCCGTATTTTTTCGTAATTAAAAACGTCCATTTAAAAGGATTTTCCGTTATGGTCACCTAACTGCACTAGCGCGATTGTTCTAGGAAATTGATTTGGACATATTTTAAAATATACAAGATGAAATCTTGATTTTCTTTCTTTATTCCTTATTAAACATATTAAATGCTTATAAAACATTTCTAACCCATTTCAAAACTATTTCCAAAAAGTTTAAGCATTCCATATACACCATTTCATTTTTAAGAGGAAAGTGATTTCCTTTTTGCTTATCGACGTGTATTAACTGACTTGGTAAAACAATTTAACAATCATATCAAACAATCAATACTTGATGATCAAAGAATATATAAGCATCCATAGCAATTATAACACATCATCAAACATGTATATATATAAATAGAGATGCTAATTAGAGTTTCTCACCATAAACCAAAGCGATTAACTTCCTACCAACATTCTAATCAACCAACACTTCACTAATCAATCCATACTCCATTTAAACACTAGCAAACAATTTTACCTACCTTCGCAGTACTCGGCCAAGGCTAGGGATGGAGGTGGGCCGAAAGTATAGAGAAGAAGTGGTAGAGCTTTGACCTTGAATTTTCAAGTTTAGACTTGAAAAATAGGTAATTTTCTCTCTTATTTTTGACTCTCTTACTCTCAAAAATTGAAAAACTTATTAACTGAAAATTTGTTACAAAAAAACGAATCACTTGAATTCAAGTTGTTTTGAGGGAGATATGATAGAATGAACAAGAGGTATTGTCGGATTGACAAAAATGAAGCCCGAAATGCACTTCAAAGAATTGAGTTTCAGGTATACAAACCACAAAACTGAAAAAAGCGATCAACATAAAAGCTGTAGCCACTGGAATTTGATATGGTTTAGAAAAAAAGAATTTCTTAATTTGGATCAGTAATGATCAAGTTATAAAAAATCAAAATGACCTATTCTTTGGCTTAAAAATTGGGCCAGAAAATGCACCGGAAAGAAGTGTATTTTTGACATAGTTAACTTTAGAATGAAACAAAGTGGTCAACATGGAAGTTGTAGCCAGTGGATAAATACATGGTTTGCAAAAATTAATATTATATTTGGATTCGGTTTTGAAGAATTTATGGCCGTGAGAAGAAGAGGTAAATGTGAAGAAAAGAAGAGTTTGATTTGAAGAGAATGAACATTGATTTCTTTTGAATATTTTGTAAATATTTTGAAATTATCTTTTTTTAATTTTTTACCTATGGCTTGGAAGCCATTAAAGAGGAGAGGAATAAGGTGAATAAGCTGAAAAGAAGAAGAAAAAATATGAATGAAAGTGAAGAAGAAGGTGGGTATTTATAGAAAAAGAAAGAAGTAGTAAATTTACCAAAATAACCACTTACAAATTACCAAACTAACCTTACTTCAACCTAAAGCAATCTTTACTTTTTTAGCACTTACCATCACCTTTAACATCCTTACTTTCTGTCTTAATCCCTTAAGAACTAAGCTAAGTAAAATAATAATTATGTTGATTTCTGATGTGATATTGATTTAATGTTTACTTTTTCTTACTTTTGGTAATTCTTACTTACTTTTACTAATGACTTATAGAAGTTTTATAATCCTATTTAGTAAGAGTAAAGATGTTTAGTTATTAAAATGTGTAATATATATGTTAAAACATGTTAACAAAGGTGCGATAACGTTGTGGCAACTTATTTTGAACAAAACATTGATTTTCGACAAAACGTTTTACGGTCACATTTTGACGTTTTTGTTAAACTATTTATTCATGTAAACCAAACTTCAAAATTGATTTGTTATTATATTTAAATAATTAAAACAAGTATACTTGGCTATAAAATAATAAAAAATAATATCCAAATCTATTTGTCAACACGCGACATCGATTTATCGGTATGAGACAAAATTTGTCAACTTTATAAAACAAATTTTATATATCTATCGAACCATCATAAATTAAATTACTATTATTATCAAATGAGTTGGATGTTGATTATATACATACATATAGTCAAAAGGAATCATGTATCCTTTAAACAAATTTCAAGAATATTTATCCTACTTTATTGGAATCCGACTTTTGTTAATTTTACAATGAAAATCCAAAATCTTTATTCAATATCAAAAATAAGTTTACCATTCTTAGTTATCATATAAAACTCGATTGTTTAAGTTTGAAAATTCTACATTTGAATATTTAAATAAATTAAATATTTCATTTTCAAAGTGGTAAATTTACGGGTCGTTACACCTGGACAGTTATAACAACATGTCCTAACAAATGCTGATGATTTACATAACCAATGCAGCGGAAAATAAGCATATATGTGAATACGACTTGAAGGCCTCCAGCACATCTTAGGAAGCTCCAAAGCATCCGAACTGAATCTTTAAATATACACGGTCTAACCCAAGCATTAAAAGGGAATAACACCCGGATCAGTTTGGTAAAACAGCTTGAGAAAACACTCTCAATTGGATTTTAAAGTTATAAAAAACTTTCAAAAACAAAGGTGTCTCATAAGACCACGCCGCACATAAACACGAATGGGTTTTTACCTTACGATAACAAAAACACTTCATATCAAATCTTCTGATATTATAATAGTGTCTAGGATACAAATAAATATTAATCATAGCCAAAAATGTTACGCTGGTTAAATTTGACAGCATAATAGGTTTACAACTGAAACCGAAGGCACTTATTGGAGATTTGGATTTCCAATGAATAGCAAGGTTAGGGACTACCTCTCATATAGTACATTTCTAGAGGAATGTACCGAGGATCAACATCTTTGAAACCTCTACAAATTAAGACCGACCCACCCAAGACCAACATATTATATGGATAACACCAAATATGATATAATCCTGACTGTCATCAACCTATCCATGATCCCATAGCATACGCCATATTATTTAAACCTGACGTCATATCGAGTAGAAATAAATAGATCTAAAAAGGTGATATCATATCCTAATGGTTGTGAACCACTTAGCCTTAAAGAAACCCTATTTCATAATTATCTGGATGTGAGGTTTGAGATAACGCTTACCTTTCTTAGAACATTTTCACATAAAATGACACATTGCTATTTCTAGCAACACACTATTGATTTTAACAAAAGTACAATCGCTGAGCTCATATGTCTCAAGGAAGGGTGTTGAATATAAGAGGGGTTACCTCCTACATTACCAACAGATGTACATTTGGAGAGATCAATGCACCGTGATCTTAGAAATGCAATGTCAAACGTCCATCCATACAAATTGTCCAGGAACGGGAAAAACCG
The DNA here is from genome assembly GCA_030765085.1 of Allium cepa. Taxonomy (NCBI): domain Eukaryota; kingdom Viridiplantae; phylum Streptophyta; class Magnoliopsida; order Asparagales; family Amaryllidaceae; genus Allium; species Allium cepa. The sequence goes on from CM060943.1 coordinate 492,535,474, forward strand.
AAGGTGCTCTCCTACCACATCGTATTGGACATTACCCATAGGATTAGTAGCGAGTAGTCCTTGCATATGAAGATCCTAGAACGAAGGGACCATTGTTATTTGTTTACCTCGGAAGCTACTCCGAAATTATCAACAAGCAACCGTTCTATTATGAAGATCCTTACCTTCAACTTCATTGTCTTGAACATGTCTTCACTTTAGAACACATATGTTGGTCCAAAGTGGTTATCGGATAAATCCAATCCCGATCTCTCTAGAACAAAAATCGATAAGAGACCCTCAACCTCATATAGAATCAAGTCTCATAGACTTATCACGTTTCCAACTCTTAACTTGCTATCCTTCGACCAAGATGGAAGCTCAATATATTGGAGAACCATATTCACTCTGCACTACTCGAATCATCATTACTAACACCAAACGGTAATCAAGCCTACTTGGTTGGCCTTATACTAAGTGCACGACTAGTAAGTTTCCAGATTAAGTCCAAGAACCAAATATGGCCAAAAATACATTCTAGCACACAAGCAGTCACTAGGCCTGTTTAATTAATGTTTTATTGATTAAATCACGTCCTAAATGTTTATCTTAAAATATCTTTAAAAAGTTATATTCTCAAAACCATTTTAATCATTCGATATTTGGAAAACATTTTCGTGTACTTATCTCAATGGTATAAGTATATTCACAAACCATTTTGTTTTCAACACTTAGAAAATATCTCTATATACTTGATAGTAATAAGTATATTTACAAATGTATTGAGGAAAACTTCATATTTTTCCAAAGCATGCTTTATTAGGTCAAAACAAATGTTGCGTAAAACATCGTTATGACAACCCAAAAATATAGAATAGGGATTCGACTATTCATATTTATATAAATATTGTATACTATATAAAACACTTCCTTTCGGAAATCACTTATTATAACATCAGTGTAATAGTTTATGCCTTCCCTGCTTTCTAGAAAACATCTATCACAACAATAAATATTGAAATCTATGTCTTCGTCCTTTAGTACATTTTAAATCTCCTTTTAAAACCATTCAACTCCATCGAAAAATATTACTTTCAAAACATTCCTTTAAAAGATTATTTTAACTTTTAAAAACGTGAATGTATTCCCTTTATAAAAAGTCAATGTTCAAATCTCAACATAAATCATTTTTGTATTTATAAAACTATGTTTATATCCATTCTATTTTATAAAACTTCCCTTTATAAAATCTCTTTGTTTATAAAGTTCTATTTATAAAGCAATTTCTTTATAAATCTAATTTATTTAAACAATCCCATTTATGAATTTAACTACCAAATATCAATTGCAAATCCATTTTTAATATCTATAAAACTCCGTTTATAAATCAATTACTTTATTTATAAATATTACTTTTATAAATCAATTATATAAACCATTTTAGAAATATTTGTTTCAAACTATTTCTATCTTCTTTAAAACTGTATTTCCTTTATAATCAAAGATGGACTTATTTATTATGTTTTTAAAACATTTATAATACAGCTCAAAAATCTCAATTTAACATATTTCACAAGCTATCAGTTTATAATACCAAAATCTTACCTTTTATTTTACTTAAAATAAAATTCTTCTTTTAATAATTCAAGAATAAGCAAAATCATGTATGTCATCAGATATAGCATCCAACACGACATATATCACAATATATATGAAAAGTTAAGTCAATAGTGGCGAGGAATCATGTTGGGTCATTCCAACATGTCCCCCTGCATCACATACAATATATAATCATATAATATGGGTCATTTATAACTAGGCGGGTATTTATAAAAATGTCATCCACTCCAAGGGCAAGAATAAATCCAAACCAATTGGTAAAATAGTAAATCAACCAAACAAGCAACAAATAAGCAGAAAAATAATTTCCAAACTTAAATAAAATAAATTGTAGGTCCAGAGAGATGAATTAACTCGCTGAAATTCCAGTTATCGCCAATGCGTTACGATTTGAACTAAAATTGTATTGGACATTTGATTTTAACACAAATTCCTACAAACTTCAAACTATTCCAATCCAATTCCACAACGTAGTATTCGACGATACGAACCTCGTATGATAGAGTTATCACATTTATAAGATTTAAAATTTAAATAACACAATTATTTTCTTTAATTAGTGTCATTAACTTTTAAATCACTAGCTTAACCATCTCCTTTGAAGGCCGTGAATTTCAATACTCGACGTCCCACTTAAATCGATCACTGCTGCCACCACATTCATCTCCTGATTACCGCACCTTCATCGATGATATCCCCCTCTGATGCTTCCAGTGCTGCTTCCCAACGCCGCTCCTACTTCCCTCATGAATGAAAAACATGAGAGTTGTTCAACTGAGATTCTTCGCCGCCACGCGACCATTCACGACCATCCACCGACCAACCTTCACGTCTCACCCTCGTGAGCAACTTCCCTGTTGATATCTCCACTTATCTCAGCCTATAGTGCCTCCGATCGAAGAAGGCCATTGGATGCGGACGACAAAAAATGACGGCTAGGGTTTTAATTTTAATGTTTTGCAAAATGAAGGATGTTGAGGTCCTTTTATAGAAAATTTTCAAAGCACTATTCACGCTCTAAAATTTCGAACTCCAAAAGAGATGTGCCGCCTAACATTCTATAATAAATACCCCCATTTCGGACACAGTGGAACTAGTATCAGGGCTCAATTCCATCACTTACAGAATTTAGCTTTTAAAATCAATTTTTATTAATTTAAACTCCTTTAATTAATTTCTATGCATTTCAAGCTCGCAAGAACAAACGATACGTTCGATCTCCATATAACTCGTTAACATACAGTAATTCACTATTACGGATCCAATGATACTGGTTTCGTCAAAATCTAAGACAGTGCCTAAGAATGATAATTTCACACGTTAATTAAAACGATTTATTATTAAACTAGTTTAATCACTATTAATTCAAATTTAAAAGTCTACTATCTTCATCCTTATTTAAACAGAATTTAAATTAGCTTTGGGTATAATTTTTATTCACATTTAATCTCTATATTTTAAATTTAAGCTACTTGACTTATAAAATTAACTTTTCAATATTTAAAATTAATTAAATATTTCAAATTCAATTGACCAAAATCCTGGGTCATTTCAATCTGTTATCCAAGGAATACCATTAATTCCATGGTAGTAGTCTAAATCAGTATTCTTATCCTATTACTGTTTCCACCATGAATTTAGATTTATATCAGTCTCTAATAATGATCATGCTTATTTGTAGGTAACAAATCCAACGATTCGTGCTTTGGTGGACTTAGGTTTCAGTTTTGTCAAAATTTAGGTTCATTAAGGTACGAGTTCTTACATTTGGTATTAGAGTGAGGTTAATTGATAATTGTAATTAAGATAAATTGAGAGAACGCATTCGTACTTTCCTATCTAGTATTATTATATTTTCATGTTAGATTCTAGGAGTTTCGATTATAGAAGTAGTTGTAGTTCCACTTCGAAGGCATCGTAACTATGGGTTGGAAATATCTTAGAGTTAACATTTTCACACTGACTCCGAAGTACTCCACGGAGCATTGGCGATGCGTATGTCACTATTGATAAAGAGTGTGAGTATGACATATGGTTGAATATCGAAGATTGGAGGTGTTCGACTTGATGGTTGAGATCTGCCTACCTTGTGACTTTGGATTTTGATGACGAGTTTTAGCCGGAGACACATATTTATTCCAGATGAGTGGGAAATTGGAGACCGTATGTTGTAATTGTCCAGACGTAAGTTTTTGCTGGGGTGCATTCATTGAGCTCCTATTTGATAGCAAAGCAGATTTTTATTTGAATAATTAATTTCAATTCTTAGTTTAAAACCTATGAGAGAATTTATATAAAGTATTTTTTGGAAATGTCTTAGTTTTTGTAAAAAGGGGTTTCAAAGGATTTCTTTTTCCAAGGACTTATTTTGGAAATTTTGTTTTCGAAATTTTTTTAAATTTTAATTTTTTAAAGAAACACATATATTATTATGTTGGTTATGTTAAGAAATTTCTGGATTACAAAAGGTTAATTTTTGAAATCTTTAAATATTTATATGTATATACCAATAAAAGCTTGATTTTGATTGTTAGTAAGGAAATAGTTTTTCAATTTGGGAAATTTGTATTTAAAAAATATTTCTTTTAGAAACCCTGAAATATTTAAATATATATAAGTTTGATTTTTAAGGGAAGTTTTGGTATGAAATAGTTTCTATTATTTAGAAACATGTATAAAGGAGCATATATTTAGCTTAATTGTTTTTCAGTATATAAAATAGAGGTTTTCAAAATCTTCTCTCTTTATGGTATAGACATTATAGGAATGACATTTAATTTTACTAGGGTATGTAGTTTGAACTGTTGTTGTACCACCAACTATTGAAAGAAATATTTCCGTGCGAAGTAGGTAGGAAATAGCAGTTGGAATATTTTTGGTTTTTTTGAATTATTGTTTGTCGTAGTAGTTTTGTTTGGGACAAGAATTACAAGAGCATGGTTCGAGACTAGGCAGTAGGCTTTGACACCACCGTGATGAGGATACAATTTTTTAGGTCATATCGAATCGAAGGAGATGATGCAAAATGATGATGATTATTATTATTATTATTTAATCTGACCCTAATCGGGTCTAGGATCAATTAACGATAAACGCTTGTCTAGTGGTTGATCACCTAGCGGTAAACCTTGAGTGGTCTACTAGTTAACGAGTTTTGACACAACTTGAACATGGGATGGGACTATAAAAGTCACATCCAAATTCCCCCAGTTACCTTCTTTTGTTCCTCCTTCCTCAACAGGCCGAACCCAATCTCCATCCTCCTCCTTCTCCAAGTATCAGTCTCTCTCCTCCATTCCTCCCCTAAGCGATGCCATTTTCCTCTAGGAGCAGCAGCCTCGCCTCCCCTTTGTTCCAGTTTTGCAAGTTAGTTCTTACCCTACCATCACTCCAGATCTAAACCTAATTTCCTCCATCCGACCACTTCTTAGCCCAAGACACATTTCCGCACTGTCGGTTTTTCCTCACACCATTATGATCTCAACCCTTAAGAGGTCACTTGGCTGGACTAGAATAAGCAGAAGGTTTCGTTGCTTCTGAGTTGGAAGAGCTATTCGTCGCGGTAGGATTTGCACCGATCCTCTGCTTCGAGACCTTTGAGCGGGAATGTTACTCGTGTTGCATCAACCTTTCAATATCCAATCGGCATAGAATTTTGATGGAGGCAACAGTTTAATTCATTCAAAGGTGAGAGTGTCATGATTGAGCTAAATAATGATGATCTTGCTGAGATTTTGGAGGCCTCTGCAATGGATGAATACTTGGGTGATTTTGAATTGACCAACTCAAAGATTTTGCAGCAGATCTTTTTCAAGGATGCGGTGTTTGGAAGATGGATAATCCACGTCTTACTGCCCGTCAGGTTATGCACATCATTTAGCATAACATCATCCCTAAGATGGGAAGTTAGACCGGATTTATCCCATCTCATGGAAGACCACCTATGCCAGTATTGGTGGCATCGCCGTTAATTGGACCCGCACACTTATGATGCAATTTGTTGATCAAGGATTAGCACTCCAAAAAGTCACTTTTTGTATTTTCACCCATCCACTCTCATCTTTAGGCAATACAGGTGAACCTCCATGGAGAGGAAGTTTAGTAGAAGGTTTTTTTCTGCCATCATTAGATCCTTCCTTAGAAAGGTAGCAATTCTGAAGCTGTTAGCAACACCAGTAGCGCCAACGGCATGAGATTAGATGTATAGCCGCCAGGCTATGACCATTCAAGGTCGTTGCAATGGATCAAGTTCAAGCCATGGAGCAAGGCATCTCGTAGTCTATAAGAATTACTTTAGGATTTATCATATTGTTGTCTATTCTCTTTCAGGATTTATTCTTTTCTTTTAGGTTATTTGGGTTGTAACTGTTAGTTGTCTCTTATAAAAGGCACACACAATATTATGAATTTCTATTTATTTACTATGTTATTGTTTTTGGAAGTTTAGAATAGTTGGAAAATTTTAGCGAAGGACATGATAAATTTGTTTTGGTATCACGGGTCATCGCTCATGTTTCTTAAACGCCAATTTTTTTGGGTAGTTGGATATGATGACATTTTCGTATAAAATGTCAAGTTTTAAGGGTAAAGGTTAGTTGTCGAATTTTAGATTTTGGTTTATGCTTTTAGCGCATAACCGACTTCCGACAACGTTGAAATTATGGCTTAATTTATCAAAATTTTTGAAAAGGAAATATTCTGAACAGCTTCCCTTTTGCAAAAAAAGCAGTTTTAGGTTTTAGTCCTTTTTGGCTCTTAAATTATTTATTTTAGAATTTTTTTTCCAAAAATTTAATTTTAAGGGAAAATGTATGTCTAAATATTTTGGGATTTTATTTTTCAGATAATGTACAAATTTGTAAAGTGAGAAAGATTTTTGTGAAATATTTGATTTTGAAGGCCACATATTAAGTGTAGGAGAGGCAAAGCATTAGGATCGACGATGCGATAAATGCAAACGATAATAACAGAAAAACTATTTTTGCCTTGGAATTTCTATTTTCGCACCTTCTCAATTATGCGCTTGAGTCTATTTTTAGACTTAATTTCATTTTATAGCTTAAAAACAAGCCTCCTGTAATAAATGGGATTTTTGACCCACAAAACTCGACACTAATACGTTTACTGTATTGTGTGTTGAGCAATCAAATGCTGGAAAACCCGATCGTTAGGGGCAAAGAAGAAGAAAGAAAGAAGAAAACTAAACAACACAAAATCTCAGAATGGAATGAATAATCTATAATATAAAACAATCTTTACATAGAGAAATTTTTTAATATACATACACCAATCATAGTAAACTAACATATTTCAGCTCGGACAGTTATAACAGCATGTCTATACAATTGCAGATAAATACAACCAACAAACAACACAGCGGAACACAAAGAAATACGTAGATATGTCTTGGACCTCCTGCTCGTCCCTTGAGCTCTATTGCATCCAAAGCAATCTATAAATATGCTCGGCCTTACACAAGCATTTAAACACAAAAACGTCTGGATCAGTTTGGTAAACCAGCATGAGAAAAACACACCCAAATGGAATTTAATGTTTATCAAAAATCTTTCAAATAAAGACAACTCGTAAGGCCACGCCACACATAAACATGGACGGGTTTTTAACATACGATAACCAAAACATTTTCTACAGAAAATCCATTGATATTATAATAACATCTCGGGATCAAAGTAAAATATGAATATAGCTGAAATGTTTGCATATCACATTTCAACATAGTTGGGCACAACTAAGTCCGTACAGTTCTTATTGGAAAATGGATTCCACACAATGAATAGGCTACTGAGGTACCGCCCATCACGGTGGATCTCTAGATAAAATGACACCGAGGACCTCATCGGAATCCCCTACCACCACAGAACCGGCCTACCCCTTACCGGGTAGTACCGAACATGATCACCCTTTGGTTAATGGCCCTCGAATCATATAATGAGAGACAATATTGACTCTAGATAGGGATGATTATACCCTAATGGGATTGACCCACCTAGCCCTGCTACATCTTCCCAGTTTTAGTCATTCCTAGTTAATGAGGCTTGTGGCTATGTTTTACCTTTCATGTACCACTTCCCACTTGGAATGCTAACACTGCCCTCCAAGCAACAATGAAATACTAGCATTCATCCATAAAAGTTGTCCAGGAGATGGACAAACCGAATGGACTACTTTTGCTACATCCATTTTGGAATCACCCTCAGAATTAGTTGCAAGCAGCCCTTGCACTTAAAAGATCTTCGTCTTCAAAAACCATCATCTTCGAGATGTATTCACTTTGAAACGAATTTGTTGGTTCGAAGTGGTTTTCGAATAATATATCTGATCCCAGCTCTTTGAAATAACATTTGATAGTTTTTGGTTGACTCAATCCTGGTTTTCTTAGAAGTAAGTATTGGATTCTTCACCGGGGAACTCGAATTTACAATCATACTTCGTAAGAAAAAATTGATCAGATTTGATATTGGTTATTTAACTATCAATAAACATACATTCAATTTCAGAGATTTATTTCCAAAGGGAAAACCAATTGCTTAAGCACACAAGTAACCACTAGCCTTTTTAATAAATCTTTTCATTAATTAAATTCATCTTATAAATATTGTATCAAAATACTTTCAAAGATATTTTGACAAATTCCTATATTGAAAAATATCCATATACTTATGTCAATGGTATAAGTATATTCACAAAACATTACATTTTCACAACTTAGAAAATGTACTCATACACTTATCTTGAAGGTATAAGTGTATTTACAACACTACGAATAATTTCTTTTTATAAAATTCTTAAATCATTTATAAACCTCTTTATAAATTTCTAAAAGCCATTTATATGCTCTTTTATAAATCCATAAAACTATTTATAAAACCCCTCTTATAAAACTCAAGTCTGTTTATAAAACTCATCTATAAATCTCAAAACATTTATAAATAAATAACAATTATTTACTACATATATTATTATATAATAAAATTATTGACAATAAACATTATAAACCAATAATAATTATTAACGTCTTAAAATAATAATTAATAATTTCAAAATAATATTAAATAAAAAATAATAATTATTCTTTACCATTATTATAAATAGTAATAATTAATTTCCAAAACATTATTAATAAATCATTATTTTTAATTTCAAACCATATTAATTATTTAACTAATTAACTTTTAAAAAAAATATTGGCAAATAAATTTAAAAATATTAAATATAAACAAATAAATTTAAAACAATATTAAATATAAATAAATAATTTTTTTTAAACATTTCTAAATGACTTAGAAAAGATAGATAATAATGTTTGAGTAAAATAGAATTAAATCCTTTTAGCATTTCTGAAACCCCAAATTCAGATTTTAAATCATTCTCCATCTAAAAAATCAATCCCAACCCAATTGGCAATTTATAGTATGAAAAAAAATACTAATTTATGTCTAATAACTACAAACGCTTAACCAATATCGATATTAATTTCCTATTACTATAGGTTTTAAGTTTAAGCATATAAAAATGTCATAACCCCTAATGTCAACAATCAGGTTTGATTTTCAAAAATTCGTATAACAGGAATATCATAGAAAACATTTCAACAATGGCGAGTGTTATCCGACATTTGGCCCGATTATATCCGAATTTAATAGACAAGTTAGACTCGATTGTCATCAAGGCCAATAGCCTAGAGCGATGATGGATCAGGTACGATCCATATTCAACACTATGGATTGTATCATGTCGATTCCGTAGCTCAATTCAATGTTGATCGATCGATATCTCAGAATCTGCAGATTCATCACACATGAAACTTTGGAAACAAGATGTGGAGAATCTAAGGAGCTTACCCTAGAGATCGCACCTCAAAAGGATGAAGAAAGAGGGATCGACCGTCTTTCCTCCATAGGGATCCGCTAGAATTAGGAGACAACTCACATTGCACCAAAGATCGAGCAATAACTCAAAGTTTTACTCGTCCAACTAACATGAAACTTGAAGTAAAAGCCTACTACAAAATGTGGAACACCATATAGGGATCTCATTCCAATTGGAGGAATTTGGAGGGATCGACAGAAATCAGAAGTCAAGCTGCATTACTTCACCGAAAATGTGATATTTCATGAGTCGTAAATCGGAATTGCATGAAATTTGGGAAGCAAGTAGCCAACATCATGGGACACCCTTTACAGGGATCGGAGCCCTTTTGGACACACTAGTAAGGATCGGTAGAGCTCTCTATTATGGGCCCCGATGAGCTTGGAAATTTTTGGGTGGCCTCATCTTGGTGTCCCAAACCTTCTACCAAAATTTCAGTCCAATCAGTGCATGTCTTCCCCTACAAATACAGCAGGCATGACATCAGAAAAAAGAAATTTTTTCTACTGAAAAGGATCTTCCATTTTTATTCTTCATTCTTGTACTAATGGATCCTAGCCGATCTAATCATAATCATGTGCAAGATCAATAAAAATATATAGTTGACGTAGACCAAAATTACTGAATTACTATAAAAATATGTGCGTTCATTTCTGATATTTTCTCTGTTTTAGTTTTATTCTTCATTTAATCTCTACTAGATTTTATTTGGTGTTGGTGCCCTTTTTGGCGTCAATAGCGAGGAATCCCGTTGATTCCCTCCAACTTGTCCCCCTGAATCACATCTCATATATATCAGCACGTATATATGTAAATTAAGGAAACAGTGGTGAGCCTATTTGATCCCTCCAACCTGTTCTCTTGCATCACAAACAGTATATAATCATATAATATGGATCATCAGCTACTAGGAGGGTATATATAAAAGGTCTTCTGCTCTAGGGGCGGAAATAAAACCAAACCAACTGATTAAATAGTAAATCATTCAAACATCCAATCAATAATTCTTATCAACTATATAACATACCGGTTAACCAAAAATGTGAGTTTTACTCACCATTTTTCCAGTTATTGCTAGCACGCTCTAGCTCCGTCTGAATTCGAGCGACTTTTGAATTTAGCATAAAATTCAACTAGATTTAATCTCCACCAAACCAATTCCATATTTTTTTTCACATCAATATGATTGTAACGCAAAAATCCACGTTCAAATCTTAGCTAGTATCATCAAGTTATTGCAACTGTAAGATTTATCAACAAATAATATAATTAATTATACACTAATTACCGTACTTAGTTAATTACCCTCATAATCATCCTCCCCCTTGTTTAACATGCTGCACGAAAACAAAACATGGCTCCATGATCATCTACCACCGTCTTCGACCATGCGCCACCAACCCGTGCTCACCCAAGCTAGCCCCGATCTTCCTCTATCCCACGCCCAAGGTCTCGCTCCTCCTCCCGCTCCTATCAATGCGAACAAACCATAAAATCCAACGTCGATCATCGATGATTTCGACCACCACCGACTACTTGGAACCACCATGCCTCGACCATTAGGTAGCCATGATTCCTCTCTACAACTTTCCTTCAGACCACTTTGCCCACAGATTCACCAAATCGTTAGAAAATACATAAGTAGATTCGACATTCTTCGATGAACTACGACTACCACGCAATGAAACGCGATGATCCCAGTGCACATTAGCTTCCCCTAGCCTAGACCAACATTTTCTCAGTTGGAGACATCACTTACAAAATTCGTTAGTTGCTCCGATGATCTATGATCGTTTGATTTGGAGGTGGAGAAAATTTTAAAAAGTCACACAAAATGTCTGGTTACACGCGATTATATAGGGGCAGTGGGTATGGGCTTGAATAGTGGATTGTATTGGCTAGGTATTGGTGGTATGCCTGAATAAGTATGGGTAAGGTGAAGGGCACACAATATTATATTCAAAAATATTTAGCTCGATGCACTTAAAAATCTCAAACTACAATCGAGGCATGTCGTCTGGCATTCTATATGTAACACCCCTATTCCAAGAACAATGGAACTAGTATTGGGATGCAATTCCATCATATACAGAAGTTAGCTTTTCAAAATCAAATTGTATTAATTTAAACTCCTTTAATTAATTTCTACGCGTTACGAGCTCGCATGACCAAACGATACACCCGATCGCCATGAAATTTGTTAATTTATAATAGTTCACTATTATGGATCTAATGAAATTGGTTTCGTCCAAATCCGAGATAGTGTCCCAGCAGGAAATTTTCACACGTTAATTTAAATGAATTTATTATTAAAACGATTTCAACCACTTTTACTTACCTTTAAATTCTAATATAAAAGTCTATTATGATCACTCTTATTTATACTTATTTCAAATTAGATCTCCAAATAAATTTAGTTCATATTAAATCAAAGATTTAGTTATTTTAAATATTCCAATTATTTAAATTCACTTTTCAAATAAATCCCTATAACTGAAATTTAAGCTGTTTGTCTTATAAAGCCACTATTTTAATATTTAAAATTAATTAAATATTTCAAAACCAATTGACTATAATATGGGTCATTACATTCTTGCCTCCTTAAAAGAATTTCTTCCTCAAAATTACCAAGGTAAGAAAAATGCCGTAATCCTATTTACTTCTCAAAATCATTTAGTTGAAATGTTACCAAATTTTCTAGCTTCTAAAATTACGGAAAATTTTGGCCACGTCTCCTTTGCGCGGCTATGTCAGAACAACTATAAATCGCCACTATGGACCCAAACCAATAAAAGAAAACAAAAGCCTAGTGGCTCAACCATAAAACCATCAAACCAAACAATAATATAAACATGTACATATTTGTTGGTAAACAAATTCTACACGTAAAACGAAAGGCATCAAACTAGCTTTTGCTTCTATACACCTGCATCTTATTTACCAATAATATCGAATCATGTAATTCATAATCATATTATTTTGCATTTTCCAATGATGTTTAATTTATTAAAGCCCGTACAATATACAAATACCATCCATATGCAATATCAAATCTGATCGCTCACTCGATTACACAATTTCATTTCTGAACTAGAATCGTCCACATGACCACTCTAGTGCAGACTCTGATCTGGTTCCTTGATTAGAAACCGTCATCTCCTTGCATAGCCATATACTATGATAGAGAACTTAATAATCATATCAAAATCCATATAAGTGTTTTTCATTAAGAATCGAGTGAAAAATCCCGACTCGGATCGGTGTAAATCACTGCAAAATCGTGTACTTGAATTTGGATCAAACAGTTATGTGAATAAAATGATTTACGTAAAACTTACTTATTTATTCTATTTGATTTCTAACTATACCAAATTCTTTTATTCACATTCATTTCCACTTTGAGTATATTTCTTAAATACTAATATCACCTATGAATTATTCCATAAATCCTTACTTAAGTTCATACAAATCCTATAACTACAACTTAAGTTCTTATTCGTGTAACACTCTTCTATATCCTAAGAGTATTTAAGCACTATTAAAATTTGTTTTTCTAAACCAGAATTATTTAACGATTTAAATTTTTCTTTAACTTACTATTCCTCGAATTTATAAGTTAGCAAAACTTATTTTCTTAGATTTTCTTAAAACACTTAACTCAACTTTCTAATTTAGCTCGTAAGTTTTCGACTGTCCAAAATAGTCAAAAATTCCATTTTATCTCAATGGATGAAAATTAACAAACAGCACATCACATCGAGATGCAAATCCAATTTACTCTAATGCATAGGATACATGAATCGATATAATAACTTAATTGAAGATTTCAGAGTTAACTACTTGGTTTTTAATTTCAATTTTTTTTGAAATAACATATACACATATTTCCTTTGTATAATCAAATCATGCTATTGCAATTTAAAATAATCATTGTTGCCAAAACAAATTTTTTATAGCAACTCGCTATGGTAGAATTCCGTCACTTAGAAACTCAAAAATGAATACCGATGACGCTGTAGTCGTCATTAGAATTATTTCCCAGCGACCGAAGTGTGTTCAGTGCTTTATATCTCCTTTTTAAGGCTCATTTGTAATATTTCTATTCTAAAATACTTTAAAATAATACTATTATTATTTTCAAAAACCTTTAAAAACCCATTTCCAAAACGTCGGGATTTAAATTCTCAATTCCTTGGTTTAAGTCCATTTTAATTATAAGCCATAGCTTATATTCATATTTTATAATTTCACTTTCTTGTATAATCTCCCTTCTCAAATGTTTATCTTTGTTTAATTACAAAAACAACTTTTATTTAAAATCAAATTCCAACCCAATTTTATCTTCGAACGCCTTACACTCAAATTGTGAAACTGAATTCACAAGGTGTTCGTTTTAATGTTCCCACAATCATTAATCTACCAAAACCGTGTTGTATATAGGATAAAACTACCCCCAACCTAGCACAATAGTCAATGCCCGTAAACTGGATAGGCATGACTACTCGATCATCAAACAATATTCAATGACTAATCAAATAATAAATGATAATAACTGAATATGATCATTTTGCTAACAACCAAGCATACAATATATAATTATAATAATTTCTAAAAAATTATTCTTTAATATATAAATGTAATCTAGGTAAAATTATTTAATTTACCCAGTTTCAAAACAATATTATGTCGATTGGCCTTATTCAAGTATTTTAGGGATTCCTATCAATAACCTTAGCTACTCGTATTGACCAAAATCCATAAGCCACTCAACAAATCAATTAACATAATATTAAATATTTTTGTATCAATAACAAATATACACTCATATCTATAATACACTCAAACTCATTCTAGGGTGCTACTGGCCCTATCTCTAATGAGTAATCCCCACCAAAGCCTGGGTGTTCGCTCAATCCAAGGTCTGATACCAAGTGCAAGGAAAGTGATTTTCGACCCTCAAACATCGACACTAATACATTCATTGTATTGTGTGTCAAGCAAACGAATGTCGAAAAGCCTAATCATTAGGGGAAAATAAGAAGAACGAAAGAAGAAAACTAAACAACACAGAATCTCACAGTGGAACGAATAATCTCTAATATACAACAGATCTTTACACAAAGAAAAAATGTAATATACATACAGTAATCAGAGTACACTAACTTCATCACAGACAGTTATAATAGCTTGTCCTTACAATTGCTGATAAATACTGTTACTCCGCCTTTTGGTCAAGGTCGGGATATCAACAAACTTGGTAAAACAGATGGACATGGGTATTAGAGATCGATAGGAAAACATGGCTATGATCGATACCGTCAAAGTTGGTTCAAGCTCCAATCAAGGTGAGATCGATTGGGAATGATAAACAAGGCTTAGAAAAGCTACATTTTTAATATCGGGTCAATCGGAGTTCGTATGCTCAAGTTATGGATGGATCAATGTTGAAGAGAAATGGTTAGCATCGGTACCATCGGATCGATATGGTTCGTATGAATAAAAATGGATTACTTTGGATCGATGGATGTTGTTCATATCGATATTGTTCGTATCGATTGAGGGATATCAAGATGGATATGAATATGGGTAACTCACTCTCTCTTGTACGTTTGCTTTAAGCCGATATCAAGATCGGGGGATATCAAGACCACTTCAGATCATTTGTTTTGGGATATCAAGATGGATATGAATATGGATATGAAAAGCTTGGATCCATGAAAAGTAACCAACAAGGAAACAAAGAGCGGAAAAGAGACAGCACGAAGGGAGTCAGGAGGTTCCTTAGGAGAAAATCTGGCCTCGGTTTTCATCACCATAAATGAGATGGATATGATGATGGGAGCTATGCAGGAATAATTGCTGTAAAGGCAGGAGGAAATGATGCAGAACCTTCTCAGACAATTTGGACAGGCAGGATAGCAGAAGCTGCTGGAGTTCAGATCCATGGAGCTGGAACAGAAGGACTCAACAGGCAATCGGATGGAGCAACTCAACAAAGCGCAGCCCCCGATCAGCACACAGTTACCAATTTGGATGGATCCAGACAGGATGGCACACCACCTTTCAATGATAGACCAATTCATGGAGGGATTCCAGGTGACACCGCACAACAGGATGCCGGTAGGAGCACAAGAGTACATGATGAAGAGTATGTACCAGAACTGCCCCAGGGACTCGGGGGGAAACCCTTGGTGGACAACATCGGATTAACTAAGATTATTAGGCGAGCTATGCACGGAGGTTTAGTAAATGGAGATCTAGAAGGAGTAAGCAGGAGTCCATTTACCTGTGATATCAGAATGGCTAGGAATCCACTAGAGTTCAAGTTACCAACTCTGGAGGTGTACAATAGGCTGATCCTACCGATCATTTGATGAGGTACATGAGAGGAGTGGAAGTGCTGAGGGCATCAAAGGAAGTTATGGCCTGGTGTTACCCTCTGTATTTGATAGATATAGCTGCTTTATGGTTTAGGACATGGACAGAACTGGTGGGCAGGTTTTTGAAGCAATTTCGGGTTTATATCAAGAGGTCGAAAAATGTGATGACACTGACATCAGTACAACAAAGGAGAGGGGAATCGCTCAGGGCTTTCCTAACTTGGTACGATGGAGCGGTTGCTTAGGCGGATCGGTCAGATCCATCGATGGTATTAATGGCGGTAGTGTTAGGAATCAAGCACAACTCATAATTCAAAGTATCTTTGATACGGAATTCACCAATGGATCTCGGGGAATTATTTCATAAGCTGAGAGATTTCTTTGGAAAGAGGATGCATGTTCGAATATGAAGATAAAGGAAGTAAACGCGATTGAGGATGGAGAACTGTCCGGCAAAAGCTCGGGTAAGGATAAGGATAAAGACAAGAGGAAGTCGAATAACGAATCTGGAAGAGCAAGGAAACGCTGGGGAGAGCCAAAATTCTCCACTTACACAGGATTGAATGAAACATTAGAGCGGATATTCATGGATACTCGAGATCGCCTAGCCGACAAGGAGGGAACCCTCGGAATGCTAGAGGGCATCCGGAAGGCACTGTCTCTTTCACTACCTGGGCAAGCATGAAACCAATAGCTGCAGGCATCAAAGGACATAATCGAGGAGCATGCAAGGATTGCTAAGTTGTGGAAATATGTCGGAACTCAAAATGTGGCGGTGTAACAGAAGCAGCCACCGTCTACCTCAAATGATGATGGTACGAGGCCCAGGAATGATGGTCGATTGGTTATCGACTGACAGTGATGGTATGAAATAAGTAGAAAACTCTAGGCAAACGGCCAAGTCACTTACTCATGTACGGGGATGGAGATAGCCCATAGGCATGCTCTGAGATGATGGTAAACCGCAACGCTCTAGTTTGTGAAATCTGCCTTTTCTTTTTGGTTTGAACATTTGCTCTTTTCTAGTTTAGTTTTGGAGTTTGGTTTGAACTCTTGGTTTTGTTTGTATGGACTTTGGTATGGATGCTTATTTTCCGGTTTGGATGTTAGTTTGGATCGTTGGTGTGTATTTTTGGTTTTTTGATTTAATCTAGATTTCAGATTGGATTTTGATTGGATTTTTATCTGGTTTTTGGCAAATGGTTCGGGTATGGATTGTGTCCGGCAAAGGGTAAGCCGCTTCGTCTGAGTGTGGCAAATCAGCTTATTCGGGTCATCGTGTATGGACTATACTCGACAAAGGTTTAGAGAGACAAAGGTTTGACCTAGGACTTAGGTCCCGTGTTATCTATCATATGTAAATACTGGTCGTCGAGTATGGACTTCGGCAAGGGTCCGGAGTGACCAGGATTCGGCTTAGGACTTAAGCCACAGTATTACATAGCAATCAGGGACACTGAAGTAGGATCACCATTGAGCAAGGCATTGCTTGACACGAGTCGTCGAGTGTGGATTGTGCTTGGCAAGAACCCAAAGAGGTTATGGATTCATATATTAGTCGTCAAAGCTAAGGATTTGGACAAGGGTCCAGAGTGGTCCCGGATTTGGATGTCGACCAAGAGAGGTCATGGATTTCGTTATTGGCTATCAGATATGGATGGATTAAAACTCGATTGACAGGTTTGGATGGCTATGGAATTGGCTAAGGATTTGATTACTGGATTCGAAATCGGACATCGACTCGGAGAAGTCATGGATTTGGATAAGGATATGATTATGGCACTCGGATAGAATGGCTCGGTAGCGGATTGGATTATGGATCGGATGGTATGGATATCGATGGAATGTGGACTTTAGATGTTGGAATTGAAGCTATTCAAAATACGCCTTCCTATTGGAAGGCTTGTTTTGGGGGGAAAATGTTACCCCGCTTTTTGGTCAAGGCCGGCATATTAAAAATATTGGCTAAAACGGATGGACACGGGGATTAGAGATCGATAGGAAAACATGGCTATAATCGATACCGTCAAAGCTCCAATCAAGGTGAGATAGATTGCGAATGATAAGTAAGGCTTGGAAAAGCTGCATTTCAAATTTTTTTCAGATCAATCGGAGTTCGTATGCTCAAGTTATGGATGGATCAATGTTGGAGAGAAATGGTTAGCATGGGTACCTTCGGATCGATATGGTTCGTATCAATCAACATGGATCACTCTGGATCGATGGATGTCATTTATATCGATATGGTTCGTATCAATCGATGGATATGAATATGGGTAACGCACACTCTCTCTTGTACGTTTGCTTTGGGCTAATAATAATTTGTATTTATAGCATCATGATCAATATGAAGGCGCACATAAAAGGCGGTAGCTTTGGATCGATACGAAGGAACAAAGGTCGGATCGATACAAATAGCATGGATACCGATGGATACGAATAATCAATGAGCCATTTTCGTATCGATCGTGTTCATATCGATCGATCGAGGGAAGCGGTCAGGATGAGGCGTGAAACATGGATCCATGCATGAGACTCGGATCGATATGAGAAGGATAGATGTGGACTTGATGGATATGACGGAACGTGTTTCCCAAGACGGCATCAGATCAATACGAAGAAGGGGAATACGATGGATGCACACTGTTCGATCGGTACAGAGGTTCCATCCTACTCGCAAATGCAAACTTGGATTGATTATAACTTTCATTCTATAAGTCCAAATGCTATGAATTTTTAACATAAGCTTGATTGTGCACTCAGGAACCTCCATGATCGATCTCAACTCAAATGGAACCAATCTGGATCGATACGAATTATACTTGGATCGATCCAAAATTACTCTGGATCGATCTAGCGGGCCCACCTGCACAAAAGAAAAGATCCATGTTTTGAGGCGGAAATTTTAGGATCTACATCTATAAATAGGGGTCCTATGGAAACTTAAAAGGGGCATCTTCGGCTCTTTATATCGTAACTCTGTTATTTTGTTTGTTGATTTTAAAAGGCTTGTAATTGTAATCTCAATACAAAGGGAATAAAGAGATTGATTCAAAGTGGACATAGGCCGGAGATAGCCGAACCACTATAAATCTTATGTTCTTTCTTGCTTTCTTACATTTTGATTTTGCTATTTCTTTATTTTTATTCTCTACTTTATCTGGATCTGAGATCTGTGTTTGGATATTGTGGATCTGTGTGTAAACACTGGTGCTTTCACTACTTCTGGGGTTTGTGATCAATTTTGGCACAAACAAATACAACCAACATACAAAACATCGGAATACAAAGAAATATACAGATACATCTGGACCTCTAGCACCTCTCTTGAGCTCCATTACATCTAAAGAAATCTGTAAATATGCTCAGTCTGACCCAAGCATTGAAAAGGAAGAATGTCTGGATCAGTCTGGTACACCTACGTGAGAAAAACACACCCAAATGGAATTTAATGTTTATTAAAAACCTTTCAAATGAAGGTACCTCGTAAAACCATGCCGCACATAAACACGGATGAGTTTTTGCCTTACGATAACCGAAATATTTCTATGGGAAATCCATTGATATTATAATAATGTCCATGGGTCAAAGTAAAATATGAATATAGCCGAAATGCTTGCATCTCACATTTCAACTTAGTTGGGCACAACTAAGTCCGTACGACGCTTATTGGAGATTGAATTCCATACAATGACTGGGCTACTGGGGTACCGATCATCACGATGCATCTCTAGATAAAATAACATCAAGGACCTCACTGAGATCCCTTGCCAATACAGAACCGGCCTACCCCTTACTGGATAGTACCGAATACGATCACCCGTTGGTTAATGGGCCCTAAAGCATTAGATGAGAGATAATATCGACTCTAGATAGGGATGATTATAGCCTAATGGGAGTGACCCATCTATCTTGTTGCATCTCCCATATTTTAGTCATTCCCGTTTGATGAGGCTACATTTTACCTTTTATATAGCACTTTCCACTTGGAAGGCTAACACTGCCCTCTATGTAACGATACAATGCCAGCATTCATCCATACAAGTTGTCAAGGAAATGGACAAACCAAGGCACTACTTTACCAGATCCATTTTAGAATCATCCTCATGATTAGTAGCAAGCATCCCTTGCACGTCAAAGAGCTTTGTCTTCAAACATCATTGTTTACGGATAATATATCTGATCCTGGTCTCTTCGAAACAACATTCGATTGTTTCCGGTTGACCGAATCCCGGTTCTCTTAGAAGCAAGTATTCCAGTCCTCATCGAGGAACTCAAATTTAAAATCATACTTCCTAAGTCAAAATTGGTTAAGCGCATAAGTAACCACTAGCCTCTTCAATTAATCTTTTCATCAATTAGATTCATTTTGTAAATACTTGTGTCAAAATACTTTTACAGAGATATATTCAAAAATCCTATATTTTTGATACTTGGAAAATATCTATATACTTATTTCAAAAGTATAAGTATATTCACAAAAATTATACTTTCACAACTTAAAAAATGTACTCATATACTTAACTCAACGGTATAAGTGTATTTACAACACCGAGAATGATTCCTTCTTATAAAATTCTTAAATCATATGCAAATGATTTAAATTTCTTAAATCATTTATAAACCTCTTTCTAAATTTTTGAAAATCATTTATGAACTCTTTTATAAATTCGTAAAACTATTTATAAAACCCCTCATATAAAACTCAAGTCTGTTTATAAAACTCTATTTATAAATCTCGAAACATTTATAAAAAAATTAATAATCATTTACTTCAAAACATTATATAATAAAATTATTAACAATAAACATTATAATTCAATAATAATTATTAACATCTTAAAGTAATAATTATTAGTTTGAAAACATTATTAAATAAACAATAATAATTAATATTTACCAATATTATAAATAGTAATAATTAATTTCCGAAGCATTATTAGTAAATCATTATTTTAATTTCAAAATGTATAAATTATTTAAATAATTAACTTTTCAAAAAAATATTGATAAATATCTTTATAACAATATTAAATATAAATAAATAACTTTAAAAAATATTAAATATAAATAAATAATGTATTAAAACATTTCTAAATGACTTAGGAAAGACAAATAATAAAGTCGGATTAAAATAGAAATTAAATCCTTTTTTAACAAAAATATTTTTGAAACCCCAAATTCAGATTTTAAATCATTCTCCGTCTCAAAAATCAACCACAACCTAAATGTCAATTTATAATTTTTGAAAATACTAATTTAAGGCCAATAGCTGCTAAACGCTTAATCAATATCGATATTGATTTTCTATTACTACAGGGTTCAAGTTTGAGCATATAACAATGTCATAACCCATAGTGTCAACAATCAAGCTTGATTTTAAAAAATTCATATAACAGGAGTATTATAAAAAAACATTTCAACAATGACGGGGAATCTTGATGGATCCCTTCAACCTAACCACCTACATCACAGCTTATATATATTAGCACATATATATGTAAATAAAATCAATGGTGGTGAGGAATCATGTTCGATTCCTCCAACATGTTCTCCTACGTCACAAACAGTGTATAGTTATATAATATGGGTCATCCACTAGTATACATAAAAGGTCATCTGCTCTAGGGATGGGATTAAAACCAAACCAACTGATAAAATAGTAAATCATCCAATCAAATTTTTTTATCAACTATATAACATACTGGTCAACCAAAAAGGTGGGTTTAACTCACCATTACTCCAGTTGTCGCTAGCGCGTTCTGGCTCCATCTGAATAAGAACGACGTTCGAATTCAGCAAAAAATTCCATTAGCTCTAATCCCCACCAAACCAAGTCCATATTGTTGCTCATGTCAATACAATCGTAATGCAAATATCCACATTCAAATATGATCTAGTATCATCAAGTTATTGCAACTATAATATTTATCAACTAAATAATATAATCAATTATACACTAATTACATTACTTAGTTAATTACTCTTATAATCATCTTTCCCCTCATCCAATACGCTGTAACGCGAGTCCACGATCGTCCACTGCCGTCTCCGGCATTGGCCATAAGCCACCACCTCATGCTCACCCAAGCTAGCTCCAACCTCCCTCTATCCCACTCCCAAGGTCTAGCGCCTCCTGCCTACCCATTGATCCGAATGAATACATAGAAGCTGATGTCGTTCATCAATGATTTGGACCGCCATCAACCACTTGGAACTACCGTGCTTTCACCATTAGGTAGTCGTGACTACCCTCTACAACTATCCTTCAGACCACTTTTCCCCTAGATTCACCAAATCGCTGGAAAATCCTAAGTAGATCCGACGTTCATCGAAAAACTGGGGCCACCACATGATGAACCACGACAATCCCACCATACATTAGATTTCCCTTGCCTAGTCGAACACTTACGAAGTTGGCTACATCGTCTAAAATATCCTCAGTGGCTCCGATGTTCTATGACCGTTTAATTTAGAGGCGGAGATAATTTGAAAATGTCATACAAATGTCCGGTTATATAAAGGGGCAGTGGGTATGGGCATGAATAGTGGCTGGTGTGTGCTAGGTATTGGGGTAATGGCTGAACAAGTATGGGTAGGGTGAAGGGTGCATAATATTATATTCTAAAATATCTAGCTCAATGCACGCCGCCGAGCATTCTATATGTAGTACCCATATTTCGAACACAATAAAACTAGTATTAGGAACTTATTCCATCATATACAAAAGTTAGCTTTTCAAAATCAAATTATATTAATTTTAATTTCTTTAATTAATTTCTATGCATTTCGAACTAGCACGACCAAACGATACACTCGATCATCATGAAATTCATTAACAGATAATAATTCACTATTATCGACTCAATGAAACTGGTTTTGTCCAAATCCGAGACATTGTCTTGGAAGGATATTTTCACATGTTAATTTAAACGAATTTGTTATTAAAACAATTTGAACTACTTTTACTTACTTTTAATTGTAATATAAAAGTCTTCTATTATCATTCTTATTTATACTGAATTCAAATAAGATCTTCAAATCATTTCAATTCATATTAAATCAAAGATTCAGTTATTTTAAATATTCCAATTACTTAAATTCACTCTTCAAATAAATCCACATAATTGAAATTTAAGCTGTTTGTCTTATAAAACTACTATTTTAGTATTTAAAATTAATTAAATCTTTCAAAATCAATTGACTACAATCTAGGTCGTTACACTTCGTTATGCGTTTTTTGCATGAAAATTTGGAGTGAATATGAGGCAGCGAGGGAATTTCCACTGTACTACAGGAATATGTAGATTATAGAAAGGTAAGAATGTTAAATTCTCCACCTAAATTCCTTTTTCTGGCATAGGAATAAATTTTAGGAAGTGATTTTTCGACACGGTAGATTTTGGATGGTAGGAATTGGATACAAAATTGGTTGCTTAATACTTTTATTCGTAGGAGTATGGAGGTTTTGGTTGAAAAGATTTTTCAAACGCATCATACATATAGAACAACCAATATACATATACATTGTTTGCATCATATTTTCAAAGATGTTTTCATAGAAATGCATTTATATAGGAGAATCTGGTTTAGAATTATTCTGCATGCATATTTTCGCTGTGGTGATAAGATACTATGGACTTGTGCACATTTGGTTGCAAAATTGGTTGTACACTCATTGGTTGTGTAGTTTAGGATAATTATGGGCCAAGGCCATGACTTAGTCATTGATGAAATTTCGAGGATGAAATTCTTTTCAAGGGGGGAAGAATGTAACACCTCGTAATTTGGCATTTGTGATTTAATTAATTAGTAGTTAGTTAAGATCCAAAAATGGAATTTGTCAAACTGGTGGAATTTGACCATGAAACTTGCACCGCTGCGTTTATGGTAAAATTCTAAACAACATTCATATTTGGAGTATTGCGATTGATGTCCAAATTAAGAAGCAATGGACGAAAAACGAATTCGAAACGAAAATAATTCGTTTAAGAAATTAACGTTTTTAATTAATTGAATGGGGTCCATAGGTCGACCCGCTTAGTATGGCGATCGACCTAGGGCGATCGACCCCCACGAGTTGGCGGTCGACCACTCCTAAGGCAGAGTCTAAGGTTTTCCTAGCCCAATAGCCTGGATCTAGTGTATTTTGATCTAATGGTTCTAGTTGATTCCAGCGCCTATAAATACAGGCCTAACCCTTCATTCTTTTCTCAAATTTTTCTGAATAGTGCAATAAAGCTCTACCATTTCTTCTTCTCCACTTTCTTTCTAAATTATAAAAATAAGATATTTATATCTATATTCATACAAATTGGAGAAGAGTAGAAATCTAATAGAAGGAGAAGAGAAGAGAATAAATTATACACGTATTTGAGGTAATATATATTTTTATATTTGTATTGATTTTCTCTCCCTATCCCAAATCTCTAATTAGATCTATAATTCTACTATACACACACACACACATGATTTTTATACAAGTTTCTTGGATTAAAAAGGATTTGGAGATGAATCAAAGGTTCCACTTCAGATCTGAAGATTTGGATCGCTTTTGAAAGGTAAGTGGAAAATTTTATATATTATTTGTAATTTTAAATTTGTTCTGTTAGCATACGTTTGATTTTTATGCCTAAACCAATTATATTTGTGAGTTGTAGGCTTAAATTAGTGTGCAAAATTATTGCCTACATATTCTTATTTAGGACCTAATTTGAAATATGTTTACGCCTAGACTTAGAAATCAGTCCCAAAGATTCAGAATTTAAACATTGTATATTTTTATTCCAGATCTGTACTTGGGTGTAAAATATGTTTTTTGGATTATTACCCAATTTGTGTTATGTTTAGATTTCCAGTAGTTTAATTGTGGAAAGAACATCTATTTGATTTTTATAAATTTGTTTACTTTTTTCACTTTTCATTTAAAGGGGCGGCGTTTAATTTAACAAGGAATACCCATGAAAAAAAGGGAACATATGTGTAAAGTACAGATTCTTTGTAGTTTACAATATCTATTCTAATTAAAATGAAATCCATTCCTTATAATTTCAAATGGAGTTAATCTTTTCTTTTTGTGTTAACCTATTTATGGAAATCATAGTGGAAAATCTTCCTTAGGAATTTAATTTCATCAAACTAAACATGGAAAGCATATTCCGGTTACATATTCATAACTATAATATATTTGATTATGAATAGGTAGTTTTTTAGGCAGTTTATATGTATTTATTGCGTTAATAAAGAAGAAGAACGTCTATTCGTGCGTTATTTATGCGTAACGTTCATTAGTTGTTATTATATTCAGAGAAGCGAATAGGTAGAACTAGAAAAGTCAATAATTCATATTTATGGAAAATAAATTAGGAATTCGTATTAATTAATTAATAGGAAACGAAAGATTATAACCTAAATCAATGGGCAAATAATGAGAAATAATGGATAATATTAAATTAAGGGTTACAATTAATAGAGACAAATAGATTAATAGGACTTATAAAAATGGAATAAATATAAGAAGGGTTACTAATTTGAAATTAGTAACCATACATAAATGTATTAGGAAATGTTCGTTAGGATTTTATGGGCAAATTGACATTTATGACCATAAAAAGGGGATTTATGGGTAGATAATTATTTAAGGTAAATCATTTTACCTTATATAAAAAGGGAATTAGCAAGCTAAATCCAATGTCAACCTAAAATAGTATAGATAAAGACTTAAGAGGGTTAATTAGACCTAGTAGGTTAGTGATGTGAGGTTAGTAGAGTAACTCGATGGAAGACTGCCTTCCACTTTGAGGTACCGGTAGTCGGGTGCACTTACTATTCATGTGAGGTATCACTAATCCTAGGACCCATGATGACATGAGAGATTGGACTTGCTTTTTTAATTGGAAAGTATTAAATAGTCCGAATTTGGAATTAGGAGCGGTGAGGGATATCTCTAAAAAGATTTACTTGAGTGTTGAGGTATTAAGTGGTTATCTTAAGGCCTGCTTCCCTACCAAAAGAAGTAATCTAATGTGATTCCATATTTATAAGAGTGATATTGGATATCTCGGGAGAGGTTTTCTTCAGGTTTGAGGTATTAAGTGGCTGTAAAGTCCACCTCGTTCCTATAAAAGAAGTATTAAGTAGCCCAAATGAGATTTCTAAGCAACGTCAGCTAGATAGTACCAGTGACTAGTTTGGCTTGGGGTTAGGTATTAAATGACAAAGGCTTACCTATAAATAGGTGTTAAATGGTTAAAGGCCTACCTAGTCCTTATTAATTAGGTATTAAGTGTCTTCAATATAGTCTCTCACGTTGCTATGACTTTAATAATGATAGATGTGCTAGTGGTATGGCTATTATAAAATATAAGGCTATATATAATGCTCAAAGGTCTCTATAGTTAGGACCTATAGACCAATAATGACGATGCTAGAAGTCCACCTTAGGAATAAGTCTTAAATGACGAAGTCTACCTCGATTAAGGTCTTAAATGACAAATTCTTCATATTTCTCTTTTAAAAGTATTATGTGGCGATAGTAGAAGCCCGCTTCATATTTAGAAGTCAAGTGGCTAATGGACTTGGAAGTATTGGGTGGTTGATAAAGCTTCATTGGTATTTCGTACCTTGGGAAAAGGTAGGTAAGTAATCGTATGTGCAATGTATGGTTAGATTAGAATTGTTAACCTTAGTAGACATAACAATTAAGTGGAAACCAGTCAGTATAATTTATGTTATGGATAGTTTATAGATTTTTTGGTCACTAGAACGTTATTCCGACCCCCTCCTCATTACAACCCGTAAGATAGATTTAGTGGAATAGGTCATTGGAGTTGGATGTGTTTAGTTGTTGGAGAAGTCTTCTTTTCTCTCATGCTCGAGGCTGATGTGACGATCTGTTATCCAAGGAATGCCATAAATTTCAAAGTAGTAGTCATAATTAATATTCTTATTTTATTCTCTGATAATGCTCATACTTATTTGCAGGCACTAAATCCAACGATCTATGCTTTGATGGATTTGGGTTTCTATTTTTGTTGAACATTAGGCTAATTAAGGTACGGATTGTTACAGAATTGGTGGGGATCCATAGCATGGATCAAAGGGAAATCAAAGCATGGATTGATGGATATCTTAGAGTATATAGTAGGGATGCGAGCTATGGATTGTAGTAGTGGGATCGAAGTGTCGGAAAAATCGTACGAATTTGGCTAAGTGTGGGATCAGTCTCTATGGATTGGTATCGATCCTGGGGGTTGACCTAATCAACGCGTGATCTATAATGGAGCATGAGGAAGTATGCTATAGCTGATAAGTGTAGTGTGGGATTAGTGGTGATGGATAGGTAATAATCCATGGTCATTGATCGGGATGGTCCATGAGTTTTGTCCCATACTTGATGAGATCAATAGGGGACGACAAGGAAGGCCCCAATAGCCTACATTATAAGTTTCAAGTCGTTTAGAGTTCATACGCTCAAGATATTCATCGATCGATGATGGTTTGGGGTGTATGGATCGGTATTGGATTGCTTTGGGACATGCTTTAGGAAATCAAGGTAAAAACTCGGGCTTGACTTGGGGCATTTTTAGAGGAAAATATAAATAAGCTAAGTCAGGGATCAGTGCCGATCCATGAGCATGCATGGGGGAATTTTCGAGTTTACCTTGGTTTGACTTCGAGCAAAAAATTTCAAGGTCTACTTCGGCCTAAGATGGTGGTTACTTCGGGCTTGATTTCGGGCCAACCCTAAAGTGAGTTTTCCCACGACCATTTTGACGATTCTCGATAATTTTCGATGACGACCACTCATGGCTCGACGATGGAGGTTCTGTAATGAAAAATAATGGCTTTGTGATGGATAACTATACTTCGAGATGTATAGTGGGCAACTAAAAGTTGGATTAAGGGAACTATCGAGGGAAGGTAACGGGATAAATGATGATATTCTGTGATAATGATGACTGTTTATAATAGTTCCCAACCGTGAGACTTCAGATGGGAGTTGTAGGGATAGTTCCAAGATGAGCTCTGCTACGGATGACATGTGCAAAGGGATAGTTTATATTCGTGATTCAAAGTACACTCATAAAGTGGGGGTATACGAGGACGCTCACTTGAGTTATGGAGTATGCCATAAATCACATGATGTTCGATCCATTTACCTTGGACTGTTATGGGGTACGTAGTCTAGTTCCTGGCCTTATGAGTGTCATGGATTTGAATATTGAGAAACCGGGGCATTGAGTAGTCCATGACTATATGATGGGGTCATATGGGTATCATATGTCCAACACACAAAGTGAATGTGGGAATAGATGATGGATGGTATGTTTGCTTGATTATTTATCACCTTAGGGATGTCACATGATGTATATATTATCGATACAGATATTTGGGCACCCTTAGTACTTTAATGTATAGTACACCCATGATGACTGTCATAAAGTAGCGTATTTCTTTTATGTATGCTAACTCTGTAGATGCAAGGAAAGGTTAGGTAAGATTTCCTTACCATTTTTCATAGCATATTGACTTTATAGTATTTGACATTTTTACCCCTCGAACCAAACTGTTGTCTGACCTGAGGTTTTATGCTTTGCTTGTTATTACTCTGGGTACTCTTAAATGAGTAGATTGGGGATATCGGGTCTGGTGAGCATGTAGAGCTGGACAGGTGGCGAGCATGAGGTTATTCTCTCATATTGTTATATTCACTCATTTGCTATTCCGCTACATAGCACTATGGAGTTTGCAAGTGCATTACTATTTAGAGATAGTTTATCAGTTATTATTTGTTGTATAACTCTATTACTTATGTTGTTTACTGTATGGATCTATATACTCTAACGTTGTGATTCATTCAGTTATTTATTGTCTCTTCTGCTTTATATTTGAGATGTTTACTATTATATTTTATTCGATGCATTGTGAGATATACAACAGGTTCTATATTGTTTATTTACTTCATTGATGATCGCCCCACATCGGTCGAGCATCGCTACAGCGCACTATGAAGGTATATTGCGTGTCTGCGGTGTAGGGTGGTCATCACATTGTATATGATACAACCAATAAAGTTTTATCCATCTCTTATGGTTCTATGATTTGTTGATTTTCCTCAAGGTCGGAACCTTAAAGCAAGCGAGTTCTGACACTCACTGGAGAAGTCGAAAGATTTTATGTTTCCTCTTAGGGATTTGAGAATCATAAAAATTTAGTGAGAGCTTACTAGATAAATGAAATGCAACAATTTAACTCATCTAATATTATAAGAATACCTACTATACTTATCTAATTAAGTTAAATTTTAACAAAATGACTAGTCTAAGATTATTTTTTGAAAATGGTGACCAAACTATATTGACCGTCTAAGGGAAATCAAGACATCACTGACCTACATAGGTTGATGGTTGTGTATAAATGAACCTTTAAGGGAGAAACTCGTTGAAAGCACTATCCCCAAGGCAGTTAAGTCTTATAATACTTGGGTAGTCGATTGTGAAACCGCTCAAGTGTTTGTATTGTCTACTTTGGGAAAACAATTGCAATGAAACACAGACATACGTTTGTACATAAAATCTTTTAAAACCTCAAAAATTCATCCGTGGGGCTATCTCATTATGTAAAGTACGAGATTACTAAGAAATTGTTCAATACAAAGATGAGTAAGGGAAGTCGTGTTTTCATCTTAGAAATGAAAGGAGATATTAATAGACTTTCTGATCTACAAGCGACTATAAATGATGAACTGCAAGTGTATTTTATCTAAGGCTCTCCGACTCCGTAGTTTGAGCTATTCACATTGAACTACAACATGAATCAATTGAGCGTAAACTTTATTGAGCTACTCAATATATTGAAGTCGATTGAGGGATCATTTAAGGATCAGAATACGATGTTGGTTGTAAGGCTAAAAGTGTTGTCTTTGAAAGGTTCGGAGAGACGTAAGCTGGGTTCCAAGAAAGTTAAGAAGGATGCTCCTACCAATAACGGTGAATATAACCATTGTCACAAGAAGGTGCATTAGAAGCACAATTGTCTGGACTATTTGAAGATGACCAAAGAAAGGAAGGAAATCTTTTCTTCCGCTCCTCAAGGTATGTTTGAGATTCAAAATTTTATTGCAACCAATAAATATTCTTTGGTTTTAGATATTGGTCTAAAATTCATATCTGTAATTTGTTACAAGGACTTAAGGGCAAACGACATGTGGCAACGGGTGGAATGAGCCTTCAAGTTACTAATGGATCTATTATAGATGCAACTACAGTTGAAGACTACTACTTAACTTTGTCTAATGGATTTGATATAGTTCTGAATAACTATTATTATGTTAAAAAAAATTATTTGACATATTAAATCTATTGTTTGAGACAGGTTTGGTTTTTCATTGTAAGGACGATATTATGAGTATTATGGTTGTGGAAATAATATTTGCAATAGTGTTTTAGATAATGACATTTATATACTTATTTTGAATTATATCTATGTTGTGAATAAATCATTCGTTGACATTAAAATTAGTTATTTATGGCACCTATGTTAGAACCTAATTGTTTGGTTGTTTTAACAATGACAACTACACACACACACATCACTTGTAGCATTTTTATGCAGGACTGAAGGCATCAATGATTCGAATAAACAAGAAGTAGAAGACTACAAATTAGTAAGTACGTCTTTTGTTCTTAGAAATAATTTGTAAAAAAATCTCCTAAGTGATTCATATACATATACACATATCACTGGTATACAAGATTTTCAAAACAAAGACCAAAAATGATTACGTTTAAGTGTTTACAAAGTTTTTAATGAACAAACAAAATCATGAGTAGTAGTCGATTGAATTCACTTTTAACTAATTGAGGGTGTCCACTGAATGCACTTTAGTTGACTAAAGGTGTCAACTAAATTCACTTTAAGTAAACTGAACCTTGCCTTGCTTTTGGGAAACATTTTCCTTTGAATTCAGTCGATATCTCAACTTTCCCAATCGACTGAATGAATAGTAATGCCTATATTAACTGAGTTTTGTAAAAACAAAATTTTGAAGAGATATAACTCTTCAATGGTTCTTTTTCAAAGGAATGTGACTTTTTGGATTTGTACAACTTTTCAACATAACTATTCATTGCTATAAAAAAATCCTAAGATGAGAAGTTTTGTAATGAATGGAACTAACTGTCTTGCTTTCTAAACTGCTTTGTAACTATTACTTTATATAAAGCTTTGATTAATCATTCACTGAAATTACTCCTTACACTTTACTGATCACATTGCATGAATCGTTAAATCATCAAAGGAGATTATAAGAAGTTTGCAATAGAAGTAAAAATAAATGTTAATAGAACGCAACATTGTCAAAACAACAAACTCTTGTAATGCCTATTTCTTCAGAATAATTGAGGGTGATTGATTGGTGGAAATCCAATGGGGAGCTTCAGGACCGGATGTAGGATAGGTGCTCCGAACCCTTATAAAAATATCGGTGTGATCTTTTTTACTTTACTTCACTTCACTTTATTATCATTTAGCTTGATTATAGTTATATATACATAAGCTAGCCAAATTAGATATCCTTTGCATTTTCACTGTAGGCTAGAATGCATAAGTAGCAAAAGACTAGACAAACAGAAAACCAAAGGTTTTTAACCATCATTTCATTGTATATCATGTGAAGCCTGTGAGTCTTGTCTCAAAAAAAAAAGACCAACCATCCTTTTAGTGGGAGCAATGAAAAAGTTGGGTCTCATACACACCGATGTATGCAACCCAATGCCTATTGTGATAATGGATAATTCAACTTACTTTGTAACTTTTGCTGATGATTTCTCAAGGGCAGGATATGAATATCTTATGAATAATAAATTCGATGTCTATGAGAAATTCAAAGGTATAAGAATAAGGTAGAAAATAAAATGAGCCATAGATAAAAATTCTTCGATCAGATCGAGGAGGCGAGTATATTTGACAAGAACTCCAACAATACTTAAAAGTTAATGAGATTATTTCTCAAGTTATTCCACCCTATGCTCCACAACATAATGGTGTTTTATAAAGAAGGAATCGAACCCTATTATATTATGTTCGTTCCATGGTGAGTAAAACTTAGTCACCTCTTTCCTATTGGGATATGCGCTGAAAATCACAGCACATATGTTGAATAAGATATCTACTAAATCTATGCCAAAACACCATATGAAATATGGCATGGGAAGAAACCTCATCTCAAGCATTTTAAAGTGTACGGTTGTCCAGCCTACATTAACAATGTTGGTCCTGTTGTAACTGGGCCTAGATGCAGTGGGGTAAATGGGTAAATTTCTAAAAAAATTGTTCCACTTGAGCCTTTATTGAGCCTATGAAGTCTAAATTTATTTAGTACATTTTTAGATTTTCTTTTTTCAGCTAAAATCAATATTTTATTTTATTCATAAATATTGTTATATTTAATATAGTGTTTCTTATCCTACACTTTGGTCAAGGCTAGAATATCAACAAATTAGTTGGAAAAGGATAGATATCAGGATTGGAAATCAATTGGAAACAAGGCTGTGATTGATGTTGTTAAAATTTGGCCGAGCTCCAATCAAGGCGGGATCAATTGGGAATAATGAAAAAGGCTAGGAGAGGCCACGTTATAAATTTCAGGTCAATCGGAGTTCATATGCTCGAAATATAGGTGAATCAATATTGGAAGGGGCTGGTTTTGTATTGATACATTTCGTATCGATACAATTCATATCAGTCCAGTATGGATAAGAACAGCGCATTCACATCGATCAGGTAGGAAGGACAAATGGATTTCGACTCAGTGGATATGAACTTGGATTGGATAGATGGGTGCACGATGGTTTGTTCGATTCGAAGGTTTCGTATCGATCAGGATGAAGCATCGCAGTATGCTTTGAATCGTTGCTGTTCGTGTTGATCAACATGGGTTCCAGGTGATGTTGTTCGTATCGGTCAAGATGGAGATGGCTGCATGCTTCGAATCGAAGATTTTATATCGATTCAAATGGACACGAAGGTAGAACTCGTATCGGTCTTGTTCGTATCGATCCATGGTAATAGCCTGATTGATACGAACAAGGAAGCAACCATTGGATTCGAATTGATGGACACAGCTGGGACCGATGCGAATAGGTGGATGCGAAGCCAAACAGTGGATTGGATACAAACGAAGAATATGCATGGATCGAAAGTAAGAAACGTTCAACGCGCGTAGAAAATGGATCGATCCTCAAAGATAGAACCACATCACCGATGCACACATGCTTGGTATCAATACGAATAAGCATCGATTCAAATTGATCGATATAGACCGGACAACATTGAGGAAGCTACAATTCGTATCGATCATATCTTGAGATCTACAAGTCCAAATACTATGAATTTTTTACAAGAGCTTACGTACAAGCTAAAGAATGTTCACGCCAAGTTTCGACTCCATTAGATGAAATCTTGATCAATACGAATTACATTCGTATCGATCACAGATCGAGTCGAAACTTCATGGGATCGATCGCGTGAGCCCACTCACATGCCAGAGGAAGTCTCCCGAAGTTTGAGCGAGATATTTCCATGGAACGCCTATAAATAGCACCCCAAACCCTACAAGGAAAGGGATCTTTGGCTTCTCAACGTCCAGACTCTGTCCGATTCAACTTTGCACTCCATAGCTGCTATTGTACTTGCATTTTATCATATGATCTGCTGTAATCAATTGTAACCAGCAAGGAAAGTCAATAAAAGATTAACTTTTGGAGTGGACGTAGTCCGGAGATAGCCGAACCACTATAAGTCTTGTGCCTCTGTTAATTTCTTTCTATTTTAAGTTTGTGAATCTTTATTTTTGTTCTCTACATAACTTAAGCCCATGATTAGTGATCATTGATTGTTGATTTGCGTTCATATATTGGCACTTTCACGATATTTGGGATTTGTGACCAATTTTGGCGCAAACACTTTGGTGTTTTCGCTGAGAACAACTAGCAACCTCTATATCAGATTTGGAGTTTAGAATTGAAGGCTTAAGGGTTCAGATCTAAAGAGCTATGATAAGGCAATCAAGTAGAAGACAAAGAACCGCGAGAAGTCAACATGAAAGGAGCCAGGAGGCATCATCAGGGGCTAATCAGACTTCTGCTTTCATCACCAGAGGCGAGACGATGATGATTATGGGAGCAATGCATGAAGAGTTTCAGAAAAGGCAGGAGGAAATGATGCAGAACCTCCTTAGGGCTTCAGGAGTTCAGTTCCATGGAGCTGGAGCAGAAGGACCAAACAGGCAGTCGAATGGAGCAGCTCAACAAGACACAACCCCTGATCAGCACAGAACTGCTAATCTGGATGGATCCAGGCTCGAGGGCACACCACACAGCAAAGATGGACCATTTCATGCAGCAATTCCAGTTGACACTACATAACATGATGCTGGCAGGAATGCAAGAGCGCGTGATGAGGAGTACGTGCCAGAATTCCCTCGAGGACTTAGGGAGCAACCCTTGCAAGACAACGCTAGATTGGCTAAGATTATCAGGCGAACTATGCGCGGAGGTTTGATGAACAGAGATCTGGAAGGAGTAGACATGAGTCCGTTTACTCGTGACATTAGGATAGCTCGGAATCCACCAGAATTCAAGCTAGCTACGCTGGTAGTATACAATGGCAAGGCTGACCCTACTGATCACTTGATGAGATATACAAGACATATGGATGTGCTGGGGGCATCAGAGGAAGTGATGGACCGATGTTTCCTTCTATACTTGACAGATATAGCTACGATGTGGTTTAGGCAGCTGGCGGAAGGATCTATTAGGACATGGACAGAATTGGTGGACAGGTTTCTGAAGCAGTTTCGG
Source organism: Allium cepa (assembly GCA_030765085.1). Lineage (NCBI taxonomy): Eukaryota > Viridiplantae > Streptophyta > Magnoliopsida > Asparagales > Amaryllidaceae > Allium > Allium cepa. The sequence continues at coordinate 492,570,206 of CM060943.1, forward strand.
GTTCATATCAAAAGGCCGAAGAATGTGATGATGCTAACATCAGTAAAGCAAAGGGCAGATGAATCGCTTAGAGATTTTTTAACTTGGTTCAATGCAGCGGTTGCTTCGGTGGATCGGTCGAATCCATCGATGGTTTTAATGGCAGCGGTATCAGGAGTCAGATTTCAAAGTATCTCTAATATGAGACCCACCATGGGATCTCGGGGAATTCTTTCACGAATCTGAGAGATTCCTTCGGCAGGAAGATGCGTGTTTAGATATGAAATTAAAGGAGGTGAACGCGACTGAGGATGGTAGGCCATCCAGTGGAGGCTCGGATAAAGATAAAGATAAAGGAAGCTGGATGACGAATCTGGAAAAGCTAGGAAGCAGTGGAAGGAGCCTAAGTTTTCCACTTACACAGGGTTAAACGAGACATTGGAACATATATTTATGGAGACTCGGAATCGCCTTCCCTACCAAGGCCAGCTAGGAGAGAACCCTCAGAATGTGAAACGGCATCAGGGAGGCACTGTCTTTTTCACGATTTGGACGGACATGATACCAACAGTTGCAGGTATCTGATGGACATAATTGAGGAGCATGTAAGGAACGGACAGTTGCGATAATATGTGGGGCTCGGAATGCAGCGGTTGAGCAGGAGCAACCATCGTCTACCTCAAACAACGACGACGCAAGGCCCGGGAATGATGGTCGATTAGTTATCAATTGATAGGAATGATATGAAATAACTAGCAAACTACTGGCAAATGACCAAGTCATTTACTCATGTACGGGGACAGAGATGGCCCTAGGCATGCTCTGGATGATGAAAAATCGGGATGCAATGGTTTGTGAAATCTGTTTTTTATCTCGGTTTGGACGTTTGCTTTTTCTGGTTCGGTTTTGGAGTTTGGTTTGAACTCCTGGTTTTGTTTATTTTCTAGTTTGGACTCTCGTTTGGATGATTGTTTTCTGGTTTGGATGTTGATCTTGATTTCTGATGTGGATTTTTGGTTTTTTGATTTGATTCAGATTGTATTTTGATTGGATTTTTATCCAGTTTTTGATAAATGGTCGTCAAGTATGGATTATACCTTGCAAGGGGTAAGTCACTTCGTCTGAGCATGGCAAATCGACTTATTCAGGTCGTCGAGTATGCACTATGCTCGGCAGTCCAGAGAGACCAGGATTCAGCCTAGGACTTAGGCCCTACATTATCAGTTACTGTTTCAGGTCGTCGAGTATGGATTATGCTCGGCAAGGGTCCATAGCGACCAGGATTTGGCTTAGGACTTAAGCCATGGCATTACTCAATGTCCAGGGACACTGGACTACGGTTGTCACGTGTGGATTGCGCTTGGCAATAACCCAGAGAGGTTGTGGATATGAATATTGGCTATAAACGGCAAAGGACTTGGATATCGACCTAGCGAAGTCCTGGATTCGGTTATTGGTTATTCGATAAGGGTGGATTAGGACTCGGATATTGAGTTCGGATGGATATGGAATTGACTAAAGCTTTGGTTACTGTATTTGGAATTAGACATCGACTCAGAACAGTCAAGAATGATGCACTTGGATGATATGGCTATGGACTTTGGATATCAGATTCGAAACTATTCAAAACATACCTTCTTGTCACAAGGCATGTTTTGGGGGGCATATGTTATCCCACCCTTTGTTCAAGGCTGGAATATCAACAAATTAGCTGGAAAAGGATATATATCAGGATTGTAAATCAATTGGAAACAAGGCTGTGATCGATGTTGTCAAAATCTGGCCGAGCTCCAATCAAGGCCGGATCGATTGTGAAATTTGAAGAGGCTAGGAGAGGCTTCGTTTCAAATTTCAAGTCAATCGAAGTTTGTATGCTCGAAATATAGGTGAATCAATATTGGATGGGGCTGGTTTCGTATCGATACATCTCGTATAGATACAATTCGTATCGGTCCAGTATGGATACGAAAGCGTTTTCGTATCAATCAGGTAGGAAGGCCCAATGGATTTCGACTCGGTGGATATGAACTTGGATTGAATAGATGGGCGCACGATGGTTTGTTCGACTCGAAGGTTTCGTATCGATCAGGATGAAGCATCGCCATATGCTTCGAATCGATGTTGTTCGTGTCGATCAGCACGGGTTCAAGGCGATAGTGTTTGTATCGGTCAGGATGGAGATGGCGGCATGCCTCGAATCGAAGATTTTGTATCAATTCAAATGGATACGAAGGTAGAACTCGTATTGGTCTTGTTCGTATCGATCCATGGCAATAGCCTGATCGATATGAACAAGGAAGCAGCCTATGGATTCAAATTAATGGACACAGATGGGACTGATGCGAACAAGTAGATGTGAAGCCAAACATTGGATTGGATACGAACGAAGAATATCCATGGATCAAAGGAAGAAACGTTCAACGCGGCGTGGAAAATGGATCGAGCCTCGAAGATAGGACCACGTCACTGATGCATACGTGCTTGGTATCGATAAGAATAAGCATCAATTCGAATTGATCGATATGGACCGAACGGCATTAAGGAAGCTACAATTAATATCGATCATATCTTGAGATCTACAAGTCCAAATGCTATGAAATTTTCACAAGAGCTTACGTACAAGCTAAAGAATGTTCACACCAAGTTTCGACTCCATTGGACGAAATCTTGATCGATACAAATTACGTTCGTATCAATCAGGGATCGAGTCAAAACTTCATAGGATCGATCGCCTAGGCCCACTCACATGCTAGAGGAAGTCTCCCGAAGTTTGAGCGAGATATTTGCATGGAACGCCTAAAAATAGCACCCCCAAATCCTATAGGGAAGGGATCTTTAGCTTCTCAATGTCCAGACTCTACCCAATTCAACTCTACACTCCATAGCTGCTGTTGTACTCGAATTTTATCATAATGATCTGCTGTAATCAATTGTAAACAGCAAGGAATGTCAACAAAATATTAACTTTTGGAGTGGACGTAGGCCGGAGATAGCCGAACCACTATAAATCTTGTGCCTCTGTTAATTTCTTTTTGTTTTAAGTTTGTGAATCTTCATTTTTGTTCTCAACATAACTTAAGCCCGTGATTGGTGATCATTGATTGTTGATCTGCATTCATATGTTGGTGCTTTCACGATATTTGGGGTTTGTGACCAATTTTGGCGCAAACAATTTTATATTATATATACCTCGATGTGTGTTTCATATACGCATATGTGTGTATGTGCACATGTAACATAATATGGTGTACATGGTTTAACATGCCCATGCATAGACGTTGGATTTACATCGCAGCAGGCATGCTAGTCCCTCTGTTTACAAATGTATTACGTACGTGTGCGCGCGCGCGTGTGCATTAAAATAATACAAATATGTACATGTGTATAAATATAGTTATATATGTGTGTATATATAATGAAATACTAATTATAAATAAACTTATATCAAATACTTGTAAAATACATTTATATATGTGTATATATATATTAAATTATAAAATTATTTTAAATATCATCTTATAAAATATTTTAAACAAATAATTAAAATATTACACGTAATTCGTAAGAAATTCCTTTTTAGTAAAAAATTATTTATATATGATATATACATATATGTGTAATTATAATAAATGTATGTATGTGTGTCTATATATGTGTGTGTGTATTGCAACATTGATCTTGACTTAGATTTTTTTTTCGGTTGTATATATTTCTAATAGCAAACATTTACTATTTAATATAAAAACCATATGGAAAATTTTTAATTGAAAAAATAGAATTTTCTTTGTTTTCGAGAATAGAATGGACAATATTTTGTACTAAAATTTATACTCTAATTTTTTTTTATTTATAAACATATGTAAATGTGTTTTATTTATATAATTAATTTTAAATTAAATAATTTTTTATATAAATATAAAATATATTATATATAAATTAATTTTTTTAATTGCTGAAAGCATTGTGCATATAAATGAATATATATACAATTTAAAACATACATTATATTATGTTATTCTTTTAATTTCAATTTTAATTAAATTAAAATCATTTTTATATTATTTAATTTTAGAAATTTAATTTTTATTAAATTTAACTGTGAGCACTTTCAAACATACATATACAATTTTTTTTGTTATATATGCACATATATACAACCTATGCGACAATACATCAATATACAATTTCGTTATAATTTCTAACCAACTCATATGTTATACAATAATTAAATAAGAATTTATGTATGTTTATAAATAAGAAATGCACCTTTCACCAAATTCGAGGATTCGCACCTTGAAATGAAGAACTAAACTCCTTGAATCTAATTCCAAGTTCAGAAGTTGCTAGTTCCTAACAGTTATACACTGACTACTGTATTTGATTTGATTTGTACATAAGATGCTTGAAAATTTGACGAGAGGGGAGGTTGATTTCAGGCAGCAAAGGGAAAGCATGGAGGCTCCCAAAAGTCAGTGAAATGTGTGGGTTAGAGATAATTAAATAAGGATATTCTAAGGAGTAAAACATGGATCTATATCCTTATTTTTCTCACACCAATTCTCCTCTCATTTAATTCAAATTCCAACCCACATTAGCCATCAATATGATTGACCTACCCAAGGCTATCTTAACCGAAAATAACAAGCCCCTTTTAGGCCTCAAAACCACATCAATCCCAAATAATATTTATTGCGTTTAAATCTAATTTAAACACATAGTGATATCTTATACCGATTAGTGTTTATTTAACTATTTTATTCACATTATTTAATATTGTTCAATATACGTAAAATGAGATTTTATAATTAATATTTCATAAATATTAGTTAATTTATAATAATTATAAATCAATTAAATCAGATGGTATTTAAGAGAATTCAATTTTTCGGTTATGTGACTCTTAGGTGTAAATTTCATCAGCGATTAATATCGAACAATTTGAATATTAACGTTCACACGTTACTTAGCATGTGCTGTGACAACATAGCCAAATTTATCACTTACTCGGCATCCGTAAAAACCAATTTTAGCTTATTTAGCATTACCCAGTAGTGGCAAATATTTACCCCAGTTCTCTTCGTCAAAACTATATCACTTTGGACTTATGGAATTTGGTAATGGTCAAAATTCGTATATCATCCTTATTCCACTATATAGCCCAAACACAAAGTCCATGCTCAATAGTAAAAATTATTATTAACCGAACTGCTTTAGCTAGAGACTTTGATTTTTAAGTTGACTTCAGTTGACCGTGACAATAACCTCATATAACTGAGGAGATGAATCTTCTCTTGAATATGTTCCACTTCCAACGCTTCCTCTTGACCCAACTATAGTGGTTCGATAGGCATCGTGCCATGATTTAATTATAATCAAAGCGGAGTTTTGTCATTGAAAATCAACAGTATTATCAAGTTAAGAGAACTGTGTAATTGTGGAACTGTGTAATTGTGTCAAATCAATTTTTTTGTTTGACCTTGGCTATATTAACCAATAGAAAACTATCAAGTGAGTTATTCCATAGTTATCCAATAAATATAGTACGTAATCTCTTCCCAGTAGTAATGAGTAATACATTATCGAATATGTGAAGAGAGTTACGTACTCTAGTCTCGGCAAATGTATCGATATCCAGTCTCGATATATCTTTACTAGGAATATTTAAAACGATATGTTTATTTTATTATGATAAATCACTCAATATTATAACACATTGTAACTACTATCACAAAACATATCATTTATGGATTTTCTATTAAATATACTTTTAATTAAATTTATTAATCAATATGACATATTATATCAAGTATATAATAGAAAGAAAACACATTTTGTCTCGAACAAGATTGGTTATCTAGCTAGATATATATAACAAATTATATAATTGCCCCTTTGATATACCTCTAAATCTATCAATCTCCCACTTGCACTTAGGGTCAATTATGGAATCTTTATCCTATCCCTTCAACTAATTTGATGAAAATTGATCGAGTTAGACCCTATAGATCTGCTATGTTGTTCAATTATCTACTCTGTCAATTGATTCTCTTCGATGCTAATTAACTACCTTTATCATATGGAACTATTCGAAGTATGTTTCTTGACTTATAGTGAGCTCTTATTATTACATTCTTATCATATGATAACGATACAATATTCTCAATACTTTGGATCACCCATAACTCAGTTATAATTTTGTGCATTTATATTTATAAATTTCTTTTATTGCAACGCTACTCAAGGCGATGTAGTTAGCCTTTCATTGAATCGGCCACAACTTTTCATTTGGAACATTTCCACCTTGAAGCTTCTTATTTAAGCTTTGAATATGAATTTAATGTTAAAATATTAAACATGATAGCAGTTATGAAGTTCAAGTCTGAACACTCCTTCAAAAGGAGTTCGTTGTTTCTGTAAAAAATTCTCCAGTATTTCATAAATACTTGAAAACATTTTAAACTACCACTGATCTTAATTTAGTTTTGATATTTTCTTCATGCATCAAATAAATAAGCAAAGATATGATATTGTAGATAATTCAACATGCATGATAATTCTTATTGTCGGTGCATAAGGAATCCATATTACATGTACCATATTAAACATTTTAATAAGGTGTCTTTATATATCATTTGAAACATTCCTAAATCATTTATACTTATCATCAAAGATATAATTTACAAATCTAACATCGAGTATTAAACAACCAAACAATTATTGATTTTAACAAAAGTACATCATTAAAAATCGGTATATGTTTTTTTACTTCTAATCTAGAAATATATATGTGCCTTTTAGTGGTTCCTTCTTATGAACACACGATTCCTTTGCATTTTGACTGAAAATCAAACTATTTGATATTTTTATCAAAACACTTATTCAATTTAAACGCTTGTAGAATGATACTTTTGTATCATTTGTTGGATCATACCTAAAAAACCCACAAATTCAATATCGCTCTCACTGGCTTCGAGACGCTTCGATTATTATGTGAACATAGTCTATTTTAAGTAATTGTTTAGAATTTTCCATTTCAACACATTTGAATCAAACACAAATTCATACAAAGCGATAATTTTGTGAGTAAATATGAATTAACCTGAACCCATTGAATAACGAATCTATTACACCAATTTCAATAATTGAAACTTACGATAATATTTTTATCAATGTTGTTCACTGTATTCCAACTGCATTAATCTTGCTCTTGTAGACTCATGGTCGAAGGATCATATTCCTTCAGGTACAACTATCAAAATCATATTTTGATGCTATAATTGGAATCAATTTCGAATTTGCACATCATACCATATCGTAAAGTCAATTCCTTTAATGATTTCATTGACTACTAAGGATCATCTATTCTCAATGTTGATAGAAAACTCATATTCTCTCTTTAATATGCGAGAATAGTGATAGAGTTAGGGTATTTCATAGGGGTAATTATCTAATTTGTTCATAAATTTAACTCAATAACTAATCTTTGTTCAAAATAATTATTTTTTCTTTCTATTATATACTTGATTAATGCATTATACTAATTGAATAATTGAATTAAAAGTGTATTTAATAGAAAATCAACAAATGGAATATTTTGTGATAGTAGTTACAAAATGTTATAACCATGAGTAATTTAGCGCAATGAAAATAAACATATCGTTTTAAATATTCATAGTCAAGATGTATCGAGGTTGGATATCGATGCATCCATTGATGCTGGAGTATGTACTACTCTTCAAATATTGGACAGTTTATTACTCATGCCTACTGGTGCACCAAGGAGTTACGTGCTCATAGTTATTAGATAACCATGGAATAGCTCACTCGATAGTTTTCTGTTGGTTAATGTAACTAAGGTCAAACATAAAATATCAAAGTGACTAAGTTACACAGTTCATTTGACTTGCGAATAATGTTCATCTTTAATGTGAAAGCTACGCTCTGATTATAGTTAAATCATGTACGACGTCCATCGAATGACGATAGTTAGGTCGAGTGAAAGTACTGGAAGTGAAACACTATTCAAAAGAGGATTCGTCTCCTCAGCTATATGGGTTAGTATCAAGGTCAATTGAAGTAAATTCAAAGTCATAATATCTAGCCAGAATAGTTCGATTCATAATAATTATTATTATTGAACCAAGGACAATGCGTTTGGACTCTAGAGTTGAATACAGATGACATTGAAATGTTGACCATAACCAAATTTCATAAGTCCAAGTTGATATAGTTTTGACAAAGAGAATTGGTAAAAATAATTGTTACTACTCGGCATGTAACAACCCATATTTTGGGACTTCAAATTTGACTATTTAATTTGTTTAAATATCCAGATTTGAATTTATATTATAAATTATTTTTTTCAAATTTAGACTTGATTATATTATATATTATCCCATTGCATTGTGAGATTCCGTGTTTGTTCCTAGTTCTTCTAGCTTCTATCTCCTTTCTTTCCCCTAACAATCTATCTTCTAGCACTTAGTTGTTCAACATGTTAATACCATAGAGGTATTAGTGTCAACTTCTAGGGTTCGAAAAGGTGGGTCGTCACAATATGATATCAGAGCTAAAGTTGAGCGAACAGCTAGGCTTTGGTGGGATTGACTCATATGAGATAGGATAAGTTAGAACCTAGGATGAGTTTGAGAGTATATATATAAGAGCACATATTTGTTAGTGATATTAAAATGTTTTATATTGTGTTGATTAATCTATTGAGTGGCTTAAGAATTCTGGTCGATACGTTTGGCCAATGTTATCAATAGAGATTTCCTAAACACCTGAACAAGGCCAACTGACACAATATTGATTTTAAAACAGGTAAATGATCTAATTTTACCTAGAATTATATTTTATATATAAAAGAACTATCTTTCCTAAAAATTTATAGTTATTCTTGTTTATGCTTGGTTGTTAAGAGCTAAAAATAATCCATCATTATCATCTAGGATTTTGAGTAGCCATGCTCGCCCAGTTCAAAGCATTATCTAGAATCTTCTTTTTGAAATCTGGATTATGTAGATAGGAATTTTGAAAATATTGAAACAAATACCTTGTGAATTAAGTTTCACAATTTGAATATAAGGCGCCATTGATAATATAGGGTTAAAATTGAATTTCTAAGGATTGTTTATTTATTTATTTTTTGAATATTTTGGAATGAATATTATGATTTTATATATAGGTTTATTTGATAAAATTAAGTTTAAATAAATGTTGTTTTATTCAAAGTAAATTGGAGTAGCTGAAATAAATATTTTGAACATGATTAAATATAAAAGTTGGTTGTTTTAAATTGGGGTTTTTTAAAAGAATTTTACTAAAAGAAAACTTAAATTTTTTTTGAAATTATACTTGAAAAATGATTTATATAATAAAAAGAAGCTATAATATTTTCGCAATAAATATTTGAGAATGATTTCATCTAAAATGAGATATTTTATAAATATGAATTATAAAAGAATGTATTTTGTAAATACAAGGAATTTGAGAATTTAAATCCTGGTATTTTGGAAATTGGTTTTTAAGGTTTGCAAGTTAATAAAATTATTTGACAATATTTCCGGATTAAAAATATTTCTAAGGATTCTCAAGGGGATATAATCACTAAACTCATTTCAGTTGTTGGAAAATAATTCTGATGGTAATTGCAACGTCGTTGGTAATCATTTTCGAATTTCTAAGTAGGGGATTGCTACCGTTAGGATCTCATATATAATTGTTTTGATAAAATAAATTTTGATTTTATTCCAAAAATAAGGTTTGATTTACTATAAAGCAAAAGTGTATATGATTATTTCAAATGATTCTGGAGAAAGAAAATAATAATTTTGTTCGAGACAGATTTGGATTTTAAGGGGTTTTTGGTGTATCAATATTTTGGAAATATCTTCCTTAGGAATATATTTAAGTATAAATATCCTTGAAAAGGAACTTTATGGAAATATGGGTATTCCTTTGGATTTGGTTTGGGGAATGAGTCCTGATTTGTTTTGTGATGATCAGAATAATCTTCTATGTGATGATCTGATATTTGCTTAAGCAAATGGTATTGCGCACTTAGTAAATTATTCTCTTTTCTATCGTACGATCGAACGAGTTCGAATCTGAGCAAATTCAAAGAAAATTAGAATTGGATATTACATTGAAATATTTTGCTGGAAATATATTTATGATGTTGTTTCAAAATAGGTTTGAAAGAAAGAAGCAGCTTTAAGTTAACTAGTTCGAGTGGCTAGAAAATAAATAAAAATGGGTAAGAGAAACATTTGGATGGTAAACAATTCTCTTGAGTATTATCCTTATAGTAAGGAAGTATAATACTGTTTAGTGGTACCCAGTTCCATGGTAAAATTTTGGGGTTACTCGAGCTATATATATATATATATATATATATATATATATATATATATATATTCTATGGACTAAAATATATTCTATCGTTTCAAAAAGTGTTTTGAATAAAAACCCAGGTGTTTAAAATTCTTATGTGAATTCAAAACAAAGTCTGAATCTGATAATTGTGTATACCTTATAATATGATTGGGGGATATACCAGTTTGTATACTTAAGCTATGTTTTATGAAAATGTTTTTAGAACTAATTTAGTAGTGATAGAATTGGTATTAGAAATAACCAACTGAATAAGTGCAAAGGTGGACATAGGTCATTTCTCTTTTCATATAGTTTTGATCTAACATTCGAGTACAAAGCTTTAAGGTGTTTCACATCGTCCTAAACAAGGATTGATTACTTGATTTTTGATGGCAAGCACTTGATGAGGGTTCTTGATATGAACTATGATTTTCTATCATAGTCCATGGCTGTGTAAGGAGAGCAAAGGTTCCTAATTAAGGAGCCTGATCAGAGTCTGCAATAGAAAATCGGATGAGCGATGCTGGTTTGAAAGTGGAGTTATGTATTCGACCAGTGATCAAATCAGATTCTGTATGTAAATGATCTATGATCATCATCCGGGATTATGAATAGTATTAAGTATTCTTGTGCTGAATTTTGGGGATGAAATTCTTTTTAAGAGGGGAGAGTGTAACATACCGTATTTTGGGACTTCAAATTTGAATATTTAATTTATTTAAATATTTAGATTTGAATTTATATGATAAATTATCTGTTTCAAATTTAGACTTGATTATATTATATATTATCCTGCTACATTGCGAGATTCCGTGTTTGTTCCAAGTTCTTCAATCTTCTATCTCCTTTCTTTCCCCTAACAATCTGTCTTTCCGGCACTTAGTTGATCGACATGTTAATACCGTAGATGTATTAGTGTTGACTTTTGGGGTTCGGAAAGATAAATCATTACATGGCAACACTTAAATAAGTAAAATTGGAATTTACCGAAAAGATAATTAAGCGATAAATTCGATCAAAATGTCACTCCACTAGATAAGGTGATGAGTGAATGTTAATATTCAAATAGTTCGATATTAATTGCTAATTGAATTTACACCTATGAGTCACACAGCCGCACTGATAGATTTTTCGAAATACCACATGATTTAATTGATTTATAAGTTGTAAATTAATTAAATTAATTAATATTTTTTGAAAATATTATTTAATTATCCATTTAATATATTATATGCCATTAGTTTTTTTAATGTCATTAGCATTGACTTGAGTGCGTGTATAAAAGTTGTATATGCATAAATCGATATAAGATATCGATAGGCATTTAAATTTATTTTAAATGTAACCATTTGCTAAGAATTATTGAACAAATTAAAGGACAATAAAACGTCTTTCATTATAATCCACATAAAGAAAAGGAGGCTTGAAGTCCAATCGTTGGCTCTAGAAAATGAAGGGAGGAGGTTAAGGAAGGTTGCCTCTATAAATACCTTGTCTTTCATCCACTTGCTTCTCTTAATCATTCTCTTTCAGAATCCTAGCCTCTATATTCCTTTTCTAACATTCATGGTTGAAAATTCAAGGAACAATAGAAGGAAAAAATTATTTAAATGACATCTGATTGAATCAAGAAAATAAAAGGTGGCTCTCCTTCTCTTGCAAAGCTATAAGACTGATTCAAATTTGGGTCTAGAAGCATCTATCAATCAAAGGTGCATTCAAGGGCTACATCTATTAGGTATGATCTATTCTGTTTTATTTGTATGTTCGTCATGATGTTATTGTACACCCTATAAAATTAACGATAATTAATAAACAATTAATAAGGCTCCAAAATGGAATTTGAGCAAATGTTGGAATTTGGCCATGAAATTTGCACCATTGTGTTCGTGGTGATTTTCTGAGCAACTTTCATATTTGGAGTTTCGAGATCGAAGCTTAAACGAAAATGTTATTAGTGTTCGAAGTTTCCAGAGTAAAAATAATTAAAAAAAGAAATAAATAATATTATATACGGGACCCCTTTAGTCAATCCCTTCCTTGGGTCGGTCGACCGCTAGTGGTCGACGCTTATAGGGGGTGGTCAATCAGTATGAACATGGCAGCTAGGATTTAGACCTTGGCCAACGGCCTGGATTTAATTATTTTGATCTAACGGTTATGATTGATTCGTACGACTACATATAAAGGCCTAACCCTTACTTCTCTTCTCATATTTTCTTATCCAAGTAGTGAAGCTCTGCTATTTTCTTTTCATCACCACTTCAAAAAATTATAAAATATTGTAAATAAATATAGAATCGAAGAAGGGTAGAAAATAAAAGGTAAGAAGAGAAGGAGGGAATCGTTACTCTAGAAAAAAGTAAATTTTATATTATAAATCTATATTCCCCTTAGTCCCATATCTCTTCTCAGGTCTGTAATTCTAAACGTATGTATATGCCTTGTTATACATATTCTTTTGAATTAGAAAGCAAAAGGAGTCATTTAAAGAGATGGATTCAAATTTGGAGATTTGGAAAGCTTAAATTATGAGTGGGAAACTATATATTTTGCTTATATTACTGAAATTTATATCACTGGATTTTATTTAATTATTATGCCTAAATAAGATCCAATTCCAAAATATGTATAAAAGCATTTGGATTAATAAGGGATATACCAAGAAGGAAAAGAGATGTGTGAGATATGTACATTCTTCTCTATAGTTTACACTGTCTATTTCAATAAAAGAAAATAAATAATTCCTTAAAATTTCAAAGGAAACAAAGATCTCACTTTTGGTTAATTTATGGAAGGTTACAATGTTAACCCTTTTTAAAAAGGTAGCTTGATTAATTAAAATGTGGAAAGGAATGTTTTAGTTTAGAAACTAATAGTTACAATAATAAATAAATAAATAAACACATATAACCACGCTTAACATAATGATTAGACCATAAATTCTGCATGTAAAAATATATGTATACAATATTAACGTATCCACTATTAAAACCAATAGCATATTGGTTATAGCATATTGAATGTGACCATTAGCATTATTAGAATAGTTAGGTAATATTAATTTTTAGGAAGGAAGTAAGTGTAAAGTAAGGAGTTAATCCCTGATTAGAAGTGTATAAGGGGATACCTTACATGCAGGATGATATATGTATATATTTGGTATACATATATGGTGTGACTAAGTGGAAGCCTGCCCAGTTAAATTTGGCTATCAACCATGTGGCTTTATGAACTAATGTGAAACATCATCTATAATAAATGACCACAGTAGACACAAGGTTAGACTTAATTCTGTAGGGTAAACCTACATAGTAAATCTGGCTACTAGTACCCACGAATTGTCGGACTAATGGGAGACGTCATGAGCAGGTTATGGGTCATAAGCTGCGCTTTTGGATGCGGTAGGTGCAATCCTTAGGAGGGTCTGCTTTAGGTCAGTGGTATTAAGTGGCTATGATAAGGTTCACCTCTTTCTTAGGTGAAGTATTAAGTGGTCCAATTGGATTTCTTACGATGTTATTAAGGAAGAACCATGTAAGGACCCACCTTGGATTAGGTCATAAATGATGAGGATCTGCCTATTTTATAGGTCTTAAATGATCAGAGTCCGTCTAAATCCCATTTAGGAGGTATTAAGTGGTTCAGTTGCTTCCTCTTACATCGAAAACTCTAGTTACGTTCGAGTTGTATAGTTAGACTGGAAGAGCTTACGAGCTTACAGTTGACTTTTGTATAGTTGGACTGGAAAAGCCTTTCGGTTTATAGTTGATTTTATGTGTATGTTATATAGTTGGTATGGAAGAGCCTTCGGCTTACTATTGAAATTAAACGCATGTTATGATATTAATATGTAAGACATATTTTTTATTTAAATAATACCGCCTAAGTACAATTATGGTGAAGCTTGAGATTTCCATTTCACCAAACATTGTTGTCTAACCCAGTCCTCAATACAACATAGGTTGTAGAGGGTAATGCTAATTTGGGAGACGAAGGTGGAGTTGAAGACTTGTGGCAGTTATCGTTCTATTTATGCTTTTTATTTATTTTTATTGTACTTAGTTCAAACAGTTATGTTATTTTGGAATATTGTATTATGGAGGTTATATATATAAGTATGTATGTATGTATGCATGTATGTATATGTTGTAATATTTGACATGTTATGTTTCTGGAGTGGGTTTCTTTATGAGATGGGTACTTGTTTTTGATATTATATTTTTTCCATTCTGCTATGTGATTTTGAAAGTATAGATAGATATCTCTATGTACTGTATATTATTTTAATTTTATCAACTTAACAGCTTACTTGAAATAGGCCTAAGGTTCAACGGTCTTTTGTTGGGTTAAAATTAGGCCAGTTTCATGGCAGATTGTTATAACTTGTATCAGAGCTTAGGTTACTTGATTAATGGGGATAAGTATATGTATGAGTGGAGTATTTGTTATTGTTGGAAGTATTTTCCAAAATCTACTATATATACCCTTAATTTGAATTTACTATAGTTTTCGACTATAGAAGTAGTTATGACTATATTCCAAAAGGATGGACGAAGTCAGTACGAGTTGGAAAAATGAATAGATTTTGTAATAACTTTAATAAATTAAGGTTGGGAAGGTAAAAATAAAATTGATTTGAAATTGTATTTGTTTAAAAATTATATTTAAATAAATAAAACATTTATTTGAAACTTATTGAATTTGAGATTTTAAAGATATGATTTTATAACTTAATTTTGATTAAAGGCGATTAAATGAATATTTTCAAATTTAAATAAATTGAAAGTGAATATTTAGTTTAATTTAATTGTGTAATTGGAGATTTTATTTAAATGTTACTAAAAATGATTAAGTGAATAATTTTAGAATTAAATATAATTGAAGTTCGATATTTAATTTTTGATTTTTTTAAATTAGTAATTTGAGATTTTATTTAAATGTAAACGATTAAGTGAATATTTAAAATTTAAATAAAATTAAAGTTGAATTTTGAAATATAAATGAAATTTATCAAATTGAGTTATTTTAAATGTTTGAAGATTTAAAATTTGAAGCATATTGAATTTGAAATGGTAGTTCAAACTAGGATTTGAAATTGATATAAATTAAAATGGATTAATGAAATTTGAATTGATTTGTGAAATTGGAGGAAACAATTCTAACTTGAACTATTTTGATATAAACTGTTTTAGTATATAAATTCTTTTCAATATATAAACTATTTTTATTTATAACTTATTTTTAAATATATAAACTACTATTTCAAAATATAAATTATTATTTTCAATATTTAAATTGTTTAAGCTGGAATTATTATGACTTAGATTTAATGGATTTAAATGTGAATATTTGATATGATGGTTTAACCTATTTTTGCGGTGCAGATTTTGGAAATGAATATGATTTTAAAAGTGAATACTGATTTGACAGTGATATGATTTCGAAAGTGAATATGATTTCGAAAGTGAATATAATTTCGAAAGTGATATGATTTTGAAATGAATATGATATTTTGATGTGAAGTATGAACTGTTTGAAAATATAAAACAACCATGGTGTGAAATAAGCATTTGGTTGTTAAAGAGACCGGGATCGGATATTGTCATACTCTCTGCTAATACTGAAACCACTTTAGTAACCGTGTACGTGGTGGAGATTTTAGAACGAAGTAGGATGGTTTGGAGACAATTCTACATAAGGTATTAATGCAGCCCTGACTCCCGTGAGTCAGCTTGATGTGGCTAAAATAGGAGCTATACCGGGCCAAGTGGGGTCACTCCCCCTATCGGGTACATTTCTTCGATACCATTCTATTGCTTTTGTGATTCGATTGGATGGACGTTTGATTTAGGAGTGTGTCTCGAGGTAGGCGGTAATAGCTACTATGCGTTACCACCAGCCTGGAGTGCAAACGGTAAAATCCTACTCTAGCATTGCCTCACATGCCTTGTCACATGCATTATCGCGCATTACGAGTTTGTTTTGCACCGTACCTATAGAGTGCCCTCTGGGCAAACCACTAGTTTGAAGGAGCTTATGGTACTGTATAGACGACGGGAATATATAAAATGTGTTAAAGAGGATATGGGTAGCGCCTTAACGCTATTTTAATAGTTTACTTTATTGTAGACATTATCTATGTATCGTATTGTACTATGCATGTAGATAATTTAATGGATCCTTAGAGGATGGAAATCCCAAACATCCTTTAACTTATATTGCATCAATTGACATTTCACTTGAGTTGATTTCCTAGTATAAGAATGTTAATCATGACTCGAGTGTTTTGTGTTTTGCTTTATGCTCGGGTTAGATTGAGTGTCACAGCATTATAGACTCACCTTTGGAGCTTGGAGCTTTGCTTGAAGATCTGTCTTTGTCTATTCAGCTTTCTAGTTACTTCAGTTTATTTCAGTTCTTTTGTTTAGACTTGTCATTGGTATTTGCATTAATAACTTCTGTGTATTCGAGATATCTGTTGTATTTTACTTCAACTTTGATGTTTATATAGTAGCTTCATGAACTACTATTTATCTATTCTGCTACTTATTGTTTTATTACTTTGTATCATTGATTCTGTGATTGATTTATTTACCGTGTATATTGAGCTTTGCCAAATATAAATTAATAATATGTTGTTTTGAGCAATTCAAGTCTGACGTGTATGGATGATTGTCGATTTGAATGATTGGAAATGCCAGGTCGTTACAGTTGGTGTTAGAGCTTTGGTTTAGGCAAAACTTAGCATATGGAGTGAAAATTTATTACAGAATCACCTTCATTCGAGGTTGAATTTCTTCCTTTTTGATTCAGATTTCCTTTGAATTTTGGAACTTCCCCTTTGTTTTGAAATCTATTCGAGTCTTTTCCTATTCATGTTCTTCTTAATACTGGAACATCCCATAGCTTCAACCTCAATGTCAACTTCATCCTTTTATGTGACTAATCCCGTTGGAGGTCTCGCCAACCTTAGTATGACTTACAAAGGGGTGATACTCCTTTACAATAGGTGTCTATTCACTGGAGATGTCCTCTATCTTGATGTTGTTATCTCTTGCAAAGACCGAATTGTTCTCTAGTAGATGACCAGGGTAATTCTCTTACGATCAAATGTCGATGCCTCAGGATTTTGCAGGCAATTCTATCTTTTTGCTCGATTCTCGGCCTAGAGATCTTGTCTCCATCCTGATAGTGAAGGATTATCCTAATGTTTTGGTGAAGTCACTCCTCCCTCTCAAGAAGGAAACTGAATTCTGCACCGATCTTCTTCCTGAAGCTCGGCCTATCGTCTTTCCCTCCCAGACGAATGGTTTCTTTGTACGGTTAGTCATCCCCTTTGGATTAACTAATGCTCATGCCTTCTTCGTCGATCTCATGAATCGTGTTTTCCACGATGATATAAATGTCTCGGTTGACATGGTTAAGCTTGCTGCGATTAATACAAGTCTATCCATCCTTTCTCTTTTGTAAATTGGTTATCTTTTCTTCCTTTCGAGCCCATCTTCTTAGTTGAAATTCTCTCTGATTTGGTTCCTCTAAATTTGAATCTCTATTCTTGTTTTATAAATCCATTCTTGAATCATTGAGTGAGGGAGTGTATTTGTAATTGATAAAAATTGTTTTACATTGTGTTGTTTGAATTGTTAAGTTTGTATTTTGGGTTTCGATCGAATCTTCTGGCCAACACTATCGGTAGGAATTCCAAAACACTTGAATAGAGCAAACTGACACAATATTATTTTCGAAATTGGTAAATGAAATAACTTTGTATTGTTGTATTTTATAGAATAATTTTCCGAGATTAGATAGTTAAATAAATTGGTTGTTAGAAATGATAATACTAGATTATCATTTATTATTGTTGTCAATATTCCTTAACAGTTAACTATTGTTATTTGTTATAAGGAGATGAAATCTCCAAACATGGTTTATAAATCTGATTGCAAATGAAATGAATTTAAATTAAGAATTTGAGAATTTAATTTCCGGTGCTTTTTAAATTTGGTTTTCAAAGTTTTGAAAAATATATTATCTGACAGTATTTTCGAATGGAAATTGTCTCCAAAGAATTTTAAAAGAAGTAAGTCTGTGCCCTCCTCTTAGTCACTGGAAAATAATTTCGGTAATGATTGCCGCATCATCGGCATTCATTTTCGAGTCTTGAAGTGGGGAGACTACTTGGTAGCTTTACTACACTTTTCATTTCGCAAAATGGATTTGATTTGAATTTCTTGAGTATGATTTGATTTGTAAAATATATATATGTAACAACCCGCATATTTATCGAGTTTGTATTTAAATATTTTATTTAAATATTAACTCGTTAATCGGATTTTGGTCCGAAAAGCTACTTTTTGCAAACGGTCAAATTAGGACTCGAGACCACTTCCATTGAGTTCGAAATGTCGTTTACAACCTTTTTAAGTATAAACATCGATAGGTTTGGAGTTAGTGAAATTTCACTAACTTTTCCCGCTTTGGACTTTGGGTTAGTTTAGCCTATTAAGCCCAAGTTCCAACCCTCTTCTCCTCACTCTTCATAAATTTCCTAACTAATCAAGCTTTGGCATTAATGGTGGAGGGAATGGGAAATTAAAATTCCAAAACTCAAATTCAATTGCAATCCATCTTTCTACTCCAAATTCAAGAAGAAGACATTGGATTCAAGCTTCTTGTGCTTAGATAGAAGAAGGATTGATTCTTGCTTGCTTAAAACTTCATTTTCATTGATATTTGGTGCAAAGGTGAGATTTTTATCTCACAATTCTAGCCTATAACTATATTGAACTGTTGGGAATGATTCCCTATCATTTTTGCATGCATGTTAGCATTTGGTTTGGATTGGATTGGCGAAAAACACCAATTTTTTAGCGTTTTGTTGAATTTTCTGCACTTGAGTCGTTCTGGCCATTTTTAGGTCGTTCGGGGTTGAGTCGTTCGTCCATGAGTCGCTGAGTCGTTGGACCCTTGAGTCGCTGAGTCGTTGGACCCTTGAGTCGCTGAGTCGTTGGACCCTTGAGTCGCTGAGTCGTTGGACCCTTGAGTCGCTGAGTCGTTGGACCCTTGAGTCGCTGAGTCGTTGGACCCTTGAGTCCTTAGGTCGTTAGACCTCATTTTATCTTCACTAGGTCGTACCGTTTTGGTCGGGGCGCTGCCCCGCACCCCGCACCCCGCCGGGGGCGCTGCCCCCTGGACCCCCGCGACCTGACCGGGCAGGTCGAACCCCGTAAGCGGTGGCGTTGCCCCCGCACCCCCACCTTGGGGGGTTGCCACCCCCCCTGGACCCCCCCTCCGTAGGGGATCTTATCTGAAAAGCCTTCAACAGAACTTGCTAAACTGATTTCCTTGGATTTTTATCACATCTTCGAATGTGATCTTTGTGACTGATTGTTTCTACAATTGCTTCTGTGTTTTGTCACTTTATATTATAAAGGTTTCAATACTAGTAGTAAATATCAAAACTCTTTTAACAAACAATTTCAACTCTATTTTTAATAACAAAGCTCTTTTCTTAAACCGTTTTCCAATCTATTAGTATATACAAACCTTTACCTCACTCAGACGAGAAATCTAATTAAACGACTTAGTAAAACAAGTGGTATGAAACGCTTGCGTTCACTTCGTCGGTTAATTCTTGGACTTGTTCGATTGAACCTCTTGTGACAATTTTATTAGTGAATATTTACAGTTTGTTCGTAAATATTTTAGTTAAGCAAGTGGTTATGGGACATGAAGCTAAACTTCTATATTTACTAGCTTAGTGTAATTGACACTTCTCGTTGATCATGACGATCATTCTGATGATTTAGACTAGCAACTGTGCGATGTCTCTTGTTGCGAGGTTAGACTAGACACCACTTGTGTGATTCCACTCACACATACCTTTTTGCTTTTTGGTTAGTCTGGACCTTAATCTGTGTGATTCCAATCACACATGTGGGGTAGCTCCCCTTGGTCTTCGGACCGTCATGTGATAGGCCTCTTTCTCTTTTCTGTGATTTCTGGATTTCTTGTGTTGATTTCTGGAATTTATGTCATTGACTTGTTATGAGTACAAGTTTAGGGTATGATGCCCTCTTTGGATCTTTGAGAAGATTCTTGTGATATTGATTTATCTCTTATTGACTGATCTTCTGTTGATCATTATTTACATACTTATAGTGGTATGTCGTTATGGATGTTTATGTTTATGCCATATCTTTTATGTTATATCATGTCATCTGATATTTATAGCTAGACTGATCCGTTTATTATTTTCTTAAATAATACTCGGGTCAGACCGAGATGTTACAGGTGCTTCTGCTTGACTTCTTCCCAGGGATTCATCACTCTGACTTTTGGCTAACTGTTTAGATTAGCAGTTTTTGTTGTATACACTTGAGATATAGACTCATAGTTGTATTCTTTTGTATAGCACGTGTTGCTATTCTTTTGTATTATCGTGGATCTTATTGACCACTACTCTGATGTACACTTTCATGTGTTAGTTATATATTCATATCTTCTTCCGCCTTTGTGATATGGATATCTGTGACTGATTTGTGATATGATTATTTCTATGTTTGTTTCCGAAGATTATTTATAGCCACCGTGTGATAAGCAATTACATGGATGGTCGCTCCTCAACAGCCTTATTCTCCGTGCTAGTTGACAGCACTACTCCGGAGTGTTCTTGGCTAGCGTGGGTATAGAGGTGGGGCGTCACAATATATAAGTATATATTTATTTCAAAATGGTTTGAGATGAAACTGGAAATTTAATTCCTAAGTTCAAGGTTAAATGATGGTTTGAATTATTGATGTAAAGAAAAATTTTCGAATAATTAAAGTGTTCAAAACGAGAAATGGAATTTAAATACGTGAAACCTTTGAATTAGGATAAAATTAATTTATACAATGTTTAATTTCATTCCAAAACATATATATAACTTATCGAAAATATTCGAAAAGGTTAAACTGTTTATGTGAATATGTAACATAGGGTTATACAAAAAAAACTTAAATAATAAAATGTTTAAACTGAACATTCTTGATAAAAATGTTGAAGTAGGAGGTAAATTTGTATAGTACTCCATTTCACTCGGAAAATTAATAAACTTACCTGAGAAAGGTTAAATGTGATTGAATAATATACAATAATAAATGTAAGTAATAACATGCCCAAAAATGAAATTTTGTTAAGAAATGTATAAATAAAAATTTGGTGGTTATAATAAAAGTTTATACGCTTAATTTATGTTATATGAATTTGTTATGTGGAATAAATTAAATAATAATAAAAGATGTTATTTAAGCAAATGGATATGAACTTAAGAAAATAAATTGATAATAAATAAGCGATGTTTTGAAAAAGAAAAAAACTGTTTATGATATAAATGTAAATTTCAAAGAATAGTTGAAGTTGAATATTTAAGTGGAATCAATTTAACGAAGGATAAATGGATAAAATAAATAAGTCAAATAGAATAAATTTGTTTGAAAGAATTTTTTTGTAACAAACGTTAATAAAATTTGAAATCAGATCAACTGAATGAAAATACATTGAATGGAAATCAACCAAATATGAATACAATGAGTATTTATTGATTGAATAAATGGATTGAAATCAAATTTGTTAAATATAATCAATTTAAAAACTAATGATATATGGGTTCGAATTAATTGTTGTTTTTTGTATATTGTATTTTGAATATATCCTTCCTTTCTGTTGCTTCTGTTCTTCTATGTTGCTCCTTTTCGGGGATGAAAAGATTTGAGTGGGGGAGAGCGTATCGACCTGAGAATTTTAACGATTTTATAAGTTAATCAACTAAAAAAATTTCGAGAAATTTAAACTACAAAATTTGGCAAGGAAAATTTGATATTTGGAATACGTCTATTTAAACATAGCTAATGGTAAATTTTTATTGGAAAATACGAAAGTTGGTTCTATTGTGTAATTTTCAATTTCAATTTTAAATCAGTTAAATCGTTAAAAAATAAAATATTTTTGAAACCCAAATATTTTATAGAATAAAAATGTAAATCATTTTCTAAGTGAGACGTCATATTTCGTTTCGCCAAATTTGGACTACTCTAGCTCCGTTTATCTTATTTTTGGCGAAATAGCAGTAGTTTGGCAGTGAATATCGACTTTTGATAAGATGATTGTATTGCTGATATCTGTGCACCATTATATTCATCTCGTCGTGCAGATCTCCGCAGTATATTCATTTGTTTATTTCAGTGTCTAGTATACGGCAAAATCTGTGAAATGGTTAGCCGTATCGGCACCCATTTTGAACATTTTTGTTTTCTTGTGACCGTTCATTTATCCACTATAAAAAAAATGGTCAGTAGCATCAATTATTCCTTGAGAGTCGGTCATGACATTTACCCTTCCATCATTTCAATTGGTTTGCTATTTTATTTTGGTTCGTTTCGTATACTTTCATATCTCCTCTGCTTCTTTTTTTGTTCTACCATAATAAAAAAAAATTATATTTTAAGTTTGCTGAAGCCTATTCATTATCTTCATCATAAGACCTACACTTATTCTATTTGTTGCATGAATACTGCTCATCCTTCTTTTGCAAGCTTGCTCATGCTCGAGCCTACCTTCGCTTTCCTCCATAACTCATGTCATGTTAGCCTGACTACCCGTGACCACCTAACAGCCATGACTCTCTCCATCCTTGCCTTTCGCCTCGTGAACCCATGCACCACTTCTTCAAATCCAACCCTACTTCCACCAACCTCCAAGCAACCGAGACAACACCCTTGGCTGCCATAGATCCGTACACCAGTCGCAACCTCCCTCCCCGACCCCTAGTGACTGCCGCTTCTCCCACATCAGATCCGCAGCCCATCCCCATCACATGAATTGCTTCGCCATTTGGCCACCTCGGCACACTTAGACCCAAGGCTTCAACCGACCCCACCTCTTACCTCATCCCGCCTCGATTTCCCCGCAACGTCGAGCAGTTCACATTTAGCCACATGCATAAAAAAAATTATCGAGCATCTTCCTCTTCTATATATGGCATATATTTTAATATTATGTATATATATATATTACGATTTACCTACTTTGACTGAGCCTGTTTGCTAAGATATATAATACAATATTTTAGTATCTGTAAGTGTGTGTATGTGTGTATACACACACACACACACATATATATACAATGAGCTTTTGTTGATTTTTGGAATAAAAATGTATAATATATCTATATTAGTATTTGGAAGAGTACATATATTGATTTAAATATTATTTTGGGTATATATACATACAATGTTTTTATTTTAATATGGGTTTTATTTGTTAAATAAGCAAGTATATGATTTTTGTTTGATGATAATAAACATATATATATATATATATATATTCATTCAAATGTATTTGTTAACGTACTATTTTATTTTTCACATAATTAAATAAATATTTGCTAAATAAAATAAATAACACAGAATTTAAATTCAAACAGATATTTTATTCAAACTAATATTTTATTACAATTTTGAACAGTACAAATTTGAGCTCTCACTATGTATACACAATTTCAATTACAATACAACTTTGATTACATCACATTTTTCACTATACATACATTTGCACCTCACTACATTTTACTTGTTCACTTGTATTTGATCTTCAACTCTATTCTAGATTGAATCCAACGTCCAAAATAAATATTAACGCAGTAAAATTGAAAAAAAAAATCTTGCAGCGAAAAATAAAATGTATATTTTGAAAATATTATTTTCCTCAGTTATTTGGGTTATTCGTCATCATTTATTTTTGAATTCATCTACATGAACAACTTGGGACATGCGTAGTGCATCACTGTACATACCACAAGGCCGTGCACACCGATATACACTTGATAAATCTGTGGGGACAGGTGAGCAGAAGGTCAAACCTGAGCTATATGCTGAATTTAACTCAGATGCAACACAAAAGCATCATAAAATTATCAAGTACTAGTTCTAATACAATAATGAATTAGATTGCACATCTACAAAGCTTCAGAATACATGAACTAGACCCAAATGTACATAAACACATGTCAACAGTCAATGGTGAAGCCTCAACAGTCAAAGTGTACACATGAACCGAAATGGTTCAATTCAAGGCAATGCTCGAAGCACACATCAGTGTAGTTTCAAATACAACAGACCATGCTAACAAATGCATATACAAAAAGCTTCAGATGCAACAAACAGAGAGTCAATATCAAACACTGCAAGCATACATAATTGTCCAAGCTAGGTAGAGAAGTGAGAAATGCACAACACATACACACACAGATACACACACACACACATATATGTATGTATGTATATAAATGGTGCTTGACAAATTACAAACTGCACATGAAACCAGTAATCATATGTTCGACAAAACATATGCATAGGTGAAGACATGAAGACTACAGCTCCAAACCTAACATACACATATACATGCAATATCATCAACTAGAACGAAGACACATTGAAAACAGAGACCGGAGAACAAAGCATGTTAATAACAACAGAGGTGACATCAATATACATGTCGACCAGGCAGCAAACATATAGAACAGTGGACAAAACTCAATGCACAAGACCACAATGAGATAGCAAGCACGTGAAATCAAAGTGCAGACTCAAAAAACACACCAGACTGGATTTCAAGTGAAACAAGTCCAGCTACCACATGAAAGCAAGAAGCAGGTTGAACCAACATAAGCAAGTAACCATGATCAAGCAACTCGAGCCAGCATATCATATATACAACAAGCTCCAGATTAAAAGGAACCCAACTGCATGAAACCAAGACAATTAAAGCCACCAGACTTGTTGAATATGCGCTTATATGATTTTTGTTTGATTATAATAAACATATATACATTCGTTTAAATGTATTTGTTAATGTACTATTTTATTTTTCATAGATTAAATAAATATTTGCTGAATAAAATTAAATAACACAGAATTTGAATTCAAACAGAAATTTTGTTCAAACAAATATTTATTACAATTTTGAATAGTACAAATTCAAGCTCTCACTATACATATACAGTTTTGATTCTAATTACATCACAATTCAATTTACATAAATTCCTCACTACATATCACTCGCACTCGTAGTTCATCTTCAACTTCATTCCAGTTAAAATACAGCATCTGAGCAATCTGCAAAAATATTCACTAATGCAGTAAAATTGAAAAAGAAATATTTTTGCAATATAAAATAAAATATGGATTTTGAAAATATTATTTGCCTCAGTTATTTGGGTTGTTCGTTATCATTTACATTTGAATTCATCACACACGAACAATATGACATGCACAGTGTATCACTGTACATGCCACAAGGCCGTGCACACCGATATACACTTGATAATGTTATAGGGACAGGTGAGCACAAGGTCAAACCCAAAATAAAAGGACGGGTTCAACTCAGGTGCAATATAAATAAAATCTCGACACGAGCACAAGGTCAAACTCGAGCGTTTAAGCTGGATTCAACTCAATGTACAAATCATAATACAACAGTGCCGCATTCAAGTCATAGAAACAAATAATAGTAAAGCCAGCTCAAAGAATCATATGAGCATGAGTTAGGCCATAGAGTAGTTCAAGTGCATGAACACAGTGAAATGCACAAAGGCATAGCAACTGCGCCAAACCAAAACCACTGACCATACAGCACTACCAAATGGTACAAGATGAACCAGACAAGAAATGACAACAGTGCAAACAAATAGCATAAGCAAATGACATGGTCATTTCAAACATGCTTAAAGCTAACAACAAATGACTCAGGTTTGATGCTAACAAGTGACACAAATGCAATTATCACAAATCCAAGACCAGAAAAACAAAACTGCAAATAACCAAAGCT
This sequence comes from Allium cepa, assembly GCA_030765085.1. NCBI lineage: Eukaryota > Viridiplantae > Streptophyta > Magnoliopsida > Asparagales > Amaryllidaceae > Allium > Allium cepa. The sequence continues at coordinate 492,596,432 of CM060943.1, forward strand.
CGAGAATATACATGCGTGAAGACCAACATCAGTTTATACAACACACATGCAAGCACAGCCTCAAACCAGCATCAAGTCGAGTCAACAGCCAAAATATATGAAACAAAGAAATGCTTCATGTAAGCTACAGATATATGGTGATGCACAAGCAAGAATGTAATCAAGTGTACAACTGTCCAGGCTCAAAGGTAAATATACAATATGAAGCAGTGCAAAATTATCAACGAACTTCAAGTGTCATGATCAAACTTAATGCAACAAGACCAAGTCCAACTACCAACTGTGTATACATGAATCAAGCTACCGCATGGCAGTGATATGCACAGTGCACATAAGTACAACAGTAATAGCAAGTTTGAAGATAATGATATACAGGTTAAACCAAAACAGTAATGTTCAGGGACGAACACAGATGAACCATTAACGAAGTCACAATGAAATCACCATGGAAACAAGTCAACAATATACGTTTTTGAACAAGTCGCAATCATCTCAAACGAACAAGTCAAGCCGTAATCAAAATCAAAGCCGTGGGACGCAAGTGTCATAATATACGAATTTGAAAAAGTCAGTAAAATCTCAAGCATCTAAACAATATCAGATGTCCGAAACTAAAACGTTGAAGAAATCAGACGAACGCAATTCTAGGAATTCAAATTCCATATAAACCACTCATCATCGGCAATTTCAATCATCGGAGTTCAATCGAGCATAACTGAAAAGCACAAAGGAAAATCACATACCAAATTGAAGTCGAACTCCAAAAGCAGCCGAAAGCATTATGACGAACAAATCATCACTCAATTGACAACCAGATAGAACAAACAATCGGCAGCTTCATCACGAAACCCTAGTTTGGATCGAAGAGAACGAAGCCCTAAATTTGCAAAGAGGAACGGCCGCCATTATTCACAAAAAGGAACAGAGCAACTAAAAGTCGAACGGGCCAGATTAGAAAAGGGGGCCGGTTTTGTTTTAAAGGACTTTTTATTTTATTTTTAAATTAGGGTTTTCGTGTCTTTGTTTTTTAATTTGCTTTTTAAATTTATTTTTAAATTTTAAACCGTTGTAATTTCTAGTCGTGTGACTGGGGGACAAACTACGTGGCGTAGTTTGAGAATTCGCAACTCAGTGGCTGAGTTATGGCAGGATTTTGAGAGTAGAGTTAGGTTTAGTCGATAGCGGGTGTCGCGAGTTTACGTGTGTAAGCGTATGACTATCTAATTTCTAGTAGAAACCTTGGGGGCAACACGTAGGCATGGTTTTGCCGAAGCTGGATAAATTCTGTGTCGTTCTATTTCTGCATTTTATTATTCTGCTATTCTGTGCTGCTATTAATCTGTGATCTGTGTTGAAATAATTATATAAGCTTCTGCAATTAATTTTTATAACTAATACTATCACCCTATTCACCCCCCCTCTAGGGTGAAATCGATCCTACAAGTGGTATCAGAGCTAGGAATAGAAGTCAACTTTTGTTTTAAAAAATTCATTTTTAAAAAACCAATTTTTGTTTTAAAAATTTTAATTTTTAAAATGGATTCTTTTAATAATAATTTTGAGGGTCGTTCCAATATTATTCCTTCTATTTTCGATGGAACAGATTTTTTGAATTGGAAATTGAAAATGGAATTTTATTTAAAATCTGTTAATATTAAAAGTTGGGATATTATTGAAAATGGGTGTGATATAACAGATAAGAAAATTATCTCGGTTAATGCTCTTGCTATGCATATATTATATTCTCATATTAACCAAGATAATTTTAATTTCATTTCTCATTGTGAAAATGCATAGGAAATCTGTAATACTTTCGATGCAATATATGGTGCGAAAGTCAACAGCAATGAGAAATCCTCCACAACCGACTCAGTTAAAGAAATGTGCTTAACAGGATTTGTAAAAAACAGTTGTGATGAGGATGATGATGATGGAGCAGCTGAGCTGGGATTAATAATGAAGAAATTCAAAAGGTGGAACCACAAATACGGAAATCCAGCTCTAAATCAAGAATTAAAAAGCAGAATAATCAAAGCACTAGACAACTCGGAAGAACATGGGATAATTTGCAACAAACCCTGTGATATCAAGCCCAGTTATCCCCGATTTCAACGCGATTTTGAAAAGAAAAGAAAACGGAGAAACGCTACAGCCACGTAGAATACAAGTGATGAAGATAATCAAAGTACTAGCAGTGAGAGTGAGAAAGCAGATATGTGCCTTCATGGAAATATAACTGATAGCGACGATGAAAAGCCAAGCGAGGTATCAAAACTCACTCACTCTGAATTACTTATTTATTTCCACGAAGTAAATAGCTGTTTTGAACGACTTAGGGAGAAATAAGCTAAACTTGAATCACAAAAAGTTACTTTGATAGAATTAAATGAACAATTTGAACAATTAGTTAAAACCTATCAAAGTAGGATCCCTAAGTGTGATAAGTGTCCAACATTTGAAGAAGAAATTAAAAAATCAGAAATTAATATAAAATCACTTGAAAATGAAATTCTGATTTTAAAAGAGTGAAAATACTAGGAGAGAGAATTCTATTAAAAAGTGCACACAATTGTTAAACGAAAATGAATCTCTAAAAACACAAGCCCAACAAGTGTCAACGACTTTAGATAAATTTTCAAAAAGTGAAAAATCGTTGAATATGCTATTAGGAAAGCAAACTATTAACACGGTTAGAAAAGGACTTGGATATAATCAATCTAAAATTGTTGAAAACAAGATTAATCAAGAAAATTCAATGTGCACAATTTGTAGAAAATATGGACACAGTCACAATAATTGTTGGTATAGACCCAAACATGTGAAAACTATACCGATTTGGGTTCCAAAAGGCACAAATATAAAAACTCTCAAAGTTAAACAAATTTGGGTGCCAAAGGGAACAATTATAAATAGTTTTGGGTCTCTACAAAATTATTTTTCTAAATATCCTGCCACTAACAACCATGGACCTATAAAAACAAATAGGTCACATAAATCTTTTCCCGTGTAGGTGTGGTGGCAGGCTAAGTAACAACAATTGTGCTACTTGGATTCTGGCTGTTCCAAGAGCACACCAAGTGACAAAGCAAAGTTCCTTAGCCTAGTATAAAGGTGACAGAATCACAATAGACAACAATGAAAAATATCGTAAAGGTAAAACAGGTAATGAACGATATACTAAATGTGATAATCTGCACCGTATTCTGAATTAAATCAGCCAATAATGTGATGATGAAAAGATGATGATTCTGACTTATTCAACATAGCTGGCCAAATTATATTCTTATGCCAAAAACACTATATAAATCTCTAGATTCGTTGAATTACTTCATATATATTAGTTTTGGATTAAAAATAGTGTTTTGTTGGATAATACATTTGGTTATAATACGGCTAACTCTATATTCACGGTTTTCTGATTATCAATGCGGCTTTAATTCAAATTCAAAAGAATGTCATTAAAAATGCTGTTAAAATTGACTTTGAAATTTCTAGCGCACACTTCATGGTTTGGACAATCGAATTCAATTAATGATAATTTTGACTGAAAGAGAAATTCTTATGCAGATTACACTGGTAATCTAGTTGATAAAAAATTACTAGTTGAACGTGATTTTTGAGACATTTAGTAACTGCATCACTTTTCAAAGAAAATATCTGCATATTTTTCATTTCAAATAATTTTCAAATAGCAGAAAATTTTCTAATAAAACCCCCTCGAGAAAATCATTTTTGACCATACTTTCAGATTAGTCATTTTGAAAAATTGATTTCATAATTATTTTTGAATTTGATTTTAAATGATTATTTTGACTAATCTGACTCCCCAATAATTATCGAAAAGATAAATAGTGATTGAAAAAGTGATGAGTGTTGATATTTATCATATAACTCGAGACGATATAATTAGTAAATTTCTTTAGAGATTTAAACAAGAGTTATAAAACTTTTTGTTGGTAAAAATTCCATGACCATCTTTATCTCTATCATATTTCTAGCAACCATCACTCATCAAAATTCTATATAGTTTGTCGATATGTGGAACTTTAAACAGGAATCGTTCGTTTTTCATTTTTACATTTTTTTTAAATAATAGAAAAAATTTATATAGTAAAAAATAATAATAAATAAATACCAAAGTAGTCGCTCTGATTTAAAAGTCCTCACGGTTATGCATGGGTGAATTACTTGGAATTTGTTATGTGCTTCCATGCTCATTTAAAAGTCCTCACGGTTATGCATGTATGGAATGCATATCAAAAGTTGATTTTAAAATAAACAAGTTGATTCTAATCCCATTTAAAAGTCCTCACGGTTATGCGTGGTTAGAAGATACTTGAATTCTTTTTTTTAAAATAAAATTGGAATACTACTAATCTCATTTAAAAGTCCTAACGGTTATGCATGGTTAGTTGATATTCAAATTCTTGATATAAATATACCACAAATAGACACAACTGTATGGTTTTATATGATGACATAATTCCCATCATTCTAAAAGTGGAATATGCGCTTAACAAATTATTTATGATTTTTGTTTGATTTTTTATTGAAATTTAATATTTATATTCAATTGAGTTTTAATGTTGAATTAATATCGATCACTTTATCTCTATTTTCTCTAACACTATCATTCTTTTGCTGATAACAACAGGGGGAGAGAAAAGTTAAGATTTTGTCAAATAAAATCAAGCAAAGGTCAAATAATTTTCTATTTGCATCTAGGCTCATTTGCATATTTTTATTTGTATGCATATATGTAGGGGGAGCTTTGTGTAGAGAGGAAGCATTTAAATAGGGGGAGCAATTAGAGCATATGAATGATCAAATACATTTAACATATTCAAAATCTTAAATATATCTTTGTTATCATCAAAAGAGGGAGATTGTTGAATATGCGCATATATGATTTTTGTTGTATGATAATAAACATATATACATTCGTTTAAATGTAGTTGTTAATGTACTATTTTATTTTTCATAGATTAAATAAATATTTACTGAATAAAATTAAATAACACAGAATTTGAATTCAAACAGAAATTTTGTTCAAACAAATATTTATTACAATTTTGAATAGTATAAATTCGAGCTCTCACTATACATATACAATTTTGATTCTAATTACATCACAATTCAATTTACATAAATTCCTCACTACATATCACTCACACTCGTAGTTCATCTTCAACTTTATTCCAGTTAGAATCCATCATCTGAGCAATCTGCAAAAATATTCACTAACGCGGTAAAATTGAAAAAGAAATATTTTTGCAATATAAAATAAAATATGGATTTTGAAAATATTATTTGCCTCGGTTATTTGGGTTGTTCGTCATCATTTACATTTGAATTCATCACACACGAACAATGTGACATGCACAGTGTATCACTGTACATGCCACAAGGCCGTGCACACCGATATACACTTGATAATGTTACAGGGACAGGTGAGCTCAAGGTCAAACCCAAAATAAAAGGACGGGTTCAACTCAGGTGCAATATAAATAAAATCTCGACACGAGCACAAGGTCAAACCCGAGCGTTTAAGCTGGATTCAACTCAATGTACAAATCATAATACAACAGTGCCGCATTCAAGTCATAGAAAAAATAACAATAAAGCCAGCTCAAAGAATCATATGTGCATGAGTTAGGCCAGGGAGTAGTTCAAGTGCATGAACACAGTGAAATGCACAAAGGCATAGCAACTGCATCAAACCAAAACCACTGACCGTACAGCACTACCAAATGATACAAGATGAACCAGACAAGAAATGACAACAGTGCAAACAAATAGCATAAGCAAATGACACAGTCATTTCAAACATGCTCAAAGCTAACAACAAATGACTCAGGTTTGATGCTAACAAGTGATACAAATGCAATTATCACAAATCCAAGACCAGAAAAACAAAACTGCAAATAACCAAAGCTCGAGAATATACACGCGTGAAGACCAACAGCAGTTTATACAACACACATGCAAGCACAGCCTCAAACCAGCAACAAGTCGAGTCAACAACCAAAATATATAAAACAAAGAAATGCTTCATGCAAGCTACAGATATATGGTGATGCACAAGCAAGAATGTAATCAAGTGTACAACTGTCCAGGCTCAAAGGTAAATATACAATATGAAGCAGTGAAAAATTATCAACGAACTTCAAGTGTCATGATCAAACTTAATGCAACAAGACCAAGTCCAGCTACCAACTGTGTATACATGAATCAAGCTACCGCATGGCAGTGATATGCACAGTGCACATAATTACAACAGTAATAGCAAGTTTGAAGATAATGATATACAAGTTAAACCAAAACAGTACTGTTCGGGGACGAATACAGATGAACCATTAACGAAGTCACAGTGAAATCACCATGGAAAGCAAGTCAAAAATATACGTTTTTGAACAAGTCGCAATCATCTCAAACGAACAAGTCAAGCCGTAATCAATATCAAAGCCGTGGGACGCAAGTGTCATAATATACGAATTTGAAAAAGTCAGTAAAATCTCAAGTATCTAAACAATATCAGATGGCCGAAACTAAAACGTTGAAGAAATCAGACGAACGCAATTCTAGGAATTCAAATTCTATATAAACCACTCATCATCGGCAATTTCAATCATCGGAGTTCAATCGAGCATAACTGAAAAGCACAAAGGAAAATCACATACCAAATTGAAGTCGAACTTCAGAAGCAGCCGAAAGCATTAAGACGAACAAATCATCACTCAATTGACAACCAGATAGATCAAACAATCGGCAGCTTCATCACGAAACCCTAGTTTGGATCGAAGAGAACGAAGCCCTAAATTTGCAAAGAGGAAAGGCCGCCATTATTCATAAAAAGGAACAGAGCAACTAAAAGTCGAATGGGCCAGATTAGAAAAGGGGGCCGGTTTTGTTTTAAAGGGCTTTTTATTTTTTTAAATTAGGGTTTTCGTGTCTTTGTTTTTTAATTTGCTTTTTAAATTTATTTTTAAATTTTAAACCGTTGCAATTTCTAGTCGTGTGACTAGGGGACAAACTACGTGGCGTAGTTTGAGAATTCGCAACTCAGTGGCTGAGTTGTGGTAGGGTTTTGAGCGTAGAGTTAGGTTTAGTCGATAGCGGGTGTCGCGAGTTTACGTGTGTAATCGTTTGACTATCTAATTTCTAGTAGAAACCTTGGGGGCAGCACGTATGCAGGGTTTTGCCAAAGCTGGGTAAATTCTGTGTCGTTCTATTTCTACATTTTATTATTCTGCTATTCTGTGCTGCTATTAATCTGTGATCTGTGTTGAAATAATTATATTAGCTTCCACAATTGATTTTCATAATTAATACTATCACCCTATTCACCCCCCCCCCCCTCTAGGGTGAAATCGATCCTACAAGACTCATGTGGAAAAATGAACACAATTATACATGTGTATACTTGAGAACATAGTTGTGCCTAGACCATTGACCACATTCAAATTATCAAAATCAACAACAGTTCAACATGAGTCTGGTGCATATGAATTCAGACAACAAATGCAGTGACAATAAACATGTTCCCGAGGTAACAAGATTATATGCAAGCAAAGCTAAACATGGTGCAGTAGCCTCAACAATGAATATACAGTGGACACCAAAGTGAAACAAGACCAGGCAACATGAAGTACAGGGATGCAGTAAACATGTACGCAAGCATCAGGTCGAAAACGCTATCAGACATGAACACAAGTCAAAGTCAGGTGATAGCAAATCGAATAAGCAAATATTAACGCCATAACTGAAGCTAGGAAAAAAATTTGGAACCAAGTCAAGTAGCAGTTGTGAACAAAGATGAAGAAGCCAAAGTCATAGCGTAAAGATCGGAACCGAAATCAAGTTTAAATGCCACAAAATCAAAGCCGTGATGATCAAGGAAAAGATCGAACGAGCCAAAATAAAAGCCCCGTTAAACAAGCAACGAAAATATACAAACTGAAAAGGTCAGAAATCATCTCAAGCATTCAAGCATAATCAAATGGCCGAACTAAAATTATCAGACGAATTCAAATAAAATATTCATACGTAAATAAAGGTAATCGATCTATATTTAACACAAATCATCATTGGCTAAAAAATCACTCGATTTTAAGCAATAACATAGAACCAAGTTTCAAATCAATTACTCAAATCAATTGAGTTCGAGCAAATCAACCAAAAAAGTTACATACCAATCAAAATCGAACTCGATCGAGAAGCAGCCATGTGCAAATCAACCGGATGGTCGATCGACAAAGCTAGGATAGCGAAATCACCTATTCAATCAATTAACTAAAGTCAGTGGCTTCAATAAAGTAAAATCCTAAATCTGAAAAAGGAATGAATGAAGAGAACCAGCCATTTTTTCTCAAAGGATACGGCCGAAGAAATAAAAGAAAAAGGGGACATTCACTTCATCACTATATTTTTAATTTGGGCCAGCTATATTTTCTTTGGGCTTCATATTTTAAAATTAGGGTTTTATTCTTTTAATTGTTTTTAATTTGTATTTTCTTTTAAACTTTTGAAAATTTGTAGTCGCGTGACTAGGGGACGAACTACGGTGGTGCAGTTTGGGAATTCGCAACTCAGTGGCTGAGTTGGCAGAGTTTCGAGCGTAGAGTTAGGTTAGTTGATAGCGGGTATCGCGAGTTTACATGTGTAAGCGTCTGACTGCTTAAATTCTAGTAGAAACCTTAGGGGCAGCACACAGGTAGGGTTTTGCAGAAGTTAGGTAAATCCGTGTTGTTCTATTTCTACATTTATTATTCTGCTATTACCTGTGCAGCTATTATTCTGCTACATCTGTGTTGAAATTATTTTATATACTTTCGCATTAAATTTTTATAATTGATAGTACCACCCTATTCACCCCTCTCTAAGGTGAAATCGATCCTACAAGTGGTATCGAAGCGAGGTTCAAAAGTCAATTTTTTTTTAAAAAAAATTGATTTTTCAGAAACAAAATTTTGTTTTAAAATTTAAATGGCTTCTTTTAATAATTCTTTTGTTGAGGGTCAGTCCATAGTTAGACCACCAATGTTCAATGGTGAATATACTTACTGGAAAAATAGAATGAAATTTTTTCTGAAAACCATTGATGCTTGGAATATTGTTGAGACAAGATATAGGACACCAACTATAGTTGTAGATAATTAAGGAATAGATAAACTAATGGATCAATGGACAGATCTTGAAAATAGACTACAGAATGCTAATGTTAAAGCTATGAATTCTATTAGTTGTTCATTGGATCAAATTGAATTTAATCCTGTCTCACATTGTCTAACTGCACTGGAAATATGGCACACACTCGAAGTGACTCATGAAGGAACATCTCAAGTTAAGGAATCCCGCCTTGCCATGTTGAGTAGCGAATACGAGAATTTCACAATGGCCAAGGATGAAAATGTCAAAGAGATGTACGGATGACTTTCCAATATCGTATACAAATCAAAAGCTCTTGGAAAATCATACACAGAATTTGAAATAGCCCGAAAAATCCTCAGAGTCTTTCCATGAAGTTTTGAAGCAAAAGTTACAGCCATTCAAGGATCAAAGGATTTGAAACAAGTCAAAATTGAAGAACTCATCGGAAATCTCACCACTTATAACCTAGAAATGAAACTCAAGGAAGAGCGTGAAGAAGGTGATACTCGAAAGAAATCGATAGCTCTCAAAGAAACAATGAAAAGTGATGATGATGATGATGATGATCATAATGATGCAGTAGAACTGGAGCTGATAATAAAGAAATCCAACAGGTAGAATCGCAGATACATAAATTCAGCACTAAATCAAAAATTGAAAAGCAGAATAGTCAAAGCACTAGACAACTCAGAAGAGTAAGAGATTATTTGTCACAAGCGCAACAAACCCGATCATATCAAGCCCAATTGTCATAAGAATCGATTCAGCCAAGGAAAGAAACCAAAATGGAGAATTTTTGCAGCCACTTAGGAGGAAACCGATGAAGATGATAAATGCACTGGCAGTGAGAGTGAAAATGAAGATATGTGCCTTCGAGGTGATATAACTGACAGTGATAATAATGAGCCAAGCGAGATATCAAAACTTACTAGCCCAAAACTACTAATATGTTTTCACGAAGCAAATGGTTGTTTCGAAAGACTTAGGAAGAAATACGCTAAAATTGAATCACAAAGAGATACTTCGATAGATTTAAATAAAAAGCTTGATCAATTAGTCAAAAACTGTCAAACCAAGAGCTCTATGTGTGATAAGTGTCCATTATTTGAAGAAGAGATTAAAAAAATTAGAAACTAAAATAAAATCACTTGAAAATGAAATCCTGATTTTAAAAGAGAGTAAAAATACTAGGAGAGAAAATTCTATTAAAAGCTGCACTCAATTATTGAGCGAAAATGAATCACTCAAAACACAGGTCCAACAACTGTCAACGACTTTAGAAAAATTTCCAATTTGGGTTCCAAAAGGCACAAATATAAAATCCCTTAAAGTTAAATAAATCTAGGTGCCAAAAGGAACAAATATCATTTCTCTTGGATCTACTCAAATATATTTTTCAAATACGTTTGCCACTAACAACCATACCTATAAAAACAAATAGGTCACAAAAATCTTTTCCCGTGCAGGTGTGGTGGCAGACAAAGGAACAACAACAACAGTGTTATCTGGATTCTGGCTGTTCCAGACACAAAAATTGCGACAAATCAAAGTTCCTTACCGTAGTATAAATGTGGCAGAATCACAATGGGCAACAACGAAAAATAATCATAAATTATTTGAAATTGTATTTATTTAAGAATTGTATTTAAATAAGAAAAATTATTTGAAACTTGTTGATTATGATTTTAAAGATATGATTTTATACTTGATTTTGATTACAGGCGATTAAATGAATATTTTCAAATTTTAATAAATGAAATTGAATATTTAGTTTGATTTAAATATGTAACTGGAGATTTTATTTAAATGTTATTAAATGCGATTAAGTGTATAATTTTATAATTAAATATAATCGAAGTTAGATATTTAATTTTTTATTTTATTTTAATTTTAATTTGAGATTTTAGTTAAATGTTATTATAAACGATTAAGTGAATATTTCAAATTTAAATAAAAATAAAGTCGAATTTTGAAATATAAATGAAATTTATCGAACTAGGTTATTGTAAATGTTTGAAGATTTAAACTTTAAAGCCTATTAAATTTGAAAAGGTCGTTCAAACCTACGTTTGAAATTGATATAAATTAAAATGGATTAATGAAATTTGAATTGATTGTGAAATTGGAGGAAACAATTCTAACTTGAACTATTTTGATATAAACTATTTTAGTATATAAACTATTTTCAATATATAAACTATTTTTAATTTATAACTTATTTTTAAATATATAAACTATTTTTAAGTTATAACTATTTCAATATGTAAACTATTTTCAATATTTAAATTGTTGAAGTTAGAATTGTTATGATTTAGATTTAATGGATTTAAATGCGAATATTTGATATAATGGTTTAACTTATTTTTGCGGTTAAGATTTTGGAAATAAATATGATTTTAAAAGTGAATACTGAATCCAAAATTGAATATGATTTCCAAAGTGAATATGATTTCGAAAGTGATATGATTTTGAAATGGATATGACATTTTGATGTGAAGTAAGAACTGTTTGAAACTATAAAATGACAACGGTTTGAAATTAGCGTTTGGTTGTTAAAGAGACCGTGATCTATATTATCATACTCTCTGCCAATACTGAAAACCACTTTAACAACTGTATACGTGGTGGAGATTACAGAATGAAATAGGATGGTTTGGCAATGATTTTATATGAGCTATTAACGTAACCCTGACTCTCCTGAATTAGCTTGATGTGGCTAAAACAGGAGCTATACCGGGTCCAGTGGGGTCGCTCCCCCTATCGGGCACATTTCTTCGATACCATTCTATTGCTTTTATGATTCGATTGGGTGCACCTTTGATTTAGGAGTGTGTCTCGAGGTGGGCAGTAGTAGTTGCTATGCGTTACCACCAGTCTGGGAGTGCAAACAGTAGAATTCTACCCTGGCATTTCCTTGCGTGCCTTCTCACATGCCTTATCGCGCCTTCTACGAGTTTGTTTTGTACCATACCTATGGAGTGCCCTCTGGGTAAACCACCGGTTAGGTGGGCTAACGGTACTGTATAGACTACGGGAATATATAAAATGGTTAAGGGAGATATGGATAACGTCTTAAGGCTATTTTAATAGTTTACTTTACTATAGACATTATCTATGTAGCGTATTGACTGTGTATGTAGATAGTTTAACGGATTCTTAGAGGATGAGAATCCCAAACATCCTTTAAGTTATATTGTATCAGTTGACATTTCACTTGAGTTGATTTACTAGAATAAGAATGTTAATCTTGACTCGAGTGTTTTGTGTTTTGCTTTATGCTCAGGTCAGACTGAGTGTCACAACATTTGAGACTCAACTTTGGAGCTTGGAGATTTTCTTGAAGATCTTTCTTTATCTATTCAGTTTTTCAGTTACTTCAGTTTATTTCAATTGTTTTTCTTAGACTTGTCATTGGTATTTGTATTTGTAACTTCTATGTATTCGAGATATCTATTTTATTTTACTTCAACTTTGATGTTTATATAGTAGCTCATGAACTACTATTTATCTATCCCGCTGCTTATTGTTTTATTACTCTGTGTCTGTGATTTTGTGATTTATTTATTTACTGTATATGCTAAGTTTTACCAAATATAAATTAACAATCTGTTGTTTTGAGAAATTCAAATCTGACATGTGTGGATAACTGTCGATTCGAATGGTTCGAAAAGCCAGGTCGTTACATCTACTCCACTTTTTATTGCTTAAAGTTATAGAAGATGTTTTTGAATATTTTAAACTAAAAGGACAACTTTCAAAAGGAATAAATCTTTGATGTAGAAAGTTTTTGAAAAAGGAAAACCACTTTGTTTTTTGGGATTAAGCAATCCTTTTTGAATTTTGGTGGTTTGATTTAGCGATTGAGTTTTTCAATGCTTTGAGTTAAAAGGCCCTACTTTTAAAGAAATAAATCTTTGAAGTAAAAGTATTAGAGAAGGGAAATTATTTTACGCGGAAATTTTAGAACCTTTAAATTTAGGGTTAAGAATAAAGCAGTAAATCTTTCGAAAATTTTGAAAAAGTTAGGTGCAAATATTTTTGGAAGGTTTTGTCCAAGTGTTTAATAAAAATGGAATACATATATGGAATAAAATAAAATGTGAGGTTTAGATGCTTTTGGGAATTTAATTCCCCAAACTAAGTTGGAAATTCTTTTGGAAACTATGCTTAACAGTTTTCTTTGAGATGTGCAAATTCTTTTGCAAATTTGAATTTCAAATATTGCATACTAACGTAATGTGGTTTCCTAAGTTTATATTTTATGAAGTGGATAGGGATTACTATCTAAGAAAGAAAGGTTAAAGGTTTCAGGATATGAGTAAATAATAATAGTGTGTACAACTTGATCAGAAAATTGAAAATCAATCCCAAGCATTTATTTATTAAAGTTGATAAGGTTGTAAAGTATTCCAGATCCATGGTTGTAAGTTAGGTTGCCCGATGAATGTGAATTTCCATATTTTGATCTATTAGGGCAGGCTCCGTGTAATTTTCATAAATTATCTAATTCCATAAATTAATAAAAGTGTAGTGTTTGAATTGACAAGGGATATACCATAAAGGAAAAGAGATGCATAAGAGATGAATATTCTTTTCCATAGTTTACACTATCTATTTCAATAAAAGAAAAGGAAATAATCCCTTGTAATTCCAGACAAAGCAAAAATATAAATTATGGTTAATTTATGGAATTTTTTAGCAGTAATCCCATTAGGAAAGATGACTTTGATAAAATAAAATATGGAAACAAATGTTCTAGCTTAGTAATTAATAGTTAGAAATAAGAAATACGTAAATGGCATAATTAACAACGGTATTCACATTAAATATAAACAGCGTAGTAATTATAGGACTAGGATTTATGTACATTAATTACAGATTTAATGGGCAATAAATATGTAATTATTAAGAATAAAAGGGATTAAATATGAGACTGATTAAGGAATCTAATTGGTCATTATGAAGAAATTGGATACTCAAAATAAGAATATCTTGAAACTTGAAGTAGGTTAAAATGGATTTAACAAGGATTGATTAGAAATTTTCAATTTTAACATTAATGACTAGTATTATGGGTAATGGACATTTATTAGAACTAAGAAGGAAAATTAAGAAGGTAGGTAATGGTGGAATGATATTATAGAGATATACACCTTAAATTGGTAAGGAGCATTAGAACATCAACATCATTAAAACCATTTAATGATTAATAGCGGCATCTAGTAAAATTTTCTTTTAGAATTTTTGGGCTGAAAATCGCTACTTATCTCCTTTAGGAAAAGTGTTGATATGGTATAAGTGATGTTCCTATTTTATCACTATGCTGATTTTAGGGATGGGACTAGACCGCTAAATAAAAATATATATCGAGGAACATCATAAATAAGGAAATTTCATAAGGCCACCTAAATAGCGATAAACCGAAGATAAAATTGAAAGTTAATAAGGAATTTGGGTTAGAATGCTTCATAGCCAAAACTTACGAAGTGCCACCATTCACTCCAAAGGTGATAAGATGTATAGGGATATGAAGAGAATTTTCTAATTATTCAAGGATGAAGAGAGAGTTTCATTGAATTAGAGATTCCATTTAGGTTATTCCATTTAGGAGATTCCAGATGTTTGACATGCCAAAAGGTAAAGGCTAAGAAAGGCAAGGCTGAATGTAACGACCCGATTTTTCGACTTCCGAAAGTCGACATTTATACGTCCACTGTATCAAATGTCGCGCAATCGAATGCCGGAAAACCGAACCGTTAGGGTTTAAAGAACAAAAGGTAGAAGAAGAACATAAAAAAATAACAGAATCTCACATTTCGCAGCGGAACAAATATAACAGATAAATAAATATCTTTAAAAAGAGTCATTATATCAGTTATTACATTACATCACATTACATTATCGGAGTGTACAACAACAACAGCAAAAGAAAATATAACATATACTAGTGATACGCTACGCCATCCAACTTGCTTCTGGTCTCCACAGCAACCCCTGAATCTAGAATGACAAGATAACCTGACTCTAGGCTGCCCGTGTGGAAATTAGTGGGCATCCAGAGTTTAGAAAGGGAACAATAAACTCCAGGTCAGTCATGGGACCGGTGTGAGATCTTAAAAACAGTTATTCTTTAATAAAAGGAGAACAAAAGATTTTAAAAGAAATCCGCAATGCTTTTTGGAAAATGAAACTACCATAAGGCCTCCCGCCACACACACAATGCAAACGCAGAATTGGAGGAGATTTCTCCTTATAATAGTCAAACATGCTTAATACACAAAATCTTTTTAATATTATTATTAGTGCATAATGCAGAAAACATTTCGAAAGTATAATATTAATCTTAGCCAGCATACGTACCATTATAGTATGCCTACTATAGCTACCATTATTAGATGGCAGGTTCTACAACTAAAACCGTACAGGATTCGTATTGGAAATTGGATTTCCAACAAATGGTCAGGCCAAGGAACTTCCCATTGCCACATGGGTATGCCTCTGGATGGACGCCCCGAGAACCTAACTGGATCTCTGCAACACAAGGCCGGGTTACCTCTGCAAAAATAGGTAACTACTACACGAGTATGCCATCCCCCGGTTGTAAACAACCTTTATCCGAGGATCCTCAACATCAACAATCACAAAGTAATATATATTTGCGACATTCACATAAGTTAAGTATCTGGGCTCCATACCATGATACCACTTCTATCCAGAAGCAAAATGTACATACCCTAAGGGGCGCTACCCCCTAAACCTTGCCGCATCCTTCCGGTTTTGACAATTCCGGGGTGTGAGGTCCGACGAAGTCTCGTCCACAAAGCTACGCTTTTCACAAAAGCCGTGCTTCGATCAATAAATAATCAGTAGCACTTTGTATGCCACGTTACCAATTTGGGAATGTATCACTAGTAACCATCAACTACATAACCTCTGAGCTCGTACGTCTCAGAGAAGGGTGTTAAGCTAAGAGAATAAATTCTCCGACGCCAACAGAAATGTATTTGATAGAAACCAGCTTTACATCTCAAAGTGTAACGTCAGACACACATCCATACAAGTCAGTCCCGGGATCGAACAGAACCGAAGGCGCTTCCAAAAAAACCCTTGCACTCCGGATATTCACTAATCACGTCCGGAATCCCCATCACAAAGGGTGATAAAATCTCTATACCGGAGCAACCTGGTGCAGAGACATTCGACAGGTATCCTTTTGCTTTCGAAAATACCCAGTCTTCAACACCATCTTCAATTGCAATCCCATTTCATCGTATCGTTATTCGGAATGGGTTTTATGACACAAGGTCCTATCCCGGCTAATCCGAATAACGAGCGCTTATTTTTAAATAAGTGTTCATGCATATTCAAATAAATCACAACAATTTCACTTTGATCTTTTAACAAAAGATCCATCACAATCACAAAGGTTCGATGTGGTTTTCGAATATCCATTTGGAATTCGACTCCCGGTCGCATCGAAATTCGAATGCCCATTAAAGGCCAATATTGATAGTCGGTTATTTAACTATCAATCATCATTCACAACAGTCACTGGATTCCAAATAAATTTCTCCCAATTATTATTATTTTCAATTTATCATCACAAGATAAAATTTCACACTTCAATACTTTGAAAATAAATTTCAAAACAATTTCCAAACATTTATTCATTTCCACTGAAAATCTACCGATTTCAAATATTTTAAAATAAAATAAAAATACTTATTCCAAATATACTTGGAAACATTTAAAATAAACTATTTTAGAATATTTACTTAAATATTAGTTATGAAAAATACTATACTGATATCTCATATAAAAATTCAAGTCTAAAAATAGAATTTGTAGATAGAGTCTGAATATTTAAATAACTATCTTCTAAATCAAATATCCATTTAATCTTTGATATGATCCCTTATATAATTAATTACATAAAATTTTACTTTAAAACCATTTCCAAAACTAATTTTTCCAATAATATTATTTTAAAATCAAACCTAAAACTTTTAATTTTATTTCAAAAGCTATTTTAAAAATATACTCGGCTTTCCAGGGAAGAATTCTTTTCCCATTACAAAATGGTTCATTCAAATAAACTAATAAATCTTATCGATTTATTTTAATTTACATTCCAATTTGTAAATTTCTTTCCACACTTTAAAAATAAACCAATTTTTATTTTTAAACAATTTCCCTTTTCTTTTCAATTCCCATTGTGAATTTACATTCCAAATATCAACTGATATATGAATTTTAAATCGATTCCCAAATATCATCTTCAAACCCAATCAAATTCCAAATTGATTTCCAATTTATGTCAAATACAAAATCAAATTCCCATTTGATTTCCCAAATTAATTTCCCAATATCAAATCAATTTCAAATTGATTTCTCAAATTAATTTCCAATTACCTAGCCAAATTTCTATATCGATTCCTAAGATTTATTCTAACTCCAATTTAATTCCCGAATCGATTTCTAAAATTAATTTCAACTCCAAATTAAATTCCAAATTTAATTTCTAAATTTACTTTCTTTTTAAATAAATTTATTTATCTCTTTCAATTATTTAAAATACGTATCCTAAATAAATTCTTCAACTATTAACAAAATTACTCGAAATTCCTTTATTAAAATATTTTCCCATATTTTGGAACTTATTAAATAAGTTTCCAAAGATAAAACTTTATCTATTTAAATTTCCTTCTGTTAAAAATTCACCCGATTCTTTTGAGTGAATTCATTATAAATTACCTATCCAAATTTGAAATTCAATTAAATATTTATTTCTGGTGTCCTACAATACCAAAAATTTATTCGGCTGAATTACAGCCTTCAACGGTTTCAATCGCAAATAGTATACAAATTAAAAAAAAAATCAATACACAACATATGATACAAATTAAATATTAGAGGAATCTAGTTGGATCCCTCCAACCTGTTTCCCTGCATCCACAGACGTTAGCACACAATTAAATACCCATTCCACTTCGAGGTGGAATATCGCGGTATATGGGTTTAATATAATAGCCTACGCTATTATGCGGCGCATAGGGTCCAAACTAATATAACTAATAATAAATAAATTATCCAAATACACAATCAATCAATTTTAATTTAACTATCACAATTCCACAACCAATCAATAACTGGAATTTTCAATTAAAATTTTTGTGTGAGAAGATCTCACCTTTTATTGTGCATGCAATCCAATTTCTTCCCAGCTTGATTTCTACACAGTTTTAGACCTTGTATAAATAATTATATAAGATTTCATTAATACTCGAGCTAATCAAATAATTTATTTCCTTTTAAATAATTTTAATAAACTAACAATTTGATTTAAAGCTAACTTTCCTTTTAATTAAAATCTTTGTTTAAACAAACTTTTAAATTTAAAACTAAATTTCCTTTAAAATAATTTTAATAAGCTTATCAAACAAATAAATTTCCATATTGATTTAAAACAAGGATATTTTTATTGTTTTTAAAATAGAACATGCATGTAGATTTTATCAAGTTGAAAACAAAATTATTTTATACCTTAATAAAAACCCCTTTACTGTTTATGTAAGAACTATAACAGTAACTTATTTTTATAGGTTAATGAGAATTTATTTAAACTAATCATTAATTTGTAAATAAATTTTCTTTTTTAATAAAAATCAAATCAACTAATAATTTACCTCCATACTACAATTTTAAATTAAACTAGTAACTGAAATATTTATATATTGTTTATACCTATTCCAAAAGTTTTCTGCCTTAAACTTTTTTACATTTTCAATCCATATATTTCTTTTTCCAAATTTTATCTATATATAACAACTTTCTATTTTCTGTATATGAACATTTAAATTTAAATCAAACTGCATGCATTCATATATATTTTTTTCACGCTTAAACTTCAGTGTTGTCCAAAAAAAATCTTTTTTCAAATTACCTCACTGCCTGATACGAAGCCCTAGCCAACCCGACGCGACCGCCATGCTCGAGTACACTGCACGCTTCCACCATCACTCACGTCGCCATCTCCAAATCATCGTATGCCCATGCTTGCGCAAGCGCGCGCGTAGACGACGCCTGACGCAAAATCGAACCCTCCCCCCCGCTTGCTAGAGGTTGCAAGCCCCACCAGATCACTCACCAGGTGATGTCGCGACCCTCCCCTCTCTCAAATGAACCCACACTCCAAATCAAAGTCGCCGAGACCATCACCCATCATCACCGAGCACCATCGCGTCTCGATCGAGAGATCCTAATATAATTATTCGATTTTCGATCGACCTAGTTTTTTTTTAATTATATAGAGGGAGCCATTTTATTTTCTTTTTTGACAGATTCACGAATTAAAACCGAGGATAGGAAAGGGAAAAGAAAAAAGAACGATTTGGATTGAATTTGCTTTGCTCGGCTATGGATTTAATTTTTTTGAAGAGGAAATCAATTTTCTTTTATTTATTTTGCTCGATACATTTTCTTTCGAACGAGGTATTCAATTTCTTAGAGGACGCGTGCTCAGTTGGAATGACACGTGCTGAGAATTTCTCTACGTGTTGAAAAGCTCGCCACATTTTCGAAGTGCAATAATATTATATTTTCAATTTTAAATTTAAATTTAAATCGTATAAATTTTGCAACTCTCGATCTCGATCTCCAATCGAGACATGCCTGGCGTTTATAATGTTTAACCCCTATTCTGAACGCAACGATAAAGGTTCCGAGCCCAGATTCGATCGTATGGAGAAGATAGCTTTTCGAACCAGTTATATATAATTAAATTTCGATATAAATTTCAACGCGTTTGCTTATCGTACGGCCAAACGACAACTCTGAATGCTACGGAATTTGAAATCTGATAATAATACAATATTACGGATCCAATGGAACTGGTTTCGTCAAATTCCGAGACTGTGCCTCGGAAGGCTATTTTTAAATATCGATTTTAAACGATAAATTTTCAAAACTGATAAAATCACTTTAAATTCAATCCTGAAGCTTCTATTATCTTCAGTATTATCAATATGAATTTTACGAGCCTTTGATATTTTTTTTATTCAGTTTAAAACTGAAGATTCAAATTTTTATCCAACTTCAATAAATTAAATTAAAAAATTAAATTACCAAATCCATAATTAATTTTGAAATTCAAGTTAAACCATCATTCAAATCTCTAAAATCAATTAAATATTCTATTTCAAATATTAAAAATTCTGGGTCGTCACACCGAAGGGTTATGGTTACCATTAGAGATTCCAACTTGGAAATGAGAATATATATATCTAGGGACTTTATATGGGTTTCCAGAGGCAACGAAGCTATTTAGGTTATAGTAGATTTGCTCATTTTACTTCCATTAGAAGTAATAGGATTACAGTATCTCTAGCACAAATTTATGTCAAGGAACTAGTGCAACTACATGAAGTTCCTGTTAACATTGTTAGTGATAGAGACCTTTTATTCATTAGGGAACTTTGGAGGAGTTTGCAATCTGCTTTGCGAACGACTTTGGATCTTAACAGCAATTACCGGTGGTTAGACGAAAAGGGTGTACAAGAATTTTTAAAAGATATGTGGGTTTTAGTATACCTTGGAGAAGGTAGATGTGTTTAGGCGGTGAATGAAGACCACACAGGACAGTTAAGGGTCCTATGCTAATAGGCGAATGAAGGGATTAGATTTTTTAGTTAAGGACATGGAATTTGTTAAGATTTCCCCTCTTAGAAAGGTTTGTCCGATTTTAGAGAGCATAGGGGAAACATGCTTATTAAGTGAAGCTTCTGAAATAGTTAGCGGGAGTCCACGACGTCTTTCATATTCCACACCTGAAGAAATGTCTGCATGACATTCACTAGTACAAAACAGGTCATTTGCTTTGGTCGTTTAACTCTTATTGCTTAGGTTCAACGACTGAAGCAAACGAAGACGATGCGAAAGACTAACGTCCATCGCTTCGGTTGTTGAACCAAGTAATTATTAAATGTAAATAAATTTTAGCTATAATTTACTAATTATTAATAATTAACTATAATAAATTATTAAATAAAAAACGTTTATTGGTTTACATTAGTTCAGCTTTTTTCTATAGTTGTTTCTTAAATCTTTTTATAATATATGTGTAAAATGACTTTTATTATAGTAAATTGATATTTACAGCGTTTAGGGGTAAAATTGTAAAAAAACAATTAGTTGACATTGGTATTTGCAATTTACTAATTACCAATCATTAATTATTAAAAATGATTAATTGCTAACTATTAAATAGAAATATTTGTTAATTTCAAAATTTTAATTTTTTAGACATTAGATATTAAATATATTTATTAATTAATTATAAAATATTAAATGTCAAATGTTACTGCTCAATTACTAATATTTCTTATAACTTATGAATAATCAAATATTTTCTTAATTATTGATTAATTTTTAATTATTAACGTTTTAATAGTCATTATTAATTAACAATTAATTAAAATTAATTATTAAATACCAAACGTCACTTCATAAGTTTTAAATATTTTATTAATTATTAGTAATTAAATATTAGTCTTAATTATTATATAATTATCAATAATTAATTATTTAATAGTCATTATAAATTAATATTATTAAATATTAATTATTAAATATTACTTCTTATTATTAAATATTACTTATTAATTAAATTTTAAATTTCAAACATTAATTATTAATTAATCTATTTATTATCAAATGTAATTAATAAACATTAACTATAATTTACTAATTATTAGTAATTAGCTATAATAAATTATTAAATATAAAAATAATTATTGATTATTTATAATAATTAGTATTTATAAATTATTTATTGATAATCATTAATTATAATAAATTATAAATAATGACATATGTAAGTTGTTATTTATGATTATTGATATGTGCATTTGCTCCAATTAAAATAATTTGCGGTTACTTTGGTTCCTAATGAACCGATGCAAATAACACTATTTGCTTTGGTTGTAAGGACAACCGAAACAAATAATACTATTTTCTTTGATTATTAAGGTACCGATGCAAATAACACCATTTACTCCAGTTGTATGGACAACCGAAACAAATAACACTATTTGCTTCGATTCTTGAAGCAGCGAAGCAAATAGCACTATTTTCTTCAGTTGTAAGGACAGCCGAAGCAAATAACACTGTTTGCTTCGGCATTTAACATAACCAAAGAAAATGAGACAATTTGCTCCGGGGGCGAGACAATAAACATATTTTGTACTAGTGATTGCCTCTGTAATATAGCTTGATCAGTTAATTGATGTTGAAACGGAGCCCATCACGCCCCCCTCCAGTTCCACCACATGCATTGTGGAGCAAGTTATTAAGTGGCTTCATAATAAAGAAAATTATTGGTTCGAGTAGATGAGGAGATAACCCAATGGAAAGTATATGGAAAACCGAGGAAAATATAAAGGTTTCTCATCTTGATCTTTCCTTTGATAAAATCATCTCTCCAAAAGCGTAGATATTATTTTGCATCCTACTTGCTAGATTGGATGGTAGGGGATGATTGCCACACTTTTTACTGTTATTTCTATACTTATGTAAATTTTTATGTATATTTTGGATGTTTGCATGCGTGTCTATATGTCACAACCTTGCATTCACGTTAGATTGAGCTCACTTATAGCATGTTTGCATATATAATCACATTGCATTTTTGGTTGAGTAGATTATTGTAAATAAATTGGTTGTATAAGGACGTTGTTGAGTGTGTGTTACACTACCTTCCCTTGGTGATTTTAGGGGCGAAATCCTTTTTAGGGTGGGGGAGGGGGGAATGTAACACCCCGTAGTATTTAATATGAAATTAGGATAAGGTTAAAAATGAAAATTTTATAAATGTTGGATTATCGACATGGAAGTTGCACCATTACATCCGTGGTGATTTTTTGATCAATTTCCATATATAATATGTTAAAATCGAATTTCAAATAGAGAAGCTATGAACGTTAAAAATTTAAATATTTGAATTTCAAAATATGAAGTTTGAGTTTCAAAATTCTGAATTTGAAAAGTTAAAAGAGACTTAACGTTTAAGTACTGTTAAAGTTAACATTTAACATTATGGTAGTTAGGGTAATTAATAATCAGAGAAGGACATAAATCGTTTGTGCTTGGTTAAACTAACCGGTCGATCGCCCAAAAGGGTGGCGGCCGACCAGTGATGAAGCCTGGGCAGTGATGAAACTAGGCCTTTATAGCTTAGGTTTGTTTATATCTAATCCAATGGTCATTGTTCTTTCCCACCTCTCTAAATAAACTCCTAGACCCCCACGTTTCCTTCATAAAATTTTGTAAGCAATGGCGAAGCTTTGTCGAAATCTTTCCCCTTAGGATTTCAGAAATAGTAAAGTTATGGTAAGTAATTCTAATTTCTAATCTTTAATTTAAATTAATCCCTCCTTTTCCTATCTTCTGATTTCTAAAATCTAATCAATATGTACATGATTTTTTGTTTATATATTCAAAAAGAGGAAGATCTAACAGAGAATTAGGAGCGGTATAAATCAGATCTCACTTTCTTCTTCTTCTTCTTCTTCTTCTTCTTCTTCTTCTTTATATTTGCGAATCATTTAGGATTTTCAGGTAAGAGGTTAGATGTTTAATCCTTTTAATTTTTCATTATATTCCACTCTACTTTCTGATTCTAAATCTAATTTCCAAATACAATTCACTGTGCTGTATATTTCAAATGAAGGAGATCTAAAGGAGAATTAGGCGTGGTGGAATAAAATCTAGCTAGGAAGCAAACAATTCTCTGTGAGTGGAAATATCAAGTTATTTACATTTTTATAACTGAATAGTATATATTTAGATTTGATGTGTGCCTTGGGAAATTTTGGTAAACGAAAATATAACATCTTAAACCCCCAGAATTTCCCTAAGTAAATATAAATCTTCGTATATGTTGGAATTATAATTGTTTTGGTATTAATATATTAGAATCTAATTATTTGTTTAGAATTATATAATTTATGGTCTATTCAACATATTTCCCCTGTTTTAAATTAGAGTGTTAAATGGTTCAAAAGGAAAATAAATTAGAAATGATGTGTAAAGTATGAATTGAATTGTTTGTAGTTTGCACCACCTAGTTCTATCATTTAAATAAATAAGGAACTCCTTTCTCTCCCCAAAATGATGTATGTAAAGGTTGAATTGAATATATACGATCTAATTTGTGAAGATCGTTCTTTAAAACAGAGAAGGAATTCTAATCTACTAATATGGAACAAGTTGTAGGTATTTCATGTCTGTACGAATCTATTTTATTTAGCTACGGTAGTAGCAGTTCTTGTTAGAATTGTCGATTTGTATGAGATTGATATTTGTAAATGAATTATTATCGAAATATTATAACATAATGATTAGACCTTAAATTCCATGCATAAAAATATATGTATATGATATTAACGTATTGATAACTAAAATCAATAATTGATTATAGCGTATTGAGTGTGATAATTAGTATTATTAGAATAGTTAGGTTATATTAATTTTTAGAAAGGAATTTAGTGTAAAATAAGGTGTTAATCCCTAATGAGAGGCGTAACAAGGGGATACCTTATATGGCCTCAATCATTAATCATGTAGGATGATATATGTATATAATTGTCATACATATAAAGTATTACTAAGTTATACGGATGCGATGTTAGTCCAAAGCTACAAGGATGTATGCCCAGTTAAATCTAGCTACTAGGGGTGTGGCTTTGGGGACTAATCTAGGACATCGCATATAATAAATAACCACAGTGGACACGAGGTTAGTTCTAATTCTCTAGGGTAAACCTACCCAGTCAATCTGATACTAGTACCTATGAACAATCGGACTAATGTAAGATACAACAAGTGGGTTATGGGACATAAATTGTACTTTGGGATGCGGTAGGTGAAATCCATAGGAGGGTCTGCTTTAGGTCAGAGGTATTAAGTGGCTATGGTAGGCCCGCCTCTTTCTTAGGTGGCCTAATTGGATTTCTTATGATATTATTGAGAAAGAACCATGTAGGGAACTGCCTGATGGTTAGGTCTTAAGAGATGGGGATCTACCTACTTTATAGGTCTTAAATGATCAGAGTTTGCCTAAATCCCATTTAAGAGGTATTAAGTGGTTTGGATGCTTCCTTTTACATTGAAAACTCTAGTTACATTCGAGTTGTATTGTCAGGCTGGAAGAGCCTTCGGTCTTACAGTTGACTTTTATATATTCGGACTGGAAGAGCCTACGGGCTTACAGTTTATTTTTATATAGTTGAACTGGAAGAGCTTTCCGGCTTATAGTTGATTTTAAACATATGTTATATAGTTGGACCAGAAGGGCCTTCGGCTTACAGTTGGCTCTATACGCATGTTATAATTTTAATATGTAAAACATATTTATTACTAAAATAATACTGCCCGAGTACAATTATGTTAAAGCTTGAGATTTCCATTTCACCGGACATTTGTTGTTCTGATCCACTCCTCATTACAACACAGGTTAGAGAGATTAAAGATAATTTAGGAGGTGAAGGTGGAGATGAAGACTGGTGGTAGTTTTCTATCTATTTATGCTTTTAATTATTTTTACTGTACCCAGTCTAGACAATTATGTTATTTTGGAATATTGCACTATGGATGCTTTATTTAGACATGTTGTAACATTTAACATGTAATGTTTGTGAAATGGTTTTCTTTATGAGATGGGTAGTTGTTTCTGATATTATGTTTTATCCATTCCACTGCGAGATTTTGAAACTATAGATTGATAGCTTTGTTTACTATATATTGTTTTTGTTTTCTTAACTTAACAACTCACTTTGAGATGGGCCTAAGATATCATCGGTCTTTGTAGTAATAACCGATTGACTAGTGATTAGGTTGCGGAGGGCTTGTTTCGGCGACTGAAGTATTAAGTAGCCATTATGGGATCCACCTCCTCCCTATTTAAGAAGTATTAAGTGGCTAGGGTTTTGGGTGGTGAAATATATATATGTAAATAAATATAGGTATATACACATAATGATAATTTGGAGAAGGTTATGTTAGACATATCGTACATGCTCATAAGATTTAACGAATTAGCCGTAAGCAATAGACATACACTTAACTGGAAACTAATTGGTATAAATTAATGGGATGGGTAAAGTATGTAATGTTTCAATCACCAGAACATTGTTCTGACCCCGTTTTCATAACAACCCACATGTTAAGTTTAGAAGGACTGGATATTGGAGCAAGATGGGAACTGCAGATGATTAAGTTTTCTTATTCATGCTTAGCACTGACAAGGCAATAAAATATCAAAGAAATGATATTCTAAGGTAGCAGCCTTAGTCAATTCATATGTTCAATTATATTTTTTATTCCTCCGTGAGTTTATACTATCACACTCTAATATTCTAGTGTTTGTTACAGGTTACCAAAACCAACGATCCATACCCTGATGGACTTGGGTTTCGATTTAGTCAAATTCAGGCTCATTAAGATGCAAGTTGTTACATTTGGTATCCTAGCTTAGATCAGTTGATCATGGGAATTAGGATAAGATGTGAGAACATATTTATATTTTTACCTATGGCTATACATATAAATTATACACCTAACTCCATAAATTTCGACTATAGAAGTAGTTGTGACAAAAATTCGAAAAAATGGGCGAGGAGACTATTAGTTGGAAAAAATAAATAGAGTTAAATTTGGACTCCTACCCCGATTACCATGGGGTAAAGGTCATATCGTAAGGAGTGGACCAAGAAGAGCATGACCGCGACGTATAGAAGCAGCCAAAGGCTAGATTATAGTCTCTTTTACTAGGCGTAGACTACCTTATGATTGTGGATTTTGATGGATTGACGAATGAAGATGTACATTTCATCCAAACAAATGGGAAGTAAGAACCTATATAATACAAGCACATGGAAATAAGGCATGATAGGAGCGGAGCAAGGCATGAAGAAGGAACGTCCTAAAGATAGGGAAATAATAGTCAACCGCTAGTTTTGATGGAGATGAGTAAGGATGAGTGGGGAAGAAGGAGTGTCCTAAAGATAGCGCATTAATAGTCCATTTCTAAGTCCCTAAGTGAAATAATTTTATAAAAAGGATATTGAGAGTTCCTTGAAATGTTTGAAAGGGTTTTTTAAAGAATTTATTAGGAAGTTGTTGTTTTGAAAAGGCAAGGAAAATTTGAAATTGACAGTTTCAAACTTTGTTGAGTCAAAAGTTTCTGATTTAAAGGTCTTTAGTACAATGGGTTTTCATTTTTGAAATTCTTAGTTTAAAATTGGTTGAGTTATAAAAGTTTTCGGTTTAAAGATTTTTGATAAAGCGATATTTTGGTTTTAAAATAAGGGTAAAATAGAGCGTAGGTTGGGGTTGATGATTTTTCCTATTTCTAAATTTGGAATTTCCATTTTAAAATTCTTTTAAGTGGTGGAAAAATGAAAACGGTACTTGATTCAAATGGGTATAGAAAATAGAAGGGTAAGAACATCCAACAATTTAGATAGAAATAACATTAAGAATATATGTATATATATATAAATAGGATCGGTAATCTAGTTAGAAATAATATAGTAGAAAAATAATAATAGGAATAGGATAGGAAGGATGGACAAATTCCATGGATATGTATTAGTTGCACATATACTTTAGATAGACGCTTAAATAGATGTTGCAACTACGCATATCTTTTAGAATTCCCCCACTTGTGCTATTAAAATCTCCATCAAATGTGGAAGCGGAGATAGCATGAGTATAGGAAAATAATATGATGAAAGTTATCCTTATATACTCCACTTTTCATTGTTTAAAGCTATAAAAAATGTTTCTAGAAAAAAATGGTTTGGTTGATAATTGAGTTTTTGAACATTTTGAGTTAAAAATCCTACTTTTAAAAGAACTGAATCTCTATTATAGAAAGCCCATAAAAAGGTAAAATTAGTTAGAAAAGGGAATTTTTTTCGTGGTTCCTTTCTAGAACCAAGTAATTTTTGAATTTGATAAAAAGATTTTCAAGTTTATATTTTTAAAGATAAAGTTGTGGATCAGGAACTTCATGGTTGTGAAATTTTATTTTTATAAAGAATAGTGAGAACCAAACCAAAATTTTAATATGGAGTAGATAGATATCACTATCTAGGTAAGACGGGGTAAATGTTTTAGGCTATGAATAATGTAACTACGAATGCTTATAGGACATCAACAAGGAATCCCCGTTGAATATAATGAATATTGGTATGAAAATAGGAATATTTTATTACAGATGTGTGGAAGCCATGAGAAGAACTCTTAAAGGAATAATGAAGGTTATCAAAGTTTGAGTCCCATGGTTTACTCGTGTGAAGGATCAAGGATGTTGAGGAAGTAAGTACCAAAGTTTGAGGATACTGTCAAGAGATTTTAGTAGTATAGTTGGAGAAGAGAGTAGCAAGTGTCAAACACATATGAAGGATGTTAGTTGACTTAAAGATGAAGAAGGCAAGATATGTGGTACCGAAGTTATTCCATTAAACCAATTTTCAAATGAGTTATCCTAAATGTGCATGGTTCATATTTCTTACCCACTGCAGGGTGGGGATGCACAATTTAGTAACAGATAGACCACAATCATTAGAAGCCAAAAAGGAGAGTTAAGGAAAGTAGGTGATAGTGAAATGGCATACCAGGAATGTCCATCTTAATTTAGTAAGGAGTATTATGGCCATAACACCATTAACACCAATTGATGATCAATGACAACTTCCAACAAAATTTTCATTTAGGGTCTTTGGGTTGTAATTGCTAGTTGTCTCCTTTAGGTTATTAGAAAAGCGTACGATATGGTATGAAATATGTTTATGTTTTATCACCATGTTGACTTGATAGATGAGATTAGACTACTATATATATAATATAGGAAAATAGTGCAAATAAGGAGGTCTCATAAGGACACTTAATTGGCACTAAAAATGTAGGTAAGACTGGAAGTTTATAAAATAAATTAGGAAATTAAGTTACAAATGGAACTTAAAAATGCTTAGATACCAAAACTTTAGAAGTTTAGGAAAAATAAATTCTAGCAAACGAAGGGCATGGAAAGGTTGTCGTGCAATCATGGATCACTGTCCCTATGCCTTAAAAGCTAAATTTATAAACATTCTTGTAGGTAGTTTGTTGTTTTAAAGAAAAAGAAAAGGAACGGTTCCTCAAATCTAGGATTAGCTGCACAGTACTAGGTCAATCATATATATTAACTCATAGACTGAGTATCAATTACATTATTTCAAGGATAGAGCAACAGATGTTTTGAAAAATTATGTTCGAATGCTTTTAAAATTTTCAAATGTTTTTTAGATGTTAGGTTCATATATTTTGAAATTTTTTGGCCAAGTGCTTTTGATATATGTGTGTGTGTGTGTGTCTGTATATATAATAAAATGGTGTTTAATTCTGTTGAGAAATTTATTTTTTCAAACGATTTTGCAAGTTTGATTAGCAAAAGGAAAAGTATTTTTGATGGAAAATGTTTTTTTTTCAATTTTCGTGGGCCACATGAGTAACGTAGGGCGGATCGACGTGTTAGTGAATATATTGTCCGATATGGGTAACAGTATACTAAACATAGATAATAACAAGGAAAAAAACTGTTTTACTATTGGAAATTCTATTTCCATACCTTGTCGATACTAAATTAAAACCTGTGTTTAGGATAATTATGCTTTAACATCCAAAAAATAAATCTCCTTGTGCAAATTGTATTTGGAAAAGTTTAAGGGGAAAAAGAGAAGGTTTCAAGGTACAATGGAATAGATATCAAAAGAAGGTGGAATTGTAAAATTTTCCATCTAAATCCCTTTTGCGACACAGGAATATAGATTCGAAAACATGATTTTCAAAATTTTTGGATATTAAAAAATTGCATGCTACGGTTTGGATGGTAGGGATTGGAAGCAAAATTGGTTGAACCATATTCCTACTCGTAGGAGTGTGGAAACTGTTGTGTAAACAAAAAAATTTGAAAACTTATATACGTATAGAACTGCAAGCATATTTAGGTTGTTTGCATCATATTTTTAAAATTTTGTTAAAAGAATGCATTTATATAAGAGGCACCGATTTTGAGACATTCTGCATACATGTTTTATATGTTGTGATATGCCATTCACTTATACATGTTTGGCCGCTGCAACGACCCTCCTTTTCAATCATCGGAAATCGACACTAATGCATCCACGGTATTCATATGTCGAACATCCAAATGCCGGAAAGGCATATTGTTAGAGTGAAAGAAAAGACAGAACAGAATCTCACAACATGATGAGTAATATATAATATACAATTGATCTTTACAAAAGAAAACCGAACTTTAATATACATACTATCATCAGAGTAAAACTAATTTATCATCTGCCTGGACAGTTTTAACAACCTGTCCTTATAATTGCTGATAAATACAGACAATAACAAACGATGGAAGATAAAATATAGAAAAACTCCTTGGAGGATCCAGATTGTCTCCTAAAGTTCCAAAATGTCTTGCTAAATCTGGAAAATATGCTCGGGCCAATCCGAGCATTATAAGAAAATAACGCATGGATCAGTCTGGTAATCCAGCATGAGAAACACAATCAAATGGATTTTTAATATTATAATGCTTTTCAAAATAAAGGTATCTCATAAGACCACGCCGCATATGAACATGGATGGGTTTTTAACATACGATGACCAAACCATTTTATAGGAAATCTTATGGTATTATAATAATGTTTAGGATTTAAAATAAATATAATCATAGCCAAAATGGTTTCATTAATTACATTCCAAAGTAATAGGTATACAAGTAAGTCTGTAAAGGCACGGATTAGAGATTAGATTTCCATCAATGACAAAGCTACTAGGGTACTGCAAACCACAGTACATCTCTAGTCAATATACCAAGGCCCTCGCATGATCCCCTTGCAAATCAGAGCCGACCTGCACCTTTAAAATGACAAATAGGATTTCATCATTCCTTGGGCACCAAGGCCATAAACTATTGCCCCTGGCCTCACTCTTCCCATACACACACATACCAAATCCATAAATATTGAATCTAGATCAAGGAATGATGCTTCTAATGGTAGCGAACCACATAGCTTTGAAGCATATCCCATTGTTTTAGTCATACCGAGTTGTGAGGCTTGTGGGGACGATTACCTTTTTCCTCCCTTAGCAAATCCCACTTGGAATCCTAACACTGTCTTTTAGGCAATAATGCAATGCCAGCATTCATCCATACAAGTTATTCAGGATATGAACAAACCGAAGACACTACTTCTAATATGTCCATTTTGGAATTACCCTTAGGATTAGTAACAAGAAGGTTCACTTCTGAAAATCAAATCCCATTCCTTTTATAAAATTCCCTTTTTATAAACCAATTCCATATTTACAAATCCTTTTATAAACCTCCGAATCAATTTACAAAACTTCTTTTATAAATCTCTAGAATTATTTATAAAACTCCTTTCTATTTGTATAACACTTTTGTAATTCTTCCTTTATAAACTCCTTTACAAAAATTCTTTATAAAATTCTTTATAAAATTTCTTCTATAAATCCAAACCCATTTTTATAAATCGTGTATAATTAACAAAAATCTTCGTTATTTTTAAAATATCACTTATAAATCCATTCTTTTATTTTTAATTACCATTTATAAATATCCTATTTATTTATAAAATTCCATTTATAATACAAAATATCATTGATAACACAATTTATTATTTATTAACACTTTATTAAATTAATTAATTACCTTCAAAAATCACAGATAAATAAACAATTGTCTTTAAAACATCATTACTAAAATAAATTATTAACTTCAAACATCATTACTAAAATAAATAATTAACTTCAAACATCATTAATAAATGATTAATTAACTTCAAAACATCATTAATAAATAATTTAAACAAAAAATTTAAATATATTCTCACCCGCACAAACCAAGCCCGACCCAAACATCACTCTCCCACCCGAACTCGCCTTCGACCCCAAACCCAACCCAAATGAACAGCTCTTCCTCCAAATTTCAAAATTGCACCCAGCTCCAGTAAATCCAAAAACACAGACTGCCTCGGTCATCTACTCAGACACCATCACCTCGCCACCTACAACCACTGTCACCTTGGCCAATGCAACCGCCATATCCCCACGCTCTCCCTACCGAGCCTCAGCCAACTCGCTGCTTTTGTTCGCCACCCCATCCAAAAACCCAAACCCAAATAAACCCAACTTCAAAACCCTAAACGAGTTCACCACCACCACCATGGTCCATCGGACCCTCTACGACCAAAACTTACACCTCTGCCTTGTCCCAATGCTCTTTACAGCACCAACCAGAGCACTAGATCGCTCGAAACTTATTTATGACGAAAATGGTACATCTCACCACCACTATCGTTTCTGACCATAAAAAATCCTACGACCACCACCAAAAATCATGGTTCATCGATACGAACGCAACCATGTCTTCCATTCTCCATTTCGTGATTGTCGAAAAAATGATCACTATCCATTCACTACTATTTTCAATCAATTCAAATCACCTTGCTCGACGAAACGATCAGCGATTATTTTAAAAAACTAGAGCTGAAAATGAACATCTGTCACATCGACATTTTTGTGTAATATCGAACAGTTGTGGAGATATGGATTTTTGAATTGAGGAGGAGGCTTTGATTTAATTTATAGATTTTAGGGAAAAAAGAATAGAAGAAAGGAAAGAGTAAAGAAATGAAAATGAACCGAATGAATGATGTATTGTGATGATATGCACCCTTATAATCAAAATCATCACATAACTTAAAGCTTAATTAAACCGAAATTTGCAATTCACCATCTTATCTAAATTAAATCACAAAGAAAATCATATTAATGGTTTTGTTGAAAATCTTGTTTATAGATTTGAATATTAAAAAGCTTTGAAAAGAAAGCTTTGCGGTACTCCCTTGCATAATATCTCTTTCGCTTATGAACTATGAACAATAAAATTAAAAATACAATCGTTCTCTACAATGTGACATGATCACAAAATAAATATAAAATACACTGGTTATCACATTCTATTAAATGTCAAAAATACCAACATTTGCCGTAAAATACGCCAAACGATAATCCATATATTTTCCAAATTAAAAATTATGAAAAAACCTATAAAATCATTTAACAATACGTTATTAAAACTCAAGTCGTTTTATCAAAAGTTGATTTTCTTATTATTTGCTAAATTCGAATCAAATTTGAATATTTAATAAATTAAATATTCCCATTTGAAACATTAAAAATTCCAGGTCGTTATGTTCTTTCTTCCTTAAAAGAATTTCGTCCTCAAAAACCCATCATTATCAAACCCGAAAGGAAATAAGCTCATATAAGTATTTAACATTTTCTATAAGCCCATTCGGTGTACACAGATCATCCGTATGCAATATCTGATTCGATCACTTACTCGAATACATAAATTTCTCTTCTGAACTAGCATCGCTCACCCGATTGCCTAGTGCGGACTCCGATCAGGCTCCTTGATTAGGAACCTCTGTTCTTCTTACATAGTCATATCATATAATAGAAAACATCAGTAACATACCAAGAACCCTCACCAAGCGGTCAGCATCTAGAATCCAGTGATAAATCCTTATTCGAGTTGGTGTGAATAACATCAAAGTCGTATACTCGAATCTTGGATCAAGAACCATGCGAAGAAATGATCTACGTATAACTTACATTTTATTCTTGTTGGTTCTTTCCTACCAATTTCTTTTTATTTAAAGAAAAATCAATTATGAAAACATTTCATAAAATCTTAAATTAAGTTTTAATTATGTCCCTACTATCTCCTAAGCGTATATATACATTATTGGGTTTGGTTTTCTTAACCAAGATGTTCAACAAATTTAAAACCTGCTTTAACTTACTCTCTTCTCAAATTTATAAGCTACAAAAACTTATTTTCTTATATTTTCCCAAAAATACATAGCATTAACTTCTCAATTAATTGGTAGTTTTTAACTGTCCAAAGTCATCAAAAATTCAATTTCATTTTAACATATGAAAAGTACCAAATATCTTATCATAACAAGATGCACAACCATCACATCCTAATGCATAAGATACATGAGTCCATATGATAACTTAATAGAAACTCAAGAACTAAAGGCCCGGGTTTTATTTCAAATTATTTTGAAATAATAACAATATACGTGTCTCCTTTTGTACATCAAGTCTACTTTTGGAATTTAAAATAAAATTTATTCTACCAAAACAACTCTATAGTAAATTACTATGGTACATTCTCCCACTTAGAAACTCAAAAATGAACACTGATGATATTGCATTCATCGACAAAATTATTTTCCAATGTCAAAAGTGAGTTTATCTATTTCTCTTAAAATCCTTTTTAAAATATTTCTATTCATAAATACTATCTAATAACATTATTATTATTTTTCCCAATATTTTGAAAATCAAAATTCAAAATTACATGGGTTTACATTCTCAAATTCTCAATGTAAATCCTTTTACTTATAAATCATACTTGTATAATTTCACTTCAGAAATGTATATCTTTGTTTAGATTAATAAAAAATATTGTTAAAATTAAACCTTAACCCAATCATTATCACTAAACACTTTATAGTAAATCTGTGAAATTTAATTCACAAGGTGTCCGTTTTAAAGTTTCCACTATTACTATCCACCCAACCTATGCAGGGGAAAGGTACGACTGCTCATAAACCGATCGAGCGTAACAAATCAAACAATAAATGATAATAATCAAATATTATCATTTCCTAACAAACAAACATTTCCTAGATTACTATATCACTTTCTAAAAATTATTCCTTTATATATAAAATATAATTCCATATAAAGTTATTTCATTTACCAATTTCAAAACAATACTATGTCGATTTATCATGTTTAAGTGTTTAGAAATCTCTATCAATATCGTCGGTCAAGCGCATCGACCAAAATTCATAAGTGATGCAGCGCACTATGTTAAGTCGCTCAATCTTAAGTCTCCTGCGAGTTATGTCAATCGTATGCCAACTGCCATAAGTCGCTCATCCATAAGTCGCTCAACGACCTACGCTCAATGACCTACCTTATAAGATAACGACTCAAGAAAACTAGGCCGCATTTCTTTAAGTCGCTCACCTATGCCGCATTCCTTATGTCGTAAGTCGTATGCCGCTTTTTATCTTAATCCATTCTCTTATGTCGCTATGTCGCTAGGTCGCATGGTTCCTTATGTCGCATGAAGCTGTGTATCTTCTTAAGCCGTTCCTGAAGCCGTGCTTTCTCTTATGTTGCTATGTCGCTAGGTCACATGGTTCCTTATGTCGCATGAAGATGTGTATCTTCTTAAGCCGTTCCTGAAGCCGTGCTTTCTTCTTATGTCGCTGATTTCTTAGGTCGTGAGTCGTGAGTCGTATGTTGTATTGTTGTATTGTTAAGTCGCATGTATTGTTAAGTCGCATGTATTGTTAAGTCGTATGCTGTTAGGTCGCTTGTGTTGTATTGAGTCGCGTGCGATGTTGTAACTTGTAATTGTGTTAAGTCGTAGGTCGTGAGTTGTATGGTATTAAGTCGCGTGTGTTGTAATTTCCTATAAATAGGGGTGTGTTGACATTTGTAAAGGGGAGTTGATTTTTGAAATAAATTTGTGTGTGAGCTTTGGCCACTATTGTTGAAGTTGAGTGTGATCTCCTTCTTCTTTCCATCTTTGGGTTATTCGTGCACGAATCAACGAAGTTGAAGCCAATTCTCGATATCACTTACGAGTGATCAACGATCGAATTGTAGATTTTTCAACATGGCATCTTGCGAGATCAACGGGTTGGAGATAGCTAGATTCCGGCATCATCACGATCAACGGAATTGAGCGTTTATCATTATATCGGTTTACTAACACAAAATCATCATTTCGTGAGGAAGATCCTGGATAGGTTGCGACAATTTGATATCTAAACTGTTCAAGCCTAGAAGAAGCTGCGTCAATTGGTATCAGAGCTAAATCAGAGACAGAAACGAGATTGTTGAATGATCATGCCTCCGAGACGTGCTAATCGCTATCATAATGTTGAAGATTTGTATAGAAGACAAGAAGCTGAGCAGATGGAGCAACGTATCAATGAAAAGTTCAATGAGGGTATTGGGAAATTGGAGAAATTGATGAAAGACATGAATCAAAATCAAAGGAGAACGTCACCAGTTTCGAACTAGAGTGGAAACAGGGTTTCACGATCGGTTTCGAGAGAAAGGAGAATGTCACCCCAATCTTATCGAGATAGGAGAGAATCATCAGTTTCAATGAGGCAAGACCACCATGGGTACCGAAATGAAGAGGGAAGAACTCAACGTGGGTTTGAAAATGAATCATATCGTGATGCTGAAAGATAGGGTAGAAGGGACATGCATAGTCGTAGAGACGTAGATGGTCAGGATCGATATCGAAATACATCTGATTTTGAGGAAAATGGTGATGGAGGTAGTATTCATTATCGAAATCGAGGCCAAGTGCGAAATCAATTTCTGGAGTCAGAAAAAGATCGTAAATGGGAGTCGGGTATGAGGATGGAAATTCCGGAATTCAAAGGTGGTATGCTAGAAGAAGAATTTCTTGATTGGTTGTCGACTGTTGAAGAAATTTTGAAATTCAAGGAGGTGCCTGAGAATCGCAGAGTCCAATTAGTTGCTACTAGACTAAGGGGAAGAGCTATGGCTTGGTGGCAACAAACTAAACTAACACGGGAGAGAATGGGAAAATAAAACGTTGTCACTTGGGAGAAGATGAGAAAGATGATGAAAGCGACTTTCTTGCCGTACAATTATCAATCTCTTATGTATCAACGTTTGTAGAATTTGAGACAAGGGACGAAGTCAGTGAATGATTATGCAGATGAATTCTATCAATTGATGGCAAGGAATGATATTATGGAAACCGAGGAACAGCTAACGACTAGATATATTGGAGGGTTACGAATGCAAATTCAAGACATGGTTAATATGTTTAATCCAATGTCTATTGCTGAAGCACATCAGAATAGCTTGGGAGAAACAAGGGAGACGAGGAAGTGGTGTGTTTACGGGTTCTAACAACTAGAATAAGGGTGCTAGTAGCAATGCTAATGTTTCCAAGGCAGTCAATAAACCAATTGTCAATGAAGCCGCTAAAGCAAAGTTCAATAACAGTATCAAGTGCTATAATTTTCAGGAGTTTGGCCATAAAATTAATGAATGTACAAAGCCAAAGAAGAGAGCATTAGTTGCAGAGGAATGTGAGTATGAGGATGTGGAAGCTGAAATTGATTATTCTCAACCATCGAAGTTTGATGAAGATGAAGAAGTTATGTCAGGAGACGAAGGGTGTAACTTGATGATAAGGAGGTCTTGTTTAGTGCCAAAGCATGAGAATGATTCTAGTTGGCTGAGAAGCAATATCTTTCAGTCTACATGTACTATCTTGGGAAAGGTTTGTCGATTTGTTATTGATGCAGGAAGCTATGATACCATTATTTCTGAAGAACCCGTCAAGAAGTTAGGGTTGAAGACTGAAAAACACACTAGACCTTACAAAGTGGCATGGCTAAAGAAAGGTGGAGAAGTGACAGTGGGAAGATGAGCATTCGTTACATTTTCTATTGGAAAGAAGTATAAAGATGATATATGGTGTGATGTTGTCGATATGGAAGTGTGTCATCTACTATTGGGAAGACCATGGCAATATGATAGAGCTGTACAACATAATGGTCACACCAACAGCTATAGTTTCATTTCGAAGGGACCCAAATTACCTTAGTTCCTAAGAAGCGTGAACAACGTGAAAGCAAGTCAGAGAAGAAAGTGGAACTAACTAGTCTGTTATCTACGAAAGAATTTGTTAAAGAAGTGAAAGATAGTGCTAAATTGTTTATGTTGATTGGGTATGAAACAAGTGAAGATCTTAAAATTCCTGCGGAAGTTAGAACGGTGTTAAATGAATTTGAAGATGTTTTTCCTGCAAAATTACCAAAGGAATTACCGCCAATGAGGGATATACAACATCAAATTGATCTAGTGCCAGGTGTTGTTTTACCGCATAGGCCGCATTATCGTATGAGTCCAAAAGAGCATGAAGAGTTGAGGGGACAGGTTGAGGAGTTGCTTGAGTAAGGGCGTGTTCAAGAGAGTCTCATTCCTTGTACTGTACCAGCTCTGTTGGTACCAAAGAAAGATGGTTCATAGAGAATGTGTACAGACCGCAGGGCACTCAACAAAATAACTGTCAGATACAGATTTTCTATGCCAAGACTTGATGATCTA
Source organism: Allium cepa (assembly GCA_030765085.1). NCBI lineage: Eukaryota > Viridiplantae > Streptophyta > Magnoliopsida > Asparagales > Amaryllidaceae > Allium > Allium cepa. Next base: position 492,634,922 of record CM060943.1, read on the forward strand.
TTGGATCAACTCAGTGGGTCTGTAATCTTTTCTAAGGTCGATCTTAAGAGTGGTTATCATCAGATTCGCATCAGACCAAGTGATGAATGGAAGACAGCATTCAAGACTCGGGAAGGATTATACGAATGGTTGGTCATGCCATTTGGTCTATCTAATGCACCAAGTACATTTATGAGGGTGATGAATCAAATTTTCAGACCTTACATCGGGAAGTTTGTTGTAGTCTACTTTGATGATATCTGATATATAGTGCTAGCACAGAGGAGCACATTCAACACTTGCGAAAGGTGTTAACTATTCTTAGTCAAGAACAGTTCTATGCAGCGACGAAGAAATGCGTGTTCATGACGCCAAGTGTTTTATTTCTAGATTATGTCGTGTCTAAGGAAGGGATACAAGTGGACCAGAGTAAAGTAGCCGCAATCAGAATTTGGCCACAGCCTAAAACTGTAATAGAAGTCAGAAGTTTCCATGGGTTAGCTTCATTTTATCGAAGATTTATACCGCACTTTAGTAGTGTGATGGCTCGTGTTACTGATTGTATGAAAGGAAAGCAGTTTTCGTGGACAAAAGAGGCAGGATCTGCTTTTGAGAAAATCAAGGAACTTTTAACCTCAGCACCGATTCTAGTGTTGCCAGATTTTCAGTTACTATTTGAATTACATACAGATGCATCAAAAGTTGGGGTTGAAGGAGTATTGAGTCAGAAGGGACGTCCAATTGCCTATTTCAGTGAAAAACTTTCGGGAGCAAAAATGCGATACAATACTTATGATGTGGAGTTTTATGTTATTGTGCAGGCTGTGAAGCATTGGAGACATTACTTGTTCCACAAAGAATTTGTTTTGTATACGGACCATGAAGCATTGAAACAGTTACAAGGGCAGAATAAAATTGCAGCTAGGCATGCATCGTGGATAGCTTATTTGCAACAATTTACATTCGTCGTAAGGCACAAGTCTGGAGTAACTAATCGCGTCCCCGATGCATTGAGTCGGAGGGAGAATTTACTAACAACCATGCGAGTAGAGGTGATGGGTTTTGACTTACTTCCAGATTTGCTTACTTCAGATTCATATTTTTTCGAAATCCTAGACAAAGTCAAGCAGGGAAACATGGATGGATATATGCTGGTTGATGGTTTTCTATTCAAAGGAAATCAGTTGTGTATTCCAGATTGCAGTCTACGAATGAAAATCATCAAAGAATTACATGAAGAAGGACACGTGGGCCACGACCGTACTATGCAGTTGATCTCAAAATCTTATTTTTGGCCGTCAATGAGGAAGGAAGTTGAAAAGTTCGTTCAAAGGTTCCATATTTGTCAAGTTTCAAAGGGGACCGCAACAAATGCAGGTTTATATTTGTCGTTTCCTATACCTACTAAACCATGGGTGGATGTTAGTATGGATTTTGTATTGGGATTGCCGAGAACGCAACGTGGCAATGATTCTATCTACGTGGTGGTTGATTGGTTTTCAAAAATGATACATTTTATCGCATGCAAGAAGACTGCAGATGCACTTAATGTCGCACAGTTATACTTCAGAGAGATCTATCGTCTTCACGGGTTGCCTGAATCTATTGTATCAGATAGAGACACTCGTTTTGTAAGTCATTTTTGGATGAGTCTATGGAGAATGGTCGGGACAAAGATGAAATTTAGTAGTACTTATCATCCACAGACGGATGGACGGACAGAAGTTGTGAATAGATCCCTAGGTAATCTATTGAGATGCCTCGTGAATGACAATTTAAAGAGTTGGGATTCCAAGCTGTGTCAAGCTGAGTTTGCACACAACCATGTAGTTAATCGTAGCACTGGGTTCAGTCCATTCCAGGTCGTTTACTCAACAATTCCTAAGGGACCATTGTATTTATCTATAGTACCACAGCAGAAAGGAGTGATCAAACGAGCTAGTGATTTTGTGAATGAATTGCAAGAGTGCCACAAGGTTGTGAAGGAACGATTGCTTAAGGCGAATAAGAAATATAAGCAATCAGTAGATATTAAACGACGAAATGTTGAGTTCAAAGAAGGAGATTTTGTATATGCAGTATTGACTAAGGAACGATTTCCTATTGGTACTTACAATAAACTAGCTGCTAGAAAGATTGGTCCTTTGAAAATCATATAGAAGATTAATGAGAATGCTTATCAGTTAAGATTGTCGGAACATATCCATACTGCTGACGTTTTCAACGTCGAACACTTGATTCCACATCATGAGAATAAGTATGTCGAAGAAGAGGAAAGTGTAAATTCGGGGTCGAATTCTTTTCAACTAGGGGAGGATGATGCAACGCACCATGTTAAGTCGCTCAATCTTAAGTCGCCTGCGAGTTATGCCAATCGTATGCCAACTGCCTTAAGTCGCTCATCCATAAGTCGCTCAACGACCTACCTTGTAAGATAATGACTCAAGAAAACAAGGCCGCATTTCTTTAAGTCGCTCACCTGTGCCGCATTCCTTATGTCGTAAGTCGTATGCCGCCTTTTCTCTTAATCTGTTCTCTTATGTCGCTATGTCGCTAGGTCGCATGGTTCCTTATGTCGCATGAAGCTTTGTATCTTCTTAAGCCGTTCCTGAAGCTGTGCTTTCTCTTATGTCGCTATGTCGCTAGGTCGCATGGTTCCTCATGTCGCATGAAGCTGTCGCATGGTTCCTTATGTCGCATGAAGCTGTGTATCTTCTTAAACTGCTCCTGAAGCCGTGCTTTCTTCTTATGTCGCTGATTTCTTAGGTCGTGAGTCATGAGTCGTATGTTGTATTGTTGTATTGTTAAGTCGTATGCTGTTAGGTCGCTTGTGTTGTATTAAGTCGTGTGTGATGTTGTAACTTGTAATTGTGTTAAGTCGTAGGTCGTGAGTCGTATGGTATTAAGTTGCGTGTGTTGTAATTTCCTATAAATAGGGGTGTGTTGACATTTGTAAAGGGGTTGATTTTTGAAATAAATTTGTGTGTGAGCTTTGGCCACCATTGTTGAAGTTGAGTGTGATCTCCTTCTTCTTTCCATCTTTGGGTTATTCGTGCGCGAATCAACGAAGTTGAAGCCAATTCTCTGTATCGCTTACGAGTGATCAACGATCGAATTATAGATCTTTCAACACGGCATCTTGCGAGATCAAAGGGTTGGAGATAGCTAGATTCCGACATCATCACGATCAACGGAATTGAGCATTTATCGTTCTATCGGTTTATTGACACGAAATCATCATTTCGTGAGGAAGATCCTGGAAGGTTGCGACAGTTTGATATCTAAACTGTTCGAGCCTAGAAGAAGCTGCGTCAATAAGCCACTGGACATACCAATCAACACAATATAAAACAAATTTTATAGCACAAACAAATACGTTCTCGTATATACACACACTCCAACTCATCCTAGGGTGTCTCTTACCCTATCTTTAATGAGTTTAACCTACCAAAGCCTAAGTGTTCACTCAACCTAATTTTTGATACCATGATGTAACTACTCGCCTTTTCGATCCTTAGAAGTAGAAACTAGTACATCCATGGTATTTAATGTCGAATATCCAAATGCTGAAAAGACAGATGGTTGGGGTGGAAGAAAGAAAAGACAGAATAGAATCTCATAATGTGACGAGTAATATATAATATACCAATGATCTGTACAAAAGAAAACTGAACTTTAATATATATACTATCATCAGAGCAAAACTAACCTATCATCAGCCTAGACATTTATAACAACCCGTCCTCACAATTACTGATAAATACAGATAATAACAAACAACAGAAGATAAAATATGGAATACGTCTTAGAAGATCCATCTTATCCCCTGAAGCTCCAAAGTGTCTAGCTAAATCTGAAAAATATGCTCGGGCTGATCCAAGCTTTATAAGTACGTAACGCTCGTATCAGTTTGGTAAACTAGCATGAGAAACACAATCAGGTGGATTTTTAATATTATAAAACCTTTCAAAATAAAGGTATCTTATAAGACCATGTCTTACATAAAAACAAATTGTTTTACCTTACCATAATCAATCCATTTTGTAGGAAATCTTATGATATTAATGATGTCTAGGATTTGAAATAAAATTAATCATAGCTGAAATGGTTACATTAATTACATTCCAGCATAATATGTATATAACTTAGTCTGTAAAGGAACGTATTGGAGATTGGATTTCCATTAATGAAAAGACTACTGGGGTACAGCCTACCATAGTACATCTATGGACCCTTTGGAATCACCCTCAAGATTAGTAGCAAGTAACCCTTGCACTACAAAGAACCCCATCTTCGATTCCATCATCTCGAATTGATCTCGAACCTCTTTTAAAGTGTAGAATGTGCATATGGTTTTGGAGTGGTTATGGTTTTGACTCGTCTCATATAAGTAGTCTTCCTCACTTACCGATCGCTTAAAACCAAATCGATAGTTCCGATAAACTCAATTTCGATTCTTTTGGAAATAATCAAATAATACATATGTGGGGAGATCACCTCCTAACCATTTAAGTAAACGGATTTTCTTATCATTTGTCCTAGAAGAACAAAACGAGATTTATATGCACGATACAGTATCATCGAAGATTACTATGCCATATAACTCTCATGCTTCTCCTAGATATTTCCATATTTATATTTTGGCCATGATTTGATAATCGGTTATTCAACTATCAAATAACAAACAATCAAACATAAATTTAATTCCATGTGAGATCGACTAAGCTTCTAAATATTAATCTTTCGTCAATTAAGTCACTTTTAAATTATTGATTCAAAATACCTTCACAAAAGATATTTTCACAAATTCCCTTATACTTCTTTCAATACATAGAAAAACATTCATATACTTATCTCTTCAGTATAAGTATATTAATAAAACATTATACTTTCAATACTTAGAAAATATATCCATATGCTTATCCCAATGGCATAAGTATATTAACAAATCTTAAGGAAATTTTCCTCTTTTTCTAAATTCATAGTAAAATAGGCCAACAACAAATATCATTCAAAACTTTACTTCCACTAGACTCAAGCCATTTTCCTTTTGTGTTAAGTACGGAAAGAATGCTTCCATACCACCATAATTAAGAAGGATTATTTAACAAAATAAAATCTCATTCCTTTTTTAAAATTCCTTTTTTATAAACCTATTCCATGATTATAAATCCATTTTATAAACCTCCAAATAAATTTATGATATTTCTTTTATAAATCTCTAAAATTATTTATAAAACTCTTTTCTATTTATAAAACTCTTTTCTAAATCTTCCTTTATAAAAATCCCTTATAAAAATCCTTTGTAAAAACCCTTTTATAAATCCAAGTTCATTTTTGTAAATCTTATATATTCAACACAAATCTTTGTTATTTTTAAAATATCACTTATAAGTCCACTCTTTTATTTATAAATTATCATTTATAAATCTCTCTTTTATTTATTAAATCCATTTACGATTCTCTTCTGCAAAATTTCATTTATAAAATAATTTATTATTTATGAACATCTTTATTAAATTAATTAATTACCTTCAAACATCATAAATAATTAATTAATTATCTTTAAAACATCATTACTAAAATAATTATTTAATTTCAAACATCATTAATAAGTAACTGATTAACTTTAAAAAATCATTATTAAAATAATTTAAATCATTTATAATTATATAAATACTCGACCTCAAATAGTTGTAAAATGGAAGTTAATTGGAATTCATAGCTTTTCAAATTTGGAAAGAGGTTCAGCGACCACAATGGTACTTAGTCAAGCAACCATTTATTTTAATTCAACTTTTCAAGTCATATTACTAGTATTTACATAAACAAGCATATATATATATATAATCAATGATTAATAATCACTAGCTAATTCACTGCTTAACCACTATTAGTTAGTCAACATATTAATCAACTGACATAAGAATAAATATCGAAATTTACATAATAGCATAGTGTTTTATTATGCCAAATGGATGCCATCAATAATCTATTCAATTAAATCATAGTAGAATAGTGTTTTATCCTGCTACATAGATGTCCAAAATAATATATTCCATTTATCATATAGCAAAACGGAGTTTTATTTTGCCAAATTGATAACATCAATGAAGTATGCTTAATTTAACTATGTTATAATATAAGCCAACGTAATTAAATTCTATCACCGTTACAATATCATAAAATTATACTTCATCCAAACAATCAACAATTCATATAATAGTGTTGTACTCGCTAAATTCAAATCTAATGCAAAAATCCACGGATAAATTGGATTTATAATGAAGGAGATATGTGTTTTTCTTTTTCTTTTCTTTTTTTTAAAAGTTAACCTACATAGTGATATATTGTAAATAAACAATTTAAATATATTATCACCCACGCAAATCAAGCCTATCCCAAGCATCACTCTCCTACCCTAACCAGCCTTTAACCCAAAACCGTCCCAAATGAGCATCTCTTCCCTCCAAACTTCAAAATCGTGTCCAGCTTCAGTAAATCCAAAAACACAGACTGCCTCGGTCATCCACTCAAACACCATTACCTCACCACGTACAGCCACCGCCACCTTAGCCAGTGCGACCGCACATCTCCATGCTCCTCTCTTCTCAGCCTAAAAAAACCTGTTGCTTCCGTTCGCCGCCCCTATCCAAAGCCCCAAACCCAAATAAACCCATTCAAAACTCTAAACGATTTCGCCGCCGCAACCATGGTCTATCAGACCCTCTACGACACCATGGTCTATCAGACCCTCTACGACCACCACATGCCTCCACCTTATCCCAATACTCCTCCTAGCACCGACCAGAGCACCCCTAATTCACTTGATCATTAGAAATTAATTTATGATCAGAAATGGTGCATCCCACCACCATCGATTTCGACCACTAAAAATCCTACAACCACCAACAAAATTCATGGTTCGTCGATATTAAGGCAACCATGTCTTCCATTCTCCATTTCGTGATCATAAAAAAACGATCAACATTCATCCACTATTGTTTTTGACCAATTCTGACAACTTCTCTTGATGAAACGATGAGTGGTTTTTTCTTAAAAAATAGAGATGAAAACAAACATCTTTCATGTTGGAAGTTTCATTCAATATCGAATGGTTATGGAGATATGGATTTTTGAATTAAGGAGGAGGCATCGGTTTCACTTACAGAACTTAGGAAAAAAAGAAAAGAACAAAAGAAAGAGGATAAAAGTGAAAATGAACTAAGTGAGTGAAGTGTTGTGACGATATGCACTTGTATAATAATAATCATCACATAACTTAAAGCTTTACCAAACCAAAATTTACAATTCTTCATCTCATTCAAATCAAATCACAAAGCAAATCACATTAATGGTTTGGCTGAAAATCTTGTATTTAATTTTGAATTTTGAAAAGTTCTCAAAAGAAAACTTTGCGGTACTCCATTATATAATATCCCGATCGCGTATGAATTGCAAACAACAGAAATAAAAATACGATCGTGCACTACAATGTGACATAATCATAAAATAATTATAAAATACTTTGGTTATCAAATTTTGTTAAATATAAAAAATACTAACATTTACCGTAAAATGCATTAAAAGCTAATTTAAATATTTTCCAAATTAAAATTAAAGATAAATCTCATAAAATAGTTTAAAAACACGTTAGTAAAAATCAAGTCGTTTTATCAAATTGACTTTCATATTATTTATTAAATTCGTATCAAATTTGAATATTTAAACAAACTAAATATTTCCATTTGGAACAATAAAATTCCAAGTCTTTACAGTTGCAAAATTGGTTGTACATTAATAGGTTGGATAGCTTAAATTTGTTGCGTGCTACGTTACATGATTCAATCCTTGGAGAATTTCGGGACAAAAATTTTTAAGTATGAAATGTAACACCCCATAAAATTAATGATGATTAATAAATAATTAATAAACCTCAAAAAATGGAATTTGATCAAACATTGAAATTTGATCACGAAACTTGCTTTATTATATATAACTTTAGCTTTTAACCTCTGATTGTTTAGTATTTATGGTCCTATATTTGATCTGATGTATTATTGTGATGAATTGGTATATTGTGCTTTAATTTTGTGATTATGTTTTTTATTTGTCATCAATATCCTGTATAATTAATATATTTTGTTAGTGCGTGAAATTTATATTTATTTATATATTATTCGAGTACTTAGATGGGTTCCAATAAACGTATCAGTATTTTTATTAACCTAATAAATACATGAGTCATCACTGAATTTGATACCATGGGTAGATTATGATTTGTAGCTGCATATTTTTTGCACCGCCAAAATTGCTCAATATATAATGTAGGTAACAATGTTTGAAGCACGATATTATCTGCATCCCTAGTGTATGATGTAGCCTATTAAATAGCATGTCTATATTGATCCTGCTAAACATCATAAAATGCAAGATAGAAAAATTATTCCTTTCACTTTCACAAACCCTTTACTAGATGTGTTAAAGGTTTGTATATTATCTTCAGTGCTTATTACCTTTAATTGAATTACTCGTTATAATCCAAGATATTTTGTGAAATAAGTCATTTGCTAGATGGAAAGGTGTAGATTCATTAGGCAGAAGTATGAAGAAACTGAGAGAGAAGAAATAACTAGCTTAGTTTGATAGTAATTGTGCTTGGCTTTTAAAGAGAGATAGAGAGGCTATGATGTCAACTATATATTCAATATTTATATTTATTTAATAGTTTATTCATTTTCATGAAGTGTATTTTTTAGTGTTGGAAGCAAGGAAAAACCAATTAGAAGCATCGAACGATAATGTGTTGTTTGATTATTATACAAGCTAAAGCTTATACCCCTTTTATAAATAAAAATTGCATAAGTTATAATCATACAAATTTGTAAAATGATGAGCACATATTCACATTTGTTTTTGCTAAGGGTCATCTGAATATTGAACCCATTCTTATTACCTTTAATGCTTCAGTTGTTAACCATCGAATAGACTAGTATGGTAATAATTAATAAGAGCTTCCCTTTTCAGTATATATTATCGTAGTTGTCAACCAATTGTACAAATGTTGGATAAATCATGGATAACTCAAAGGGGAAATTCAATATATATAGAAGGGATTAATCAATTTGTCAAGTTTGTTAAAGAATGTGCAAATGGTGACGTATTATTTCCTTGTCCTTTTGATCATTGTAAAAATTCCAAAGGATAAACAGATCTTGAATTCATTAGCTTTCATTTGTTAAAACATGGTATTTATAAGAGTTATGTGGTATGGGAGCATCATGGAGAAAAAGTGAACGAGTTTAACAACAACGATCCAAACATTATAGTGGATGACCCAATTAATAAAGTTAAATATACTAGGATAAAAGAACTTGTAGATGATGTATACAATATGCATAATGGAGAAGCCCATCGTATTTTAAATGATTTAACAATGATATGTCCAACATTTGTGGTTTGAGGTATTAAGTAGGTATTATAGGGTCCGCCTCTCCCACAAAGAAGTATTAAGTGGCCTGATGAGATTCCGTGCAATGTCAGCTAGATGGTATTAGAGAGGAGTCCACCTCGGTATGTAGTAAATGATAAGGACCTGTCTAAAATAAGGTGTTAAATGGTTAGAGTCTGCTTAGTTCCTATTGAAAATGTATTAAGTAGTTTAGATACAGTCTCTTATGTTGTTAGGACATGATTAATGGTAGTTGCATGGGACAGGGAAAGGCCTTTGGCCTACAGTTATATGTTTTAGAGTTGAAATGCGTTAGTAATATGGCAATTATTATAAAGCCTTATCTAGGTATCATTGGTCTCTGCAGTTAGGACCGGTTAACAGCGGTTATGTTGTGGAGGGCCCGCTTCAGGGACTGAGGTATTAAGTAGTCATTATGGGTCCGCCTCCTCCCTATTTAAGAAGTATTAAGTAACCGATGTTTTGGATAGTGAAATATTTAGATGTAAATGAATATAGGTGCATATACATTGATAACTTGGAGATGGTTAGGTTAAACATACCGTACGTGCATATAAGATTTACCACATTAGCCGTAAATAATAGACATAACACTTAAAAGGAAACCAATTGGCATAAATTAGTGGGATGCGCAAAGTATGTAATTTTTCAATTACTAGAACGTTGTTCTGACTCCCTCTTTATAACAACCCATATGTTAGATTTAGAAGGACTAGATGCTGGAGCAAGATGGGAAATGCAGATGATTAAGTATTCTTATTCATGCTCGGCGCTGACAAGACAATTAAATATCCAAAAAATGATATTTCGAGATGGCAGCCTTAATCAGTTCATATGTTCTATTATGTTTTTTAATTCCACTGTGAGTTTATATTATCGCACTCTTGTATACTTGTGTTTATTGCAGATTACCAAAATCAACAACCATACACTAATGAAATTAGGCTTCGGTTTAAACAAAATTCGGGCCCATTAAGGCGCGAGTTGTTACAGTTATATTTCTATTTATTTGCTTATTTTGACAAATTTCTATACGTATTTGTTGTCCATCTTTAATTTGTATATGTATAGATCTAAAGTTTTTGAGTTTGTTGATTTGAATTGGATCTGAAAATAATAATAATGGTTTTGATTGTTGATTCTTATTGTTTTCTTTTTGTTGATCTTGGTGTTATTTTAGATCCGAATATAATAACTAATTAATTATTATATATATTTATTTATATAGTTGAATGTCAATGGTGATTTCGTTATTTCATAATTAGTTTTCTGTTTCAAAATATATATGTATGTACGCATGTATACATATATGTATTAAAATTAAGTTGAACACTATTTTACAATGAAAGTTTTAAAAGTACATTTTTATACACATACACGTAGATATCTTGACATTAATGGAGAAATGTTTTTAATATAGAAATCTATATGTGTCAACATTCTAATTTTTTCTAATAATTTTCACTTTATTATTGCTTATAAAATATCTACATTTTAGCTTACTTTAAATTATTAACATATAAACATAGTCATACTTCAATTTAAAGACTAAGATGTGTTTTCAAATTATTTTAATGAATCAAAATCATTACGTGTTTTGGAAATAAATCTTGAATTTAAAGTAGTCGACTTGGTTGAATCAATTTAGCCTAATTAAAGGATTCACCAAAATACTTACACACATATATTTATATTAAGTATGTTTAACACACACACACACATGCACTCATATAATTTTAAACAATGGTTTGGATAACCAATATGTATAAAAAGAGAGAATGTGTCTATTGTGGTGTAAATCCCAGCACCGAAACATGTACACATTAACTATGTACATAATATGATATATTGCACTTACCCAATTTACATTAGGGCATAATTGGTTATACTCACAATATATGCTAAGTATAAATTTGGTTATCTATGACATTTAATTAATCCATCAATCATTTAATTAAAGGGAAAGAAATAAAAAGCTATCTCCCCAATTAAAATCATATATCCCCTCATTAATTGAATAATTTAAAAGAACGAAAGGAAAGGTTTCCTTCTTCGAGCTAAATATAACAAGTAATAGTCACACAAAAATACATATATAAGAGTATATTTAACATACTCTAATTATATGAGTAAACTTAACATACTCTAATTTATGTAATCATTAAAGGCATGTAAACCTTAAAAAGATTTTATTAGAAAATATTTTACATTGGATTTAAAATCTCATTTAGACTTTATAAGCCCAATAGATTCTAAATGAAATTTCTTTGAAATTTACCCTTTGACTCCGTTGTGGGCTGGCCCAGTTCCTACAAATACTTATTTGACTCTCTAATGCGTTGTGTTTATATATGTTGGGTTAATTTTATTCCATCCCATGTAATCTTTTTTTCCCTTGGATCGTATCCAAATCCATTCTACTTTCAGTAATTCTAAAAGTAATTCTTTCACTATGAAGTGAGTATTTCTTGAAACAATGGTTGTTTCTCAATATAGTGGCATAGGTATTCATAAATACTTTATGAATTGCCTTACATAAAACTGATTTTATTTTATTTTATAATACTTATGTTCAAAACATAAATTGGTCATCCAACAATAGCTATTCCCAAACTCCTTTTGGGGGTGATTCATACAAGATCCTTCACGAGCAATTATTACATGTAATCTTTCGACTCGCACAACCTGCCAACTTCTTGGCCTATGATATATTGTTTCTTATAAACCCTTATCTTGTATGATTTTGTAAACAATTTTTTAGATGAAATTAAGTTTAACCTTGTGTACTACTCAGAAGTATACAATCGTATAGAAAGAAGTTAACTCAACTTCACTCATCATTAATCGTACTTTATTCAATGATGTTCGATTACTCCTTATCGATACATCATTATGTATCATATAGTGGGGTGACTTTTGAGATTGAATCTCTATTCATTATTAGGTACATTCAGAACTCTTTCCAATATACTTACCTATTCGATCAAATCAAATCATTTTTATTTTCAATTGCATGTATTTTATTACTTACATTTTGTATTCTATGAGCTTATCATAAACATACTATATGTATATCAAATACACATGTTCATATTTGTGATAACTCATTAGTGAATACAACGAAATATGTGGAATCATTTTGGAATTAATAGATTTTCGATTGCATACATCTATATGTATCATTCGAAGAGTTCATCAACTCTTATGTCGCTCCCACTCATGGGTGCTTCCCCTTTTATTGTTTGAGATATAATTCACCGGTACCATAATGATTCATAATCAAATAGTCCAGGAATTATTTCTCCAAATTGCGGCGTAGTCCATAATTACAAAATAATTGTAAATAAATTTAGATATTTCTGTATTTTCCAATGCATCAAAAATACCAATTTTAGAATTTATTTTATGATGAATATTCATAATATTCATACTGATATAAAACTATGTCTATTTTTCAGTCAACATTGAAAGATAATTAATATTTCATAAATAATATTTGGTACGTCTTACGAAAATAATTTCGTAAGACCAATAAGTGTTATATGGCATGCCCATTATTTCCACCATTACTATAATAGCATATGAAATATGAAGCTCTATTTAACTACTTAATATAGACTATTTATTTCATTTATGGAAATTGGTTTACAGTCGAGAATTTTTAGGTCAAATATCTTAAATTCAATGAAATAAATATCATAGAAGCAATTTTCTATGTGAAAATAGTTTTGGAATAGGAATCTTATTTCTCATTCCATTGTTAGGTATCTATTATTATTTTACAATTCTTATATCTGAATTTCTTCGTAAAGTAGAAATGATCATTCCCTCTCTTTATCCCAATTATGCTTTAAGTTACATCCACTCTCATATATTCGATTTTCTTTCTAGACGATCGAACCATACAAAGGAAAGTCTTACAGCAACATCGTAAAGAATTCTTTACAAAAGTGCATTTGGTCATCCTTAAATTTTAAAGATATCAAATAAATTGCACTTTACGTAAACTGATCAAATTGACGTTTCAGTGATCAAATTCTCATATTTATTTTATAGTTTTGGTCCAGTGTTACGTTAACACAACAAGACCATTATTGTAATCAATCACATTGAATACACGATCGCACACTACAGCTTATTGCTTATTTCAATAAACTAATTTTATCAAGATTTCATACATTATGAATTATGACCGTTCATCATAAAACATTTATATGTAATCGTATATGGATCAAATGTCCATATTACCGTACAGCTTTTAGAGTTCAAAACTCATTGCAGACAATACACAGTCTCGGGCAAAGTAAACTCATAAATGATCAAGTTACGAATTTTTGTAATGGTTGTATAATTAGGCATTTGCATAGGTCAACATGCAAAAATTTATTGGTATTTTATATTTCTTTGTCAATATTTAATTTAGTTCCTTTGTATATTTTATTTGATAAACATTTTATCAATTATATTTAATGCATAAAGTTATCGAAGTATATTGATTTGATTATACGTAGCAGATGTTTTTACAATATTAGAAAGGTTAATGTCACTATTTCATTTTTCTAATAAGGCTCCCACTAGTCTTTTATGTTTCTCAAAACCCTAAGACAAAACATAGAAGTCTTTCAACTTCACTAGTGGGTGTTGAGATTCATATGTCTTGGGATTCTAACTTTAAGGAAAACTCAACAAATCATACTCTCATATACGACGGATAAATCCTTATTAGTTGTAACATGTACATTCCTAACGCATGGTTCTTTGTCCTAATCTCATTTTTACTTTGATGATAGGTCAACAAGTAAATAGAGATTATTCAGTCATACACACCATTTCGCAACGACCTATGTATACAATACATACCTTGAGGAAAGATCAACAAATATGTATAAGAATCTTACCTCGTCTAGTTTATACATTAATAATATTACATATAACATCTCTAGCTTGAGGAAAGATCAACAACAAGAGAGCATGCAAGTAATTTATTAATGTATAAATAGTAGATGACAACTTTATATTAAAGATTCATAATCTTTAATATATTATATTGAGTGATATCGACTTATGAAATAATGTATTTCTTAATAGATACGCTCGTGATTCAAGTGTCAGGCATATCAGAAATCACAATATACGTACTTTTATGTAAGTATTTATTCCTTGAGTCTATTTGGGTTTCTTTAATGTTGCACATTTAGTTTATACATTTATATTATACAAGTTTTATTATTGTATAACTTTTATATTTTTTTAACTTAGGTAATATTTATGTATAATATTATACAATTTAAATCTTATTTAAATAATTTAATTCATTAACACTTTAATTAATTATTATATTATTCAATTATTGCATATTATATTGAACATATCTATGTGTGTAACCTTTATAGTAATACATATGTATATCTTATATATGTATGTATGTATTTTGATTTATTAATTAACTTTTAATTAATTTTTTAAATTTCAAATTTTTTTATACACACATGTATACTCATAGTCTTAAATAATTCAAGACACATAATATATATCATTATATATATTTTACATGTATATGTATTTAATTAATTAACTTATTTAATTAGTTAATTAATTTTATTAATCTTATTAATAAATAATATTTTTTAAATATTTTTAAACATTTCGAGAAATTATAATATAACTTTGATCATATGTGTTTTATTTTAAATTTAACTTTTAAAATTAAAAGTTTTATTTTAATTCTCGAAGCAATTTGAAGATCTATATTATAACATTTGTAATATATTTTTTATTTTAGATTTAACTTTTACATTTCAAACTTTTATTTTAATTTTAAAATAATTTTGAAACTAGCACGAGGCCAAAATCAATTTAGGCCTTTATATTAGGAATAACCATTGGGCTTACCTTATCATTTTGAGCAAGGTAAGTAGTTAGGTAGGCCAGAAAACTTGATTACCCAAACCCAAGCTTAGACATTAGTTTTTACACATCCTACCAAATGGGTAGGCTTTAATAAGTCAACCATAATACTGTTAATTTGGACCCTATTTGGCTTCAATACCATTGTTGGAACTGGCTAGCATGCAGCGGGGTAAATAGGTAAATCTCAAAAAAAAAAATTCCATTTGGATCTTTATTGGGCTCATGAAGTCTAAATTTATTTAGAACTTTTATAAGTTTTATTTTCTAAATAAAATCAATATTTTATTTAATTCATAAAAATTGTTATATTTAGTATAGTTTGTATTATATATATGCGTGCAGGTTTTTCATATACATATTTGTGTGTATATGCATGTGTAACATAATAGGGTGTACATGGTTTAACATGCCCGTGCAGTGATGTTGGGATTTACACCGCAGTGGACATGTTAGTCCCTCTATATACAAATGTATTGTCTATATATATGTGTGTGTGTCTACGCGCGCGCACGTGCGTCAAAATAATATAAATATATGCTTATGCACAAATATAGTTATATGTGTGTGTATATATTATGAAATACTAATTATAAATAACCTTATATAAAATACATTTATATATATGTGTGTGTGTGTGTATATATATAAATTAAACTATAAAAATTATTTTAAATATCATCTTAAAAATATTTTAAATAAATACTTCAAATATTATACATAATCCATGAGAATAACTTTTTAATTTTATTTATATATGATATATGCATATATAAATTACTTATATATTTAAATATCAATGATAAAATTATATACATACATACATACATATATATATATATATTTCAACATTGCACTTGGCCTAGATCTTTTCAGTTATATATGTATACGTGTATATATATAATAATAAATGCTTACTATTTATTTTAAAAATCATACGAAAATGTTTAAACAGAAAAAAATTGATTTTTTTCCTTTTTGGAAAAGGTGAAAAATATTTTGCACTAAATTTTGTACAAATTTTTTGTATTATTTATTGTTTGCGCCAAAATTGGTCACGAACACCCAATATCACGAAAGCACCCGTTTACGTACTCAACTCAATAATAATCAACACAGAACTCAGCAACAATCAATATAGAATTCAGCTCTAAGTAACAAATCACAGTAATTCACGAACAACAATCACAAACACAGGATTTATAGTGGTTCGGTGTTCGTGCCTACGTCCACTTTGAAGGTTTTCTCTTTATTGCTTTGCTTGATTAAATCGATTACAACGGATTACAGTTGATAATAGCTTTGAAATCTGAATACAACAGTGATTCTGATGAATAGATTTGAATCCGGTAGAGTCTTGGTGTTCAATGGCAGAAGTTCTCCGAAGATCCCCTTTTCTGAAGGCTTCAGGGTGCTATTTATAGGCGTTGGAGGCCCAGGTCTTGTTGAAACTTCGGGAGACCTCTTCTGGCACGTGAGTGGGCCCACGCGACCAACCCCACCAAGTTTCGTCTCGATCTGACATCGATTCGAAGTCATTTCGAACCCATCAAGAAATGGTCCAATTGAGCTGAAACTTGGCAGGAACAATCTTTACCTTGTATGGAAGCTACTGTGAAAATTTGGTTGCATTTGGATCAGTGGTTTAGGAGATATGATCGGTTCGAAGTGATGATTTTCGATTGGCTGTTGAGTTCGAACCGATCACTTCGAAACCACGTACTTCGAATCGATCGGCTCACGTGGCTTCGTGATGAGGTGGCGCGTGCTCCTCGAATCGATCCTGTTTTATCTCCGAGTTGACCGCTTCGTACCCATGGATTTCGCCTCGTTCGTATCGTGGGGCGGCACGTCATCCAAGTTAGCTGACTTGGTGGGTACGAACAAGTGAATGTTCCTGGGTTCGAACGCGACCGTTTCGAACTAAGGTGTACTCGTGGGTTCGAACTCGATCGATTCGAACAAGATCGATTCGAAGCGACTTGGATTCGAAGCTGGTGGGCTTGAATGGATTCGAAGATGATGGTTTCGAATGTAATGGAGTCGAAGTTAATGGTTGTGAGGCAGGCACTGGTTGATGGATTCGAACAGGATGGGTTCGAAGGAAGGATACCGGATGGGTTCGGAGTAGATGGTTTCGAAGATGATGGATTCGAACATAACCTGTGGCCATCGATTCGAACCATGGGTACCCTATGGGTTCGAACCGAACAGGGGGCTATCTTTCTCAAATTGAAACCATTATATCTTGAGCATACGAACTCGGATTGACTTGAAACTTGAAACGCTGGCTTCTACGGCTGTGCTTGTCATGTCTTATCAGTTGTGACCTGATCCGGGCTCGGACAAAATTCATCGATATCCATAGCGAAGTGAAGTACAACCAATCTCTGAGGTGAACCGTCTTTTGCTTTCGATCAGTCGTTTGGTATCACGGCTTTGCCAAAAAGCGGGATAACATTTTGCCCCCCAAAACATGCCTTGCGGTAGGAAGGTGTGTTTTGTAATGCTTTGAGTTGGACGTTCGTATCCGATCATCAACCTGCAAAGAACTTGATAGTTTCATATGGCCTCAAATGACGATCGTTCGGGATCGAGCTATTTGGGATGAAGCACGGCCGTTCGTGGTCAAGCGCTCAACTTCAAATGACGATCGTTCGTGATCGAGTCATTCGAGGTGAAGTGCGACCGTGCGCGGTCGAGCGTATAAATCCATGCGTCGATCGTTCGGGATCGTATACCGTTTGAGGTGAATCGGGACCGTTCGCGGTCCGTGCCGTTCGTGGCATAGGATGGAATAGGACCGTTCGCGGTCGATGCCATTCGCGGCAAATGATGAGATGGGACCTTTCGCGGTCGACTGCTGTTCGTGGCAAATGATGATCGTTCGCGACCAAGTGCCGTTCAAGGCGAATGGTGACCGTTCGAGGTCGGATTTTATAATTAGTGAACCATGACCGTTCGCGGTCGGTGCCATTCAAGGCAGAAAGTGATCGTTCGCGATCGTGTGCCGTTCGAGGCGAATTTGTGACCGTTCGCGGTCGGGTGTTGGACCTCAAGTGACGACCGTTCGCGATCGAGCCATTTGACGTGAGGTGAGTTGTGACTGTTCGAAGTCGAGTGCCGTTCGAGGCGAACTGTGTGCCCGGGAGGGCTTGGTATTATCGATGCCAGGGTCACGTTCGGGTGAGATCCTGGATCGTTTGTCAGGGCGGTTCATCGCCATCTCAGAGCATGCCTAAGGATCGTTCGCGACCCCATACATGTGTAAGTGGCTTAGCCATTTCAGGGTTATCAGAATCAAATATCTATTAAACAGATGAGTTTTCAAAACAGAAATGTCCAGACAAGCAAAGTTTAAATGTACAAATCAAAATGAAACGAAAGCAAAGCATGGATGTCAAAGTGTAAGTTCCCACCACGAAATGGTTAATGATCACTCAGAGCATGCCCGGAGATCGTTCGCAATCTCGCACATGTGTAAATGATTTAACTGTGTTAGTGGAAGCTTACAACTTGTTCATCGTTATTTCACTCAATTGATAACCAAACGGTGCCTTGATTCAGGGTCGCCTCTAGCTGATGTGGACGGTGGCCGTTCTGGTTCCGCCACAGGTGCTCGCCTCCTTACATATTGAAGGAGCATACCATTCCTGATATGCCCTTCCACCTCGTCCTTCAGGTGCCTACAATCGTTGTGTTATGACCATTTAAGTCATGGAATACACAGAACTTATCTGATTTCCTTTCGTCAGAGGTTGGATCTCTTCGCATTGGTCTACGATACGGAATCTGTTCTTTGGTATCCTGATAAATTCGCTCCAGGATCTCATTCAGCTCAGTGTAGGTGGTGAATCGCGGCTCCCTCCGTTGCCGCTTTGATCTGTTTTCGTTATTCTCAATCCTTCTTTTACCTTTATCCTTGTCCGAGTCCCTTCTAGGGGGCTTTTCGTCTTTGAGTGCATAAACTTCTATCCCATCTCCTTCTTCTCTTTCTGCATTCGCATCCTCTAATCGTAAAAACTTTTCCGCCTCATGATAGAATTCTCCCAGATCTACGGGTGGATCCTTAGTTAATGAATTTTTGAACTCCGTTCCGTCTGCTATTCCGGACACAGCTGCCATCATAACCATGGATGGATCCGGTCTATCCACCGAAGCTGCCGCCGCATTGAATCGTGTCAGGAAACTTCTCAATGTTTCTCCAGCCTTCTGTTTTAAAGTTGCTAACGTCATCACATTCTTGGGTCTTGTAATGTGAACCCTGAATTGCCTCATAAATCTCTCAGTTAAATCATTCCACGTTCCAATGGATCCACTATCTAATTGCCTGAACCATAATGCCGCAATATCCGCCAAATACAGTGGAAAGCACCGGGCTATGACCTCCTCTGATGCCCCCAGCACTTCCATATGCCTCATATATTTTGTCAGATGGACCGTGGGGTCCGTTCTCCCGTCATACATATTCAGCGATGGTAATTTGAAATCCGGTGGGTTTCTAGCTCGTCTGATTGCCGGAGTGAAAGGACTCCTATTAACATCCTCTAGGTCTTTGTTCACCAAACCGCCTCTCATTGCTCGCCTAACCATCTCTGCCAACTTGTCGGTGTCTCCAAGATGTAACCTTCGTTCGTTACTTTCATCCTGCCCCCCGAGTTCACGAGGGAACTCTGAAATCTGCCCCCTTGACTGAGCGTTCATTCCTCTGCTGTCTCCAGGTTGCGCAGATACTCCTCTTTCTCCCTCTGAAATTGGACCAACATTCTCTATGGGTGTGCCCCCTAATCCGGGTGCGACGCCGGATGGTCCTGCTTCATTCTGGACTCCATTGGCTCCTCTATTCTATGCTCCAAGCTGTCCTATCTGTTGAAATAAACTCTGGATCAACTCCTCTTGCTTCTTCATCATCGTCTCCATCTCGTCCCTAGTGATGTAGATCGATGGTTGATTCGCTCCTGAGGAAGCCTCCTGACTCCCTTGTTGTTCACTTCTCTCTGGCCTTGGCCTTCTACTCGATTGTCTCGTCATAATTTCTCAAATCTAAACTTTCAAATTTTCTCTGAATCAACTATCAATTGGTAGAACTCCTGAGTTAGCGATTCTCAGTGAAAGCACCAAAATGTTTGCGCCAAAATTGGTTACAAACACCCAATATCACGAAAGCACCCGTTTACGTACTCAACTCGATAATAATCAACACAGAACTCAGCAACAATCAATATAGAATTCAGCTCTAAGTAATAAATCACAGTAATTCACGAACAACAATCACAAACACAGGATTTATAGTGGTTCGGCGTTCGTGCCTACGTCCACTTTGAAGGTTTTCTCTTTATTGCTTTGCTTGATTAAATCGATTACAACGGATTACAGTTGATAATAGCTTTGAAATCTGAATACAACAGTGATTCTGATGAATAGATTTGAATCCGGTAGAGTCTTGGTGTTCAATGGCAGAAGTTCTCCGAAGTTCCCCTTTTCTGAAGGCTTCAGGGTGCTATTTATAGGCGTTGGAGGCCCAGATCTTGCTGAAACTTCGGGAGACCTCTTCTGGCACGTGAGTGGGCCCACGCGACCAACCCCACCAAGTTTCGTCTCGATCTGACATCGATTCGAAGTCATTTCGAACCCATCAAGAAATGGTCCAATCGAGCTGAAACTTGGAAGGAACAATCTTTACCTTGTATGGAAGCTACTGTGAAAATTTGGTTGCATTTGGATCAGTGGTTTAGGAGATATGATCGGTTCGAAGTGATGATTCTCGGTTGGCTGTTGAGTTCGAACCGATCACTTCGAAACCACGTACTTCGAATCGATCGGCTCACGTGACTTCGTGATGAGGTGGCGCGTGCTCCTAGAATCGATCCTGTTTTATCTCCGAGTTGACCGCTTCGCACCCATGGATTTCGCCTCGTTCGTATCGTGGGGCGGCACGTCATCCAAGTTAGCTGACTTGGTGGGTACGAACAAGTGAATGTTCCTGGGTTCGAACGCAACCGTTTCGAACTAAGGTGTACTCATGGGTTCGAACTCGATCGATTCGAAGCGACTTGGATTCGAAGCTGGTGGGCTTGAATGGATTCGAAGATGATGGTTTCGAATGTAATGGAGTCAAAGTTAATGGTTGTGAGGCAGGCACTGGTTGATGGATTCGAACAGGATGGGTTCGAAGGAAGGATACCGGATGGGTTCGGAGTAGATGGTTTCGAAGATGATGGATTCGAACATAACCTGTGGCCATCGATTCGAACCATGGGTACCCTATGGGTTCGAACCGAACAGGGGGCTATCTTTCTCAAATTGAAACCATTATATCTTGAGCATACGAACTCGGATTGACTTGAAACTTGAAACGCTGGCTTCTACGGCTTTGCTTGTCATGTCTTATCAGTTGTGACCTGATCCGGGCCGGACAAAATTCATCGATATCCATAGCGAAGTGAAGTACAACCAATCTCTGAGGTGAACCGTCTTTTGCTTTCGATCAGTCTTTTGGTATCACGGCTTTGCCAAAAAGCGGGATAACATTTATAAACATATGTATATGTATTTTATTTATATAATCAATTTTAAATTATATAAATAATTACTGTTATAAATATAATATATATAAACAAAATTATAATTTTTTATAAAATTTGAATCGTACATTATGTTATTTTATTCTTTTAATTTAGATTTTAACTAAGTTAAAATAATTTGTAGTATTACATAATTTTTGATTTATTTAAGTTTGACCATGAGTACTTGCAGATATACATATATAATTTTCTTATTATATATGCACATACATATACAACCATCAATATGTGACAATACATCGATATACAAATTCGTTATAATTCTAAATAATTGGCATGTTATAAAATAATTAAATAAGCACCTATATATGTCAATAAATAAGAAATGTACCTTTCACTAAAGCTGCAACGACCCACATTTTATGTATCAAAGAATCGTAAAATATTTTTATTTAATTCGTATGAGGTTGTATGATTCTATAATTTTGGAATATGACTCATATGGACATTTTACACACATATGATTTCTTTTGAATTTTTATATGACCATTTTGACCCTTGAAAACTTGTTTTGGCTATACCTTTTGATAATTGTTGAATTAGGGTCTCAATTAGTTCCATTGCTTCAGGATGATGGTTTTCCATTTCGTAGAGTGATCATAAAAAAAGTACTTACAGTTAGGAAGTGATGCCTGTTTTATGTTTAGATAACTATTTGATAGAACTAGTGTGTAGTTAATTAAGCCTATTAGTCTAGTTAGAGATTACTATCAATAGAGGCTATAGGAGCCAAATTAGAACTTTTCCCTTTCATTCCAAATCAGGTCTAAACCCTAGTTAGTCCTAGATCCATCCTAATTCATCCAAAATTGTATCTTGATCAAACTAGATTCGAGATTGTGGATTAAAGATCAGATCCTCGATTAGAAGCTAGAGGTCATCAAATTGGTTGATTAAAATTTCTTTTCATCCCTTTCCATATTAGATCTACATTCAAATTAGTTGAATTTGGTAATTGGTGAGTGGTTTATGTCATCTCACTATTCTATGCATGTTCATATGGCAAAATTGCAAGATTTAAAATGTTTTTGGCCATGATACCTTTTCTAACTTTAATTATATGTTAATCTATGCATATGATTTGAATTGGTTTAGAAATCCACCTTATTCATGTTCGTATGTTCATGTAATATGTAGATTTAGATTAGAATTGACTTGTTTATCATATTGTTATAATTTGACTGCTTGAATGGATGTATGTGCATATTGTTCTATGCTTGTATGTTATGCTTGGATGTTATTTTTTATTGTTATGATTACATAGAAAGATAGGTCAGAGAATTGAGCAAATCGGAGGCAAAGTTGATCGGAATCGAATGAAACTTGGCGGATAGGCTCTGGAGCATTATAGGAGGCTATATGATAACTCATACCTTGATTTTGGACCTGATTCAAGAGGATAGGTCGGACCCGACTTATGGTGGTAGCTCATGAGTGATGGCTGACTTGTATGGCTTGGAATAGCATGGCTAATAGAGGTTGTCTATGGCAAGATTGTGGAAGACAGGCTAAGTGCTTGAGTTTATGACAAGTTATCAAGTAAGGTTGGAGACGAGTTATCAAGTTAGGTTTGCGACGAGTTATAATGGTTCATTAAAATTGGATGAAACTTGTAGGAGAGGCTATGGAGCATACGGGAACCTACATGATAACTCGCAAGTCAACAGGAGTTGAAGTCATAACTCAGGGTCGGGTTAAGGGGGATAAGTCGATGACCGGTCATGGGATGGACTCGTATAGGTTGGTCCAATTGATGGATGGGTAGAGCTTGGCTAGCAGAGGTTGTCCATAGCAAGAACAAAGGAAATTTGCTAAGTATATGATTCGGTTTCGAGTTAAGGGTAATAGGTCGGCACTGAAACCGGTGATGGTGGAACTTCTAAGGACTTGGAGTAGAGGTTCTATGGACTGTCCTGGAGGTGTTGACTCGTTTGCATCAGGGATGGATGGAGATGTAATATCATGATAAAAGCTAGGATCTTCGGTTTATGACTCTTGATGGGAGTAGGTATCGAAGATAGAAGCTTGATAATGGAGAGAACTGTAGAATGAGCAATGTGGTGAGTTCCTGGATAATGGCAACTGTGACGACTGCCCTACACCTCTGATGCTCATATAACCAAATAGTGCACTGCTAGTGCATTCGGTCGATGTAGGATGATTGTCAAGGGAAAGAAATAGAAATAAGGATGAGAATTGAAATGAAGTGAAAGGAAAAGAAGAAAAGAGGAAGAAACAAAACATCACATAATCACATAACTTGTCGTATATCTTACATCATCTCTTCACCGCCAAAACTACTCGTCGAAGAGCAGTAATACCAATATCGAACATCGAACGGAAGAAGGAACTATCACATCGTTCTCCTCGTAGCCTCTCTATTGTCCATGTAAAAATTGGCCAAATCGGTCATCATCAACAGGGGTAGATATCGACCACTCCAGAGTAGTTGATAATGAAAACTTTGGTCGTGTACTTAAGCAAAATGGTTAAATAAAAACCAAATAAAAATGTTCCGCATCTTCCCTGAAGTTTGAAGAATACACCCAAGTCCGTCATCCTTCATCTTCAAATCAGTCGGCATGCACTATTACTCCTCCACATATTTATCCCATCCATTCATGTTTTTCATCATTTGTTTGCTCATTCAATATGCACTAAACTCTATCACATCATTAGAATTCCCATCGTGTGTGCATTTAATCGATATACACCAAACTCTATGTAATGAGATTTTCCTATATCACCTTCGAACGGAGTTTCAAACCTACTAACAAACAAGCAGACATGCAACCAGCAAGCATAGAAATGCCTATAATAAAATACATGTCTATATTAACACGATAATATACATCCAAGCAAAATGTGGGATAATGTGGGATTAATATCAAAATAGCCTAAATCTATTAATATCGTCAAAATAGTGCGTCAATGGAAGAATGTGATATTTAATTGAAAACCATTTTTAAACACTTTTAATTCTTTTCATAAAATAAGATATAGGTTTAACTATTTTAGAAATCCTCTTTTAAAGTTAGATAACATTTCAAAACGTCGTTTTAATACTATACTACAATCATAGTATGGTGAGAGACAATCACTCATCTCAATCAAATTTGTCCAAACCATCGCCAAGTCGTAAAGCTCTCCATCATGAGCACAATGCAAGAAACAACATCCAAAACGGAACTCGTATGCAAAAGAAATGGAATATAAAATAATGGATTATTTAAATAATTAATTAACCAATTAAAACACTAATTGCCATAATTAATTACCTTATTAAGATTAATCCTTCTCCTCCTTATTCACATTCGAGGAAAAAATAAAAGAACCTACTTTTCCCCTTCTCTTCAACCTTCTCTCTCTTCTCTATCTCTCTCATTTCTCAACGATTTCTCAAACCATCAAATCCGTTGATCCTCTATACGCAAGCTCTACCACCACGCCAAAGGTCATGACATTGGGCTGTACCCATCAAATCCCATTCATAGCAGCCCTCACCATGCGCTAGCCATGCTTCACCCTCCATTGGTTACCAATCCGACCTCCGTTCGATCCTAAATGATATCATTTTCAACCTTGTCGCAATGGAGTAAGTCTCGCATAGTGAAACGCACTCAAGTTATGTGTCCCCAAAAAAACATACATGGCCATGATTAGGGATAATCAGAGAACCATGACCGTTCAACTCATCATTGGTGACAAAACGTCAGCCTTGGAACAAGGAGAAATAGATCTCAATTGGATCTCGATTTCATCGAACGGTTGATTTTTAATAATTTTTCAAAGGAAGTGGGTGAATGGGTTTAAGGTGTGGCCATATTTTATATTCTTTATTCAATGGAAAATAATAGGAATGAAGAGAAAGAGGGTTTAGGTGATTATAATAATAATATTACATTCTCTTTTATTTGAATTCTCAAACAAAATGGTCATGTGTTTCGATCTCGCACGATCAAACGATGCATCCGATTGCAATGAAACTCATCTACATGCATCATCTTATTTTTGCGGTCTCGATGGTATAAATTTCATTGATATCTGAGACAACACTCCAGGATGATAATTTCATGCTTTTCGAGACCGTTTTGGCCATCGGATCGTTCGATCTCCTAATATAGCGATACTATGCTGATTTAGTTCGCACCATTGATATGAACTCAACGGAAGTGGTCTCGAGTCCTGATTCGATCGTATGTGAAAAAATCATATTTTTGGGACCTTCGATTAATTAACAATTCAATATATAAATAACTTAGTTAAATATCTGTTATTAAAAATACGGATCGTTACATTCTCCTCTCCTTAAAAGGATTTCATCCTCGAAATCCCAAGGACGAAGCAACACAACCCAACACCCAAACATTAGAAATGACACAAGAAAAATCATCACTTATCAACTCTCAACAACGATCACCGAACGCAATCACAATAAAGAAAATAGACTCAGAATTAACATGGAGCCATTACTCTCATTCCTAAGTACAATCACCATCAAATTTGAAATCAATATGGCTAAGCTAAACGTCTAAGTTATATGCTTATTTCCAAAGAAACGGACAATTGAAAAAAGAGCTAACAACTAATCAAAAGGAAAGTCAATTAAATATCGCACATTACCGATTCTCTCAACTATCGTCAATGTCTAATACCTGTACAATGACTTTTCTCTCAATTTTGGCTTATGTTATGGAAAATTACGGCAGCATCTCCTTTGTGCGGCTAGGTCTGGGAAAAATCACGATACAACATAAACAAATATACATCTCATAGCCGAGGCATCTCATTTTCGAGGACAACCAAACATATACAGCTAAATCTACATTACATTTGTTACATACATCTTTTGTAACAAGAGCATTTTATTTATAAGTGAATATAAGTGGGTAAGCATCCAAATAACCAACACTTGCTTCTCTGTACCTGATCAAGTACTCAACAAAGAGGATTAAGCATAATAGTAACATTATAATATAAATAAGCATACAAGATCATATATTAGCAATTGTCTCAAATAAATGTGCTAGAACAAACCATAACTATCTCGCATGCCTAATAACCATATAAGCAAAAATAATTGTATCAAGTGCTAACAATTAGACATCAATAGGCACATAAAAGATTGAACACCAAAAAGCAAGATCCATGCATATCCTAGCATGCGGTATACTAAACTATCTAGAATGAAACATCATATATGATATCCAATATGAAAGTTGGCGAAAAATATAAATCTCCCATAATGAAGAGCTCTAGACAAGAAGTCCTTATACTCCCATCGGTCGCTCATATGCAATCGCCTTCGCTTTCACTCAGCTGAACATTTACTACTCCACTGCCTTCCTTCTAACATGTGTTTGTATCATGTCTATCGTTACGAATAGGCCTACGAGGTGTTGAAGTTCCTAAATCAGTCTCTATGTCATCTAGTCAATTTAGTGCCAAATTTCCAAATTCGTCTTGTAAGTTCTCCTAAAACCTAGTTATAAACAACGGGTTTTGGCCACTTACAATGCTCTTGGCACACAATGGAATCACACTATCGATTCCACACATAACTCAACAAATTCAAGTGTTGTTCTACTAGACTTAGTAAATATAAATCTAGCATTTTCGTCACTCTATCGATTGTGACTCAAATGTTATTCTATTCTCTTCTAGTCCTTCGCATTCTATTGATGAAACCCATCTCATTATTGCAAAGACAACCGTCTTAGTCGATTCCGCACTGCATCTCCTCTACTAACACTACTAATTCGACTGATTCCATGGTCTCCACTAGTCTAGCTTCATGCCTCCAACTAGTACCGATCTGCTAAATCAAAGTAAGTCTGATAGTCAAACTAGTCATAGTCCTTGGCACTAGCTCACATTGAGTTTTGAAGTCATAACCAGCAGTAAGCTCAAGCAATGTCCACTTTAGGAATATCACTCCCAAACCAGTATATCTTCCACTCAAAGCAAATAACGCCATTGTTAACTCTAAATCAAGAGTTGGATACTTCCTCTCGTGCAGTTTCAAATGTTGACTAACATATGTGACCAACTTACCCTTCAACATCAATACCGCACCTAGTTAAGTACTACAGGTATGTGTGTACTATCGACTCCTAATGCATACTTGTGTTTGTGCCAAAATTGGTCACAAAGCCCGAATGCCGTGAAAGCACCAGTGTATGAATACAAATCAATAATATTCAAACACAAATCTCATATCTCGGCAAATATTAAACAGCAATCCCAAACTAAATAACCGAAACACAAGTTATATAGTGGTTCGACTGTCTCCGGCCTACGTCCACTCCAAAGTTTTTATCCTTTTATTGATTATCCTTGATGGTTACAGATGATTACAGCAGTTACAAAGTCCAAAACTTGAAATAAATAGCAGCAATAATGATATGGAATGATTCTGGCAGCGTCCGAGCGTGCTTTCTTTCTCTAAAATCTCCGACCCCTTTTCTGAATGACCAGGGGCTCTATTTATAAGCGTAGGAGGCTGATATTTCTCCTAAATCCGGGAAGACTGCTTCAGGCACGTGAGGGGGCCCACTCGCCCGAAATCTGGAGGTCCGGGCCCATATCAGGATCGATTCGACCCTCACTTCGAATCGATCAAGGAAATGTCCAATCAATGTGAAATTTGGTGAGAACATTCTTCAACATGTATGTAAGCTTCTATGAAAATTTCATAGCATTTGGATCAACGGTTTGGAAGATATGATCGATTCAAGTTCAAAGTTCCGTGTGCTCTGCCTGGTTCGAACCCATGCTTCGAACCCACCTCCTTTGAATCCATCTCCTTCGAACCCACGTCCTTCGAATCCATCTCGTTCGAATCCACTGCTTTGAATCCTCCTTCGAGTCCATTGCTTTGAATCCTCCTTCGAGTCCACTTCCTTCGAATCCATGCTCCGAACCCACCTCCTTTGATTCCATTGTTTCGAATCCATGTCCTCTTCGAATCCATGAAGTCGACTTTCTCTTCTTCGAATCCATGAAGTCGTCCCCCAATGTATACTTCTCGTGTTCCATCGATCTTCTTCGAATCGATCCCAGGAGCATGCTTCGAATCGATCTCGTTTACACCGATCGATTCGAACATACCCTAACCTGATCGATTCGAACTCTCCTTGACCTCATGGATTCAAAGCATTATGCTTTGTCTTGATTGATTCGAACCTATTCATTTTGGGTCCATTGCCATTGGGCCGAAATCCATTTATCCTTCTTACCTGATCGATACGAAGTTCACCAGGCCGAAACCATACTGATCGATACGAAGCGTATCGATTCGAACCAACCCTGTGCCTTGCCTACGATCGATACGAAGTAGCAGTGTCGAACCCAGGTCGATCGATACGAAGTGTATTGATTCGAAGTAAGTGTTACCCCTGATCGATTCGAACAGCATGCCTTTCCTACCTTGAATCGATCATAACTTCTCCATACGAACTCCGATTAACCTGAAATTTGAAACATAGCCTTTCCTAATCCTTATCATCATCTCCAATCAATTTCGTCCCGATCAGAGTTCAACCAAATTTTGGTGATATCGATCGTAGCCTTGATTCCAACCGATCTCCAATCCTGATATCCATAATTCCTTGCCAATTTGTTGATATTCCAGTTTTGACCAAAAATGGGATAACAAATTGGAATGAGTAACATTGGTGCACTCGTTAACCCATCTGTCAGACTCACTAACGCGCGTTTACACCCTGCGTCTCAAATAAAAGTTTGATACTCACACGTCAAATCGGTTAACGATGCCACTACCTTTAGGAAGTCCTTGGTAAAACGTATATAACATCTCACCAATCAAAGAAAAATTTCTCACCATCAATCGGTGTTTTCCCAACACCTACTATACAATCATCAATCATGTCTTGTGCTCCTCTTTCGTCCATGGGTGCAAAAAAGTATCATCAGTGAACACAAGCACGAAATCACTCAAGCTGTCTTTTGAAATACGGACAAGAAATCAACAAAGCATGACGACGCATCTTTTAGTCCAAATGACATAACCAACTAATCAAAGATCAAGATAGCGTATAAAACACCGTACTCGACACACTCCCTTAATCTACTCTCAACTGATGGCACTCCATCACAAAGTCCAAATGAGAGTTTACCTTCGTGTAGTAGAGAGGATTGAATAAATCATTGATAAGTGGGAATGGATACTTGTTTTTTTATCTCACTCAGCTCATGGTAACAAAAATACAATGTCGAAGAGCCATCCGTCCTATTAGCGGAAACTATAGGTGCATCCACCCTTGAATATGCTCCTATGAATATACACTCGCATTAATAAGTCATCTGCTCATACATTTAGTCTCCTCTGCTCTTTGGGCGTCATTTACCTTAAAGGCCTAACTATTGGTCAAGCATATCTAACTTGATTGATATGGAACTCAATCCACATACGGTGGTAATGAAATTACCTCATCTAATATGTCGGAACACTCTCTAGCTATAGGCACAGATGAAACCTCATAGTGTGGGATGTCAAGCTAATATCAAAAGCTAACCATCACCTCATCATCAGGTGGGCAGCCAAACACTACCTTTCGCTCATCATCAATCCCTATCATCACCAACGGCCTCTCGGAATCCATCACTATTCCATACCCCTTTCAGCTAGTAATGCAAGAATGTCCAAATATCCCTATCTCCAGTACCTACTCCTAATGATATCCCGAGTGATATTGTAGTGTAGCATATTATATTTTTATGTGCTAACTCTATTGTCGAAGGGACAGATTGGTTATGGTTCGTGTACACTTGTTCCTTACCATATTTACTAGTATAGCATTTTTAGATTCATTTACCGCTCTCATCAGAATGTTGTCTGACTCGAGGTTTTATGCTTTGCTTCTTATTAGCTTGGTACTCTTAAATAAGTAGACTAGAGGGCGAGTCTAGGTGACACAGTAGTTGTTCAGAGGACGAGCATAATGTAGCTATCTCGTACTATATACATATATGGATTTCTATGCTTTCCGCTGAGCAATACTATGGAGCCTGTGGCAGTGCTTGCTTAATTCCGCTTGTTAAGAAATCTTATTTTTAGATAATCATATTGTATATACTATATGATATTTGATGTATAACTCTACGGATATTACACTCTAATGATTGGTTGACATTATTATTATTGCCTCTTCGGTTGTATATGTGATATTATATTTTAACCATGCTCTATGAGATTTATAATAAGTTATATGTTGCATTTGTTTACCTTAACCCAAATGATCATCTTATATCGGTCGAGCATGGTTGTAGCGCACTATTTAGTTATTATATATGCTGGTGGCATTGGGAGGTTGTTACAATAACCTAGAATTTGTACCTTGGAACGATGAATTAAAGTATTTGAATCCAATTCAAAGTTCAAAATTTGCTAGCTCTCGAACAGCAATGACACCAATGATTGTATTTGATTTGATTTGCATATAAGACACTTGAAAATTTGAGGAGAGGGGGAGGTTTATTATGGCCAGCAAAAGGAAGGCATGGCGGCTGCCAAAAGTCAATGAAATGTATGGACTAGAGATAATTAGACAAGGAGATCCTAAGGAGTAAAACAAGGATCAAGTTCCTTATTTTTCTCACACCAATTCTCCTCTCTTTTAATTATAATTCGAAGATGTATTAACCATCAATATGGTTGCTTTACCCTTTCCAATCCTAGTCAAAAATAACAAGCACCTTTTGAGCCTCAAAGCCACTTCAACCCCGAAAAATGTTTATTGCATTTAAATCCACTTTAAGCATGTATCATTATCACATATCGATTAGTGTTTGTATAACTATTATGTGCACACTATTTATATTGTTCAATATATATCAAATAAAATTCCATTATCAATATTTCATAAATATTAGTTAATTCAATTAATTTATAACAATTATAAATCAATTAAATCAGGTTGTATTTAGGAGAATTCAACGTTTCGGCTGTATGACTTTTTGGTGTTAATTTGGTCGGCAGTTAATATCGAACAATTCAAATATTAACTTTCACACATTACTTAGTAGATGGTGTGACAGTATAGGAAAATTTATCACTTACTTGGCATTAGTAAAATCCAGTTTTACTTTGTTAAGCGTTATCTGGTAGTGACAATTATTTATATCACTTCTCTACGCCAAAATTATATCGTTTTGGACTTATAGAATTTGGTAATGGTCAAAATTCTAATATCATCCATATTCAACTCTATCCCAAGTATAAAGTCCTTGGTTCAGTAATAACAATTATCATTAACGAACTGCTCTGCCAAAGACTTTTACTTTAAGTTGACTTTAGTTGACCATGATAATAACCTCATAAAATTGAGGAAACGAATCCTCTCTTGAATAGTGTTTTATTTTCGATGTTTCAACTCGACCCAACTAAAGTGGTTCGATGGGCACCATGCCATAATTTAACTATAATCAAAGCAAAGCTTCCACATTGAAGTAAACCTTATTTATATCAACCAACGGAAAACTATCTAGTGACTCATTCCATAGTTATCCAACAACTATTTGTACGTAACTTGTTAGTGCCTTCACCAGCATTAGTAATACACTGCCCAACATTTAGAGAACGTTTCATACTATAGTCTCATCAGATATATCTATATCTAGTCTTGATACATCTTAACGAGGAATTTTTAAAATGATATGTTTATTTTATTTTGATAAATCACTCATGATTACAACACATTATAACTGCTACCAAAAATCATACCGTTTATGGATTTTATATTAAATATACTTTCAATTAAATTAGTTAATTAATATAACATATTATATCAAGTATATAACGACGGAGTTAGGGGTATTCCCTAGGGGTAATTATGTAATTGTTGCATATATCTAACTCAATATTGTTCAAAACAAAAGGTGTTTTTTCTATTATATGTAACGACCCGCAAATCCGTACCCCTTGAGTCGACGCTATTCTACATCAATCAACTCAAGTCGAACAGAAATATGAACCATTAGGGTTAAAGAAGAAGAGGCAGAAGAAGAGAAAACAGAAAACAACAACAGAATCTTACCATCGCAGCGGAATATATATAATAACAGATCTATACACCAAAAACAAATATTATATCTAATTATACATACATCATCAGAGTTCAACAACATCAATAACATACAACTGGATACACAGCGGAACAATAATCAAGTACAGGAGTACGTATCGCCATCCAGCTTGTCTCCTGAGCTCCACAACATCATATCTTGTATCCTATAATACTCGGTCTGACCCGAGCATTATAGTTAAATAACACATGACTCAGTCTAGAATACCAGCGTGAGAGAACTACACTCAACTTGATTATTAAAGTTTCAAAAATCCTTTAAAATCAAAATCATCTCGTAAGACCATGCCAAAAATAAACATGTCGGGTTTTCACCTTACGATAGCCAAAACACTTTTTATAAAATCCTCTGATATTATAATAGGGACTATATACAAATACTTATTAAAATAGCCGAAATTGTTACATTCATTAAATTCCAGCTACTAGCCACAATCGTCGGTAATACAAACAAAACTCATAAAGGCGCGTAGGGAAAATGGATTTCCAACTAATGACTAGGCATTGGGGTACCACCTGTCACAGTACGTGGCCTAGATCACCGTACCGAGGATCACTCCCGACCGCCTGCAATACAAGACCGGGACTATCCCTTACTGGTAAATCACGAGTAAGATCACCCCACGGTTGGGATCAGCAACCGCACCACTAAGCCGAAATAAAAGGGACATCTAGACAGGGATGACCTCACCTTGAAGTGGGTGCTACCCACCTAGCCTTGCTGCATAACCCCTGATTTTCAGTCATTCCCGGTTGATGAGGCTTGAGGCTAAGCGTTACCCTTTAGAACGTTTCACTTAGAATGCTTATCGTCCACCTAACGATGTTCTGAAAGCATTCATCCATACAAGTCCGTCCCGGGTTCGAACGGAACCGAAGACACTACTGCTACTACATCCATTATGGAAATATCCTCAGGATTAGTAGCGACTAGCCCTTGCACTTCACTGCTCCATCTTCGACTCCGAACTCGTTTTTCCACGAAAACGTACAAACCGGATCAAAGTGGTTTTCGAGAAATAAATCCCGATCCCGGCCTCTTCGAAACGATCAGCGCATTTGGCTAATATTGATAGTCGGTTATTTAACTATCAATTAATATTCACAACAACCATCAAACAATAAATAATTTCCCAAATTATTTATTTATCTCAAAATATCTTCGCAAGATATATTTCCCTTTCCAACCCTTTTCGAAAACAGTTTCAAACTACCTTCCTTTTACAGAATAAATTTCCTAAATATTTTTTATTTCCACCGAAATCACCAAGCACCAAACTTTAGATTTTTAAATAATTTAAAAACACTTTATTGTAAAATATTCTTTAACATTTAAATTTAGAAAAACTACTTTAATACTTTATTAAAAATAATACATTAGAAAATTTTAAAATAAGGTTACTTTATAAATATAAAACTAGATGTTTTCCTTCGAACAAAATACTAAGTGACCTTTAAATAATTACTACGATAATAGATTTGAAAAATACTTACTTTAGAATTTAAACATTTATCAATAATAAATTTTCTAAAACATGCTTTTTAAAACAAATTAGAACTTTTATCTTATATTTAAAAATATACTTTGAAAACGTACTTGGCTATTCAGGGAAATATACTTCTCTTCACATTCTTTAAAAATGAATCACCATTTATTTTAAACAAATGTTCCCATTTCTTTAATAAATTCCCATCGTGAATTTATTTTTTCAAATATCCACGGATATATTACTTTACTTTAAAAAAACCCAGTTTATAAATTTCATAGCCAAATTCTCCTTTAAAATCCCGGTTTCACACACTTAAATCAATTCCCAAATTGATTTCCAATTCACTCCATTTATTCCAAAATCCATTAATTTCAGATTTTATTCCTTAATTGTGATTTAAAATACTTTTAACTGAAAATACCAATTTAGATTTCCCAAATTACTTCTTTATCCTTTTAAATAAATTTAAAGTTTAAATTTTAAAATATTTCTTTATTTCTTTAAATATTATCACTTAAGTTTACAATTCATTAATTTCTGTTTATTCAAAATCTTTTTTTCTTTACCCGAAATTATTTATTAGTTAGTATTTTAATATCACTTCCATTCCTTTTCAATTCATTCTTAATTTATCCAAATTCGCTATAATTATTTTACTTAAAACTCTACTCTTTTATTATCTTTCCAAAAATCCAATTTATATATTTTGATAACTTAGTGTACCGAAATATATTCAAGCAAACCATAGAATTCAATATTCCAATAAAATTCATCATATGATATCAAATAATCACAACAGAGAATATTAAATAATTTAGATAAATGTTGTGGAATCCAGTTGGATCCCTCCAACCTGTTTCCCTGCATCCACAGACGTTAGCACAATATAAAATACCAATTCCACTTCGAAGTGGAATATCACGGTATATGGGACTAATATAATATCATCCGCTATTATGCGGCGCATAGGGTCTCATCTACTATATAATGAAGGAAATCAATCATTCCAAGATGTATTATATACTATAATATAGCACGTCAAATCAATTAAACCATTCAACCAATTATTTAAATTTAACTATTTAAATTCAAATTAAACCATATGAGTGAGATGAACCCACCTTTGATTTTTGTTTGTTTTGCAATCCAATCCAAACTAGCTTGTTTCCTTCAGGATTTCAGACCTTGTATAACATTATACGGTTCGTTAACATTCGAAATAAGTCGAACCATCAATTACCATTTTAAAAATTTTAATTAGCTATGGTTTAAACTAATTTCCCTTTAATAAATTTATCCTCAAAGTACAAAATTTTAAATTTAACTAGTAAGTGAAAATATTCATGTATGTATTTTTACTTTATCGTTGTAAAATTTCTTACTTCTATGTATTTTGTAAAGCATCAATAAAAATAGAAATCTGATAAAAATTCCATCTTACTGCTAATTAATTTTATTACCTATATATATAGATATATAAACATTATTAAAATAACTATGTACACATATACCGACTGTTTTTAACAACTAAATAATTAAACAAGTTAACAAATTAGTCTTCCTAATATATTATTTTAAAGTGTGGCTATCTATTTCTTCTTTATGAACTACACATACAGATATTTATAAAATAGTCTATATAGATTTCCAAAAAAAAAAACTAATTTATCTAAACTCTCCAATGCTTTTTAAAATTCTTATTATCATATAATTTCTTTTTTCCGAAACCTTTAATTTGTTTCCTGTTTCTGTTTGTATATGTTAAAATTAAACAACAAGACAAACATGTATATTTATTTATTTTTCCTTCTTAAATTAAACTAAAGATGAAATGCTATATCTAAGAATTTAAATAAACCTGTGCATAAATATAAATCCTATACCTTATAGGAAAAACGCGAGCCAGGTTTCGAACCTTCAAACTTTCGACTGCCAAACCTACGTCCCTTCCCTGAACGAACCACCTTAAAGAACCACCCACCCTCAGCTTCTTCCAAGGCCGACCCCTCTATGGATTCGTCTTGAATTTGCCGAAGTCGATTCCGGTCTTCGATCGCGTCGAATGCATCGTGCCAATGGTGGATGTTGATACCACGAATGAGTCTCCCCTCTCGGTTACATCGCACGACCCTAGCTTCACTGCGAGATCGCGACCGACCACAGCCTCGACTTCTTCCCCCAAATCGAACAACATCGCGGCCTCACCCCGTCATTTCCTTTGTTTCTCGCCATTCACGGTCCTGGATACGAGCCTATCGCGATTCAACTTGAATTCGTGATTTCGCCATGCCCTTCTTTCTATTCGATCCGTCTCTTTTTTTTTAATAAAAAGGGTCACGAATTGATCTTGAGGGAAGAGGTATATGCGATTGAAGAATGAAATGATTTCGTTCGAACTGATAAAAGAATGAGGGGGAGGACCGGGAGAAAACATCCCATTTATTTTCTCTTTCAATGTTTTCAGCTGAAAGAAAGAAATACCGCTGATGTAAATTGATGGAGGAGGATGTTTGCGTGCTGGGCAATACTTGCTACAGTGCTGCTAATGTGAATGGAAAAAGTTTTGATGTGATATCATTTTTGACTGGTCAACAAAAGTGAATATATAATAATTTGAATTTAAATTCGGATTGTCTCGAAATCATAACCTAAAATCTCGACCCCCTATCGAGGTGTGCCGCTAGGCGTTCATAATGTTATACGCCTATTTCGAACTCAACGGAAAAGGTTTCGAGTCCTAATTCGATCGTATGGAGAAGATAGTTTTTTGGACCAATTATTTTATTAAATTTTCGATATAAATTTCAGCACGTTTATATATCGTACGTTCACACCACAGCTCCAAAGATTCTGAAATTTGGAATCCGATAATATTATACTATTACGGATGCAATGAAACTTGTTTCGTCGAATTCCGAGACTGTGCCTCGGAAGGCTATTTTTAAATATCGATTTAAACGATATATTTTCAAAACTTAACAAAACACTTCCAAATTAAATTTTAACACTTCTATTATCCTCAGCACTATCAATATAAATTTTACAAGCCTTCAAATTATTTTTAACAGGCTTAAAACTCTAGATTTCATATTTTACCCAATTTCCAATTATTAAATTCAATAAATAAATAGTAATATTTGAATTCAACTTAAAAATTAACTTTTAAATATTTAAAATCAATTAAATATTCCATTTCAAATGCTCAAAAATTTTGGGTCGTCACATTCCTCCCCCTTAAAAGAATTTCGTCCCTGAAATTACTAGTTAGGAAGAATGGTCCAATACCCGTTTACCTTTTTCCCAAAACCAAAAATTCAACATTCTACCAACCATTTTTTTATAAAAGACCCATTATCATTCTTACTAACTTCCTAAACTCTCCCATAGTTTCAAACAATACTATTTGCAAAATCATTCAAATCTTAATTTAAAACCAAATTTTTGATTTATCAAAATTTTCTAACTCCCTAAATTTTCGAAAATTTTGCCAGCGTCTCCTTTGCACGGCTAGCTCGGTACAACTACAAAATGCCTCTACGGGCTTCCAAATTTCAAAAGAAAACAAAAGCCAAGTGGCTAGATCAAAAACCCAATCGGATTTCATACAGAAATTTAAACACATACCTTTTTGTCGAGCAATTTAAATTTATCTTCTGAAATCAAAACCAAATTTGCTTTCCCTTTATAATACCTGCATATCCTACTTAGTAATAATATCCAATCACAACATTCAAAATTATTTTATTGACTTCTTTACAGAATTTCAATATCTATTCATTCAAGCCGTATGATGTACGTATATTTTTATTAAATTTTCACTCAAATGCTTATTCAATATATTTTCCCGACATCCATATTACTGAAGAATCTCACAATTCTTCTTAAGTCCAATATAAGTATTTTATACGCTTCTTATATTTATTTCCACTTCACCACTTAGTTTACCTTTATTTTTATTCAAATTGGTTCTTCCATTTTCATATGAACTCAATTTAGCTTCAGCTCTGAATATTGAATTTTATCTTCCATTTATACTGATTCATATCATTATTTTAAATTTGTTTCATTCCCTAATTTATTTCAATTTCAAATCTGAAATCGTTTTGTCGCTAACTAAAATTTTCCCAAAATTTTCAAAAAAAATTCTAACTCCCAAAATTTTCGGAAAATTTTGGCAGAGTCTCCTTTGTACGGAGGAGCTTTTGCAACGTGACAAGAGATATAAATATATATACATCGACCCACCCGGTCGGAAAAATAAAAACAGTTCATATTTCCTATTTTTATTGCGTATGCATACCTTTATTTAGCATTTTTAAGCAAGCGGCTTATTATTTAGCATTTAGCTTGTCCAAAATCCTGCCAAACGGCCTCCCGGTACCTGTACTTACTCAATTCGAACATATAAGTACTAAAGATATGCAATTTATTTACATATCACTCACTTTCAATAGCTAACACATAAATTTCACATATAATGCACATTATATAATTTCCATAAGCACATATAAGGTTCTGACACTTATTACAATTGCTTACAACCAATTTTCAAACAATTTCATTCGACCTAAGTGATTTATAGCTTACACGCTTATATTTAATTCATTCTAAACAAAACAAACTCATATTCATTCCAATTGATTTCAAAATCATCCTATTTCACTTCTAATAACTCATAGAATTTTATCTAATCCCGTTTACATCGAACGACCCATTTCTTATGCAATTCGACAATATTATTGTGAATAAATAATTACTTAAGCTTTATAACAATTTTAAATTGATTCCAACTCAATTTACACTTGATTCCATCCCATTTTAATTTACTCACAATCTTTTCATTGCATTTCTTTCATATCCAAAAAGTTTGATTCCAAACCATTTTATTAAACTTAACAACCAATATATTAAATAATCATCTCACAATTTACTTAAGTTACTTATTTTCTTCAAACTGTTCCACCCAATAACTTAAGTTTATTTTATTCAACCAACTTCCATTTAAGTCTTTAATTTGATTTTCCTTTGATCAAATCCCAACCATTTACTAATTTATTCTTTTATCCATTTTCAAATTTTAATTCACATTAACAATTCATTATTGAATTCATTAGTAATAAAGCCATTCAATTTATGCTTGAGTTAGATTTGTTTACAACTCACACCAAATCTATTTTAATCCAATTCAGTTTCATTCGACCACACTTTCAATTTATAATCCCATACCTTTTTTCTAACTTCAAAACCATTTTATTTAATTTTCTTGAGTTCAATCTTACTTAATATCACAGGTTTGGATTTTTCCGAATAGCAATACTTGTATTCCGGCTTATTTATTCCCCTTTAAAATTCTTATAAGCTACCCACTTATTAATATTCATTCACAAATTCATTTTCAACCAATAAATTTTGTTTCCAAACATTAATTATTTTTAGTCCATTTGAACTAATTCTGCACTTTATTTTACAAAATTTTATATTAAACATTATCCAATATTCAAATTTCATTTCATTTGCATGCCATATCAGTTACTTACTAATTCCAATCTTAAAACTTTGTTTTATTTAGTCCAACTTGACTAATCTTTTCCATTCAAATTTAAGTTCAACATTCAGTTTCATTTCCCTTTTGCTTACACGTTTAAACTCATTACTAAATGGTTCCAAATTCAATTTTGGAAACGTATATATCTAAACCAAACTATTCCTTTGCACTTTCAAAATCAAACCAAATTTCACAACCAAACATTAATCCAAAACATCCAGGTAGCAATCCCCCCTTGGAAACTTGAAAATGAACACCAGTGATGTCGTGATCATCATCGGAATTATTTTCCAGCGATCATAAAGAGTTCAATGCTTTTATCTTTCTAAAATCCCTTCAAATATTTTTAAATTCCAAATCTCTCTAGATTCCAAATCTGTTCAAAAATATTTCTCAAATATATATCATTTTCCCAACTTTTTAAGAATCATTTTCAAATCCAAAGGAATTTTAATTTCCAAAATTTCAAATTCCAAATTCTTTAAATTTATATTCAAACATTACTTTGAAATTTTATCTTATTTTAATTATTAATCACACTATAATTCACATTTATAGTTTACATTTACAAATCTCATTTGTATATGAATTTGTTTCTTAGTTTTTTTAAATTATGATTTCAATTCCTTATTCAATTATAAATCACATTTACAAATCCCATTTATTTATTAATTTATTCCTTCATCTTTGGTTATTATTTCAATTTCTTATTCAATTCTCATACAACAATGATAATAATTTAATATTATCACTTTCTAACAACCAAGCATCTATATATAACTATAATAATTTACGAAAAATCATTTCCTTTATATACAAAAATAATTTTGGATAAAATTATTTCATTTACCCTATTTAAAACAATACTGTGTCGGTTTATCTTGTTTAAGAGTTTAGAAATCCCTATCGATAACATGGCTTTCCACACATCGACCAGAATCCATAAACACTCAATCCATAAATCAACACAATATAAAAACAATTTTATATTCACTAAAAAATACGCACTCATATCTATTAATACTATCAAACTCATTCGAGAGTACTATGGACTCTATTCAATGAGTAATCCCCACCAGAGCCAAGGTTATCACCAACCTAAGCTCCGATACTAACTGTAACGACATGCAAATCTGTACCCCTTGAGTCAACGCTATTATACATCAATCAACTCAAGTTGAACAGAAATACGAACCATTAGGGTTAAAGAAGAAGAGAAAACAGAAAATAACAACAGAATCTTACCATCCCAGCGGAATAAAATATAACATATAATAACATATCTTTACACCATAAACAAATACTATATCTGTTTATACATACATCATCAGAGTTCAACAACATCAATAACATACAACTGGATACACAGCGGAACAATATCAAGTATAGGAGTACGTATCGCCATCCAGCTCGTCTCCTGAGCTCCACAACATCATATCATGTATCTTATAATACTCGGTATGACCCAAGCATTATAGTTAAATAACACCCGAGTCAGTCTGGAATACCGGCGTGAGAGAACCACACTCAACTTGATTATTAAAGTTTCAAAAATCCTTTAAAATCAAAAGCATCTCGTAAGACTACGGCACAAATAAACATGTCGGGTTTTTACCTTACGATAGCCAAAACACTTTTTATAAAATCCTCTGATATTATAATAGGGTCTATATACAAATACTTATTAAAATAGCCGAAATTGTTACATTCATTAAATTCCAGCTACTAGCCACAATCGTGGGTAATACAAACAAAACTCGTAAAGGCGCGTAGGGAGAATGGATTTCCAACTAATGACTAGCCACTAGGGTACCACCTGTCATAGTACGTGGTCTAGATCACTGTACCGAGGATCACTCCCGACCCCCTACAGCACAAGACCGGGACTATCCCTTACTGGATAATCTCGAGTAAGATCACCGTACGGTTGGGATCAGCAACCGCACCACTAAGCCGAAATAAAAGGGACCTCCGGACAGGGATGACCTCACCCTGAAGTGGGTGCTACCCACCTAGCCTTGTTGCATAACCCCTGATTTTCAGTCATTTCCGGTTGATGAGGCTTGAGGCTAAGCGTTACCCTTTAGAACGTTTCACTTAGAATGCTCATCGTCCACCTGACAATGTTCTGAAAGCATTCATCCATACAAGTCCGTCCCGGATTGAAACGGAACCGAAGGCACCACTCCTACTACATCCATTTTGGAAATATCCTCAGGATTAGTATCGACTATCCCTTGCACATCGCTGCTCCATCTTCGACACCGAACTCGTTTTTCCACGAAAACGTACAAACCGGATCGAAGTGGTTTTCGAGAAATAAATCCCGATCCCGGTCTCTTCGAAACGATCAACGAATTTGGCCAATATTGATAGTCGGTTATTAAACTATCAATTAACATTCACAACAACCATCAAACAATAAATAATTTCCCAAATTATTTATTTATCTCAAAATATCTTCGCAAGATATATTTCCCTTTCCAACCCTTTTTGAAAACAGTTTCAAACTACCTTCCTTTTATAGAATAAGTTTCCCAAATATTTTCTATTTCCACTGAAATCACCAAGCACAAAACTTTAGATTTTTAAATAATTTAAAAACACTTTATTGTAAAATATGCTTTAGTATTTAAATTTAGAAAAACTGCTTTAATACTTTATTAAAAATAATACTTTAGAAATAATTAAAATAAGGTTACTTTATAAATATAAAACTAGATGTTTTCCTTTGAACAAAATACTAAGTCACCTTTAAATAATTACTACGATGATAGATTTGAAAAATACTTACTTTAGAATTTAAACATTTAGTAATAACAAATTTTCTAAAACATACTTTTTAAAACAAATTAAAACTTTTATCTTATATTTAAAAATTTACTTTGAAAACGTACTTGGCTATTCAGGGAAATATACTTCTCTTCACATTCTTTAAAAATGAATCACTATTTATTTTAAACAAATGTTCTCATTTCTTTAATAAATTCCCGTCGTGAATTTATTTTTTCAAATATCCACTGATATATTACCTTACGTTAAAAAAACCCAGTTTATAAATTTCATAGCCAAATTTTCCTTTATAATCCCGGTTTTGCACACTTAAA
Source organism: Allium cepa (assembly GCA_030765085.1). NCBI lineage: Eukaryota > Viridiplantae > Streptophyta > Magnoliopsida > Asparagales > Amaryllidaceae > Allium > Allium cepa. The sequence goes on from CM060943.1 coordinate 492,678,111, forward strand.
TCAATTCCCAAATTGATTTCCAATTCACTCCATTTATTCCAAAATCCATTAATTTCAGATTTTATTCCATAATTGTGATTTAAAATATTTTTAACTGAAAATACCAATTTTAGATTTCCCAAATTACTTCTTTATCCTTTTAAATAAATTTAAACTTTAAATTTTAAAATATTTCTTTGTTCCTTTAAATAATATCACTTAAGTTTACAATTCATTAATTTCTGTTTGTTCAAAAAATCTTTTTTTCCTTTACTCGATATTATTTATTAGTTAGTATTTTAATATCACTTCCATTCCTTTTCAATTCATCCTTAATTTATCCAAATTCGCTATAATTATTTTACTTAAAACTCCACTCTTTTATTGTCTTTCCAAAAATCCAATTTATATATTTTGATAACCGAAATATATTCAAGCAAACCATAGCACTCAATATTCCAATATAATTCATCATATAATATCAAATAATCACAATAGAGAATATTAAATAATTTAAATAAATGTTGAGGAATCCAGTTGGATCCCTCCAACCTGTTTTCCTGCATCCACAGACGTTAGCACAATATAAAATACCAATTCCACTTCGAAGTGGAATATCACGGTATATGGGACTAATATAATATCATCCGCTATTATGCGGCACATAGGGTCTTATCCGCTATATAATGCGGGAAATCAATCATTCCAAGATGTATTATATACTATAATATAGTACATCAAATCAATTCAACCATTCAACCAATTATTTAAATTTAACTATTTAAATTTAAATTAAACCAGATGAGTGAGATTAACTCACCTTTGATTTTTGTTTGTTTTGCAATCCAATCCAAACCAGCTTGTTTCCTTCAGGATTTCAGACCTTGTATAACATTATACGGTTCGTTAACATTCGAAATAAGTCGAACCATCAATTACCATTTTAAAATTTTTAATTAGCTAATAATTTATTTTAAACTAATTTCCCTTTAATAAATTTATCCTCAAACTACAAAATTTTAAATTGAACTAGTAAGTGAAAACAATCATATATGTATTTTTACTTTATTGTTACAAAATTTCTTCCTTCTATGTATTTTTGTAAAGCATCAATAAAAATAGAAATCTGATAAAAATTCCATCTTACTGCTAATTAATTTTATTACATATATATATATAGATATATAAACATTATTAAAATAACAATGTATACATATACCAGTTGTTTTTAATAACTTAAACAAGTTAACAAATTAGTCTTCCTAATATATTATTTTAAAGTGTGGCTATCTATTTCTTTATTTATGAACTACACATACAGATATTTATAAAAGAGTCTATATAGATTTCCAAAAAAAAATTAATTTATCTAAACTCTCCAATGCTTTTTAAAATTCTTATTATCATATAAAAAAATTTCTTTCCAAAACCTTTAATCTGTTTCCTGTTTCTGTTTGTATATGTTAAAATTAAACAACAAGACAAACATGTATAGTTTTTTTTCCTTATTAAATTAAACTAAACATGAAATGCTATATCTATGAATTTAAATAAATCTGTGCATAAATATAAATCCTATACCTTACAGGAAAAACGCGAGCCAGGTTTCGAATCTTCAAACTGTCGACTGCCAAACCTACGTCCCTTCCCTGAACGAGCCACCTCAACGAACCACCCACCCTCGGCTTCTTTGAACGCCGACCCCCGATAGATTCGTCTGGAATTTGCCGAAGTCAATCAGGTCTTCGATCGCGTCGAATGCGTCGCGCCAATGGTGGATGTTGATATCACGAATGAGTCTCCCCTCTCGGTTACATCGCACGGCCCTAGCCGCCGCGAGATTGCGACCGACCACAACCTCGACTTCTTCGCCCCAATCGAACAACATCGCGGCCTCATCCCATCGTTTCCTTTATTTCTCGCCACTCACGGTATCTGGATACGAGCCTATCGCGATTCAACTTGAATTCATGATTTCGCCATTCCCTTCTTTCTATTCGGTTCGTCTCTTTTTTTTATAAAAAGGGCCACGAATTGATCTTGAAGAAAGAGGTATATGCGATTAAAGAACGAAATGATTTCGTTCGAAATGATAAAAGAATGTGGGAGAGGATGGGGAGAAAACATCGTCCTCGTTTATTTTCTATTTCAATGTTTTCAGCTGAAAGAAAGAAATACCGCTGATGTAAATTGATGGAGGGGGATGTTTGCGTGCTGGGCAATACTTGCTACAGTGCTGCTGATGTGAATGGAAAAAGTTTTGATGTGATATCATTTTTGACTGGTCAACAAAAGTGAATATATAATAATTTGAATTTAAATTCGAATTGTCTCGAAATCGTAACCCAAAATCTCGACCCCCTATCGAGGTATGCCGCTAGGCGTTCATAATGTTATACACCTATTCCGAACTCAATGAAAAAGGTTTGGAGTCCTAATTCGATCGTATGGATAAGATAGATTTTTGGACCAATTATTTTATTAAATTTTCGATATAAATTTCAGCACGTTTATATATCGTACGCTCACACCACAACTCCAAACATTCCAAAATTTGTATCCGATAATATTACACTACTAGGGATCTAATGGAACTGGTTTCGTCGAATTCCGAGACTATGCCTCGGAAGGCTGTTTTTAAATATCGATTTAAACGATACTTTCAAAACTTAACAAAACACTTCCAAATTCAATTTTAACACTTCTATTATCCTCAGCACTATCAACATAAATTTTACAATCCTTCAAATTATTTTTAACAGGCTTAAAACTCCAAATTTCATATTTTACCCAATTTTCAATTATTAAATTCAATAAATAAATAGTGATATTTGAATTCAAGTTAAAAATTATCTTTTAAACATTTAAAATTAATTAAATGTTTCAATTTCAAATGCTCAAAAATTCCAGGTCGTCACATTATATATTTGACATAATGTGTTATATATTAACTAGTTAATTTAATTAACAATATATTTAATAGAAAATCCATAAATGATATATTTACAATAGTAGTTACAATGCGTTGTAACCATAAATGCTTTATCATAGTCTAATAAACGTACTATTTTAAATATTCCTAGTCAAGATGTCTCGAGGCTGGATATCAATACATCTGTTGAGACTATAGTATGTAACACTCTCCATATGTTGGGCGGCGTATTACTTATGGCTGCTGGGGGTACCAAGGGTTCCGTACTAATAGTTATTGGATAATTATTGAATGACTCACCTAATAGTTTTATGTTGGTTAATATAACTAAGGTCAATAGAAAATATCGACGTGACAACATTAAACAGTTCTCTTGACTTAATAATACAATCGATCTTCAATGTGGAAGCTCTACTTTGAATATAATTAAATCATAGCATTGCGTCCATCGAATTACTATAGTTGGGTCAAGTTGAAGCATTGGAAGTGAAACACTATTCAAGATAGATTTTGTCTCCTCAATAATATGAGATTAGTATCACGGTCAATTGAAGTCAACTCAAAGTCTATAGCCAGAGTAGTTCTGTTAATAATAATTGTTATTATTGAACCAAGAATTTTGTGTTTGGACTATAGAGTTGAATATGGATGATATTCGAATTTTTCCATTACCAAATTTTGTGAGTCTAAAGTGATATAGTTTTAACGAAGAGAAATGGTGTAAATGATTATGATAATTGGGTAATGCTTAATAAAGTAAAAATGGATTTTATAGAAACCAAACAAGCGATAAATTTTTCCATAATGTCATACCACCTGCTAAGTGATGTGTGAATATTTATATTCGAATTATTCAATATTAATCGTTGATAAAACTAATACCTTGTGTCACACAACCGAAACGTTGAATACTCTTTTACCACTCGATTAAATTAATTTGTACTTGTTATAAATTAATTAAATTAATTAATATTTATGAAATATTAATTATAAAAATTTATTTGTTGTGTTGAGCAATATCAAATAGTGTGTTTATAATAGTCTTAAATATACCGATCGATATACGATATCGGTACGCGTTTAAATTGAATTTAAATGCAATGAACATTATTCGTGCTTGAGAGGATTTAAAGGCCCATAAGGGGGATTGGATTGGATTTAAAGGCCCATAAGGAGGATTTAAATGTTGATGGATAGGCAGAGAGCTACAAGCTAAGATTGGTTACAAAAGGGTTTCATCAAATTCAAAGTATTGGTTATGATGGAACATTTTCGTTCATAGCTATGCCTAAATCCATTCGAATAATATTTTCTATCGCCATATTCTATGACTATGAAATATGGAAGATGGATGTGAAAACAATATTTCTTAATAGTGATTTAGAGGAGATCGTTTATTGTTGTAGCCCAAGGGTTTCGAGGTCAATGGCAACGAGGGAATGACGTGTAGATTGTTAAGATTAATTTACAATCTTTAACTAGCTTCAAGGAGCAGGAATAAGTGCTTTGATAAAGTAATCAAATAGATTGGTTTTATCGCAGTACAAAGGAAGTGTGCGTACACTGAAAAGAAAAAGGAAGTGTTATTTCTTAGTCCTATATGTCGACGATTTGCTCTTGATTGGTTACTACATTGCGTTATTGCAACGGTGAAAGCATGGTTATCTAAGAACTTCTCCATTAAGGTTTTGGAAGAAGCGACCCATAAACTTGGTACAAGGATCTATAGAGATAGATCCAAGAGGTTGTTGGGATTGTCTTAATCCCTCAACATAGGTAGCATACTAAAAAGGTTTAGTATATAATTCATTATGGAAAACTCCAAGTATGGAAATGTTTAGATGCAGTCTAGAATCGTCCTTTCTAAAAATGACGCTTCTCATACCGATGAGGTGAAGGAGCATATGAAGAGGATACCGTATGCATCTACAATCGGTTCCATAATGTATGTAATGTTGTTTACCAGACCAGATGTGGATTATGCACTACGATGTGTAAGCTGATACTAGTTTAATCCTTGTGAGAATCATTGGACAGCTGTAAAACATATTCCTAAGTATTTGAGAAATACTAAATACGAATTCCTTAAATATGGGAATGATGGCCTCTTTATGAAGGAGTATATAAGTACAAGCTTTTAGAGTGATATCGATAATAGTAAATAGGTGTCTAGTTATGTGTTCATATTCAATAGTGGAGCAGTCAGTTACCAAAGTTCCAAGTAAGAGATGTTAGCTTATTCAATGATAAAGACCGAATACACATCTCTCAACGAAGCAGCTAAAAAAGTGGTTTGGATGCGCAAGTTTATGGCTGAGCTAAGGATATTTCCAATTGTTTTAAAACCCATAACTTTGTTATGTGATAATAATGCAGCAATGTAGATCGTGAAGGAGCCTAGATATCATAAGAAATCAAAACACATTCCTTGAAAATTCCACCTTATTAGAGAATTCATCAATAACAAAGAAATTGTGGTTGATAGAGTAGATAACAAGGATAATATAGCAGATCCATTTACGAAGAAACTAGATCTGCCAATTCTCAATAAACTGATCGAAGGGATGGGATTGAGATTACATAATTGGCCTAAGTTCAAGTGGAAGATTAATAGGGTTAGGAGTGCGTTGTAAGATTAATTTTGTAATCTAGTGCAAATTATTAACTCTGTAATAAAATCTCATTCGAAATAAAAGGTGTACCTTTCTATTATTTACATGTCATGTTGTGACATGTTAATTAATTGTTTAATTCGGGTACATTAAATAAAAAGTCCTTAAATAGTATGTTAGGTGATAGCAATTACAATGTGTTGTAATCATAAGAAATTTATCATGTTAATAATAGCAAGTTATTTTAAATAATCGCAGTCAAGATATTTTGAGATAAAATATCGATTACATCCGTTAAGACTAGGGTATGTAATGCTCTTCTATTTTTGGGTGGTGTATCACTCATGGATGTTGAAGGAAAAATTGGGGTTACGTACTGGTAGTTATAGCATAACCATGGAATGACTCACTCGAGAGTTTCCTATTGGTTAATATAACTAAAATCAAACAGAAGATCTTGAAGTTGTGGTATTACACAGTTTTCTCGACTTGAGAATACTGTTAAACTTCAATGTAGATACTCCATTTTGATTATAGTTAAATTGTGGCATGACGTCAATTGAATGACCATAATTATGCCTGAGTTAGAAGCATTGGGAGTGAAACGCTATTCAATAGAGAATTCTTCTCCTCGGTTATATGAGGTTAGTATCGTGGTCAACTTTAGTAAACTCAAAGTCAAAATCTCTGGTCAAAGCAGTACGGTTAATAATAATTGTTGTTATTGGACCAAGGGTTTTGTATTTGTATTTGTATTAACCAAGTTAAATATGGATAATATTAGAATTTTGACCAAAACCAACTACATAAGTCGTAAAGTTATATAGTTTTGACTAAGGGAATTGGTGTAAATAATCATCACTATGGGTATAGCTTAAAATGGTAAAATAGTATTTTACTGGAAAGAGGGTAGGTAATAAACTCGGTCAAACTATAACCTCACCAGCTAAGGTGCTGTGTGAACGTCAATATTTGAATTGTTTGATATTAATCACCGACTGAATTTACACCATTGGGTCGCAAACCGTAATGATGAATAACCTAAAAACCACACGATTTAATTTATAATTGTTGCAAATTAATTAATATTTATGAAATATTAATTAATAAACTTTACTTGATTTTGGAAGCCAATGGATAATTAATTAGACGTGTAGATATAGGTTATATATGTGTGCATGGATATATGATATCGTTGGAAATTAAATTAAATTTAAAGCAATTATTTATAAATGGGCTTAGGACTTTTGGAGGCATATGGTAGCACAAGCTATGGTGGGCATGGGGTCTGTGGGAAGTGAGGTTTATGGTTTCAAAATTTGTTTTGAATGGATAAGCAAGGAATGAGTAAAATAAGGTGAAAAGAGCTCCAATTTACCTCTTCCCGAATGCTACTTAAACACACACATCTAGACATTTTTTTGCTCATTCGTTTTCCTCTCCTAGTCGTAGTTTCTAAAGGGAGATAGCCGAAATTTTGAGCAACAAAATCCCAAAAAATAAAAATAAATATATGATGGTGGTGCTTCATATCTTGCATTTTCTAGTAGTGGTTCTACCGCGTTTAGGAGTTTCATTCATTGAAGATGTGAATAACATGCGTCTTCTTTAGGTACTCATTCTATTCTATTTTACTTACATATACATCACCAAGATTATATATATTAGATCCTTGATATTTTACAACGAATTTATATGTGCCTATATTATCTGATTTGACATATGTATATATAAATTGAATATGAAATAAATAATTAAAAAACTTATTTTCGATTAGACCTTTTTAAATTTATTAGGACTAACTTTGAATTTCAAAAATAATTTTTAATTAACTAAAATAATTTCATAATATATTAAACACATATATACATACATATATAATTGATATATAATATATATATATATATATAACTTAATTTTTAAACATACGTGCTTTCGACAACTTAATAAAAATATTAAGTTGTTTTCATAAATTAATAATTAGAAATTAATTAAAAATCAATTTTTAAATATACATAAGTACATTTATATTTTATAAAATTTTAAAAAAATTAAAAAGTTCCATATTTAATTTAAGCAAAAAATAACATTTTTGAACATTGTAGTTGAAAATAAACATGAATATATTTAATATGTATATATTATATATTTTAATATCAATGTTATTATATTTATTAATAAATATAATTTTCTAAAATTATATAAATATGCGTGTATATTATATAAAATAAATTTCATAAATATATAAATTTATATAAATTATTCGTTTTATTCAAAACTTTTAAATGGGTATTTTATTTAATATTGTAGATCTGAGTTTAAACTTTTCTACGTCAAAATAGAGATTTATGATATCATTCCAATTTGAAAATATATTTAATTAGTCAAAATTGATTTTGAATATATTGTAACTATTATTATTATTACTGCTACTACTATTATTATTTCAAAATTGATCATAATTATATATGTATATATTTATTCAATATTAAAAAAACTAAGGACAATAATAGGAATATATAGAGTGCGAATATGTCTGTTGCGGGTGTGAATTCCAATATTGATAAACGTACAAATTAATTATGTACAATGTCTAGATGTTGCATGTGCACTATATATGAGTGTATTTGATACACTTATAATAATATAACTAATTTAAATTAATAAAACTTCTTTTTAAAGAAATTAAATGAAATAAGATATTAATTAACCTTTTAAATTGGATCAAAAATTAATTAGACTTCATAGGCTCAACAAAGATCAAGAAGGGTAAATTTTTCTTAAATCCACCCATTTAACCTATTGTGATCTGGCACGTTTCCTTTACATATACACATGTGAGTACATAATGATGTACTCATACAATATACAAGTTACATTTAATCAAATTCATTAATCAATTAAATCAGAAAATTAAATAAATATAATTTATTTAATTATATTGGATTTAATACAATCTTTAAACGTCGTAGACCTAGTATGATCCAAAATTGGAAATCTTTTTGAAATCTACCTATTTCACCAGTTTCAACCGGCTTGGTTTCAACCGGCTCAGTTGCAACATGGTCCCACTATTTCTGCCATTAGTATAATAACATATGGAAATACAAAGCTCCATTCATCCACTTATTATGGGATTATATCATATATTGTAATTATTTTATAGTCGAGAGTTTTAGATTAAATATCTTGAACTTAACGAAATAAGTTTCATAGAAAACAATTTTCAGTATGAAAATAAATTTAGAATAGAGATTACATTTTTCATTCCATATTAAGTTCCTTTTAGTATTTTATATAATTCTCATTTCCAGTGTCTCTTCATCAAGAAAAGGTAACCATTCACTCTATTCATACCAACTGTGCCTAAGTTACAATTACTCCCATACATTCGCTTTCCTCTCTAAACGATCATACCATTCAAAAGGAAAACCATCACTATAAGACTGATAAGAACTCTTTTAAAAAAATTGAGCGATTAAGTTCCTAGGTATATCTTGTAGCTCTTGGTCTAGTGTTACATCTAACATAATAAGGCACTTATTATAACAATCATATTTAATACACGGTCTTACATTATGGTTTACTAGCTTACTTTGAATGAATTAATTTCATCGAAGTTTCATACGTTAGGATCGTGACTATTCACCTTATACTATTTATACGTGGTTGAATATGGATCAAATATCCATATTCTTGTATTATTTTAGAGTTCAAAACTGATAGAAAACAATACATAGTTTCGAGTAAATAAACACTTAACTGACCAAGACATGAATGTTATAGTAGGTTGTATAATTTGGCTCTTACATGGGCCTTGAATTGACAACATGTGAAAGATTTATTAGTTAGTATATTTTATATTTCTATGCCAATCTTAATTCAGTTCATTTGTATATTTTAATCGATAAACGTTTTATCAATTATAATGGTTTCACAAATTTATCGAAGTAGATTATGTTAACTTTTATAACATAATTCTTATAATATTAGATAGGTAAACAAAAATTTATTTCATTTTTCTAATAAGGCACCTACTATATTTTTATGTTTCTCAAAACCCTATGAAAAACGTAAAAAAAAATCGATTTCTCTAGTAGGTGTTATGACTCGCTTTCCTTAAAATACTGACCTTGAAGAATATCAACAAATCATAGGTCCACATGCGATGATAACATTTTATTAGCTGCATCATACAAAACTCCTAACTCGTAGCCTTTTCCAAATCTCATCTTGACCTTAGGGAACATCAACAAAACGAAAGAGATTATTCGCCCATAACTACCATTTCATGATGGCCTAAATATAGTGCACGTATATTAAGAATATTAACATATACGTGCATGTATTTTACCCTGTCTGGTTAATATATTAATAGTACTGCACATAAAATCTTTACCTTGAGGAATATCAACAACTAAAGAATATGCAATCAATCTATTAATATATAAATAGTATGGACATCTTAAATATTCCAAAATATTTAATATATATATATATATGTACGTATGTATGTATGCATTCGGTGATATCGATTTAGGCAAACGTATTTCTTGTGAAGTACCATTTTGATTCAAATGTTGGACACGTCAGAAATCATGGTATATGTGCAATATGCATGTACTTATTCCTTGAATCTATGTTGGATTTCTTACAGTTCCACTTAAGTTCTATACATTCATATTACATAATTTTAATTCATTTATTATCTTTTATAATTTAATTAACTTATATAATATTCTTATATATTTTATGAGTTAAATCACATTTTGTTAATTTGATTTATTTATTGTTATGGGCATTTGCGCCTAAGAGATTTAGACCAAGTAAAGCAGGCTAACATGAAGGCAAGAGAAATTAAAGAGCTATAAGAGAAGCAAAGTAAGGATAGGGTAGCTGGAAGGGACAAGGAAAACTTACTCTGTTCGGCAGGCATATAAACATAGGTTTGGTCCGGTGATCCTTTGAAACAACTAGGTCCGGTAGGTTCATAGACCCGGACTTAGTTCGGTGTTCCCTATGATTCACTCTGTCTGGTTATAAGAATGAATCAAACATAAATTCTGGTCTGATAGTTCTACCATCGAATAAGAATTCTTATTTGGTAGTTCCACCACTGAACAAGAATTCATGTTTGGTAGTTCCACCACCGAATAGAAATTTCTATTAGGTATGTAACTCACCGAATAAGAATCATTAGCGGTGCATATTACTATTAGGCAGGACATTAAGTTCCATGGAATACACACCGACTAAAACATCTTGTTCGGTATGAATTCAAAGCCGAACAAGAAGAGGGGAGCAAGACCAAACCAAGAAGATATACAAAGGAACTTGGGCAGAAACTACATCACCTACTGAACTAACTGCCACTGAATAGAACCATTTCAATCGAACCAAATAAGTTATTTATAGAATGAAACATGAGCATATATCGAAATTCCTGACTACATCTTCTATATATGAAAATAACCGCACTAAAGAAGTTATATAGGGAAATTACTCGATTTAACAGAGTGACCTCCCTACCTCTACATTCCTATAAATATCCAAGCTTCTACTATCCATAGGGGCAATTTTGGAGCCTCTAGACTGTAACGAACAAAATAGCCGAATAGAGCTTCTGCATCTCAACATTTGACAATAAATTAGTGTAGTGCACATCCAAATACATGTAAATGCTGAAATATAAGAAAGGGAATAAAATGAACATTGAATGTAGGCTTGTTATTACCAAACCACTATAAATCTGTGCGTGCTTTACTTTTCTTGCATTATATTTCTATTCAGTTCACTATTATAAATCCGACTGGAGGTGTTTGTCCACTTTTCATGCGAATAATTTTGGTGCTTTCACTAAGAACCTTTCTCAACATGCTACATAAATCTAAGAGCAAGACAAATGGTGCCAATGGGAATGCTAACCAAGCTGCTACCAATTAACACGACCATTCGTCCAGTACTCTAGGAGCAGACACTATCACCATAGGTAACTTGGACAGAATTATAATGGATCTCAATACTTGTTCCACTACACATTACCAGCTTTTATGGTCTAAATCATGACATGCTTTGGGCAGACACAACCAACCACATACAACACTGAAGTAAGAGGGAGAATCTAGTCCCTGGGATCTAGGAGACAAAAGAGGTCATACTCCGGCTGTGGATCAGATCAAGAAAATGCAGGAACGGGACAAGTGAATGCCGAAAAAATAGATCGAGCAAGGACTAAACCTGCACCCGTGCCCGAGGACATTTTAGCAACGAACCAATCGGGAGAGGTAGTGGACCAGAGCCAACTTGGTTGATCCTTCGGGATCTACGCAATGCCCTCTCATCACAACAAAAGTGGTAACTAATGAAAGAAGAACTTATCAGTGCGAATGATCCTAGAGTAAAGGATGGAGCCAAGATCGTTGAGCAAGTCACCATAGAAGAAGTGAAAGAAGTTTTCACCCCGAAACGATAGCCCTACTTAGTGCGGCTCATACCCTGAGCTGAAAGAATTGATGTTACGAATACCTCGCAAGAAAACAGAGTATGAATTGGGGCAAGAGTTGATAACCCATTTTCCATAAAGACGGAGACTTCCCGCAACCGTAGGAAATTCCAAATGCCCACCATGGACCCTTACCAAGGTCTCACTGATCCAACAGTGCATCTACAATGATATACGCAACACATGTTAATGAGTGGAGCGACGGAGGAAATTTTGTGCAAATGCTTCCTCCTATTTCTATCAGACTTGGCGATTATGCGATATTTTTTGCCTTCCACTTGGCTCAATTCATTTATGGGAAACGTCAAAGGAAAATACATCAGCCAATTTTAGGTTCATATAGAGCATCACAAGGACCCATACTCATTGTCGGATGTCGAACAACAAAAGGAAGAAACACATGAAAATACTTGACTTGCTTTAACGTTGTAGCTGTTGGCGTCCATAATGTTGATGAACGATTAACTATTATGACAATGTGTGGTGGCGTTCATCCCGACATGAAGTTGGCATGGAGATTAACAAAGGAGAAATTGGTTACCTTGCAGGGCTTCTTCTATGTAGCAGCAAAGGGCATATGGTTAGAGGAAGCTACAGTTGACGACAAGATGGAATGACTATCAAACCATTAGAAGCATCCAATGGTGTGAATGCTATGGCTAAAATAATGGAGGTAGTTGTGCTGAGAAAAGGAAAAGCAATAACCAAAGAAATTTTAATGGAAAGAAAATGGAACAAAAAAGTTCAGTCCCGGAACGAGGTTTGATACTTACATGGATTCGAACGATACTACAGAAAATATCTACCTTACCATGTTAGCAGAACTAAAATACAACAGGCCACTATTGAAGAAAATAAATAAAGCTAAGATTAATATAAAAAGTTTTGTAGGTTTCATGCATTCCATGGACATGCCTCTTACGGACGTCATCATTTATGGGATATTATAGAAGAACGCATTAGGAAGAAGAAGTTGGGGAGATATATCAGTAATTCGAGCGTTCCTTCTGTTCTTGCAAAGCAGGCCCCGAAGCAAACTCCACTTGGAAATGGGGGCGAAGGATCCAGTTCTAGTTGGGAGAAGGATGGAAGGTTAATAGTCAATACCATAATGGGAGGACCTCACATTGCTGATAGAAGTTGGGCCGAGATGGAAAGATATGCAAAGTATTTAAAGAATGGAGAAGCTTTCGTGTATGGTCTAGGCAAGGAGTGAAAAAACTGAAAGAAGCTGCTATGGCTAGCTATTACTTAGGATCATGTAATATGGAATATAATTAAATCTAAATGCGAAAATAGATGATAATAGCAAAATAAATGAAAATAAAACAAGCACACCGGGAATTTTTATGCTGGTTCGAACTTCCCATTCTACATCCAGTCCCAGACTCCTTCTGGAATTTCAACTACAACAACCCTCACTTAACCCGGAGGAATAGGTTTACACTACCTGAGCAATCGAACAGGACTTCACCCGCCTAAGCAACCGAATAGGACTTCAATACAAAAGATATCTGACTGTAGTGTGTTCTTAAATAACACTGATAATTTAATTGAGTACAATCTTCCTATAATCTTCTCCTTTATGATATATAGTGTGATATGCTTTGAGAATTGTGGAAGATAAAGTGATCAATGATCAAAATATGTAAGAATTTGAGTGCAGTTTGAAAACTTTGAGAATAGATAAGAATTCAAGAATGCTAAAATAAATTAGGTGAATTGTTTGTTGAATTCTATAATCTATATATAGTATATGAAGAGTTACATTTTTAAATGAAAATTTATATTGAAAAGAATGGATGCAACTGTTGATTTAAAAGGATGTTTTTCTTGGTGAAGAGAAGTGACTTTTCAAGAAAATAGTAGTTGGGGATATTCAGACGTCTGAATAAAAAAATTCATGCTTCTGAATTAGATTGAAAACGTAAACAGCAAGGAAATAGTTCATTTTTGACCTCATTCAGACGACTGAATATTGTGAGAACAATATTCTCATTTCAGTACGCAGACGTCTGAATGATTGGATCCAAACGTCTAATTTGCTGTTTTGTGCATGTTTGAGCCTGTATGTGCATGTGTGTGTATATATTTATTCATATATCATTTAAGGAGAGATTTTAACAAATTTTCTAAGTAATATACAGACTCTATACACATTATATACAGCTATAAACATTTGTAGATGAATCTGCAATAAATCTCCTGCAAAGATGGTTAAATATACACATAACATTTTATATAGGTTGTTATAATCAAAATCGAGAGTCTAACATTCTTCCCCTTTTTGATGATGACAACTATATAAAATTAATAGACTAGATACTCCCCCTGTCAATATGCACAATTTAAACTTCTCCCCCTTTGTCATCGTCAAAAAGAAAGAACATGAATGATAATAGATAATCCATTTCAGTAAGGTAAAATAGAGAAATAGTACATAATGTTATAGATAGTTCTCATACAACTAACATAAAGAATTAAAAGAAAGATAATTTAAAATTGACTTGAAAGAGATGGATCATTGTGATTTGAGCTTGAGCTTGAGGAAGACCATTCAAAAGGAGATGGATTGTAAGCTTGAGTAGATGTAGAGCCGGAACAAGAAATTCGATCCCATATCTTATTAAGAAAGCCTTTGATAGAGTTGAATTTTCTTTCCGTCTTTTTCTCAAGTGCTTTTATGTCCCGATGAATCTTTGATTGATTTTGGGAGAGAGTAATGATGGCTTATCTTGAAGAAGTATCCGGGTCAATTTCTTGAATGGTGTCAACATCCTCCTCTTCTTATTCATGATGGGTACGGAAAGAAGAAGCAATACTAGTGTCTCGAGGTTGAGGAACACCTTGTTGAATATTTTGTGACCATTGTTGGAAGGAAATGATTTGTTGAGAAGGAGGCCGTATAGGAAGACCCATCAAACCTAAACTTTTAGCCCCTAACTCACTAATACTTGTAAAATCGGAATCAAGCATTGGTACTTCGATATTTAGGAGAATGCACATAATATAGGCACCATAACGAATAGTTCTATATTTCCTTCGGATTGTGATATCTTGGAATTCATCCAAAATAATCTTTCCCCAATTTACTTGTTGACTAGAATAGATAAAATAAAGTGCTTGAAAGTTTTCTTTATACACTTTTTCATAGCTACCCGTTCTTCGTTGGAGAGATCGAATAAGAGCATGGTGAATTAGCCTAGCTTGTGGTCGTAAGTAGGTAGATTTTAAATTGCCCATATTTATAAGTTCATCGGATAAAATTTGATGTGAAACTTCATCACGATGTTCCATATCAACTTCAATTTCATTAATATCAATTCCTTGATAAAGACAATTTAAAATATGACCTAGTCTTTGTAAAGGTAAGAAAATTCTTACTCCACAAACTAAGGACCAAACACAATCTTGACAGTTTTGAGGATTTTGATGATCCAAGTTTAAGTTTGCAAGAAATTTTTTAATCATAAGATGATTAATTTTAACATTATTAGGAGTATACCCAATCAAGCTGTCGAAGTGAAATTGCTCTGCTTATTCTCTAATACGATGTGCTGTGAAGTCCGGGAATTTCATGAATGCTCCTTCAAAGATGTTGGAGTTCTTCATGGATTGAACCTAGAAACAGCAACATCGTTCCATAGCCATTGTCGGATTTGGTCTTCGGATGGTCCAGAAGTTGATTCTCTCGTTCTCTTTAATCTTGGTGCCATTGGTAAGTTAGAGGAAGAGTAAAAGCTTTGAGTGAGATGAAAATGGGGGCTAGGGTTCTGAAGTAAGAGGTTAAGAAGTGAAAAAGTTATTATATAGGTGATGAAAAGGTAGGGGTAAAAAGGTAATAAATATAGAATAAGAAAGGTAGAGAAAAAACTTCAGATGGGATTCATACGTTTGAGTAAACCAATTCAGACGTCTAAATTTGGTTAGTGTGCAACCCATAAGGATTTAGTTCAAAATTGGGCTAATTCAGACGTCTGTTTTTCTTGATTCAGACGTCTGAATCTGGGAATTTTTTTTTTCAATGAACATTCAGATGTCTGTTTAAATCAATTCAGACGTTTGAATTGTACACAGAAGCAAATATTTGGCAATGGTGAGAATAAAAAATAAAATAATATTATTGAATAATTTTTAATATCACAAATAGAATAAGCAGAATGAAATGACAAAATAATAAATTATATTTAAACAACAAGAAACGATTAAATAGATTTTGAAGAGGATGATGGAGTATGATAAGATTCTTCTTCAACTTTGGTGTTCTCCACGTATGGTCGAAGCGGAGACCATCTGTTACCACGTTCCCAAGAATTTGGAGTTGTTGGTGGACGTTGCGGTGATGATCCCCAAGGATTGCGACGACTTGGAGAACGAACTGTAGATGGTTGATGAACAGAATCCTTTGATGAAGAACCACAGAACTTTAGCTTTACTTGTTCCAAAAAGCTAACCCGTTTGGCATTAACTTTTTGCTCATAGTATAATTCACGTTTTAAGTCTAATGTTTCTTTTTGATAATGATGAATATCATCAATCTTCTCTTTTGTGGACGGTGATCCAAAAAAAAGAGATCGTCTTGTTTTTTTTTGCTAGTGGAGTATATCCAGTATGAGTAGAGGGTGGAACGATCAGAACCGGTTCATATATAGGAGTAGGAGTTGGTAAATTCTCCAAATCCGATGAAGGAGAGGTGTAAGATAGTTTAGATGACACAGAGTTATTTGGAATGACTGGAAAAAAAATTTAGAGGAGAATCAAGGAATTATTGATGAGAAGAATTGTAAGAATGCAGCAATATATATAGGAAGAAGCTTGTTTAAAAATAGAGGACAATGTATGGTTGGAATGTTAGAGAATTAGTATCCATAAGAAAGGAAGGAGAGAACGAAAGGTATATATATGAAGTTAATGACAGCCTCATATTTCAGAAAACAATAGAGAGTGAAGTGGTAGTGTATAGGACTACCGGGTATGAGGTCTTAAGTTCGAGTGCTAGAAGACACTTTTCATTTCCTTTGGAGGAAACTATGAATTCTATATTATTATTTTATTTTTTATTTTTTTATAAAAGAATATATATATATATATATATATACATATTAAAAAAAATTGAACTTAAAAATCTTTAAGAGAGACGATACCAAGTTCTCGTCTTAAATTAATGAAAGTATTTTCATTTAACGGTTTTGTAAAGATATCTACCAATTGTTTGTCAGAGGACACATATTCTAGATTTATTAAATCTTTTTCAGTATTATGACGAAGAAAATGACGACGAATGTCAATATGTTTTGTTCGTGAATGATTTATAGGATTTTTAGATAAGTTTATAGCACTAGAATTATCACAATAAATAGTTGATTTACTTAAACTAAACCCAATATCTTGTAGTGTTTGTTGCATATAGATAACTTGAGCACATGCCAGAGCTGAAAAAATATAATCTGCTTCACACGCCGACAATGAAACACAGTTTTGTTTCTTACTAAACCAAGATACAAGAGATTGTCCAATGAAGTGACAAGTCCCACTTGAACTTTTTCTATCTCTCCGGCTTCCTCCAAAATCAGCGTCACTATAAGGCACTAATTCAAAAGGACATTCCTTTGGATAGAATAGTCCAAATTCCTTGGTTTTATTAAGATATCGTAGTATGCGTTTCACTGCTCGTAAATGTGATTCTTTGGGATCTGCTTGAAATCGTGCACACAAACAAACACTCATCATTATGTCAGGTCTACTAGCTGTTAAATATAGTAACGATCCAATCATACTTCGATATAATTTTTGATCAATACTTTTACCATTTTCATCTTTATCAAGACGTATGGTTGTACTCATAGGAGTTGGTTTGGTAGAAGTATTTTCCATACCAAAGCGTTTAATTAGATTGTTACAATACTTTTCTTGATTAATAAAAATACTATTTTCTAGTTGTTTTATTTGTAAGCCAAGAAAATAATTTAACTCACCCATATGTGACATTTCGAATTCTTTAGTCATTATTTTAGAAATATCTTGACAGAGTCTTTCATTTGTAGATCCAAAAATATATCAACAACATAGATTTGAACGACTAAAATATCCTGTTTATTTCTTTGAATAAAAAGAGTTTGATCAACCTTTCCAATTTCAAAACCAGAATCTATTAAATATCTTTTAAGACGATCGTACCAAGCACGGGTGCTTGTTTCAAACCATATAAAGCCTTTTTAAGCTTATAAACATGATTAGGAAATTGTTCGTGTATGAATAATGGAGGTTGTTCAACATAAACATTTTCTTTTTTGAAACCATTTAAAAAGGCGCTTTTGACATCCATTTGAAATAATTTAAAGTTATGAAAACATGCAAATGCTAGTAAGATTCGTATAGCTTCTAGTCTACCGACTGGAGCAAATGTTTCTTCATAGTCAATTCCTTCTTCCTGGTTATATCCTTGAGCAACTAATCTAGCTTTATTTTTAGTAATATTTCCTTGTTCATCTACTTTATTTTTAAAAACTCATTCTTTACCAATAACTGATTGATCACTAGGTCGTGGAACTAAATTCCAAACGTCATTTCTTTCGAATTGGTTTAGCTCTTCCTGCATAGCGATTAACCAATTTTCATCGGTAGATGCTTCTTTAATATTTTTAGGCTCTATGTTAGAAATAAAAGCTACATGGCTCATTTGATTTAATTGACTTCTAGTTCATACATTTGAATTAATTTCTCCAATAATATTTTGAACAGGATGATCCCGTAATATTTTTAGTGGAGATCTTAATTCATCATTATTATGAACAATGTTTTCATCATTTTCAAAATTTGTAGATTCTGTATTTGTAATGTTATATGGAAAATCTTCATCATCTTCTATACTTGGTTTTTGTAGAAAATTTTCATCGAAAGATACGTGTAACGTTTCTTCAACAGCATTTGTTCTTTTATTAAATATGCGATAAGCTTTGCTACGATCTGAATATCCTCGAAAGATTTCTTCATCAGATTTCGCATCGAATTTTCCAAGCTGATCTTTTGTATTTAATATAAAACATTTTGATCCAAACACTTTAAAATAAGAAATCTTTGGTTTTCTTCCTGTAAAAAGTTCATAAGAAGTGTTTTTCGTTAAAGGTCAAACTTGATTCCAAACATAACAAGCAGTTGCAGCAGCTTCTGTCCAAAAATGTTTTGGAAGAGTGCTTCCATTTAACAAAGTTCGTGCACATTCTTGTAAAGTTCTGTTTTTACGTTCTACAACCCCATTTTGTTGTGGAGTTCGAGGAAATGAAAAATTATGAAAAATTCCTTTCTTTTTACAAAAATGGTTAAAAAATTCATTTTCAAATTCTCCTCGATGATCATTTCTTATATTCTTTATTTTCAAACCTTTTAAATTTTGAATTCGTTTGACAAAAATTTTAAAATGCTCAAATGTATCACTTTTGTTTTTCATAAAAATTGTCCAAGTATATCTAGAAAAATCATCTACTATTACAAACGCATACCTATTGTGGTTTAAGGATTGAACTTGAGTTGGCCCAAATAAATCCATGTGTAGTAATTCAAGTGGTTGTAATGTAGAGATAACTTTCTTAGATTTAAAAGATGATTTGGTCAATTTTCCTAATTGACGTGCATCACAAATATGATTGACTTTGAAGTTCATTTTTGGTAATCCTCTGACTAAATCATTTTTAGAAAGTTTGTTTATAGTTTTGAAGTTGACATGACAAAATCTTTTGTGCCATAGCCAAGGATCATTTTCATTAGCTATTAAGCACATATCTAAATTATGTTTGATTTTCATATTCAGAACATAGATATTTCTGTCTCTATTTCCTTCAAATATAAGGTTTTGATTTTTATCAAAAATGCTACACTTATCTTCAGAAAAAGAGATTTTGAAACCTTGGTCACAAAACTGGCTGATACTTAAGAGATTGTGTTTTAAATTTTTGACTAGTAAGACATTAGAAATAAGAGGTAAATTAGATGTACCGACATTGTTGACATTGCCTTTTCCAATGATATATCCTTTGGAATTGCCTCCAAAAGTGACTGAACCTCCATCTGAGTAAGTAATGTTTGATAACATATTTTTGTCTCCAGTCATATGTTTTGAGCAACCGCTGTCGAGTATCCATTTTCCTCTCTTTTTAAGTGGGTCCTGCAAAAAAAAAATAACACTGGTACCCACTTTGTGATAGGGTCCTAAGAGTTAGGTCTTAGAAAACCAAACCCAAGTAGGTTCAGTATCCCCCTTAAAAATATAATTTTGATTTTTATGAACAGTTTCAAAAAAGGTATTTATATATTTATTCCTAATCAAACTATTGTTTGTTTTAGGAACCCATATTTTTATGGTTTTAGAATTATTTTTCCTTTTTGGATAAGTATTAGCATTAGAAATATTTCTCCTAATTTCTTTTTTAGGTGGAGATTTTGATTTCTTATTGTATCCTAGTCCCTTCTTATTAGAAGTGGATTGAGAATTTTTAATAATATTGGATAGATTTTCTCTACCTTTATTAAAGTTAGAAACATTTCTAGTAATGTTATCTAACTTGGTTTTGAGGCAAGTATTATCTAATTCTATTATTTTGATCTTAGTTTTTAACTCGTGATTTTCAGAGACAAGAGAATCATTCTTTTCTTTTTGAGTTTCAATTTCTTGACTCAATAAAGTAAGTTGAGAGTTATTATTAGAGAAGATATCTTGAAGTTTTCCAAGTTCTTCTTCTAATATTTTCTTTTCATCATTAAGCATATTTCTCTCAAATTCTGCTTTTCTCTGATTTTCTATAGCCTCTTTATATTTTCTTTTGATGCTTTCTAAGGTATTTAGAAGTTCTGAATTAATTTCAATCATATCATCAAAAGTAAGACCATTTACCTCATTTTCTGTAGCCATGAAACAAACATTTGCTTGTTCTTTCTCACTGTCTCTGTTGCTTTCTGAAGAAGAAGAATCCGAGTCATCCCATATTACTGAAAATGCTTTTCTTTTAGACTTGTCCTTTCGATTCTTATTGTGATATGTTTTCTTTTGTTCTGCACAATCTTTTTGCATGTGTCCCTTCTTATGGCAGTTAAAACATTCTAGTATTAATGAAGATGGTTTATTGTTGTTGAAGTTTCTTTTCTCGTTGTTTCAATTTCCTTTTCTGTACTTCAAAAACTTTTTAAAGTTTTTAGCAATGAATGCTAGGTCTTCTTTATCCGAGTCTGATTCCTCTTTTTCTGCATGAAATGCCATATTCTTTTTGTCTTGTGCTTGTACTCTTTTAGCCTGCAAATTCACTTCATAGGACATTAGATTTCCTATTAACTCTTCTGATTTCATAGTAGAAAGATCATTAGCTTCTTCAATAGCTAAGACTTTTCTTTCCCATTCATCCGTTAAAGAGTTAAGGATTTTTGTGACAATATCAAAATCAGAATACTTTTCTCCAAGTCCTAGTAATGAGTGATATATATCTTGAAATCTAGAGTACATATCATTTATAGGTTCATCTTGCTTCATTCTAAAATTTTGAAATTGACTTTTGAGCATGGATTTGATTTGTTTAACCTTGTTAGTCCCTTCGTGAGTAACTTTAAGTGTTCTCCATATTTCATAAGCAGTTGTGCACATGCTAACACTGTTAAACTCATTTCTATCTAAAGCACAAAATAACATATTCATAGCTTTGGCATTTGTAGTAGCATCTAGTTTTTGTGTGTTTGACCATGTAGAGTATTGTGTCGTAGGAAAGTTATACTCTATTTGAGTGATATTCCATGAATCAAAACTACTTGCTTGCATATAAATACGCACTTGAGTTGCCCAATAGTTGTAATTCATGCCATTCAATAGTGGAGGTTGTGCAATAGATTGACCTTCAGTAAAACTAGTGTTCGTGACAGTGTTAGAGGTAGTGCTAGTGTTGTTTTCCATATTAACAAGATATCAGATAACTATGTAACGGTTACAAGATGCCTCGCTCTAATACCAATTGAAAGAAGCTACTATGGCTAGATATTACTTAGGATCGTGTAATATTGAATATAATTAAATCTAAATGCGAAAACAGATGATAATACCAAAGTAAATGAAAATAAATCAAGCACACCAGGAATTTTTATACTGGTTTGAACTTCCCGTTCTACGTCCAGTCCCAGACTCCTTCTGGAATTTCAACTACAACAACCCTCACTTAATCGGGAGGAATAGACTTACACTGCCTGAGCAACCGAACAGGACTTCACCCTCCTAAGCAACCGAATAGGACTTCAATACAAAAGATATCTGACTGTAGTGTGTTCTTAAATAACACTGATAAGTCAATTGAGTACAATCTTCCTATAATCTTGTCCTTTATGATATATAGTGTGTTATGCTTTGAGAATTGTGAAAGATAAAGTGATCAATGATCAAAATATGTAAGAATTTGAGTGCAGTTTGAAAACTTTGAGAATAGAGAAGAATTTAAGAATGCTAAAATTAGGTGAATTGTTTGTTGAATTCTATAATCTATATATAGTATATGAAGAGTTGCATTTTTAAATGAAAAGTTATATTGAAAAGAATGGATGCAACTGTTGATTTAAAAGGATGTTTTTCTTGGTGAAGAGAAGTGACTTTTCAAGAAAATAGCAGTTGGGGATATTCAGACGTCTGAATAAAAAAATTCAGACTTCTGAATTAGATTGAAAACGTAAACAATAAGGAAATAGTTCATTTTTGACCTCATTCAGACGTCTAAATAATTCATTTTAGACGTCTGAATATTATGAGAACAATATTCTCATTTCAGTATGCAGACGTCTGAATGATTGGATCCAGACGTCTGATTTGCTGTTTTGTGCATGTTTGAGCCTGTGTGTGCATGTGTGTATATATATTATTCATATATCATTTAAGGAGAGATTTTAACAAATTTTCTAAGTAATATACAAACTTTATACACATAATATACAGCTATAAACATTTGTAGATGAATCTGCAATAAATCTCCTGCAAAGATGGTTAAATATACACATAACATTTTATATAGGTTGTTATAATCAAAATCGAGAGTCTAACAAAAACAAAGCCCAAAGTCGAGAGAAGGATTAGATAATCTTTAACGATAATGACTTACGGGGTAAGCAATACCCTCATGTAGATCCCCTAGCAATTTTGGCAATGCTCAGCCGGTAGAAGTACTTCAAATTCTGGGAGATGGTGGGATTTCAGTAAAGACTCTATTTGAAGACGCATTTGATAAAATGGGGTTGTCCATGAAGGATGTTACACCTTGCAACCAGCAACTGCATGGCCTTACAGAGGAGGGTGCAATGCTATTAGAAAGGCTGGATATGTTTGTCAAGATCGGGAACCATCCTCGATCAGCCATACGAAAAAATATTTCATTTTGGTGGATGGATTCCCTGTATATAATACCTTCCTAGGGAAACTAACTTCATCTGATTTCCATGTAGTAGTGACCCGAGGTGCTTGACAAATCCCTACTTCTGATGGGGTTAGGGCAATGGAAGGAAATCAGGATGCCACCAAGGAGTGCTATGTGGTGGAGCTTTATGAAAACAAATAGCAATAGAAAGGGAAGGGTATAGAGGTTGCACTCTGTGCCAAAACTTCTATCGAATAGAAATTAACTTAACCCAAGAGATGGAGATAATGAGCCATAGTTTAGTTTGGAGAGGCAGTATAATTCATAGAAATTGATAGTAATAACTATACAAAATTAATGAAAACCGAAGCAAAGTTGGAGCATGATCTAAAAATAAAGTTGACAGGATTTCTACGAGATAATCAGGACGTCTTTGCTTGGTCCCACATATATATGTAAGGAATCTCTTCCTTAGTTGCCTTTCATGCATTAAATAAAGACCCAAGAAAGCCCTCGATAAAATAGAAAAAGAGGAGTATAGTCCTAGAGCAATCGACCGCCCTTAGTGAAGAAAAATGGACATTATTGGAAAATAGGTTCATCAGGGAGTCTAGATATCCCAAATGGATCGCAAACCCTGTTTTGGTTAGGAAGCCGAGTGGAAAATAGAGGACATGTATTGACTTCTCCAAATTGAATGATGCTTGCCTTAAGGATTAGTTTCCACTCATAAGAATCGACCAGCTAGTATATGGAGCACCAGGGCATGAACTTTTATCTTTTATGAACGCATACTCTGGATACAATCAGATTGCTGTGTATTTTCTAGATCAAGAACACTGAAACAACCCTGACTCAACCTTCGAAAATCGACACCGAATACGACACTCGTATTCAAATGCCGCAGATACAAACATCGAATCTGGTTCGTCGGAGCTTATAACACATTAAGTATAACAACACAACGAAAGAAAAGGAATATATCAATATACAACATTGATACAATATCTGATACAACTGAATGATACAATGAATATCAATATACATCAGAGATATGTTACAAGACAATAGCAGCGGAAAGAAAACGATAACACCATCAACGGGACAATATCTCCAATATGTTCTTCAAGAGAGAACTCCAGTATCAGTAATCTCCATCTCCAAAGCACCAATCCAGAAGTAGCTCGAACACCCAATCAAGATGAAGTGAAGCAACTCGATCCAAATGCGATTGCCAAATCCTAAGGCTGAAAGCTATCGAATCTACACCTACTATTCGATTATCTGAAAAACCGAACTCTAGACTGCCCGTGTGGAAAATTGTGGGCACCCAGAGTTTAGGAAGGGAATAATAAACTCCAGGCCAGTTGTGGGACCGGTATGAGCAAACAAAAACATTTGGTTTTGAAGTAAAGAAATAAAATGAAATCCGTAATGCTTTTTGGAAAAATGAAACTACCATAAGGCCTCCCGGCACATACACAATGCAATCGCACACTTGGAGGAGATTTCTCCTTATGATAGTCAAATATGCTTAATACGAGAAAACTCTTTGATATTATTACTAGTGCATAGTGGAAAAACATTTGCAGATATAATATTAATCTTAGCCAGCATATGTACCATTATACTATGCCCATCATAGCTACCACCTGAGGTGACAGTTAATACAATTGCAATCGCAAAGGGCTCGTATTGTTTTGTTTGGATTTCCAACAAATCGTCAGGCTAAGGAACTTCCTACAATTACATAGGTACGCCTCTGTATGGACGTCCCGAGAACCTACCCGGCTCTCTGCCAACACAAGGACGGGTTACCTCTATAACTAGGTAACTACTACTCGAGCATGCCATCCCCCGGTCCTTTGGGCCCTTTATCCGAGGCGCCTTTCAACCACAAAGCAATCACAAAGTAATAGATTTACAGTGACCACATGAGTTAATTATCTGTGCTCCATACCATTATACCACCCTTTTCCAGAAGGGAATGACGCACCCTAAAGGGAGCGACCCTCATAACCTTGCCGCATCTTTCCCTTTTCGACCATTTCAGGGTGTGAGGTCCTGATGCTGTCTCTTCCACAAAGCCACGCTTTATACAAAAGCCATGCTTTGATCAACAAATGATATACAACAGCACTCAACATGCCACACTACCAAATTGGGAGTATATCACTGATAACTATCAACTACGTAACCTCTGAGCTCGTACGTCTCAAAGAAGGGTGTTAAGCTAAGAGAATGAATTCTCTACCACCAAGCATAAATGTATTTGATATAGATCAGTTTAATATCCCAAAGTGTAATGTCAGACATACAACCATACAAGTCTGTTCCGGGTTCGAACAGAACCGAAGGCACTTCCGAAGAAGCCGTTGCAATCCGGGTATCCACAATCCCGATCGGACTTCCCATCACTTAGGGAATCTCTATACCGTAGCTACTCGGCGCAGAGACAATCGATAGGTTATCCTATCATTCTCGCAAATGCCCGGTCTTCAACACCGGTCTTCAAATGCTATCCATAACGTCGTATCATTATTCGTAATGGGTTATATGACACAAGATCCTTTCCCGGCTAAACCGAATAATAAGCGCAATTTTTAAAAAACATATGGATATGGGATTTCAGTTAAGTCACAACTTTTAAAAACCCAAAATCTTTCTTCAAATGGTCTAAACAAATTACCATTTCAAATCTTTAAACAAAAAGATTCATTTCACAAAATTCACCCAGTTTCACAAAGATCCATTCACAGATTTCAAAACAATTTCCATTTCAATTAGGATTAACTCATCCAATCTTTAAATCAAAGATTTAACTTATAACTTTCAAACCCATTTCCAAAGATTTATTCATAACTTGGAGGATCATTTCCATTTTAGACTTGAAATCCTTTTAACACAAATTGGAAGTTCATTACTTATGAGAAAGCTTTTATTATTTGAAAACAAATAGTTTTCGTCTCAGAAAAATCCAATTATATTTGCATGAGTTAAAGCTCTTGAATTATATTCAAATTCCCAAATCAATACCTTTAAAACGGTTTAACCCATATATAACTTGTATAACATCTTCAATCCCTAGTTTCCAAACATAGAATTCAATTTCAAATTTTGAATTTAAATTTAAATCAAATTATTTAAACTTGAAGGATTAATCAAGTTATTCAAAAATAAATTTTATCTTTGAAATTCCTTTTCAAAAACTTTTTTAACTTTAATCCCAATTTATTTCCAAAACCATTTGGATTGAAAAATTCAATTTTAAAACTATTTCAAAAATCTGTGACTTAACCAATTTCCACGTGCAATCCATATTTGTGTGTGTATAAGTATGGTCCAGGGGTTTTACACAATAGAAGTGCAACATCATCAATCAGTACATATTCAAATACAGCAATATATTTGATAAGCGGTATAAACTATAAACTTATCTTTCATTCACAGATCACAGATATACATCACGGATAATAAATTACGTTAAACACGGCTCGAATCAAAACAGAGCATCACAATCAGGGGTATCAACAATTCAATCATCCAATAGAATCCAAACATCCATAAGTAAGATCAGTTAATTGTCTGCTTAATTCAAATCAGATTAATTACTTATGAATTACTAATCCTGGTTAATTAACATTAATAAATTACAAATCATTTTGATTAAGTATCCTTTAATCATTTATTAATTAACCATTAATAATAATTTAATTAACCTTTAATTATAATTCATCAAATTTTAATTATTTAAATAATTAACCTTTAATTATAATTCACCATTTAATTAATTATCTTTAATTAATTAATTACTATTAAACTAATTATCTTTAATTAGTTCCGATAAGTGACTATCCCTAATCTTAAATCAATGTTAATCACTTGATTTATCCACCTTTAATCATTAATTAATTACTTTTAATAATGTAATTATCTTTAAGCAATTAATTGATTTCATTATTTAATTTCCATTAATTAATTACATTGATTAATTAATCCTTAATTACAAATTAATCAACCTTATACTAATAATTTATTTATCTTTAATTAATTACAATGATTATTTAATTAATCCTTAATTAATAATCATTCTTTAATCACTTTCATAAATAAATTAACTTTTAAATTAATGAATCATTTTCAAATTAATTACCTTTATTAATTCATTAATTAATTATCATTTAATTAAATTATTCTTTAGTCACTTGATTAATCAAATTTAATCATTAATTTATTACTTTTAATTAATAAATTAACCTATCATCATTATTACTTTAAAATAAACAATTTTAAACATTCAATTTAGAAACTAAATGTTTGAGAAACTTGTTCAAAACCTGATTTATCTTTTGAAATCTGGTTATGCTTCTTATAAACTTTAAAAACCTAAAAACAAATTTTCTTTCTATGTTTCAAAACTTGGTTATATTTAAATCTAAAAACATGTCTATATTGCAGAAATTTGAGAAACCTGCTGTTTGACAAAACGATCCCGAGGCAAACCCACAAATTCACGAACACGACATCGAGTTTTACACGATACTTTTCGAGACGAACCCGAGCCACTATACCTTCTTCTTTCCCAGCACTTCAACAACCCAGACTCAAGTGCACACACGCGCACATGCACTCACGACGCAGTCCTCTCCGACCATCCCTGCTGTCCTCTACATGTCGCCGATCAACCTCGTACCCGATCACGATCATCGCATCGCCACCATAAACTCGAAATCGAGTTCCAAAACCCACCCTGGAACAGAAATCTGGAACACCACTCAAGCCTAGAAAACAACTCGCTCTAGAAACATCGATTACCGGAGTGCCGAACCTTCCAGCCACTCCTTCTCCTACCTACAAGCTATCGAACCCCAAAGTATGGTGGAGCTCGATTCACCAGAGGTGATGAATTCACCACTTCCTCGACCATCACCTAAAACTAGGGTTAATAACAAAATCCACCTTCTGACATCGCCATGGTGTTTTATAAATTGAATTTATATTTTTCCTAAGTCCAGCTAGCTTCACCAAGAATCACGGCCTACAGTTCACCGTAGATCACCAGAGTTTGACCATATTCCCGTCTTCGGCCAACATAAGATTCCTCAACGGTTAACGATTTAAAAATCATGAAGTTGATCTTAAAAATCATAACTTTTAATTTCAAAACAGATTATATAAGTAAAACAATAAATCCTTAAAGTCAATTTTTTTTGTCATACCTTTGAAATTTTACTGTAATTCGTCTTCCAGGCTAAAATTACTTATGAACTATGCTTAACAGTATTTTTAAAACCAAGATCTGGTTAATATAATCACTTTTTATTTGTATCTCGAATCTTGAAAAGGATTAGAAGTAAAGGAATTTAGTATTGATCCTATCATAAGTCTGTGTATTTTTTTTAACAGAGTGAATATGCCTGTACTAATTCATGCATATCCACAAGTCTTTGTACACATCAAGCATACGATCAAATTTATATTCATGCAAAACAATTTCATTTCACAGAAACAAAGCATAATCCATATGCAAGTTTTATAGATAGATTTGCTCACCTGGAGTTGAAGCAGAGAAGAACGGAGAACTGAAATCTTAAGTTAATTGCTAAGTTTTTGATTTGAAAACTGGATGTTGAACTTGAAACTGAAATATGAATTTAGTTGTTGTTTGCTTCTACAGATTTCTGAGCTTTGAACTTTGCTTTTGAGTTGAATTTATTTGATTTTGAACTGCTTCAGGTTTGTGTTTTGTTTTTGATCTTTCTTTTCTAGGTTGATGAGTTTTATTGAGTTGCTTGTAGCTTTTTTACTCAGCTTTCTTCAGATTTGAACTGGAATAGGAAGATACACACACATATATATAAAAGAAAGGATTTTGTATAGGGTAGGCTTTACTGGAACATACTTTTGTTTTTAACCAGATTTTTTTTCTTGCCTCCTTCTTTGACCAGAAAATGGAAATGATTTTTATCATTCGAAAAGACTTGTTCTTGTGCTGAGAAGATATGGTATTAAATGCATGTGTTTCTTCTCAAGGTTACATACTTATTCTATTAGATTTTGTATGTAGATATTTTTGTTTTATTGTCTTCTTGTTTACATATTTATCCCCTTTGATTTTTTTT
This sequence comes from Allium cepa, assembly GCA_030765085.1. Lineage (NCBI taxonomy): Eukaryota > Viridiplantae > Streptophyta > Magnoliopsida > Asparagales > Amaryllidaceae > Allium > Allium cepa. The sequence continues at coordinate 492,707,627 of CM060943.1, forward strand.
GTATATATAGATATTTTTGTTTCTTTTGCATTGCATATATAAAATTCACAGCAAACGTACTTGTTTTTTTCTTTCTTTGCCTTTGTGCTTATTATAAAAATTGTTATAGTATGTATTTATCTTATGTTGCCATATAACCATATAATTTATTATTAACATAAATTCTTAGTTTTATTTCTATTTATAGGATTTTCAAACGTTTAATTTATAACATATATTTTGTACTTATATTTTACACTTGTCAAAAATAGTTCAAATTATGTTTCAGCCCTTTAGTTTAATTAGTAAAAAAGAAAATTAGTTTTAAACCCTTGTTTACTTAAGTGTTTATGTTTTATTTTTACTAACTATACTTAGTTCAAGTATAGAATTTAAAAAAGAATGAATATTGATCACTTCTTACATCTTATTTTATAGTTTTTGTAACTTTTTAAAGAAAATGAATTAAAACACAATTTATACACTTAATAAATAATCATACATATTTTTTTTTAAAGTATAACCTTTAAATCCAATTCATTTTCAATATATTTTGAATTTCCAAATCAAAATTTTATTTATAATCCAATTTTTGAGTTTCAAATCCAAAATTTTAAAATAAATAAGTATATATATCTTATTTAATTTGAAAAATTCAAATAAATCCACAATTTAACCCAAAAATTTAATTTAATTACAAATTTAAATTCGTCTTTAAACCGGGATCGTTACAAATTTCCCCCCTTAAGAAATTTCATCCCCGAAATTTGCCAGGGAGATAACAAAGATAGATGAAAGATAGAGAAATATTTTTTTTCAGATCAAACTTAGTATTTATTCTTTATTTGGCTTACCAAATCCGAATATCAAAAATATGAGAACAAACTCATATAATTTTTTCACAAGATACTCGGGTCATCTAGATTTACAAATATGCAGCAGCACTGGTTAGTTCGAAGGGCAACTAACCATTCGTAGAATATATCGGACCCCAGAGAAGAGATAGATAGATTCAATCTCCTAAAATTTCTCAAATACTAGTATGGTTCCAAATTCAGGTCGGAATACTCCAAAGTATATATAACTTGTCCCTCTTCGGACTTCGATCTACCCAAGAAATTACAATAGAATTTCAAATTTGGTTTTAATCGAAATCGTTTTATCGATTCAATTCAAATTTAGTCTCATATTCTATTAATCAATTTAACTCAATTTAAAATTTCCAATTTATTTAAAATTTTCAATTTCAAATTTCAAATTTCAAATTCATTAAAGTTTAAATGGAAAAACTAATAAGAAACCGATGAAGATACGAAGTAAGGATTTCCTACAACGATTCGTAGGGCCGCCATCACACCGAAGCTTCTTCTTGTAGCTGCTACGAAGCAATCAAAGAATTGAAATCGAATCAAAGGAGATAGATAGAGAAAGTTATTTCCACTATTGCAGGGTATTGACCATTTATAGTGGTATTCCCCTGTCCCCTATCTCGTCCTCTTCTTGCCCTCAAACTTACTGTCAGTGGATAGTAAGAGAATTTACTGAGGTATTCGAATGGATATCTAAGGGATAACTCATTCTACGGTATACTTCACCCAATCTTTAATGAGTTAATTAATGTGTTATACTCCTGAGCTAAAGTTTCAACCTTCAGCTCTGATACCAAATGAAACGAACCTGACTCGACCTTCGAAAATCGACACTGAATACGACACTCGTATTCAAATGTCGTAGATACAAACGTCGAATCTGGTTCGCCAGAGCTATAACACATTAAGTATAACAACACAGCGGAAGAAAAAGAATATACCAATATACAACATTGATACAATATCTGATACAACTGAATGATACAATGAATATCAATATACATCAGAGATATGATACAAGGCAATAGCAGCGGAAAGAAAAAGATAACACCAGCAGCGGGACAATATCTCCACTATGGTCTTCAAGAGAGAACTCCAGCATTAGTAATCTCCATCTCCAAAGCACCAATCCGGAAGTAGCTCGAACACCCAATCAAGATGAAGTGAAGCAACTCGATCCAAATGCGATTGCCAAATCGTAAGGCTGAAAGCTATCGAATCTACACCTACTATTCGATTATCTGAAAAACCGAACTCTAGACTGCCCGTATGGAAAATTGTGGGCATCCAGAGTTTAGGAAGGGAACAATAAACTCCAGGTCAGTCGTGGGACTAGTATGAGCAAACAAAAATATTTGGTTTTGAACAAAGGAAATAAAATGAAATCCGTAATGCTTTTTGGAAAATGAAACTACCATAATGCCTCCTGGCACACACACAATGCAATCGCACACTTGGGGGAGATTTCTCCTTATGATAGTCAAATATGCTTAATATGAGAAAACTCTTTGATATTATTATTAGTGCATAGTGGAAAAACATTTGCAAGTATAATATTAATCTTAGCCAGCATAGGTACCATTATACTATGCCTACTATAGCTACCACCTAAGGTGGTAGGTAATACAATTGCAATCGTAAAGGGTTCGTATTGTTTTGTTTGGTTTTCCAATAAATGGTCAGGCTAAGGAACTTCCTACTTCCACATGGGTATGCCTCTAGATGGAAATCCCGAGAACCTACCCGGCTCTCTGCCAACACAAGGCCGGGTTACCTCTGTAACTAGGTAACTACTACTCGAGCATGCCATCCCTCGGTTTTTTTGGACCTTTATCCTAGGCGCCTCTCAATCACAAAGTAATAGATTTGTAGTGACCACGTGAGTTAAGTATCTGGGCTCTATACCATGATACCACCCTTTTCCAGAAGGGAATGACGCGCCATAAAGGGAGCGACCCTCATAACCTTGTCGCATTTTTCCGGTTTCGACCATTTCCGGGGTGTGAGGTCCTAATGTAGTCTTGTCCACAAAGCTACGCTTTATACAAAAGCCATGCTTTGATCAACAAATGATACACAGCAGCACTTAGCATGCCACACTAACAAATGAGGAGTATATCACTGATAACTATCAACTACATAACCTCTGAGCTCGTACGTCTCATAGAAGGGTGTTAAGTTAAGAGAATGAATTCTCCGCCACCAAGCAGAAATGTATTTGATAGAGATCAGTATAATATCTCAAAGTGTAATGTCAGACATACAACCATACAAGCCTATTCCGGTTCGAACAGAACCGAAGGCACTTTCGAAGAAGCCCTTGTAATCCGGGTATCCACAATCCCGATCGGACTTCCCATCACTTAGGGAATCTCTATGCCGTAGCTACTCGGTGCAGAGACAATCGATAGGTTCTCCTATCGTTCTCGCAAATGTTCGGTCTTCAACACCGGTCTTCAAATGCTATCCATAACGTTGTATCATTATTCGGAATGGATTATATGACACAAGGTCCTTTCTCGGCTAAACCGAATAATGAACGCAATTTTTAAAAACATATGGATATGGGATTTCAGTTAAGTCACAACTTTTAAAAACCCAAAATCTTTCTTCAATTGGTCTAAACAAATTACCATTTCAAATCTTTAAACAAAAAGATTCATTTCACAAAGTTCATACAGTTTCCCAAAGATCCATTCACAGATTTCAAAATAATTTCCATTTCAATTAGGATTAACTCATCCAATCTTTAAATCAAAGATTTAGCTTATAACTTTCAAACCCGTTTCCAAAGATTTATTCATAACTTGGAGGATCATTTCCTTTTTAGACTTGAAATCCTTTTAAAACAAATTGGAAGTTCATTACTTATGAGAAAGCTTTTATTATGTGAAAACAAATAGTTTTTGTTTCAGAAAAATCCAATTATATTTGCACAAGTTAAAGCCCTTGAATTATATTCAAATTCCCAAATCAATACCTTTAAAATAGTTTAACCCATATATAACTTGTATAACATCTTCAATCCCTAGTTTCCAAACATAGAATTCAATTTCAAATTTTGAATTTAAATTTAAATCAAATTATTTGAACTTCAAGGCTTAATCAAGTTATTCAAAAATAAATTTTATCTTTGAAATTCCTTTTCAAAAACTTTTTTTACTTTAATCCTAATTTATTTCCAAAATCATTTGGATTCAAAAATTCAATTTTAAAACTATTTCAAAAATCTGTGACTTAACCAATTTCCACGTGCAATCCATATTTGTGTGTGTATAAGTGTGGTCCAAGGGTTTTACATAATGGAAGTGCAACATCATCAATCAGTACATATTCAAATACAACAATATATTTGATAAGCGGTATAAACTATAACACTTATCTTTCATTCATTGATCACAGATATACACCACGGATAATAAATTACATTAAACACAGCTCGAATCAAAACAGAGCATCACAATTAGGGATATCAAACATTCAATCATCCAATAGAATCCAAACATCCATAAGTAAGATCAGTTAATTGTCTGATTAATTCAAATCAGATTAATTACTTATGAATTACTAATCCTGGTTAATTAACATTAATAAATTAAAAATCATTTTGATTAATTATCCTTTAATAATTTATTAATTAACCATTAATAATAATTTAATTAACCTTTAATTATAATTCATCAACTTTTAATTATTTAAATAATTAACCTTTAATTATAATTCACCATTTAATTAATTATCTTTAATTAGTTAATTAACCCTTAATTAGTTAATTGCTATTAAACTAGTTATCTTTAATTAGTTCCGATAAGTGACTATCCCTAATCTTAAATCAATGTTAATCACTTGATTTATCCATCTTTAATCATTAATTAATTACTTTTAATTATGTAATTATCTTTAAGCAATTAATTGATTTCATTATTTAATTTCCATTAATTAATTACATTGATTAATTAATCCTTAATTACAAATTAATTAACCTTATATTAATAATTTATTTATCTTTAATTAATTACAATGATTATTTAATTAATCCTTAATTAATAATCATTCTTTAATCACTTTCATAAATAAATTAACTTTTAAATTAATTAATCATTTTCAAATTAATTACCTTTGTTAATTAATCACATTAATTAATTATCATTTAATTAAATTATTCTTTAGTCACTTGATTAATCAACTTTAATCATTAATTTATTACTTTTAATTAATAAATTAACCTATCATCGTTATTGCTTTAAAATAAAGAATTTCAAACATTCAATTTAAAAACTAAATCTTTGAGAAACTTGTTCAAAACCTGATTTATCTTTTGAAATCTGGTAATGCTTCTTATAAACTTTAAAAACCCGAAAAAAAAATTTCTTTCTATGTTTCAAAATTTGGTTATATTTAAATCTGAAAACATGTTTATATTGCAGAAATTTGAGAAACCTGATGTTTGAAAAAACGATCCCGAGGCATTTCAACTTTTCCCAAACTCAACCCCGAGTCAAACCCACAAATTCACGAACACGACTTCGAGTTTTACGATATACTTTTCGAGACGAACCCGAGCCACTGTACCTTCTTCTTCCCCAACACTTCAACAACCCAGACTCAAGTGCACACGTGTGCACATGCACCCACGACGCAGTCCTTTTGACCATCCCTGATGACCTCTACATGTCGCCGATCAACCTCGTACCCGATCACGATCATCGCATCGCCACCATAAACTCGAAATCGAAATCGAGTTCCAATACCCACCCTGGAACAGAAGTCTGGAACACCACTCAAGCCTAGAAAACAACTCGCTCTCGAAACTCCGATAACCGGAGTGCCGAACCTTCCAGCCACTCCTTCTCCTACCTACAAGCTATCGAACCCCAAAGTACGATGGAGCTCGATTCACCAGAGGTGATGAATTCAACACTTCCTCGACCATCACCCAAAACTAGGGTTAAAAACAAAATCCACCTTCTGACATCGTCATAGTGTTTTATAAATTGAATTCATATGTTTCCTAAGTCCACCAATGCCCCAGCTAGCTTCACCAAGAATCACGGCCTACAGTTCACCATAGATCACCAGAGTTTGACCATATTTCCATCTCCGGCCACATAAGATTCCTCAACGGTTAACGATTTAAAAATCATGACGTTGATCTTAAAAATCATAATTTTTAATTTCAAAAAAGATTATATAAGTAAAACAATAAATCCTTAAAGTCAATTTTTTTTGTCACCCTTTGAAATTTTACTATAATTTATCTTCTAGGCTAAAATTACTTATGAACTATGCTTAACAGTATTTTTAAAACCAAGATCTGGTTAATATAATCACTTTTTATTTGTATCTCGAATCTTGAAAAGGATTAGAAGTAAAGGAATTTAGTATTGATCTTATCATAAGTCTGTGTATTTTTTTTAACAGAGTGAATATGCCTGTACTAATTCATGCATATCCACAAGTCTTTGTACACATCAAACATACGATCAAATTTATATTCATGCAAAACAATTTCATTTCACAGAAACAAAGCATAATCCATATGCAAGTTTTATAGATAGATTTGCTCACCTGGAGTTGAAGCAGAGAAGAACGGAGAACTGAAATCTTAAGTTAATTGCTGAGTTTTTGATTTGAAAACTGGATGTTGAACTTGAAACTGAAATATGAATTTAGTTGTTGTTTGCTTCTACAGATTTCTAAGCTTTGAACTTTGCTTTTGAGTTGAATTTATTTGATTTTGAACAGCTTCAGGTTTGTGTTTTGTTTTTGATCTTTCTTTTCCAGGTTGATGAGTTTTATTGAGTTGCTTGTAGCTTTTTTACTCAGCTTTCTTCAGATTTGAACTGGAATAGGGAGATACACACATATATATAGAAGAAAGGATTTTGTATAGGGTAGGCTTTACTGGAACATACTTTTGTTTTTAACCAGATTTTTTTTCTTGCCTCCTTCTTTGACCAGAAAATGGAAACGATTTTTATCATTCGAAAAGACTTGTTCTTGTGCTGAGAAGATATGGTATTAAATGCATGTGTTTCTTCTCAAGGTTACATACTTTTCTATTAGATTTTGTATATAGATATTTTTGTTTTATTATCTTCTTGTTTACATATTTATCCCCTTTGATTTTTTTGTATATATAGATATTTTTGTTTCTTTTGCATATATAAAATTCACAGCAAACATACTTGTTTGTTTTTTTCCTTTCTTTGCCTTTGTGCTTAATATAAAAATTGTTATAGTATGTATTTATCTTATGTTGCCATATAACCATATAATTTATTATTAACATAAATTCTTAGTTTTATTTCTATTTATAGTTTGATTTTCAAACATTTAATTTAGAACATATATTTTGTACTTATATTTTACACTTGTCAAAAATAGTTCAAATTATGTTTCAGCCCTTTAGTTTAATTAGTAAAAAAGAAAATTAGTTTTAAACCCTTGTTTACTTAAGTGTTTATGTTTTATTTTTACTACCTATACTTAGTTCAAGTATAGAATTTAAAAAAGAATGAATATTGATCTCTTCTTACATCTTATTTTATACTTTTTGTAACTTTTTAAAGAAAATGAATTAAAACACAATTTATACATTTAATAAATAATCATACATATTTTTTTTTAAAGTATAACCTTTAAATCCAATTCATTTTCATATATTTTGAATTTCCAAATCAAAATTTTATTTATAATCCAATTCAATTTAAAATATTTATTTTGAGTTTCAAATCCAAAATTTTAAAATAAATAAGTATATATATCCTATTAAATTTGAAAAATTCAAATAAATCCACAATTTAGCCCAAAAATTTAATTTAATTACAAATTTAAATTCGTCTTTAAACCGGGATCGTTACAAACACACTTGCTTTATTACTACCTTAGGACTCTATTGTTACAAGGCCATGTCATTGGGAATCAAGAATGCAGGGGTGACATATCAACGTTTAGTTAACAAGATGTTTTCTATCTAGATTGAAACGACTATGGAGGTATACGTTGATGATATGTTGGTGAAGTTGAAAAAGGTAAAGGTCACATCTCATAACTGGATTAGTTGTTTCAAATTCTACGGGTGTCTTGGATAAACTTGAACCTGCTGAAATGTCCTTTTGGGGCTTTTTTAAAGTTCTTAGGACTTATTGCACATGATAAGGGAATTAAGGCCAACCCGGAGAAAGCCTAATCTTTGAATGATATTGAGATCCCTGAAACTCGAAAGGAGATGCAAAGCCTTATCGGTAAGGTGGCAACACTAGGCAGGTTCATATCTAAGGCTAATGATAAGTGTGTTCCATTCTTTGTAGTGCTCAAGAAGGAGAAAGGTAATTTTGCATGCATAAACAACTACTTGGCCACAATCCTTGTTTTACTTGTGTGTTTACAGAAGCCTCAAGTTCACTCTGCATTAGTTGAAGGAGCAGACCTATGTTTTAATTAGAAGTGTCTTTCCACACCCTAGGTGCGGCAAGAAGATCGGGTGTACCATCCCGTATAATATGTGAGTAAACGCTTCCCCGGCCTATAGTCTAGATATCATAAACTGGAGAAGTTTGCATATTGCTTATTAATCGCATCCCGAAAGACGAGGCATTGTTTCCATCATATCCCATCCAAGTGCCGATAGATCATCCCTTTAGGCAGGTCCTATAGGCTTACCGAGTGGAGTATTGAGCTAGGATAGTATGAAATTACCTATCATCCTCAAATGGAGATCAAGAGATAAGCCCTGGCAGACTTTATTATTGAATTTGCCATTAGGGACGACAAAGTGGAATCTTGGAAGGAAGAAGCTTTTAAATGGCAGGTTTATATGGATGGAGCTTCGGACGAGCATGACTCTGGTATAGGAGTAGCACTATTGACACCTGGACGAAACAAGTTGAACTACGCAATACGGCTAGCGTTCAAGGCGATGAACAATGAGGCAAAATATAAGTCTTTAATGGAAATTTTGGAGATAGCTAAGGAGTTGGGAATCAGGTCATTGTGCATGCTTAGTGACTCGCAGTTGGTCGTAATCCATACGCTCGGCAAATTCCAAGTCAAGGGAGAATGCTTGAAATACTATTTAAAGAAGGTGAAGGTTTTTCTTAATATAATGGAGCACTACATGATCAAATACATCCTACGAGAATCAGGATGACGATGACCTAACGAAGTTGGCTAGTTATAGAGGTGGGCTTTTGTTGAGATCGGTATATGTTGCGACCCGACTTAGTCCTAGCTTCGAGGAAGTGAATGTGCTTGCAACTATTAGTGATGAGGAGACATGGCTGACATCATTTATAATATATTTGAGTAGGGGGTGTTACCAAGAAATGGGAATGAAATTAACAAAGTCTTGAAGAAGGCGCCTTTCGTTATTATCCAGGATGGTCTACTATATCATAGAAGATTTTCTAACCAACTACTGAGGTGTGTTGTCGAAAAATAAGCTAAGGAGGTGGTCGAAAAATAAGCCAAGGAGCTATAGAGATCACACTGAAGGTAGACTCTAGCAAAGAAGGTATTGCGGTATGGGTATTTCCAACCGATATAAAATCACTATGTGAAGGAGTATGAAAAAAGGTGCGATGAATATTAGTGGTTTACAAAGATCCCAAGATTTTCCCAAACTGAACTGACTCACATGGTTAGCCCTTAGCCTTTAGCGATATGGGAAATAGATCTGATCGGAAAACTTCCTATGGTCAGGGGTGGAGCTAAGTACGTTATAGTGGTAGTTGACTATTTACTAAGTGGATCGAAGTTGAACCACTTACTAAGGTATCAATGGCCAAGGGCATAAATTTTTGATCATAAATGTGATATGGAGGTACAGAGTCCCCCTTCAAATTATCTCGGACAATGGGTTGCAGTCCAATAGCGAGGAGTTTGCTGATTTCTGGTGATAACATAGGATAAAGAAAAGTTTCTCTACAGTATCATACCTATAGGAAAATGGATAGGTGGAAGTGGTCAACAAAGATCTAAAACCCATATAAAGAAGCGGTTGGAAAAGGCAAAAGGAGCATAGGTGGACGAGCTTCCCCTAGCATTATGAGCTTATTACACATCTTTCAAAATAACAATGGGGTGTACTCCTTTCTCATTGGAATATGGGTCAGAGGCAATTTTACTAGTAGAAACAATAATGTAGAATATAATAGTTTATGATTTTATTTAATGATAATAAACACACACACACACACACACACACACATATATACATTAAATGTGTTTGATATAGTACTATTGTAATATCATAGAATGAAATAAAAAGATCAAATCTTCATTTCAACATATATTTTA